>CM029651.1:42556529-43816663 GCA_017311315.1 Dendrocalamus latiflorus
AAATCTGAGAGAATACTTGATTCTTTGTTGCTGTCTTCGGCTTCTTGTTTGGGAGAGGCACTTGATTCTTCATCGTCGGGTTTAGCTAGATGCTTGACAGCATTCTGCATAATGTGAAAAGTACACAAACCATGCCATGCTTCTGAAAAGACTTCCTTAACTGCTTTTCCCATTGCATAATCTTGATCAGTATAGATTGTTTTAGGTTGTTTGCCATTATGTGCTCTCAAGAAGGTCTCAAATAGCCACTTGAAGGACTCAAATGTCTCATCATACATGATAACAGCACCAAAAACCACAGTTTCCCTAAAATGATTGAACCCAACAAATACGCCAAAAGGCCTACTCTCCTTGTTTGTACCAAAAGTAGTATCAAAACTGATAACATCACCAAAATATGCATAGTCAGTGAGCATTTTAGCATCAACCCAGAATATGTTTGCAATTTGTTCTTCCCGGTCCATTTGCAATGCATATTGGAATGATGGGTTCTCGGCTATTTTTTCTTGAAAATACATAAGCATGCTTCCTGCTTGACCATATGCCATCTCCCGTTGGCGCTTGCCCCGTAAATAGTTCTTGTGGTCTTGAAGAGTGTAACTGAGCCAACAACTTGGATGCAAGCCAACTCATGTGCAGCTTTGGGCCCAATTCCTGCATCGTCAGCCGTCTCAATTTCAACACCTTGTAACTCTAAAATTTTCCTTTGAGACACCATCAGGTGTGAAGTTTGTGGCAACTGAAGAGTGTGATTGTGTTCCAAAACCAGATCAGTCACTTTATAATTTCTCTTCACCTTGTCCATTACAAGTCCCATGCGAACTTCACAATTGGTTCTAGTTTCAGCTCTTGGACACTTTGTTAGATGATCCCTTTTATCTGGCAACCTGTGACCCTCATTTGCACAAACATATCTGCAGGAACTAATCTTTCCATCTAACTTTCTTTTGTTTATGTACCTTTTTCTAACCTCAAAGCCTTTTTGACCCCCATAGCTAATCCAAAACATCCAAGCCTCATCTATAGTACTGAACTCCATGCCAACTTGAGGTAATAGACTAGGAAGCAAACCCTCCCTACAATAAAACAAATAATGATGACAGGATATTATTTATGCTGTTCAAATAAATATTTGATTTGGTGGTGAACTGAACATCTAAAATCTATCCCCTAATCGGATGGACAAAAAGGAACAGCAGTGGCATTACATACCTATTTTCTTCCATCTTAAATATGTAGATTTTGTTTTGATGCAAGCAAGTTGATGTTTCCTTCAAGCTTCCATCTTAAACATGTTGATTTTGTTTTGATGCAAGCAAGGAACAGCAGTGGCATTACACAGGAAGAGAGGAGGTTTTATCTGATGGAGACCATCGATGGTGCAGCAGCAAAGAATACCGAGCAGCAGCACTAAAAACCATCGATGGAGACCGAGCAGCAAAGAATACCGAGCAGCATTCCACCTGTATACGTATTGCCGCCGCGCGCGATTGCACTCGCGCCAAAAACGTCGGGGAGCGGCGCCACTCTTGTTGGGCCAAAGCCCAGCGTGCGGGGGCAGCGCATCGCCGTTCGATATGAGCGAGCGGTCAGATTCCACGCGACTGCAGAGAGACGTCCGCCTCGCAACGTTAGAGGATCCGATTCCTGTACTGTATTCCCTGATGCTTTATTGGCAGTCTACACAGTATTTATAATATATATTTTCAATAAAATTTATTTAGAGCTTTTTATAATATATATTTTTAAATACTAAAAGATTGAATATAAGTCATTGGATCTAAAATGGATTGCTGTGATCAATGACTGCAGAGGGAGGCCCAACGTTAGAGGATCTTATTCCCGTAAAGCTAGCCAGGTAGCCAACGAAAGGCAAGCTGCACGCACGTTGTGTGGTAAAGGCAAACTGCAACGCCAGCTGTTCCCATCTTCGCCCTCCCCATTTGGCCCATCTTCCATATGTTAATAATTTCTCCGGGCCGGCTGAAAATGAATGACGAACGTAGGACATTAATGAAAACAGAGCATTTCTGTACGGATTCTATTGCGTGAATTACTTACTGAAACTAAAAAGTGTCTACGTGCAAGGTAATCATACCCAAATAAGTAACTATGCTATTACTTTCTCCGTCCCACAGTAGGAGCATGTATAATAGTATGAAGTTAGCTGTCTATAAATATTATTATGTAGGATATAAGATGGTGAAGAGGAGAGAAGGGGAACATAGAGAGTTGGGCTGTCTTTCACGCAGCAGCGAACTGTAATACGAGAAATAAGACACGTTATGTTATGGAGAAACTGTCCATAGAGGTATGTAAAAAGACAATCTATTATAATAGTTGTCTTTAGTGTTGTCTATAAATGACATACATGGATATTATAGACATTAGTTGTCTATACCATTGTACATACCCTAAGTCCATAGACCATAGCCCACCATACGTACAAACTGAGGAAACACTAAATATAAGAAAACGTTAATGCTATTGGACCATGTATATCCCTATTAAATGATATACTACAATTATGTGTCCACTTTTTTAGTATTAAATGAGGAGTATATGCTGAAAATATTGTAATAACTATATATTTAATCTTTACATAGATTTATATTGTGGAATAATGCTTCGGCAAGGATAATAGCTTAATGTAGAGGTGGTTAAATGGGTCGTGGTTGTCGGGATGGCTCAAAGCATACTATTATTGGTTTGGCCCAAGCACGGCACGGTCCAATACCGAATTGTGCTAGGCCGGTCTAGCACGATGCGCCAGCCCGTGCTTAGGCCGCCACCCTAGCCCCGTGTGCCAGCCCAGCACAACCCAAGCACAATCTAGCCCGTTAGGGCGTTCATTTTTAATATTTATATAATTTTATAAGTATAAATAAATTCATTTTTGTATTTTTTTTAATTTTTATATATTCCTAGGATTTTTACATTTTTTAAATTTCATGCGAAATGGATTAACCATGCCTGGGTTGGATTGTTTGACACGAGAAATCACTCACTCACGGATTTCTGGCCCTAGGGTATAAGTTGCGGGCATGCTAGTATACTACAGTAACAAAAAATATATAAACACAACAAAAGATAGTGAAAACATGTATTTATTCATTAATTTGAGAAGAACAAAATTACAAGTTTCTTTTATATATATATGCGCTCCGTAGCCTATTTTGCATAACAGATCTGACATATATGATGTGGTGTCCTGGTTCTCGGGGCCTCGGAAGGCCCTCGGTTAATTACAACCGCGGGGTAAACCTACAGAATACCTCCGATTAAGCTGTGCATTGGTCGTCGTCTTCAGTCTTTGCTTTACATTCTCCATGCCAGGGATGAATGATTAATGAAGGTGTGGGTGTTGGCATTATCCATAGCTTCGTTAGTCTATGGGGCCGTTGGTAGCGTGGTCGTTACACTTGACCGCGCCTGCCCGTGCCATTTGACCTCATGGGTATCGAACGAACACAACGGAAGTGATTTGACGTGTGCATGATCAACATCTAGCATGACTGATCAAACAACAATGGCAGCTAAAATCGGTGTCGTGGACATAGCCCAAACAGAAGGATTAGTAGAGCAAGCCATGGGTCTAGCATCAATGTTATCGACAGCCATCACAAACCATCCATGGTCGAGATCCATCATAGTCGAAGCCCGCCAAGAAATGTCTGTGGTCAAAATCCATCAGGAGATGCCCGTGGTCGAAATCCATTGTGGTCGAAACCCATTAGAAGCACTTAGTGCTCAAACATCACTGTGATCGAACTCATCGGGAAATCTCCGTAGTCAAAAGTCACATGGTCGAAGCCATCGAGAAACATCTGGGGTCGATAGTTACAGTAGTCGAAATCCATCAGAAAATAGCCGTGGTCGAAACCCACCATTGTCAAAACCCATCGGCAAACGCCCGTGGTCAAACAGTCATAGTAGTCAAAACCTATCAGAAGACTTCCATGGTCAAAACCCATCGGAAAATGTTCGTGGTCGAACAATCACAGTAGTCGAAACCCATTGGAAGACTACTGTGGTCGAACGCATCGGGAGGTAGCCGTGATCGAATCTCACTTTGGTCGAATGCATCGGGAAACATCCGAGGACGGAAGTCACCATGGTCACAGGTCACCGTAGTCAACACCACCGGGAAACATTCATGGTCAAAAGTCACATGGTTGAACTCATCGGAAGATGTCCATAGCCGACAGCCACAGTAGTCGAAACCCATCAAAAGATGGTCGGGATCAGAAGTCACTATGGTCGAACTCATCGAAAGATATTCGTGGTCAAGACCCACTGTGGTCAAAACCCATCAGAAGTCAGCCGTGGTCGAAACCCATCGGAAATCAGCCGTGGTCGAAAAGCCACCGTGGTTGAAACCCATCAGAAGACAGCCATGGTCGAAGTGAGTCTTCATAAACGTACTGTAGTGGGATGTAGAGCAGAGCACTCGTGGAGTGCCCAATCATAAGTAGTACTCATCGGAGTACTATATCATCATGGTCGAGCAAAGGATTTTGAGTACACTAAGTAGTCGAATGCACTTGACTTCAGTAAGGGGTTGGAGGCATTCATCTTTGAAAAAAGACAGTCAAAGGCTCTTGATTTATGTCACACAGTCGGAGATGCTCAACTCTAGGAGGTGGTCGTGGGCGTTTGTCCCTGGGAGGTGGTCGTAGGCGTTCGTCTTTGGAAGCGATCAAAGTCTTCGGCTCTAGCAAGTAGTCGTAGATGACCGACAGTCGCGTTCGTCCTTGGAAGTAGTCGGAGGCGTCAGGCTCCAACAAGCGATCGTAGATGGCTAATGGTTGTAGGCATTCATCTTTGGAAGAGCGGTCGGAGGCATTCAGCTTCAAAGATTGATCGGAGGGTCCATCTTCGAGGAGCAGTTGGAGGAGTTCAGCTTCGAAGAGCGATCAGAGGCATTCGGCTTCGAAGAGTGATTGGAGGGTCCATCTTCGAGAAGCAGTCAAAGGCGTCAACTTCGAAGAGCGATCGGAGGCATCCGACTTCAGCAAGCGATCGGAGGCATCTGACTTCGGCAAGCGATTGGAGATCCGATTTCGACAAGCGATCAGAGGTTCGACTTCAGAATCGATCGTCAGTGGACAAGGATTTTGACTTTGCGAAGCGATCAGAGGTGCTGACTTCAACTAGTGATCGGGGGCTCGTGACTTTGAACAACAGCTGGAGATGCCTAGCTTTGGCCAGCGATCGGGGACGTGAGGCTTCGGAAATAATCGAAGGTGCTGATTTTGGCTAGCGACCGGGAACACACGACTTCTGAAGCGATCGGAGGTGCTGATTTCAACCAGCGATCGAAAACACACGACTTCAAAAGCGATTGGCAGCGATCGTGGTTGCTTGGCGACATTGCCATCGTAGCCACCGCTTGTTGTATGCATCTTAACTAGCTGCAAAAGAAAGATAGGAGAGACTATTTTTACCATTCTCAACATAGGAGGCCATGATCGTTTCCTCAAGTCTTTCTCTGGCTCCTCCTTCTCTGCTTCGGTCTTTCTTTTCGCCTCTGCGTCTGTGTCTGGGGGTGTTTGGCCTTGCGATTGCTTCTGCGTCCGCCTCTGCGTCCAGGGGTGTGCTTTCGCTTCTTGCAATTCTCCTCCATGGGTCCTTCTTCGTCTGCATCCGGAGGTGTGCTTTCACTTCTTGTGATTCTCTTCTGCGGGACCTTCTCCGTCTGGCCGTGTGCCTTCACTTCTCCCTCTCTTTTTATAGGCGCGGGCGGAGGCCGTAGGTGCCGTATACAGCTCCAACACGATGTCGGTTGCGCCGTTTAAATTGAGATAGGATTCCAATTGAGATAAGATTCTTAATCGACTACGAATTAGTTACCTTCCAGGACTCTGCTTTCATATCGGAGATTTGTTAAGCGTTATCTCCAATTGGATGAGGATACGGTGCGAACATATCTCGTTGTTGATGATCTGCAACCGTGGTCGAACTACACAACGTGGCCGAACTAGTCTGATCGACGCAACGTGGTCGACACAAGTGATCGCAAGAACGTGGTCGCATCGGTCTGACCGATGCAACGTGATCAATACATGTGATCGAAAGCATTACTTGATACCCCAAGTGATCGCAAGAACGTGGTCGTGCCGACCAAACATGGTTGTATCGGTCTGACGTGATCATATCGGCCTAGTCGACAAACATGGTTGATACAGCGTGGTCGACACAACTGCTCGATCCCTCAGCGATCGGAAACGTAATCGTACTGGTCCACATGATCGATAACATGGTCGATATGGTGAGACTTCTTGGTCGTATTGGTACAAAAACTCATCAAATATGGACCAATAGGCTAATTGTGCTGTGTTGAACTGACACAGCAGAGTATTGGGTCGAGTTTGAATCGGTGTCTCAGCCTATGAACCAATACCATATAGCTTGTTTAAGTGATATGCCAAACAAATCCGTACCTAAATGGGCCCATTCCGGCCGCGCCACCCATTAATGTGTTTATACGGGCGAAGAGAGAGAACTACAGAGAGAAGACGAGCAGGCCTTTTTTGCTAGTTACACTTGTAGGTAGGAGAGGAGAGGTGAGGTCACACTGGGAATCTCTCGCTCGCTCGCTCGCTCTCTCCACACTCCACAGGCACAGGCGCTGAGGCATGCATTTTAAGCCGAAGGGCAAAAGCCGGAAGTCAGAATGAGCAGGCATTTCCAGAGTATATAAAACCCCCCATAGCTAGCTCTCGCCTCCTCACCAATCGCCCGTCGTGCATTCCCATTTCCACGTCTAGCTCATTGTTGTGTCGTCGAGGTTGGCACGAAGCGAAGGGTAGCGCGCGCGCGGCCGGCCATGACGATGATGGGGCATCAGCCGCAGCCACCGCAGGTGCAGCCGGCGGCGGTGTTCGGGGACACGACGCTGACCAAGGTGTTCGTGGGCGGGCTGGCGTGGGAGACGCACAAGGACACCCTCCGCGAGCACTTCGAGCGCTTCGGCGACATCCTCGAGGCTGTCATCATTTCCGACAAGCTCACCGGCCGCTCCAAGGGCTACGGCTTCGTCAGTCCCCTACCATCTCTCTCCTTGCTACCTACTAGCTAGTCTCACAACGCACGCATATATGGCATTGTTCTGACGCGTTTGCAATTCACATGCATGCAACGCAACTACAGGTGACGTTCAAGGAGGCAGATGCGGCCAAGAAGGCGTGCGAGGACGCCACACCGGTCATCAACGGCCGCCGCGCCAACTGCAACCTCGCCTCCCTCGGCGCCAAGCCGCGGCCCCATCCGCCGCACCTCCTCCGCCCCTCGCCGCCGGCCACCCCGGCGCCGCACGCGCCCGCGCTTCCCTCCCCTCACCACCAGCCCGCGCCAGGTACGCAGTTAACTCTTTTCACGGCTTCACACACGCGCACACTAGCTTACTGCCATGAACGTGCGTACTGACGAGCGATCACATGTTTTTGGCGCGTCGCGCGCGGGAATTAACTAGCAGCCATCGCGGTAGGGTCCAGGGGCGTGTCGCCGGTGCCGTGGTACTACCACCCCTCTACGACGCCGCCCCCGCCGCCGGCGGCGGCCGCGCACTACGCCCACGGCGGGCACCAGCAGTACCACGGCGTGCTCCCCTTCTACCCCGCCGCCACCACCTACGGGTACGCACGTTACACGCTACTCCTACATCATTTCTGACAACTCTACAAATTGAAACGAAATTTGCGCCACGGCACAATGAATCGCCCGTCCGGCGCGCGCGCGCACGCTTCGACTCTCGAATGCCGCGCGCGAACTCTCTGTATACGTACGAGGATTCGTGTCCGGGCGCGCCCGAGCAGCCGTCCTCGTGTCGCGCCGTGGTTGGCACGGCGCGCACGCGGCAGCCGTGCCGTGCGGCCGGCGATCGAGGCGAGGTAGGCGCGGGGACCAGGTAGCGTGGGCACATGCGTGGCAGTGGCTTGGAGCACGCGACGCGACAAGGGGCGCACAGGCACAGCCTGGGCCTGGACCTGGACCGGACCGCGCCCCGGCCAGCTGCCTCGTCGTGCTCGCACGTGCCCACGTGCCGGCCTGCACGGCGGCAGAAAAAGAACACACAAAGGAAAAAGGAAATCGACAGTTGCGTTGTTAAAGGAGCACCGTAGTTAATTACACGATGCCCCTCTCTTCATCTTGTTACAGGGTTATATACTAGTGGTAATACTAATTTGTACTGACTGATTGGTTTGCACTGTGCATGGAATGCATCGTGTTCAGGTACTCCCCAAACTACGTCGCTGACTTGAGCTACAGCGCGGTAAACCATCTGAACTACTCCATCTCATTTCTGTTTCGTCATGCATCTCTCATTACTACATCAAGATGTTTTCGCTGCTGTATCGATTCATACACTGACAAATAACAAGTGTGTTTTGTTTTGGGATGTGGGAGCAGAAGCTAGGCCAAGCTGCAGCGGCGCCTGGCACGGCAGGATCCTACATGCAGGGGCACTTCTCACACCCGGCGGCGGCGGCGGCGCAGGGAGGCATCCTCGCACCGAACGGCATGATGCCCGTGTACCCATTCTACCACTACCACTACCATGGCTCGCAGGGGCTGGGCGTCCCAGCCGCACACTTCTTCCCGCCTGTCTCCGCGGCCGCCGTCGCCACCGTCCCCGCTATCATCTCAAAGCCCACCGTCATGGCCCCTCCCGAAGGTAAATTAATTAGCTAATGGATCACTCTATAGTAGACCATCTAGCCAAGGTAGTCAGCAGTAGCAGTTTTAAAATCTAAGCCCACGCACTCAATTTCTATAGGAAGATAGCTAGAATAAAAGCAGAAATACTGAAACGAACTATTCATTGAACAAGGCACATAAGAACCCATGCTGCATTTTAGATCTTGATTCAGCAAGTTTCGAAGTCAGGTTGTAAAACATGACAAACTGTCGAATATGAACTTCACCGTCAATCAAAGAGATGCTAAATCTCTCGTATGGCAGCTACACAAATCTGCTACTAAACACGCCTTAACAGCCGTCATCAATACATCTTTGCATGTGCATAAAATTTTGCTGCGTAAAGTTGGCGAGATCTAATCCAGCGAATGACAACATGGCTGTCCTGTACATGTACGGCAGTGGAGCAGGTGACGGGGTGCAGCTGAACGCATGGTGACGGTGCAAGGAATTAAAAGGAGGCCAAAGGTGCTCTCCCTGATTAACAAGCTGCACATGAAGGTGGGGGTGCGTGCCCAGCAAATCTGTAACAAAGATTCAATTTGTCTCTCTCGTTTACCAACGTATTTTCAATGGTAAACCCTTTTTTCCAGTGTCTGTAGTCCAATCGCTGCAGGGGACAGTGAAGCTGAATAAAATTGTCACAATCTTTCGTCATATATGCTCTGAAACTCTCGGTGTAACCAGATGATATATCTGTTACTATGAATTCTGGCCACCTCTTCGTCAGCATTGACTACTATTCCTTTTTCCCCTAAAAAAGAACTCTAGTGTTGTTAAATTTGCGATATAAGCATGTTTTCAAATTTAATTTCAGCAATAACAATCAAAGTCCAAGCATGACAAATATGGTATATAATGACTCAACCAATATATTAACATATGAATTATTGAAGTCATTGCAAAAGAAACATGTGCTCTCCATAAATGTAATATATGAGTTCAAAATTAGCATGGCATCAAGTATACATGTGTATCTATATGCTAATCTCATTGAAAACTTAACATATATGATCAGATCCAGCATATGTTCAACAAATTGAATTGTTTTTAGTGCTCTCAGAAGGCTAGTTGCACAAGATTTGATCTTAGCCATCTCCGCCATAACAAAATCTAATCTTGATTATATATGACAGTTATAGATTAAATCTTGAGCTAAAAATGAACCTTGCTACTATCAGTGTAGGATCGGAAATGGCAACAGAGGGGGGTGAATGGTACCTTTTTAAAAATTAGCCCCCAAAAGTATCCACGAATGAAACTCCTCTCCAGTAGCTATGAAAAGCTATGAAGAAGAAGATTCATGCTCCCTGGAACCTCAAACTTACAAAAGAAAAGGCGGGACATAAAATAACAAAGAGGAACCAAAAGACTGAGGAAAAAACACAGCTGCTAAAAGGCCTGGCTGGTCAGACCGCCGTATGGGGGCCGGTCTGACCGCTCCTTGAGGGCCGGTCTGACCGCCACATATGGGCCGGTCTGACCGCCCATGGTCCGTTCTGACCGCTCTTTAATCACCGGTCTGACCGCCCCGTCTCCTCCGGTCAGACCGCCGGTATGAAACCAGTCTGACCGGGCATTGATTCAGATTACAGCAAGGGCTGAATTTCAGACAGTAGAAACTGAACTCTTCACACAACAGAGAAATTTGCGAACTTTTGCTAAAACTCTCAGGTCACCAGGTTAAGGACTTAAACTCAATACCACTGGGGCTTAACAAACCAAGGGAATTCATCATTAGACCAAGAAATCAAGGTTAAAACTGAAATCTGAAAATGAGATGAGAGAAATGCTAACTTTCAGATTTCTCAAGATTTATTCAACCTTTGCTTATGAAATTTTGCAATCAACTTAGCAAAGATCTCAGGACTTTAGAACCCAAATCTCAAGCCACCTTTTGAAGGGAATCAAAAGATTCCATCATCCCCTGTCATGAAACCCTAGAAATTCATAAACAGAGGAATTTGAGTTGACCTAAAAAGGAGAGAATCTTTGATCTTTCCATTGGGCTCTTTTGGGAGATTATCTGACCAAATGGTCTTGAGGCATACTCCCATCACAGAGCAACCAAGAATCAATCACTCAAGCTAAAGATTCAACTCAATTTCATTTCTTGCAGTGAAGAACCGAGAGAATGCAGAAAATAAAATCCATCACAGAGAAAAACAAGCAAGAGTGAAATTCTTCAAATTGATTCATCCCCATGAATGATTCATACAGAGGAATGATTACACATGGAGAAATACACCCTACTCACTACATGCTTGAGACGGGAAATCACTACATGCTTTCTCCCAAGCAAACACACGCTGAGAACTCTCTCCACTGCTCAGCTCTATTCAGAATGCCTGCACTTCTCCCTCACATCCTTCTCCTTTTAACAATAGGGCTCATCCCCAAAGAAGGAAATCAAGAAGAGTCATACAACATCCACTCCATGCCTCTCACACACTTGAGGCAAGAAGTCAACACAACCTTTTGGAGGGAAAAACCAGCCTCCAAATCAATGCTTGAGTCAAATCTCCAATTTGCCCCTCAAGCGCCTTCCCGGAAGCTTCCCGCGTCCGATACCTTGACCGTCTAGACCTCGACTCCTCCCTGAGTCTAGTCCCAGTCCACTCCGCTGCACACGATCGCACCCGGCATCCTGACCGTCTGGACCTCCGGCTCCTCCCTGAGCCTAGTCCCGATCCACTCGCCGCTGCCCGTTGTGTCCACCCGACACCGACCGAGACCTCCGACTCCACCTGAGTCTAGTCCTGGTCTGTTCCGTCGCACACGACCGCAACCGACACCCAACCGTCTGGACCTCCGACTCCTCCCTGAGCCTAGTCCCAGTTCGCTCGTCGTCGCCCATCGTGTCCGTCACCGGTAGCTCCAGCTCCGGTTCCTCATCTTCCAACTCGCAACCACCTCACCAGCCTCGATCATCTTCGGCATCACCAACCGTCTAGACCTCAACACCTCTTGTGCCTAGTTCCGGTCCTTCTCGCCTCACCATGACCTAGCTCCGAAGTCCTGCGATCACACAGACAAGCAAATCGTCACATAGCACCGCACGAAACAGCATATCAACAATAGCATATGTAAAAGGTACTCAACCCTAGAATACCCAAAACAAACTCAAACTCTCTAAACCAACCGTCAATTACTCATCACAAACATGGGGATACCTCCGCATGGTCTCTCAGTCAGATATCAATAGATCAGGAAAACAACTTGTTGGACAGTCCAGAAATGTCCTCAACAAATCAATCTTTCATTTACACAAGGAAACTTCTATTGATTCATCAGGACAAAGGAGTTCGGCAGAGGTCAGTAAAGACCAAAGCAGATTATCATTCAGACCTCACACAGAGATCAACAAAGCATGTACAGCAGGATCAATGACAGTAGTGAAAGGAAAATAGCAGATTTAGCTCAAGATTAATTTACCATCACATTCATATATAATCTCAGTTTTGTGTTACTTCATCACAGAGTAAATATCCCACAGAACTGATTTTTGCAAATTACTGCTAAAGAGGCTTCACAGATATATGAAATATATCACCAAATTGCAAAGAAACAAGAACCAGAATACTCACAGCAGTAGTGATACTCAAAATCACCGTGAAGTAATCAAAAACGGGCAAGGCACGCTCACGGCGCTGACCCAGAAAACCTAGCACCCCTCTTTACTGTCGCAGTAGAGGAGCATGGCTATCGGAGATACAATGCCCACTCCAACCTAGGGAAGCCGATGCCGGAGTCGAGGGTTAGGGTTGATACCGCACGAGACCACCGAGAGCTCCGGCCGAGAGCGCTCGAGAACCAGAACATGTCAAAAACCTCTCACAAAACACAGCTCAAGTCTGAGCCAAATCAACCCCTAGAGGTAATCCCCAACCCTTTCCTTTTGGCCAGATCCAAGAAAAGGCTCAAGAAAACCGCACGGGAAAAACCCTAGATCGATGATTTGAGCTCCTCAGCTGATGGCAACCGGAGAAAACCCGACCGGCGGCTCTCAAGACTCGAAAATGAAGAACCACAGCGAGAGATTTTAGATCGGGGAAGGGGAGGACTCACTTCTTGCTACCGGCAACACAGAGAGGAGCGGCGCCCTTTATAGGAGAGCGGGGCGGACGCCGACGGGTTACGTCCATGGCTGGCGACGAAACGCCCGAGCCAGTGGCGCCTCTTCTACCGCCGTCGCCGCCGCAAGATCCGGTCGCCCGCACAACGCGGTCGCGCCGCTCGCGAGAAGATGAAGAGCCGGGCACTCGAACCGTCACAGGAGGAGATTCATCTCCTCCCCTTATCGTCTCATCCGGGCCAGTGACAGGTGGGCCCCACCTGTCACACACTCTCTCTCTCTCTCTTTCTTCTTTTTTCTTTTCCTTTTTTCAATTGAGAAATTACCAAAATGCCCTCTTAGTTACAACATCTAGTATGCTTATGTATGAACATAATAATTTACTTTCACATTGCTAAACTTCCTACCTGTACTTGAATTGTTGTCTCTGAACTGCGACAACAGAACTAGTGAGAATGTGAGATTCTGTGACACTGTTACAGACCGCAAATGACTAGAATGACCAGAAATCGCAGGTTATCGACTTATCTTTCTGGCAAAATCTTGATCAATCAACTTGGAGACAACCTTGAGCATTTTTACATATATAAGAGAAAAAACATAATATAAACAGTGTTGCAGCCAGAAACGGCTCCGAGTTGTGTTTTCATTCTCTAGTGCAATTTCACACGCACTGCACAGCTTTCATACCAATACACAAGAAATGGCATTGTCATTTGCATTATTTGCGCAAAAGATGAACAGCATTGCCAATGTGCCATTCATGGTAAAGTTCCTTGCACAACTCTAACCCTGTTTGGAATGCGGGAATTTTTCCCGATTCCTGCGGGAATTGAACTGTTTCCTGCAAAATTCCTGTGAAATTCCTCTGTTCCAAACAGGCCCTAAACAACTAACAGTATGCATAGCAGCATCCTTGCCTACGAACTCTGTACGAGTGACGATAACATTGCTCACCATGAAAAGTTGTACATTTACTCTTTCCAACAACAAATTTACATTACGTTGACAGTCATTTCATGAGAAACTATTACTATAGAACAAAACAGTATCACCAACAGTTAACTGTGTGATTAAATTCAGTGTCATAATATATTAGGGGGTCCTGGAGCAAAGTTTGGTACAGGCAATCTTCAGAAGAAAGGGAATAGAACATGAACTTACAATAACAGATGAATAACAGAAAACAATTTCCAAGAACTAAACGTATTAACCAATGCTTGCAGTGTGAGCCACAGCTCTAAACACAAAAAATTATATTCTACTGATTATCTCCATTAGCCAAGCAAAATGCATCCCAGATCCCAAGGGAATACTACAGGTATTATTGGTGGACTTCTATCCTCGCTATCCGATAACTGAGGCTCCATACAGCAGCAGGATTTGCTGCAGTTGCCCCCGATGTAGTTCCCCATCATATATTAGCTCTGGGCAGGTAAGGACCGAGAAAGGACGGCCATATTTACGGTTTTCTAGGGCATTCAGTGTTTGTTGCGCTTTTTGGATTCACTGTAAAGAATAACGCCTATAACTGTGAGTGTGTAACCAAGCATTCCGGTTACAGACACAGGATTCCTGAATATCAGAATTGAGACAACAACTGCCACGGCACCTTTTGCATTCCCGAGGACCTGGAAACAACAGCAAATGTTAAATCTTTGAACTGTAATTGTCAATCTATTGCAGAAAGTTGTTCATTAATTTGAAATCCATTTCGAACTAAGGATTTAATGTCTACTCCTTGAACCAAGACAAAATGGCAAACATAGACCCAGTGCATAGTTATGTACTAGAAAGTGGACAAAATACAGCAATTATGATGATGTTTTGTGACTAAAAGACAAAGATGAATAGATATACTTATTCCACATTATCAATATCACAGAGCCAATAGGCATTCAATTGGGCATTTAAGTTACATTCTCCAACTGGATTATCAAATGGGCTGCTGACCTCTTCATGATCACAATAATTGCAGTGCAGCAGAACAGAAAGGTAAATCACAATACAATCTCATTCAGTTTGATGCATGCTATGGTTACTGATGGCTACTGCCAATTACTTGTCACACATCCTGGTACCGGTAACACAGGCAGGTTCATACTGTATCCTATCACAGTTTTTATTTTATTTTTTTTTAAAAGAACTATATCCTATTCACCCACTGGACAGTGAGGCAATAGGCACTCACAGATAACCCAAAAATTCTACAAAACTTGAAGTTCGGTACCACATTGGAATTATGTACATTTTAAAATAGGAATTTTTTAAGCATTTCTAGTTATACGAGAGCAGCAGCGAGCATGTTTTCAAGTTCAGCAACTGATGGGTTGAAAAGGTTGAAAACACTAGCATCTACCACCCACATTCGGAATGAGGTTTTTTAATATTGCCACCTCAAAAAGCTACAGTGCATCACTTAAAAGCCCAATATGTTGCTGCGGCATGTGAATAATGGAGGGACAGAGTCATGGATTAGTGGATTACTAACTGATTTAACTTGATTTTTAAAACCAAGTCTACAAGGGGGTGGGTTAAATGTAAAGTTTTCAGCAAGAAAGACAAATCGTAAAACTTCTTGTAAATTGCTAACTCATGCGCGGGGATGAATTAAGGAGTTAGATAGCATGACATACCTGTAGAGTCAATGCACTAGTATGTTTGGTCACCAAGAAATTGGTCAAATTGACAAAATACGCCAAGCAAGAATTGAACAATAGTAACCAAACAATCGTGAAATCCTTTTTGGCCAGTTGTATTGTAACTCCAACAACATTATCCTCCATAAAGATAGTAGCGGGAAGCAAGAGAATAACGGCAATTGGAGCCATGTATAAGAGCAGATTCATAGAATTAAGCTTCTCCCTGCAAGTTGGCAGAATAGACAAGGCGTCAAAATTAACCTAAAAAAACAAACACTCAAAATCCATACAACATCAAAACAAATGAGAAGTAACCATATGCTCATGAAAGGATATTTGAATATAAGATCATGCACACAAAACAGGCCATCTATACAGAAATGCATAGAAGAACGGATTACCCCTCAGAAGACAGAAGAATTCCTTGCAACACTGTCTTCAATGCCCTTGCAGCAGTGGCTCCAATGCACATGATGAATCCAAACAGATGAAAGCTAGGCTCTCCCTGTAAGTTTGATTTTGCGTGACCCATATTAGTTGATGATATAAATACACAAATCCTAAACCTTTCTCACATCATGCATGAATGGCAATAGCTTGTTAAATTGAGAGGTTGCATGTAAATTCCCATGGTCCTAGTTGTCATCCAACAAATTTCTAACCTAGTACATTTTGTTGCATGTAATAACTACATAGTGCAGTATCTGTTGCAAAAGAATCAGCTTAATAATTGCACAATTAACACCACAATGTCCAATGAATGCACCAGAAAACTTCCATGAGTCCATGACAATCTCAAACAAGAGCATCGATGCTCTATATCGTGAGCATCGACATGCCATTTTCATGCCAAATTTCCCCAGCTCCAATTTTAAAATAATTAAATCTATTTTTTCAATGCATTGAAACTCAACCAATTAAGTCTTGGACAACCACAATGGCAGAACTGAGGAACCCATCTCCCTCAATGACTGTATGATCATGCAAACACTCAATCAACTGGATTACTCTCCGGCCAATCAAACAGCACAGATAGTGAACTATGGCTGTGTCGGTTTATTCGTATAAACTGTCGGGTGCTTGTGTTAGTATTTAACAATTGCCTTGACATGAGGCGAACTATTCTCCCAACTCACACAATCCCCAAAATTCAATTCCCTAATGGAAGGGAATCATACCCATTTCAAACGGCACGCCCAATCAACTCAAGCTAGCCACCTACCATTTTACTCCAAATCTAATTAGACACTACCGCAGATCCTCCTCTCCTCATCAACTAGGTCTCATCACTCCTGAGTCCCGAGTCAGCCAAACCCGAATTCCCCCCAGATCCAACCCAAACACCACCAGATCTATCGAAGCGAGAGATGGACAAGGAATAGGCAATAACTTACGCCGCTGGCGATGACGACGCCGGTAACGACGGGGACGAGGGTGAGGTACGTGACCCAGGACTCCCGCTTGACGGTCATGATGTAGGCGAAGACGGCAGTGAAGAAGGGGGTGGTGGCGCCGACGGCCTGGTTGAAGGATACAGGGAGGTATCGCAGCGAGACGTTGCCGGAGACGACGGAACCGCAGAAGACGAGGCTGAGCGCGGCGATCTTCGCCAGCTGGACGCGGGAGCGGACGAGCTGCATGGGCACGACGCGGAGCCAGGCGATGGCGGTGTAGGAGAGGAGGGCGCAGGCGGACATGTGGCACATGGTGAGGAAGATTGGGTACTTGAAGCCGTAGTTGCTGAGGAGGTACTTGTTGAGCAGGAGCACGCCGATGTTGGAGGAGTACCACGCGGTGACGAGCCCCACCGTGAAGAACCGCCCGTTCCCCGCCGCGCCCACGCCGCCCGGCGACGGCGAGGCGCCGCCCTTCGCCGTCATCGCGGCTGGTCGCGCGCGCGCGCGGATCTGGGGAGGAGGGGAGGGGGAAGGAAGGTGGCGGTGGTGGGAATGGGTCGTTGGGTTGTGGTTGAGTTGGTGGTGGGTTTGGGCTCGGAGCGGAGTTGTGTATATGGGAGGCGGCGACTGTTGTGAACGGAGGGAGAACGGACGGGAGGGCAGGAGATATTTTTCCTTCTTTTTGCCGTCCTTTTTTATGGCGGTTGGTTTTGTTTTATTTATTGCCTAGTAGAAGTAGCTTGCTTTTAGGCTAAGGCCAGTCTCAGTAGGGTTTTATAGAGTTTTATGGGCATTAAATACGCTGACATGGTACTGTATTGATGAAGAGAGAGATGATAAAAGTTTCATGGGAGTACTCTTCTGCACTGTTTCCAAAATATGGGTGTGTTGGAAACTGGGACATGAAACCTCCACTGAGACTGGCCTAAGGGGTACGCAAGTTGCAGTGCGTTTTTTATTTTTCGCTCTTCCTAATTTCACGCTATATTTTTACCTTCAACGAAAACAAATCCTTACTAGGTTTTTTTCAGCCGATAACCGGTTTTACCGGGTTTATCGGTGACCCTCACTAGAAATAGACTCATAAATTTATTTTCTTTTTAAGAGACGGTTACATAGTAAGTAGTTATAGCTATATATACGGTGTGATAATTTAGTGGCATCGTTAATACTGTACTTTCGTGGTATGATGGTAGGTTCTTAATGCTCATTACCAGCCTACTACTGATACAATTGGAAGTTTAGCAGGAACCCCCTAGTTGGCAACGACCTTAAATTTGGCAGTAGCACAGCATGGAAACACCGGCTCTACAACCCAACCCAACTCCATTATTAATCAGAATTTTTGCAGCGGGGTGGGTGATTGCCTGCGTAATTCGTGGACCCTCCAGGCTCGGTCGCGCGCTCGATGAACCAACTGGATATGGCCAGTACGAACACGACCAGCTTTGTGTGGCCTAGAGCAAACAAAACGCCGCTACCCCAGTACGAACCGGAGGAGAAGGGGTCGTCGTGCCGGGACACCGGACTTGGTTTCCGCGTGCCATCTGGAGGAAGTCAGCAAGATGCTTCCGGCAGCTATCTGGAGTAGCTAATCACGGCAGTTAATGACCGTGTTTTTGGGGGGTTTTTTATGATGGATTTTGGCTCCAGCTTCTTTAAAAGTTAAAATAGACGAGAAAGTCTTTTTAAATGGATTCTTCAGATGACTTTTTAAGTTCAAAATCATGTACGACGTCGAGTCAGTATCTCTACCGTCCGCTGTCGTCTCAAAAATTACAAACAAAAACTATTTATTGCAGCCAAAAACTATCAACCCTAGAAAAAGAAAGACCAATGCTCTGTCTCAAGCTTTGTGCTTATCGCTATTAGAGCAAGTACAATAATGGTCTTATAGCCAAGCTAGTTAGCAGTTTTACTGATGTGGAGGAGAGAAGAGAGGAGAGAGATGAGAGCTTGGCTCTCATGCAAGCAACAAGCTGGGCACGGGAGCCTATGCAGTGGTGGGCCAAGATAATAAATGTATATGAAGAGGAATAGGAAAGAGAATGTGAGACATGATACCACATAATAATAAAAAAACCTTTTGTAGACAAATTATTGTATAACTTGGCTCTTATAACTTGACTTATAGCCAAACACTTGGCTCTATTATTGGACTTGCTCTTAATGTTGGTGGCAGTAATTTCATCTCTAGTGCTGACTTGGCACGGTCGCAAGTATAAATGGCAAGCGGCAGCAGTACGATTGAACTGCATGATGGAGAGAGAGAGAGAGAGAGGAAATTATCTCGAGATTGGTTCGCTTTTGGCGGCAGAAAAGGCGATGAAGCTTACAGCTACAGGCAATAGGCCTACAGGGGGGAAAGGCAGAGGCTAATGAGGGCATGTTCTTTTTGGCTGCGGCTTATGGCTTTTGGCTGAAATTTTTGAATTTTGGCTGTTTACGGTACAGATTACGGAGAGATCGATACTCACTTGCGATTTTAACTGGTATAGATGTTGGGCTTTTAACGTGTACTACGTTTAACTTATAGACCCCGTCTTGAGAAAATACTCCGTTTAAAAGTTAGATATTGTAGCGGCTGCGAGAAGTCGGGCGGCTTCTTACCAACCGAACAGGCTCTGAACACCACCATTACAGTAGAAATTGTAGCAAAAAATCTACAGCAGAAATCAAAAACATAATTTTTAAGCCGGTTGAGACCTACCGTATTCTGATTGCTCCCCCTTCCAGAGGAATCGTTTCTTTTCCTCGTCGCTTTTCGGTGAAGTTGATTGGATCAGCAACCAAGAGCAGGAGGGTGAAGGGGGAAACCTATACTTGCACCGTACGATATACGGTCTACTAGAAAAGTGATCGCAGAAATCGTACGTGAATGAGCTGCCTCGCGGGAGACCATCTCACGCGATCCAAGATTAGATGGTGTGTACCAGCACACGGTGTGGAGTCGTTGACCTTGTTAATTACCCTTTTCTACGCGTATGGATTCTTTTCGGCTACTGTTTATATTTTAAAATTTATAGTTGTATCTTATTGTTTTTTAACGTTAATATTTGTATGAGTGAACCAAATATCGATAAACCACTTTAAAAATACTGTCTCGATAAGCCGCTTTGAAATAGCGACGAAGAAACCATTCCATTTATTTGTTTGGAGAAAAGCAGAAATCATAAACTATAAGCCAAGAAAGAGGGAGCACTCGGAAAAAACCTGGCAAGTCGCCGATGCCAGTTGCTGCCTCCAGATATATATAACCGTGATATGTGCCGCGATACGTGCGGAGGTTAACACTGAAGTAAACATCCATCAAGAGATTGATTAGTTCGGACACATTCTTTGACTACGTGAGGAAAAAAAATAACAACATTCCCAGGGTACAATCGTCTGTGACCGAGAGCCCATGCTAGATCTTGCCCAAATGCCCCATAGCAAAATACTAGCAGGAGCGTCAACTCAGCGTTGCTCAGTTCATCCCACCCAGGTTCGAGTCCGCCGACCAGCGCGTCCACTAATAATTTTGTGGACACACTTGCATTTGTATTCAGTGAGATAGTATATCCCTATGCTCCAAAAACCTTACAATCTCTGATTAATTTTCTAGTATATATAGGAGACATGCACGCTATGTGCATCAGTGCATGTGTGGTGTGAGTGTGGCAATAGAGATTTTATCGTTAATTCAATTTGCGATAGAGATTTTATCATCAATTTATTTGGTGATAGAGATTTACTGACTGTCACGGAGACTCCACATAGGATAGCCGCTATTTGAAATGACAAAGATCTATCGTTATTTAAAATGATGGCAGAAGATTATTTATGTATTTTTTAGTGATAATATATTTACATAATATTATTAAAAATATTATTTAAAAAATCTGAACAATGCCTCCAGAGAAGAATATCCCCCTACTCTGCACCAATACTTAACATACAGCACTGCGCAAGAACACAATCAACTACTCGGCAATCACTAGACACCTAGTAAGGTTACTATTAGAAAGCAACATCATTGACCTGTCCGTTCGTCATGTATCATTATTACTCATACGTGTACACGCGTCGCTACAGGAGTGCCAAACTCCACGTGGCATGGACGAGTAGCCGGAGAAGCGTCTGGCCTAATTCAATTAGCGATAGAAATTTTATGATCAATTTATTTGGCGATAAAGATTTACTGATTAATATGAAGACTCTACATAGGATTGCTATTATTTAAATAACAATAAAGGTCTGTCGTTATTTAAAATAACGACAAAATGTTATTTACATATTTTTAGTGACAATATATTTACATAATATTATTAAAAATATATTATTTTAGAAAAAAAAACCTGAACAATGCCTCCAGAGAAGAGTACCCCTGCTCTGCACCAATACGTAACACAGCACTGCGCAAGGACACAATCAACTACTGGGCAATCACCTAAGACACCTAGTAAGCTTGCTATGAGAAAGCAACCTAATTGACCTGGCAATTTGTCATGTATCGTTATCACTCATAAGCGTACACGCGTCGGTACAAGAGCGCACAAACTTCACATGGCACGGACGAGTAGCCAGAGAATCCCCAGCTTTGATTTACGGAGATGAGAGAAAAGTACACCTTTTTGATGGCAGTGTTAGAAGTTGAAAAGGAAATTGTATTTTTGATGAAGGGTTTGCTCCTTATGTGTGTTGTAATTGGTCACTTAGATTGTACTGCTATTTTTGAAGATGAGCATATATGACTGATGTTGAAATTTGTGTGTATGTAATGGCAATAAATTGTGTGAAATGGATAGCTTCGCATTATTCTTTTTGCCATTATATTTGTGCTTGTGCTGAATAGCACAACAAATAAATGGTGTATGCAATGGAAATACATGATGGGAAATATATTCTTTTGCTGAATCCCAGTTGACGCTTCTTATACTGTTATCATGGTCAATATATATAACTAAGTTCTTGTGATGGTTTGTCACCGTAACCATGCTGCTAGTGCCAGCGTCCTTATTGATGATTCACAAACCTTCGCTAACATGTTTTCTTGGTAAACACCAGTAAAGCTTCAACCTTTCATTCTCCTCATAGCCGAGCAGTTTCACAAAATCATCTTTCCAGAGAGGAGATCATGTATCTGTCTCACAACGATCAAACCAGTTTCGTTCCCACCCACATAGCTCCGGTTGCAACCCTATCCGCAAAAAACCCACTATGGTGAACCTCCACTGTGAATTCGTCATCATCAGGCCCTACATTGTTAACAAAGTGACGCAATTTCAGGAAAACTAGTGACAAAAAAACAAGATTTTGTGAATTCGTGCTCAACACATTGCCACAATCCAAAACCCTAGATTACTAAAAATAGCAATACGCCACCGCTGGCTGCTTCGCAGAGCAAAATCGCAACCAAAACCAAAACCAAAATCAAGACCAAGCCGGGCACTGAAGCACGTACCTTACGCAGGAGGCAGTTCGCCTTCTATCCTCAGCGTGGCACCATACTCGTCTCTGGTAATCTACGCCACGAACCACTCTTCGGTTGACGAAGTTGATAACCCAAGGATCCCCTCACTGGCACCTCCGCACGAACGCCTCAGAGCCTAGTGCACGGTTGGAGATGTATTGCAAACTTTGCTACAAGCCCAAGCAGTTTTGTGCAAAACTCTCACCGCAACCGACTAGTCACAAGCGCCACACGTGAGCTGCAGGCCACGTTGGAGAGTCCACATCAGGGTCAACCTTCCACGTGAGCGGTCAAGGCCAGCCTAGGCTCTTTTAGACCTTTGATAACCCACTTAAATAGGTTCAAGTACTAGATTAGATTGTTTAATAGATTAGAGGCCCAAGTGTACTTTTCTCTACAGATGATATCAAGGAAACAATGGAGGACCATTTTCTTCGTAAGGCGGAAAATTCGGCGAAGTTTGGCCATATATTAGTACCGCCAGAGCCCCCACATTGTGCCTTCCATGACCGCCATAAGAGACTCAGGTGCACTCCACACGAAGACACGATTGAGCAACAATATTTAGGCATTGTGTGCCACGATGGTATGCAGGAAGAATTGAACAATTGCTCACAGCTAAGATGGTTGATGCATATTTTTTGTAGTTTCACAAAAACACACACACACATAAACCTGTTAGACAGCAGCACGACTGAAGGGTTAGACCCTAAGAGCAAACAAAATTGCTCTACTCTATTAATAAAACACCCGGCACCCAGCAAATATTCAACTCTTTAAGATCTATCTGCATCTGAACATGACTACTTTGCTCTTGTAGAACTGGAGATAAAAGAAGACCACTTTGCTTAGAAGAACATAGGTTACAACATATAGGATTTAGTGATAATTGGTATCCCTATGAGACTGAGTAGAAAGTAAAACCACACTAGTTTGTTGTTTTCCAGATTCTAACCAAATAACATGCAGCTTCCTTGCTGATATGCGGATATGCCTTTTTGCTCTTCAAAATTAGCACCCGTGTACATATTATTGTTGCTGACTTTTCAACTGTCTGTGGAATTGAGCGCCCACATTCAATCCATCCCTGGTAGCCCTGGATTGCAGACATTTCAAAATTAGTATCATTCGTGAAACAATGTCAAACTTATTTATAGAGGAATATTAGCGGGCGTCCCACGACAACTTAGCATGCTCACAAGTTGCCACTTAAAACATTTGGTCTTAGCAAATGCCAAACCGTAAGTTGTTTCATTTAGTTTCCTTTTTCAATGGCTGTGACTATCATGATATTCCGGTAGATTCCTTTCTTGTCTGAATTATTCAGTATACCCAGAATCTATGTAGCACGGACACTTGGTAAAACCGCCGTATCCGTGTCCGACACCGTGTCGACACGGATACGACACAGACACGTCTTGGACACGTGTCGGAGACGTATCGGTCGATTTTAGAATTAATTTTAATTAGTAAAATTCTCGACACGTGTCGGACATACTAAATATATGATTCGGACACGGCCTAGACACAGCCGGCCCAGAAATGGTCCAGGACACGGCCGGCCCAGGCCAGCCCATAACGCACGCACGGCGTGCCCTAACCCTAACGCACGCATCGCACGCATGAGTGGCCGAGCGCGTTATTCCCATCACGCTGCTCCGCTTGTCTGCATGTCCGCATCGGCTGCTCGCGCCGCCGGCTCCCGCACCTCGCCGCCACCCGCTCCCGCCCGCTCTCGCACCTTGCCGCCGCCCGTTCCCGCTCCCGCACCTCGCCGCCGCCCGTCGGCTTCCTCCCCAAGTGCCGCCGGCTTCTTCCCCACTCGCTGTTGGATTCGTCCCCGTGCACCGCCGGATTCATCCCCGCACGCCGCTAGCTTCCTCGCCAAGCGCCGCTGGTTTCTTCCCCAAGCGCTGCCCGTCGGCTTCCTCCCTAAGCGCCGCCGGCTTCTTCCCCACTCGCCGCCAGATTCGTCCCCGTGCGCCGCCAAATTCGTCCCCGCGCGCCGCCCGCTTCCTCCCCGCGCGCTTAAAAATGAAGTTGCAAAGGTTGAGGAAGAACAAGCAAAAACAAAGCCAAGAAATATGCCCTTGCCCAGGTTAATGGAATTCTTATTTCTAAAAATGGTATTCACATCAACAATTGTCGTCAGGATTAACAAAACAATTCATGAGGTACATATTCCGAGCATACACTTTACAAATTACAAGTTTACAATTTACATTATTGCAATTTAATAAGTACGTGGAAACATAGAAAATAATATACATATATATATATATAATTTATTTATTATTTAAATATATATAGCCGTGTCGCCGTATCGGTATTTTTGGGAAAACGGCGAATTTCCGTGTCGGTGTCGTGTCGTGTCGACGTATCCGTGTCCGTGCTACATAGCCCATAATACCTCTATTTGAAATGCAATGCGCTGTTTCTTCCTCCCCTCCTCTATAAAGCCCAATTCTTCCCTGAATTAACTGCAGGCTCTATATCATTCCTCCCTTGACCTTTGCCACTCCTGCAGCGCTGATATTCATTGAACACTGTCTCCAGAGTAATGCCTCTAACAGCAAAAGTATATGAAGTTATGCTAAGGGAAAATATTGTCCATGTTAACAGACCTTAACACATAAGTCCACAACACTGATATGGTTTAACCCAGCTTTACACTTGCATAGGGCTAACTTGAATTTCAGATCTCCAGTTCCTCTCTTGTTTAATTTATGAACTGATCTTTTCCTTTTCTACCAAACCTTATCTGGAAAAATTGAATACGTTTGGGCATAGTCAAACATAAAAGATTAGAAAACCTCATGATGACTTTTTCCCAATCACATTAGTTAGTTTCCCTCAGTTAACCTCCACATAGCTTAGTAAAAAAAGGTTAAACTTAGTAAAAAAAACTCCGCATAGGAGTTTAGTATTCTAGTTCTACATGCCCTGAGCAAGCCCATGAGTAGATCTGCTGTGAAAATTGAAATGCCTATGTACATTTTACGACTAAGTCGGCCTAATCAAACCCCATCCAAATAGACCTAAAGAGTGCATGTTGACCCTTTTACACTAAAAAAACTGTACTTTCCTACACCAAACAATAGCTACCAAAAAGCGGAAATTTATACTCATTACTCACTAGCATGTGATCTGCAGCAGGTACGTGCTATTCAAGCTTTGCTCACATCTGTAGGATAGCTCCCCAGGACTCTTAAAAAGGTTGCAAACTCCTGCAAATAAAGCAACGTGAGTCACTGTTCACTTGACACCATATCATACTAACCAAGAAAATGCACCTTCAAATTTTCAAGAGCGTTCTGAGTTTTTGGATCAGCCGTCGATGCCTCAAGGTCAACATAAAAGAGGTAGTCAAAGTACCTGGTGCAACCCAGGGACAAATGGGTTAAGAAGATATAAACAGCACACGTAGCTCTCATATTTGTGTAGAACTGCAGGAAACCAAATTGAATAAATGTTGTCTAACTTTAAGGGGGTGGAAGAGTTGTCATCGGCTACACGAAGAGGCCTTTTCTTGTGTGGACGGCTTTCTATCTGCACATCCATTCAAAAAGCAAAACACACTCATAGTGAATTATTACTACAAGATGCATTCAAGTGACAAAGAAAAGTTGTTTGATATACCTTGGTGAGGTTGATTTCCCTCAGTGCAAAAACAGCTAGTGCCTTGAAGAGTTGCCCAGATCCTTCCTCAAGTGAAAAGACTACGCTAGTCTGAAAATCAAATGATCATACAACAAGTCAACTGGGTTTGTTTTTCCCTTTGGGAAAGAATGAACAACAGGAAGGAAGATGAAAAAGAGTTTCCACTGCGATTTGTACCTTGAATGGTTGATCAATGCGAGGTATAATGGGTTCGCGAGCCAGCATCATAAAACGGGTAACATTATCTTTGTCATCCTAAGGAAAGAGATGGGCTAATGTTGAGGATAACGAGCAGAACATATTCTCTCAGTTTAGCATGAAATCACTATACCTGAATATTTTCAGCAAGAATATCCAGTCCATATAGTTCAGCAGCCAATGAACTGGCAATAGCACCAGTTTCTTGGAGCATTTGTTCTGCAACAAGCTAGGAAAGAAGCATCGTGTCATGCTTAATAACAGAGAATTGATTTGATGGGTCACTTGAAATACCATGATACCATAAATCAACAGATAGTTGCTCAAAAAGATTGAGCTAGCGATCTCCCTTAGAAAAGGTGAAATCGAGGTAGAAGGAAACATCATTCTACCTTTGCTGCACCAGCAGTATCATCAACAGCTTCTCTATGTTCAATTCCTAACTCTGTCAGCGTGTGCTCACATTGTGCAAGAGCCTAAGAATTTAAAAATGATGTGTTCGCAAGATTAATACACAAAAAAATTGAAAATACCAAGGCCATATTATCCAAGAGGTTCACCTGGGGATGACTCATGGCACTGCTCAAGTTTTCAATCTTCACACCACGATTGGCTAACAAGCAATGACGAACTGCAATGCGAACCTCTCCAACAATGTGCAACCTATGCCGAAGTAAAAGGTCATAGTTCCGATGTATGCTACCGCCCAGTGAATTCTCAAGTGGCAGTACTGCCCTATCAGCTAACCAGTTTTCAACAGCCTGTAAAAGGACCAAAGAACATCAAAATTACATCACGTTTATTTGTTTGTGGTACAAACACCTTCAGCTATGTATTGCCAATACGCCATGCAGGTAGCATATATGGAATATAAACATACGTCACAAATCTTAGTGTCCAAAAGGTAAAAGAGAAATAAAGTGAATGCCAAATTTTATAGTAGTATTGTTCTGTTTGATCCACTCCTGTCCAAAAATAAAAGTTTTTGAAAAGAAAATTTTGTTAATACAATAACCTATTGAGAGCTGGTAGTTATAGAAGTTCACCCCCCCCCCCCCCAATAGCTTATTCCCAGAACTCGACATGTCAAAGAACACTGAACATTCTATCTCAAAAAAAGAAGAGGTTTTTATGGACAAATGATATGTACTATTGATAGGTTCTTTGGACAAATGAGTATTTCTTTGTGTCATACTGTATTTAAATGAAGAAACATGGAGCCTATCCAATTCAATGTCAACAGTTCAAATTCTCAACAAATTTCATAAAACAAAGAATTAACATTTTTCAATTCGATGCCTGTCACCCAAAACCACGACATGAGCCAAGCAACTAGAAAACGTCCTCCATTTGCACCACCTACAGCATAGACAAACAGCCTAGCACAGGCAAAATGTTCCACTTCGATACCTGAAATGCAGTATCAAAATGCTCGCAGGGCAAGGTCTGGCAATTGGGATACGCCTTCTTAGCTCCCGCCTCGCTGTACGCTCCAGGGAAGCCCTGAATTGATCACCAAAACGAAACTCCCTTTAGATTTACAACGAAAAGCGCACACGCAAACATATACTGGTATGAAACTGAAACACCACACGCGTTTCGTCGAGCACCTGGTAAGCAACCTTGAGCCCCTCCCCTGTCGCCTCCATCAGGTCCGCACTAGTGAGAGGCCCTAAAAACCCCGGTACAAAACCACACCCCACAGGTTAGCACCACCAAGTGAACAACCATTAAACCCAGAACCCGACCAGAAATCGACTAGAAAAAGCGCCGCCGCGCGACTTACGAGGCAGCAAGTGGGGATCGCGGGAGGCGGGGACGGGCGCAGGCGGGCCCGGGAGGCCGTTAACGTTGACGCCGTCCGCCACGGGCGCCCGGGGCGGCGAGGCGGAAGAGAGGGAGATGTCGTTTGTGGCGCTAATGCATTTTAGGGAGGGGCGGCGGGGTGAGGAGGAGGAGGAGGCGGCGGCGGCAGAGCGGGTCCGGGCGGGGAGAAAGGGGAACCGGAGGCAGGCCGTTGAGGTGCTGGCCATTGCCGCCGCCCCGCGTTCGCCACGCGGGGAAAGAAAAGTCGAGAACGAGAAGGGGAGATCTATTTTCCCCCACTTTGCGGGAGTCGGAAAGCGGAGAGGGAGCCCGTTCTTTTCGTCCTTTTAATTATTTTTTAAGACCCTACTCATTTCAGTTTCAGCTTCTGACTTATTTTTTTCACTTTTTTAATTTTTTTACCGGTTTTTTTTACGTTATCCGAGATGAGCTAACATATTTTTTCTATTTTTAAATTTTTTAGATTTAATTACGGTAAATAAGTCACCTTCAATTACAGTGAAATTTCAGTCAGCTACATTGTATTTTCAGTCATAAGTCACAGCTTTTCAACCCAACCGAACAGGACCTAAGTCTTCAATGCAAGACTATAAATATAACTTATTATCATCATATACTAGTAAAAATAAAAATATATTACAAAAGAATTTTCAAAACAAATTCAGTAATATTATTTTTCATATAATCAATCTATATACTTTAATATATATTAATAATAAAAACTACTAAAGGACATCAGCCGCGCGCATGGCCGAGCCGAGCACCCTCGGCCGCGGTTTCCGGTCACACCGGCTGCTGGTGGTGGTGCCTGACCACATCACGTCACATGCTCATCTTGTTTGCCCTCTGCGTCTTTTAGTGTGAGCGTGGATGGATGGAGGAAGGGATCAGCATGGAAATAATGCATGCTAACAGAACTTGTCACGGCAAAATTGGGCAAACGTCACGACGGGGTGTGACAAGATTGGATGTGTGGTCCCTTTTTTGTTCCTCCCTCCACCCTTCTTAAAACATCCCCTGATCCAAATATGCCCATGGCAAAAGTTTGCTAGTCAATGTAGTCACGAGCTCTGGCAGTTGCTAAAGTTAGGCTGTTTGTAGTTTCAACAAAAATGAAACCTTTTCTTGTCCCCGGAACATGTGTAGGTTCTTTTCGACTGCATATGATATTTTATGATTATGGCCGATAGATTTTAGTTTTAGTACAAATGTTTGTGCGAACGAATCGAATATCTATAAGTCGTTTTGAAAAAACTGTATTAATAACCCGTTTCAAAAAGACGAGGAAGAAATCACTCTATTTGTTTATTCGAAAGAAACTATAAACTTCAAAATATAAGCATAAACCGAAAAAAGAGACCTATGTGGCTATGTATGCTCCTGCTCCGGGTCAATCACCGAACAGAGCAAGGAAACAGAGTGTAGAAGCGTAGAATGCCACTAGTAGACGAGGTTCTTCGGGATACAACATGATCCATGATTAGCAATGCTCACTGAGGCACGGCCCACCCAAACATAAGAGAGGTCCAAAGTTTAGAGGTCCACACCTATCCTTTGCAAGTTGCAACTGCAAGGTCGCCCCATGGTTAGAATGCTCGTCCCAGCGTGTACCGGGCCGGCCTGGCGGCTACCTAATGATGCAAATTTGCAATCAATCAGTGCGTTTTCTTGGACCATTCTCAAATCGGAGATGATCCGGTCTGGTCGAGTAGTATTAGTATACCATTTCAAGGCTAGTTTTAAAAATAAAAGTCATCACACACGCCGCTAGAACTAAACATTATCAACTGAGTTGTTGTTAATATATTGATCAAGCATATCATTTGTCCCGTGGGCCTCGATGTTGCCGCAGTTAACGGATGAATGTAGTGCGAACTAATATGCTTACATAGAATCTCAACTGACCATGCACTTGAGTTTGTTTCTTTAGAAGATGCGATTGATTAACATAATCGTCTTGAAGGTTCAGCAACCAAGCGGCCACGGGTTTCTTGAAGGCAATTGATCATGCTCGACCCTTTCGTAGCAGAATACTAGAAAGTTCGGCTTGCAATCGTAGCCTCGGTTTCTAAGCCTTCCTTGTTCCACTCAGCAGGGCAATGCTGTGGTATTACTGTTGAAAATACGGACAATATGTTAATTTAGATTTTGTTAGAAATTAAATATCGTAAATAACTAATGATGCATAAATCGGTACTAACAACAGATAACTTATTGTACTTCAAAATATATGCAGAAAACAGAATTTTAACAAGTCAATTATTCACACAAATAACTTACAATTGGGTTTGATGAAGAACAGAAAACAACCCAGACTCGATACAATACAGAATGTAGATGAAGCAGCGAAGTGAGCGGTCACGCGGATGCGTGCTGCCTAGAAATCTTATTGCTGCCCTCGTGCAGGTCTTCACGGCAGCAACAGCTCGTAGTTACTACTCCCATTCTTCACAATGCACGCCAGGAAGAAGAGTTGACGAGATTCGGATGGGTAACATTGCAACACAGGTTTGCAGGAGGAAGAAAAAGAAATGGAGGAGGCAGTGATGCTTGGCCCTATGCTCTAGACATCTCCGGGCATACATATATTTAGACTGTAAACTGACATGATTAATCAGTTATTTACCCGCAACACTACAGCACAAGTTTACAAGAGGAAGAAAATGAAGTGGAGGAGGCAGTGATGTTTGGCCCTATGCTCTGGACATTTTCGGGCATATATATAGATGCAGACTGTAAATTGGCATAATTAATCAGTCATTTAACCACTAGTAACTGACACATTTAACCAGCCATTTACCTACTAGTAACTGTTTGTCATCAACGCACAATAAAACCTCAAATTCAAACATAACGCGATTTTTCATGTGAAAATACACGAATATGCGCACGCGTATTTAGCCAAAGTACTCCTTATGTTATCCCTATCCATATGTTACATGTTTTAAAGAGTGACAATGACTCCACCTTATAAATTAGTCTTCTCTATCTTATCTTAATAATATAATAATAAACGAAAAAGTCACTCGTATTACCAGTACACGTCAATTAGTTAGGCCAGTCTCAGTGGAGGTTTCATGTCCCAGTTTCCAACACATTCATATTTTGGAAACAGCGCAGAAGAGTTTCATCCCCATGAAACTCTCTCTACTCCCATGAAACTTTTATCATCTCTCTCTTCATCAATACAGTGCCATATCAGCGTATTTAATGCCCATGAAACCCCACTGAGACTGGCCTTAGTAATTCCTCATCCAGCTGGCCCTTTTTTATATATTTAAGGGCAAAGTTGCGGCACTGCACTAGCAGCTTCTACCATAACTAATCTGCATCGAGCCGCCTTCTCTCTCTCTCTCTCTTACCAAATGACTGCTTACCGTTGAGAATATTCTCTTCGGCACTTCGGAATCTCATGCTGCCCGATCAACATTCTGACAGCTCGAATCGGCTGTCAAAATGGTTGTTTTCTAATTTTATTATGGATATGATCGTGACGTCTAATTTTAACCAGCAACACATGTACACAGGTAGTGCCTCTTCTGAACTTACGTAGCAGTTTCCATGTATTAGGATACATGCATGGCAGGCCACTACAACTCCGGAGCTATCGAGTGAAAAATCTCACGGAAAAAGCAGAGGGTCATGTTCTGTTTCCACGAGGCATTTGGTCTGAACTGTGAACCGTCCCAACACCACATAGAGTGCTACCGCGCAGTGGCGGTAGTCACAAACAAAACAACTGATACAAAAAGTTCAATTTCCCGGAAGTTTACAAATCCTGGTCCACGCCAGGAAGTTTGTAACCAGTTGATTTCCTATTGGATTCCAATCTGACTTTTTTTTTTTCTCGATTCGTGTTGCTCCATCGAACTTGTGATTACATTACCTAGTTATAAGAAGAAGAAAAGGTACACTCTTGCTCCTCAACTTTTTGCATGCTTTAATTTTCATCGCTTATCTACAAAACCAATTAAAGCACGTTCTTAACTATTAAAACAATTGAAAATTTGACTATTAAAACAATTTAAAATTTGTCCATCTCATTAGCAAAAGGCGATTTTAACTGAGATGACCCACGTGTCATGCCACACTACATCTCAACTAGGCAAAATAAGGTAGGACCCACCTTCATTTTTATATTAAAAACCAAATATGCTTAATATTTCAATAACACGTGGCCCCAAACCTATCTCATGAGTTGTCTATGGACTCGGTGCACCAAGTACATGCTGCCCCCACCTTGTTTTGGCTAGCTCGGATCCAACGTGGCGTGCCATATAGGTCAAACTCAGTATGCTAGAGAAGGTGTATGCTAAATTTCAAATGATTTTGAGCCTTGGTTTGAAAGTTGTGAAAGTTTCTTTCTCTCGTTGTTGTGTTGATTTTGTCAAGAGACCAGACCGTCTAGGTATGAGAGTTTAGACCGCCCATTGCACTGTGGTTGGACCGTCTAGGCAAGTTCAGACTCTTTTGGCTTGGTTTTTGTAGGGTTGGCTTATAAATTTTGTGTGCTTGATCTTCCTAGGATTTGATTTGATATTGAAGAAGAGTGAACTCCAATTTACCCTTCTCTAGTTACCACATTTGATCCTACACTTTTCTAAGAAAAAAATACCAGCAGCTCAGTATTCACCAGAGGAGGCGGGCATACAATGAAGTCAAATTTTGGTTAATAAAAAGGGGATTAGACAAAAAAGAGAAAGGTTTGCAATGCATAGAAAAGAGAAACACTTCCTAATTGTGAAAAAAGGGAAAGAAAGGCCGATATGGAGGAGAATCTAGAAGCGTCCAGTCGGCCAAATCAGCCCGTAAGGAGGAAACGGAAGAAGTAATTCCCGAAAGAAAGATTGGCTATTGCAAGGGAAAGATGAGAGTTCTCGGTTGAGTAAGAGAAGGCAAAGCCGACTGTAAAAGGAAAGGCTTGAATAAAGGACCAACATGAGGAGTTACAAATGAACACGTTTTAGCCGGCCAAATTTCAAAGGACCCGTGACGGGGCATGGATTACAAAATACCATGTTAAGGGCATGTTCTTTTTGGCTGCAACTTGTGGTTTTTGGCTGAAATTTTTGAATTTTGCCTGTTTACGGTACATATTATAAAGAGACAGATACTCACTTGTGATTTTGGTTGGTACAGATGTTGGGCTTCTAACGTGTAGATCGTTTAACTTGTATACCCTGTATTGAGAAAATACTTCGTTTAAAAGTTAGGTACTAGAGCAAAAGCCAAAATCAGGTCGGCTTTTGACTTGCCGAACAGGCCCTAAGACCGGCGGATAAGAGCGCACACACCATCCATACACTTTTATATTTTCTTGTCCCTTTATTTTCCTACATTATAAGTAGTTTTAGCTAGTAGATCATAATCCAAGTCTTTGTAATATTTTGATTATCAAAAAAGCTTCACATCGACTTATTGTTCGGCAAATGTTTTGTTCTCACTGTCTTTGTCGATTTGCTTGAAAAATCAACACTGCATACGTCGTCAAGAAGCACTCCCGTAAGGACGCGTTGCTAATATTTGAGGAAAGACAATTTTCGGACAGCAGCAACATCCGAATCAGTCTAAGGACCCGGAGCCGAGTGAGGGGGAAGGTTAAGCGGCTTTTCCCACTATTACTGAGGCTACCAGAGCCTTGCTGGTGAACGCCGAGGTCAGATCAAGTTACATGCCACAGAAGGAGCAACGACGAATCACTCACGGCGGGGTGCCCGAGAGAAGGCATTCCCGGTCCTGAACCGACGACCACTCTCGATCGGACGCAAGGTTTTGAGTCATCGAGATAGGTTGAGTTGTTTTTTTGTTTTATCTGTGGTTTACCTTTTTCTGCTATAGTTACTAGTTTTTAAATAATATATTTTTTAAGATAAAATTTACAAATAAATTATCATCGTAGATACTATATCGAATTCAGTTATACAGGCTAAAATCATACATGACTGTTTCCCCCTATATACTACCTCTTATAAAAAACAAACATTCAAAAACTATAAGAAAAAAAACAAAAACATTATCCAATAGGACCCATCCGATGGCTGGGCACCAGGCTGCCAACCCATCCGGAGGACCGTTTCTATGAATTGAAACGAAAACGAAAAGATCGGTCAAATGACTACCACGCCGGCCGAGCAGACCGCATCATCGCGAACCAACCAAACGAACGCGTCGGCTACAGCCTCCCCTCCCGTCCGCTCCGTCCCCATCACGGCCCTGGAAATCCACGCCACCGCGATCACCTACCCCACTGACACGCGTGATCCCCTACCGAGTCGAACGGCCCTGCCCCACCTGCCAGTGCTATCTAATCCGTTCTGGTTGGTGCGTGCCGCGTGTGTCCTTGGACGAGCTGGTGCCGTTTGACCGTTGAAACTTGCCGCGCCGTCCGATCGGCAGCGACTCCCATCACAGACCGTCCGTCTCGGTACCCGCCCTGATGCGCTGGGTGATACGAGCAAGAGAGGTTGAAAAGGGGGAGAGAGGAGGGGGGTCGTGTACTGGTGTAGTACATCGCTAGGAATCGAGAGCGAGAAGATAAAGTCAATCAGCCTAGCTTGGTGCGCGCGCGTGCTGCTTGTGAGGGGCAGGGAGAGAGAGAGGGATCATTGGTTGGGTGGAGGCTGCTGTTTGAGCGAGAGGAAAGGGAGGGGAGGGGAGGCGAGCGAGCCATGGACGGCGCTCCGGTGGCCGAGTTCCGGCCGACGGTGACGCACGGCGGCCGGTTCCTCCTGTACGATATCTTCGGCAACCAGTTCGAGATCACGGCCAAGTACCAGCCGCCGATCGTGCCCATCGGCCGCGGCGCCTACGGGATCGTCTGGTACGTTAGTCTCGCACTGCTCATCGGCCTCGATTAAATTCCTTGCAGCTCTGATTGGAAAAACAGAGGGGGCTAGTTCAGAGGATCACTCCTTTCTTTAAACAATTCTGCTGCTCTTTTCCTATTGGTACCGCAGTTGAGCAGGTTTGGTTTATTTAGTGGTGTAGTTGGTGTGTTTGTTCTGGGTACTTCAGGTGGTTACTGGTTAACTTTGTTCTGAAGTTCCATTTCTGTATGGGTGCGCGCAGCTCGGTGATGAACTTTGAGACGAGGGAGATGGTGGCGATCAAGAAGATCGCCAACGCGTTCAACAACCACATGGACGCCAAGCGCACGCTCCGGGAGATCAAGCTCCTCAGGCACCTCGACCACGAGAACGTAGTTAAACTCCTCGGACATCTTTTGTAGTGCTTGTGCAGCGTGTATGTACCTGAATTTGGTAATTCGGCACTAATTGTTGCGCCATGCGCGTATGAACAACGAGCAGATCGTAGGCATCAGAGATGTGATCCCGCCGCCGATCCCGCAGACGTTCAACGACGTGTACATCGCCACCGAGCTCATGGACACGGACCTCCACCACATTATCCGCTCGAACCAAGAACTGTCAGAAGAGCACTGCCAGGTCGGTGCCAGGAACCCCAGGCATGCTAAAAATCTGAAGCCACCAACGCTGTAAATTTGGTTTCACGGCAGCATGGTATGATTTTGCAGTACTTCCTGTACCAAATCCTGCGCGGGCTCAAGTACATCCACTCGGCGAACGTGATCCACCGGGACCTGAAGCCGAGCAACCTGCTGCTGAACGCCAACTGCGACCTCAAGATCTGCGACTTCGGGCTGGCGCGCCCGTCGTCGGAGAGCGACATGATGACGGAGTACGTGGTGACCAGGTGGTACCGCGCGCCGGAGCTGCTGCTCAACTCCACCGACTACTCCGCCGCCATCGACATCTGGTCCGTCGGCTGCATCTTCATGGAGCTTATCAACCGCCAGCCGCTCTTCCCTGGCAGGGACCACATGCACCAGATGCGCCTCATCATCGAGGTGATCGGGACGCCGACCGACGAGGAGCTCGCCTTCATACGGAACGAGGACGCCAGGAAGTACATGAGGCACCTGCCGCAGTACCCTCGCCGGCCGTTCGCGAGCCTCTTCCCGAGGGTGCAGCCCGCCGCCCTCGACCTCATCGAGAGGATGCTCACCTTCAACCCACTCCAGAGAATCACAGGTACGAGCGCAGTGAGAGCTTCTCGTGTAAATCCAACTCGTGCCTAGTTTTTACTTCTACGCTAGTTACCCATAAATTTACTGCCGCATGTGTGCTACTATTCTACTCTGCTCTACTGTTGTGCTTCTTTTGACTAGTGTAGTGTCGGCGGTTTAACATAGGGTTTGCGTGAGATGTGCTGCTGTTTATAGGAAACCGGTGCTACTCTGATCAGTCTTACATAGGTGCCACTCGTTGAATTAAAATAAGCTGATTTATAGTTAAAATTATAATATAGTTGACTGAATTACACTGTAGCTAATAATGGCTTATTTGACGTAACTAAATTTAAAAAATTTTAAAACAGATTAGCCTGTTACAGACAATGTAAAAGAATACGAAAAAAGAATAGCAAAAAAAGCTAAAAACCAAAAAGTTAAAAATAGATAAAATTTAGGAATAAGTCAGAAACAAAAAACTTAAGTTGAAATGAGCCAAGCCTAATATTCTATAGTTACTGTGGATATGTATGGTCTTTTGTAGTAAAGAAAGTTCTTGGAGCTGTCTGCAATTGACGGCAAAGACTATGCAGTGCAGAATGACACGCTTTAAAAAGTAATCTGCAGATAAATCCTAAAGGCTGGATTCCTCTCGGTTTCAGGACAGCAGAGCTTTTGAAACAGAGAGGATAGCGCGCACGTAAGTTAGCGAGATTATAGGCCAATTAGCATTTTTAACAGTTTTGCTTCTCTTTCATTTTCTTGTTTTTTTTTCTTGGTTTGTTGGCTTATGCCTTAGCTTCTTCAATGAAATTTAGCAGAATCCTTCTATTTTTCAGAGAGAGAGAGAGAGAGAGAGAGAGAGAGAGAGAGAGAGAGAGAGGATGGCGCTTAAAGCTAAGAAATTTTGAAGGGACTTCCTGTCTGACTGATGTTAGTTCTTACTGAAATCGTTCTTGTCACGCTGCAGTTGAAGAGGCGCTCGACCACCCGTATCTAGAGCGGCTGCACGACATCGCCGATGAGCCCGTCTGCACGGAGCCCTTCTCCTTCGACTTCGAGCAGCGCGCTCTAAGCGAAGAGCAGATGAAGCAGCTGATATTCAATGAAGCCATCGAATTGAACCCGAATTTTCGATATTAGATCTGAACATTACCCCGCCGTGTGATTTCCGTGTATACCTGTTTGTAAATAGGATTAAGATCGAGGAGTCGGGTAGACTGAACATTGCATCTGCTTTGTTTGTTGATGTTCGAAGCCACATTCTCTGCAAGTTGCCGCTGCTGTTCCAGACGTTTGTTGTCATCGGTTTGTTTCGAGTATGTATTGCGAGCACATCAATCTCTACTTTGCAAAATGTAGCATTTAGCCTCGTTAGCGTTTGAACCTCAGCTACCATACTCTATTTCACAAACTTTGGTTCCAAATTGAACTCCGAGCACGCCTACACATTCAGACCTTGTTTCGAATGACATAATTTTATTCGAAGCAATACAATTGCCTCAAAATTCCTGACGAAACCGTCCGTTCCAAACGAGGAACAAACGTATGCAGTTTTTGTTTCCAAGTCTAGACTGCCTGCCTGCATGTTCTGTGACCCATCAAGAGATGAGCTAACGTTGAACGATTCTTTCTAGACAAGAGAGATGAATCAAACACAAAATAATATATTGAACACAGAGAGATAGAAACTCCTTTATTTCTTTATTGCTTTCTCTTTTACAAATACAAGTTATAATAATTGGGATCCTCTATTTATAGACTAAGAGCATGTATAATAGGGTGATATAAACTATCTATAAAAGACACCACATAAGAATTTTGTTGAGGTGGATAAAAAAGAAAGAGGAAAAAGAAAGAGGTCGACTGTAATTCTATAAACGGTTGAAACATGATAAAACAGTCTGCTATAGATGGTTTTCGTGCCATTGTATCAATGTTATCCATAAATAACCTGCTATAGACTACTTTTGTGCCATTATATTAATAATGTCTGTATTTTACAGATAACATACTATATATAACTTATAGACAACTCATTATAGAAGGTGTCTTTATTGTTGTCTATAGATGATATGGAATGATATTATTGACAGTAGTTATCTGTACCACTATACATGCCCTAAGTGGTGAGGTGTCCACCATGGGCCAAACTTGCAGGCCCAGGCCCAGACCCAGGTTTCCCAACACTCCCTCTTGGGCACTCATCTGACATATTCACGCCTCATCAAAACTTAATAAAAACCCAGTAAAAAAATTTAGAGAAAGAGTACATAATACATGCTATGTAGTGTTGCACGAATTGCCTTATTAAAAACTTTGGCTGAGAAACTTCTAAAAAAACTTGTCAAGTGAAAAAGAGTACAATCCATCCAATTTCATTTAATCTATAGGATTTATTTTTTAGGTACTCGTTCTTTGTGATCAAGTTTTAATAGTGAGATCGAGAAGAATCTCCCCCTGAGTTCTGCACTTCTCTAAGTCTCATCATTTCAATTCCACGTGTACACCTTTCAAGTTAGATGCTAGAAGTGAATAAATCTACAAGATTTTCACATGACTTAGTATGTAGTATCTTAATTTCACCCATCTTTTACAATTCATGAACATAGAAGAACTTAGGGTTGATGTGCTTTGTGAGATGACTGACACTTCACGTAGACCGTCTGCACTTGTGCAATACAAACTGCATTATGTTCATAGATAATTGTGAGAGCTTGCACTATATTCAATCCATATGATTGTTGGATGTGGTGAATCATTCGTCGAATCCAAGCACATTCTCGTGCGGCTTCGTACAATACTATGATTTTCGAGTAATGCGTCGAAGTCGGTACAGGACTTTGCTTAGATGATTTTTATGAAGTTGCAATTTCACCACATAGGAACATATAGTCTGTTTGTGACCTAGTTGTATGCAGGTCTAACAAGTACTCTGCATCTGCATAGCCAGTTATATTCAGATCTTGATTCTTTCTGTAGAACAGTCCAATGTCTTTATTTCCTTGGAGGTATCGGAAGATATCCTTTATTCCTTACCAATGCCTTTTGGTAGGTTCTGCGCTATACCTTACTACTAGATTTACAGCAAATGTAATGTCAAGTCTAGTACAATTTGCTAAATACATAAGTGTTCCTATTGCACTTAAGTACGAAAATTCTGGTCCTAGGACTTCCTCTCCGTCTTTTCTAGGTCGGTACGGATCCTTGTCTTGCTGTAAAGATCTACCAATCATCGGTACATTCGATGGGTAAGCCTTTTCAAGTCGAACCTCTCTAACATCTTTTGAGTGTATGCAAACTGATGCACTAATATCCTTTCAGGGACATACTCAAACTGCAAGCATAGGCAATATTTGGTTCTATCCAAATATTTCATTTTGAACTCTGACTCCAGGTAAGAGCTCGCTTCCTTTATATCTTCTAGGGTTCCAATGATATTGATATCATCTACATATACTGAGATTATACAAAATCCATTCTAGGATTATCGTATAAATACACAGAAATAATCCTTATTTTTCGTATAGCCTTTCTTGTATAGAAGTCACTTAAGCAATTATACCATATCTTGTCTGATTGCTTAAGTTCGTACAATGATTTTCCAAGTTTCACACTGTATAGGTTTCTGTTTGCTCTGTCTTGATATGGGATAAGAATACCTTCAGGTACCTTCATATAAATGTTCGAATCCAAGTTTCCATAAAGGTATGCGGTTACCACATCCATTAACTGCATTTTTAAATTTAAGTTCACTGCCATCAAGATTAAATATCTAAAGATAATACCACCTATGACCAAGGAATAGGTTTCTTTATAATCAACTCCTGGTCGTTGACTGAAACATTATACAACAAGCCTTACTTTATATCTTACAACTTTATTTTTCTCATTTTTCTTCTGAACAAATACCCATTATACCCTACGAGGTGCATATGGGGAGGTGTGCGGCTTATAGGCCCAATACCTCTCTTTTATTCAGAGATAATAATTCAGTTTCTATTACCTTTTTTCAATCATCCCAATATGATCTTTTCTTATATTCGGCGAGCGATACAGGCTCTTGATAAAGATCGATGACCATGGTAATTTTCTTTGCAAAATAAATATCAACACTGGCTTAGGGGTGGCAAAGAGCCGAGCCAAGCCTGGCTCGGCTCGGCTCGTGAAAGCTTAGTAGAATCTCGGCTCGGCTCGGTTAGGCTATCAAGCTTTTTTGTGGGCTCGGCTCGGCTCGGCTCGTGATGCGGCTCGAGCCAGCTCGCGAGCCAAAAACATTCAGTCCAACCGATCAGGATCAAGGCGACGGCGACAGCGATGGCAAGAGGAGGAGACCACCAGACTAACATCGGGACGAGTCAATCAGGAGCAAGAAGGTGGCAAGGAGCAAAACCACAGGCCAGCAAGCCGTAGGAGGAGGAGACCACCACCCAGACCAGCCGGTTCACCATCAACGGGGAAGGCGACCGCCGAGCACGAGTCGCCGTCCTCGCCAAAGCAACCAAAACCCACCGGCAAAGGTAACCCCACGCACACATGAACTTAGTATTCATCTCAATACCAAACCTAGCTTAACACACATGACAAATCACTAGTAGTAACCAGTAATAGCTCTAGCAACCATGAACCAACATAAAGAATGCCACTGGAGGTAGAAGAGAGGGAGTAGAAGATGAGTAAAGGGGCAGAGGCTCATCGAAGAGGGAGGCGGCGGCGTGCTACCACCGGCGCAACCAGCCAACCACTCAGCTAGCAACCACCGCGCACTCCCCCGGCGTGCGGGCGGCTTCTAGCCGGCCGTAACCACACCGGGGCAACGCACCTCCATACCTAGCACGTCTTGAGCAAGCCCAGTAAAATAAAAACAAATCGGCAAACAAATCAAACTGAGGCTAGGTCGGATCCGAGGGAGGAGGCGCCAGATCCGGGCCCTAGGCCACGGATCTGGCCGCAGCTCACCGGCGGCGCGAGCGGGAGGCGTGTTGGAGGGGCGGGGCAGTGCGGCATCGCTAGGACCGAAGGCGCGAGGGGAGCGCGGAGGCCGGCGCGGAGGAACCGAAGAGAGGCGTCGGCCGGGCCGCCGGGGCAAGGAAATAGGGAGAGGGTCAGAGGGAGGGGGCGCGTCCGCGCTGCCACGCGTGACTGCGTGAGTGGAGGGAGAGACCGAGAGGGAGAGAGAGTCAGAGAGAGAGGAGAGAGCCGAGTGGGGGACAGGGGGAGGCCGGGAGCGGGAGGGGGCGTCGGGCGGGCCATTGCCCATTGGGCCATCGGGCAGTTGGGCCGAGCCAAGCTGGCTCGCGAGCCAGCTCGCGAGCTGGCTCGGGCTCGGCTCGTTTAGATCCCGAGCTTTTTTGCTGGCTCGGCTCGTTTCATCCACGAGCCGAGCCAAGCCTTCACGAGCCCGAGCTGGCTCACGAGCCCGGGCTTTTTTGCCAGCCCTACACTGGCTATTGTCCTATTCATGGATTCTCCCGTATGCACATTGTTTATAGCTATTTCATCGTGGGTTGATTCTTCTAGTGCTTCTACTTGCTCACTGCTCCTTCCAGTTGCAGGTTCACTAAGTGGATGGATACGTTGTATCCTATGCCCACCCAAGTTTACATCCATAAATTGCACATCCGCCTAGTAGAGTTGCGGAAGGAGCTCCAAACCGAGAGAACCAACAATGATGAGCTCTGCAGGCAGAGGATCATGGAGAGAAACAATGAAGAGGTGGTGCACATCGGCAGTGACTACCACTCGTATTGTTGTTGTGCCAACCCGAGCAACAATTACACCTGCCACTACCGTGACAACCAGCCACGTCCATGCCACCTGGATGACTGCCACGCCATGTAGGTGCCCTACAGTTTCACATTTTTGCCTTAACGTTGTTGTAATTCACATCTTCATTGCGAAGTGTTATATCATGCTAGACATGATCCATTGCTATTTTTTTTTGCAATAATGTATTTGCACTATTTAAAAGAGGGAGTTGGTGGTGTTGGTTCATCTGTCCATCCAAACTCCCCCTTGCGTCTCCCTAAAAAATTTCGAACAAAAACAGATGATTTTTTAATCCGTAGCGTTAGTTATTACAAAAAATGGTTAAACAGGCAAACATCCAGCGGAGGCTAGTAGCAGGAGTTGTCGAGCTAAGGGAGATCGGCAGCACTGTTGCGCCCACTAGAACTTGAGTTGTGCCCTCGCCTGCCATGCTCGGTGCCCCTGTCGTTGCGCCTCTCTCCTGGCGAGCTCTGGTGGCACGGCAGGTGTAGGTGTTGCCTACCACTCCTGCCGAGCTCAGGGACGAGGCTATGTTTGCAAAAATGAGCATCTATAGACCAAATTTGAAAAATAAAATTGTGCTATGGTCCTAATTTGTTAACAATTCACTTATTGCAACCACTAAGGTGGTGTTGGGTGCAAGGAGGGAATGGGAAAGGGATGTAAAAGAGGTAATATGAGCTATGGGTTAGGGATAAGGGAAATAAAATTTTCTTCCTATTCCATTGTTTTTGGCTTATAGTTTCGCTCAAATAAATAAATGGGATGGTTTCTTTACCGTCGTTTTAATGCGGCTTATCAGCATTCGATTCGTTCACATAAGTGCTCGGATTAGAACCAAAAATCATAAGTTGCAATCGAAAAGAACCAATCCTTGGCTTTTAGGTATGAATTGTCTTTTAGGTATGAGATGTGGGTTTGAGATAGAGCATAGGGTGCATGCTAGACTAAAATGCCCATTCTAACATGAGTTAGGCTTCTTATCCTTTGTGAGTATATTTGTAATTTTAACATCATAACCAACCTAACCCACAGAAACCTTGCCCCCCATTAATGTAGAAATAGTGAGATACGAGCCCATCATATCCTATCCCAAAACCCTCGAACCAAATATTGGATTAAATGGGTGTTTGTATTAACTTTTATTGGTAGTTTTTTATTGTAGTTAATGTCTAAAAATAAATAGTAATGAATGAAAGAAGTGATTTTTAGATGAAGGGGCGAGCAGTGAAAAAAACGAGAAAGAGAGAGATGTATGCGTGTGACCAGAGCGAGAAGAGTGAGGTGCGTAATGCACCCGTGACTTACTGTCTTATCTCTAGAGCGAGACAACAGCGAGAGAAGTGAAAAAACCACTTTCAAAAGCCACATGTTTGCTTTTAGCTTTTCTAAGTAGAAACCAGAAGAAGAAAACAATACGAATAGGCCTAAGGATAGAAAAAATCGGTGGTTACCGACCAGAAAACCCGATGGTAACTAGTAAAAAAACCGACCGAAATTTTTAAATGTAAATTTACATTTATAACTATATAATACACTTTCTATGTTAGTTTACCTATTATAGGACTAAATATACATCAATCTTAAGTTTTTAATCATTTTTCTGGGTTTTTTACAGTTTCCAGTGTTTTTTGATATCTCAAACGGTTACCAATTAAAAAACAACCCGAATTCAAATTTTGATATTTAATTTTTAATCAATTTTTCTGGTAACCGACCAGTTACCGTTAACGGCCACCCAATAGAAAGCTCCCCGGTACCGGTTTTTCTATCCTTGAACAGGCCTAACTCTCCCACCAATTATTTCCCGTTCCCGCCTCCCATAACCCAAAATCCAAATGGCACATCACAGTGAGCCACAGGATAAACTCTGATTGAAACGTCAGGTGAAACCAGATCAACAAGACCCAGGGTAGATCTGATCAAGTCCATTTCATAAATTCACAAACATGGATTACGCACAAAGTACCAGGGCAAAGTACTACATTTCATACCAATAGATCTAGAGGGTTTCAGTGGCACATGGCAATCAAGTCCAGCGCAACGGCACATCGAAGACCACTGGCAGCTTACAGAGGATGGCCTCAGGCCAGCAAACTTTTATTAAAATGATGATTCATAGTAGTCTGCTGCTTCACACTGACTCTAGTCTAGATGCAAAACAAGACAGCCCCAGATCGCTTACTAGCGGCAGTAGTAGACTGTAGACACATCTTACGCAACAGCAAACCTGGGATCACAAGGGTAAAATTAGATACAGTCGATCGTGTTGGTAAGAGATATTCATGATACCCTAAGGACACCACTCACCCCAGTTCGGAGAGCTTGAGGTGGGCCTCCTTGTAGTCATCAAAGAAAGCCTTCTCATCCTACCAGAAGGAAAAGAACAATCAGTATCACGCTTTTTCATATCTCGACAATCTGGTGCACTAGATGATGATGACAACAACAAGATAGGAGGCATACCGCAGCATATTGCTCCACGAGTGGGCGGAAGGCAGGGTCACTCAGCAGGGCTTTGTCACTAGGAAGCTGAAGAAGGCCTTCCTTGTCACCACTCAGAAGCTCCCTGCAAAAATTGTTTGGTAAATACAAGTTTATAACTTATTTCCCTGCCCAAAAAAAATTGAGCCAGTTGTAACCTCACTTACTTGAAGTAAGAGTTGTCAAATGTCAAAGGGTTTTTAGTCCAGGGTCCCTCAAAACCAGATCTCTCCTTGTGGCACCTTCCCTGCAGAAACTCAAAAAAAAAAACATTAAGACATGCCTGCAGTGATCAAAGCATAATATAGAAGCAGATTTGAGTAAACGGACAAACTAACCAGGGTGTGACCACCAGAGAGGGCAACAATGTCCTTGTCACTCAAGCCCATCTGCTTGCCGAAGACTTGCCTTAGGTGGTCAGAACCTGGTAAAACAGTAAGTAAAGCTGTAAGTTAGGTCGGTGACTTCAACATGTGGTCGGTAAGATAAAAGCATGGTCAAAATGATCAAAGGTGGGTCAGATCAGGAGTGAAGCAGACAAAGCAATACAATTAAGGCATTCTTGCAGCTGAGTCATCAGTATAATCAAAGGGTGGGTTCTTTCGGCTACGGCGTATGGTTTTTGATTCTAACGCGAGCGTTTGTATGAACGAACCGAATGCCGATAAGCCGCTTCGAAACGACAGCGAAGAAACCATTCCGTTTATTTGTTTGAAAGAAGCCATAAACCATAAGCCAAAACAGAACTCGGCAAAATATGATAACATTACGTAAGTTGCTGATTAGCTAGAAGAATCATAGAACCAGCGGGGTACAGATGAAAGAATTATTTCGTTGCAAATGCGTGTCTTAAGAACAGCAAGGGACAAACGTTGGATAGCCTTAAGAAATGCTATACATGGAAATGGTTCATAATTGTGTAAAGCAAAAGTAGTTTCTACCATGTAGTTTAAAGGAGCACAGCAACAAAGACATTATGAGGAACCACAAATCAATTGAATACCATTAGTAGCAAGGAAAGCTTACAGGGGTTTTATCACAGTAATAGTAAATATTTCATTTAATTGCAGGAGTAGTCAAGGTTAGAAACATACCCTTGGTAGCATTAGGAAGGCGGCCCTCAGGTGGAGGCTGAGGCTTGTCCTGCAAAAGTACAAAGCAAAATGTAAACATTGTCTCAACAAATTCAGGCACGACGATAAAAAACATGGAACGAATAAGACAAATCACTCAAGCCACCCCTGTAATGGCCAAAAATGATTGAACTGAACCAGAAATGATGTCGCAAATTATAAACAAGTGCTCCACCTAACACTTAGTTGGCTTTAGCTTCTGGCTTCTGCTTAGAGAAGCCAAAGTAAATACAAACGTCTCAGATTCTATAAGCCACTTCTATCAATCACTACTATTCATCAACTACTATTTTGCGCTTTCACATGTTGTAACGCATTTTGTATTTTATTATATCATAATTCCGTAAGTTGCATGGTGGTTTAAATGTTGTAGTGACTTTCGTTGCACTATCATTCTTATATAATGCACTTAGCAAAAAGCCAAAAATCATAAGCCAATAGAAACACCCCAGCTTCTATTAGCCGCTTCTATCCATGAGCCATAGCCAAAAACCATCAGCAAAAATCAATACGAATGGACCATTATAATGTGTCTCATGTCATCGCAAATCATGGAGAAATTGTGACAACTGTCAACCCCTAAACAAAGTTTAACAGCTTTGGCCTTCTCAAGATGGGCTATTGAATTCCTCTGTACGTGGAACATTTCTTAAAGAATAGAGTACATATTTCCCACTTAAATACTAATCAGATTCAAAACCAGTGATCCCTTTCTTAGGGCCTGTTTGGGAGAGTTCCACCACTGAAAACGTGGATCTGGAACAGCAGCTCCACCATGGAGCAGCTCCACCGTGGATCTGGGATCCCACCATAGAGTGTTTGGCTTGTACAGCAGCTCCAGATCCACGAAATTGAGGTTTTGGTGGGAATGGCCACTTTTGGTGGGATGGGGTGTGTAACCAGTGGCATTGGTGGGTAATTACCACCCAACTCCACGGTGGAGCACCCCTTGAGGAGCTCCATGAAATCCATGGATCTGACCCTCAGATTCCTCAGATTCAAGATTTTGATGGATCCAGATTTCGCGGAGCTGAAGCGTTTGGGTAAAATTTCATGGAGTGGAGCTGTTTTTCGTAGATCTGAAGCTAGTGGAGCTCTCCCAAACAGGCCCTAAGGTCCCAAAACATATTTCATTATATTGTCACTCTATATTACAGTTCAAGCTCCGCCACTGTCTATTATTGACCCTTAACCATGTGAAGATATTAAGTGGGATCGCTAATGTGCATTACGATCAGGGACACAGCAATCAGAGCCACTGCAATTATAGATGGTGGGATGCCATAGGAAGTTTAAACACACACAATAATGAATATATTCAAATAAAATGGCATATTCAAGGCATTGACAACTGCAACAACTGGTCTCCAACCCCAAACAACAGACTTATTCCATAAATTGAGTAAACATTTGTTTAATTAGTACTCCCTCCATTCTAACGTATTTGATGTTTTAGCCCTTGAAAAGTGTTATTTATTATTTGCCTGTTAGAGCAAGTATTATAAGAGGCTGTAAGCTGGCTGTATGCTGAGGTGGAGGAGAGAGAAGAGAGGTGGGCTGTAAGCTTAGAGCAAGTATTATAAGAGGCTGTAAGCTGGCTGTATGCTGAGGTGGAGGAGAGAGAAGAGAGGTGGGCTGTAAGCTTACAGCCAGCTGAAGCACAAGAACCAAGAAACTTTGTGAGATGGAGGGGTAGGTCATGCAGCCTTCAACTGACTGTAACTACTATATGAGTAGGCTGATAAGTGAGCTATAAGTATTCATACAGCCACCTGAAGGCTGTATTATAAGACTTGCTCTTACAGCCAGCTGAAGCACAAGAACCAAGAAACTTTGTGAGAGGAAGGGGTAGGTCATACAGCCTTCAGCTGGCTGTAACTACTATATGAGTAGGTTGAAAAGTGAGCTGTAAGTATTCATACAGCCAGCTGAAGGTCAGCTGGCTGTATTATAAGACTTGCTCTTATAAGACTTAATGTGACATTTGTACATTTCTTCCCAACCTACCCTTGCTTCTGTTTAATGTGCACTTCGTTGTCTGTTGCATCATTTAATCCCATGTATCAAATTACATCAACACCTATCCCATTTAATAACTTGGAACAAAGAGCCCTACCGTACTAACTCTTCTTGTATCCTACGTGCCATGGAGTGTTTTAGTGGCATGGAAAACACAATAAAGCAAGTTCAGAAGAGACAGGTTAAATCGGGGCAGACGAGTCAATTTACACTGTCCTTAAATTCATGTGCAAAGGGCTAAACCATCAAATAAATTAGAACAGAGGGAGCAGTTAAGAACTCGAGTATAATAATAATTTCCAAGGGACAAACAAGCCATTCTCAGTGTGCCAACAGTATCACATGAAAGATGAAACCACTACTAGAGAGTTCCAAAACCGAAATGGTTCAAATGGGAAATAGTTATTGTAGAATTTGCCTAATTAAAATGCTCATGTCGATGGTTTGATCCATTTACTAGAAGGGTCGTATCTTTGTTTTTTTGGCCACAGGCTTTTCTGAAAGCAAACCGAGCAGAAAACTGGTAACTTGGAAAATACTGCTAACATACCAAAAGAGGGGGCTACACACGAAACACACGGTTTTAAGGGATAGACTGAGAATAACCAGAATACAAAAGAAACAGAAAGTATGAAACATCATTGAATCTTAATAGTCCACAGACAAACGGCCAGAAAAGAGACTGCTTTCATTTCATACCATACAGCATGCATAAAAGTGTATCCTGTGTGACTCACCTCACACAAACACATAAGCCAACAAGAACTAATAACAAACCGACTAATTAAAATCCCATTTTGCCCATTGTCTCTTATGTGCATATCACAAACTGCATGTTACACTAGGGGGCCATACGTACAGTAATTAGTAAATCACTGGACAGTCACCCACATCTTAAGAATGACAATAAGCACATAGAGCCAATCAGCCAAAGCAACGCAGTGACGCATCCGCACGAACACGTACAAATCCCAACAAACGATATTATAATAGAGCAATACTAGAAAAATCCGTACTGTTGTATTACTAAGTTGCCGGCCACAGATTAATGTAATCGCCCCACACGCAAAAGCACACACACCGATGGAGTCCTTGCTAATAATATACTCCCACGGTCTCACCAACCCACCCACACACTCTTATCCGCCGAACCACGGCCTAAAACCCTGAGAAAAGCCCCCAAAAAGTTGAGGGTCTGTTCTTTTTTTTGGGTTGGTTTTAGGTTTTTACTATAGTAACTAACTTTTAAATAGAGTATTTTTTAAAACGAGATCTACACATTAAATAATCTTTACGTTAAAAGTTCAACATATGTACCATCCAAAATCGTAAGTGATTATCTATCTCTTCGTAATCTGTACTGTAAATAGAAAAATTTCAACCATAAATGCCAAACAGGCGAGAAGCGTAAGAAATCTCACCTCCCTCCCTGGGTGGAAGGGGATCTCAGGTCCACCGGACACCTCCACGGCCACAACTCCCGCAAGCTGCAAAAGAACAAACGAGAAAAACGTCAGAAACCATATCCATTTCACCAGATCAGGCCTATCAGCCAGATCTAACCGAGCACGCGGCGAACCTGATAGAGATCGGCGTAGGAGATGGTGGGGATCTCCTCCTTGATGGGCTCGAGCATCCGCACCGCGATATCCAGCCCCGCGTTGGCGGCGTGCGCCAGCTCAGCCGGGTTCTTCATCGTCCCGAACGGGCCGCCGGTCCTCGACGACACGTCGAACGTCCCAGCCGAGTGCCACCTACGCGAGGATCAAACGAAAAAGCCAGATAAGCCCACAGATCCTCCTCGAACGATCTGGACGAGCGCGGGGTGTAGGGCGGGGGAGGAGAGACTTACGCGATGCGGAGCATGAGGGGGGCGCAGCTCTTCTCGGCGATGAGTGTGCGGAGCTTGCGCCTGGCCTTCTCGACGGCCTCCTGGTACTCCGCGCTCACGGCCGGGTAGTTCTTCGCCATGGCTGCTGTGGCTGAGGGCTCAAGCTTTTCGGATCGTAGAATGCGTGGGGCGGAGAGGGGAAGAAGACCACAAAGCTTCTGGGGCAGGTGGAAGCCACGCTCCCCTGTGGTTTATACGGGGAGAAGGATGCGTTGATGCTGGAGAGAAGGCAAGCTTCTGGTGGGGCGCCTCCTGGCCGTCGATCTCGTGCGGTGGGAACAGCTGCACATGTGGACGCGCGTGGTAGGTACGCTAGTGCCTGCTATTTTAATCTACAGTTAGTAGGGTACTCATAAGCATCCTACTACAGTAATATTCATGATCTGTTTTTTCTGGTTGAGATTTATGATTTTTGACTGTAACTTGTGATTTTAGGCTATTTGTGCCAAAGATTATAGAGTAACAGAAACTCACGTACGATTTTTACCGATATAAATAAAGTCGGTATAATATATACTATAATTAACTAATAGATCTTATCTTAAAAGAATATTTTGATTAAAAGTTAATTAATGTAGAAAAATAAAAAGCAGAAGTCAAAAATTAAAAAAGAATAGGCCCTGCAGTCTCCAGAGATGTGCTAGAGCACGCGAAGTTATGATTTTACCCCTGCTTTCGGACGAGGTGGCGTACTGGCGTGGGTGTTTTGGTCGCTTTTGGAGGGAGGCCCCGCGCGCCAATTCTGCGAGGTAACGGCGACGGGTCACACATGTCTCGCTAACGCTGGCCCCCTATTTTGGGCGGTGTGCCCAGCCTGACCCTTTCGCTGTGCTGCTCGTGAAATTATCGTCGTCCTTCCATCTCATTTTTATCTCTCCACCTGTAATCGTAAAGCTTTTTCTCTCTCTGATGTGCCGTGTGTTCGGGGCTACCTTGGTGAACGTAGTTGGAACTTGGAACGACTAGCAATGGGTACACCGGACCATTGAGACGGATCCGTTTCTCATTCGGAGGTTTGGTCTAAATTTTCATCTTTCATTTCAGTCATTCAGGTGCCTCTCTACGGATCCTTTTCTCATTCGGAAGCCTGGTCTGGTTTCTCTCATGCCCTTCCATAATTAGCTGACGAATACAAAAATGTATCAGTTCTTGCCTTTCTTGGCTCAGCTCTTGAAGGGGTCCATACGGACACCTGAAAAAACATCGCCTCTGTGATCACATTTCGTTCGAGCCACACCGCAGACCAAAACTCGAGTATCACATTAGGCATATTGCGGTATAGCCGTATCCTCATTTCTATAACAGAACATGATGCTCAGTCATCACGAGTTTTGAAAAACCTTGGGACGTTGCTTGGATGTTGATCGTTCACTTGCACCGGTCGTTCAGAGAACTCGTCGTTCGACGGGAAGTTAGACCTAACAAGCGCACTGGAGATGCTTTCCAGGTTTAGGCAGAGTCCAAAAAGAGGTTAAAAGTAAGGCAGATCAGTACGTGTGCAAGCTTTAGCTCCCTAAGCTGCAGTGAGCACCACCGTTTTACCTCCGACTGAACAAAAACGAGACTACGAGAGCACTGCATCAATCAACCACAGACCATGGCAACTTCTTTTCGGTTCAGATTCTTCAGAAAAGATGACAAAAACAGCACGCTATCAGCGAAAGGCGTTGAGGCGAGCGACAACACCTTATCCGAGCCGGCGAAGCTTGAGTAGCATACTGCTTGGGCGGCGCAAGAGCCGGGGCGGAAGCATCCGCACCAACCGCATCAAAAAGCGCGGGCGCACGCGACAACGAGCAATGGCCGCGCGCGGCGGTGCATCGTGTGAACCTGATGCGGACATGTCAAATATTTCATTCGCCCGTGCCCCTCGCGGTCACGCGCCGTGACGCGATTTACGCACCCGGCGGCAATATTAATTTTCTCCCCCCGTTAGGTACCTTGGTCGACCGTGTCATCACGTATATTCAGGGACGAAACTAGAACAAAAATAATCAAGTTCATCATTTCATTATATATAAAACAATATATTCTCTACTACTTAAAAGAAAAAGTTGGTAGTGGTGGTTCCCCACTAATGATTCATCTGTCTCTTCCTCTCTCAGCCATCCGATTAAAAAACAGTCGTCTAGATCCAGATGGACGCTCCCACCTCACCACTTATGCGTACTTTGCGAGCAATTTGGGAAGGATTTATTCATCATATACCCTCCTCATAGATGGAAATTCAGGATTTACCCTCCTGACCCACGTGTCAGTGACTTATGATGACCCACATATCATTGAGGTGGGAGGGTAAATTCTAAAATCCCCAATTTAAGAGAGGGTATATGATGAAGATCCCCATTTGGGATGATCTGCTCCTCCGCTGCCCGCTCGCCTCCTCCTCCACCCGAGTCGCTCCTCCTCTGCCCGCTCGCCTCCTCCTCCACCACCATCTGCCGCTACCCCTCAGCATCCACCAATGCCACCGGCCGCCACCGCGCACATACCTGCCCCCGCACATCGCGTCGTACAAACCTACAACCCCAACCTCGCGGCCTCTCCACTCCCCATCTTCATTTCATCGCCCCACCTGTCCCCAGATCTACTCCGTCACCACCGTCACCCCCCTTTCCCCCATCTCCGGCGAGCCTGCCGCCTCCTTGCCATAGCACCACCTCACACTCCCACCCCGAACCCCTCCATCTCATTCCCCTCCAGATCCATTCCACAATCGAATCAAAACCTCCGATCCAGATCCCGCGGTCACCCAACCATGGCCCGCCATAGCGCTCTCCACCTCCTCCTCGCCCTCGTCACGGCAGCGGCCGTCCCAATCAAAATCGCGCTCATCTCCCCCAAACTCGGCCTGGCTAACCATTCGTCCCCATTCCTCCTCCTCCCCTCCTCACGCGCCGCCACCTCTCCTCCCCCATTCCTCCTCCCCTGCCCATGCGCTGCTGCTCCTCCCCTCCCGTGACTCCGTCTTTGACTTCACCTCCGTTGACGACTCCCTCGCCGCTGCGGCTGACGACTCCTCGTTCCACCTTGTGGACGCCAAGTCATTGCCGCGCCACCCCCCACTTTGGCCCCAAGTGGTGCTTCAACCAACGCCCGCAGCTCCCGCAGTGCCGCGATGAGGAGGTCGAGGTGCACCGTCGCGAGGCCAAGAAGGAGCATGCCCGCCGCGAGCGCCACTACCAGAACCACCGCTCCCACCACCACGCTGGCGGCCGTGGCAACCAATCCTCATCATCCAAGCCCTCGGTCGACATCCAACCTAACTGGACCATGCGCGAGTAGATCCCCTTCGCCAGTTTTACCAGTACTCAATACCTACTATTCATGCTATGTTCCATACTTCCATATATTGCGTAACTTTGAGTTAATTTCCCTATGTTCATGCACAATGAGTTTGTTATGATAATTGTCAAATTCTTGTTGGCTCTGGGCAAATTCTGGATTCTAATTTAAGCAACACGTCCTATAATATCTGGTTGTCAAAATTTGTATACCAACCATGTTCAGGAAAACAAAAACTAATACAACTATTGCTATGCATTTGCTTGATTTCTACTCTACATATCAATGATATATGTTCCTTACTAGACATAAAAAGATGTTACTAAATGAATTTATATGCAGGCCATGCTGTTCATTTTTCTCCTTATTTTCAGTCAAACCAAAGCCCATGTTTCTTTGTGTTAACACACTCAAGACCACTATGGAGTCTGTCATTGAAGAACTGAACAAAATACAAAATATAGGATAAAGACAAACCCTAAAAGCACCATCAACAAACATTTCTTGCAACGTTTTCTGGACTTTGTAGTATGGGGCCATGAGAATGAATGCTTTATTGATCCCCAGGTAATAACTTGGGATTTCATTATACACTTCATGTTTTTTAATAGAAATAACTAACTATACACTTTTCTTCTGACCAATTGTTTATAGGAGGTACCTCGGATGGTTTTCACATCACACAACCAAGTTCATCAGTTGCAACATCCCTGATTTATGGTGAAGCAAAACCGAAACCTGTTCTTTTGTTAGAAATCAAGGTCCTTTTTTAAGATTATCTTCTTCATGTTGAAAAGAAATTCATTGTGGTGTTTTCTTATTCATTATATATTTCCTAAATAGGGAAACCAGTATAGGCCAACTAAAATACCTTTGAGGTTTGTTAGACCTTTTGAGTATGCCGAGGTATGCCACTCTTTACTTCATGCTTGCTTCAGTAAGTGAATCTTGCAATATGAAATGTGTTGGTTGTCTTGAAAAATGAAGCAGATGTTGATCCCAATGATCAGGCCTCTATTCTTGAACATTTGGATAAAATTGTGAGCTTTTAGTTTTTGATGCTATGTTTAAATCTTGTCCATTTTCTTTAGAAGCACTGTGAAATGTTGGCATGGATTTGGTTCAAGAATGGCCATTTGCCAGTTTTTTTTAGCCTGGTAAAGTTTTCTTTCTTAAATGGAAGTGGTTTGTCCTCAAGTTTCATATTGCTCAATTGCTTCAGGTAAGAAATCTGATTGAGAAGAGTACCCAACCAGTAGTCAGTAGATCAGAGCCCAAACTTCCATTAAATAGAATCAAGGTAAAAAAACAATTTGGACTAAAATAAAGTGCTCTGTGAAAAATGATCAAGATAGAGAAAATTGAATTTGCTCATATTGTTATGTAGGTAGATTACTCTTTATTTTCAACAATAAACCCACAATGATTTGGTCATAAGTTTGTTGGCAAGGTACCATAGACACTAATGTTGCACTTACTGAAGTGTCTTTCTCAATGTTATCTGAATGAGCTTATTTGATGACTTATTGTAAGGTCGTAAGCTCCCAAGATATTCTCATTTTCTCAAAATCAGCACAGAAGCGCTAGGCTACAAGAGGTATTTCCTTTATAAGAACAAACGGTGCATATGATATCTATTTAGTGAGCTTGTGCGTAAGCTTAATGAATCGTAGTTAATCCCCACTACTAATGCAATGGGCTTGCAACTCTTTAAATTCACCTAATCACACACGTGATATTCTCCACTGACCATCAAGTGAAGAATATCAATTTTTCAATTCCCAGTGAAAAGATAGGACGATATTTGGAAGAACGCCCAATTCCCTTGTGTTGGTTGTGCCGAAACTACTAGGAAGGACATGCGCGTGGCCTAGGTAATGGTGAGACTATCGTCATAGAAGTAACTAAAAGCTAGAACACAAATGTTTTTTAATTCATAATGTTGAGTCTAAAAATTACATGGGATGCACCCCCTTGGCTTTATAGCCTTTATAAGACACCTAAATAAGACTTGGACACCAATACAAACAAAAATGAAACCTAAATTTATAATCATCAGTTTGTTTTTCTAAGGCTAGCACCCTATCCATTGTGTGGGTCTTCAAATTAGTTTTCCAGTGAGCATAATAACTCCAAAATCAAACTCTGTTTATGAAAGTTATGAATATTTTAATCTAAATTATGCTGGCTGTCCTGAATCAAATCCAAATTGGATCCAAACCTTCTTGTCTTAATTTTCTAATTAGTGATGAACCAAACCCGTGAGAAACAAGAAAAAAAAGTCCTTTAAAACATTGGATAGTCTTGGAATAGACTGATATCACCCAAAGATCCCATACAACCACGGACTCCTCGAGCTATCAACTCTTGAGCTTCACCCAGGACTGCCTCTACAGCATGCAATCAACTTGCCATATCTTTTTGTAGGAAGCTCCAAATTATGCATTGTTTGATCCATTTCAAAATAGGCTTGATACCCTTTTCAAATATGTATTTTGTATGCGTTGAAAACCTCATGATTGGTACATAAAGCTTTCTCAACTTTGCAGACAAAACTATGTGCACTGTGCTAATTAAGGGTTTGTTCTTTTCAATTTCTAAAAGTTGTTTTTTGGCTTTTCTATAGTAACTAGCTTTTAAACGAAGTGTCTTTTTAAAATGGGGTTTACAATTTAATTGTAGTACATACTATAGTAACTTCATTTATATAAGCCAAACTACACGCGAGTTTCTGTTACTCCGTACTTTCCCTCACGAACAGCCCAAAAGCTATAAGCCATAGCCAAAATCCATACGCCAAAACCAACAAGAACATGCCCTAAAACCTGAACCATCTTGTTTCCTCTTTTTCCCTCATGACATTTTTTCCACTATTGTTTTATTAATATTTTTATTTTTAATAAATTTTATCGATTTGTTCCTCTAATATTTTTGTTCAGCTAATTTAATAATTTTGATTTATTTGACTAATACGTTTGAATTATTCAGATTTATCCTACCATTAGGTCATCACCGATGAACTATTGGAATATAGCCAATGAATTGTTGGAACATTGACCTATTCTCTCTAAAAACTTACATTTTTCCACCATTAGAACATTGAAACTAAACACATTTAATATTTCATTTTACCTACTTTAACATTCAACACACACTTGATTTAATCCTCATATTCAATTCAAAATATATTTCGTGAACATCCTTAATGAATTAATGGAACAAATCAATGTAATAACATGGAACATTTTGTTTTATGTAGTGGAACATACAGCATAAGGTATAAGTCCGATCTTGTTTTAAAGATCTTGTCTTAACAAATATGGTGGCTAAATCGGATCATGAATTAAATGGTCCACAAAGATATGGTAGTTTGAATTTTTGGACCACAAAATATTTACCTCGAACTCTGTGCCACTGACTTCTAATACTACTATTTTTCGTGTGCTGAAGTAATTTGGTGACTCCTCATGTGCTGAAGTGATTTGGTGACTCCTGTGCCACTGACTTGCTACACACCGCTCATGTGGGCCGGGTGGGCCAGTTGCAACACGTGTATCTTTTGAACGGATTATTCTTCTATGATCCGTTTAGGGTGTGTTTGGATGCTAGGATGACCCAGGGATGGAATGGTCCCGTTCCAATTTTGAGGTCATCCAGCTGTTTGGTTGGTGGAATGGGGGAGAATGGGATGGAAGCAAATGGTCCCTCTCAAAGGAATATTCCTCAAAAATTCGGTATCATCTCATTCCACAAAAAATCCCGGACGACTTCATCCCACAGAAAACTCACGCGCCAGATCCGGGCGGTGGCGCGGAGGCCCGCGCGAGCGGCGGTGGGCGGCGCAGGAGCTCGGGCGCGGCCGGCGGCGCTTGAGGCCGGCGCGGGAGGTCGGGCGCGGCCGGCGGCGGAGCTCGGGCACAGGAGCTCGGGCGCAGGAGCTCGGGCGACGGGCGGCGGCGCAGGAGCTAGGGCGGCGGGAGGTCGGGTGCGTCCGGCGGCGCAGGAGCTCGGCCGGCGGGAGGCCGGGCGCGGCCGGCGGCGCAGGAGCTCGGGCGGCGGGAGGTCGGGCGCGTCCGGCGGCGCTTGAGGCCGGCGCGGGCGGCGGCCAGGGAGGCCTGCGTGGGATCATCCCATTCTTCTCCATCCCACTAACCAAACAAAAAATAGAATCATCCCATACTATGAACCAAACGCATGGACGGAACCATCCCATTCCATCCCATCCCAAAAAATTGGAATCATCCCATCCCATTCCTCCCCATTCCACCAACCAAACACACCCTTAAACCATTGTGTTCCTTACAACGAGATCCTCAAAACAAGACACTACTTATATATAATTTAGCTTAGTAAATAATATCACATGTCATATATTCTAGCAGATTAAACAAAATATTCCATACATTACTTCGTAAATGTTCTAGTAGTTCATGGATGATGTTCCAGTGCACATCTTTGAATCACATAAGGGGAATGAATTGGTTGGGTGTGTGGATGTCCGGTAAGTAAAATAAAATATTCCATACATTTGGTTTTGATGTTTTAACAGTTTATCAATAATATTCCATACATTAAGTTCTATGTTCCACGCATTTTGTTTCAATATTTTAGTAGTTTACCGATGATGTTTCAATAGTTCATCGACGATATTACATGTATTAAGTTCTAAGTGGGAATGACTAATGTTCCATGTATTTGGTTTTAATGTTCTAAAATTTCATCACGGTGTTCCAATAATTCATTGGTAATGTTTAGAAGAAAAATAAAATATTAGTGGGACAAATTAAACATACTCGTGGGACAATTCAAGCATATTAGTGGAACAATTGAAAAATATTTGTGAAATAAATGAAAAATATTAGTAGAACAAATCGAGACAGTTAGTTCAACATAAACACTAATAAAATAATGATGGAAAAACATGAGAAAAAACACCTACTAAAACATCCATAAAAAATCTACAGCTAACTGAAGAAAAAGAAAATAAAGAAAAAAAGAAAGAACAACTAACATGTATGTGCTTATGGGTGGAAACGGATCGAATACGAATTGAATAGTGCCCTTACCACATTTGTATTTATATTTTATAAATGAATACGAATTCAAATTCGAATATTCTCAAATATAAATATGAATCTAATATTGTAGTGAATACGAATTCGAATCGAATATCTACTCAATTCGGTCGGATCCGAATATCCTCGTAATTTATGTCCGAATATCCGAATATCCTCGTAATTTATTTACTTCACCTAAAGAAATATGAACTAAGATTGAATTAAAAATTTGTCCAACTAATTAGTCGTATTGTAATAATATATATACATATACATATATATATAGCTTTGTCGAATACGAATAATTTGGATAAAATAATATTTTGGATGGTAAAAATCCATTCCATATTTGTATCTTTATTTTTTATATGAATTCGAATACAGATATGAATAGGAGAGAAATTATTAATCAGATGAAAAAAATCTATACCGTATTTGTTTTCTATTGAATACGGTAATCGAATAATATGAATAATTTGTATCCATTTTCCACCCTACTGCTTCTTGGGCTGCACTTCTGCTACTGCTGTTGCCGAGCAAGCCAAGCACGTGTCGCCGTGCTGCTGCGCACTTGGGCCGACTGGATACGTGGTCTGTGGGCCGACCTGGGCAGCAGCGCATGGCATATAGGACACATGTTAGTCTAGGCCTAAAGCTGTAAGTTACACCTTGTCCTCTAAACTAACTTGGCCCAACAGTTCTCTAAAAAACAATTCGGCCCACTAGGGTCTTACTAAAAGAAAAATCTCAGCCCTATTAAAAAGGAAAACTCTCGGCCAATAGTATAAAGTCCATTCTTTTCAGGTTATAACCAGCTTATGATTTATGTCTTTCTCTAAACAAATAAACGAGACGATTTCTCTATCGTGTTTATGAAGTGGCTTATTGGGACGATCATTTCGAAGCGGCTTATCGGCATTCAATTTATTCACACAAACATTCGCTCTAAAGATAAAAACCATTAGATATAGCAATAAGTCATAAGCCACACCCGAAAAAGAACCTAAACTACTAGTACCACACAAGAAGCAAAACAAAACCAGCCCCCACCAGTTTTGCCACCGTAGTCAAGCGTAAGAAAAACGGCTACAGTCAACCGCTGCGAGACCGGCCCGTGATGAACCGTGTGGGGAGCACGTTTTAATTGGATCATTCGGTCAAGCCAATTAGCCAAGCTCACTGGAAAGCGAAAACCGGACAGCAGCAACAAACAAGATATTCATGGCTGTGTCCAGCGCACAAACATACGAGTAACTTAAAGCGCCGAATCTACATAGCGCGCGTGCTGGCGAATATTCTAGCACTACATTGTCTGGATGTTCGAATACAATCTTCTTTCCAAGCCTACGATATGATTCGGTTCTTGATCACAAGTAGTTTATGTGATGCGAGTGTGTTGTAAGGAGTAATCGATGGTGTTCTGTACCACGTCCACGTGAAGCCGTATCAGAAACGGATAAGATCGCCGCCAGCAAACACAACAGTGGGTTTAGCTGAAAGCGAGCGTATCTCCGGGAATCTAGTTCTCTGTTCTTTGAGCGATTTAAAGAGGATTTACAGCACCTAGTACCAATTATTTACACAGATATAGGGATAAACAGTGGATGTAGATTTTATATAGGGATAAACATAAACAGTGGATCTAGATTTTTTTCAAGAACTGCATGTATTCATTCATTGATCAAAGAAGCAGCCATGAAACCAAGAGAGAAGAAACGAGATGCAAGTCTAAAATGGAACGCCAGGCATCGATCGATCTAATGGCACCAATCGGTTGCACAGTACATACATGCATGATTGGAGATTCCTAAAACCTAGGGATGTAAAAGTTGTTTGCAACGACCTCATAAACAAGGGTAGTGGAATTAAAGAGCGGAGCAATAGAATTAGCATCAACAAGAACACGACAACGAAGAGACCGCAACAACTGAGTGCTGGATTCAGACATAGATCCAAACATTTTCATCAGCATCAACAAGAACACGACCACAAAAAGACGGCAACAACGAGTGCTGCATTCACACATAGATGCAAACATTATCTACATGGCCGGTGCGACCCCATACATGGGTTAATCGAGAATTATTGAACCCGATTGTTACACCACCAGGCACGCAACACCTCGCCGGCCAACTTTTACACCACCATTCGCATACACACATACCCTAACACGACTGATACACACATGAGAACCAGCAGCGCATGAGGCTCAACAAACCTTGGGGCCCGCTCCAAAAGCACTCACCATGCATCAGTAAGGACCGTAGCCCCTAGCGCAGGAGCCGCCGTTGTCTCCGCCGCCTCCGTTGCCGCTGTCCTCGCCGCCGCCAGGCCCTGTCGTCGTCGGGGGCTTCGTCCTGCCGGTCCAGTCTCTGATGATCTTCTTCTTGATCTCGCCTCTCTTGGGGTTCGGGTTCCCGTGGGGCTTCTTCCTCTTGCCGTCATCCTGCCCATCCATGGCGCCGCACCCCCGCGCACCACGAGCTAGCGCACGCAGAAACCGCAGGCGATCGAGAGGCCGGGATTGGTGCGCTCGAGAGTGCAAGTGACCGGTGCGGCGGTGCAGGTGCAAACTATGGGGAGCCGGCTATCTTATAGAGGTAAACGGCACTTCTTTATTAGCACTACAGCCTTTTGCTTTGCCTCTCGGAAGTAGTATAAAATATTGTGCGACGAGCACGACGACTAGTCGACGAGAGCTTTGCACCACTCGCTAGCACCCCACGTTTTCATTGGGACGATGATGTGTGCTTTGTTGTTGTAGTACGATGCAGGGGGCTGTTGGTAAGTGTTGTTCGCGATGGCTGAACTGATGTGAGCTCTCGCTGGCTCGGTGTCAGGGTGTGTGGCTGTGTCCACTGGACAAACAGGGACAAGTGGATCGTCGTGTCAGACCCCGCCCGCACGGCTCGATCGCTCGCTCGCTTCAACTACGAGGTGAACAAAAGTTCTGTCTAACCACTATCCCGCTCTTTGTCGGTTTGTTCGATTTTATCCGAACTCACGTAGTATATATGCGTCATTTCGTGACGTAGGCACGGGTGCCTACGTCACAAGAACGCACGTTTGTTATTTTGAATTTTTGGTTATGATTTAATAGTTTTTATCTGAATTTCTCGAGATATGCACGCCCGTACATTAGCAGGAGCAGGGTGGGCAACTGTTCAGGGCCTCCAAATTTACACTAAGTAGTAATTAGCAATAGTTAATCCTTGAATAAAAAAACTAAGATGCGGCTAGGCCTGCAATCACTGGTTTATTAATTGGAGTATTGGCCCAACGTAAGGCCCATGGCCATCCGCCATGCCCACCAGCTTGCTTGGATCTTTGACTCCTTGGCTTCCCATGCATACAGAGAATTGGCCGGCGATGTTTCGTTTTTCCCGTGCCGCAAAGCAGATTCTCGCGCTGCTGCTAGGACTACGCTACGCTTCTACGGCACGCCGACGCCGGCAGTCCAGCACCGCGCCCCCGCCTACCATCGCCAAGACGCTGAGAGCCTGAGAGGCTAATAATCTACGATCGCATCTGGGCAACGTACGCATACGACTTTCATCCCCAATTGTTTATGGTTATTGATACTGCCATTGAGAATGTACAAGAGCTAATATCATTTTTCAATAAGTACAGAGAAACATGCTTTTCAAAAGCATTGGAAGTTGCAAAAGAAATTGCACTAGAGATGGATATTCATCCAAATTTCCGCACCAAACATAAAATCAAAAGAAAAAGACAATTTGATGAGAGCCCTGATGATGCATCTTTTGCTTTGCAATCTGCACAAGAGTCATTTCAGGTTAATTATTTTATACCTGTTGTTGATCAAGCCATATCTTCACTTTCTAGGAGATTTGAACAATATCGGGAATTCCAAAATACTTTTGGTTTCCTGTTTACTTCAGATAAGTTGTGCTCCTTGGATGATAAAGGTTTGCTTTCTTCTTGTGTCAATCTAGAAGTTGCACTTAAGAGTGGAGAACATTCAGATATTGATGGAAGAGAATTATATGTGGAGTTAAAGTTCATCCAAGATCATATTGGCAAATCTATGGGCCCTCTTGATATTCTGAAGTATTTGAAACAGCATGGTTCTTTCCCAAACGCCATTATTGCATATAGAATTTTGTTAACCATTCCTGTTACTGTTGCATCTGCGGAAAGGAGCTTTTCTAAACTCAAGTTATTGAAGTCCTACTTGCGATGTACAATGACACAAGAAAGACTCAATGGGTTGGCGACAATAGCACTTGAAAATGATATCTTGGAGATGATCAAGTATGAAGATATAATTGAAGATTTCATTTCAAAGAATACTAAAAGAATGATGCTTTTCAGTAGAACATAAGGTCAGTTTGTTGCTTGAGTACTACTTTTATTGTTTTAGCATTAAGATTTGATATGTTCTTACTTCTTAGTAGTGTAAGAACAACGTATATTTTGAAGCTTTATAATTAAGTAAAAGTATGCTTTCGTTATATTATTTTCTCGAATTTTAGGGCCACATCACGCGTTTCATTCAGGGTCCTCCAAATCGTAGGTACGGCCCTGGAGATATGGTAAATAATAAAGATATCAATATAGATGACGTATATGATTTTAGAGTTAGAAAACCGTTTAAAGAAGCCGCTTCGAGAAGACATCCCGTTATTTATGCTTTATAAATCAAAACCAAAAGGTGTAAAAAAGCAAAAAAAAAAAAAAAGAACTACATTCTCTAGCCAGAGGTTTGGAGTAGAACCCTATGAATGGAAGAAAAAAATTACTAGCATATGATTTTCTTCTTTCAACCAGTAATGTGGCTTACAAGTAATAAATCGATTGCTCCTGCCTTCGACTATAGATCTATTTATGTAGATTTCTACTTTTAGTTTCTATTTGGATAAGTCAGAAACTAATATGAATACTCGGTTTTCTGAAGTGGTTTCTTCACTTCTCTTGCTTGTCTCGCTTTGAGGATAAGACGTTCATAATACACACCCACTCCTCTTGCTCCCCGTCTCACGTATGTACCTCTATCTCATTTATTTCACTACTCGCTCCTCCTTCTAAAAGTCACTTTTTTAGCCACTATTATTTATTTTTAGCCAAAAGACATCACCAGCAATTAATATAAACAGTCCCTATAAAGGCATCCCATATGTTAAGCTGGTAGAGCACTCCATTACAAGAGGTCTATGGAAGCCCAAATCCTGTGATGTTTGCTAGGAGCTTGGTCATGACATTAGCAGATGTCCTAAGAAGAAGATCTATAGACAGAAATATTAATAAAAAGAGAGAATGTTAGGATTACATCTTTCTATTCTTATCTACTTTTAATTCTTGATTGTGAGTTAAGAGTTTCGATCATCGGCAACGTGACTGCGATCATACAACATGTTATCAACACGATAACGCCCTAAAGCTAAGGCTTCCTAGTACGTTGCTTTTATCCTGTTTATAGATCAGTCTTTCTACTGTTATGCATCGGCGCCGCCTCTCCCCACAATTAGATTGGGCGCACGCCTTGGGTGTACACGTCCTTGCACCGAGACCGGATCGGCACACACCTTCGGCATGTGCCATCACACCGACAGGCGTACGCCTCCACATATACGTTGTTGGCACGACACCGACGAGCCACCAGTCGTATGCCTTCAGCATGCACGCCATAGTCGCAACATCGTCGACCAGCAGCTGCACACCCTCAACATTCATGCCACCGCGCTGTAATAGATTGGAATGAGGGAGCGCGTGCACGTGCACGCCGCAAACCTTGCCACTGGGAAGCCGTATGCCTCCACGTGCGCCATGTCCAAAAGGCACCTCGTCGCCATCGCCTCCGTGCTGGTGTACGAGGTCATTGTCACCTCTACGTCGACGCCATGCCCATGACAGCCATGGTGTCTCCACACCATGGCCGCCGCCTTGCCCTCGCTATTGCACCTCTGCGTGCTGTAGGGTAGCCGTAGCCTTCTTTGTCACCTCTGCGGTGCCACTGGGATGGACTAGGACATAAGCCCATCATCGCATCCGTGTAGGATGGAGCCGTCGCCACCATCTGCATCCACGCATGCTCAACGACGAACCGACCGCCGCCTTCTACCTCCGCACGAAGGTTGGGGCTAGTGAGCCCTCGCCACCATCCTTGGCACGGATGAAATGGGGCCACCGGTGTTCACCATCGCCTTCTTATGCCACCAAACAAACAGATGGATAGGGTCGCCAATGCGATCTCCGCCACTGCCTCCCTAGTCTAGAGAGTGATTGGATGGGACGGGGTCATCGGTGAGATCCTTCACTGCCTCTCTTTGTCGATGCGTGAGGGGAGGTCGGGTCACTGAGCTCTGTCATTGTCATGCCGCCCGAGGGCCTAGCAAGCGCGTACCTGCTGCCTCCACCGTGCCACGTAGCCGCCACCTGCGAACGGTAGATGAGGAAGATGGGTGGGATGGAGGGTGCCGCATGTATCGCCGCTGATGTTGTCGCAGCCCACCGCAAAGTTTGCCACCGCCTTGCGTGTCATCTCCGATTGGGACCAAGGCCAAGCCGAGCCGAGCTCGGGCAAATGGCTGGCGTCGTCGCACCGCTAGGGTTAAAACCCTAGCGCAGATAGCCTACCAAGCTGGCATGGGCCTGGCACCCTCACGTAGGTCGCATGCTTTGGCCATAGGCCAAAATTGGCCCAACAACAGTCTAGATTGGGTGGAATCCAATATGGGTGTGGTAAACTTATAGAAAAGCCCTCAGGATTTTGGCAAGTTACGCATGGGCCCTTGGTTTATTAAAGGGGTCCTTCTAGACCGAATTCTTGTAAAAGAGACCCTGGAACTTTTTGAAATAAATTAGGAGGGGCTCCAATTGGTAGAATATTGCAATATAAACCTCACATATTTTGTTGTTTATGTAATTTAGTATTTATGCTTTGTTTAAATACTAGAAATTGTTTTCTATTTATTGTTGAGTATAGAGGATGATTTCTATACCTGAGAGACTTATAGGAAATTGTTTTTTTTCTCTCCTAATATGTGTAAATTCTCCTATCACTTTGGCTTTCTTTTCAACCTAAGTTCTCCTATCACTTTGGCTTTCTCTTCGACCTCAGTGCAGAGCTTACTCGCTTCAGTCTCTTTATCTATCAAAAGAAATGAGTTAGAGGAAGACAAGAAAGACATCCAAATAAATAGTCTTAAGTTTAGAACTTATTGTTTATTTTCTCCCGAAATGTGTTGATTACAGAGTTGGCCTTCAGAAGACTTATCTGTAAGTTGACATTTTCTTCTTGAGCTTTTGCATCTCGATCTTCTCATTGTCGGGTGCAGCATCCAGAAATTTCTCGTTGCTCTTAGACTTGTATTTAAACAGGGACATGAAAAGCTGGACAAGTGGTTGAAACAAAGTTCAACTATACAAGCCAGAGACTTACCATTACTCTGCCTTCTTGGAGAGTTCGATATTTTGTTGTCATAGGAGCATGAGTTGTCTGTGGTACTCAGACACAGTTGTCATATCTTCCAACGCTCTCTGAGTAAAGAAGGACAATGAGAGACCAGAAAAGACTAAGTATGAATGTTTAAGTATTCGATACTTACATTCATGTTCCGATGAGCAAACTTGGCAAGTACCCACGTGCAATCTTTGAGTTGATCGAGCTCGTCAACCTTGTTCCACCATACCTTCTCAAAATGCTCATCATCGAAGATGTTCCCCTTGTCGGGAAGGTCTTTGGGTGTGAGACTTGGCTGGGAGGTCGATCAAAAGATCCCACTACAAATGCAAGGTTAAAAAATGCAAAGAAGAAGTTAGATTCTTCTTTTTCTCTGGCTATACCTTCTTGGTGATGAAAATGAGCCTCCTTGGTGTTTTCCTCCTCAACGCGGCAGTCGGAAGGACTTCAAACTTTTCAACCAGGTATTTGTACCCTGTTATTAGCCGCTTGAACTTCTATTGCGATGACCACCTCCATGGTCGTAGTTTTTGCAACTTTGTTAGCAGCCTCTGTTAATGCAGTGGTCATCTCTTTAACCACCATCTCTACCGCATCTTCGACTACGAGCAGAGTTGCGGAGGGCTTCTTAATAGAAGCATCATCGGACGATGGGGAGCCAAGCTAAAACCACAACAGGAGAAATAAGTCAACATTTAACAAGACAAAAGATGTAACGATTTGGTTAGTTGCGGAAAGCTCAAAGGGGATCGGAGTAGAAGGGGAAAGTAAGAGACTCAAGGGTTACCCTGCGGTAAGTTCTTATAACTGTGCGAACCGGTTACCCATCTCAGGAACTGAACGGTTATTACCTCCTCGGGAATTACTCCAGCAGACAGATTGGCGGAAGTCGATTGGAATTTTTTTATTCCTCTGTTTGAAGTCCGTTTGTTTTCACGGCTCAATTGAAATCACCTTCTTGACCAAGCTCGCTTCTGGTAGAGGAGAATCGAAAAGATTTTGCTTTCGATCATCTTTCGTCTACAACCTCTCTTTCTCAAGTAAGTAACTTTTATTTGAAGTTGGGAGGCTAGATAACAAGGATATAATAATCCTCAAATTGTTATATCATTATATTCTTTGAATATACCCCTTATCGATAAGAGGGGTTTCATAGGGTGGTTATAAGTTTTTCTACGACCATATAGTTATGAGTTCTTCCACGACCACTCCTCATTATCATAGACTTTTCTATAATCGTAAGTTCTTCTATGACTACCTTATTGTCGTAAGTTTTTCTACGACCACATGGTTGTAAGTTATCCTACGATTACCTTATGGTCGTGGACCTTCCTGCGATCAATCTATCTGTGACTGGCTTGTCTACGACGACCTACTATATCGTGGGTCCGTCTGACAAGACGGTTAAAACGTGTGTTTATTCTTAATAACCGCACATGATTTCTCTTTGACAACAACCGCTGCATGGCAAACGGGCTATCATATCTCTCTGACAATAACTCATATCAGACAGTTATCACCCGAAGCATTAAGCTGTCTTCTGGCGCGTGACAACGGCCGCTGCTTTGCCAATTATATAAAGGTTGATGTCGGAGAGAAGAGGAGAGGGAAGATCAGATCCAGTCCAAGCGAGACATAGTGCAAAGCATTGCACATTACTCTCTCAATTGTAATCAAATATCGTAGTTCAGGTCTTCAAGATTTCCTCCGAATTTAAGAAATCATACATAAGATCGGTATTAAAACACTGATAGAAACAAATATCGATAAAATGATAAATTGTTTCGAAAGACTGTTCTGATAAGCTATTTGAAAACGGTGGGGGAAAAGACATTCCGTTTGCGTGTTCGGGGAAAGCCACAAGACAACTAAACGGGGAGATTTTTTATCACTGTTTCGAAATATCCTATCAATACAAGTTTTTAGAATAATTTATTAATTTATCGATATTTAATTTATTCGTATTTAGTTCGTAGCTGAAAAAAACTATTAGTCACAGCTATCAGCCGTTGAACAAGGAAGAGGGCCGCATTTATTCGGTCGTGTCACTATCTTCCGTACGTAGTTGGACGCCCGCACGTGGCCTCGAACGACTTTCCCGTCCGAAGCGTCGGCAGTGGTGGGTCTGCCCGTCTGGGTGTGGCTGATCGAGGGGATCTTGCGGCGGATCTTGTCCACGAAAATCAGAGATTACTGCGCCGTGCGCGACCGTCAGGCACGCTGTGGATTACGGGATTTTTGTGGAGTATGGCCGGCCTGCTCCCGGAGCTTGGACTCGTGTGGTGTGGAGTGGAGTATATTCGCGACGTGTGAGTCCGGGAGGAAAGGAAAGGGCTCATCGTTCAATGAACTTGTGCGAGTTGACAGACGCCGTCACGCCGGCTGACGTGACGCGCTCCCGCGGCCGTGACCGCGTCGATCGGATGAGAAGAAGGACCCTTCCCGTCATCGTCATGATTACTTGCGGGCACCCCGAAGAACTTCAGGAGGGAGTCGTACTTTTGGTAAGGACCGCATAACCATAGATTTTTTTTTTTGGATAAGTACGTGACGGGTTGCGTCTGCGATGGTCTTCGAGTGGATGGTGAAGTGGCCTGTTTGGTAGCAACGGCCCAGCGGGGAAGCGGAAGAGAAGTTTAGAGGAGACTTTTGTTGGAGGATTGGATATGGCAGTTTGCTTTGTAGTCACAGTCTTTTGGGTCTGTTCTTTTTTACTATGATTTATGGTTTTTAGCTGAAATTTTTAAATTTTGGCTGTTTACGGTACAGATTACGGAGAGTTCGATACTCACTTGCAATTTTGGCTGGTACAGATTTTGAGCTTTTAACATGTACTACGTTTAACTTGTAGACCCCGTCTTGAGAAAATACTCTGTTTAAAAGTTAGGTACTGTAACGGCTGAGAAAAGCCGACCGGCTTGTGGCCAGCCGAAACAGGCCCTTTATTTGGTTGGAGAGACGAGAATAATTCACTCCTAGCCAGAGTTAGGAGCCTCCACTCATTAGAAGTCTGTTTCTAGTTTGTAACTTCTTTTTTTTATCCTTTTTCTAACGATATGTTTTTGTACTTTTTTTATTATCCAGGATTTTTTATTTTTTATATTTAATTACATTAAAAAGCTACCTATAACTACAATATATTTTAAGTTGTTATAACATAAAATAAACTATAAATCAAGGCTTTTTAAGCTCAAATAAACACCGCCAAAATAGTGGGAGTTGGCTTGACCTCAAGTTGACGCCATCATCGCTTGACCCCGAGGAGGTCGCCACTAGCCTTGAGCTCGCTGCTGCTAGGTCTGAGAGAGAGGGGAGGAGGAGAAGGTGAATCGGCTGTGGGCGGTAGCAAATTGGCCGATGTCGGAGGGGATTGGGATCGGATCAAATAGAGAGATGGAGGGGGAACGAGAGTTGTCTGCTGGAGGCGTGCGTTCAGGGGATGAGATGTGAATGTGATCAAAAAGACGTGAAGAAAGAGAAGACTGGCATTGTTCATATTGCTTCTAAAAACTATTTTTTATAGCAAATAGTTTTCTACAGTACCTAACTTTCAAACGGAGTATTTTTTTTTAAAACAAAGTCTACTAGTTGATTGTAGTGATTTCATTTATATCGGCCAAAATCGTACGCGGGTTTCTCTCTTCGTATGGCTTTCTATAAGTTGTTGCTTTTCATAAACTAAAACTAAAAATTATCAATAAAAGCCAATATGAATGTACCGTAGTCAGTTTGAGAAAAAAAATTATCTTTTGCTATGTGGTCGCACAAGAGAAAAATCAGTTCCATACGCGGGAGAAAAAAGTGTCAATTCCTATGCATGCTTAGGTCCCATACATGAATCTGAATACGTGAATCCGAAAGGTTTCAGCCCGTTCGTTTTAGTTTTTTTTTTGCTTTTGGCATTAGGTTTTTGGAAGTTGAAATAAATAAGATGGTATTTTTAAATGATTTTTTAAAATCGTTTCTTCAAATCATTGCTCAAGCAAAATAATTATATACGTTATTTATATCAACACCTATAATATTTATGGTCTTACAAAACACACACAAAAACAAAAAAATATTGAGCCTTAGTACATTGGAGATAGAACCAAGCTAGCTGGACCAAGGCAAAGCACACCCAGAGAACCAAGCGGCTGATACGACGGCAGATCTGTACGCGTGTGGGTTAAGAAAACTAGTCCGGCGCATCTCGTCGACGGCGATGCTGGGTTTGAAAGCGCTTCCAGTTTATGGGTTACGTACGAATAAATAGTAATACGTTGTTATATAATGTGTTTTTTAAATAGAGTTTATAGATAAATTATAGTATAAATTATACTAATCAAAATTACATATAACTTCTATTACTCTCTTACAAACATATATCTACCCCTCTATAATACACTAAAATTTTCTTTACTAAATCCACCCCCCTCAACCACCCCTACAGTCATGCCTAATCTAAGTCCACCCAGATTTGTGTACCAAAGTAATCCAACTTCATACAAATGAATGGCCTGGATCTCTCCTCAAGCCTTCTTCTCTTACTCATTGAAGATCCTAAGGCCAAAATCATTCGGATCATGCACATCATTGAACCCAAAACCCCACCTCTCCTCCTGATTGGTGCGGTCTCCACTAGGCTGTCCTCCTGAAAAACTTGCGCTACGCGTGGGCCTCCTCCCGCAGTCCCGCTCTCCTCTCTCTGATCTCCCCCCACTCGCGAAATTTCCACCCGAGACGCTCCGCTCCGCCCTCGCTCCTCCTCCGCCGCCTCCTTCCCCCACCCCACCCCGCGCCGCCGCCTCCTCCTCCCCACCCCACCCCGCGCCGCCGCCGCCTTCTCCCCTCCCCACCCGCGCCCCATCGATTTTTCCGCTGCTCCTCCCCACCCCCGCGCCCCCTCGGTTTTTCCGCCCTCGCTTCTCTCGCCTCCTCCCCCCGCGCCGCCGCCTCCTCCCCACCCCGTGCTGCCGCCGCTCCTTCGCTTCGCCCTCGCCTTCTCCTCCCCACGCCGCGCTGCCGTCGCCGCCTCCTCCTCCGCTCCTCCGCATCCATGCCGCCCCCGCTTCTCCCCCCACCCCGTGCCGTCGCCTCCTCCTCCCCCCACCCCTCCGCTCCGCCGTCGCCTCCTCCTCCCCACCCCGCGTCGCCACCGCCTCCTTCCCCCACCCCACTCTTCTAGACCCGCCCCCCACACTGCCGCCTAGGCGGCCTAGCCATGCGGGAAAGGAGGCGGCGGTTTGGCAATGGAGGTGGCAGTTAGAAAGTTAGCGGTGGTGGCGGAGCTCCTTGGAAAGAAACGCATTAATCTCGACCTCTCCACTTTCTCTGTGGTTCTTGGACCAGGATCTGCGTCGTGTTCGTTTGGAATCACCCGGAGATGGACGGCGGCGGCGACCTGAGGAGCAGCATCAAGAAGTGGAACGTCATCTACCCAGTGTACATCAACTCCAAGAAGATGGTCGCCGAGGGCCGCCGCATCGCCGTCGGCAAGGCCTGCGCCGACCCCACCTGCATCGAGATCGCCGACTCGTGCTCCTACCTCAAGATTCCTTACGCCATCGAAGTACCCGTCTTTCTTTCGTTCTTTTCATTTAAAATTTTGCAGCTTTGGATTACCAGTTCCCCCTTGTTCTTCCTTCGATTTGTATATGTGTTAATGTTTGGACTACTCATGTAGTCATGTTGTCTGTAGTTGGATAAGGCGTACCCGCGAGATTTCTTCTAGGTGGGGAGGGTGAGGGTGCAGCTAAAGAAGGATGACGGCTCCCCAGTCAATCCTGCGATTAAAACAAGTGTTGAATCGCTGATTGATCCTGGAAGCCCTCTTTTCTTATATTTGTCATTAACCTGTTTCTAATCTTTATTTGTTAAATGGAACAATGCTCTTGCTCTATGAGTAAGACTAAAGACTTTGTTCTGAAGAATTCCGTTTCAGAATTCAAACTATCCTAAATTCCTATTAGTGCAGGCATGCAGCTGGTAGAGCAATTTTTTTTGTGTGCAAATAGTTTGTGCATGTTTTGATCACATCTAGGAAGGAATAAGGCATGTGCAAAGTCCTAAAAATGACACTGATCTTATGCTATGGTTAAAAGCACACTTCAATTACTTAGAAATAACTAAATTTTGATCCAATGCAATTTCTACCTCGTTTGTCAATATTTTTGTGAGATTAGTATTCTTGTTATAAGTCAAGGTTTTAAATCTTCAGATCTAATGCACAGAAATGTACTTGTCAAGAAAAAAATGCATGGTAGAAGAATAGCAAATCCATTTGTTGTGTGATTCTCACTTTTTTCATTACTATCCATGGTCGGAACCGGGTAGAGCGTTGAACAAGTAGTCGGAAGGATTTACGACCATGTTTGGTCGTGATCTAAAGCCATGCGCACTGTTTTCAACCACGTTGTGGCGGATACGACCACTTTGGGCGTGGTCGAAGGTCTCCTGAGAGGTTTTCGACCACTCTGGCCGTGGTCGAAGGTCACCAGAAGGATTTACAACCACTCTGACCATGGTTGGTAGTCAGCCGAGCTGTTTACGATCACACTATCAACGGTCGGAAGTCGGAGCTCGATCGTACGGCCACGTTGTGGCGTTTACGACCACGTTGGCCGTGGTCTGAGGTCGTAAGTCGAAGCTACGACTACGGCGGTCGGAAGTCGGAGCTCGATCGTACGACCACGTTGAGAAGTCAGTACCTTACGACCTCGTTAGCGCGAGAGGAAGTACTCGTAGGCGGTCGGTTGTGCCCGAGAGGCTTGAACGTGGTCGTAGACATCTTGAACCGGTCGTATGACCTCTAGGATCGACCATGTGAGCTGGGAATCGGTCGTATGGCTTTGTGGTGAAGTCGTAGACCTCGTGCATTTGTTGGTTCATCTTTTCGATCGGTCAGAACAACATGGAATGAGGTCGTAGGACTTAAGCAAGTATTGATCTATGGTTTTGACCAGTCGTAAGTTGGTACGACTTGGTTGGGTAAGTTGGAGCTGAAACTTGCGATGATCCGAAGGCGTACGACCGCGACAAAGTTTGAACGTGGTCGTAAGGAAGCTACGACCACGTTGAAGAGCTACGACCACGGTGTAAACGGTCGTAAGGAGCTGTGACTTCATCGGGGAGATCTGAACGTGGTCGAAAGAGTGTTCGACCACGGTGAACAGTATAAAGGGTGTTCGGGGAGATGCCTCAGGGAAGAGCACCAAAAATATTGTGTATAAAGACGTCATAGCATGGTGATGTGGTAAATTAATAGTCCACAAACACCTATTTGCTTACTGTGTTTCATATTTCTTTATGTGACAAAAATGTTTGTTTTCTTTGTAGCCTCAAGTTTAAACAATGTGGGGATGGAGAAAGTCGTCGGTGGGTGAGTCCAATGATGTTGTCGCCTCCTCAAAGGATCAGTCGTTATGTGACATTCATTATGTGACAAAAATATTTGGTTATACAATATATGAGGCGTGAATCTTAATGAATCTGATTGTTCATTTTATTTTTTTACAAATTTTATTTTATTTTGTATTTTACCATAGCGTTAGCACAAACACACTACTAATCAGAATTAAAAACCTCAACCACAACCCTTTATCTCAATGAACCCACCACGAGAGCTCGTCTTGTGCACGAGGAGGCTTTCTTAGCTCTGAAGGAGCCGAGTCAGGGTGCCCCAAAACGACCAAGTGGCAGAGGTGGGCCCACCTTTGGATTGCGACGCCAACGCGAGCTTGCAGAACGTGGCCACTGGTACTGGCCAAGGGAGAAACGCATGTAGCATTCAAGCGGTGCAACCTCTTGGTCGCAATGCGCAGTCCCCGACTCGGCTCCTTCAGAGCAATGAAAACAAGGAGTAGAAATCGTAAAACTCATTCCCTTGTTTTTGAAATCAAAACCTCAATCTTCGGTTCTGGGCTCATGGCACCTCCTCGCTAGGGAATGGTGTTCTGTTTGTGAAAACTTTTTTCATCGTTTTTCGTAATGGAAAATAGGGAGGTTCTCACCAGGAGCGGAGCCAGGAATTAGATATAGGGGGGCAACATGGACAACAAGTAGAGTAGAATCAATGAACTATGCCGGATTTACCGATCCAATAGTCACATATCAGAGTAATATGTTTCGCAAATTATAATGCAAAGAAAATTACATCTCTATTAACTTAAACTTAGCTCTACGACTAAAACTGGGTCTAAGCCGATTAGAACAGGGTCTCTAGATGTGGTGTGAGAGCAACTACTGAAGTGTGTGCTTATGGTTTTTGTTTACATTTTTTGATACCACAGTGAACGGTAAAGATATTGACGTGGATGGCTCATATTTTTAGACTCGAGAAGTCATTTAAAAAAACTACTTTTAAAAAACACTCTATTTATTTTGATTTTCGAAGAAATCAAAAAACAAATCCACGAGAACATGTCCATTGTATTGCCGTAGAAATTCGGCCAAAACATTTTCTTGGCTTTTAATTAAAGGTTCCTAGCGTTATGTACTCCACCAGCTAGTAGTGCTTGAGTGATCTTCAATCACACCTATGACTAGCTACAACAGTTTCTAGTCAACTCACCAGCCTGCATTAATCATCCTAAGATTAAGAACACAAACATACATATCCTACAGATCACGGTACGCACCACCTTGTAACCCGCATTTACAAAGATCAATAAATACAAAGTTAAAACAAGAAACAAGACAAAGAGGATTTGGGCTGCATATAACTGGATTTTAAACATACTTTACATTTGAGCTAAATTGGGAGGGACCAAACCACTAATTAATGGGCTAAATTGGGAGGGACCAAACCACTAATTAAACACATGTAATTAACTGCATAATGGAGGATTAGTAAAAGGTTGGGGGGTGCCGGGCCCCCTCCAGCCCCCCTTGTCTCCGCCACTGGTTCTCACTTCGAAAGTAAACCTATTTTTAGAGGGTGTTTATATTAGATTTTGTTGGTATCATTTAACTATAGTTTATGATTTTTTTTGTTGAAAATGAATATTAGTGGTCGAAAGAAATGATTTTTAAAAAGAAGAAACGAATGGTGTAAAAGGTTAGAGAGAGATGCATGCGAGTGACTGACGCGGGTGAAGTAAGATGGGGTGATGCACCTATGACCTATTGCGTTATCTCCGAAACAAGACTAGCAAGAAGAGTGAAGAAATTAGATATTCATATTATCTTTTAACTTTTCTAAACAGAAGACAATACAATCATAATCTTAGTGCAATAAGCGCATGATTGTTCGGATCCTGTGGCACTGCGCGCCTGAATTCCCCATTGATTCTTTCTTCCCTATCGATTCCACTAAATATGAACCGTTGCATCTTTTTCAGGGGTATGATTAGGCCGGCATCTCCAATGGTTATAGTTAGCAACTAACTATAAGACTTCCACATCATTTATATAGTACACACTAAAGCTAGTATTCTAAAGAACTATCTATAAGAGCAAGTACAATAGTATAGCCAACTAGTGGCTATAACATTTGTCCATTTCATCTATAGTCTTCAAAAAAATAGTTCATACAATAAGATAGCTATTACAATAACTATTTGACCCCACGTGTAAGAGAGTGAAATGCATATTTTTACGTGCTATAGCTAGCTGTAATTTAGTAGCCAGCTTCCTTCTCTCTCTGCCACGTAAAATTTGGTTGATATTATATTTGCTATAGTCTGCTGACTAAGCCTTATTGTACCTGCTCTAAGGGCATCTCCAATAGTTATAGCTAGCAACTAACTATAAGATTTCCACATCATTTATATAGTACACACTAAAACTAGCATTCTAAAGAACTATCTATAAGGATAGCTATTTGATGCTTACATGCACACACAGAATTTATAGAGGCTGCCTCGTTTGACGTTATAGACTAGTGCTTAAGGAAGAGCTGGCTCGATTTTTTTGCATACTCTCTTTCCTCCACATAGGATATATGTTGAAGTGTACATGCATATAGCTAGCTGACTCAGACCATTGGAGATGCCCTAAGGATAGCTATTTGATGCTTACATGCACACACAGAATTTATAGAGGTTGCCTCGTTTGGCGTTATAGACTAGTGCTTAGGGCATCTCCAACGGTCTGAGTCAGCTAGCTATATGCATGTACACATCAGCATATATCCTATGTGGAGGAAAGAGAGTATGCAAAAAAAACCGAGCCAGCTCTTCCTTAAACACTAGTCTATAACGCAAAACGAGGCAGTCTCTATAAATGATAGTCCTTTTCTGTGTGTGCATGTAAGCATCAAATAGCTATCCTTAGAGCATCTCCAACAATATGAGCTAGTTATTAGCTCTAAGACAACTTCTCCAATAGTACTAACTTTTAGCACATAGCTCATAACATAAATAGCCTCACATGACACTCTCACATAATCTTGGAATGTGTGTATGAGACTAGCTCTTGATCAAGAGATAGCTTTTCTCTCTCTTCTATTAAAATATGAAATAATATGCTTAGAGCTAGCTCATAAGTCACTATATAGATAGTTCTTTAGAATGCTAGCTTTAGTGTGTACTATATAAATGATGTGGAAGTCTTATAGTTAGGGTCTGTTTGACAGAGCTCCACCAACTCCAGATCCACCAAAAACAGCTCCACTCCACGAATTTTTACCCAAATGCTCCAGCTCCACGAATCTGGATCCACCAAAATACTGAATCTAGCTCCAGATTCATGAAATCCATGGAGCACCTCAAGGGGTGCTCCACGAAACCTTGTTTCGTACCTACTCGTGGAGTTGGGTGGTAATTACCCACTTTTTGCCACTGGTTACACACCCCATCCCATACCACCATAAAACCCATGGGCAAAACAGGCTATTCCCACCAAAAACTCAGTTTCGTGGATCTGGAGCTGCTGTGCAAGCCAAACAGTTTTGTCTAGCTCTATGGTGGGATCCCAGATTCACGGTGGAGCTGTTTTTGGTGGATCTGCTGCTCCAGATTCATTTTTTCAGTGGTGTAGCTCTGCCAAACAGGCCCTAAGTTACTAGCTATAACCATTGGAGATGCCCTACCAGTTGTGCAACAAGCATGGGGAGAAATGGGCTTTTTAGACAACTCAAATGGTGCAACCTGGCGGATGAATATGGGCACACTCGACACCGTTTGTTGGAAGATTAATGTAAAGAAATTAACACGACGCATGATGGGACGGGTCATGCTTCGAATTAGCTAACTCTAGGGCCGCCTTACTAATGATCTTCGACTTCTGGCTAATGACAAACGTGCTGCACAGTGAGGAGCCGCAGGATATAAGTCTCCGATTTTTTTCCCGATTTCTTGTCGAGGTCGGTCGGCGACGGCCAGTGGGCAACAAAGGGCCACCACTTTCTCGGTCTCCTGTTCTTTTAAGTTCTTATATTTTTAAAAATTAAAATAAGTAGAACAGTTTTTGTTAAATTTGATACGAATTCGTATTATGTCTATGCAAGACACTTCATCGTCTCATTTTAGACGTGGCATAAAAGGTAAGCAAGTCTATTTTTGGGGAAACGCAGCACACGTCTCATGTCAGGAGAGAAGGAAAAAAAGGAGAGCACTGTTTCTGATGAGAATTCAAGGTTGTCAGGAAGTTTTTTTGTGATTTTCGCTGAAAATTGCTAGTGCATCCGAAGAAGGCTATCAGGAGTTTTTTTTCGACAGCATTAACTTGACGATTTTGACTCTATATATAATTTTATTGGAGGAGAAGTTCATTGCAATTTAAGTCATTGTGTCTATTATTTGTGGCACACATACGGGATTAATCAATGGCGATTTCATCGACGATCCATCGTTTTCTAAGGGTTACTGCAGAAAGATCCGCAGATGAAGAGTCTAAGATGGTGTTATAAGCTTTTCTACAATGAATTAATTGGGGTACGCTTGATCGAGGAGACTTAAAAAAATAATATTAGTTGTAGGAACAACTAACTTTGATGTTTTATTCACCGTTTGATAACACCTTGATGGCAGCTAGCATAATACTCTATGGAATTTTTGCTGTTTGAAAGTAAAGGTTTTGCTCTAATTTCAGTTTGAGATGAAGGATTTAAGTACAAAAAGGAATGTTATTTCTGCGTGGATACTACAACGTATTCCAGTTGTCACAGCTCGATATGAGGGGTCTATTGTAGTTTATTCTCCATTGACGGCATAAGAGTTTCTTTCGTTCAAACAATTTTACAGGAGCAATTTCAACCATATCATGAAATTCAATTACTTTTGAAGCCGGCAGTTTGATGTACGTGATGGTTACACATGCAATAAAGATTGTTTCAGTCTTTCTTATTGAAGAGTTGCTCTTTCAATGAGCGTTATTTGCCAAGTTTTGTGTTTCAGGTGGAGCATATCAGATTCCATGATATGAGTTCTTCGCTATCTATCTAGCTTCATAGATGATGTTTTGGCTTATGTCGTTTGATGATTGGGTATTTGTTTCAGGAGGTCAATTACACAGACTCAAATTTTGCTGGAGTTATAAATTGTTTAAGACCTAGATTTGTTCGCCTGCTTTGTTAATAGCTATATGTTCAGACCTGTTGTTGGTTTGCTTAATTTTGCTTTGCAAAAACTGTTTCAACAAGACTGTTCAAGTCTTTCTGCTTGAAGATTAGTCCGATGGACTTTCGGCGCACAAAGTGTTCATGCTAATTTTCATTGGAGAGTTTATCATATACTTCGACTACTGGAGGGAATTCGGCTGAAGGTGGAGATGTTAAATTTGATCCGAATTTGTACCGTATCCGTGTAGGACACTTCGTCACCTCATGCCAGACATGGCATAACAGGTGTATGCACAGGTTGTATCAGACGTAGTGTCAATCTGTAGCAATCGATTCTGAGTCGGTTTCCTCTCCGTGTTGGACTATTTTCTCTCACACTATATATATACCGCAATAGTCTATAGGAAGAGAAGTGCTCAAGAAGAAGCGCTCTAATATAAACTCTCTTTATTATATTGATTTGCCTTCAAGCGTCCGTGGTTTTTCTCGTAAAGGTTTTCTACGTAAAAATTCATACTCTTGTCTCTATTTTTTTATGTGTTATTTGCAATAGTTTTTAAATCGAATTCTTCGTTATCGTAAAAAAAACACAAACAAAAATCACCCTGAGTTAGCAGATTTGTCGGTGATGCAACGCCGGACGGGCCCAAGCAGAGCGCCACATACAGCTTGCATTGGTGGTGATCATTTGGGCTTTTTTGGTGGTTTATGGCTGAAAAGCACTATAGCTGGCTGAAAAAACATTGTAGCTGACAGATGCTTATTTAACATAATTAAATTTAAAAAATTAAAAAATATGTTAGCCCATTATGTATAATACAAACAAATACGAGAAAAAAGAACCAGCAAAAAAGCTCAACAAAAAACCAAAAGTTCGGAAAAGGATGAAATTTATAAATAGTGAAAAATAAACCGGAAGTTAAAAGCTGAAGCCAAAATGATCTACTTGTTCTGAAGCACCGCCTCGATTTTATTAGCATCGAGATACTAACTGGCACCATACATGCTGCGGTGTCGTCCCATCATTGGAGCAAGCGGAGTTAACTATGCGTTCCCAAGCAAATCAGCGCCAGCCAAAATATGGCAAGAAAATGACTCAGAGCAACCTCGCAATCCAGTTTCAAGAAGAACGACAAAGAAACACGACAGCAATAACTTGCCAGATGCACCAGCTAAAACACATACACAACCAAGAAACAGAGAGCTTGCTCAATCTGTCAATCAGTGTACTCTGCAACCGAGAAGCAGAGAGATTATTAAGTGAAGAAACCGTACACACCAACAGTAGTTACATTACAGACCAGAAATCCATCAATGGCAATGCTCAACATGTACCCAAACTAAAGTTTTCTGTAAATAGTAAAAGACTACAGACTCCAGTTGCCGCCGGAATTTGCAGACCTCATATGTTCACCAAAAGTTCCGGAATTCAGATAGAAATCAGAAATCTCACACAAACAAGCACAAAAATTGGCTATTCCACGCGTACGCCCCCACGCGGCCGGCCACCCTCGTCTTGCGTTCCAAGAGAGCAGCTTCCGGTTCAAGAACCGGACCAGCAGCGGCAGGTTCCACTAGGATCGGAAAGATCCCAATTCTTGATTCTTCTGAGCTTCTTCTTCCCTTGCCCCTCGGACCGGATCAACCACCGGGCACGACGCGGCGGCTGCTGCTACCGCCTTCTTTGTGCTTGCCTTCCTTCCGCTCGGCCGCCATGGGGAGGAGGCACCGGAACAGGCTCGCGAATATGCCCGCCTTGACCTGCCCGCGCCTCGGCAATGGCCGCCTCGCGTCGCCCTGGCGCTCCATTGGCGTGGCTGCTGCTGGCGGCGGCTTCTTGCTCAGAAAGCTAGGCAGGATAATTGTGGAGGATGGAGAGGAGGTAAGAGACAAGGACGGGTCACTGGTGTGTGCTGCTGCGTTTGTGACTGCGTCTGATGTGAGAAGAGTGACGGGGGGGACAAGGTCTGCCTTCTTTATAAGCAGCATGATGATATGGCTCAAATTAGAGAAGCATTATGCCCTGATTAATTCGGCTTCGGCTTCTCGCTTCTGGCTTATTTTTTACTATTCATAAGTTTCGTCTTTTTCTGAACTTTTGACTTTTTTTTTGAGCTTTTTTTCCCGTTCTTTTTGCCCGTATTTGTTTGTATTATACGTAATGGGCTAATATATTTTTTTATATTTTTAATTTTTTTTAAATTTAATTATGTTAAATAAACCTCTATCAGCTACAGTGCTTTTTTCAGCCAGCTACAGTGTTTTCAGCCATAAGCCATGAGCTTTTCAGCCGAACCGATCACCACCTTATACGTGAGTTTAGTCCGATCTTCCGTGGTATAATTGACAAGCATGAATATTTAGCGGACTTGGCTTTGTTTGTCACGGTATTTATAAAAAATAGCAGTATACGTATTGTATTTATAGAAATGTCACTTTTACCGTCCGGTGGACGGGCGACAGCGCCAACGAGGCGACGTGTAGGGGCCGCCGGCGGTAGGCGCCTATTACCCTGCAAGGAGACGACAAGCAACCTACCGCCCGGTGAGAAGGCAGCAGTGATTAAGTCAACTTAATTACCTACCTTAATTTTTTATTTAGTATTTATTTAAATTTTAAATATATTAAATGGGCTCAAAAAATTACAAAAATTTATGTACATCCTTCTGACAAAATGTATTTGACAGTGTAATTTTTAGGTAATTTTATCCATTGTGAATGTTGCTCAAAAATTTATAGAATTTTGATATTTGTACGAGCTTTTATATATAGCAAACGAGCTCCAAAAATTATGAAATTTTATGTGAAGCCTCCTGACATAGTCATAGTTATTGTGTAATTTTTGAGGATTTTATGTGATCTAAATTTATCACGTTTATTTGGGTTAATTTAATCATGAATTTAATGATACTTAGGTACCTTTTCAAGTGGCTAACCTCTGTGCTTCGTGCATGTGTCACTCCGATTGTGCTATATTTTCTTTCCTGTTGTGTCCTTCGCATAATTATCACTCCATGTGTGTCATGCCCCCTCGTGCGCTTCCTCGTCTGCACTAATGTCATTATGTCCGTGTCGCCCTCTCGCTCGTCTGCACATTTGTCAGTGTTACCATACCGTCCCCTCTCATCCAAAGTGCAGCTCATGACAATGGGTCCTCAATCTACGGGGTGAGTGCACTGGGTTCACTTTTCGCTCGATCATAAATACAAATCTCTCGCAGTTCGTCATTGCTCATCTCAGTCGCTCATTGCAGAAGCACATTCTCACGGTCGTCGCTCAAAATTAGAAGTGCATAGCTAATTATTTTGAGAAGCCAGTGCATAGCTCATTAAGGATGTGGCAGTGTTGATTGCTTCTCCCAAAAAACAGGTAATTTTTTATGGCATACTTTCAAATTTATTCCCGTAGTCCTAGTCATAATTACTGTTATTTAGTTAGTCATAATTAGTGTAGTTTATTTTATGAAGTAAGTTTTACTGTCATTATTAATTTTCGCACTAATATTTGGTCTATCCTATGTATTGGAAGGTATGGCTTTACTGGAGCTTCTCGAACAGTTGTATGATGAGAAACACCATTGCCACTCATGGATGACGGGTGACGTGGTTGGCCCTTCGCCCTTCAAGCTGCGCTACGTCCCAACCCTGCAGGCCACAGGCTTGTTGCCCTTTGCGAGGCTGGTCTCCACCGGACATGAGTTCACCATCGACGGCAGCCTGCTCGCTATATTGATGGACAGGTGGAGGCCCGAGATGCACACATTCCGCTTTCAGTGGGGTGAGATGACAGTCACTCTACAGGACGTCACGTTCTTGACTGTTCTCCCTCTTGGGGTGACGTACTTGTTCCAGCCCCTGCACCAGCCGACTGGAAGGAGAGGCTGGTGGACCGGCGATATTTGCAACGCTGAGTTCATCGGCCTCGCCAAGTCTTTGGTTGACGCAGAGTTTGGGGTGATGCCTTAGTACAGCTGGGGATCAACGGTCCTGTGCGCCACGTATCGAGGGTTATGTGACACTTGCCAGCGCGCCACTGCTGGTACCTCCAATCTAGCTATCTGCTACGTGCTCGTGCAGCTATGGAGTTGGGAGCACTTCCCTATCGGACGTCTGCCCATCGTAAAAACAGTGCACCCGTTCGGCGAGTTCGCCGACCTGACAGACGGGCCCATTATGGGCATCTGGTGGACTGCTGCTTATCTGCGTTGGGCGAAGTGCAAATCGTCGAGGTGCTACTTGCTGTGGCACAATTAGTTCGAGTCGTTGCACAATAGCGTCGTCATATGTGGTCCATGGACTGTAGATTTTGTGGATCATGTATCACCGCACGGGCTGTCCCTGCAATGCCTAGAGGATGCAGAGCTATGGGCAAGGAGGTAGCAGTGGCTCAGATGGGTGAGTCATATCGCATCCAATGTGATGTATTTTTTTAATACTACATTTACTTTTACTTATACAAGTATTCCTAATATATTGATAAATCTACTGATATAATGTTTGTATAGCTCATTTAGATAGTTTTAAATTTGTTGATGATCAAAGTTTAGAAAATTTGACGGTATAAATTCTAGAAAATTAAATAGAAAAGAACGGATGAGTGATTCGGTATTCAACGAGATTAAGGCAAACCGAATTGAATAATCAGCAGCAGCCGTAAAGAACTTGATTACTCAGGAGTTGGATCAAGTCAGCAGTGGCCAAAGATGGATGGATTCGGTTGCAAACTTGAGGAAATTTGCACGTCAAATCCTAGCAGGCTCCTAGCCTGTGCACGGTGATGCACACAATCCAGGGGAAAGGGATATTGGTCCCGTCTGCAAACTTGATCAACGATCAAATTCACGAAACAACGGTGAAAACCCTAGATGGGAATTCACAAGGACACGATATAGCTAAAAGACCGACTCAAACAACGCACGCAAAGACGTAGTGGAACCAAAACCTGGGCTCGGACCCGAACTCTTGAACTTATTGCTACTCAAACTCCTATCAATTCCTGGCCACACAAATAAAAAAGAACAAGAACACGTTGTTGGTGAAACTCACGTACTACTTGGCTCACCTGAAAATAAAAAGAGAAATAAAAACACACTCCATAAGAAATCTGAATTAAACTTGTAACAAAATCAGGACCGAAACAATATAGATCGAATTTGGGTTCACCTTTACTGATTCAACTCCATGACTCGCGCGACTTCCCATCCGGTTCGCTCAGCTCTCCATGTCGCACATGCCATTCTTTCTTCTTTCTTTATGTACATGTAGATTTGCTAGCCTGATTCTCACATGCATGCACACATGTAATACCACGTACATATGTACACACACGTATACAGTTACTGTCCTTTTTTAACTTTTCAATTGATTTTTAGTTTTGACTTTTTTTAATAATTACTATTTATCAAATCAATAAATTATAATTAAAAGTCAAAAGCTGTAGCGAAAAAACACCTCAGTATCTGACCTCTTCTCACGTGGCGTGTCACCACGCGGTGCAATATCACGCAGCACAACACCAGGGGCGGACGCACAGTTTGAGCAGTGGGGGCCTTGGCCCCCACTCAATTTTGTTAATCACATATATCTCCTGGATTTAATTCATATGGGCCCCCAGTCCACAACTCAGCAGGCCCCCAGTGGCCCAGTGCGGCAGCTGGCAGGACGGCAGGCCGGCAGTGCCTTCTCAGCTACGCGTAGCAACATGCCCCCACTCAATTTTAGTCCTAGGTCCGCCCCTGCACAACACCACAGGCCCTCCCGCCATGTGCCGCTCTCCGGCTATGCACTCCATACACTTGTCTGGGCCCGTGCGCCCGATTAGCATTTCCTCCACTCTCCTTCCATGGATGCCTAGCCAGGAACAACCCACATCTTTCGGGGTGCCGTCGCCCACGGCACACTGGCTCTTGCAGCTTTCTTTCTTTCCTTTGATCCATGGCCATGCACCCTCGCCTACCTCTCAGCCTCCAATTTATTTGTAGCACTTTGAACTGAGTTGTCATAAGATTCATTGTTCTTAACACTCGATTCAGATTGAGAATTAACATGCTTAGTGATTGGTTGGGCCGTATCACTCTGGAATCTGTTGAGTTTGCACATTTCAAAGATCAGTCTTCGAGTCAATTCTTCTTTTTTTATTGGGTGTGTCTGAAACTTGAGACATACTGCTTCTCTCTCAGATAGCAATGCTTTCTTGAGACGCTACCTTCACAATGGAAATCAAAACATGCTAACATGGCATAATTAACCGCACTTATTACTCACAAGCAAGCAAGTCTAATTTAGAAAAAAAAACAATAATGACCATCCAATTTGGTGTCTTTGGGTTGGGTTGCTGCAGAATCGATCTGAAAAATGCTGGATTGTGGCGCTAACTGGCCAGGTTCTGGGGCTCAACATTCCAGCTCGACTGAAATAGAAAAGTATGCCTTGTCTACACATCATATTTGCCCATGGTGGGAGTGTATAATTTAAGCATTAATCTATCGATGCCCATGGGGGAATGGGATCCAGACATGAATAGGAGAAGAAAATAGAGATTCTTTGATATCAGAGTTTTCAGAATCAGTATTAAAACTATGCAGGTCTGGCTCTCCGTTAGCCATGGATATTGCAACGTCCAGACACAAAGGCATAAAATAAGCAAATCTGCAGGTAAAGCTATACAATAATGCACAATCAGCAAATTAAAATGTAGGAGAAGATGGGCCTCTTCTTTTCAGCTTCTAAAAGCTGTTTTCAGCTTTTCTACAATAACTAGCTTTCAAATAAAATGTCTTTTCAAAACGGAGTCTACAAATTGATTGTAGTATACGCTGTAACGACTTCATTTATATTGGTCAAAACCATACGTGGTTTCTCTTAATCCGTACTCTCTCTCAAGAACAGCTAAAAAGCTATAAACTACAGCAAAAAAAGAACAGCCCACTAGATATGTTACAAGCAAATTATTTAGATGTCCAGGGAGCAGTTGACTTGAATTCCACACTGACCTGTGACGAATCTATTCTGTTCACATGGGGGTGGGGAGTCTTCGCTCTCTCGATGGACAATTTTTCTATTCAGAAGTGCCTGGAATCGAAGGCAATGCAAGGGTAACAAAAGTAATAGACAAAAGGAGGAGACAATAATAATTGTTACAGTAATCATCATAATTTACTCATGTTATGTACTGTGTTTTGTTGAAATGTAAGCGGCATAATTTAATCCTTTCCCCTGAACAATCTATTAATTGTCTTAAAGGATGCTAAATTTACCATCTTAGACTTTAATCATAGGAATGATTTCCTTTCACTAGACCAACACTGCCACAAGGCATTGTTCAAGTCTAAAGGATGAAAAATCCTCTTTTGTTTTCTCTTTTTGAGGGAAAGATGGAAAAGCCTTTGTTTGACTGAATCCAAGATGCTGAATATAAAGATGTAACGACCAAGTCTTCAAGACAACATGTGATGGCCCTGATCATGTTTATTTATAATTGCATTTCATCTAAGCGTTTAACTACAAGATGCCGACAAACCCAGCTTGATGCCTCCAACATAAGCGACAAAGGCTAATTCTTTAGGGGATAGGAAATAAGGTTAGTTAACTTGCTTTACATCTAAGAAAGATTCCTGCTTATCTAGGGCTTACTACTATATGAAGCTAATGAACTGTCTTTTTTGACTTGAAATTGGCTGTAACGAAACACGTGCTTCTCATGGGCTCCATCAGGTTATAGTAGACGCTTTGCACATGTCCACTTGCTCAAGCAATACCAACACTACAAACTACCTATCACTGATTAATACAAATAACATTAGATGATCACACCTGCAGTTACTGAGAAGTGAGAACTGAAAAAAAAACACACCAGGAGCGTAGCCATGGATACTGATCAACATATTATTGTACATAATCCCAATATTTCTTGGTTATAATCAATTGATACACAAGTGAAGAGAAGAAAACAACTAAAAAGAAAGGGATACCCTATTATGGCCGACTTGAATGCAATTGAAGCAATACAGAGCCATGCTATAGTTGGCATGGTACGAACAAAATGTACAATACAAACTTCCAAGTGGAATCTTTAGCTTACAGCTCACCTCCTATCTGTCACTTCTGCAGTTACTTACTTGGCTGGGACCACCAGTGTATAGATTAGCAATGTCAAGACGATGATAATCGCCCCTACCAAGGTAAATGTTGGACTTGTCCACAACATCAAGTTAGACCTCTCAGTTCTTTTGATTGGATCAACCTCTTCCGACAATGGATACTCACTGCGCCGTGGGTTCCAGCTCACGTACTTGTTTGGCGAGAACTCTGAAAATAGGGTCTTCTTCCCTCTCTTCTTAAACGTAGACCAAGCCTTGTCCCAGTCAGTGGATGATGTGTCACCTGACAGAGAAATGGTTAATTAAGTTAAAAATCCAGCTAAGTGTACTTACACATTAAGTTTGGACACAATTTTATGACGTTAGAAATGTACCGAAACATCCCAAAAAAAATCATGGATGTAGTACATCATGGTAAAAATGGTACAAACAAAATTTAGGTACCAATCTTGGTAGTATACGGACATACAAAAAAAAAGGTGGTACCGAATATATGTGAAATATATAAATGCTGGTACTTTCTCTTCTTTGTTTCTCCCGAACAGTACCACATATGGCCGCGAAATTTTGAAGGTACCCATATCTTGAGTAGTACAATATGTAGTACTTTTTCCAGATTTTTTAGTACAGTACAAATATCCAAACCTCTAATGAGTGTAGGCACACCCATGCTTACAGAAGCCCCACTCATAAATTAATACCCATGTACCGTTCTGTAAAAGAAACCCTACCTACAAATAGACAGCTCAAAGTGCATGTTTTCATCCTTTCACAGTGCAATGCTTCTATCCTTTTTTGAGTTTTTCATTAAACCCAACCTACCCACCGACCACTTTCAGTTATATGGAATACAGCACTGCGTATCAAATCCATATGATTGTTCAGGGAAGTCCTCCGTTCAAGTGGTTTTGGAAGTCTGCTTGTATTATCAAACATAAGGTGTTCTGTTGGATAATTTAAAGACATCGGCTGACATCTGATTGTTCAGGAAAGTCCTTTTTTCAAGTTGCTCTGGAAGTCTGCTTGTATTATCAAACCGTAAAGTGTCCTGTTGGATACTTAGAAAGATCGACTAACAGTAGGGCCATACTTTGACAGACTATTCCTGTTCTTTATGCCATACTGGAACAGAGGAATCACCCATCCTCTTTCTTTCAATGCCCCTTCAGCCAAAGATGTTGTAGTAGTATAATAGTATTGTAGTTCACTGGGGTAACTAATTTACTTTGAGAATTTCCTCAATCCAATTGTACCAAATGTTTTGTTGAAAATTTTTATCCTGGGAAGCTGGACATTTGGACATCACATAATTGACTATTTTTTGACAATGCGTGTGCATTGCTTTAGGATTGGTGCTGGAAATTTTCCCAAGATACTGTTCTTCTTTATAGAGCAAAGGGAAAGAAACCTCTTTGCTTAACAAACTGGCTAAAGAGTTTTAGTTTTAACTGATGTTTCTTTCTTTCTGCTTTGTAACAACCTTTTTAAATACTTTTTATAAAAAATATGTGAAGTTTTATAAATATATTATACAGTAAGATGCCCAAGTACTGTTCCCCTTCCCAGAAAAAAAAGTTGCATGAAAGCAGTGGTCTGCTATCCATTCTACCATCCTTTGGCCTTTAAGATTAAAATAACAAACCTATCACAAGGCGCACAGATAACCATTTATCAACAACCTTGCATTATTATGTACAGTAGGAATTTTTAATCTGCCTTCAAGAAGGAACTTGAAAATCACCAGTCATTATCCGCCAAATCAAATAAACGATGGCAATACCCAATATTGACTAGTCAATGATCAACAATCTTTCATGCATAAGGATTATGGATAGCAAAGATAATGCAACCTCAAATGAGAAATTTCCTGCAAACAGAAACACAGTGTTCCCTACCTCAGACCAAGTACATTCGTTGGTATTTGGTAACCAAATGTGCCTAGTACGGTGAAGGAAAGTAGCAATGTACTAAAGACCAATGATGCAGTACAAAATGACTAGATCAGAGAAATCCAATATAACTAATGGTCTCAAGCCCAGTTGTAACTTGTAAATGTACCAGTAAGATGACTGTGCGTTGCAACGGAGTTCCAAAGAGAAGGTGATTCATATCATCAAATATGACCCAAATTATACAATGAACATTAAAAAGAGAGAGAGAGAGAGTCATCTTATCATCAAGAGGAAGGTTGGTGCGGCCGGATCCGCAATTGCCGAGATCGCCACTCCGGATATACCCTCCCAGACCCCGCCGGCTCGTGGTTCTTCCTCACCTTCGGCAGTGTACACCTCGTCCGAGCAGGTGTACTCCGCCTCCTTGTTCGTCGTTCGTGCTAGTGTAGTCCAATGTCCCGGTTGTCGACCTCAACGGTGTACACTTCCGTTCCATCGTCGTCCTCGATGGTGTACACCAATGTTTCATCGTCTGCACCGGTGTGCTCCTCTTCTTCACCATCGAGTACCATTCCGCCTCTCTCCTCTTCTTCGCCGTCGTAGTGCAGCAGCAGCATAACGATGCACGGGAGGAAGGAGTAGCGGAGGTTCCGAGTGGCTGGGATGAGGTCACCGCCACCGGATGCACCATCTTCGAGGTCGCCGGCTGACCACGCCAGTAGAAAAGGATAAGTGGAAAGGTGGCAGCGCCAACGGAGGAGAGTCGGAGAGGGAGGTCTTCGCCATCAGAACTGGTCATCCCCACACTAATGCCGCCGAACCTGAGGGAGAAGCCAGAGTTCGGTGGATCTGGTGATCCCTAACCACCGTGCCACTAGATCCGGCCATCCTCAACACTAGCGGTGCCAGATATGGCCATCCTCGATCCCGGTGCCATCGTCTTCCTCCTCCCTAGCGCTACTGTCTTCCTCCTCCTTGGCGTCACCTCCTCGCTAGCCGATTCACACCGCTACCGCCTTCTCCTCGCTCACCAAGCCTAGCCGCCGCTTGGCAATGGCCCTTCTGCTTGTTGTGGGCATCGGTCACCAGCGGCGCCACTTGTGTCAGATTTGGCCTACAAAACTAGCAAGGCACTGATACAGTGAGAGGGAGAGGATTAAAAGAGGTTGATCGGAGTAAGGAGGGGGCGGCACTGATCAAGATGCGAGATAGCGAGAGTAGCTAGCAGTTGGGGCCCTTAGAGGTGTGGCCGCGTGGGGAAGGGAAGAGGAGCAGTTGGGGTGTGAGGTCATGAGCAGTTTGACGACTGATGATATGGGCCCACATATCAGTGTATGTCAAGAGGAGATGCGAGAGTGCACTGCGACGTGGTGAATGAGCAAACTCCCTTTTATATTAGTAGAGTAGAGATAGTGACCTACGAATGCACACAGGAACAAAAACCTGCGCTCTGCTTGAATTAAAGGAAGCAGACGTTTGATTCAGTTCAAACCTTAGCACATGAAAGGAGGCACACGCATTAACCTGCACGATCCAGTAAGCGGATTGTATCTGAACGAGTAAAGCAAACAGTCGCATTCTGATGCGATGACTGGGCTAACACTGTGATATTCTTGAACGATGACACCACAAATATAATTACAGAGAGACTAATCGCAGCGCTAATCTAGTAACCCACAGCGGCATTCCATCAAACACCTACAGGGAGCATCGATAGAGTCAACAGCTGCTAATACCTTTGTCGCTGCCACCCTTGTCCGGGGAGCCTCGGGAGCAGCGAGGGGCGAGCGCGAGCGGAGGCCGCCGCGCCAAGAATCTCCCGGAGCCCAGCAGTGTCTCCATGACCCCCTCCCCTAGCTTCTAGATTCTACCAACAAGGGAGGATTTTCTTGATTCCTGTTTCTTTAGCCGGACGGCCGGCTCCTCTATCGCGGTGGGGCGAGGTGAGGAAGAGAAGTGGCTGAGGAGAACCGTGCGGTTTTCTGAGAGACGGTGAGATCGCCTGCAGACGCCCGGTTGCGTGCGGTACTGCGGTGTTGGACCAGTGTGTGGCTCTCGCTGCACGAGAACCCTCACGCCTTCGGTAACGGTGGCCCGGCCGGCCAATGCAGAGAAAATTGCACCTAATTTGTTGTTTTCCAGATGGAAACCTGCGAAAGTTCCTAGAATTTGGTACCATCCTTTGTTTTTATTTGTGCTTTCTTTTGTTTATCCAATACTCGGGTTGGCCGGTTTTGCTCTGGTACATGATGGATGAGTTACATCTTTATAGTGAATGCACTTTCTATGTCAGCATCCTGGAGGGGATCAATGGTCTATTTAGCCATTGCATACATCTAAATGGACTCTTCTCCTAGCTTGGAAGTTAGAACGGTAAGAAAATCGATAGCAATTCGAAAACTTTTTCTTAACATTTAAGTATATATATAATAGTTTGTCTTTAAAACTGTCCCTAAAACTTCGACGTTACCAAATAATATCACGATAGACAACAGCTCCAACATGTCATCTCTTACCGATGTCCCATACAATCAATAGTGTCCATTTTGTAATGATTCATCCAACCGCTCTCCCAGACGTGCTACTTGGAGATGGATCAGTGAAGAAAAGGGAGAAGAAAAGGAGTAAAGATTAGAGAGAAGAGTGGTCTCACAAACCACGTGATGGACTGATGATCTTGCTCTGCAACAGCAAAACAACTCGTCTATTTTGCGTATGTTCGCGTGCCAACCTCGTCTCTCCAGGGATGGATGACCCGAGCAACTTTTTGCCCTCTCTCTCCCCCAGATCAACCATCTGCTGATGTGACCAAATCTTAAGAGGCAACTAGAGTAGAATATTGGGCATGCCCTAAAGCACTTGTCCAACACCTTCTACTCGTCATCTAGAACATCTGGTAGAGTAGTAACAACAAGGTATTCAACGGTATCAACCTTTCGACCTAGGAGATGGTGAACCAAAAAAGACCCGAACTTGGCTGCAAACTAACTATTTGGATCGACTCAGGCCAAACACAATATCTCACGCTAAAATAAAAAAGTATGCATCGGACTAGACCGAGTGCAATATTGCTATTGGATTTGAAATATTTATCAAGCTTTAAGTCTGGCCGTAAACACACGTGGGACACATTTGTATAGATCTGGTGGTTAATTCTGAATGGAAAAAATTGTGTGCCGGCCTAGCCAAACCGAGCTTTACTAGACTACTAGTTGAATGTCCGTGCGTTGTTACAGATTTTTAAATTTTATCATACTACATGTTTTAAAACTCACGGGTGGTAAATAAATTTAGAATATGCATACAAACATATTCTAAAAGTTTTTAAATTCGTCAAGTAAGTCGAAAGCCGTCGATTACATCTCGTGGTCATAAGTTGGAAGACATCGACCACACCTCATGGTCATAGGTGAGGAGCCCTCGAGCACACCTCATCGTCGTAAGTCGGAATCCGTTGACCATCACGCGTGATCGTAGGTCGGGAGCAGTAGAAATGTAGAATATCGCTGGTGGTCGTAAGTTGGCAGCGGGTGACGATCGATCGTGGTTCTAAATTGGGAGAGTTCGACAATGGCTTGTAGTCATACATCGGAAGCTGATGACCTTCGTTTGTGGTCGTAAGTCGGAAGCCATTGAGGACACCTCATGGTCGTAAGTCGGAACACATCGACCAGCGTTGGTGGTCGTAAGTCAAAAGATATCGACCACACCTCGTGGTCGTAAGTCAGAACATATCGACCAGTGCTCGTGGTCATAAATCAGAAGTCGTCGATCACACCTCGTGGTCGTAAGTTAGAATCCGTCGACCATCGCGCGTGATCGTAGGTCGGGAGTGGTCGACCATCGCTGGTGGTCATACGTTGGCAGGCCTCTGGTGCGCTTGTGCCCTGTTGCCCGACTGCCGGCGCCAGCTTGCTCGGCCCCGACTTCGACCACAGCCCTTCAATGTCGACCATGGCTCCCTTCGACCATGGCTCTCTTCAACCACGGCCCCGACTTCGACCACAACGTCAACTTCGACCACAGCCTTGACTTCGACCACTACCCCCTTTGACTTCGGCCATTACCCTCTTCAACCATTGTCCCCTTCAACCACGGCCCTTCGACGCCGACCACTTTCCCCTTCGACCACGGCCCCCTTCGACCATAGCTTCGACTTCGACCACAAATTTTCGACTTCAACTAGCGCTCGTGGCCATAAGTTAGAAGACATCGACCACACCTTGTAGTCATAAGTCAGAACACATCAACCAGAGCTCGTGGTTGTAAATCGGAAGCCGTCGATCACACCTCATGGTCAAAAGCATGTTATGATCCATGGAGAGTACGAGATCTTGTGGGTCTTGTCGTCAAGGGTGGAGAGCTCGATCTCGGGGGTGACCTGGGGAAACTCGTAACGGCGGAGGTTGTGGACGAACCAGCACGTGCCCTCCAGGTTGGCGCTACAACTATGACCATGACAGCTACAACCACGTCCACGGGGCGCTACGACTACGACCATGACTGCAACTTTGACCACTACCCCCTTCGACTTCGACCACTGTCCCCTTCGACCACGGCCCTTCGACGTCAACCACTTCCCTCTTTGACCACGGCTTCGATGACGACCACGAATCTTTGACTTTGACCACTGCCCCCTTGACCACTGTCCCCTTCGACTATGTCCCTTTGACGTCGACTGCTTCCCCCGTTGACCACGGCCCCCTTCGACCACAGCTTCGACTTCGACCAAGGATCTTTTACTTTGACCACGAATCTTCGATTTCGACCACTGCCCCCTTCGACCACTGTCCTCTTCAACCACGGCCCTTCGATGTCGACCACTTCCCTCTTCGACCATGGCCTCCTCCGACCACGGCTTCGACTTCGACCATGGATCTTCGACTTCGACCATAGATCTATGACTTCGACTATTGCCCCCATTTGACCATTATCCCCTTGAACCACGACCCTTCGATGTCGGCCATTTCCCCCTTCGACCACCGCCTCCTTCGACCATTGTCCCCTTCGACCATGGCTCTTTGACGTCGACCACTTTCCCTTTCGACCACGGCTTCGACTTCGACCACAGATCTTCGACTTTGACCATGAATCTTCAACTTCGACCACTGCCCCCTTCAACCACTATCCCCTTCGACCACATCCCTTCAACGACCATAGCCTTCGATGTTGACCACTTTCCCCTTCAACCACCGTCCCCTTCGACCAATGTCCCCTTCGACGCCAATCACTGTCCCCTTTGACCACGGCCCTTCGACGTCGACCATGGCTCTGACTTCGACCACTGTCACCTTCGACATTGACCACTGCCCCCTTCGACCACGGCTTCATCTTCGGCCACAGCCCCCTTCGACCAAGGCCCCGACGTCGACCACGACCCTCTTCGACTTTGACTGCGGATCGACTTCATCCATGACCCTTCGACTTCGGCCACTGCCCCTTCGACCACTATCCCCTTCGACCATGACCCTTTGACTTTGACCACTGCCCTTCAACTTCGACTGCGGACCGACTTCGTCCATGGCCCTTTGACTTCGAGCACTGCTCCCTTCGACCACTATCCCCTTTGACCACGACCCATCGACTTTGACCACATCCCTTCGACTTTGACCGCAGACCGACTTCGTCGACGGTCCTTCGATTTTGACCACTGCCCCCTTCGACCATGACTTGGACTTCGACCACGACCCTTTGACTTCGACCACGACCCGACTTTGACCACGACCCTTTTACTTCGACCACCGTCCCTTCGACCACTACTTCGACTTCAACCACAGATCTTTAACTTCGGCCACGGCCCCTTCAACCATGGCTTCGACTTCGACCACGGCCCCTCGACATCGGCCATGGCCCCCTTCGACCACGGTACCGACTTTGACGACCAGCTTGGGAGACCAAAATCTTCAGACAGCCCGATGACTCTGAGCGAAGAGCAGGAGGAGGTAGAGAGGCTCACTGCGTAAGCAACCGCTGGGCGACAGTGGCGAGGAAGAGCCACTTGGGCGGGCGTAGGAAGAGGAAGCCGCCACCGCCATCACCGAGCGTCATTCTCTCTGATCCACCAGCTGCTGTCGCCGAGCACCATTCTCTCCAATCCACCAGCCGCTGTCGCCGAGCGTCATGCCGTTGGTTGGAGGGGGCAATGAGAGATGGAATTGGTGGTGGCGCTAAGGAGGAGGAGGCGTGGCACGAGGGTTTGGGGGAGAGAAGGAGGTGGCGGTTGTGGGAGGTGGAGATGGGGAGGCAGTGGTGGGCAGTGGGGAAAAGAGGGGGTGGGCAAATGCGTTGGGGAGGCGACGACGGGGGGATGCGACGCTGTTGGGGGACCGCGACCAGACACTGTCGCACGAGAAAGGAATTAGTGGCGGCGCCGAGGAGGAGAAGGAGGCGCGGCATGAGGGTTCGGGGGAGAGAAGGAGATAGCGATTGTGGGAGGTGGAGGTGGGGAGGCGACGACAGGCAGATGGGGAGAGGAGGCGGCGGGCGAATGTGTTGGGAGGCGACGACGGGGGATGCGGTGCTGCTAGGGAAAGTTGGGGGACTGTGACTAGACGCTATCATGCGGGGAAGGAATTGGTGGCGGCACTGAGGAGGAAGAGGCGCGGCACGAGGGTTCGGGGGAGAGAAGGAGGCGACGGTTGCGGGGGGTGGAGTGGTTGCAGAGGCAGAAAATGCGGGGAAAAGAAGAGGAGGAGCGCGGCTCACGCGTCAGCCGGACCTTTTCTAAGAGGAGCGGAAGAACTATCTACATGCGGATCTGAATGGCTGATCTTTGATCAGACGGCTGAGAAGAGAGGAGGGAGAACAGACCGACGACCACCAACTCACATTTTTAAGGAGTAGAGATTTGTTGTTTGGCTCGTATGATAAGGCTAGAAGTACTTATACGGCAGCGTATCAAGTGAAAAATATTTTTTTTTTTGAAATCTTAAATTTTGCAATGTGGAGCGCCGATCGGGAGTGGATGGTCAAGATGGAGGCCAAATCCTCCCCCACCACTTCGAGATTTTGCCGAAACCCCCACGGCAAAACAAAAAACAAAACCCCAAAAAAATGAAAACCCCTTGCTCCATCGCCTCCCATTCCCCTCCAATCCTCCCTCCCGTCCCGAATCGCCCTCAATTCGAGTTAATCTAGGCCATCCAATTCTATTAGATGCATCTAGGTGCTCCAATGCTACCACAAGCCAAAAAAAAAAACTATTGGTCCACATATAGGTGAAATGAAAGTAAAAGATGTGATATTTAAGGGGGCGCTCTAAGTGGCTCATGGATTCGGCTGTGGATTTTGAATTCTTACTAAAATTACACTATAACTATTGTTGTTGTTAGCTTATTTTGAGAAAAAAGAGATGAAAAACTGAGAAAAAAATCTATTATATCATCATAGATAATACAAAGAGATAAGAGGAAAAAGAAAAGGCAAAAATCAAAATAAGTTAAAATTAAAATCTAACGTGTTTCAAGTGACTTTTGATTTAAATAAATTGAAAGCTAAAAAAACAAAAAAATGAAATTGTTTGGAGCTGAATCTTAATTTAGTTCTGGGTCCCAGTACAGAGAGAGAAGGACTTGCTAATCACTATAACAAAATAAACCAAATCTAGCATTTTATGTGACATGGTATTGATATAGAAAACTTAGCTTCAGCTACACTGTGGACCCATGGTGCTCTTGCTACCAACTGCTAATTATTGGGGGGAGAAGACAACGGGAAAGAAGCGCAAAGAGACTTTTCACATGCAAATTTCAGTCAAAAAGAAATTAAAAAATGATAAAATACAAAAAAGTGACAAATCCTGACTTTAGAACTATTTTCATGAATTAGACGGTACATCATGAAAGACAATGTCTCCGCTTTAGCTTCTGGTTTATTTTGGTTTTTGGCTTATTTAAGCCAAAAGACATTTTAGAACGCGTCAGTTTCTAATTTCGTATTATTTTAACTTTTTTGGGGTTTCATGGCTTTTCTTTTTCTCTCTTATTCTTTTTCATTTTTTATCAAAAAAAGCTAACAGCCGATGCAGTGCAATTTCAATCATAAGTCAAAAACCATAGCTAGAAATTTAAGCTGTAAACCAATTGGAGCAGGGCATTAATATCTGCGATGACATCTCGTAGATTGGCAATCATCGGAGTGGCTAATAATTGATTTTTCCTCTTAAACATGTGGGCGAATTTGCTGAGGTCTGACTTGAATCACCATTTTGTTCAGTGGACACCACGTCAGATGATAGTGTCCACACGTAATTATTCAATTCACACATTGTTAGCTTCCCTATCCGAACGAAACTAGCCAACGGTATACCGTTGGAACCACTTACAACGGTATTGGGTGGTAGGAGGAAGAGTATCTCATCGCCGGCCACTATCACTATGCCACCTCAGCAGCTCCGTGTGCCTACTCCGCCGTCCCCGCCCCCTCCACCACCACCTGCGGCCGACGGCGCCGTCGCTGCGCAGCCCCCAATCCCTCCCTGTCGTGCCGTCCCTCCCAACCTAACTACCACAGCCGCCGCTGCTACCGTCTCCTACCCCGTACATCGCCATTGCCGCCGCCTGCCGCCTTCCTACCCTATCCATCACCTCCACCACTGCCCACCGCTCCTCTCGACCTCCTTCTATACCTGAGGAAAGAGTGAATCCGTAGCGGGGAGCTAGATTTCTCTTCTTCGACACCAGATCCAGTAGCGATGTCCTTCTAGGTCGTCGGATGTGGCGGTGGAGGAGACTGAGGGGATGATGGTGGTGAGGAGAGAGGGAGCAGGGAGAGAGACCGTAGATGCCTAGACACGTGTCACCTGCAATGTGGATTGCTACCGATTTGGGGATTTTAGCTGGGAGAGCAAGGGAGAGAGAAGGCTCAGATGTGGAAGAAGATTGGAGCGTCGAGCAGAACGGACAGCTCAGGTCCATCGTGTAGTAAGGCATCATAGCTTGCTATTCGTTCATTTAGCTTCGTACGGTACGGGGTGCGTTAGTTTTTCTCAACGAAAATATCCGCGCCACACAAAACCACCCACGCAAACACTACGCCTTGCCTCCATCTCCAATCCCACCCCTCGGTCCTCAGTTCCTCACCATGGCCTTGGCCATGACCTCCTCCCCGCAGCCACCACCTCCCTCCCGCCGCCGCCGCCGCCGTTTGCAATCGGCAACCCCCATTCCCGCCCCCAACGCCAACCCCAACCCCAACCCCAAGGCCAAGGCCCTCCCCCTCCTCTCCGACGTCGGTCGCGACCCCACCGCCATCAAGTACTACTCCCGCGTCGCCTCCAACCTCGCCGGCGCCGGCCGTCTCCGCGACTTCCTCCTCGCCGCCGAGGGCCTCCGCGCGGCCTCCGGGGACGCCGGCTTCGAGGCGCGCATCAGCCGGCGCCTCCTCTCGCGCGGCGTCGCCGCCGCGCTCCGCGACCACGGCCTCCCGCACGTGCTCGACTTCCTCCGCGACGCCGACCGCGTCGGCATCCGCGCCGCCGCGATGCTCGACGGCGACGCCTCCGACGCCGTCGCGGCCGCCTGCCGCCTGCTGCTGGGCGAGCGCAGCATGACGGATTTCGTGGAGGCCATCGAGACCCTAGCTCGTAATGTCGACTAAAACCTCTTCCTAGTGGCTGTGTTCCATTCAGTTGATGCGTCTAGTTCGGTGGTGCGGTAATCGGGATTTTGTCCTCTAATGTAGTACTCACCATTCATCACTTGTCTACCCCGTGTTTACAATTGGGTTTGTGCGGATGCTATACCTTAGTTATTAGATTTTGTTCTACATGCATTGACCCAATTGCTTGCTAATTCGTTGTTGACTGGCCCATGTGGTTTAATTGATTTACTAGAGTATGAAGCAGCATGTACAACTGTACGCAATAATCGGTTTTTAGGCTGGTTCTGATATTAACTTCAGCATGGCATACTGATCTATTCAATATGATTAGTACTTGTTTTGTTTCAGAAGGGCCGTTCTATTTGCCAACTAATGGTCCATTAAGTCATGGAGTGGCTTGTGGTTGATTAGTTAATTATCACATGTGTTTGCATTAAGGGGCTATTTTGTTCATAATGTTTAACTAATGCATTTGAAGGTGGTACGGTTTCTACCTGTATTCCTATTTAATTAATTTAACGATGTCTGTCATGCGAATGATTGTACTGGTTGTTAAGGGCATAACTCAGTTATTCTAGTATCAGTCCTGTATTGTGTTTCCCTTTATTGATGAGTTCCATGTACTTCTATATATTAGCTCATTAGTGGAGCTTCAAGTACAATTTACCAGTTGTTAGCGCGCACGGTGCACTTCATCTTCAGTGTGCAAGATATTATTTTTTTGTGTATATATATTTAAGACATCCTTCTTTAGGTGGAAATTGGCTCTAATTTTAGTTGCTTTCTGAATGAAGTAGCAACATAAATTTTCTGCCATGACCCATGAGTATAAACATGTTGTGACTGTTGATGCCTGTTGGTTGCTATATGTGTTCTGGTTGTGTGTTTTGTAGTCATGTTACATGTAAGTACAATTCAATTACTGATGGAGTGGCACTCACATACACGTTGTCAACATATATTATTTTGCCATCCTGCCTAGTACTCAACACTATTCATGTGCAAATTTGGTTTTATGGATTTAACCCTATTCCATGCTTTGGATGGTAATGTGCTTGTGATAACCATTTTAGTTTAAAGTTATCGCTTGTAAGGTTATTGCTTTGTTCTTTTGTCTGTTTAGACTATGGATTCTTTGTTCGAGGCATTGTGGATCCAATGGATGTACTGAAAATATTCGTCAAGATGCGGGACCCAGATATGGCGATAAGGTGATTATGCTTGTTACATTTCTCTTAATTCTATCTTGACTTTTGTCAATTAAACAATCGATGATTACTTCAAGGTTATTGCAATTAGCATGGCACTTTCCCGTGGCAGAGTTTTATTTTCTGTGCAAATCATTAATCAGTTTAGAGGTTATGCTGTCTAATGATATGGAATTTCCTCTTGAGATAGATTAGGATTCCGTACTTGCTATCTTGATACTTCTTCATGCATTGCTTTTTGACATGTAGGTATGCACGCATCTTTCCTCATTCCCAGCTTTTGCTCTGCAATACTATGGAGGCTTTTGGGAAAAGAAAGGAGTTGAAACATGCTCTAATGGTCTTTGGAGCACTCAAGGACCAGTTTGGAGGTATCAATATGTTTGCATGCCGAAGTATCATTGATATATGTGGTCATTGTGGTTCTTCCGTGCAGGCTCGAATAATATTTGAGGTATGAGATATCCCTTGTGATTGCAGTTCACATTTATAGTTGCATAAGGAATAGTGGAAAAATTACATGGTGAAAACATTTCAGACTACCATAAATTACAGGTGCTGTTAGTTCCTTAGTGATTAATCAATTTGGCAACTCCCGTTCATAAATCAACAGGACAGTCTCTTTCTAACTCTACTATTTAGGATTGTAGTCAGAAGATTTATTACACCTGTAAAATCCTTCTTTACTCTAAATTATGCCACATCACCTTTGAAACAGTAGCCATCAGATTGAATTCAATTAAAAAATCAACCCTTGGATCTTAAATACGGAAGATATGCTTTGGTTAGACACCTTTTAATTGAAAGGGTGGAAGTTTGTGACACCAAACGAATTGTGTCGTGAAAAGACACCTTTTTATGGAAAGACACTGTATGCCACCCTTTGAAAGGTATAAATAGACGCCATTCAATAAATCCGTAGCGAAGTGAGTGCAAACAATTTACTAGTTCTCAACAAATTGTTCTCCCAAAATCTTGTCAGTGTGTAAATATCAGTTGCTCTTTAGAAGATATGCATATTCCTTAGAGTTGGGCCATAAAAAATCACATGTTATGCTTAAGGGTTACTGGTGTTTCCTTTCTTTCGTTTTCTGTTTAGTTCTTCCAGCTATTTGTTATTACGAACAAAAGAGGAAATTCTAAAAAGGGGAAAAGGAATTTCTTACTAACTAACTAACTAACAATATGTGTCCAATAAAATACTACCTTTTGTAGACAGATGCTTTAATAATTTAGGCAGTCAAGTTCAGCCTTCACTTGTATCTGTGACTCTTATGCAGGGGCTACTTACCGAGAAGATTACTCCAAATACCTACGTCTTCAACAGCCTTATGAATGTGAATGCCCATAGTTTGAGCTACAACTTTTCGGTCTACAAGCATATGCAAGTAATGCATCTTCTACCCTATTGTTGCTGTTTATAGGTAGGTTACTTTAGCTTCAAGCAAATTGATTCCATTGCATCATGATAAACCATTTGTCCTTTTTCCATGAATCTCATTTTTCCACTGACGCTTCTCTCTTGCTAATTGCTATTATCAACCCATTTTTTGACACTATTTATTTGCTCTTGCATGCTAGCTCAGGTGTTTTTTTGCATTATATTCACTAAAAAGAATGTGTACATCGTGTGTTTGGTTGTGCCTTTTGTTTTTTTCTGCATATATGATGGAATATCTTCTACAAGCTCATGTACACAACCTTATGCTCCACTTCACTCCAATTTTGCAGAATCTTGGTGTCCCGCCTGATTTGACATCATATAACATACTTCTGAAGACATGCTGCAATGCTAGAGAATTCAACTTGGCTCAAGAAATTTATGAGGAAATGAAGAAAAAGGAACGGGATGGTCTTTTAAAGTTAGATGTTTTTACATACAGTACAATGATGAAGGTATGGGGCTTCAGTCGTCGTTGTCCATAAATTTTGCCTTTTTTTTATGGTTTCCAGAGTTCTTTTCTCTTTAAATTCCAGGTGTTTGCAGATGCAAAAATGTGGAAAATGGCTTCCAACATCAAAGGGGATATGAAAACAGCTGGTGTTCGTCTTAACCTAGTCACATGGTCATCATTAATCAATGCTTATGCAAATTCTGGTTTGGTTGATCGTGCCATAGAGATCCTTGAAGAAATGATACGGGATGGCTGTCAACCTACTGCCCCATGCTTCAATATTATCCTTACTTCTTGTGTCAAGTCATGCCAATATGATAGAGCTTTCCGCTTGTTCTATAGCTGGAAGGAATCTGGAATCAAGATATCTCTATCTCCTGAACAGAAAGGATGTTATGATGACAACTTCACATTCTGCGAAGAGTATCCAAGTAACAGCGGTACTGTCTTGGTGGTTCCATTTAGGCCAACAGTTACAACCTATAACATTTTGATGAAGGCCTGTGGTACTAATGGCGAACGCGCAAAATCTGTAATGAATGAAATGAGGCGAAATGGCATTTGCCCTGACCTTATTAGCTGGTCTATTCTCATGGATATTTATGGAACATCTCAAAACAGGAATGGAGCTATTCAGGTTAATCCAAAGCTTTTAAGTTGGTATTTTCTGTGCACACTATATGCTGTCATGACATTTTCCCTGGTATGTCCTGTTGTGTCAACTAAATAGGGTCTCTGTGTTTAAGGCCATGCTGGAGTATTCCACTCTATAGAACTGACTATGCCTCTTGTACACTAAAAGAACTTATGAAATTAATGGGCAATCCGCAAGATATTGAACTATTTGATTTATATGGTTAAATAACAGTTTTCTGTTTGTCTGGAGTTCTGATGGCAAATAATCCCTCCTGCATCTGTGGCTATACACTAAAGTGCATATGAGTACTTTGCAGTCCATGATACTGCACTTTCTCCCCATCACTGTTGCAGAAGATACTTCCTAGTTCCTATCATTAGTTTGATTTTCACAGCATTGCATTTCAATGCTTTCCAACCTACGGTTGGGGCGTACCATGGAAGAGTTCCTATGTATGACAATTGACAAGTGTTAATACTGTTTTTTATCTGAATAAATAGAATGCCTTGCTTACTTCCTTACTTGCTAAATATGGACTATGATGGTTTTAGTGCATTATACTTTTTGTTAGCAATAATGCTATCCTTTTTTTGGGTACAGGCACTCAGAAGGATGCAACGTGTTGGAATAAAACTTAATGTCTCTGCATATACTGTAGCTATTAAGGTTGGTCATTAGACAACATAGTTAACTTGGTTAAGATTCAGGACATTGCACTTCATGTGAGTTATGAACTTATAATTGGGTTGTAAGCTTATACTGCAATTTCTTCCTCCAGGCATGTGTTGAAAGCAAAGATTTGAAGTTGGCATTGCATTTATTTGAAGAAATGAAAGCAAACCAACTGAAACCCAATTTGGTGAGTCTAAATGTATGGTGCAGATTTTTTATGCTTTGCTCTTTTTTACAAGAAAATTTTGATGCTTTGTGTTGTTAAAATTTATTGTTATGACCCATGACTTGTTTGGCACTTGGCAGCATCTAAGGTTTGTACAAAGACATAAGTCTGAACTTTCTGTACTGGTGTGGTATTGTCATATTGATCTCTAATGGGATGTTTGGTTTGAGGGACCAGACAGTGAATGGACCATTAGATCCTAATTCCAAACCTAACTCACTTATTTGGTTTGAGGAATGGAATGGTTTGGTCTATCATCACCTCATCTCTCATAAGCACAAGCTTAGTGCAAAATGAGGGATGGTGTCATCCCGCCAAAATTCATGGAATGATCCCATGATGGACCAACTCACCTAGCATGAGGTGGTCTCTCAAACCAAACACCCCATAAATTGTTGTTCGTAGAATATTTGGTGTTCTAGTTGATTGTACTGAATGCTGCTGATGCATGTATGATTTCTTGGTGTTTAATTATTTCCTGAATTCTCAGTGCTAATTATGTCGGGATTGATCTATTGATTAATATCTATTGCTTGTTGATGCTAGACAGTATCAGTATGATATGACACATGGCATTGTAGGTTTTATTTCAAAGCTCTCATTTCTTTAATCTTGAGAAGGTTTATTCCTAGCCTACCCCAACTTGTTTAGAACAAAAGGCTTTGTTGTTGTTGTTGATGCTAGACAATATGATATGACACATGGCATGGTTGTCTGCTTTTTATTGAAATTTGAACACCAATTTTATTAGTATAGGACATTAGACTTTTGAAGTTTGCTCATATGGGCAATTTTCAAGGATTGCATTGATGTAAAGTTGCATATGAGTTAATGAGCTACAGGTTCATTTTTCAGGTGACATACAAAACTCTCTTGACAACACGAAGCAAATATGGATCATTACAGGAAGTCCAGCAATGCTTGGCAATCTATCAGGAAATGAGAAAAGCAGGGTATGTGACTAGATCATATGTATACTGTTTCTTTGGCACTCGTTTGAGGACAGCAAAAGACCTTTTGCCTTCTTCTATATTATAATCTTCATGGTTATTAAGGCAGTGCGGCGAGGGGCGACGACTCACTACCTTCACACAACAATATCACTTATGGCATGCGGTGTGGCGACGCCATACTCACTACCTTCTGTAGCGTGGCCAACAAAAATTAGTCAGATTTTCGACCGTCCAATGGAGATCCAACGTCATAGATCGAGTCATCAACCTATAACTAATGTTTAAGAAAATTAGTTAGATTTTAGATCGTCCAATAGGTCCAACATCCCCATATCAAGTCATCAAAATTTATTCACGCATGCTAAAACTTTTCCCCTCACTTCTCTCTCTCTTTTCCTTCTTTTCCTTTCCTCTTTTCTTCTATTTTTTTCCCACACGGCCGAACTGCTGCTTTCTTCTTTTTTTCCTCATTGGGTCCGTATCCCTTCCCTATGTCTTTTCCCTTCTCCCCCTCTCTCAAAATCCCCTTATCTCTCTCTCACTCCGGTGATTTGCAGCGCGCACGGGGGCTCTCAGGCATACCGGCCCGAGTGTGCCACTTGCCGCTGGCTCGCCACCGGCAACTCCTCTGCCTCCCCTCCCCGCAGTGCTCCCTCTCTCCCTGCTCTAGCTGGCTCCCCGAGCGCATCTCCTCCTTTCCCCTTCCTCTCTTCGACCGCCACAGGCTTGCCTCGATCTACGGCACCACTGGCCTTGGGTGCCTTCGGGAGCATCGACCGTCATGGCACCACCCCTCGTCATCGTAGTGAGAGGCGGGAGCCCGCGGCGGCGGCGGCTTGCAAGGAGGCCAACTGGCGTCTAGATCTGGGCGGAGAGCACTGGATCCGAAGACGGCGGTGGCGGAGAGGCCAGATGAGGCCGCTGGCAGCGTCTAGATCGACGTAGCTCCATGCCGTCTGGACGGCATGGCCCTCCAGTCCGCCATGGCGATATGACGACGATATATCGCCGATATAGCGATGCCTCAATAACCATGATAACCTTATTGCTTTGAGAAGATGGCAATTAATTTCGTCAAAAAAGGTTGGCAATTAATAAAAGATGGAATAATAAAGGGTAAGCTTTCTATAAAAAATAAACAAGATTTATCTGATATACAAGTTCCAGTGTAGGGCCATTTTCATTGTGCACAGCATAGAAAATGTATACTAGAAATCTTTTGAGCTACAATAATTATAAAGACCAACAAATATCACCGGAGAAGCAATCTTCCACTGAAACTTTAGTTGATAATCTCATGCCTAGGTACATTCAAATTATATTATTTCTTTGTAGAAAACACGCTGAAAACCTGTTGGCTGCTGGATTGATACTATCGCTACAGAGGGTATATATAGGTTTTCTTTCTGGGGTTAAAATTTCTGTTTTTCCATGACAGGTATCAAGCAAATGACTATTATCTCAAGGAATTGATAGTGGAATGGTGTGAAGGAGTTTTGTCTAGTGGCAGTGGAAATCGAGATTTTTACCATTTGGATGTAAAAGATAAGAGGAATGAATCATTCAACCTTTTCCTCGAGAAAGTGGCGACATTCTTGCAAAAAGATGTTGATCAAAACCAAACTGTCGATGTACGTGGGCTTTCAAAGGTAATCTGACAACTAATATATGATATGCCGTTTTACTTTTTTGAGAATACACAGCAGAGCTGTGTATCATTGTAGTAATAGAAGGAAAGTTACAACTCACAGACCTTACAATCTGTTGAAACTGGATAATCATCTTGCATGAACATGATACTTGATTTTGACTGAGAACATGTCATTCCCTGTGGCATCTTTTGAGTTCTGCTGCACCCTCCATAACAGAATTCATCTCTAATGTACTCAACTATATATTTCACAGTTTGAAGCTCGCATTGTTGTTCTATCAGTGCTCCGCAAGATTAAAGAAAAGTATCTACTAGGTAACGTTGAACTCCGTCATTTTATCTGTCTTGCAATCAAAATGTATAATACAAAAGGTTCTAGCTGACAATTCGCCCCTACTTTTTTCTTTCTTATCTTGAGTAGGGAGAGCAGTCCAGGATGATGTGGTCATCATCACCGGTCATGAGAAGACATCAAGCACCAATGTCGAAACTAGTGCTGTCAATGTCGAGCATGCACTAATTGCTGTTTTGAAGGATGACCTGGGTCTGGAAGTTTTGATCGAACCAGGAAGCCGCCCTCCTGTTTCATCCAAACCCACAGCCCCAGCCCGCTCCAGGAGTAATTTAGAACAAGCAACTAAACATTTTGCTAGGAGACCACAGGGGGTGATAAAGATCCCTATCAACTCGCTGAATCATTGGTTAAAGAGGAAAGCTGTGAGGGTTGTACAGTGACATTTCCTTGGGCGCCTTTTGATTGGTCCATTTATACCTGCAACATTACCACAGTTATCCTGGGATTGGATGACGTACATATAAAGAACAAGTTATTGCTCCTGGTGTCCCCGGCATAATACGATCTTGAAAAGGATTTGTTGACGGCAGTGGAGTCTGGCTATGGTCCAATCCATTCATATACCTGAACATCAGATTTCTGTTTTGTAATTTTAACCGCATCAATTCTCTCAACCAGGCCGCGTACCAGGTTAACATTTTGAAGTGTTTATATGATTGCTGTAATCACCAAACTTTCACAGCAAATGATAAACATTCTGACCTAGTACAATAAAGAATACTCCAGCTTCTGTTGGTTGCAAGTAAAACTACTGTAATGCTTGAAGTATGAGTATATTGTCTACCATTTCTCCACGACGTGAGTTTTTGGATGAACTGAATAGTGCATGAAACTCAATATTGATGTCTTCTTAACAGTTGAAATGTGCGATCTGCTAACGCTATGAAATTTGATTGCAACATCTGTCAGTTAGACTGAAGCGAGCTGAAGTATGCTCAATTGTTGAGATGCCCATTGCTGCACTGACAAGCGACCGATTTCCCATTCTCTGCACATATGAATAACTTGTTCAAGCATAAGGCATCCAACTGATCCAGATAAACGTTGAAATGAACTGAGTTACTGCACTTGTTTTAGGGTACAATAAGAGAAGTATGATAGTTCAAGCATTCAGTTTCCCTGTTATGATACTTGCTATCAATACCTGTCTCACAACAATTTTCCAAGTTTTAGATCTTCAGCAGAAATAAATAAACACAGCAGCTAATGTTCAAATACATAAAATGGTACAAGGAGATTGCCCCCACAGATGGTACAGCCGAGGTAGTTAGCTCATGTCAATTTGTTCCTTGAAACTTTCGACTTTCGAGACAAGGGCAGTCTTCCTCGCTGAAAAATCGTCAGCTGCAAGCCTGAAACCAGAGACACGATATCAGGTCTAATAGCAAATCAACAATGCTGTCAATGCTGGTTAACTCTGCATCGAACAAAATTCTGGAGCTTTGTTTTACTCGATTATAATGGAGAAGGGTGATTTTTGTGGGTAAGTGCTAATGTAATCTGAATACTAATTCTCACAGATACCTTAAACCTTTCCACTCATGTCACATAAGGGTTGTGTCCTTGGTAAAATGCACTATGAAGCTGAGCACTCATCAGATTTCCCTCACTAATAAGCGTTCAGTGTTCAAAAATCAAAGCAACCTAACATACCGAACAAAGCAACAGGTAGACAGAGCAAAACAATCACCTACCATCAAAAGAGTTCTCAAATCCAGTCCTGTTGCTGCAGCTTGAGAGGTAGATAGACCTCGGTGAGGTACTGGAACCCAAACGAGCTCAGAGCCTGTATCTCAGCCTTCTGCCTCGTTCGCAGCATTGTCTCCAGCTCCTTCACCCAACCCTCATTCTGCTTCACAAAGTCCTCCTCTAGCAGTTCCTTCCCCACCTTGATATCGTGATCGGTCATGGGAAGCCGGCACTGCTCCGGCACCCTGTACTTGTCCAGGTCGCTGGGTCGCACGCCAAGCCACTTGATATCCGGCGTTGTCAGGTTGGCACTATCATACGACATGTTCTTGGAACCGCACATGTACACTGACAAAATCTTCAGCCCATATGGGTCAGAATCCACCAATGCGAGCACCGGCAACTTCAGTTCCACCTTAAGCCGCCGCAAGAACAACCGAGTTGCAACATCCGGCTGCCCCTTCGCCGTCAGTATGATGCACGGGAAGCGGTTGTAGAACCGGTCCTCGGCGAGGCGCATGAATGCGGCGTCCTTCTCCACCAGCAAGATGAACAGGGCGTCGCTCTCGATGCCAGAGACCCTGTCGATGTTGGGCGGGATGGCCTTCCCGCCGACGCCCATGCGCGTGCAGTCGATCCGGTCGCCGTCGTCGGCGAAGGTGAGGCGGCCAACGACGACGCCCTTCTCGGAGGCGACGACGTGGAGGGAGGAGCGGGTGCATCCGAGCATGCAGGAGACGTCGTCGAGGACGGCGTCGGACTGCGCCTGGTCGTCGAAGAGCTTGACGTCGGTGTAGAAGAGGTCCCGCTTGGTGACGTGGATGCCCCTGCGTAGGACGGCGTGGACAAGCGAGAGGACGCGCGCGGTGACGGTGGCCTTGCGCGCGGTGGCGACGCTGGCGAAGGGCCTCGCGGACTCGCGGCGGAGGAGCACGATGCGGTCGAGGTCCGGGAGGTAGACCTGGTTGGAGGCGGCGCGGGAGGGCACGGCGAAGGAGAAGCCGCGGCCGGCCAGGATGCTGCGCGCGGCGGAGAGGACGAGGCGGTTGATGCGGGAGGTGACGGAGGCGGAGTCCTGGTCGGCCACCACGATGTAGGAGGCGGCCGGGTCGTCCTCGGCGAGGGGCTTCACGGAGGACGAGTTCGTGGGCTTGGATTTGGAGGAGGCGAGGGAGCGGAGGGAGGCGAGGATGGAGGCGTCGGGGCGGAGCTGCGAGCGGAGGGACTCGGCGTAGGCCGCGGCCGAGGAGGCGCGCGGCTTCTTGGAGGTGGAGGCCGCCGCGGCCGCGGCTGCCCCGGCGCGGCGCTTTTTCTCCGACATGCGGAGAGATTTGGAGGCGGAAACGGGAGGGCTTTGGGTGTGGGTGGGCTGGGCGGGGACGAGGAGAGGGCACTACGGCAGAGACAGCGGGGACTTAACCTGGAGCGTGGTGCGGCCAGTCGTGCCAAAAGGGGAGAAATTTAGATATTTGACACTGAAAAAGTGTGCCTCTTAACTTTTAACCTTTAATTTGTACGTCTTTGGAAATTTAATCTTGTTACTGCGAATTCTTTTGATTCAAGGGATTCTCCTCATTTTCTCTCTTTTTTTATTTTGACACTTGTCACTGCGAAAATGAAGAGAATCCCTTGAATCAAAAGAATTCGTAGTGATAGGGTTAAATTTCCAAAGGCGTGCGAATTGGGGGTTAAAAGTTGAGAGGGGCACGTATTCAATATCAAATATCGAAATTTCTCCAATCTGCAGGCCTGATGGCACAACCTATTTAGACAATTTAGCCGCCCTTTTGGGGGAGAAATAGGTTGTGCCATCAGGCCTGCAGATTGTTAATATAAACACAGTACAACATGAGTGGATGGACCGACGCAGGCTGGAAAAATAGCTTGAGGCTCGGCTCGAGCTCGTGAAATTTCGAGTCGAGCCGAGCCTTCTTCACAGCTCGCAAAAAATTCGAGCTGAGCTCAAGCCGCTCGCAAGCCGGCTTGCGAGCTATTTTGGCTCGTGTGTACAGTTGATAACCCCGATGACTCGGTCATCTCCCGTATCCCATTCGGCCATTCTCCACTTGAGCTATTTTGGCTCGCGAGCCAGTCATCTCCCCATTCCCCACTCGCATCTCCCATGAGTCCCATCTCCCGATTCCCCACTCACATCGCATTGGGCCGTCGGCGTTGCTCCCCGCCGCCGTGTGCCCCCTCACCGCCGTGTGCCCCCTCACCGCCGTGTGCTCCCCCCGCCGCCGTGTGCCCCCTCACCGCCGTGCCCCCCCTCGCCATGTGCTCCCCCCGCCGCTGTGTGCCCCCTCGCCATGTGCTCCCCCCGCCGCTGTGTGCCCCCTCGCCATGTGCTCCCCCTCCCCGTCGTGTGCCCCCCTCGCTGTGTGCTCCCCTCGCTGGGTGATTAACTCCTTGGGACCATGATTGCGGAGGAGGAGATATTGCTGCTGGCGCCGGCGAGCGGAAGCACAAGGAAGGGGGAGGTGGGGGCGGAGCAGCGACTTGGCGAGCTTGCAGGTGCAGGTGCCGAAGTAGACAGTGGATGAGGAGGTGGAGCCAAGGATGACGGAGGAGAGGCCACGGTAGAGGCTGAGTGGGCCGTCGGTGCGGACGATGTCGAGGAAGACTTGCCATGCCAGGAGCAGTGGGACACCGTGCTGGCCTGGAGACAGGTCTTGATGGCGTTGATGGGGAGCAGGGAGGCGTAGGTGAAGGCCCCCGCAGAGGCGCTAGTGCAGGCCCCGATGGCGTGGGGGTGGTCATGGTGGGAACGGGAGCGGCAGGGATGGAGAGGGAGGAGGAGAAGACGGGGGGCCCAGAGGAGGCGCCGACAGGGGAGTGGTGGAGGAGGGAGGTGAGGTTGGAGAAGAGGGAAGGACTCATCACTAATGGGGGAAGGCAGCGCAAGGGAGAGCGCCGACAGCATCTTGGTTGTGTCACCGCGAGATGAAGGAGGAGAGGTAGAGTCTGGGATGGATTTGATGTGATTTTTGGTGGAGATGTACGGGAAGCTTGTGCGGCTTGCGAGCTGATTTGAACCGGCTCGAGCCGGAAAACGAGCCAAGCCGAGCTAGGCTTTTAGCTTGTTTTCTAAACGAGCCGAGCCGCAACTCCAGATGAGCTCGGCCGAGCTTGGCTCGAGCCGGCTCGGCTCGTTTCCAGCCCGTGCTTGGGCCATCACCCTATCTTAAAGTTCTCTGTGCCGTGCTCCTCCCTCTCCGGACTCAGGCGAACCTTCGGTGAGCGATTCCAGTCATCCCGCACATCTCCGAGCCTCATCGATGTCGTCAACAATATCTTCACGTCCCTATGACCCTCCCTCGCTCCTTCGCCGTGCGAATCCGCCACTGGAGCCAAGTCACACCATCACCTCCTCATCATCGGCCGCCTCCACTTGTCCCAAAGCTCCGTGCCAGGTATTTTTGAGCTCACTGTGGTCTCGACCTTTTCCACATCTTGTCATCCTCCGCCGCTCGCCAGAGCATCAGCGACACCTCGGTTCCCAAGTGCCACTCTACGGGCCCATGTCAACATGTCATTCCTGCGCCATGTGCCACCGGTGTCCAATCATTGCTTGCGTGGTGCTGCCTATTCAGCTCGTGAGGTTGGTCCACAGTGGACCAACCTACTATTCCATGGACCCGGTCTACTAGACCCAGGCCCACATGTCAGTGACTCAAAACCCTTTTCCCTTATAAAAATAATTCCACAAAAATCCAAAATTCCCTGCTGACATCATAATTCTCCTTTTTTCTTTAGAAAATAAACCCAAAAATCCGAAAAAATTGAAACAGTGTTTTGTTTCTCTTTTTTCCTATTTAAATCTTCTAAGAGCTCGTTCTCCTCCGTATGAGCTCCAATTGAACCCATTCTTCTTCCTAAATTCATATAAAATTCCAATATACCCATTTATACCTTTCTTTTAAATTTTGGAGTTTATTTGAATTTTATTTTTATTTAGTTTATCTTTACTATTTTCACATATAGACTACAACGTTTCTGAGGAGTAGTACTTCATTGACGATTCTCACTAATTCGCTGAGCAAGGCAAGTCACATAAAATGATGGTTATTAAAAATGTGTTCTTGACTTTGTTGAGTCAATAAGGTGTATGAAATAATTCAAAATAAAATTAAAAATATAGTTTAGACTTAAACAAAGGGTTAAGGTGATGGGTGCTTGGTGGCACAACGTGAATGCTTGGTGGCACAGGGGTATGTGACAAGTCTATCTAAGTCCATTAAGGACCGATTTGTGAGCTATTGTTACGAAATCACATCGTACTATCATAAGTCGGGTATGAGATAGACCTGGCTAACTAATTTGTGGGTCCCAACTTGAGTTTCGTTATAGGTTGAATATGTACATGGTGTAGGCCATTAAGTCTCACACAGCACAAGAGGGGCCCCAATTTAGTGAATTCTTTATTGGGGTGAGACCATAGCGGGGCATGTCCAAGTTGACGACTTCGTATTGTAAAGGCTTTGTCATGATTTTCCTGTCATACACAAAATGAAGTGTGCTTATCCGGTGGTAATATGGGATGATCATGTCTTGTGGGTAAAGTTATACCACTTTTGCAAAGTGTATAAACTATATTGGATAGCTGTGCCCATAGTCATGAGCAAGGCGAATAAAATTTTTCACGGTTTAGACTTTGTTTTTTAAAAAACTATTAGAATGAAAGATGATGAGACCTTTGCAAAAAGATGATCCGGGTGGGATGTCCATGGATAGGTTAGTATGGAGGATGGACTTACACTAATGATATTATTTGATTAAAATATTATTTTTACTTATTGTATTAAATTCAGCAATTTACATCTATTTATTGTATTTACTCTAATTTAGCTTTACGCTCAAATAATCTTATTATGCATTCACTTGTTATCCTTGCATTAATATTGTATTTTTTTGTGTAACTTGCGAAGTACATTTTTGTGTTCACCCTTACTTAATTTTGTTGCTCAGAAGAGACCTGCTTCGACTTCGGTGAGGATCAGGACGTCTAGGCCGCGTTCCACGGTCATTTGCTTATGGGCAAACTGGATGAGCTTATTCCATTTTGGCATTTTCTTCCGCTGCTATTATTTAAATTAGGCCTATGGGCTATCAGTGTAAACTTTGATCTTAAGACCCATATTCAGTTAATTAATAAATATCATTATGATTGGCATTTATCCTTGTTGTCCACTGTGTGCACTAGTTGATCTTAGACTAGTGTGATTTACATAGAGGATCCGAATATGTTATTTCAGAGTCCAACAATAGCACTCACACTTTTTAAACCCCAACTCTAGAGCAATTGCTTTTATAAGCAAAGCTAGTATGGTAGGATGGTTAACTAGCAAGTATCCATTCTAACCTATTAAATAGATATACAACCATCATCTACTAACCCTACTAGATACTATCCACTTATTACATATAGGGGAAACCTCTTAACCCCACACAACACGGGTTTTACTCACATACTACACTTATGCACGTTTTTTAAAGCACATAAACCTGAATCCGCTAAGTTCTTAGCCTTTGATCTAACTTGATCTTCTCAGTTTCTTCAAGACCTAGACTACTTTCCCAAGTGCCGCTCAAGCGTTGTAGTTTTCATGTAAGGTGGTTTTCGGTATTTTGGTCAACTTACCAAAATACCCTTTCTTGACTGTTGGACGGCACGTGGCCAAGTCGCTCAACGGTTAGACGACTAGTCCCTGTCACCCAACCGTTGGGCGACAAGACTCAAAGTCACCCAACGGTTAGGTGATAAGCATCTAGTCACCCAAACGTTGGGTGATTTTAAAAATAATATAATTATTTTATTAATCTGATGGAAATAATTGTGGAGGGAGGGGGTAAATGGCAATTGTTGTAGGTAATACATTTAACAAATTTTATTTCTAAGTTATTTTTAATAAAAGTACAGATAATATCGATTGATCTGTTTGTGAGTTTTATAGAGTGAATGGTAGTATGTTGTTGTAGTGAGATAACTTTTCTGAAGCGTTTTGTGAGGACGATTGCGATAGCAATGATTCGAAAGTAGAAAGGTAAGTGATATTGTGATGCAATAGAGAATTCGTACACAGAGAAAGCTAAAGCAAAATACATACACAACAAAAAAGTACACAAAGCAGGAGGAAGACCCACTACTCGCCACTAGATACACCACCCGCAGCACCTTGTCGCTATCGTAGAATGTGTTCTGTACAGTACAATCGGCTATTTCGGGGAGAGGCATGCAAATGTCGCACTTCATGCCGCCAACCACAAACACTGTACTGCTCGAAGATTACAACATACATGCAGGTGAAGATAGAGAAAGGCTAGTTGCACATGGTGTATGTGATGGGCAATATGGAGTATCGTTTTAACATGCTCCTCCGGGATAGAGCTAGATTTGGAACGGTTTGTTCTCTTGTCACCGACAACGTATGCCTTAGAGATCATGTAAACAAACCTAGCTACACGTGCAACAAGCTAAAGCTCTTACATAAGCATTGCTCTCATGTCCTCGCCGCATGCAGGACTATGCACATGGACCATTCGAACTTCATGTCCGAGTACTTCTTGAAGGAGAGGGTGATGCAGGTGTGGTGTGACGAGCTTAGGGGGTTCAAGGTTATGAGTAACTTTGCAACCTTGGATATTGCACAGAGGACCTGGACTCTAGATTTTGACATGCTGAAGGGTGGAAAGGGTTGTCGACATATTCGTTGTATTACGAATGATATGGACAAAGTGCAAGCTGAGGCATTGGGTAGACACTACGAGCACTGTGGCCAGGAGGGCCACATAGCCAGACTATACAAGGCATCTGTTGACGAGTAGGCACACCGGTATGGTTTGCGAAACAACTTCTTCGAGTGTGCGAAGTGGCACCAAGATTACAAATCATTGTACATTGTCATCTGTACTTTGTTAGTTGCTACATTTAATGTACGTAGTGTCGTAGTAAATGTATCGTACGTTGCATGTATTGTTTATATAACTGTTGTAGTACTATTCCCTTTTTATTATTGTTCTATGTACCATCCTGGTAGCTTAGTACTGTTTTGTTTGTTTGTTTACAAGTTAAATTTTCTCCTGTTGGTTGTGCTTTTGTTGTTTCTGTAATACTTAAATTTTGTACTTACTATGTGATGCTATAATACTGTTGTATTCTTATTTATACTCCTTTCTATGATGTATGTTTGTTCAATACATATCGACGCCTCTAGCTTAATGCACGCGACGTAGCGCTGAAACAGTCCACTCAATAAATGGCAACCACAATGATGCGTTCACCATTTAGTTACATGCTTTAGGAGATTGAACATAACCATGTACAGCAGGGGAGAGTACCGTAGTACAAGCTTCTCTAGACGTGGCTACTAGTAGAAGGTGCCTAGCGCTACCCACATGGAATGTTGCATAGGGGGTTCCTCGATGTGGTTGGCCGTCATTATAGTGGCACGCATATGTGCAGCTAGAGTTCACGCAGTAGTATGTGAGATTATAGGAACTTCCTATATTGACGACCTCCTCGTTGCCCCTCTCGCACTGTATCTATTGGTAGATGTCATTGTTCTACTTATTAAGATTGTAAATCCGCCCCTCCAACTCTAAGATTTAGTTCCACAATGTATCCATGTACGTCACAACATGGCATTCATGCGGAGGATTGATCCAACGGACAAAGTTGCATTTCGCCACCTGTTGGAAAGGAGGGTTAACATGAAAGCTCTATTAGCAATAATAGAAAATAAACTATTGGCTAATTGTGTCCCAGAGTGTGGACATCAGATAAAATGTTGTCAGATCTCGGAGCAACAACTTCAAAACCCTCTGTGTTAATTGCACTAGTCCAGGATCAGCTAGTTCACACAGTGGATAACAAAGACAAATATCATGAATAATGATCAACTTTATTTAACTGAATAGGTTTCTAAGCACAACAAGGATAATAAACAAAACTCAAGCTCTACAATATGATGCTAAGTGACTTAGGATATACAAAGAACTAGTAACAATATAGCTCAATGAAGATTTCAGCATGACCTTTGTAGATTAACCATGGCATGGGCTCACATGGTCAAGATACACAATAAGCATAGCATGAGAGCAAATAATAAATGTCATATATCATCACATAAGCATAAGAATGACCATATATCATCAACTACACAACAACAAGCTCAAATGCTCACAAATATAATACAAACATGCTAGAACATCATCCATACACATACAAGTCTTCCTCCAAGCTTTAAATCGAGCAATGAATTAAGAATGTGCTTAAAGGGGGTAAGAAATAGCTCACCGGGCATATATGATGTAGTGGAGGTAGACAAATCGTTCTGTGGCTTCTCGCATGTATGAGTATGAGAATATAGCATGGGACCTAAAATAAAAAGAAAGAAAAGAGGAGAAACCAACAAAAACTAATAAAAGGAATGAAAATAAAAGGAAAAGAGATGCTCATATGGGTGTAGTGGGAGGAGGGCCAAGGACGGGACATGGAAAAGGCACATGTCTGCCCTCCTCATGAAGCAGCATGCTTCAAAAATCTACTTGAATCCCAAGGAATATCGACTCAAACCATGTCCACTCATAGTCGACGGTACAAAAGTGTAAGCCTGCAAATAAACTCAAAGACATGGCAAGTATGTGTGATAGGGTCGATGCCCTCTAAGTCATCAATAGAATATCCAATCAGTATACATATCGATAAAGTACATCATGAGGACTATAAGTGAGATGAGCACAATCAGTAATAGAATATGTGTTGTCAGGGCTAATGAAATCAAACATGAGGTGATGGGAGAAGAGTTTCCATACTACCTGAAGTGTAGGTGAAGTAGAATGCATGGTAGTAGAAACCTCTCGAGGAGCTATGTTGAAGGAGGAAGTAGCCATTGGATCAATAGTAGTAGCCTCCTCGACATTAGAAATAATCCCCTCATAATCAGTCATGAACGTCTCCATCTCAGGCTCAAAGATCAAAGAATCATCTAAGTGGCCTACATCATTAAACGTGAATATCTCTTTATCAAGCTCAAGAAGTTCATAATCAGTGAAAAGCAAGTGTCAAAGCAGTGAGAGTCCTCCACATTGAAGCAAACAGTCTCTAACTCAGTTTCATCCATGAAAGAGTCATCAAACTGAAATACTGAGTCTAGAAGGATGGCATAAATGTGAGCTACCATATGCACCATAGCAATGATATCATCTTCATCAAAGATAATCTGCCGGAGCTCAATCGTGTCACACATAGAATCTGACTCAAAGAGGTGTGCATCAATGGTACTTAGAGATGTCTCAAGAATAAGCTCATCAATCTCATCTATCCTGTAACACTGATCAGATCGAGACCGAGTAGATTGCTTCTTATGGTGTCGATGTGGAGGATGTCTAGAAGCTGTAGGCTGACTGTGCTGAAGCACTAGTGGAGTAGACTCAGCTAAAGATTGTGAGGATGCCAAACTTTCACAACGGGAGATCAAAGTGCGCATAGCCTCTTTGAGATCATGCAATTAGGTCATCAAAGTCTTCACACCACATAACTGTGACTCCAGATGACATGTATGTAAAATAGACAGCTCGAGACTATAAATCTGATCATGATGAAGAGTATGTAACTACTGCTGAGGTGTAGGAGTGGAATGAAAACTATGCTGGTGTGATGAAAGAGAAGGCTACGACTGACTAGAGCTCAAACTGTATTGATCCATCTAAGGAGAAGGTGCATCAACTCTAGCTACAAAAGAATCTAAATTAGGCTTCTCATTGTACCACTGGAACTGATGGAAAGCCATGTTCTCAATATGAGTGAATGCATCATCAAGTGTCTTGTTAGTGATTACTCCACCAGTTGTTGCATCAACTAAAGATCGTGTGGCACATGTCAAGCCTTTATAGAAGATCTGCAAAATGAGCCATCACTCTAAACCATGATGTGGACATCTCCTGAGCAAAGCCTTGTATCACTCCCAGGAATCATACAAACTCTCTCCATCAAGCTGAGTAAAACTAAAAAGCTGATCTCGAATCTCAAACTACCTGGATAGCGGAAAGTATCTCCTCAAGAAAGCACATAAAAGTTGAGCCCAAGTGAACGACCTTGATGGTAGAGAATACAACCAAGTACGAGCAGCATCTTGAAGAGAGCATGAATAATCTGCATCTGATAGTGTCCTGAGAAACCCCATGGTACTTAACAGTATTAGAATACTCCAAGAATGTGTGAATGTGCTCATAAGGGTCCTTAGTGGGTAACCCTCCAAATCGTGTCTCCTGAACCAAAGTAATTAGATCAGGTCTCAACTCAAAGTCATCGACCTCAACTATTGGTTAACGTGGCCCTAACATGACACTGTGGCTACTTGGAGCCTAAAGATCATGAACTAATGCCATATTCTCAATATATACCTCTATCAATCAACCTGCGGGGAAGGACACGAAAAGACACAAGAGAAAAAAATAACTAGGGAAAGGGTTAGGAGGTTAGCAATATACCACAATTATGAATAAAGACAAAAAAGACAAGTCAGTACAAACACAAAACAAGCAAAAGAAAACAAACAACGATCGAGTCTATAGCCTAACAATGTCACTTTAAGCTAATCCCCGGCAACGGTGCCAAAATACTTGATCGTGCAAAAATAGCACACCCGTAAGTGCACGGGTTGCCACTGAAATAGTGACGAGTGTCGTGTTCTCCACGGAGACTAGACTGAGGCTACTGTGCTCAGTTAAAGCTAGATCAATCGAAACTGGGGAGAAAACTAAACCTAAAACAACTACTAAATTTACCGAACGAACTAACTATCGAACGAACTCTAATTCACACGGACGAAACTACGAATGAACTAAATGAACGAATGAATAAAGGACAATAGGATGAACGACCGTATGAATTGATATCGCACGACTGAATGAACAACACGACAAGAGATACACGAACGAACACACACGAACTACAACTACAAGAACAATGACTAAAGGAACGAATACGACTATTGACTAATGATCAACTAGCTACAAACTGCAAGAAAGAAGAAGGGAGTCGAGAAGCACGAAGAGAGTTGAGAGAGATAGAGGAAAGACGGTCAATGGCTAACTAGACAATGGCGGTGGGGCAAACAAATAACTACGACGAACACATGCACGAGTTAACTATCGAACGATCACTGAAAGAAGAAAAGAGGGAGGTCGAGAAGCATAAGGGAGGACTAGAAGCAACAAGGGAGTCGAGATAGCAAAGTGAGAGGGACAGTCATCGGCTAGCTAATCAATCTAACACATATAACCACAAAGCAAGGACTGGGAACAATACACAGCTAACACTATATTCAATGCCCACACAGATTACTGTGATCAATACCGAAATTGCTAAACAATTACTAACAAAAATAACATCTTACATAAACATCGCAAAAGATTGCATAGATCACATATCATAATCATAGATCACAAGTTAACATTCACAGTGCAATAGAAATTAATAAGCACTAACAGTAATTTAGTAGAACAATAATTGAGAACAGCAAGTAGAGAAAGGAAGAAGGATTGGAGCATGAACCGAGGGGTAGATGGTAGCAGCAGAGGAAGTAGGGCCAGGGTTGGAAAAGGGGAATCACGGGTCGGCGGCGCGGTGGAGTTGATGAAGTCGTCGGAGTTGTGGAAGAAGGTGAGGTAGCTGATGCAGTGACGTGGTGGCGATGCAGAGGAGGGAGATGGTGCCGCGGTTGAGGTAGCCGGTGAGATGGAGGAGAGGAGGGATGTGGTGCTGTGGATTTGGAGGAAGAGGAGTAGAAAGGAGGAAGAGCAAAGGGGAGGCAAAGGAAGAAGAGAGGCAATAGCCGGTGGAGCAAAGAAGGGAGGCGGCGCACAGAGGATAGAAGCAATGGAGATTAAGGAAGGAAGAGAGCGGCAGAGAGAGGAAGGAGGCATGGTGGAGGAGTGGTGGCATCCGGGAGGAAGTGGAAGTCGGTGGAGAGAGGTGGGGCGCTGACAAGCTGCAGCCTAGCGCTCGCCGGTGACCAGATGTGGAGCAAGAGGCGTGGTGGCGCGCCGGCGTGTAGGGTAGAGAAGTCGCGACTGAGATGGAGGTAGTAGGCGGCAAGGGAGGAGTGGAGCAGAAGAAGGTGGCGGTTGCCGGCGAGCAAGCCTGGCCTCGTCGGTGCCGGAGTTGGAGGATGAGGGAGGAGAGCAAGGGGGCAAGGGAAGAAGCAAGCTAGGCTCCTCTGAAATTAAATTGCAGCTAGGGTTTTGTGCCAAGTATTAGGGAATGGCACTTTGCGATTTAGTCTTCCCAGTTTCTGGAATTTATAATGAGACCCTTCCCTCATTTGATTTCTTCTGTTCTGGCCCTTGGAAACTCCAATTTAATCACAGTTTGATCCTACGCATCCGTGATGATGCATACATCTGTACGGAGAAGTCTCGAAATGCTAGAATCAACTAGAACTCTTCTAAATTTCAAGGATATTCGCACTAACAGTTTCACCATTGAAACTGAAGAAGAGTATGGTAAAGAATACCTACACATTACAAAGCATGAAGCAAATAGGAAAAGGGTATTAGAAAGACTTCTTTTATTTGAGATTGGGCTATACTACACTAATATTAAGGTACCCGTAGCCTATACTGCCATGAAAGTAATATTTAGAAGCCCTGAACTCTTCTGTCTCTAGCATGACAGATTAGGACACCCAGGTCTTAGGGTGATAATAAATATAATTAACAATTCATAGTGACATAATATCGATGTAAAGAATTTTTCGAATCATGAAGATTTTGTGTGCCCCGTATGTGCCACCGGGAAATTAATAATAGACCTTTTGCTCTAAAAATGAAGGATGAAGTCCCTGTATTTCTAGATCGCATCCAAGGAGACATTTGCAGTCCTATACAGCCACTGTCAGGACCATTTAAATATTTTATGGTACTCATTGATGCTTCCTTAAAATGGTCGCACGTATGTTTATTATCTAGGAGAAACCATGATTTTGCAAAGCATATACCACTGATAATTCAAATTAAAATAATTTCCCTGATCATCATATAAAGTCCATCAGAATGTACAACGCTGGAAAATTTACTTCAAAGGTATTTGATGATTATTGCATGACAATGGAAATTAAATTTGAGCATTCTGTACCTCATGTCCGCACGCAGAATAGACTACCAGAAGCATTAATAGTATGTCGGCATATAATATCCATTCACCAATGCAACTAGCGCAAGGGTCAACACCGAAAATTTCTCATCTCCAAGATTTATGTACCTATACCCCATCCACAGCGTACTGCAATGAGCCCTCTCTAAAAGTTTGGGATATACATTGGTTATGAGACAACATTCATAATTAGGTATTTAGACCCCATAACAGGAGATTTGCATACCACCCGTTTCGCTGATAGTATATTTGGTGATAATAATTTTTCAACATTAGGGGAGGAAATCATCCCCTTGATGAAAAATATCGAGAAATTACATGGCAAACCACATGAATCTATGCATATGACCCGCGCACTAGTGAACCAAATAAAAGAAGTCTAGAAGATCATTGACTTACAAGCATTAAATTGTCTAACCACTTTAGTGATTTAAAGAGTGTGACCAAGTCATATGTGTCTTTACGCAATGCACCGGAGAGGGTTGAAATACCAAAAGAATTGAAGGTATCCCTAATTCCGTCCGGAGGCCTCAGAATAAAAGGACGAGAACTCCAGCCCCTCGAATCCCAAGTAACCGGGGATGCCTAGTGAAAAAGGATAAGAAGGACTTGTCACGGTTAATCTCTGAAGTTCCCCAGAATCAGAAGGGAGCCAGTTGAGACCTAGCACCAGTATGACACATTCAAGGAAAGGCATACTGGATTTGAACATTCACATGGAGGAAGAAACCAGCATGGATGTGTGCACATGCATCGAAGCTAAAAAACTAAAGGGATTTGCCCCCACAACTAGAAGGAGCGTGAGCTAGTAGAAGCACTAGAAGAATCAACCTATGATGAAATAGCTATAAACTATATGCACACAGGAGAATCCATAAATAGAACAATAGCCAATTTTGATGTTTATTTTGTAAAGAAAATTGCAATAATCATCGATCTTGATCCAGAGCCTGCATCGCTTGCTGAACGTAAGAAAAACTCTGATTGGGAGGATTGGAAGAAGATAATAGAAACTGAATTATTATCTCTAAATAAAAGAGAGGTGTTTAGGCCTGTAAGCTGCACGCCTCCCCATGTGCACCCCGTAGGGCATAAGTGGGTATTTGTTCAAACGAGAAATAAGAAAAATGAATTTGTAAGATATAAAGTAAGGCTTGTTGCACAAGGTGTCACTCAACATCGAGGAGGTAATTATGAGGAAACTTATTCCCTGGTCATGGGTGATATTACTTTTAGATAGTTAATCTCAATGGCAGTAAACCTGAATTTAGAAATGAAATTGATGGATGTGGTAACTGCATACCTTTATGGAAACTTGGATTCAGACATTTATATGAAGGTGCCTGAAGGTATCCCTATTTCGAACCAAGACAAAGCAAATAGAAACATTTACAGTGTGAAACTCAGGAAATTACTGTACGGACTTAAGCAGTCAAGAAGGATGTGGTATAATCGTTTAAGCGACTTTCTATACAAGAAAGGCTATACGAATAATGAGGATTGTCCTTGTGTATTTATACGACAATTCCAGAATGGATTTTTTATAATCTCAGTATATGTAGATAATCTGAATATCATCGGAACCTGGAAGATATAAAGGATGCGAGTTCTTACTAGAGTCAGAATTCGAAATGAAAGATTTGGGTAACACTAAATATTGTCTAGGCTTACAGCTTGAGCATGTTCCAGAAGGAATATTAGTACATTAGTCCGCATACACTCAAAAGGTGTTAGAAAGGTTCGACTTTGAAAAGGCATATCCATCGAAAATACCGATAATGGGGAGATCTTTACAGTAAGACAAAAAACCGTACAGACCTAGAGAAAAGGGGGAGGAAGTCTTGGGACCAGAATTCCCATACTTAAGTGCAATAGGAGTACTTATGTATTTAGCAAACTGTACTAAACTAGATAACGTATTTGCAGTAAACCTATTAGTAAGGTATAGTACAGAATCTATCAAAAGGCATTAATAGGGAATAAAGGACATCTTTCGATACATTTAAGGAAGTAAAGATCTTGGACTGTTCTACATAAAAACCAAGATCTAAATATGACTGGCTATGCAGATACAGACTACTTGTCAGACCCGCATGCAGCTAGGTCATTAATAGGCTATGTATTCCTGTGTGGTGGAACTGCCATTTCATGAAAATCGTCTAAACAAAAGTACAGACGAGCTACGTGAAGAGTCATCTTACAAAGCATATCAACCACAAGTTCTTCTATACTCATGAATTGCAAAAGATAGATGAAATTAAGATATTGTATACTAAATCATATGAAAATTTTGCAAATTTATTCACCAAATTACTTCCATTATATTATCTAACTTTGAAAGGTGTATACGTGGAATTGGAATGACGAAACTTAGAGAAATGCAGAACTCAAGAGGAGATTCTTCTCGAGCTCACTATTATAACTTGATCATGAAGATCGAGTATCCAAACAATAAATCATGTAGAATAAATGAAATTGGGTGGATTGCACTCTTTTTTCCTTGACGAGTTTTCCAGAAGTTTCTCGGCCAAAGTTAATGAGGCAATTCGTGCAACATGATATAACATGTATCATGTACTCTTTCTCTAGCTTTTTCTTACTAGGTTTTTATTGAGTTTTGATGAGGCATGAACATGTCGAATGAGTACCCAAGGTGAAGTGTTGGGAAACCTAAGCCTGGCCCATTAGTGGCACCCTCCACTTAGTCTATAAATAATATGTTCCAATCATTATAAAATATACTTGTGGAAGAGAAAGCAATAAAGAAGGAGAAGTTTTCCTATTTCTCTATGTTCAATTTTGTATTTTCTTGCATTATTCTGTGGCTGATCTATCTCTTTTGTCTAGGAGAAATCGTTCGAACTAGACTTATCAGTGAGGGTTCCTCGGCACTAGTCTTGTAGTACCAGGAAACCACGAAATTTTAGCTCTTGCTGGAAGTCGGAGGAACAGCATACCCGAGCGTATCGTCCAATCAAGCGAGCGGACGGTCTTGGTCACACGCGGAGTCCAGTTTACGCCCGCCTTCGCGTGATCCGGGCAGGGCTCGCTGCCCATCAGATAACCGGCACGGGAGTGCCACGCCGTGTTACTAATCTATCGCACTTGCACGATCCGATCGATCTAACATCGTCATGACTCCGCCACCTAGTGGTGGAACCAGGCCTCAGGCTAGGTGGGTTATAGCCTGAGGCCTGAAAACCAAAGCTCATAGTGAATTAATGATTTAGGTGTGAAAGTCTAGAAATAAAAGCCCAAGTTAGCTTAAAACCAGTTGGTCCAGTCTGAGGCTTGGCTAAGCCTGGTTCTGCCACTGGCGCCACCCTCGGGGTCGGAGAAAAGACGACAGCGAAGGGCCCTTTCCCGGGGTTCTCTCTTTAACACCAGGACCGCAGCACATTCCTTCCTGCGGCAACGAGGAAACCTGGTCCTCGGCAAGGGCGGATCTACAGGGTATGCCGGGTGGGCCCTGGCATACCCTGGCCCGAACTCAGTACCGGCGGCCCGACGCCAGTCAATCCAGTCCAAATCATCGCCTGCCGCACGCGCCGCCGATCCTCAGCGTACAGCCTCCCCACCGACTTCGACTGGCGTGAGCACGGCGCCGTCGGCCCCGTCAAGGACCAGGTACGTCCGGCTTTGATTCGAGGATTGTTTTTCTCTGATTCGATGGATTTTGATTCGATTCGATCGGGTTTCTTTGATGCGTTTGCTGCAGGGCTCGCGCGGGTCGTGCTAGTCGTTCAGCACGTCGGGGGCGCTGGAGGGGGCGCACTACCTCGCCACCGGGAAGCTGGAGGTGCTCAGCGAGCAGCAGATGGTCGACTGCGACCACGAGGTATCTTCTTCTTTGCACATCAAAATCACGCTTCTTCTCGCACAACTCCTCTCGTTAATAAAGTAAAATTTCTACTATGGATTCTTCATTTTTGTGTGGTTGGGCTAAAAGGATGATGCATGGATATTCTTGTGAGTTGTCTTGTTCTGCCTTTGTTGTTGCCTGTTGCTGTGTCCTTTTCTTGATTTCGTTTGTTCTGGTCGGTGAGCGTTAGAAAATTGGAAGAATAAGTGAGAGATAAATAAATGGATGACTAAAATAAAGTTGGGGATTTCAGTTAGTTCATTCTCACTTCCTACAATTTGTGTTTGGACCAAATTGAAACCGGTCTACTGAATTAGCAATTGAAAAGAAAATATTTACATATTAAATATAAGCAACAGTAGTGTCAAATGGAAGAACCATGGTTATTAGATATGCACCAGAGTTAGTAAAAAATCGTGGAACAACCTTTTGGAGAGTGTAATAGCTGCAGTAATCTCAAGTCTAAACTGAAACAATCACAATATATTATTTTTGAAATTTATTTTGCTGACAAACAACTTACCATTTTGTGTGGCTATCCTTGGTTCTTGCCAACCCGCACTAGGACCTAAATCAAACTTTCACCCTCAGTGAGGTTCCAAACCACTTTCTGTTGTGTACTAACCAAGTGCGCTAAATCTTCTAAATATCTGCAAACTCTATAGTCTATACTCGTTTCTCGTCTAATCTTTTCTGTGATTATGAATAGAGTTGTTTGTCCGGTCGATGATACTAAGGTCCTGTTTGGCAGAGCTCTAGCTCTAGGAAATCTACAGATTTAGACCTGGTCATCTGTAACTCTAGGAAATTCTGGATCTAGAGTTGCAGGCATGTTAAGTGCATTTACATGACTCATTTCATTTATATTATATATTAAATAAAAATATTTAAATCACTTTAATTTAGTCAACAAACTACAGATCCAGCATAGATCTCGGAGCTAGAGCTGTGCCAAACGGGGCCTAAGGCTTAAATTTAGTACATTTCACAAACCATTCACTTGTATTGCAAGTATTAATTTATCCCTGCTGGCTTCCTATTTCTGATTTCTTTGAAGGGTGCACCTAATATATGCCATGCTCTTGTTATGTAATTTGCGCAAGTTTTCAACTTAATTCTTGATTTTAAGATTTATCATATTATTTAGTGCATGTATATCGAATTACGTTACAAATTTTACAATTATTTACCGAATTGTATATGAAAACTTTGGTGTGACATACCCTTTGATAAAATCCTGGGTTCGCCACTAGTCCTCAGGATCCCCCGTGGCCACGTAAAGCGCCGGGGGAAAGGCGCGCCGAATCCAAACCAAGCGCGAGAGGGCACGGCACGGCGAACATCGGAGACAGCCACCCCCCGCCGCTCGCCTCGGCCCCAAGTCCGCGCCCCGTGCAAGCCGTGTCTGTCGGGACTGGGTTTACGCAGTACGTGCGTGCGTGCCCGGGGAGAAAGAAAAAGGCTCGGCCCGCGGCCACACACCCGGAAAGCTGAAAAGAAGGGGAGATGCGAGACGCAAAAGCACGCCGTCTCGGCCACACCCAGCTGAGGGATGGAGGGTAAAGAGAGAGAGCTGGAGGAAGCCGCCCGCAGAATCGATCTGATGGCAGGAAGAACCCCTGAGAACGGCCTTGCCAAACCCGAGCAACAGCCCACCGGCCAGGCCAGGCCAGGCGTTCTTCGTGTAGCTAGGAGCGTGCATTTTAGTTTGTCTATAAATTTCAAGCAGCTGTGAAATTCTGTTTTGTTTTCTCACGAGATTAGCAAGTGCTTCAACGCTTCAAGATCGCAGAGTGATTTCAAAAAAAAAAAAAAGCAGACAAGGGTTTCATTTGCAACCATGCGTTGCATCACTAAGCGTCTAAACGTATTGCTTTAAGATGTATTCACTTCAATTTCTGTTGGGGAGCGCTTAGCTAGTTTCGCATGCAGCAATATGTTCAGCACACGATATGCTGGTGGCTTCAGATCCCAAACATGCGCTTCTGTCTGCTCCTATCGAGAATCCGGAAGCTGGAGTCTTGACAAACAGGCCCTTAATTAGCATGATGGCTTCTATTTGAAATCTATGTTTGTGCTGAAGCTAGATATTTTTGAGTGGCAATTTCGGTGCGGTTAGTCGTTTTTGCCCAACCCATGCATGCACCATCACCAAATGACAGGGCCAAGCTGGCTGATAGGATAAGCTTGTGGACCGATATGCCTGTTTCCTTTCCTTTAGGGATGTATATACCCATGACATTGACATGTTAGTTCACATTGCTAGGCCACACCGAACGGGCCAAATGGTGGTGGTGCCATGGTGGGGTTCTCCGAATATATATCTCGATCTCCATTGATTCTTTAACACATGCTTTCTAACTCAAAGTACGAGGAGGAAAACCGATCTTAGCTCATTTTTGTAATATTCTCCGAAGAAAAATGATCTCAAATCAAACCTTTTTGTTATAGTTAAGCTAACTCTAATTCTAGCTTCGAGTGCATGTGTGTTTTCCAAAGGAAAAACAACATAGATCAATCTAAGATGGCTATTGTTAAATTGGCTTGGTGTAATCAACTACTACTCGGACCTTATTTGATTTAGGAGCCGTTCAATTCTTCTCAGAGCATGGAAGCACTTTTTTACATTTCTTTTTTATTTTTTGACGGAATACATTTCTTTTTTCTTTTTTAAGAATAGCTGCTGCATCTAAGAAATTAATGTGTCCCCAACCTCTTCATTTTGCAAGATTGAACTATATAGTTCTTCAAACCTTTTCTAAAGCAAATAGTTTAGTAGTTTCTAGTTTGGTTCTAGACATGATGATTGTTCCATAGATCAAAAGTTCAGCAATGAGATCCTTATCTACACACCGCCCATTTTCAGTTGCGGAAAACTACCCAAAAAAGCATTTCATGTGGTATATATGCAAATTAGGATATGCGACTGACCAAAGCATATACTACTAAGTTTCGTAGGAAGGAGAAGCTGGCCAAAAAAATACTTACAAAAACTACACCACGGAGGTAATTTTGTCATCAGAAATTGCCTCTAATGACAACAAATCTAGTTGCATAGTACATGTCAAACCAACTATGCAGTGGCGAAGCCAGGTTTTGGTTACATCTCGGACTCAGTGGTAGAATGATTTAGACTATCTAGACTAGACCATGAAAATGTTACCCAGGCTGGACTGAATTTACCCGGACTATACACTAGATATTTTTCCACACTCTAGGTTGAAGTCTACCCTACCCGAGGTGTGGCTCCGCCCCTACAACTATGAGGTCATGGGGTGCACAAACATGGAAGACACGTATTCTAGGCATGTTTAAAACTGCTATAGCTTTTGGATAAAATAGCATTATAGCAGTTATTAGTTTTCTGAGATATTCAATTAAATAAAAATTAATAAAAAAAGAAAAACACTATTATACTCTGTACAAAGAAAAAAATCTTGTTAAAAAACCAAAACATTATAAACAACTTTTAAAGCTAGGATATATCTGAAACGGAGCCTTCCGCTGAAGTTTAGGTGCACACGCTCCCGACAAAAGCTTGGCCTACCATGAAATCGATATATTCAGCGGGGACCATAACCCCACGAGACCGTCTCATGCTTCGTTGGATCGTATACACAGCTTCGATCGGACGGTTCCGGATTCAAAGTAACGTGGAGCTCGCGGCCCAACTTGCTGCGCCTTGGTTATTATCACTTGTCAGATTCAGCACGGAGGTGGCAGCGGCATCCCACAAAAACTACTTTCGGCCTCTTACGTTACGTCAGAGTAGAAAGAATAAAACGCCGACTTGAACGTTGAACCGCGGACTGTGCGAGTCCAACTCGCGTTTAGCGGACCAGCCAATTAGGAGCCTCAGTGGCGGAGCCACATTAATACATGAGGGTCTAAAATTTGTGTAAAAAATGGTATATACTTATCTTAATATATAAAATATACACTATATGTACTAATATATTTCTGACAGTATATTAGGTCCAATAAGCAACAAATCAGGTCTATTAGTCCAAGTGCCTACGCTATCCTCACGGCTACCACCACCAAAGATTCCCCAATTGACCAAATCCTTCAGGCTTCTACCTAGTGCAGCAGCCGAGCTCAAGCTCAGGCACACGGCTCTGCTCACGTATAGCTCATCGCCATCGCTGCTAGTGACCACCAAGTACCAGAGAGGAAAAGATAAACCAAAGAAATCATCGAGCCAAGTCTCGACCCTGCGCTTTCCAATTCGTAGATATATTGTTCTGATTTTTCTCATCCATCTTGCTCCGGTTTAACCGTGAATGGCGACAGATTCTTGGTGACGTTGGCGTCGAAGTTGGCAGGTTGCAGTTCAAGGTGTGCGAGGCGACGAGATTGGCGGCTAAGCACGGGCTCGCTTACCACAAGACACTTATTGAGAGGAATAAGTAGTACGTCGTCGACCCGCCCACCATTGAGAAATACCAGGAGCTCTCCAGGCAACTCTTCTACACCTGCCTTGTCAGGTCCCCCACTCTTCTGATTTATTGTGCCTTATTTTTTACCGTCTAGCTTTTCTATGCACATGAGTCCTTGATGTCGATTAACTTCTTGAATCTTGAATACTGGTAGATCGTTTCTTGATGTTCATGTGTCAACTACCTCCGATGTGATTGTTTTCATGATAGTCATAGACTGTTGTATATAAATTGGTCTGGGGCACCAGAAAGTAAACTGCTCAATTTTTGCATTTAGGTTTAAAAGGATGATCTCAAGAATCAAAACCTAAAAGGAAGTTGTACGAGTTATGATCAATCCTAACAAGCTAAGAAATAGCATGCGTGAATAATACTTGAATGATTGCTTAGTTACTGACATTGAACTTCCGTATTATATATGTTATTTAAACTTATTTTAGAATGAACATATCTTAAATTTGCATATCCATCATTTAAATCCTAACTCTGCCACTGAAAGACTCTCAAAGTCCGGCACGCAACGGTATTCTACAATCTACGCAGCAGTACATCAGAGTATGCTTGCAGCTTTTGGTATTGATAGATTTTTCGCTAACTCGTGTTTTCAACTCCATATCTCTTCATAGAATAGACCGAGTTTAAGCAAACTGTAGTGAAAAAGGTAACGGGGGAACTCAAATATCGTTTTCTACGAAATTCCTAGTTCTCTACTTTAGCTCTTTTACTGTAGACAATAATTACTGTGGACCGTCCCTTCTTTTCAATATAATAGATCTGATTAGTAAGGATTTGCCTAGATAAACTGAATATAGAAAGTAGAAACGACGTAGGTGCAACAAACACCTATAAAAACATATATTCCATTTGTCATTAGTTTAATTGTGTATAAATGACTATCGTGGATCGTCGGGGATTAGTTTAGGTAACGCCCCCGTTTTTGGAACATGGTCACGGTATGTCCCGCAACAGCCCAAGAGTTCAATTGCAGAAAAAAGAGTATCATGCCTGCTTACGAACATTTAAAAAGGGTTAACTAGATTAAAAATATGACCTAGCGTCAACTTTAATAATTATAAGGACGTCCAAACCCAAAACATTAACTTACATTCAAAAGAACCAAGAAACTCTCACATTAACGCTTGAGTGCATTCGTAACTCTAACACGAAAACTTGTAACATTGTTTCTTCTTCTAATATCTGTTTTGGTGGAAAGTAAATCAAGACTGAGTACAACCAACCATACTTAATAAGTCACATGACAAAATGCTATTTAACTACTTGCCAGTATTTTCCAGAGATGGGGATATATGGCTTTTATCATTTGTTAGACCACGTGATTGTCGTGTATTTTGTTGATGATGAATAATTGACTTTTGGTTTTGTCGTAATTTGCATTCATGAAAGTTCTGGTCGATGCGCTTCTGTGCTTGAGTTTTCAAGCTAGCAAAATGACCACATCTGGTTTCGACCATAGACGGTAGTCTGTTCGGCCTTGTGATGGATGGTCCGAACGATAACTGTCGACCATGACAGCCTTTGACCACGACAGGCTTCGATCACGTCAGACTTCGACCATGCCAGACTTCGACCACGTCCGGCTTCGACCACGGCAAATCGACCACGATATTTCGACCATGGTAGGTAATCATAGATTTTGACCTTGAACAGCGAACCAGTTGTAACTAACATTTAACCGATTGTAAGCGACTGTGAACCGGTCGAAGGTCATAAAGACATCTACTACAGTAATCGGCCGATTGTCATAGCTATAGTATTTTTTCATGGTCGTAGCTATAGCACCTGGTCGACACTCGGTAGTCGTAGACTTTACTGGTCGATACTCGGTAGTCATAGACTTTTCTGGTCGATACTCGATAGTCATGGATTTTACTGGTCGGTTGACTTAGACTTTGTGATCGATAGTCGTAGACTTTGTGGTCGAAAGTCGAAGACTTTGTGATCGGTTGTGATATGCTTTACGATCTGTACTCCTAGACTTCATGGTTAGTACAAGTGCTTTAACTCTTGCTATCTTTGAGTATTTTAACTACTCGTTTTAGGCTAGCGGTATGACTGGCTAGTGGTGTTGGTGAATAGTAATCAAAGAATTCAGTACTCTGAAGATGTTGGTACTCGATAGTCGTGGTTTTCATGATTGTAGTTAGTGATCGGTTGTCATGAGTGTGTGTGTTGATGACGGTGAAGTTATGGAGAATTTGTGCTGGGAAAACGTTCTCTGGTCTTTGATGTGCAGGTTGGCGTAGAGGCGATCATGGTCAGTAACGAGAAGAATCGGGACTAGGATAGGGAAATTTGAGGTCTAGGTGGTCGAGGATGTCACGCGAGGTGGTTGGGTTCACGCTTGAGCACGTGAATATCAAAGATGGTGATTCATGGAGAAGCTATGGGTGGTGCAGTTCAGGAGGCTTCAACACGAGCGGTGATGATGTGTGGAGAAGATACGGGAGGTGCGGTCCCGGAGGCTTCAACACATGATGACGATGCATGATGAAGATACAGGAGGTGTTATCCTATAGGCTTCGTCATGTGGTGAGATTGGAAACGTTGTGGAAGGAGTTCGCAACGGGAAGGATAAGAGTTTGGTTAAAACCCATATTTGGAAAGGTTTTGGGTCCCTTGATTTTTGGAAGAGATAGGACTGCATGTCCAGGTTGTTAAGGACACAGTTTGAGATGTCCGTGTTTGAGGTGAACACGGTTTAGAGCTCTGCCATATAAAAGCAGATAGAGGCTAAGGGTTTGAGCCATGACTTTGTGGAGCCTTTTTGTGCTAGAGTTTTTAAGGGTGCCGTGAGGGCGCTTGTAGCCACAGAACATGATCTAGAAATAATCGATTAGATTTATTCCAAGAAAAGTTAGTCAACGTCGGTGATGTGTTTTTTGAGCATCATTTTCTTGTGTCCTCATCGGTGTGCTAACGAGCTCACTGGTGTCTTCGGTCATCAATTTGATACAATTGAACAGAGCACGGTGTTGTCTTTGGCGAGTGGTCGAAGCGTTCGAGTGGTTGAAGCTTTCAAGTAGTGGGAGATTTTGACTACATGAAAAGGTAGAGCAAGCAGTCGAATGAGTGGTTGGAACCTCCATCGAACACGTGCAAGCAATCTAGCATCTTGCGGTCAAAATCTACAATGGTAAATTTAGATTACTTTTCTTTTGGGTTGAGATTTGTTTTCAGGTACCAAGAAGCATAGACAATCATTCACCTCTCTGACTACGGTATACGATCCTACATCATTTTATGTGAATGCAGTTTTATTTGTAAACATTTTTAAACACAAAAAATGATAACTTCATAAGGAATTAGGGTTTAACAACTTGATTACCAGACTTCAACATTTTCAATTTATTTCCAAATCTAATTATGCCTTGTTATTGGAATCACCCATTAAACACACAACTTCATTTACCAGAAGCACGGCGTATTCGAATACTATTTATAATTGACCCTACTGAGTTGCCAAACTTTGCCTACAAGATTCCTCAACCCTCATGACTGAGTTGAGAAAATAAGGTATTTCGCTGCTCATCTTTTTATGTAGCCTCTATCCGATAGACTATGTACCTCGTGTTGTGAAAGTATAATTTTACTATTTTCATACCACATTATTACGCCAGCTGTTCCCTTTTCTGGAACAGCACATTATATTCTTATAGTAGATATTCAATTGATTTGAGAAGCTACTATAACATGTTTGACAAGTCAACGCTTGTGATTGAGTGGTTATTATGTTCTTTACTTAGTATAAGGTTCTAGTCCTTACTTTTCTACTAAGGCAACTTTCATCCACAAACTAGATCCCCAGCGCTCTACAGTACTACCAAAACTTTTGTAATCTTACTGGCAAGACGCCAAATCACTTGTAATATAAAAGATGGATTTATATTTTACCATAATATATTTTATATTCTTATTTTTACTAAGGCTTGTCAAGGTGAACATGCCCGTCAAATAAAACATGACTTTTCCAGTGGTAGAATATAGCTAATTACCATGTCATTCTAAATATTTATTTTAGGCAATTAACAATGCATACATAACAGTAATGAAAATACTGTAAATAAATAATTAAAATAGTGTAGGTTCAATATGATAAAAAAACATGTGACTTGCCTCCTTTTTCGATATCTTCGGTCTTTTCTTGTAGGTCTCGGGTTTGTTCTTGATTGCTTCGATTGCTCTTATATTTCTTCTATTGACCAACTCGCTTGGTCCGTATACTAGCATGAAAAACGAATGCAAATAAGTTCTTACTTTGCATAATACAAGCTAGAAACAAAATACAATAAAATAACCAAAAAGACAAAAATAAAATAGGTTTGGGTGGAGTGTAATTTCGCTGATCGGAGTTGGAATTGGGCTAGATAGGTCCAAGACAGTCGAAATGGCTATATATATGTGTGTGTTTTTGGGCTTTCGGATGAATAGTAATGGCCGAAATAACACTAGACATGGTTTGGAATGATATCTGGGCTTGCTAGGTTTTTATCAAAGTCATTTTAGGCTAAAGGGATTGAAGATGGACTTCACGACTCAAAATAGTCAAGACGGTATTGGGTTTAGGGTTTAAAGTTGTGTTTTGATGGTTTTAGGGTTTTGCCAAGGTCTAATATGGAAAAACAGAGCTGGGAATAGTGTAGACAGGCTCAAGACAATCAAATGACTATAAGTATGTAGTTTGGGTTTTAGGATGAACAATAATGGTGAAAACAGCATGGGACAGAACATCTGGGCTGGCTAAGATTTCATTGGAGCCTTTTTTGACTAAACAGAGTTGAAAATGGGCTTCGTGGGGTTGAAACAATCAAAACAAGCATAAATATGTTTTTAGGGTTTTGGATGAATAGTATCAAGCAGCAACTGTTCATTGTGGATTTGAGCACTGTTCACGGCGGGTTGTACTGTTCAATACTGAGTCAGGTTGCTACAGTATAAAACTAGCATGAACAGTGTTTGGCCCAGCCCAACACTGTTTGTTTTCTCCATCTCGCAGTTACTGTAGCAGCCGAAAAACAGAGAAAATGGCGATGGCTATAGGCGGGGCTACGATGGTCAGTGATGAAATCCAAGGCTATGAATGGGTTCCTGGGACTAAGGAGAATCTATTTTTGGGCTCGACATGGCTTGGGGTACTCTGTAGATGGTCGGCGGTGGAGAAGAGCCCGCGATGGTTTTTCATGGCATAAGAGATATTGAGGGTTTCTTCGGTGCAATTGGTAGCAATTTAATCATCTATGGGTGGTGCGGGTGGCTCAGGTGGAGGTGGTTTGGGTTGCAAAGGTCCCTAGCAGGCTATCACGGTGACCATCCTTTGGTCAGACGGTGGACATAGGTGATGGAGAAGTACGGGCAAGGGGAGCTTAGGTGATACCACAGTGGGGTTTCGAGGGACTTGTGGATACTACAAAAGTGAGGAATCAAAATGAAATAGGCTGAATGAGAAGAATTGAATTTTGGGTTTACTTAGGGGTCTCTGACGATGGCGGCGATGCGACGGCCATCGAGGGGTGTGTTTGTGTCTGAGGCTCACCTGGGTGCCAATGCTACTCATTGGAATGGCTCGGTTCCTTTTATAGGCGGTTCAACATAGGAGAGGACACCGTTCGGGTCTCGACGTGTGTCTGGGGCAAGAGGGCTCGGGAGGCTTCGGTCATGGTGGTGAGATAATTGGCAAGCACCAGTGGCACTTAGGGTCATGCACCTCCTCGAGCAGAGAGATGTAGCAGCTAAGGTGGCAAGTCGGTCATGAGACGTTGGGGTGATGGCAGTGGCAAAGTTTGGCTTGGGGAGTTCTGATGCAAGTCAAGGGAATTAAAGAGGGTTGTTAAAGGCTCAGAAGTTGAGGATACAAGCAGTTGACTCATTGCGGTGGTGATTGACTGATGTGAATGGCAGCAACCAGTGGCGGTGGGTTTTGTCGGGTGGTGAACAGTAACTATGTGGAACAAGGGAGTTGCCAAAGGCCAGCAGAAGCACTGGCTAGCAGGAAGAGTGTAGAGGGTTGGAAGGAGTGCCAATTTGGGTCAGGATTCAAATGAAATCAAAGTTCAAAGAAATTCAAATTGCTTTCTAAATTTGGGTTGTTTCAATTTAATACTCAAATTAGTTCCTTGACCTCCTCCCCAAAGCTTGTTCAATTCATTAGCTCTAGAACATTCTAGCTAGTTGTCGCGTGCCAGTTGCCATCGCCAACTTAAGAGCATGTTCGGCTTTAGTTTCTGCCTAGAGAAGCTAATGCTAATACAAACGCCCCAGTTTCTATAAACCACTTCTATGAGTCACTACTATAAGTCATGTTATAATGCACTATCTATTTTATTATAACACAATATCATAAGTTGTATGGTGGTCCGAATGTTATAGTGTCTTGTATCCGAATGTTATAGTGTTTTGTGTTGCACCGTCGTTTGTTTTCTTTCTTACATAATATACTCAGCAAAAAGTCAAAAGCCAATACGAACTCCCTAGCTTCTATAAGCCGTTTCTATCAGCCACTACTATTCATTAGCCAAAGCCAAAAGATATCAACAAAAATCAATACAAACATGCCCTAAAATCCTTGCTACATAAAGAAAGACCATAAACTCTTTAAAAACTATGTACTACCTCTACGGTATTTTATGCTAGCAAATATTATTAAAAGTTGACATGAAAATACTTTTGATGACGAATATACCAATATCGTTTCCTTGCGACACACACATACACATATATGATTTCATACTCCTGGGAGTATGTACTCCCACTTCTTATATGCCGCTTAAATGATGTTGTTATGGGCCTGTTCTTTTTTGCTGCGGCTTGTGGCTTTTGGCTGCGGCTTGTGACTTTTGGGCTGTTTGTATGAGAGATTACAAAGTAACAGAAACTCACGTACGGTTTTTGCCAATATAAATGAAGTCAGTAAAGTATGTATTACAATTAACTAGTAGGCCCTATCTTAAAAAAATACTCCGTTTAAAAGTTAGTTACTGTAGAAAAGCCGAAAAACAGCTTTTAGAAGCTGAAAAGAACAGGGCATATATCTCTATATCCTTTTAAGTATATTATAATAATTATTATAAGGTATTCCAAAGTGAGTTTCATGAAAAATTTCATCAAAGTTCACTTTTTATAGCATAAGTTATGTATATACTTCTTTTATATATGGAAAGGAGGTATATAGAAAAATAAAGGGCTTCAATGTTTTTTTTTCAATCAAATCACATTAGAGTATATTAGAATTAGTATTTAAGTATACTAAAAGTAATAAATAAATATAACGCGTTCGTTTAAGTGGTATATTAAAAATGGAAAAGTGGTTAATTTTTTAGAAAGGTTGACTACATGTATTCTAAGTTGACATGTATTTGAGAACAGAAAAAGGAAACACAAAAATCATGAAGTAGTGGGTAACTACAATTCAAACCTTCAGCTCGATATAACAACCATACGTTTACTTTTGAGATGTCTATTATTTTGTAAGATGCCTTATCCCTAAATACAAGTCACATTTTGAGCCATAGGAAAACAGTTTACTACTTCCTAGGTCTCAAACTACAAGAATGCAAAATGGAAATGGAGTAATTGGGTGTTTATATTGGCTTTTATAGATAACTTTTGATTTTGGTCGATAAATAATATCAGTTTGTAGAAAAAGATACTACATACGATTTTAATCGATATAAATAAACTCATTATAATATTGCTATAATCCATTAGTAAACTCTATTTTAAAAAGATATTTTATTTAAAAGTTAGTTATTATAGAAAAAAAATTTATGGGAGAAAATAAGCGCCGTGAAGCTCTGCCGTGACGATCTTTCCCACCGGAGAGCGTGCTCCACGGGCCCACTCCCAGCTCCCTATATAGCCCACCTACACCACCGACGCGTGGGCCCATGCATCCCTCCCTACCCCACCCCCAGCGTCCCAGCCGCGACAGAGGGGCACGCGGCGCTCCACGTGTCCGGGGGCGATCTGTGACCGCGCGGGCGTATCCGGGGGACGCAGGGAGCGCGCGGCTTTAGATTTCGCCGGATCTCGGCAGGGCGCGGGCCCCACCCCACCCGCTCCCCACCTCCACTTGCTCCACGTCGCCCGTTCTTCTCCCCCGTTATCTATCTCCGCCGCCATAGCCGCCTCCTCCTTACCCCTCTCCCAGTTCTCTCCTCCACCTCCTCGTCCTCGTAACATCACGCGTTCTGGTAGCGTCTACGCGTAGTTTTTTACACGCGGGTTAGAGCTCGCGCAGCCACGCCCACGCCCATGCCGCCGTCGCCGTCCGCCGCTTCCCGCGCCTCCACCTCCTGAGCTCCCATGGTGGGCGCCCTCGTCGTGTCCGCTAGGAGTTCAGGTCTTGGATCTTTTTTGGGGTGTGTTTTAGCTGATTTTGGGGGGTTATTTGTGTGTACGGCAGGGGTCGGGAGCTTGGAATCCGGCGGATCTGGGCCGCTCGCCGCCGAAATCCGGCACGGGTGGAGCGGCGCGAGCTGCTTTGCTTAGTGGTTACCTCCTCAGGTTGAGGGTTTGCCGTTTGTCTTACCTTTTTTTTTTTGGGAAGCCCGAGCGTTGTGGATGCAGTTTTTATCTGATGATAAATTCTATTTTTGTTGTTGTTTTTAGTTCCGAGAGCCTCTGAATTAGTGGGATTTTGGAAGGAAACGCTGATTTTTGTTCTAATAATACCAAATTTGTACGGTATGCGAATCCTTAGTTCCTTACCGCTCTCCCTCTGTTTGTGTGTGTTTATTTGGGGGATTTTCTCAAATGTTTACGAGCTGTTTGATGCTTCTCAGGATTGATTTCGGGCATCGTTGAGCAAATGGCTTAAAACATTTCATCCAGTCTTATTGCCTCGAAAGAAGGGAAAAATTGATTATTTGTTGAACCAAAAAATCACCTTCTAGGATTTGCCACTCCAAAAATTGGATTAAATTATTTGTTACTCTAAACATCGATCACTTCATAATATGCCATAATGGCTATTTAATTGCACTTTCTCCATGTGAAATGACCTTATTACCCCCGTATTTCTCCTTTGTGACCATATGACCCATTGGTACGCACTGGAAACGCATCTCTGTCGGATTCCTTGGCACTTGCGCCCCCAATGTGTACAAAGATTTCCTTGAGGCTTGAGAGGTGCTCAATGCTGGCGGTCGCAGCGTTGTACTTGTCCCATCCCTGGGCGTTGGGACAATAGCGTAAACAGAAGCACACACGAGAAATACGGGGTGATAAGGTCATTTTGCATGGGAAAGTGCAATTAAATGACCATTATGGTATATTGTGAAGTGGTCAATGTTTAGAGTGGCAAATAGTTGAATCCAATTTTTGGAGTGACAATCCTAGAAGGTGATTATTTGATGTGGCAAATAATCAATTTCCCTGAAAGAAAGAGAGTAGTAGTAGGTTATTTGGAGCATCTCTCATGTTCATGATAGATTGGCCCTTGATTCATATGAGCTTGTTGCAGATTCAAGTAGTCGGTTGCAGCATATGCATTTCTGAAGCTGGTGTAGATGCGCTCCATGTTTGTGAACTGTCTCTAGTTGCACACACTGCCATTGTACTCTCTTCGAATCTGGCTGATGGGGAGCGCCTGTCAAGCTGGCACGGACGGGCCTTCCCACAAGGGTGTTAGGGGGATTGGGAATGGCACTGTAGAGAATGATCATGGTCTCGAGGCAGAGGAGGAGGAAGAGGAATGGATGAATGGCAAGGAAGAGGACTTGCCCAATGGGCACAGTGTGCCGCCAGTTGCACAGCAAGCGGACGAGCAGAAGCAGCAGCAATGGCGTATCATCCAGTGGGAGAGGTTCCTCCCTGTGAAGACGCTGAGGGTCTTGTTGGTGGAGAACGATGATTCTACCCGTCAGGTGGTCAGTGCCCTGCTCCGTAAGTGCTGCTACGAAGGTATGTCCTGCAAATTACAGTGCTAATTTCTTCTAAGTAAATCACTGTTCTGATCTCATACTTGGTTCTGTAACTTCAGTTAGTGAGTAAACTGTTCCTGTAATTGGATATTTATTTTTTTCAATTCCAGCTTTGTTTTACATTCGATCCAAACTAGCAGTGCAATGATACTTCTATCACAAAAACTATAGAAGAGGAAATTGGCACTGTTTGTTGTAAGGCATTAGTGTTATTTTCCATTTGCACTAGCTTCCTCCATTCTTCTAATTCGCTACCAATACACCATCACACCGCCACCTCCGTCTCCTGTAGATACACACAACCGCCCTATAGCACATGCTTTTCTCTACTACTTAAAAGATAGAGTTGTTGGTGGTGGTTCATCTGTCCCTGCCAACTCCCTCTTGCCTCTCCCTAAAAAAATCTCCTAACAAAAATAGAAAAAACAATCTACTAAAAAACAAATTCCACCACCCTAAAACATCTCTAATATGAAAAAAACAACATAGTTTTATTGGATGCGCAGCAGAGCTGAGGGTGCAGAGGCACGACGCGGCTGAGCGCGTGGGCTGGGCAGGCCGATCCCGACAATATCGACTCAACATGTTGGGATAATATGATTTTTTTTATCCGCAGCAAAGCACAGGCACTTGGCTAGTATATATCAATATTGCGCTTCATAAAGATTGTTTCAGTTATGTTAGTCTAATGATAGCAAAATGCATCTCTTTCCCTTTTAGTTATCCCTGCTGAAAATGGGTTACATGCATGGAAATATCTTGAAGATCTGCAAAACCATATTGACCTTGTATTGACTGAGGTTGCGATGCCTTGTCTATCTGGCATCGGACTGCTTAGTAAGATCATGAGTCACAAAATTTGCAAGGACATTCCTGTTATTAGTAAGTGGCATTCCTACTCAAACCATATTGCTCTAATACTCTTAGAAAATTTTCCCTGGTTAATTTCTTTGTTAAAATACGTTTAGCTGCTACACTGATGTTGTTTCCATGCAGTGATGTCTTCGAATGATTCTATGGGTACGGTCTTTACATGTTTGTCAAAGGGAGCAGTTGACTTTTTAGTGAAGCCCCTACGTAAGAATGAACTTAAGAACCTTTGGCAGCACATATGGAGGCGATGCCACTGTGTAAGTAGTTTGCTGTTGGTCTAGCTTTCATGTTGGATATCAAGTCCTCAACGTTGCTTCGATTCTACGTCTTTATCTGGGTTTGTTTTGTTATTACTCTGAATCAAATTTGTCTCTGGAATTCAGTCCAGTGTCAGTGGAAGTGAAAGTGGCATCCAGACACAAAAATGTGCCAAACCAAAGGCTGGTGATGAATATGAGAATAACAGTGGCAGCAATCATGAGGATGACGATGACTTTAGTGTTGGACTCAATGCTAGGGATGGCAGTGATAATGGCAGTGGTACTCAAGTACGAGATTGTTCATTACTTCTTGAAAAGTAATTTTTACTCTTAGGCCTTGTTTGGATGGGCCGGGATCCACATGGAACTTAGTTCAATTTTAATGTGCATAAGCTGAGATCCCAGCCCATTCAAACAAGGCCTTATGTATGTAGTTAGATATGAATGGAAGATAGTGTAGATGTGAAATAAAGGCTAGTAATAGAATACTACTTACAAAAAAATGTGGCAAAAAATTTGGCCCTTCCAAAGTAATAGAGGCCGATATGTCTACTAGACTACTACTACCCCCGTGTCGAAATATAAGTCTTTCTAGGATCCATGTTGGTCAAACATTTTTAGCTTTGACCATTAATATATAAAGAAGTACCTAGATTGACAACATGAAATTGATGTCACTAGATCCATCATGAAATATGCTTTCATAATATATTATTATTTTTATTTGAAATAATATATTTTCATAGAAATTGCTGGCCAAAGTGTCACATTAGAGACTATGTCAATATCCTAAACGATTTATATTTTGACACGGATGTAGTAGCTAGGAAACTTTTTTAGAACTATGAACTTTTTTTTGGATATTTGGTTCTTCCTAAAGTTACAAGAATTAAAGATCGAATGTGTCCATCCATCGATTTACAATGGGTAATTTGGACCTCTTGTTCTAACCCTGAATTCACCCTTACAACTAACAATAACAAAAAATATATAATTTGAAAAGATAAAAAACCTAGTAGATTTACTTCGCTTCCTACTTCCTGCCTATTCCCAATTGATGTCATTGTTTGAGACTATGTTTACATACATATGAATTTACCCACTTCAAGTATATCCGATTGTTAGGGCCATGGGCTCAGCCATGCAGCAGCCTGGCGTGCACAGGAGGAGGTGCACAGCCGGCTGGCCGGCCGGCCAGAGTATCATGACCAAAGGGCCCATGCGGCCAGGTGGATACAGCCAGCTACGAGCAGGCATTATCTAGTAGTTAGGCGTGTTATCCATTTGTTAGGCTAAGTATCTATTTGTTAGTCTTATCCTATCATTACTTGTAGTTGTTAGGAGAGTTGTTAGCAGCAGGAGCCAGCCTACATAAGGCATACAGCTGTACTCTATGGAAGTCAAGCAATGATAATGAATAGTCTCTCCTTCCTCAATTTGTCATCCCAATCTATAGTCCTCTCATCCCAAGCAGGTGACGTGACCCGGCTATCCTCCCGGTGATGTTTACCTTGTCTAAGGATCACAACACCGATATTCCAATAGTTACAATAGGAAAAAAATTAAGTTATTTAACTCTTGCATCAAGACTTTCCAATAAAACTGACATACGTGGTACTAATGGATTGGTGACAACATTACTTTCTTGAATTGGATGGGCTTATTTTTTATAATTTCTCTATATGTAGGATAGTTTTGCCAATGTATTCTCATGCCATCAATCTATTTTAAAACGCAGAGTTCATGGACGAAGCGTGCTGTGGAGATTGACAGCCCACAACCCATGTCTCCTGATCAACTAGCTGATCCACCTGACAGTACTTGTGCACAAGTAATTCACCCCAAATCAGAGATATGCAGCAACAGGTGGTTACCAACTGCAAATAAAAGGAACGGCAAGAAACACAAAGAGAATAACGGTATCATATGCTTTGCAACATCTGTCTTACAAAAGAAAATACACCTCTCACACTACTGTCACTCAACCCAATTCCACTTGTTTTTTTTGTAGATGACTCCATGGGAAAGTACTTAGAAATAGGTGCTCCTAGGAATTCAAGTGTAGAGTATCAATCTTCTCCAAATGAAATGTCTGTTAATCCAACAGAAAAACAGCATGATACTCCCATGCCCCATAGTAAATCAAAAAACAAAACAATGATAGAAAGCGATGGTAGAAACACACTGAACAAGCCAACTACTCAAACTGCTGATTTGATTAGCTCAATAGCCAGAAAGACAGAAGCCAAACAGGCAGCTAGAATCACTGATGCACCTGATTGTTCCTCCAAGATGCCAGATGGGAATGATAAGAATCATGATTCTCCCATTGATATGACATCCCAACAGTTGGGTTTGAAGAGATTGAAAACAACTGGAGCTGCAACTGAAATCCATGATGAACGAAATATTCTAAAAAGATCGGATCTCTCGGCATTCACCAGGTGCAAAACATAATATCAGTGTCATTACTAAGTTATGAACATAACAGTAAGTTGCATGCTAACTGTCTCTTATCTTGCAAGGTACCATACATCTGTGGCTTCCAATCAAGGTGGAGCGAGATTTGGGGGAAGCTGTTCACCACAAGACAACAGTTCAGAGGCTGTGAAAACGGACTCCACCTGCAAGATGAAGTCAAATTCAGATGCTGCTCCAATAAAGCAGGGCTCCAATGGCAGTAGCAACAACAATGACATGGGCTCCAGTACTAAGAATGTCATCACAAAACCTTCTGCTGTTAAATCTAACCAGCATACGTCAGTATTCCATCCCGTGCCGCACCAAACATCACCAGCTAATGTGATAGGGAAAGACAAAGCTGATGAAGGAATTGCCAATGCAGTGAAAGTGGGCCACCCAATAGATGTACAGCAAAGCTTTGTGCAGCATCATCATCATGTCCATTATTACCTCCATGTTATGACACAGCAACAAGCATCAATTGATCATGGATCGTCAGATGCTCAGTGTGGTTCATCCAATGTGTTCGATCCTCCGATTGAAGGTCATGCTGCAAACTATAGTGTGAACGGGAGCATCTCAGGTAGCCATAATGGAAGCAATGTGCAGAATGGAAGCAGCACTGCTCCCAATGTTGTAAGACCAAACATGGAGGGTGTTAATGGTATCATGGACAAAAATGGGGCTGGAGGTGGCAATGGAAGTGGGAGTGGTGGTGGTAATGACATGCATCAGAATTGGCTCGGACAACGAGAAGCTGCAGTGAACAAATTCAGAGAGAAGCGGAAAGAGAGGAACTTCGGAAAAAAGGTAGCCTGTTTTCAGTTACACGCCTGTTAAAGCAGTGAGTCCTAAAATTAGTATTAATTACTTAAAAGGGTCCTTTCAATTCGACTCAGTAAATGACTAGGAATGCTATCCAAATGGTTGGATAAATAAAATCAGAACTGATACAATTGCTTTGTATGAATATGAACTACCTACTTTTGAAAATGAAAAAAAAATGCTTATGTCCAAATATGTAAGGGCTTAACTTTTATAAATACCAGCATAGGAGCACTAAAACGGTACATTCGATAAAGTAAGTCAGATAATCTAGTCTTGAAGAGTAAGATTTTAGTTGCAGGTTTTTAATTGGTCTCTTCGGAGCTACTGTTTCGTTTTTCAAAACTCACTCTTTCCTGACTGCTGTACCTGAATAAGGTTTGTATTGGACTGATGGCTTTGTCCGCCTACTTTCAGGTGCGCTACCAAAGCAGGAAGAGGCTGGCTGAGCAGCGGCCGCGGGTCCGTGGGCAATTCGTGCGACAATCTGGACAAGAAGAACAGGCAGGCCAAGCTGCAGACAGATGACACGACCCGCCTAATCCAACATGGCATCTCCTCCGACACGTGGAGAATTACGCATCATTCCACTGCTGATAGCAGCTAATTTATTCCCACATTAGAGTGCTCAGTAAATAAAGTTTTTTATGATTATTGTCTGTGGGTTACTCCAGATGAACATTTGTACGATGGAGTGACCCACATGTAAGTACTATGTTACGTCGTTATGGTTTGCCATCGTCAGTTCCCTTGCAGAGATGTACCTAGTCTAGAGTCATAAAGGAGGAGCAAACCTGCAGCGACATTGCTACTGGATCATGAATGTTTACGTTTTAGATCGAGCTGACATCACTGAAATGCTTCAGCAGTTCATTAGGTGGTGGTGTTTTCAAGTCAAATATGTACGTCTCTTCTACTTATATTTTGGTCTTGCAGTTAACTAACTACATAGTTTGTGATGCTTCATATCACAGGACATTGTTATTGTGTTCAGTAATTCCCTTTTTTCCTGAATAAAGGGCACGAAGAGTTGCTAGGTCCTGAAATGAACCAAATCTGTGAAACATTTTCGACAACATTTTCCTGAAACACAGGGTGAGTTCACAGACGCCATACAAAATGTAACAACATCCGAGACACCAACGTGAATTCTGCAGTTTGCAAGCACGACCGTGCCCTAAATCCTAATGTCTGTTCCGTGGGTAGAAAAAGTCTGCGCCATTTTCCTTCACCTTGAAATGGAAGTTCTAAACTTTCTGCCCTTTCGGCCTTTGCTCGCTCAACATCCCCTTGTTTACCACCGACAACTGTTGGAAACATTTCCACCACTTCAAAAGATAGGGTAAAATAAAACGGAAGATGCCTACCTTCAGGATAAGATTACGTTGGCAGGAGCAAATTTATAACAATACCGTCTCAAAAAAAATGAAACCAAGTGACCCATACATTTGGACAGACGTCGGTGAACAAGAACAAGAACCTCACCTGTCCATGAACATCAGCAGCTAAAACGGTGCTAATCACAAGATCTGCAATATAGCGCAGATGTAAAAGAAGTCCCACAACCTCCTCACTTGAACAAATATCCTCATGAATAAGGACCACCAGCGAGCAATTCTGCCAAGACATAAACAAAGCGTAACGAACATGAATATAAGGTTAATAAAGGTTGATGTAACTTTTACCATCTCAGACGTAAGTGTGACACAGTACTGCAAGAAGTCCAAGACATCGTGTACAGAACCATGGGTGGCAATTTCCAACAGTGAAAAATCGTCTATTATGATCATGAACGGGCCTGCATTTTCTCCTGTCCTGTTTGCCTCCACCACTCTCTGAATGTTGTTGTAGAGTCGAATAAAGCTGCCAGAAATGGCACCTACCCTTGTTCCACCTGAGTAAAGAAGCAAGCAAATCACTGACTCACTAATTATGCAGCATCATTTGGAAACAACACAATGTGTTTACATGGCTGCTTGCCTGGGAATGCCCGCAAGTCAAAGAAATGAAGCCTCCGCTCTTCCTATGCAGGGAGAGGTTACAGCCCTAGCAAAATTCAGAAGAGATCATGCAGAGTTAAATTTCAGAGTAGCACAGGCATCCAGCATGCGTTTTGTGTAGGGGTGTCCAAATCAGGTCTCATAATAACGGTATTAATCAGAAATTAATGCCTTGCGGCCACCAGTGTACCAGCCAAAGATAAACCTTGATGTAATTTATTTGAGTTTTGCAAACTGCAAAAGGACCGTCCAGTTCCCAGCTGAGCTGGTTATCTAAATACTAAATAGTGTCTCAGCCAGTACATGAGCTATTTCTGCCAGCTAATGCACAGAACAGATACTGGCAACCCTATTATTTGGTCCGGTACTCATTTACTGAACACAAGTGTGCACAGTTAAGATCGAGAAATTTAGACTGCACTGTCAATAACAAAACCCTAACAATTCTCACAATTATGAAAGACATTTCAACGTTGAGTACTACGCATAAATCCAAGGACAACATATTGTAACGATTTAAACTTTTGAAGTGGGAGTGTTTGTTGTGAGACGCTTGACTCTACGTTACTAACATAAGATCAGACTACTAGCTTATCGACTAGATTCTAGAACCAGTTTCACCTTCTCATATTATCTGATGGACTACCACCCATTTCTTTACGGCCAAATCTACTCTAATCCTACGAATCTGGGAGCCCTCCAGTTAATCAACCGACGTAAGTAGGTGACATTTACATACCTAATCAAGTCAAACTTACAGCCCTGTAATAATCACAATCACAAGTGTCAAGTGTGTGATTCTAACTGTGTGAGCGAGTGTTGAAGCGTGATTAATAGGCGAAACCTTGGTTGTTGTGTGGTCGGGTAAGCACAGGACGTGTTCGACGAAATGCGGGTGAGCTGTTGGGGGCGCGTACCATCTTGCGGAGGATGCGGTAGTAGTGGGAGAAGGGCTGCGCGAGCGCGAGGAGGGCCGCTCCGCCGCAGAGATTAGCTGGCGGCGGCGGCGGCGGCGGCGGCTAAGGGGTCTGAGAAGACGCAGGCGCTCCTTCCTGAACGAGTTCAGGATCACACAAACAGCCCGAGTACAACGAAACGCGCACTAGACAGGAATACGTTACTTAACTTTGAAGGCGTACTTGGCCTGTCCGTACGGATAGCCGAGTCTTCCGATTAAAAAATATCTCTTTTTAGCTGTGATTTATGTATTAAGACTGTGCTGATGTATTTGTACGAATATATTAAATACTGATAAACTATTTAAAAAAATTATTGTAATACATCTTTTTTAAAAAATAATAGAGCAAAGTACTTTAAAAAATATTATGATAAATTATTTAAAAAATAATAGAGTAATTGATTCTATTCATTTCTTATTGAGAAACCGTAAGTAAAAGTGACATGAGCCGCAGCGCCTGCCATATCTGCGCTCTGGTCTTCTAGAAGGCAAAACGGCGCGCGAGAGACAGGACATTTGTTCCTTCCGTCTCACTTTCTTCTGTCGTTTGTTCCACTCCTCCCCTGCATTCCCCGAGCACAGCGCGGGCGCCCACCTCAGGAGGCGACGGCCATGGGGCGCTGCTGCTCGTCGGAGGGTGGCAGCGAGAGGAAGGAGACCGCGGAGAAGTCTCAGATCGCACCGGCCGCCTCAGGTGATGCGCAACAGCGCAAGCTTCTCTCCCTTCTCCTTGCTCCTGCTCCCGCTGATGTGGTACCAGTCCTTGGCCATTAATTTCTTTGCTCCGGGCTTTGCCACGACGGTGGTTTGCTAGCTTGATCCCGCCGCTCCGGAGTGGTTTCTTGGTTTTGTGCGCTTGATCGAATTTCTGCTGGCTTGCGACTTTGGCCTTTTGGGGAGGGCTCTTGGCTCTCGCGCGATCGCGTGGTTCTTGTGTTTCTTCTATCGATATTGCTTGTGCTGTTCTTGAAATGTGTTCATGTTAGTACATCATCAAGGCATGGGGCTCGCCTTTCTTCTTCGATTTCAGAAGTTGGGATGCAATGCATGTAATGTTTTCTCGTAATCTTGGCTGTTTTGCACGCAATCGTTCGAGTCTTTTCATTGTTGCGAATTGGGATTCTTTGCTTCGTTTCTTGCCGATCGAGTAATTAGTAATTTCGTGACGAAAGGTTGGTTCTGGGCATTGAAACCACACATGATTCTTGGTGTTTCTTTCCTTAATCTTTGCTTGTGCCGTTCGTTGAAATGTGTCGAGATTAAATCAAGAAATTCGTTACATTGATGGGAATTGGGATTACTTTACTTCATTGCTTGCCAATCGAGTAATTAATTTCGTGAAGGAACGGTGGTTCTGGGCATTGCAACCGCGCATGATTTTGCCGTGAGTAAAGGTTCTTTGGCTTGTAGATGTTTCCTCTCAGTTTTTGTCTGCGCTGTTCTTGAAATGGTGGGATCAATTTCACGAAATGTGCATGTGTTTCTTTTTCTTAAAAAGAAGTCATTACATTGCATGGGTTGCTTCGACAAAGGTACTATAAAACGTGCTATTTAGTCGTGTTTTTCTTTTTCCTTTCTGTTAATTAATAATTTTTCCAGAAAAGGTGTGGTTCTGGACGATGAAACCACGCATGCCTTTTCCTTGATAGCTGACAACACCTGCATTAGTGTGTCTGATGCTGCATCTATTTTTACTGTTTCTACGGAGATGGCGAAGTTAGAGTTTCTCAAACCATAGTGTGGAGAACTGTATTCATTGCCAGGTATTCACCTACGAGGAACTGTATGCGGCAACAGGGGGCTTCAAAGCAGATCGCTTCCTGGGAGAGGGCAGGTTCGGCAAGGTGTATATGGGCGTGCTGAATGGCACCAACCAGGTTGGTTCATGTCCTTCTGCTCAATTCAATAGTTGCAAGTATGTTCTATGTAATAAAATCAGACAATATTTTGTTGCTAGTGCGTCACTCGCATGAACTACAGTGATCTTAAGTAGAACTGAAATGGTGAGTGCAAGAAAGGATTGCGGTAGTGCCTTCCCTTATGTATATCTGAATGTTGATCTAATTTGTTATGAAAATTGATGCTTGTGACTTGTGAGAAGATGCTATAAAGATCCTTTATCTCCAAGGAAAGCAAGGCAACAGGGAGTTCCTCACGGAAGTTCTAATGTTGAGCACGTTGCATGACCCAAATCTTGTCAAGCTTGTTGGCTATTGCGCTGATGGTAATCAGAGGCTGTTAGTTTATGAATACATGCCTTTGGGTTCCCTGAAAAGTCATCTCCATGTTATGCTACCAAACTACTGTATATAGTTCTCTTCTTGATCACATTGTCGCTAAATAATTAGAATCTTGTGTAATCAGAATTGGGTCTTGGTTTATCCAGATCCTTTCCCTGATAAGAAGACTGGAATACAAGGATGAAGGTACTTGCTGGGGCAGCTAAAGGCCTGCAGCATTTGCATGTCAAGGTTGACCCTCCTGTCATAAACCGTGACGTGAAATGCGAAAGCATTTTGCTTGGAGAGGGATATCATCCAAAGCTGTCTGACTTTGGCTTGGCAAAGCTAGGTCCAACTGGTGACGATACCCATGTTTCAACAAGAGTGATGGGTACTACTGATATTGTGTGCTGGGGTATCTTGTGAGTGGTCAATTGACTCTAAAGTCAGATATTTATAGCTTTGATGTTGTTATGTTGGAGGTTATCACAGGAAGGAAGGCTATAGATGACGGTCGAGCTAAAGCTGAGTGAAATCTTGCTGAATGGGTAAGCCGTTGCTTTTTGTTTTTTCTTTTAGTATTTTTACTTGCTTCTCCTCAATGTTAAATTGCTAATATGTCTGCTTATGAAGGAGCACATCTCCCCAATGCATAATCTCTTGGGTGAGTGTTGATTGTTATTACTCCCATGTTCAGTCTATTCCTTGGCCAAAACCTATATTCTTTTTGGTCCGTTGAATGTTGCACAAGATCGACACATCTCAAGTGCTCTTCTCTAAAAAGAAAACAACTGCTTAGCTACTTTCACTAAGGTTCTTACATGCTGTGCAGAGGTAGAGTTTTTCTTTTCGCGATTAATTGTTGTGATCTTTGTTGTATAATCTCAGACCGTCCCCCCTTGTCAACGAAAAGGATTATCCCAAATTGGCAGATCCCTGGTCAGTATAGCTTGGGTTTGTTGTACCGGGCCCTTGTTGATGAATTGTGTGTCAACAAAACAGCCAGCCAGAGACCACAGATTGCAGAAGTAGTTAACGCTCTCACTCAAATCTCAGTGTCGCATTCCAGAATTGCATGATGGTCAGCCCGCCTGCAATCGACGGCTCCCAGTATACCAACTCGAACGAGGAGAGAAGATAGGAACCGTGCCGTGGATCAGGGAGAAAGCAGCTAGGGAGTCCTGTGCAAGGCTACCTATTTTTTGTCATTCGAATATGGTTGAATTGCTGGAGGGGACATGTAGGGAACTTTGTTCATAGCTAGTCGGTGTTACTCTTCTTGTGTCCATGGCTGAAGGCGTGAGGCTTATCATTTGTCGTCTGCAACATAGAACTCCATAGAATTTTCAGGTATTTTCATGACGCTACATCTGTGTCGATACCAGTTGAGATGGTTTGTTTCCCTTTCTTCTTCGGTCTGTAGTCTGTACCTAAAAGGGGTTGATGGTTTTGTTCAGATTGTACCTAAACGATGTTGATTCAATCTCTCTCTCTCTCTCTTTTGTTCAGAAGCCATGCATTTTTTCGCCCTATGCAATGATTACTCCTGTTATGTCTGCCATTTTCAGAGGGTAATTGTTGAACTGTTCCTGACTTCCTGTTGTGTTAGGGACACAATGGTGTGCTTGGATTAATGAAGTGCCCGAATTATTATGCAATGTCTACTTGGCAATTGTGCTCCTCCTCATGAGTAATGAAATATATAAGCTCCTGATTCTGATATTGCAACTGTGTTGCCTAGTTGCCAAAGGCATGGGGTGCGATGTGCAAACTAGTGTACGGTTCGTCGTACTGTAATTGTAATGTCATGGTCCTGACAAATTACAAGTGTAAACGTGTGCATACAGATTCAGGGGAGACATATTTTATGACATTATGTGTAGGACCAAATGGCAATAGAGGAGATGAATGGTATCATCCAAAATTTTCCCCCAAGTATTCTTAATCATCTTCTCAAGTAACTACAGAGTTCCAGAGAACAGAAGCCATAGCCAAAATCCTGAATCAGCTCAACAAGGAATCAAAATCTGGAATAAGCAAACCCTTGAGGTCTGACCTCCAACTACAGACTGGTCTGATCGAAAATTTGCAATTTGGACGATCTGACCGCTACGAACAGTGATTTCAGGTAAATGAACAGAAAATCAGCAATGTTGCGAATTCAAAAATACATGTATCTTTTGATCCGATGATCCAAAAGTCGTGAAACTTTGTACATACCTTAATCAAGGTCTCAGGAAGCTATTCCATCTATGGATCGTAGAAATCTATATCAAAGTTCAAAACTATTTCAGATTGAAATAAGATTGCACCAAAACTGGCCAAAATATGAAAACGGTGAATACAACTTGCTCGTTAATAGAAGATGATGAAGATGGATCTAGATGTATTATCACATATCACAGTAAGTAAGAACAACAAAGAAATCAAGCTAAAAACCCTCAAATCACAAAATCACTTAATGAGGTCAGAAACAAGCAAAATCGGTTTCTTCATGAATTTGCTATCAAAGTGCATAGATAGGTAGAGATTGATTTTCAGAATTTATTTATTTCTTATACATCATCACATTAAGATTAAGAAGAGGGAAGACGAGAAAAAACTAACCAAAATAAGTGCAAATCAATTAACACAAAAGCTATTTATGGAGATAGTCAAATATTGATATATTGCTACTTGAGCAGGAAAGTTTTACAACCACTCCACCTTGAAAGATAGAGAGCACACCACAACACTCCTCTCAAATCCTAACCCTACCAATTGTGAAGATTTAGTCTCAAGAGAGAAAGGTTGGATGAAATAAGTCTCAATCCCAACTTGTTAAATAGATAGGCTAACTATCTACATTTACCCTAGTGATACTATCCACTTAGCACATATGAGAAAACCCGACGACCCCACACATATAAGTTTTAACTCATACAATTCACTCATGCATGCTTTTCAAAGCGTATAAGCCCGGATCTTCTAAGTCCTAAGCTTTAATATAACTTGATCATACCAGCTTCTCCATGACCTAAACCGCCTTGCCAAGCATCACTAGCGTGCCATGATTTTCTTCCAAAGCTATTTATGGTATTTTGGTCAAACTACTAAAATACCCTTCCATTGACCTAGCCTCTCCATCCATTGCAAGCAATTACCATGCTTGCCACATATAGATGCACCATTGGTTTACCACGTGTTATGATGCGGATATAGACATGCTTAATATTTTTCAGTTAAATATATTATTTGACTGGAAGAAATTGTTGAGTCGCATTAAATATTATCAGGTGAACTCTAATTTAATTGGGTCTTTAATTATTATATTTGGAGATACAAAGCTACTACTATGTTATGTATTTGTATGCAGACCGATACTCGTTCTATACAACCTAAAATGAAGATGTGTTTAGAAGGTCTCGTCGATACTAGTGCATCGTTCATCACTTCAAGTGTACAAGATGACGAGGACATCCCAATTGGATCGATTACACGAGCACGAGCTAAACCAATTAATCAACAGGTGAATTTGCTCCTAATTGAATTTGGTTATAATTTATGTGAAGATTGGATACTACCTCATTCTAATGTGTTGTTCGTTCTCAGGTTTGAACGATGTGGAGCTTTTGGATTGGAGCCATGGAGGAGAATTTAATGGAGAAGAAATACTTAGAGTCAAGTAACGGAAGACACGCTCAAGTCCTCATTACCATGTCAGATCGACCACGAGAACAATCGAATTCAAAAATATGCTCCAGACTTCAAACAATTTCAACTGGTATCAAAAACTACCTTCGAATCGGTCTAATAGACCTTAGATGTGTTCAGGACCGTTCGATCCACCTCGGACGCTCGCAAGACCTTCAAAACGTTTGAACTAGTCGAATGGTTTCGATTGTCCAAGCCGTTCGATCAGCGTTGGACGCTCAGGTGCTTCGGAGACATTTGGAACGCTTAGAACAATCGTGCCGTCTGATCTTCCACGGACCGCCCGATCGCCTTGGAAATGTTTAGTCCACTCCAATGAGTCGTACCATCTAATCTTCAACAGGCCGTCTGATCGCCTTGGAGACATTCGGTCCTCTCCGAACGTTCTTTCATTCTACGATGTTTGATCAGGTTTTGACGATCGATAACGACGGTGACATTCAGACCACTCCGAACGTTCGCCCTTCTGTGTCGTTCGATCAACTTGGATGGTCGATATTGGTAGTAACGTTCGGATCAGGCCGAACGATCCCGTTGTTAGATTAGCTGGAGATGCTTGCAGCCATTTGATTGACTTGAAGGTGTTCAAAACAGTCTGATCATATCTTCGACCACGGCCCCACCTACGACTTACGACCACTGTGCCGCTACGACTACGACTGACGACCACTACGTCACTATGACTACGACTTACAATCGTGTGACCCTCTTGCAGCTCAGATGACTATGAAGGAAACGACTACAGCTTATGGTTGAAGCCAATATCGACAGAAGATGTGTGGTTGTAAAGAGGGCACGGTCATAGTCAAAACCAAACCTCAATATGGTCGTAACGACTTACAGCGCGGACCGGAAGAGATTCCTTATGATTAATGGACAACAACTTTCGCATACAGAGTCCAATTGAGGTGATCTTAGATTTATTGGAAAGCTTATTTCAATAACTACGTAACGGATAAGGACTTATCTTCATATTCATGTGGGATAAAAGATTTTAGTTTTCTTTTGTAGGAGTTCGAGTCTAATATGATAAAAGATTGAGTTGTACATGATTAGGGAGTCCTGTGGACTGTGCCCAGGGCTATATAAGCCTTGTAATACATAGCCTTTGGAGCAGACCACATTATTTTTAAGATAGCTAATATTGCTTATTCTCGGGTTTATGCTACACACTGCCTTTGAGAAATTGAGCAATTTTCTTGAGAGTACCACCGTTGTTCTTGTGTTTTCTTGTGGTTCGCAGGAGCAGCGATACGACTACTTTATGGTCGGGTAGACGGGATCACGAATGTGTAGTTGGGCAAATTCTCTTGTCGTAGGTTCTGTTCTAACAATGGTTGGCACCATCGGTTTATCAGGTTGCACGGATCCAAGTTATCATTATTGATCCTACATTGTGAAGATCAGGCACCCCCGCATCATCTTGGTATCAAAATATCGGTTGACATGGTAGGATTATTTGCCCTAACTTTTAGATCAATTTTTTACTGTTTATTACCTAGAGTCCACAAAATCGAAAATTGCCATAAAAAATATTCCAAACCCTAATTTTGCATCAGTTATTCTCGTGAGTTTTGTTAAGTTTTTGTCCAGTAGAATTTTTGTTTAGGTGCTTATCATTGTATTTCCTTCGCGTCGCTTAATCGTTGTGTTATTTCCGTTGTTTCATCCGACAACAGTAATCACAGTGAGCCTCGCTCATAGTATATCCTTTCATCCTTAAGACTAGCTGTTGGCATTGCATTAAAGGTTGCTCTTGGTAGTAATCACACTTATTGATATATGAATTCTCGCATCAAGAAGGCAGTCGACGTACAGAAAGAGCCACTTTGCAAACAATATATATACACACACACAGAAAAAAGAAGTGAAAAAGGAGAGAGAAAGAACTTTGTGGCCGAAGTCTACGTAAAAAAAAATCAGATTATGTGATCAGATCCTTTTTGAGCAATATATTGTAATTGGCTAGCGTCTCTCCTAGTACTTAGTGCAAAATGAGCTTTCTATTCCTCAAATATCAGATTACCTCTATTTAGCTCATTTCTTTGTTTGCACTAAATCACATTGATTTTTGCGTGTGTGTTCATACACTTCACTTAAATCTTTTGGATCGGCACTTAGGCAAAGTGTTCTAACTTAGATTATTACTTTACTTTACAATATCCATGATTTCAGATTGCATAGGTAAACATGTCCATCCAAGATCTACAAATAAGTCATTGTTATAACAGTACTTGTGCAATTGAATTCGCTTGATCTACCATATTATGTTGTCTACCATCACCAAAGTGTGTATAGCTCTTCAATTCCGTCAAGGACACAAAAGAACTTCGGTGGGTAAGAGAAGGTGAGGTTGAGTAAATTCTACAAATAAAATCTTTCACATCCACATACATAGCTTTTCTTGTTATTTGCACTAACAATGACAGGAGATTCAACATTTCATTCTATATGGTGCAACTCTCGATACTTATATTTTCCATTCTATGGAAGTACAAATCCAGAGGAATATCTTGAATGGGTGGAACAACTCAAATGTGACCTCAAGTTTTAGAAGCTGTCCGAAGTCAAGAAAGTGACACAATCCACCATGAAGTTTGAAAAATATGCACGTACTTGGTGGAAGCAATATCCTGAGATGTAATATGTCACTACTTGGGAAGAATTAAAGAAGGTCATGAGAAAAGAGTTTGTGCCATATGAGTATGAGATTGAGTTACTTCATCATATGAAGAGTATTCGCCAAGGATATCGATCTGTCCAATCTTATTACGATGAGTTGTATTATGCTATTTATCATGCCAATATCACAGAGGCATGTGCAAAGAGAGCTTACTTCAAAACAGGATTGAATTCTGATATCGCTGCTGCTATTCATTTGAAATATGATGATAGTATGTAGGATCTTATGAATTATACTATAAAGGAGAAGATGAGAATTATGGAAAGGCGTACACCACGGTTCAACCTAAGTTGCATACATGAGAATAAGACCGAGCATGGGACTTTCCCTTCGACCAAGGAGCCATGTAGTGCTGTTTCGTTGCTACATGAGGAGATCGTGATTGATGGTAATTGTGCCATTGCTGATCCACAATCTATAAAAGATGAGATGCTTCAAAACCCATGTAAGGATAAGAGCTACATAGCCAAATTAAGTGAAAATGATAAAAAGAGTGAGTTATGTGATTCCATCATATGTGAGGTTAAGAGCATCTAAATTGAGAGTGAGAGAAATATACAAAAAGAAAAGAGAGAAGTAGATGATAGAAAAAGTAAGATTATTTTTTATACTAATGACTTACTCTCTATTTCTAGTGTTGTTTCTCACCTTGTGCAGGTTGACATTAAAGAAGAGGGGTTGAATGATCAACAACTGGCACCACTGGAGATAAACGATAAGGAGATAACAACAGTTGAAGATGAAGTACTTGTTGCCCTGTGGATACATCATGATGAATTTATAACTATAGCACCTACACCGTCTGAGGAGAACGATAAAGGTAACAATATTGGTGCTGAATTTAATTGTGAAACGGTGAGTAATTATGAGAACTCTTGAGTGCAAATGGAAATTTCACGTTCTGAATTTGATATGCTTAATTTACATAATGTGGAATTGATTACTCATAAGAAGGTTCTTACTCGAATATCTCCCAGTGATTCTTTATACTATATAATGTTTGATGAACTTGTTGCACTATCTAGTATGATTGAGAATGTTACTGAAATTTCATGTTTACAATCACTAGTTAGTACATATGCCTACATACATAAGTTCAATTTGATTGGAAATTATAGTGTAGATGACAAGTTCTATGTTTACCGAATATGCATTACATGTGATGATCTTGCTAAATTGAAATTGCATATTTTACATGGGAGGGAGAATGATATGAATGATAGTATTGCAATGCATATATTTTATGGTAACTGTTGTAATGATATGAATGACAGTTTTACAATGCATACATCTTATTGTAACTGTTGTACTAAATGGTATGTGCAAAATAATAAGAATGGCATAATAATTGAACCATGCATATACCATATATGTGTGTTATTCTTTTTGTTTACTACGCTTTTAAATGTGCATAATATGCTAAACAGGAGAAGTGTAGATGATAAATATATCTACCATGTATACACGTTGTATTTTTGTTTAATACAATTTCAGGCTATCAAAAGCTGAGGATGGCTTTTTTTTGAAGAAGGGGAGAATGATGTGGATACAAAAATGCTTAATGTTTTCAGTTAAATATATTATTTGACTGGAAGAAATTATTGAGCCACATTAAATATTATCAGGTGAACTCTAATTTAATTGAGTCTTTAATTATTATATTTGGAGATACAAAGTTACTACTATATTATGTATTTATTTGTAGACTCATACTCATTCTGTACAAACCTAAAATGAAGATGTGTTTAGAAGGTCTCGTTGATACTAGTGCATCATTCATCACTTCAAGTGTACAAGATGATGAGAACATCCCAATTGGACTAATTACACGAGTATAAACTAAAAAAAATTAATCAACAGGTGAATTCGCTTCTAATTGAATTTGGTTATAATTTATGTGAAGACTGGATATTACCTCATTCCAATGTGTTGTGCGTTCTCAGATTTGAATGATGTTAAGTTTTTGGAATTAGAGCCATAGAGAAGTTAATGGAGAAGAAATACTTGGAGTCAAGCAAGGTCCTCATTGCCACGTTGGATCAACCACGAGAACAATTGAATTTACAAAGATGCTCCAGACTTTCAAATGATTTCAACTGGTATCAAAAACTACATTTGGATCGGTCTGATCGACCTTAGATGTGTTCAAGACCATTCGATCCACCTCGGGTGCTCGCAAGACCTTCAAACATTCGAACCAGCCCGAATAGTTTCAATTGTCCAAACCATCCGATCAGCGTTGGACGCTGAGATGCTTCGGAGGCGTTCGGACCACTCTGAACGATCGCGCCGTTTGGCTTCTAGAAGACTAGAGTGCGCTTCTAGAAGACCAGAGCGCCGTTGTAGTCATCATGTTTCATTTGACTTAAGTAAATTGTAATAGTTTATCACAACATAATCCAAAACCTTTTCACATATTCCTTCGTTATGAATAACCATATATGGCAATAATCAACCGATGCCTTGCCTCTACACTCATGTAACATATGACAAGAATATGTTGCAGGCCACCGGTATCAAAAGAACACAGAAGACACTGAAAGATCGTTTCTTTAGTGCTTCGCACAACTCTTCTCCGGTACAACCCTAGGGCGTTGTCGCAAACTAACCTAACAACACAAGGTTTTTTCATGTGTATGGGAAGTAGTATACTTCTCTTTCTCCTATTCGGAACACTAACTATTGACAAACTTAATGAAACTAATCGGAGAAGAAATTTACATGGATGCCTTGCAACAATTTGGACCTACTAAGACAATATCATCTGACAACTTAATATGATACAGAGTACACTTTCAGAAAAACTTCATGGAGAACGCCAGTTGAATCTTCCTGCGGACAAAACATCAGCTTGATTGAACACGTTGTTCTGGCGATCAGGCAATCAAAATCCTTCATGGCCATCAATATCCTTGTTGGGACCGACGATTTTCTACCTGATGCTACAGGAGTTTAGCCTTCAGCTGTTTCAGTGGAATTCGACCTTCCCTGATAAAATCAATTCAAAATTACTGAACCAACAGCACCTTAACTTTCTATAATCTATCTAGAGCCATTGGGCTCGTCATGATTTCAACATGCTAGGTGAATATATTGTGCCAACTTTTCTTTTTCTTATTTTTCCAAAGATAACATAAAGAAGATGTTCCTTCTGTAGAGATACACAAACTACATTGTATCCTAAAACATTAAACATTTTATAAAGGTACCTTGCTCTTCTCTAGCCATCCAAGCCCCCTAGAAAGCAAGCCCAATCTCTTATTAGGTGCATCTTGATTGGGATCTTGATTTGTCTTCCCAAGGTCTGCATGGGGTGAACTACAGAAGTACCCAATAAATGAAGTATTACCATGTGAACATAGTCTTGCAGTGTTGAATGTTAAAAACCAATGAGAAATATCAGTAATATATGATTGGTAGCTAACAGCATTATCTGCTAATAAAGGCAATGCAATAATGAAAAAACAAAAGAAACCAACTAAAGCACTAGCCAGTAGCCAGTAAGATACAACACATTAAAAGGCAAATTAGTCATGCCCACTGCCCAGTGTAAAAATTACAATTGGCTTTTGATCAGAGCTCGTCAGTGATACTAGATTATACCAGGAGGATAGAAGTTCAATGTAGTAAACAAAGCATACCTTGGAGTGAAATGTTGGTTGGCTTTAACCTGCCCAGCCTGGTACTGCTTCGTAGCTTCTAACATAGTTTCTGCCATTACAGCTCTTTTCTCCATTTGTGAAAGTGCTGTCATCGCTGCTTCATACTTCTCCTGCATATACAAGGTATGAAAATGTTATGCATCTGCTCTTCTCGGACATTACAAATTGTACAAGTAACAAAGTAGCAGTTTCAAAAAAACAGCTTGAAAAAGCGGCTCTCAGATTAACCTGGAGCAAGTGAGCAGCATATTTTTGTTCAGCAGCATCTCGCTCAGCAGCTATGCGGGCATCTTCTGTCACTTTCTGTTCCTGCTCCATTCTTAACAAAATCTGTACAGGCAAGTAAATGTGTGTATATTTTCAGCCAAGAGGATGGCACAAAAGACTTGAGAGGGTCATGCCATATCAAGCCTGGGCAGACTAGGCACTAAGATGGCACCTGAAGCATTGCTTGCTCTTGTTCTTGCTTGTCTGCAAAAGCCTTTCGCAGTTCAGATACCTCTGCCTCCAATTTCTCAACCTGTGAATCTTTTCAAAGTCAAGAATGAATACACCAAAAAATTGAAGTAAGAAGGAAATAAGGGATTAAAGGACTACAAGTATACCACTTCTAGGATAATCATCAAGTTACTGTTTTATTTAGAAAGAAGTCCAAGACATAACATATAAGGAGCTTGGATTGCCATAAAATTGTGTTGAGGGAAAAAGGAGAAGCGATTCTAGATACCATCAAACCTTAGCACTCAATATACGTCTATTGTCCTGCTTGACCATCTCCATTAAAGCAGTTTCCAACTCCTCACCTCTGAGAATATCAAGAAACATAAGCTTTATGGACATGTACAAAAATAAGTCATATGGCCCGACTTACAATGACAACCTAGATGACAATACACATGAATATAAGGATGTAAGGAAGGCTTTACACAATTTGCAGATGCAGAATATAACTTAGATTTATCATGAAAACGAGGAACAGGAATGAAAAAACTTTGGCCACCCAAGGAAAAGAGCTTGTAAGGTATCACGATTCACGAAGACATGTAAGAGATAAAGAAGACGTGTCCTTCGAATCTTTCCTTTTCCCAGAATACCATAACTAAACTCAAATATGGTATGAAGAGCACCAATAGACATCATTGTTGTTCAAACTTCAAACCAAAAGGAACAGATATTTCTACTTTTGAATGTGTTAAATATGCTCAGTCAAGTATTTGTGTTTAAGTTGAAAGGGCATGAGTTTTTCCATATTCAACAAAAGAGTTAATGACAGCATCATAGCATAATATGATAATAAAACATACACAGTTAGCAGTGAATGCTTAAAGTGAGCATAGTTTGCTAGTCTTAGGGCACAAATAGATCCAGAACAGAAATAACACGAACCTCAGGTCAGCTGATCTCTTCTCCTTGAGCAGTTTGCACAGCTCAACCTTTAGCCATGTTACCTGTGTGAACATTGCTTGTGTATGAATTCGTTATGTTAACATAAGAAAAGTGTGTTCAAAATTGCAGATTGGCAATGAAAAATCTTAAGCTCGGAAAGGAATATAAATTGGATGGAAAAGAACCACTATATTGTACAAAAGGATCATCACAAAGAACCATTATGAATCACCAAATTTCAACCATCAGAATGACCAATAAACTTGAACGCATATACTAGGCAGTACGCACAACATTTTCATTTCTTTTAGAGAAAAGTTCAGCTAATCCAGTAAAAACAAATCAGTAGCAGAGGAGTTCTAACCTGATCTTGAAGATCAATGCCCTGATCCAACTCATTCTCTAGTGCTGAACTACTAAGGTACGTTTCCAGATTTGCTGACCCAGAATCTAAAAATTGCATCTCCCCATTTGCTTGCAAACTATCTGCCCTTTCCTTGGAATTAACTTGTGGGCACACAGATGAAGGGTCATGTTTAAAGCTATACAGTTTAGTTGCTAACCCCTTCTTATCTTTCCAGGAATAACGGTCTTTTGATCTTTCCTCCATAGCAGTTATAATTTCAGGTCTGTGCTTTTTCCTTAACTCCCGCAATCCCATTTCTCTGACTGACTGAAAACCCATACAAGCTGTCAATACAAGTTGGCTGCTGTCAAAAGTAGAGCCAGCGAGAGACTGCAGTAAGGTAATTGCATCTCCAGCATCCTTTGTGGTCACCAGGGCAGGCCCTAAAAAGTAACATACAAAGACACTAGTGTTTGTTACACATCGACGCTTGGCCAAAAGGAACAAACAATAAGACCTAATGGCATTTTCAGATGTTAATGAACAAAGTTAACATCAAAAACAGGAATAACCAGTACCATATAAGTCCAGCAAAGCAAGCGTTGTCCGGAACAGCATTGTGCGATTTCCTTCAAAAAGGATCACATCCCAAACACGAAGAACTAAAAGATAGGAAAAGTTCCAATCAGATATTATTGAACCATTAATCTGTTGGAACATATAAAAGATATAAAGAATATGTAACATATAAAAAAAATAGTATGGATTTTTCAATATCCTAACAGTTTTGATAAATGTTTCAAGTATCACAGCAGTGAACTACCGAAAAAATTTGTGTATTGTTATATCTTAATAAAACCACCAATACATTGTATAAAACCTGACCACTTTCCCATGGAAGCATATTGACGAAAATTGAAAGAAACCATGGTCCAGTCACCCATGCCACCTGAACTCCCAAGAAATCCATATGCTTGGCTGAAAGAAAGTTGCAAGTGATGTAAGTGCAAAGTGCTAACCATCACACATACTTTCAAGGGAAGAAATCGTTGTGCCCTCAAACAAATCTTAGAAAAGTCAGCTCCTCATTTCAGTTGAACATAAGTACATAAGTCGTGGCCATATGTGTATTATTTTAATATATTGTGAATGTAAAAATGTGAAGGTATCAGTAATATCATTAGAATACAGACCCAATTTTGGGAATCTTTCTCGTACAACCTCCTCAAGAACAAGCTGGTCAACCTGTGAATGGAACTGCAATATCATTTAAATGTTCACACGGAGACAGAACATGTATGAAGAATTCAAGAATACCTGAGATTCAATCATTTCCTCAGTGTAGTAACCATCAAAGTACTCATCAATGACCCCCACCAGAGCCCTGATTCAAAATGAAGTGTTAAAACAGAATTTTTTTTGTAGAATTGGAGAAAGCTTATACAATCCTCAATCTTGACTATAAAACAACCACTAATCAGGTATATTTTTCAAGAGACAGGGCACATATTTCAGGCATACCAGAATGCATTTTCTTCAGGCATGAACAGCAAAAATAGTCCAGCAAAAAAATTCATGGCCTGAAAAAAAATATAAGATAAAAGGCACTCTAGTTATATTGGCTGAAAATATATAAGCATAGATGTTTCTAAACCAGATTAATGGTGTGAGGCATGTGGAAAGCAAGATAAATGTAGCCGCTCTACTGAATTGAACATGTGACAATTTTCCTGACCTCGTAAAGCTAGCTAAATCAAATTGTACATTTGAAAGTTGGAATAGACTTCACTTATTTCAACCATGTAAACCGCCTCTGAAGTTCCAGTAGGAAAAAAAGCTCTAAATCTGTTCATTAGAATAATGATTGAAAACTGCAGAATTTCGTAGTTCATGATAGATTACAGTCATCTTCTTGTTGTTTTTTAGTCACTTAACATGGATTGTGTTGCACCAAATGTTTACAATTATCAAAATCCAAAATTCTTCAATGAGCATTGACTTGCCTGGCAGTAACCAACTGATGGATTATGCCTTGCGTATGCTGTTAATAACCGCCTCAAAACATTTCTCCCATCCTCATCTAATGCAGGGTGTCCCGGAAATGTTCGAGGCAAATCCTGTAATGATAACAGAGAAATCAAGTGTATAGAAACACTAGAACTTGTTAACCATGTGCATACTTCCTCTCAGTTCAAACTGTTTCAAAGAACAACCTTTTCTATCTGTCCCTTCCACTTCTCAGGCGATGGAAGTTTTTTTGGTGCACTTGTCTGTTCATTCAGCACTTGGTCCTCAAGGTCTTTTTCATCCAATTCCTCGGTCCCTTCATCTAGCAATTTGTTGTAGTACCCAGTAATTTTCCGAGCACCAACACCCACAAATGCTTGCCACATCTGCAAGAACATCAACCATATATATGTGAGTGTAAAGGTATCTATCTCATATACAAAGGATACAGAACAGCAAGGTGCAATTCTGGTTGCAGTAGCACCTCTCCTCTAAGAGACATTGGCACGCCTCCACGAACCAAGCTCTCGAGCTCCTCCCTCATCGAATCATCAGGTGCCCCATCCTGTGTCTGATCCACCTTCTCTGCATCATACAACTCCTCTGCTGGACCCCCTTCACGACTCTCTTCTGCTGTCCTTTCTTCCTCTTCAATTGAAGCAAGCTGTGTTGCACCTTTTCCACATATGTCATCATGACCAGTATTATTTCTCTTCACCACCCGAGAGCCCATCATTTTCTCAATGACGCTAAGTGCTGCCCGCACCTGCTTCCAAGACTCGACTTTTATGGGCTTCAGTTCATCCAACAAACCCTTATCGAAGGGGAGCTCTTGCAACTTTTCCAAGTTGTCATTATTCACTTCTTCCAATTCTTTCAACCCTCCATTTTTATCTTCTAATTCTTCCGAGTCCACATTTGCATCTTTTAATTCCTCCGAGCCCCCATTCACTTCCATCAATTCTTCGGAGGCTTTGTTCAATTCTATAGAGTTAGCACTACTCTCATCTTTCAGTTTTTCCGAGTTGTCAGTCACATCTTTGAAATACTCTGGCTCACCATTTGCTTCTCTCGATTCATTGTTGCCATCAACTTCCTTTAGATCTTCCAATTTGTCGTTCTTCTCGGCATTCTCAGCTCTCTCTTCTTCTTCGACACAATGTACCCCATGGCTATTGCTCTTTTCTGCGTTTTCAGCTCCTCCATCATAATCTCGGGCAGCAGAATCGTCTTTGGACGGTGAAATGCAGGCTGCACTGGGCACATCCACAGACTCAGCCAACCTGTGCAAGAAGTCCTTCCATCTATCCGCCCTCTCCTCTTCCTCCTCCTAACAACCAATCCAAAAAAAATTAAAACATTTCCACAAACAAGCAAAAAAACAGAACATTTCATCTCTGGTAAATTACCTTGTAAATCTTGGCATACTCGCGGAAACGCTGCAGATGCTGCGGCCGCACCGCGAATCCATACGCGTCCCTGCGCCAAACCTCACCGCCATCAACCACAACGCCCAGAGGCAATCCCAACCACCGCATTAGCCCACACAAATCCTAACCGAAATTCAATCTATAAACGACAACGACGACGACAACAACAACAGACAAGAAAACTGGAGTAACGAGAAGAGGAGGCGGAGAAAGGGAAGGAGGCGCCTTTTATGGGTTTTACCGGGACTCGCCGTCCATGGGGATCAGCGCGCATTAAAGAAGAAGCGACAGGGCGAGCTCGGCACCGCACGCCATGGATTGACCAAAGCCATAAACCCTAGCCCGCACCCCGAGATCCACGCACATGGAAAAATGCAAGAAAAATTCTGGGGAGAGAAAAGAATCAAGAATTGCAACGGATCGCGGCAAGATCGGGTGGAACTGCGCGCCCGTTAATTGCACCCCTCCACGCCCCCCGATGCCCAGACGCGAAGCAAAAGAAAAGAGGAAAAGAAGAAGAAGCGCAGATTAGGGAAAGGAAAAAAAACTCATTTTGCATCGAGGCGAGAAAGAGGAGCACGTGGCGCGCGGCACGACGATGTCGCGGGAGCGAGCGAGCGAGCGCCCTCGGCTTGGCTCCTGCGTGGCTTTGATTTGGAGAATACTTTTACCTCTTGTGCTCGAAGTCGAAGGCCGCGGCGCCCATGGCCGCGGGCGCGCTCGGCGGCTGCGCCGCGCGGCTCGCGGCGCGCGCCGTGGTGGCCAGTCGGGGCGCAGCGGCTCGTCGAGCACCTCTCACGTGGACTTGGTAAATTGTAATGGTGCAGGGTTGCAGGCTTGCAGCGCTAGGTAGCTTGGGGGAGGACGACTAGATTAGGATGGTATTACAAATTTAATTGCCTGGGTTTGACCTGGATTTGGAATGAATTTCGTAAAACATAAAAAGGGTAGGGTTATTTATAGTTGAAGTTTCTTCAGTGATCGTGTCATCTTTTAGAGGGTGCGTCACTCGTGTGTGCTATTCTTGTGTCAGGCAGATTTTGACCTGTATGAGTATATTGAGCATCTGCTTCGTCGTTTGGTGGTTTGGTGAGGAATGTGGTCCTGCCAGATGCAACGCAGAATCAATCGACTACATGCGATCGATCATGACAATAATATGTGTTGAAACACAGAAAATACGGACTCATATCTGCAGCAAAAGTACCAATTCGTTCGATGTTGTCAGCTTGCCACATTCAGCCACGATTCGTCTAAATCCAGTAAGGACCAACAACGGGTTGAAAAACGGAAGATGAGAATTTGCCACCTAAAGATCCGAGGTTGAGGACTTACCACCCAAAATATTTTCTTAAGGACTTGCCTCCGTGTGAAAGGACAAATTTGCCCTCATCCACCATATGGCTTGCCTGACTCCTTTTGGTCACACCAGAATTAGGCATGTCCATATTGGTTTTTACTTCTGATTTCTAATTAGATAAGCCAAAACTAATACAAACATCATATTTCCTATAAACCGTTTCTATCAATCATTACTTTGTGCTTTCACATGTTGCAATATATTTTATATTTTATCATGTTGCAATTCCATAAGTCGCAAAACGGTCTGATTGTTATAGTGTCTTTCATTGCATCATTTTTCTTACATAATGCACTAAATAAAAAGACATAAGCCAATACGAACGCTCTCATTTATATCAGCCACTACTATTCATCAGCCACAGCTAAAAGTCATCAGCAAAAGCCAATATGAACGGGCCCAGATCACCAGACCATGAATTCGCCATTCCAATCCCAATTTGTTCTTCACCCTAACCAATGACGCGACAAGCAATAGGCGGCAGAGCAGGGAGGGTGAATGGGCAATGGAGCAATGACATTGAGGAGGAGGCAGAGCAGCAATGCGGCGAGCCTCAGCTGGAGGTGTGGGGCTGTAACATCCCAAAATTTTAGTTTTTATTTATTTGAGGTTAATTTGAGTTTTTATGGATTTTTTCCTTTTCTCTTTATTTAAGCCTAGAACTAGGAAAAGGCTCCCAATGTTTAATTGCTACCCAGTAGACTTTATTTTACTTTTCTTGAGTTCCCCTTGCTTTGTAATATTTACTAGAATTTTTTGACCTTATTTGCTATTTTCTAAGCCCTTCTTGATTTATCAGCTCTTATTTAATCGAAGAGGCTTTTAAAATCTTTTCTATTTCCTCGGGCCGAAACCCATTTCACCTTCCGGCCCATTTCTCTTTTCCTCCGCCTGGCCCAAGTTTTTTCTGCACATGGCTCGGCCCATGTGGCCAGCTCGCCGCACTAGCCTGCCTTCTCCCACACATGTCGCTATCGTGTGGGCCCGCCCTATTAGCCCCTTTCCTCCCCGCTACCATCCTAGGCTCGCCTGTTAGCCCCCCTTCTTCCTTCTTCCTTTCTTCCTCCTCCCTCTTTCCTTTCCTACGCCAGTGACACCTGATCTGGCTTAGCCTTGGCTTTCCTTCTTCGCCTCCTCTCGTTGGAAATTGATGCCAATCCACCCCCAAAATCCCGAGCTACACCTTCCTTCTTGTGCCATGCTTTCCTTCCTCCTCCCTACTTTCCATCCACACCACCATAATAACCGGTGAGGAATTGCCTCCGCCGTGCGCCCTCCCCTAGGCTATAAATACCCCCATCAGCTTCGCACCACCCCTCCTCGCACCTTCTATATCTTTCCAAGTCTGTTCCATAAAGATTTCAAATATGCAGACTTCTTTATTTTTAAACTCAAAGATCTACAAAATCATAAAAATACAAGATTCACCGATCTCAATTCAAACTTTAAATAGAAGAGTGAAGGGACATTATCTTCTTAAGAGGCAAGCGAACATATATAAACTCTGAACCTTGTTAGCATATACCATTGAGAACATGATCACTTGGAAAATGTGTTGAAGTAATACATGCACCTCATGACTAGAATAAAAATATACACATGGAATGCTAGCAAATTATTTCTAAGCACCTCAAAATTAGAATCTGTAGTTATTTCCCCTATACACTTGACATGCTTGTCAGGAATAACAACTACGAATTTGACTGAAGAGCTCACTCTAAGCGACACAAACAAATATTGACCCTAAAAATTGTTAGAAAATGCCAATGGAACCATTAGAGATAGGCCATCAGGGAGATCATCAGATCAAAGATCAGATTGGCTAAGAGACTAACCATGGGGCAGAGGAGATCAGATTGGCATGGTTAGTGGGACGGTTGATCTAAGTGGCCTCGCTGCTATGCTTATATGCGCCACTGTAAGATCGAGAATGCTGACTAGAAGAGGGGATGAATAGGAAGTTTTAAAAATCTCTTCCAATTATTTGGCTAAGACCAGGATTATAGAATACAGAAGCTTAACTCAAGTTGGCTTAGCACAAATAAGGCATAAATCAATTATGTTCACCTAAGTGCACCAACAAATTAAGACTATGGCAAGGTTTGTAATCCTAGAAGAACAAATAATTGATTTAATTTTATGAATGTAAGTTGCTTGAATGTAAATTGAGCACAAGAAAATAAAGCACAATTGACACGGTTCCTTTTTACCATGATGTTCAAAGACTTACCAGTCTCCCTAGTCCATGTTGAGGTAAGACCAAACGAATTGGACCGACCCCATGAATTAAGCCTTCCACCTCAATCCAATAGTAGTAGCTCTTTTCCGTTCTGGGTAGGTGAGCTCCAACCTTCACAATTCGCCGGGTCTTCTCACAACCTTCTTTAAGAAGATCACCACGCACGACGCCTCCAACGCCGTTTAGGAGTTGGTAAACTCCAAAAATAATAAGTCAAGCCCCTCGCTTAACTCTTACCACATGCAACGAATATACAAGCTCAAGTAGATACTAATCCATCTCTATATGCAATACATGCAATCTAGAGTCTTCTTTCTTACTCACAAGGTGCAATGCATACACAATTGAGAGAATGACTTCACACTAGTTCAAAGGAATGAAATAAAGTATCAAAGGTCTCACCCCAATTAGTCACAAGGGGTATATATACTTAGACCACAAAACTAGCCATTGGAAGCAAAACACTTGAGAAAACTGGATTTTCAGAAGTACCGCAAGCAAAGGTCTGGTACTTCTACTCCCCTTTGCAACGGTTAGAAAACTAGCCGTTATCAGCGAATTCCAGTAGTTCCGACGGCTAAAGTCTGTTACTACCGATCATCGGAAGTACCGCGCCACACAATCAGAACTACGGATTTCCTCGGGGACAAGAAGACTCCACGAAGGTGTCTCTCTGCAAAAAAACATACTACTACACAAATCGATTGTCCCACAAATCAGAAGTACCGCTCACACAGAGCCGGTTGTACTGCTCATTGGTCAAATGCTTACACAGAGCTAGAACTTTCGATCGTCGATTACCCTGGTCCTCAACCACATCGGATGATTCGACCACTCAGGTCTCTGACCATGTTATTTTGTTCGACAACACAGGTCTCCAACTACACTGTTAGGATCGACCACACAGATCTTCGACTATGCAGATCTCTGACCACGTTGGTCTCCGACCACGTTGTCCGCTTCGACTACATAGGTCTCCGATCATGCTAGTTTCTGACCATATTGGTTTCGACCATGTCGATCTTTGACAACGTTAATCTTCGATTACACAAATCTCCGACCACGTTGTTCGGTTCGACCACATAGGTATTCGACCACGTTGTCCAGATTGACCACACAGGTCTCTGACTATGTTGTCTGGATCGAACACACAAGTCTCCGACTATGCTCATCTCTAACCACACTGGTCTCCGATCACGTTGTCCGGTTCGACCATACAGGTTTCCAACCACGCTGGTCTCTAACCACATTGGTTTCAACCACAGAGGTTTCGACCATATCGATCTTCGACCACGTTAATCTTCGATCACACAGATATCCGACCAAGTGGCTTTGGCTTCTGGCTTTCGACTTCCAAAAGTCAGAAGCCACTTAGAATGTGCAGCTTCTTAATTTCAGTTTTTTAGCTTTTTTGGTGGTTTTTTTGCATTTTCTTCCTTATTCCTTTTCATTGTCCATAGAGATATAACGATGTTTTTCATTTTTTTTCTTATTTTTCTTTTTTTAATTGGATGACTCAGAAAAAGCTAACAATCGCTACAATACAATTTTAGCCAAAAGCCAACAGTCGAAAGCTGCAGCCACTTGAAGCAGGGCTTAATGTTTGCATGCCAACCTCAACACATTTCCCATTCCCAACTTGTCAACCTGATACAATATCAAACATTCAATGCAATGAACGAACTATCAGCCTAGTTCTTTTCAGCTTATGGCTTCCCTTAAACAAACAAACAGAATTGCTTTTTCGCCGCCGTTTTGAAATGACTTATCAGCACAAACTTTTCGAAGCGGCTTATCAGCTTATCAGCTTTTGGTTCGTTCACACAAACATTAGTGTTAGGGCCAAAAACTATAAATCGCAGTCATAAGTCACAGCCGAAAAGAACCCACCCATCATTTCTCAAAAATATATATAAATGTTTTGCTTGTGTGGGCAAACTGAGAAACACCAAATGACCAAATGAAGACTGATATAGAGGGACTAAGCGAGCAGTACCATAGGGAATTCTCTTTCGAAAGGCCAACCCAAATAGCGCGACCACCGCGCCCCACCCCTTGCAGGCTGCCGCCAGTCACCGTGCCGTGCCGGGCGTGCTCATGCTCCATAGCTCCTCGCAGTGCGAGCTACGCCCCACCCGCATGTTGGCTGTGGCCCTCGCCCTGCCTCGCTGGCCACTACTCTAGGCTCTCATAGTCTCACCAGTCGCCACACGCGCGTCACCACCAGACAAGAGATGACCGAGCCCCTCCCTCTGTAGCTCTGTTGGTCAAGTCTGAGTAGGGTTAGGGGATGGCCAGACAAATGGGTTGACATTACATGCCACAGTGGCCGCCAGTAGGATGGGAGGGGAAATGGGCCAAAAGAGTCCGTGGAAACTTGGGCTAATTGGGTATAAAGATAATAAATTTGGTCTAACTAAGTGTATATACATGTATTATACTTTATATATATTTTTTGCGAAATTTTTTGGGTGTTCAGTTGAACACCTATGAACCATGGTGGATCCGCTCCTGCCTTCTAGGAATGGATGCGGTACTGTAATTATCTATACAAAAGTACAAATTGTCTGTGTGTGAACAATCTTACTCTGCAAATTATCAGCTTGTGGTCATTTTTTTTTTGCTTTGGAAAAATATGTGCGATTTGTGCATGCAAACTATATCAGATATGCTGGCTTTTGTCTACCTTGCATCATGAGTTCAAAGATGATTCGTGTCTTCGAGGAATGATACTGCTATTAAACATCTCAATTTTATCTGTGCTTTGCTCAAGTGCGACCAAACCGAGTCGGGCAAACCAGATGGTGGTGGATGTGGGCAAATCTGTCCTTTCACATGTAATTTCGGGCCAAAAAAGAAAAAAGAAAAACGGGAGTGCGACAGGAAGTACAGGTATTTCAAGGTTTAGAGTGGCAAATCCTGAAGAAAAATATTTTGGGGTGGCAAATCTTCGATTCTTCCGTTGAAAAATATTGAATTGTCAGTGCGCTTTGTGGTTGGACCGAAGAGGACGTGACTCCTAACGTCCCAGAAGATCTGGTAGGCGGGTCCCCTCGCCCTTGTTCGTTACAGCACCACCACATGGCGGCACAGCGCGTGGAGACCCGCCGGGTCGTGCAGGCGCGGATGGTGTGGTAGGGAGCGTTGCGTCGCGTTGCCGTCACCAAAGAGAGCCAGGCGCGCGGCGGCAAATTCCTCTGTCCACGTCTCGGCCCAGGCCCCCTTCGCGTGCGCACGGCGCGCGGCCGTAGGCCATCTGCGAGGCTGCGCCCGCGGCATCGCCAGGCTGACGCTTTCCTTCTCGCCCACGGGCCACAGCGCGATCAGCCGTGCGGGCGCGTGTGTGATGGCCAGACGACGGAAGCGGTCGTGCATGCGTGGACTGGCAGAAAACGAGCCCGGTGGCTGAGATGGGCTTCGACCGGGGGCAAGAGCCGAATGGGCAGTGCGAATGAGCTGATTACGCCCGCCGTCCCAACCTGGATATCACGATCCGCTCGTATTTCATAAGGCCCAATAATAAGTACAGTTGTCCCGAATTTTTTCTATTTTAACCAATTTTTTGAAAAATATTCACATTTAGACCCCTGATAGTTTTAATTCCGTTTTTGGACCCAGAGCTCGGCGCCGTGGGTCACGGCGCCGAGGTAACACGTCTCGGCGCCGTGGACCACGGCGTCAAGGTGTCAGCCCCGCGCCAGCGGTGCGGCCTGCGTGGCGCCGACGTGGCAGGTACCTCGGCGCCGTGGATCGTGGCTCCGAGCTCGGCGCCGTGACTGGTGGCTTCGAGCTCGGCGCCGTGGGTCGTGGCTCCGAGCTCGGAGCCGTGGATCGTTGCGCCGAGCTGTGAAAATTCAGCAATGCCGCCGTGACCGATGGCGCTCCTGCTCGGCACCTTCAAAATAATCTGTAGCTTTTGCAACATTCAGAAAATTGATGAACTGTGTGAAACACATTTTTTGTTTCCTGCTACATTTTTTGATGATGTCGTGTTCAATCTGAAAATTTCGGGTGCTAGTAAGGTAATAATGTTTGTAACTTCTTTCCTAAGCAGGGAACTCCGATGGTCAAACACTAATTGTTAGAGAAGGGGATAATGGTGTTGCTTATTCATGAAATTCAAAATAGCTAAAATGGGGCAAGGTAAGAACCTATGTGCCTTAGACTTTTCTATTATATTGGCCATAAGTAATTATGTTGCTACCTCAAATCACATGGTATAATCTGCGAAGTTGAGGATATAGTTTAATGTGTTGTTGTTCTTTTGCAGACATTTATGTGCTTGAAAATGTGAATTTTCCATGTAATGATTTACAATTTTGAACTGAGTAGGCATGATTTCACTGTTCTTTTCTATATGCAAACTAATCCATTATGCAGATATTCTTTGGAACAAGCATGGGTGGGCAACATTATGCACTCTATTAAATTGTAGTTTTGTGAAGCACCGATACACAATACCGTCATACCGGTAGTCTCAAGTGCAGTCGATACAGCTAGGCAAACACAATACAGTGCATAATAATATGATTACATAGACCGTAGATAGCGTGGGTCTATTCTACTGGGTGTAGCGTGGCTGTTTCCCCTTTTTATTGGGCCCTGAGGATGGCTCCGCTGCATCATTCTTCCTGTCACTCTTGGTCTTGAGAGCTGCCTCACGAGCTTGAAGCTCTTCCTCCTGACGCTTGATGGCTGCTTCACGCAGACTTAACTGCTCCCGCCTCCTTTGCAGCTCATCCTCCTTGCCCTTCAGACGGTTTTGGTCCACCCTCACGCGACGCTCTCGCTCAAGCCGCATCTGTCGTTCCACCTCGCGAGCCTGAGTCATCTTGACAAAGTATTGTCCTTTGTTTTCCACCTCCACTGCCCGGTTATTTGGCCATGCCGGCGACACCCGATCCACCCATTCGATGAACGTGCAAGCCTATGTGTGGCGTGGTAGATGTCATGGATCAAGTTGAAAAACGATAACGAGAAACAAATGATTTAGTTGTCGTCGTTACCACGAAGTCGTCATCCAGGTCTGGACACTTGAAGAACCTACGGCCGTATTTGGCTCGTTGTACTCGATCCGTCCAGACTCCCAACATGGTCCTAAAGCCGCAATGGCACTTCGGGCGCTCATGCCACTCCGGCACTCCAAATGGGTCGGACCTCCAGGAAGACATTGGGTCGGCACTCCGGCACTCCAAATGGGTCGGCACTTCGGGCGCTCGATACATATATATAAGTATGCATGTATGATATGTATGCATATAATTAAATGTAACAAGAAAATAATTTTTATGTAACAAATAGTAGCAAAATAGAAGATATAAAATATCAGGAAGAAAAGAAGTGAATATACCTATATATATATACATACTTATACACACCCATGAATATCTAATAAAAAGGAAAATCAAAGAAAAATATATATATAAAAAGAAAAGAGAAAAAGAGTGCGGCCAGGCCGGCCATCACCCCGGCCCGACCCAACTCTCCCGACGCCTCCCCTCACTTCATCTCTCTGGCGCTCGGGCCCCGCCTTCCACCGCGCCTTCTCTCGCTGACGCACGAGCCCCACGCGCCAGCGCTCTCCCCTGGCCAGCGGGCCACCCCTCGCCCGTAGCTGGCGCCCGTCTTCTTCCTCCCTCCGCTCTTTCTTCTCCACGCGCCAGCGACGCTCGCGCCAGCTCTCTCTCGCGTCTGCGCAGCTAATCCCCCTCTCACTTCCTCACACCTCAAGGCCAAGTTCAAGGAACCCCGTCATCTATCTCCCCCGCACAATCTCGGCGAAGATTGCATCCATTCCCCCTCCCTTGCGCAGTCTCGGTGCGTCCCCCCTCTCACTGCTCCGCCCACCGATTCTCCTCGTCGCCCCTGGTTTTCCCCGTGCTCGCTGCCTATAAGAAGCCGGCCGAACCCCCATTGCTCCTCTCCTCCGTTGCGCTTCTCCCTCGCGCCCAGCCGAGCTGTCCAGTTGGTGCCGCCGCCGGCCCTCTTTCCGGTCCGGCCACCTCCGGCAAGCTCGCCCCATTTTGAGCGTGTCACGGCGTGAGCCCGAGAGTCCTCTGCCTCTCCTCGCCGTTAATCGGAGCGCCATCGCCCGAGCGGGCCGCGCTCGCGTCTTCTCCGCCTCCGGCCGGCCATCGCCATTTCCGCCGCCGTCTCCACCACGGTCGACCCCGGGCCGATTGCGCGCTGTGGGAGCAGCACCTCATCACCCTGAAGCCCTTCCCACCGTCGGCCGAAGCTCTCCGCCGCCCCAGCCTCTCCGCCACGGTGACCTCCTCGCGCCGCCCATGGCCATCGCCGCCGGCCCTCTCCGGCACCTCCCCGACTCCAAGGGTCGCATGGTAAGCTTTCCCCCGTCTCTCTCCCGCTCGTGCGCACGCTATCCCTTCCCTCTCCTCCTCGGTCGCCGGCGCCCCAATCGGCTCCCTTACCCGGCCGCACTCCATCGCCGCCGGCCCGCCACCGTGTCTCCCGGCCGGAGCTGCCGCCTCCCCGAGCTCCCTCATCACCGGGGCAACCCCTTTTCCCGGTCGCCGCCTCCTCCCCGGCCTCTCCCCGCCGGCGCCACCGCCTCCTCCCCCTGGCCACGCGTCTCCCCTGAGCCTCCTCTGTTTCTTCCTCCTCTCCTCTGTACTGGCCGAGCAGAACCCCCCAATATTTTCTCTGGTGTGCATGACAGGTGGGCCCACTTGAAAGTATAACTCCAGCTTATATGCATGAGTGTGATCTCCCACTCCACCCCTAAGAAACTTGAAATGTATATCTAAAGTTTTCTCATTTGGACTAAGTGATGAAATATAATTTGCAAATAAAAATGGGCATAAAATTATAGGGTGAGGTTAAACTAAAAGTATTATGAAAAGAAGTTGAAAATTTAAGTTGATTCAATGGTATGTAAAGACACATGGTGAATGGAAAGTAAGAATAAAAAATTATTCATAAATTCATAATGAAAAAGATGGAATTGATTACATGTCCAAAGTTTAATAAAGAATTCATAATGAAAAGATGTATATGACCAAATTGGAAACTTAACAATTGGTTAATGTATTTATATGTCAATCAATATTAATAAGCTAGTCCTCATATACAAGATTAATGCAATTGAACAAAAATTTAACATGGGTTGGCTATATGCCAATTAAGGTTAATAGATTAATCCCCATATACTACTAAGATGAGATCATGCATAGCCTATTTTCAGATGACAAGAAAATCGACTTGGATTAAAGGGGGTTGCTGTTAAAATCTAATTAGGGAATACTAATTAAAGGAATCCTCTTTTATACATCAAAAGTGTTAGAAATTTAATACTGATAATTAAAAGTTGCATGTTAATAGCTAGTACTCCTTTAATCTTTTGTATTAGGTCTTAATTCCTAACTTAAGGTACAGTGAGATATTAATTGGGAAAAATCAGAAAATTAACCCATAAGTACTGCAAAAATCTATTTAGTGTATAAGGGATGCTTCTTGAACATTTAACCATGGATTAAACCTCACATGTTAGTAAATAATATGCCTTGAATATTTATTTTAAATCTTTAGTAACTAAAAGACTTAATAGGAATGTGTCTAAAGATGTGCTCTCATGAAAATGATAACTTAGTAAATAAAGAATTAGCCATTGCAAGATACTAGATCATAAACCCATGTTTTTATGCCCTTGCAATTAGGAGATCCCTTTTGACTATTAGATGATTTGAAACATTAAGCCAACAACTTTTATCAGAATGTAAACAAGATAGTTTAAGAGTTAATATTTGACCAATTACCGCAATTGAGCAAATAGCATAGCCGGAATAATTATTGGGGTCTAATTACCGTTTAGTGGCATTGGTAAAATATAGTTCTGTCAATGTCTAAATTTAATAAGGATCCTAATTAAGATATATGTATGTGTATGTATGCCGCAATTGTAATAAAGTAACCTCTAGGTCATCGGGTGATTAAAAGTAAGCTACCTAATATAGTTACGTAAATAGTAGTTATCACTAGCGAGCCATTAACAAATAAATTTTAGTGTTAGATCTTGCTAAATAGCAAACCCAGGAATATAACCTTATAAATCAAGCCTTGCTAGATAAATAAATAAAGCTAAGTCTAATAATAATAGCAAATGTATAGACAAAAGGATAACGGTGCCACCAATTAAACCTCAACGTTAGATTTAGTAAATAATATTGTCAAGCATGATTAAGTATAGCAAGCAACGACCCGTATAGGTAGATCCTAATTTAGATTAAATTAAGCCTAGCAATAACTGAGGATACATAAAATGTTGAGCCATAAAAATGCTATAAAACCAGACTCCAATATTTAATTGGTAAACTAAAAATTATATACATCTCTATATGTAACGTATACCCTGAATATGAGCGCTCGACAAAATAATGCTAATATAAATTTGTGTACCTATTCATAGGTCTAACCTAGCTCATGAAACTTCCTTGATAAATACAAATTGATAAAAGAAATTATTAATAAAAAGGTCAAGCCTCGCTTTTCTCCAATCGGCCGTGTCTAGCCACCTTCCCTTCCCAAAAGCAGATAATTCCTGTAGGTACATATTCACTTCTGATCCCTCATATTTCTAAAATTTTCCCTCACGGTAAAGCATTCAGACAACTCGTCCTCCTGCTCAAACCCAGCTACCGCTGTGCCTACAACACATCAACCTAAATCATCCTTCTATTCTCCAACCATAATAAATGCATAATTTAAAGTAAATTGGGTATTTAAAGTGATTGGATTTATTTGGATCTCTTGAGTTATTTGTTTTATTTGGATTCAGTCGCTTATCGCGTAGCTAGAAAATGGAGTCCCGAAGAATCAATGGATCGAGCAAGATCAAGAACAAAGTGAAGATAAAGACCAGAAGCTCAAGAGAAAGCCTTGTGAGCTCAAGACAGCGGTAAACCGCGCCAGGCGAGTCAATACTTTGATCATGTTGAACCTACATTTTCTGCAAATTACTTTGTTTTAAATTAACAAATTGCATGCTGTTATTTTTATGCAAATACATGCTAAATTTGATATTCTAGTTACATGCCTATCGTTTGCCTTGAATAATATACACCTCCTTTGGAATATTGGAATGTGTGAACCTTGTCGCCCTAGCAAAATTATAGTAGTAACCTTTCGAAAATAAGTCCGTAATTTATATGCCGTGCTTAGTATTGTTTAGGTAATCATGGGCGCGAGAGCGCCCAAGCATCACTTTTAATTATGAGAAAAATTTGGTTGGGTCAGTCATGGTGGTAATGACTGATAAATGTTGGATATGATTATTTTATATTTCCAAAAACCCCAACTTGCTTGAATATCTGGGCGGATTGGTTCGAGGGTGTGTGAGTGTTGTGCAGTGGATGCACAGTGTGGTGCAGTGGATGCACAAAGTGGGTTAGTGGTAGACCGCCCAGATACCACTAAGGACCGAATCTTGTCATGACCTCCCGGGTAAAACAGTGCAACCACAAGTTCGTAAAGTATGACTTGGCTTAGTAGATTTACCGGACCCTAGAAGTCATCCTTCCAGGAGGAGGTGTGGGATAGTGCAAGCGGCAGTCTAAGTGACGGCTTGAATGGGACACCCGGGTAGGGTGAAGTTCTGCTGTGGCGGGCTAGCAGGGGCGGGGAGCCAGCTGCTAGACGTTCAGAAGGAGGACATCCCGCACAACGTATGGGACCCACCGCAAGTGGGAGCGACCCATAGGGTGAAATGATGGAAGGGGCGAGGTACTTTGAACGGTTATTGTGATGGTCTGCTCAACCACACGTCTAAGGAATCGTGTGGGGCAATGAGTTGATTGTCTCTTGTGGTGAAAGTGTACAAACTCTGCAGAGTCAAAACTATTCGAATAGCCGTGCCCACGGTCAAGGGCAGACATGGGAACTTAACCAGATATAGTTCTATTTCAAAATGCTTTATGAGGGGCTGGAAAAGTGAAAGGGCAGTGTAAGGCCCTAGTTTGGAAATGACCTGGGTGTCGTCCCAGTGAAATGACCTGGGTGTCGTCCCAGTGAAATGACCTGGGTGTCGTCCCAGTGTTAAGTTAAGCGGCTATAACGCTGAAAAGAAATTGCTATATGGTGCAGATGCCATGTAACGGTGGATGGAATCTGGATCACTAATATTATTGCATGTTCTTGAACATTATGCTTTTGTTCAAAATGCTAGGTCTTAGGAATTTTTATATAATTGTATTCAAAAGCACTCTTCGCAAAAATAAAATAAACCTAAGCCATCATTTGGTTAGCCATACATGTTATATACTGCATTCTGTGTATTGGCTTGCTGAGCACGGGGTCGGAGTGCTCATGCTCGCTTTTGCGACAAATTCAGGAGCAGGAATCAGATCACTGCGCTTCAACAATACTTTTGGATCATGATGGCAAAGAAGATGAAGATGTCGAGAACTAGGCCGCGGTCCTCCAGTTGGCTGCCTGTGGGCATGTCCTGAGGGTCCCACCTGTGTGCTTCGTTCTTCCGCTGCTGCAATTTATTGATTTCGGCCTAATCGGCCCATGAGTAAGTCTACTATTATATTTACGTCTCCGCATGATATGAACTTTGATATTCAGAACTGTAACTGTGTGCACTATCTACTGATCTAGGGAATAGTGCAATTAAACACAGTAGATTTCGGATTGTAAAATCTGGGTCTGACAGGCATGGTATCAGAGCATATCGACTGCAGGTCGTGACCTAGTTAGCCTGGTCGTTAGTCCATGACTAGAATTATTTTCTCAGTATCTATTTTCACAAAACTAAGTGGTATTGCTCAATCTCAACTCTCTTAGATGATTTCCCTCATCTATATGTTGTCCTGGCCATTTTTACATCCGAGGCTCTCTTATCCCGAATTCAAAATAATAAAAATCTGGCACTTACTTTGTACGCTCTCTTTGAAAACTTTCCTTGGGCCAAAGTTACAACTCTTAAATTAGAAACTAAAAAAAAATCCATTTACCACAAAGATTTACTTACCAAAAATAATAGTAGGAGAGTGAACCTTAATACCCATCAAAGCAGCCCCGAATACTATCCTCTTCCTTCTATTGATTTCGAAAGGAAAATTTTGTTTCCCTTCTCATGCCCCTACTCCAAATTTTAAGGTTAGGAACGTCGGAGATGTTCATGAAGATAAGATAGTCTCGTCTTCAACGGACTATGCAGATGAACCCTATGCGCCATATGTGTGTTTCCCCCGAATAGACGTTGTCTTGTCGCGAGCTTTCACTTTGGCCCTGTGCACTGCCCTCTTGCCCTCGGGCGTTATATTTCGCACTCACAGGAAAAGATTGTTTGAAATAATTTGCAAGATTTGTGTGCCACCCCAGCTTCCCGGGGTATATTCCTTTAAAGTTAGAATGGGTAGGGATTACCTTATCCCCCACGATTCTACTCGTATCCCATGCTGTTCCCTCTCACCTTTCTAATTGAAAAGCCCTCAGTACCACTGAAGCAAAGTGATGGATCACCAAAGACCAAGACTCGAGACTCTGTCTTGCTAACACTCTCTCCTCACCCGCTCAGAGGTCCCATAGGTCAAATCGCCGCCGACTACACAGATTGACAAGGAATGTGTCGACGATATGAAGAGAAAGGACCTTGCACCTACCAATGCTCCGTAGACTATTCCCAACTACGAAGACGACCATCACCCTGGCGAATATCCTGTGAGCAAGGCCCTATGTTTTCCTTGTGGGAGACAAGACCGCTAACCCGACGAATGCTCTCAAAACCTACTGCTGATCAAGCAGCCAAAGAACCACGGATGGGTCCCCAACTCGCCACAGGACCCATCATACATTGAGCTAGGAGAGACAAATAATGATTAGTGGCACTTATTTTAAGGGGGGTAGCACTATGAGATAGAAACGCCGAAGACCTGCTAAGACGTATAGTTGGAGTTGCAACAACCTAGACTTAGAGCTGATCAGACTAGTACAAAGGGATTCGCAAGGCTAGAAATCTTCTGGTGATGAGGACTACAAGATGTACCTTTAGCTAAACTCGACATGCGTGGCAAAGCTAAAGAGTAAGAACGAGGTCCCAATAGAAGTAAAAGACCACCATATAGATATGTTCATTGACACCTCTTACATTCATAAGGCCCTCTACCCCCTAAGGTACAGACCATTCTTATCCACCTATCAATAAGAAATTCGGCGACCATATGTCCAATAGACGATGCAACTACTCCATTCCACGATAACATGAAGACAGCAACGTCAAAGAGCAAGGATTAGGAAGTCTACGACCTATCCAGAAAAACAAGATATCTTTCTTCCCCTTTTGACTTCTTCAAGTTCCAACCCCTATTGTGCAGATTTTCATCTCTCCATGAAGCTAAAGAACTATATGTTGAGCAACACCCCGAAACCCATTGCTAGCAAATATAACCCACCTCCATTCTTTCCGCTCTGCTGGAATCTCGGGGTCGAGATTCATTTAAGGGGGGTAGGTTTGTAACATCCTGAAAATTTGAATTTAAAAATTTAAAGCTTTTGAATTATTTTTGCAATGTGTTTTATTGAAATTTGGATTTTATGGTGTTTTCCTGAAATTGGATGAGATTTCAAATTTTTAAGGATTCATAAAATACAAAGACAAACATTAGTAATGCCAAAAAGGAAATATGCAGATAATGGAAAACTAAAATTTTAAACTAAGAATCTGAAAAGATGATCCAAAAAAATTTAAAAGTAAAATAAAAGTGATAACGATAAGCATCTCTAAGAATATATATATATATATATATATAAGTATGCATGTATGATATGTATGCATATAATTAAATGTAACAAGAAAATAATTTTTATGTAACAAATAGTAGCAAAATAGAAGATATAAAATATCAGGAAGAAAAGAAGTGAATATACTTATATATATATATACATACTTATACACACCCATGAATATCTAAAAAAAGGAAAATCAAAGAAAAATATATATATAAAAAGAAAAGAGAAAAAGAGTGCGGCCAGGCCGGCCATCACCCCGGCCCGACCCAACTCTCCCGACGCCTCCCCTCACTTCATCTCTCTGGCGCTCGGGCCCCGCCTTCCACCGCGCCTTCTCTCGCTGACGCGCGAGCCCCACGCGCCAGCGCTCTCCCCTGGCTAGCGGGCCGCCCCTCGCCCGTAGCTGGCGCGCGTCTTCTTCCTCCCTCCGCTCTTTCTTCTCCACGCGCCAGCGACGCTCGCGCCAGCTCTCTCTCGCGTCTGCGCAGCTAATCCCCCTCTCACTTCCTCACACCTCAAGGCCAAGTTCAAGGAACCCCGTCATCTATCTCCCCCGCACAATCTCGGCGAAGATTGCATCCATTCCCCCTCCCTTGCGCAGTCTCGGTGCGTCCCCCCCTCTCACTACTCCGCCCACCGATTCTCCTCGTCGCCCCTGGTTTTCCCCGTGCTCGCTGCCTATAAGAAGCCGGCCGAACCCCCATTGCTCCTCTCCTCCGTTGCTCTTCTCCCTCGCGCCCAGCCGAGCTGTCCAGTTGGTGCCGCCGCCGGCCCTCTTTCCGGTCCGGCCACCTCCGGCAAGCTCGCCCCATTTTGAGCGTGTCACGGCGTGAGCCCGAGAGTCCTCTGACTCTCCTCGCCGTTAATCGGAGCGCCATCGCCCGAGCGGGCCGCGCTCGCGTCTTCTCCGCCTCCGGCCGGCCATCGCCATTTCCGCCGCCGCCTCCACCACGGTCGACCCCGGGCCGATTGCGCGCTGTGGGAGCAGCACCTCATCACCCTGAAGCCCTTCCCACCGTCGGCCGAAGCTCTCCGCCGCCCCAGCCTCTCCGCCACGGTGACCTCCTCGCGCCGCCCATGGCCATCGCCGCCGGCCCTCTCCGGCACCTCCCCGACTCCAAGGGTCGCATGGTAAGCTTTCCCCCGTCTCTCTCCCGCTCGTGCGCACGCTATCCCTTCCCTCTCCTCCTCGGTCGCCGGCGCCCCAATCGGCTCCCTTACCCGGCCGCACTCCATCGCCGCCGGCCCGCCACCGTGTCTCCCGGCCGGAGCTGCCGCCTCCCCGAGCTCCCTCATCACCGGGGCAACCCCTTTTCCCGGTCGCCGCCTCCTCCCCGGCCTCTCCCCGCCGGCGCCACCGCCTCCTCCCCCTGGCCACGCGTCTCCCCTGAGCCTCCTCTGTTTCTTCCTCCTCTCCTCTGTACTGGCCGAGCAGAACCCCCCAATATTTTCTCTGGTGTGCATGACAGGTGGGCCCACTTGAAAGTATAACTCCAGCTTATATGCATGAGTGTGATCTCCCACTCCACCCCTAAGAAACTTGAAATGTATATCTAAAGTTTTCTCATTTGGACTAAGTGATGAAATATAATTTGCAAATAAAAATGGGCATAAAATTATAGGGTGAGGTTAAACTAAAAGTATTATGAAAAGAAGTTGAAAATTTAAGTTGATTCAATGGTATGTAAAGACACATGGTGAATGGAAAGTAAGAATAAAAAATTATTCATAAATTCATAATGAAAAAGATGGAATTGATTACATGTCCAAAGTTTAATAAAGAATTCATAATGAAAAGATGTATATGACCAAATTGGAAACTTAACAATTGGTTAATGTATTTATATGTCAATCAATATTAATAAGCTAGTCCTCATATACAAGATTAATGCAATTGAACAAAAATTTAACATGGGTTGGCTATATGCCAATTAAGGTTAATAGATTAATCCCCATATACTACTAAGACGAGATCATGCATAGCCTATTTTCAGATGACAAGAAAATCGACTTGGATTAAAGGGGGTTGCTGTTAAAATCTAATTAGGGAATACTAATTAAAGGAATCCTCTTTTATACATCAAAAGTGTTAGAAATTTAATACTGATAATTAAAAGTTGCATGTTAATAGCTAGTACTCCTTTAATCTTTTGTATTAGGTCTTAATTCCTAACTTAAGGTACAGTGAGATATTAATTGGGAAAAATCAGAAAATTAACCCATAAGTACTGCAAAAATCTATTTAGTGTATAAGGGATGCTTCTTGAACATTTAACCATGGATTAAACCTCACATGTTAGTAAATAATATGCCTTGAATATTTATTTTAAATCTTTAGTAACTAAAAGACTTAATAGGAATGTGTCTAAAGATGTGCTCTCATGAAAATGATAACTTAGTAAATAAAGAATTAGCCATTGCAAGATACTAGATCATAAACCCATGTTTTTATGCCCTTGCAATTAGGAGATCCCTTTTGACTATTAGATGATTTGAAACATTAAGCCAACAACTTTTATCAGAATGTAAACAAGATAGTTTAAGAGTTAATATTTGACCAATTACCGCAATTGAGCAAATAGCATAGCCGGAATAATTATTGGGGTCTAATTACCGTTTAGTGGCATTGGTAAAATATAGTTCTGTCAATGTCTAAATTTAATAAGGATCCTAATTAAGATATATGTATGTGTATGTATGCCGCAATTGTAATAAAGTAACCTCTAGGTCATCGGGTGATTAAAAGTAAGCTACCTAATATAGTTACGTAAATAGTAGTTATCACTAGCGAGCCATTAACAAATAAATTTTAGTGTTAGATCTTGCTAAATAGCAAACCCAGGAATATAACCTTATAAATCAAGCCTTGCTAGATAAATAAATAAAGCTAAGTCTAATAATAATAGCAAATGTATAGACAAAAGGATAACGGTGCCACCAATTAAACCTCAACGTTAGATTTAGTAAATAATATTGTCAAGCATGATTAAGTATAGCAAGCAACGACCCGTATAGGTAGATCCTAATTTAGATTAAATTAAGCCTAGCAATAACTGAGGATACATAAAATGTTGAGCCATAAAAATGCTATAAAACCAGACTCCAATATTTAATTGGTAAACTAAAAATTATATACATCTCTATATGTAACGTATACCCTGAATATGAGCGCTCGACAAAATAATGCTAATATAAATTTGTGTACCTATTCATAGGTCTAACCTAGCTCATGAAACTTCCTTGATAAATACAAATTGATAAAAGAAATTATTAATAAAAAGGTCAAGCCTCGCTTTTCTCCAATCGGCCGTGTCTAGCCACCTTCCCTTCCCAAAAGCAGATAATTCCTGTAGGTACATATTCACTTCTGATCCCTCATATTTCTAAAATTTTCCCTCACGGTAAAGCATTCAGACAACTCGTCCTCCTGCTCAAACCCAGCTACCGCTGTGCCTACAACACATCAACCTAAATCATCCTTCTATTCTCCAACCATAATAAATGCATAATTTAAAGTAAATTGGGTATTTAAAGTGATTGGATTTATTTGGATCTCTTGAGTTATTTGTTTTATTTGGATTCAGTCGCTTATCGCGTAGCTAGAAAATGGAGTCCCGAAGAATCAATGGATCGAGCAAGATCAAGAACAAAGTGAAGATAAAGACCAGAAGCTCAAGAGAAAGCCTTGTGAGCTCAAGACAGCGGTAAACCGCGCCAGGCGAGTCAATACTTTGATCATGTTGAACCTATATTTTCTGCAAATTACTTTGTTTTAAATTAACAAATTGCATGCTGTTATTTTTATGCAAATACATGCTAAATTTGATATTCTAGTTACATGCCTATCGTTTGCCTTGAATAATATACACCTCCTTTGGAATATTGGAATGTGTGAACCTTGTCGCCCTAGCAAAATTATAGTAGTAACCTTTCGAAAATAAGTCCGTAATTTATATGCCGTGCTTAGTATTGTTTAGGTAATCATGGGCGCGAGAGCGCCCAAGCATCACTTTTAATTATGAGAAAAATTTGGTTGGGTCAGTCATGGTGGTAATGACTGATAAATGTTGGATATGATTATTTTATATTTCCAAAAACCCCAACTTGCTTGAATATCTGGGCGGATTGGTTCGAGGGTGTGTGAGTGTTGTGCAGTGGATGCACAGTGTGGTGCAGTGGATGCACAAAGTGGGTTAGTGGTAGACCGCCCAGATACCACTAAGGACCGAATCTTGTCATGACCTCCCGGGTAAAACAGTGCAACCACAAGTTCGTAAAGTATGACTTGGCTTAGTAGATTTACCGGACCCTAGAAGTCATCCTTCCAGGAGGAGGTGTGGGATAGTGCAAGCGGCAGTCTAAGTGACGGCTTGAATGGGACACCCGGGTAGGGTGAAGTTCTGCTGTGGCGGGCTAGCAGGGGCGGGGAGCCAGCTGCTAGACGTTCAGAAGGAGGACATCCCGCACAACGTATGGGACCCACCGCAAGTGGGAGCGACCCATAGGGTGAAATGATGGAAGGGGCGAGGTACTTTGAACGGTTATTGTGATGGTTTGCTCAACCACACGTCTAAGGAATCGTGTGGGGCAATGAGTTGATTGTCTCTTGTGGTGAAAGTGTACAAACTCTGCAGAGTCAAAACTATTCGAATAGCCGTGCCCACGGTCAAGGGCAGACATGGGAACTTAACCAGATATAGTTCTATTTCAAAATGCTTTATGAGGGGCTGGAAAAGTGAAAGGGCAGTGTAAGGCCCTAGTTTGGAAATGACCTGGGTGTCGTCCCAGTGAAATGACCTGGGTGTCGTCCCAGTGAAATGACCTGGGTGTCGTCCCAGTGAAATGACCTGGGTGTCGTCCCAGTGTTAAGTTAAGCGGCTATAACACTGAAAAGAAATTGCTATATGGTGCAGATGCCATGTAACGGTGGATGGAATCTGGATCACTAATATTATTGCATGTTCTTGAACATTATGCTTTTGTTCAAAATGCTAGGTCTTAGGAATTTTTATATAATTGTATTCAAAAGCACTCTTCGCAAAAATAAAATAAACCTAAGCCATCATTTGGTTAGCCATACATGTTATATACAGCATTCTGTGTATTGGCTTGCTGAGCACGGGGTCGGAGTGCTCATGCTCGCTTTTGCAACAAATTCAGGAGCAGGAATCAGATCACTGCGCTTCAACAATACTTTTGGATCATGATGGCAAAGAAGATGAAGATGTCGAGAACTAGGCCGCGGTCCTCCAGTTGGCTGCCTGTGGGCATGTCCTGAGGGTCCCACCTGTGTGCTTCGTTCTTTCGCTGCTGCAATTTATTGATTTCAGCCTAATCGGCCCATGAGTAAGTCTACTATTATATTTACGTCTCCGCATGATATGAACTTTGATATTCAGAACTGTAACTGTGTGCACTATCTACTGATCCAGGGAATAGTGCAATTAAACACAGTAGATTCCGGATTGTAAAATCTGGGTCTGACATGTACGCAGCAAGTATGCCCTGGTGTCTATCAGATATGACACCAACCTCCCTACCAGGGCCGACCACGTGCCTCCGAACGAGCCGTAAGAACCATCCCCAGCTGTCTTTGTTCTCCCTCTCAACCAAAGCAAACGCCAAAGGAACCAACGCGTTGTCTGCGTCACAGGAAATGGCTATCAGAAGTGTGCCCTGGTACTTGCCAAGAAGAAACGTACCGTCAATGGAGAAGACGGGACGACAATGCCGAAAGGCCTCGATGGACTGAGCAAAGCACCAGAAAGCACGGAAGAATATCTGCATTCCATCTTGAGTCCATTCGTTCGGTTTCGGGATGTACTCATAATGCATGCCTGGATTAACCGCTTTGATTGCATTGAATAATGCTGGCAACTGCAAGTACCCATCTTCCCAGTCCCCATATATCATCTTCCAGATGCGTTGCTTTGCCCTCCATACTTTTCCATACCTTATCTCGTATCCAAATTTCTCCTTAACAATCCCAGCAAGTGTCTTCACCTTCATATTGGGTTCTCCCTTTACTATGTGACACAGTGACTTGGCAATAATGGTAGAGGTCAACTGCCAATGCTTCTGTTTGAGCTCTGCTTCGGCACAAGTGTGTGGGCCAACGATTCTTGTGATCTTGAACTTTCTCGTGTCCTTCTGTTTCCTAGCACAAATCCTCCATTCACATGTTTCCTTCTCGCACACAACTGTGTACCTCCGCTCCACATAAGAATGCCTCACCTTGAATGGCCTTTTACGGATCACTGAATACTCCTGCAACCACCTTTTCAATGCAGACAAGTCCTCAAACACCATGCCCTTCTCAATTGTCATGCTTGACCCGGCCTCAGGAGCATCTAGCAACTCGTCATCCCTTCCTTCTGCATATGCCTCATGAGAATGCCTAAGATCGCTGAATTCATGAACTGATGGATACCGGCCAGGGCAATAACGCCTGATCAGCTCAATATCACTTTCGGTCAGCTCTCCAAAAGGGCGGTCATCATCAGAATCAACGGCCCTTGCGATCTCGTAAGGCTCCAGATCATCCACAATTTGAACATCCACACTGTTGGAGTCCCTGCAGACTTCTTCAACGTTACCAGATGGAGCAACGGGAGGAACAACCACATTATCAGGAATGTTTCCTGCATCATAAGAACGACAACGATGGGATTGAGACAAAATAAAGGAATGACGGGAAAAGGCTAAAGTGTTGCTCGACACTTACTGGGATGATTCTGGGTCAATCTCATCTCCTGAGGGGCCGCCACGACATCATCAGTCCGACATTCAACTCGAACTGGTTGAGAAATCTGAACCTCGTTCGGGGCAGATAGAGCATCGGGCACCTCAGGCACTTCTTCCACATCCACCGCAAGGTCCGGTAACGGAGGGTCAAAGGGTGTCTGATCACCTAGTTCTGGTGAATAACCGTGAGGGGTGGGATCAATGGACACCTTCCGCACAACAAGGTCCAAACATTGGAACTCATTCCTCATAACCAATTTGACATATTTGTCCCACTGATCCTCACAACCAATTAAGATCAGCCGCCTTAGAATTGTGTCTTTCGAACCGAAGTGAAGTAACCCCTCAATTGTGATGCTCTCCTCGTTTGCATGACAATGTAACTCCTCCCGGGCCCTAGCAACCAGCTCACTAAACGATGGCCGATCACTGAATATCAGAGGCACCCTTTGCATTTCAACAAATCGAACATTTCCATAATCATCAGTTGTCACACTGCCTCCATGATATAGGGTGACTAGGTTGTCCATCTAGTTCATACAGAAAACCAAACTTAGTACCTTTAATCGAAATTGGATACTAAATAGTAACTAATAAGTACCTAGTCACTAACAGCTCACCCTGAACTAAACAACCCGTGGACAATACACCACCCTGAACCATATATAACACTGGCATCAAAGTTTCTCTATGCACATGGAAGCATCACTTAACAATCTATAAGAGCAAATCTAACCCAATAAAAATGTCCACAAAGAACTAAGTATAGTTACCACAACAGCGTAAACAGTCTATTATCCATTAAGTTGTGAAGCCAAATCCCGCAAAACATTAGCTTCCTATGCTAATCAAGATAGCAAACAATATAGCAAATATTAGACACAACCTACCATATATTGCCATAATCATGTAAAACTACAGCGTCCAAAGGTCACCGAAAACATACAATGCATACATCAACTCCTCTTCATTATAAGTATTAATCTATTCAAATGAGATTTGTTAGAACAGGTTCCCTCAACTATTCCAGACTTGCAACAAAACAACAGGCAACTCCCAAACTCCTAACAACCTCAGTCCTCAGCCATTGTGATTACCATGACTGCATAAACATCTAATTCACATTACATTAAACCATGGATTTCTACATTCCTGCTATCTTTTGATTCACCTGTGGGAGTTGTTTTACCTGTGCAGCGGAGATGCGGGCGGGCGGAGAGGGGAGGCGGGCGGGCGTGGATGGGGAGGCCGCCGGCGTGCTTGCAGACGCGGGCGGGGAGGCCGGGGACGGGAGGCGGCGGCACCGGGGGCGCACGGGAGGCGGCGGCACCAGGAGGCGGACGGGAGGCGGCCGGGAGGCCGGGAGACGGACGGGAGGCGGCCGGGAGGCCGGGAGGCGGACGGCCACCACGGGCGGGGAGGGGAGGCCGGCGGCGTGCTTGCAGACGCGGGCGGCCGCGGCGGGGAGGCGGACGGCAGGCGGCACCACCAGGGGGCGGCGGCACCAGGGGGCGGCGGCGGGGAGGCGGGAGGCCGGGGACGGGAGGCGGCGGCACCGGGGGCGCACGGGAGGCGGCGGCACCAGGAGGCGGACGGGAGGCGGCCGGGAGGCCGGGAGGCGGACGGGCACCACGGGCGGGGAGGGGAGGCGGCGGCACCACGCGAACGAGACAACGGGAGAGACCGAAAGAAACACAAGCAGAGGATATGGCCGCCCGGGGCCCCAAAGCTCGGCGCCAAGATCCACGGCTCCGAGCTCGGAGCCACGACCCACGGCGCCGAGCTCGGAGCCACCAGTCACGGCGCCGAGCTCGGAGCCACGATCCACGGCGCCGAGGTACCTGCCACGTCGGCGCCAAGCAGGCCGCACCGCAGGCGCGGGGCTGGCACCTCGACGCCGTGGTCCACGGCGCCGAGACGTGTTATCTCAGCGCCGTGGGTCACGGCGCCGAGCTCTGGGTCCAAAAACGGAATTAAAACTACCAGGGGTCTAAATGTGAATATTTTTCAAAAAAAGGGCTAAAATAGAAAAAATTCGGTACAGTTGTCTTATCTTCGTACTGGTGTACTAGGAGTGATACGGTAATACCGAGTTTTTGACTGTATATGATGTGGGATTAGCAAAAACATCATTTATCACGGGGAATTTATAAAAATAGCATCTCTACTGTACAGTCATCGTACGATATTAACATCAGATCGACACGTGGTGGAGTGTCGCACGATCACCGTGCAGCTTTAGCCACGACCCGACACGTGGTAGGCTAATGCGCACAGTGAACGTGCGGTACTCCGCCATGTGTCGGCTGAAGGTTAATGCCGCATGGTGACCGTACGGCAAAGATGCCATTTTTGCAATTACGGCTCCGAGAGTGTCATTTTTGCTAATCTCGCTCAAATACAGCCATTTTAGCTAATAACTCCAGTAATACCAACTTACACAGTTGCAAGTTTTTAAAATTTATAAATGTGACTAACTATATATTAGGTGGCTAAACTTTACCGAGCTCGGTCGAATTTGTCGGGCGTTATATCTGAACCCAACAATCCAGTCGCATCCCCTTATTAAGACTGTGCATTCGGTTAGTTCGGTAAAATCGGTTCGGTATATACGGTATATACATCAAATACAGTATTGTTAGTTCGGTAGTATATGGTATTTTTGAAAATACGGTTCGGTATTGCTAAATCCCAATTTATTTTGGTGCAGTATCGGTAAATACCATATTTACCAAAGTTAACGCAAATTACAAACAATATAGTGACTAGCGAGATACGAGCCGATGTCCCAGCCCTTGCTCGACCGGTCGGTCTTGCCGCCCAAAGCCCGGCACAGGATCTGCAGTAAATAACAACAGTTTATACCTCTGTTGGCCACTCACAACAGTGCAATACTAAGAGCAACTCCAAGAGATGGGCTAAATTTGATCCTCTATAATCTCATTTTAGGGGACATGCTAAAAAGTTGGGGATCAATATAACTCCTTTGCTCCAACAGTCATCCCCAAAATTGATCCCCTAAATATTTTAAATCTGCTACATGGGCTTGTTGGATAGGAACATTTTTTGTTGGACAGGAACATGTTGATCTGCACTAAGGATGAGAAATATGAACCTGAACATAGATGTAAATTTCTATAAGATTGATGGCTATTTCAGAAGGAACGGATGCGCCTCACCAAAAGCTGGTAACTACAAAATATTTGTGTAAATTTAATAGTATAAACAAGTCAGTAAAACCCCGTTTTTATCAGCATGCCAATTGTTACAACCCAAGCTTTCATACACATTTCCACATACTTCAGAGACTTCAGTGGAAATGTTCTTCCAATAACAAACACGATTAGTTTTGACTGCAAATCTGACACAACCAAAATATCAAAGCATGAGCACTTTCCTGTCAGTAATGGATCATGTCCATTTCCGAATAAAAATGACTGAAATGGTATTGACACTCTCCCCCTACAAGAATAGTAAGCATCAAGAAATGTTATTTGACAAATAAATCGATGATCAGCCGAATTAGCAGGGGATTTGTCAAACGTAAAGGTCGTATTAAAGGAATCAGGCCAAAGGATACAGTGCAAGTTTGAGGGGCTACTCAACTGAGTTCCTGAATATTGAATGTGCAGTCAGCAGAGAGCAAGGTAAGATTTAACCAGAGTAGTCTCAAAATGTCAAGCAAACTGTCATTACATTAATTAGCTAAGTGCTTAAGATTTGAGAGAATTTCTAAAGAACAAAAACTCTGTAAATCACCTAGTGTTCTGAAATTTAACCCGACTTAGAGGAATGTCGAGCTACAATCTCATTCTGTAGGCTCTTGTAGAACTGTTGTTGTATGACTGATAGGCCAGTAAAATATACAAGGAGGCAAAATAACATTGTCTTCTATTGTCACCCCGCTCTGCCTTCTACTCTCAATTCGACTAATACATCCACAGAACTTGTTTACGCCCTCTTGTATAGCTTTCCAACGATGAAAAAGAGAAATTTCAGAGCGATCTGATTGGAATTCCTTATTGGAATGAAAATACTCATGTATCCTCTTCCAATATGCTCCACGAGTTTGATTAGTGCCTTGGATAGGATCAATACTTGTATTCAACCATGCCGAGACCAATAGCTCATCTTCTGACCTGCTGAAATTCTTTGTCCTTTTTTGATTTGGTCTCAAGGAGGGTGTATGATCCACATTCTATGATGGTTGCTCCCCAACAGGGCTAAGTCCTTCCCAAGCAAATTCACTATTTCCATTTGACAATAGGTTTGTAAAATAGCCATCACCATCCATGGTTCAGTACTATTTGAAACAAAACAATCCAGGAACAAAAATTAAGAATTCAGGCCACTTGCTAACAAGATTATGTGTAATTTGGAGTGAAACAAGCAATGGGAGTTACCTATTCCTGTAGTTGTGTAAAACCTGTCAGGTACTTGCTTTAGTTTACTTCCTAGAAGGTAGAACTCTTTCAATCACTTTCCTCAATCTGGTACACAAAATTTCATGAAGAGTGAATCCTCAATCTGTTCCTATGTTGGCCGTCTGTGATACCTTTAGTTTAGGTTCATGAACTCTCAAAAATGATGAATCATGAATTGTGGTTAACTGAAATGATATACCACCAATAAAACCATGAATTCATACTTATACATTTGCTAATATTGCATAGGTAATGTCCAAGAAAATTGCATTTTTCTGTGGATTTAAGAAACTGTATTGAACTATCAGAAATCGTACACTTATGATTCTCCAACAAGAAAATGCCCAATCCATTAATCTACAATGAGTCAATCACCATTGATACATTCATACTAGAAATGCAAAGTGCAACTAGGAAGGCGAAGGAAATAGGAACATAGACCGCAATATCAGACCGCAATGCTTATTTTGCTCAGACATACTTTGCGAAGGAAATAGGAACATACTTTGCGAAGGAAATATCAGACCGCAATGCTGTCGGAGAGGCGTACGCGGCCGGCGAGGAGGCGCAGGCGGCCGGCGGAGAGGCGCAGGGGCCGGCGGGGAGGTGCAGCGGCCGGCGGAGAGGCGTAGGCGGCCGGCGGAGAGGCGCAGCGGCCGGCGGAGAGGCGTAGGCGGCCGGTGGAGAGGCGCACGCAGCGGCCAGCGGAGAGGCGCAGGGGCCGGCGGGGAGGCGCAGGCGGCCGGCGGGGAGGCGCACGCGGCGGCCGGCTGGGAGGCGCAGGCGGCCGACGGGGAGGCGAAGGGGCCGGGGGGGAGGCGCAGGCGGCCGGCGGGGAGGCGAAGGGGCCGGGGGGAGGCGCAGGCGGCCAGCGGGGAGGCGCAGGGGCCGGCGGGGAGGCGCAACGGCCAGCGAAGGAAAAAATTGCAGAGAGGCGCAGCGGCCAGCGAAGGAAAAAATTGGGCGCGGATCGCTACTCGCGCGCGGGAACCGTGATTGGGGACGCGTGGGGTGAGGCCATATTTGGCTCCGATGAGGTGAGATATTGGGGGTGTTAAAATTTTTAATAGTGGTTTTGGGGATCTTTTGGAGAGGGTTTTTTCCACTAATCACCAAAATTTGTTTTAGGGGATGTATTAGCCCATCTCTTGGAGTTGCTCTAATATTCACTAATAAGAACCAAAGATTTAATGACACATACTGATAAAAAAAGGGAACCCTTTGCATTTTCCAGATTGTCTCATGAAATTTCTCAAGATTTTGCAAGCAGAGACATTGAAACAGTCAAGCCATCTTGCAAGGCAATCAAAGTTGGACCAGGCCAACAATTGACGCTGTTTGAAATGGGAATGATTAAGCTGTAAGCGGGCATTTTTAAGCTCTAAACGCGTTACCACAGGCGATCGATTTCTCGGTGTTGGTTTGGGGTCACTAACAATGCCGGGGCCGGCGACACATCACATCCAGCTCGTTCCTTCATCCGATTCCAACCGGAAGAAATTGGGAGAGCCATGTGGAGAAGGACACGGGCACACCCTCACCCTGGCATGACATGAAACATTGACGCCATTTTCGGTTTGTTCCGTATTTTCGGTTTTTAGTCGGTTTTTCCCGAAAAAACCGAACACAAAAAAACCTAAAATATGAAAACCGAACTGAATATCGAAAATCGGTCAAACCGAGTTGACCGTTTCGGTTCGGTTGAAATGTGCACAGTCCTACCCTTTATCTCTAATAAAACTAGCCACTTTCCACCCTTCTACCCACCGGCCGCCACTATCCTCAACCCTCCCAAGTCCCAACGTGCCGCCTCTCAACGCCTCACCTGCGCCACCCTCCTTCACCTCTTGCCATCGCCCTCATCCTTGTCTTCAATGGTGATGCCACTAGATCAGCTAACATCTTAATTTGCTCCTCCTTTCTCGTATGACTCTATCACCGACCTGTCCTTCACCTTCGCCCACCATCGTGCCTCTGTTGTCCCCTCCCTCTCTCTAAGTTTCGGGCTCCGGTGAATCCCAAATATTTAACCCGATAGCGCCGGAGAAGAGGGCGTCGAGTTTGCTGGAGTATGGATCTCTAAACCGATCTGAATGTTAGAAATTTGACTACCTAAAATAGAATTAGTCCAGTGATGTATAGCAAACCCGATAGAAAAATGCATAGTTGCGCCATGGTCCATAGCCATATGCAGTTACGTGTATTTCTGGTCGAGCATACAATCCAGCCTTTTAATTCTTATGCGTAAACTCTCATTATAAAGTGAAAGCTGAAACGAAGCTGAACAGGATGGGAGAATAAACGGGATTCGCCTATGATCTATACAGAAGGTTTCTCGGCGCTGCTGAACAAAGCTGAACAGGAGGGAAGAATAAACAGGATTCGCCTATGCTCGAACGCTCCGAGCATATCCCACCTCGTCAACGATCATGTTCAGTAAGAACACGAGGACTCAGAAGGATAGAAAGATGGCTGCTCTCCACCTGACGTCGGAGGCCATGAATGAGAAGTACCTGGGTTTGCCGGAGTAAATTGGAAGGTCGAAATCAAAAGCCTTTGAGTATTTGAAGCATAAGATATGGCAACACATTCAGGGTTGGAAAAGGGAAGTTCCTTTCTAGGGCTGGGAAAGAGATCTTGATTAAAGTAGTAGCATGTTAGAGTTAATCTAGTTGTTTTCAGTTCTATGATCACAATAGGCTACGACCATATTCCCGTGTGCCGCCTTCGCCGCCGTCGTCGACTCCCCTGTCGCCGACTCCCTCGCCGCTCGCGCCTCCAGCCTTCGCCCGACGCCGCCGGCTGCTCCCTCCGCGCCGGCCGACGCCGCCGCTCCGCTCCCTCGCGCGGGCGCTCCCTTCGTCCCCGCCGCCGGTCGCTCCTGCGCCGCCGCTCCGCGCCCAACGCCGGCCGCTCCCGCGCCGCCACTCCCTTGCGCGGCTGCCACCCCCGGTTCCTCCGCCGGCCTGCTGGACGCGCCTCTCCTGGCCGCCAGCCGCTGGACCGTCGCCGACCCGCCGCCGGCCCCACGCTTGCCGGCCTCCACCCGGCTCACTCCGCCGACCGCCATCGTCCGGCTCCTAAGTGGGGGCCGCTGCCGGCCCGCCGCCGACCCGCCTCCTGGTCGCCCCTCTGGCTGCCGATCGGATCTCGGTCTCAGTAGCTTCCTTTAGAAGCTAAGGAAAGGTAGCTTCCGGAAAAAAAAGAAGCAAAAAAAAACGTCGATCTAACCGCCGCGCCGTCCAGCGCCGCCTGTTAGACTTCGTTACCTTGGTCGCCGCGCCGTCCAGCGCCGCCTACCAATGGGCACCGTTTCCCTCCCTCGCTGCCCGGTGATCTTTGATGGTGTTAATTACACCGACTTCGTGTCTCACATGCGCATTCACATGCGTGGTCTTCGTCTCTGGGGCGTTCTCTCTGGCGATGTCACCTGCCCGCCTTGCCCTATTCCTCTGACGGAGCCTACGCCTGTTGCATTGCCTTCGACAGCCGATAAGGCTGCTACTGAGGCCGCTCGCCTTGCTAATGATGACGCTGCCTCTACCTACCAGGAGGATCTGGATTCCTACAAGGATCGTCTGACCGTCTACACTCAGTGGTACGATGACGACGCTCGGGCTGCTGCTGTCTTCATCGCCAGTGTCCAGCCTCAGTTCTCTTCTGAGGTGGTGGGACTCTCTTCGGCTTTCCAGATGTGGACTCATCTTCGTCAGCGCTACGAGCCTTCTGGTGATGCCCTGTACCTGTCTGTGGTCCGCCAGGAGCACTCTCTTCAGCAGGGTGATGCTACTGTTGGCGCCTTTTACGCTCAGAGCTCTGCTGTTTGGCGTCAGTTGGACTCTCTCCGCACTGCTGGCTGTCGTACCTGTCCGTGCTGCCTGGATGTACGTGCTGACCTGGAGTTTCAGCGGGTTTACGAGTTCCTTACTCGCCTTCGTCCTGAGTTCGAGCAAAGGCGTGCCCAGCTTCTTGCACGCCACCCTCGTGTCACTCTCCTGGAGGCTCTTACCGAGATACGCGCAGAGGAGACTCGTTTGAGTGGTGCTGGTCTGATGCCACTCCCCTCTGTGCTCGCCGCTCGTCCGCCTGCTACACTGCCTCCTCCAGCGGCTACCACAGGTGGTGGTGGCCGTCCTCCGTCTGGAGGTGGCCGTCCTCACTGTTCCTACTGCGACAAGGATGGCCACACTGAGTCCCAGTGCTACAAAAAGAAGCGGCATCTTTCACGCCGTTCTTCTACTGGCACTAGTGCTTCTACGACGACGTCTGCCTCGACTTCTTCAGCAGCTTCTCTCACCGAGCAGGAGATAGCCAGACTTCGACGCCTACTTGCCGCTTCAGGTTCTCCCTCGACAGGTTCTGCAGGTTCTGCTACTGACTCTTCGGGCACTGAGAGACCACCTCCTACACAGTCAGGTACCTCCCCGTGGATTCTTGATTCTGGAGCATCTTTTCACATGACTCCTGATCCTTCCACTCTGTCTTCTATTACACCTCTTGATTCTCCTGTCAGTGTTCTTACTGCTGATGGTACATCTCTTTCTGTCTCTGGTCGAGGATCTCTTAGCAACTCATCTTTTCATGTTCCTTCTGTTGCTCATGTTCCTCGCCTTACCTTGCAGCTTCTTTCTGCTGGGCAGATTACTGACCTTGGTTATCGGGTTATTCTCGACTCTGACTCTTGTTGTGTTCAGGACTGCCACACGGGAGGTCTGGTTGGTTCTGGCCCTCGGCGCTGTGACTCACAGCGTCTCTGGGAGCTTGACTGGCTTCATCTTCCTTCCGCTGCCACCACTGCCGCCAGTCTCTCCGCTTCTGCCACTTCGTCTACCGGCTCTTTCCAGCAGTGGCATCACCGTCTTGGCCATCTGTGTGGATCTCGTCTGTCGTCCTTAGTTCGTCGTGGTCTTCTGGGGTCTGTCTCAGGAGACGTGTCTTTAGATTGTCAGGGCTGTAAGTTACGTAAACAGATTCAGCTTCCTTATCCTCATAGTGAGACTGTGTCTCAGCGTCCTTTTGATCTTGTTCATTCAGATGTTTGGGGTCCGGCTCCCTTCGTTTCGAAAGGGGGTCATCGTTATTATATTATTTTTATAGATGATTTCTCTCACCACACTTGGATATATTTCATGTCTTCTCGTAGTGAGGCCTTGCCTATCTATAAACAATTTGCCACTATGATACACACACAGTTCTCCACTCCTATTCGTGTCTTTCGTGCTGATTCTGCTGGCGAGTACCTCTCTCGTCACCTGCGCAGCTTCCTTGCTGAGCAGGGCACTCTCGCTCAGTTTTCTTGTCCTGGTGCTCATGCTCAAAATGGTGTCGCTGAGCGCAAGCATCGTCACCTCCTTGAGACGGCTCGTGCTCTGATGATCGCCGCTTCTATTCCACCTCACTTTTTGGCCGAGGCTGTTTCCACTGCCACCTATCTCGTCAACATCCAGCCCTCTTCTGCTCTTAAGGGTGCGATCCCTGTTGAGCGTCTCTGTGGTTGTCTTCCTGACTACTCTGCCCTTCATCTGTTTGGCTGCGTTTGCTACGTTCTCCTTGCCCCTCGAGAACGCACCAAACTGACCGCTCAGTCTGTTGAGTGTGTCTTTCTGGGGTACAGTGCCGAGCACAAGGGATATCGGTGCTGGGATCCTGTTGGTCGTCGGATACGGGTTTCTCGGGATGTGACTTTCGACGAGTCTCGTCCATTCTACCCACGTCATGCCTCTCCTTCGGCTTCCTCTGTGGAGTCTCTGTCTTTCTTGACCTTTCCAGATACTCCTATATTTGTTTTGCCCTCGTCCACCTGTCCTACTGAGTCTCCACATATTCCCCCTGTGGCCTCTCCGCTGTTGTCGCCGCCTGTGTTGTCTCCTACGACTCCCCAGGCTCCTCCCACTATCGTCTACACTCGTCGACCTCGTATTGAGAATATTTCCGATGAGCCATCTTCTCCTGATGTTCCATTTTCTTCTGATGCTCCATCTTCTCCTGATGGGCCATCTTCTCCTCGCTACGCTCTCCGCGATCGCCAGTCGATTCGGCCTCCTGCCCGTTTTGCCTTTGCTGGTGCAGCTACTCGTGAGCCTGTCTCCTACCGGGATGCTGTTACTCATCCTGAGTGGCAGCTTGCCATGGCCGAGGAGATTGCTGCCCTCGAGCGTACTGGTACTTGAGATCTTGTTCCTTTTCCATCTCATTCTCATCCCATCACGTGTAAGTGGGTCTATAAGATTAAGACTCGCTCTGATGGTTCTCTTGAGCGCTATAAGGCGCGTCTTGTTGCTCGTGGTTTCCAGCAGCAGCATGGTGTTGACTACGACGAGACTTTTGCTCCTGTGGCCCACATGACCACTGTTCGCACTCTTCTTTCGGTGGCGTCTGTTCGCCACTGGTCTGTTTCTCAGCTTGATGTCAAGAATGCCTTTCTTAATGGCGAGTTGCGTGAGGAGGTCTACATGCATCCGCCACCTGGGTATTCTGTTCCTGAGGGCATGGTCTGTCGCCTTCGTCGCTCTCTCTATGGCCTTAAACAAGCCCCTCGTGCTTGGTTTGAGCGCTTCTCCTCTGTGGTCACTGCTGCTGGTTTTTCAGCTAGTGATCATGATCCTGCGCTCTTTGTCCACACTTCGTCTCGTGGTCGGACTCTTCTTCTCCTGTATGTTGATGATATGATCATTACGGAAGATAATTCTGAGTACATTGCCTTTGTCAAGGCTCGTCTTAGTGAGCAGTTCCTTATGTCGGATCTTGGTCCTCTCGTTACTTCCTTGGGATTGAGGTTACTTCCACTCCAGATGGTTTCTTTATGTCCCAAGAGAAATATATTCAGGATCTTCTTGATCGCGCCTCTCTCACTGATCAGCGTACTGTTGAGACTCCCATGGAACTCAATGTTCACCTCTGACTCTCTGATGGCGAGCCTCTTTCTGATCCGACTCGCTATCGTCATCTTGTTGGGAGTCTTGTCTACCTTGCTGTTACTCGTCCGGATATCACTTATCCAGTTCATATTCTGAGTCAGTTTGTTTCAGCTCCCACTCAGGTTCACTACAGCCACCTTCTTCGAGTTCTGCGATACCTTCGTGGGACTATCTCTCGCCGTTTCTTCTTTCCACGTTCCAGCTCGTTACAGCTTCAGGCCTATTCGGATGCTACTTGGGCCAGCGATCCCTCTGATCGCCGGTCTATCTCTGCTTACTGTGTTTTTCTTGGTGGTTCTCTTATTGCCTGGAAGACGAAGAAACAGACTGCAGTGTCCCGTTCGAGTGCAGAGGCTGAGTTGTGAGCTATGGCTCTCTTGACAGCAGAGATTACTTGGCTACGGTGGTTACTTGAGGATTTTGGTGTTTCTGTCACTACACCGACCCCTCTCTTGTCAGACAGTACAGGTGCTATCAGTATTGCTCGTGATCCTGTGAAGCATGAGCTCACCAAGCACATTGGTGTTGATGCTTCTTTCATGAGGACTGGTGTGCATGATCAGGTGATTACTCTTCAGTATGTGCCTTCAGAGCTTCAGATAGCGGATTTCTTCACGAAGGCCCAGACTCGAGCACAGCACAGCTTCTATCTCTCCAAACTCAGTGTTGTTGATCCACCATGAGTTTGAGGGGGGTGTTAGAGATATATGTATAGTTTGTTATTCCCCATTGTTATGAGGGGTTCTTTGCATATTTACCACTTGTACTTTGTGTATATATACTGGCCCATTGGCCTCATATGAATACAAGCGCTATTCATAACAATTCTATGACTATGGTAGTCTACGACCACGTTTAAGCATGGTAGCAGTCGTAAGTCGTAAAACACTGTAGAAGTTGTAAGTCGTAAGAACATTGTAGCAGTCGTAGTTGTAAGGAGTTAGGAATCAGAGTCTGTTTAGAATTCAGAGTGGTCGTAAAAAGAAAGACCGGGATATTTCCGAGTCGGATTCTTAGCGTGGTATGCTGCGTTGGTTACAAAGTCTTGTATGTTGCTTCTCTATATAAAAAAGAGAAAAAGGATGCAACCACATCGCATTACAGCACGTCGGAAAAAAAGGAAGAAAGAAATCAATCTGTCTTCGCATGTGTGATCTCGAAATCTAAGCTCATCGATTCGCCTAGGCCCTGGGCAAATTTCCCAACAATTGATATCATAGCCTAAGTGGATGAAGTGATGGTCGGCAACCCTGTTGATACGAATATGTCAGGTGCACTTGTCAAGGTTTCGACCAATATGCTCGTGGGTGGATGATGGCCAAGATAACTCTAGATATATTTACACAAGTCACAGCAAATAAGACCGCCAAAGAAATCACTCGAAAAACCCTTGGATCACAAAATCATTCGTTGATGCCAAAATCAATCAAAACCGAATTTCTTCATAAATTTGCTATCAAAGTGCCTAGATAATTGAAGATTGATTTCAAGTGGTTATCTTTATCTCATTCACGTCCTTGCACAGCAAGGTCAAAAAGAGAAAAGAGGAGAGATCAAAACTAACCCAAATAAGAGCAAATCAATCAAGACATGATAGATTCATGTTGGTGCACAAAGATTGATATATTACTTACTTGATGAGGAGGTAAGTTTTACAGTCTAGAGCATACACACATAAGGCTTCAACCCAAGGAACCCTAATCTCCCATGAGAGAGAGGAAGAGCTAGCCACCAAAAGGATTAGCCAACCTCTTCAAATCTTAGCCCTTGCATCTCCTTCCGCGTGCGTTGCTACACTATCACGCTCAGGTGTCCTCCTATGATCATATCCTCTTGTCGAGATAGGGTAATGTGATAGGAAAACATATATGCAAAGCTTATGGAAAGAGCAAAAACGACAAACCCAAAATTGAAAAAAAAACGTCACTCCATTGCCATATATGCAATGGATCCCCCGCACTACGCCTGGCTGTCTCGAGTTGTCTACGCCTCCCCAGTCCCCAAACCTTTCCCCAGCTCAACTAGAGGTATCTGTTGAGGAACCGACGCTGGAGACCAGTCCGAGCGATTCCTCTGCTTAGAACAAGAACGAATCAATCACAGAATCATAAAATAATAGATTGAACACAGAGAGGTAGAGAGAACTCCTGGTCTTTCTTTATTGCTTTAGATTGCATCGGGGTACATAATGTGGGGGGTCTAGGTCCCTATTTATAGTCTACGGTAGGGTGCCCAATTAGATCAGGACTCTGGATAGAGTTCAGGTTTCCTAACACTCCCCCTTGGGCACTCACCCAACATGTTCATGCCTCGTCAAAACTCCATAAAAACCCAGTGGGAAAAATTTGGAGAAAGAGTACATGATACATGTGATGCTGCGATGCACGAATTGCCTCGTTAAAAACCTTGGTCGAGAAACTTCATGGAAAACTCGTCAAGGGAAAAAGAGTACAATTCACCCAAATTCATTTGGTCTGCAAGACTTTATTTTTGGGTACTTAATCTTCATGATCAAGATTTATTAGCGGGCTTATGAGAATTCTCCCCCTGAATTCTGCACTTCTCTAAGTCTCATCATTCCAATTCCACGCACGCACCTTTCAAAGCTAGATGCGGGGAGTGACTTAGTGAATAAATCTATGAGATTTTCACATGACTTAGTATGCAGTACTTTAATCTCGTCCATCTTTTGCAATTCACGTGCATAGAAGACCTTGGGGTTGATATGCTTTGTGAGATGACTCTTCACATAGCCCGTTTGCACTTGTGCAACGCAAGCTGCATTATCTTCATAGATAATTGTGGGAGTTTGCACAATGTTCATCCCACATGACTGCTGGATGTGGTGAATCATTCGGCGGAGCCAAGCGCACTCTCGTGCGGCTTCATACAGTGCTATAATTTCTGAGTGGTTCGTCGAAGTAGCTACCAGGCTTTGCTTAGACGATTTCCATGAAATTGCAGTTCCACCACACAGGAATACATAGCCTGTTTGTGACTTAACGGTATGCGGGTCTGACAGATACCCAGCATCTGCATAGCCAATCAAGTTCAGATCTTGATTTTTTTTGTAAAACAATCCGAGGTCCTTGCTACCTTGGAGGTATCGGAAAATGTCCTTTATGCCCTGCCAATGCGTTTTGGTGGGCTCTGCACTGTACCTTGCTAACAGGTTCACGGCAAATGCAATGTCCGGTCTAGTGCAGTTTGCTAAATACATGAGTGCTCCCACTGCACTCAAGTATGGGAATTCCGGTCCCAGGACTTCCTCCCCCTCTTCCCTTGGTCGGAAAGGATCTTTTTCTTGCTGTAAAGACCTACCGATCATCGGTACTTTCGAGGGAAATACCTTCTCAAAGCCAAACCTTTCGAGCACCTTCTGGGTGTAGGTCGACTGATGTACCAAGACTCCTTCAGGGACATGCTCAAGCTGCAAGCCTAAGCAAAACTTGGTCTTGCCCAAATCTTTCATTTCAAATTCTGACTCCAAGTGGGAGCTTGCTTCTTTTATGTCTTCGGCTGTCCCAATGATATTCAGATCATCTACATACACAGAGATTATACAGAATCCATTCTGGGATCGCCGTATAAATACTCAAGGACAGTCTTCATTGTTCGTGTAGCCTTTCTTGTAGAGAAAGTCGCTCAAGCGATTATACCACATTCTTCCAGATTGTTTCAGTCCATACAGTGACTTTCTGAGTTTCACACTGTATAGATTTCTATTTGCTTTGTCTTGGTTCGGGAGAGGGATTCCTTCAGGGACTCTCATATAAATCTCCGAATCTAAGTTATCATAAAGGTATGCAGTCACAACATCCATCAATTTCATTTCCAAGTTCAAGTTCACTGCCATTGAGATCAAGTATCTAAAGGTAATTCCACTCATGACTGGGGAGTAGGTTTCTTCATAATCACCTCCAGGACGTTGAGTGAAACCTTGGGCTACCAGCCTTGCTTTGTATCTCACTACTTCATTTCTTTCATTTCTCTTTCGAACAAATACCACTTGTGCCCAACGGGGTGTATGTGGGGAGGTGTGCGGCATACGGGCCCAACACCTCTCTTTTATTCAGAGATAGCAATTCAGTTGCTATTGCCTTCTTCCAATCTTCCCAATCTGATCTTTGCTTACATTCAGCGAGCGATGCAGGTTCGGGATCAAGATCGATGATGGTGGCAATTTTCTTTGCGAAGTAGATATCGATATTAGCTGTTGTCCTATTCAGGGACTCTCCCGTGTGCACATAATTTATAGCTATTTCTTCATGAGTTGCTTCTTCTGGAGCGATTGCTTCTGCTAGAGTTTTACCTTGCACATCGCTTCTTTCAATTGCGGTGGCAAGTCCCTTTAGTTTTTCGGCTCCGATGTGTGCGCACACATCCATGCCGATGGGGATATTCAGATCCGGTATGCCCTTTTCTGAAGGTGTCATACTTGTGCCAGGTCTCAACTGGCTCCCCTTCTCATTCTGGGGGACTTCAATGATCGGCTGTGGTAAATCCCTCTTATCCTTTTTCACCAGGCGTCCCCGGTTACTAAGGATTCGAGGAACCGGAGTTCTCGTCCTCTTTTTTATTTTTCTGAGGCCTCTGGACGAGATTAGGGATACCTTCTGCTTTCTTTGGTATTTCAACCCTCTCCGGTGCAGTGCGTGCAGGCACAAGCGACTTAGTCACGCTCTTCAAATCACTAAAGTGATCAGGCAGTTGATTTGCTAATGCTTGCAAATCTATTGTCTTCTAGACTTCTCTTGTCTTCTGGACTTCTATTGTCTTTTGGACTTCTCTATTTGTTTCACTAATGTGCGGGTCATCTGCATGAATTCCCGTGGCTTGCCATGTAATGTCTTCTGGACTTCTCTAGTGCGTGGGTCATCTACATGGATTCCCCAGGCTTGCCACATAATTTCCCGACATTCTTCATCAAGGGGTTGATTTCCTCCCCCTAATGTTGGGAAATCTTCGGTGCTGACCATTGCGCTAGTTGCATAGGTGAATGGATGTTGTAGACCGAAGGTCTAAGGTTGATGAGATTCGCTGCATGCAGGACTGCATGTCCCCAACATGTAGCTGCTAGATTTCAATTATACAAAAGGGGTCGGGCAATAATTTTAATTCTTTTAATTAAAGCCTCTGCCAAACCATTCTGGGTATGGACACGCGGTAGTGAATGCTCAATTGCAATTCCCATCGCCATGCAATAATCATCAAATGCCTTTAAAGTAAATTCTCCGGCGTTGTCCATTCGAATGGACTTGATATGATGATCTGGAAACACATTTCTGATGCGAATGATCTGCGAGATCAATTTTGCAAAGGCGTGGTTTCTTGTGGACAACAAACCCACATATGACCTCTTCGAAGAAGCGTCAATGAGCACCATGAAATACTTAAACGGCCCTGAGACAGGCTGAATGGGACCGCAAATGTCTCCTTGGATGCGTTTCAAGAATGCAGGGACTTCATCCTTCACTTTCAGAGTGGAGGGTCTAGTAATTAGTTTCCCGGTGGCACATGCAGGGCACACAAAATCTTCATGATTCGGGAAATTCTTCACATTAATATTATGGCCATGCGAGTTATTTATTATGTTTCTCATCATCCTAAGACCTGGGTGGCCTAATCTGTCATGCCAGAGACAGAAGAGTTAAGAGTTTCTAAACACTATTTTCAGAACAGTGTGTGCTGCAGGCGCTTTAATGTTAGTATAATATAGCCCAGTGAAGGAAGTTTTTCTAATATTCTTTTGCCATTCTCTTCGCGCTTCATAATGAGCAGGTATTTCTTACCGTACTCTTCTTCAGTCTCAACGTGGAAATCATTTGCGCGGATATTCTTAAAACTTAAGAGAGTTCTAGTCGATTCTGGGTACAATAAGGCTTCTTCAATAACCAAAGTTGTGCCCATTATAGCTCTTCCTGAACCAATTATACATCCATCGCTTCTGGCGATTGTCGTAAGGCTGCCAGTGCTCTTACAAATCGACTGAAAATACATAATCTCTCTTAAGATGGTATGCGTTGTGCCGCTGCTAGCTAAGCACACTTCCTTCATAGGGCGCTACAAGCGTTCTAATATATGGTATTTTATTAATATGCATGAGAAGGCAATCAACACATAGATAAAATACACCAATATCAGAACATATCATGCCATCATTAACTGAATAAATGAATGAATTCTTCAAATATCATCCAACCATTACGAGAAAATAACAATTCTTAAGTACCATCTATGCAAATTCTAACATATTTTTCACACAAAATAAATGACAATTAAAGTCTAAATGCATTCTGTGCACTAGACTTCTTCTGCTATTCTCTCGGGGTGACATTCTCTTCAAAAGAAATCATGACGGTGGCTGCTTCTAGGTCGAGAGAGGTACTGCTGTCGTAATGGTCTCAAACACCATCAGCGCAGGCAGCTGCTCAGAATGCTCCCCCTCAACCGATGCAGAATGGGCTTCATGTGCCCTTTGCCATCCCGTTTTGGTTTGCTAGCCTTATTCTCACGTGGAGCATCCGATTTGCCTTTCTGGGTTACGGTCTTACCCTTTCTTCCCCTTTTTCTCTATCAAGGGCTTTCGCACCTTGTTGCTCCCGTCGTTGGCTTCACGGCCAATGGAGCTCCCAGATGGCTGAGTGACTTAGTTCTTGCGGAGAACTTCGTCCTGAGCCTCCGCAACCTGCATCATATCAATCAATTCGGCATATTCCTTATAGCCGTCATGACGATAGTTGCGGGCAGATTGTACTGTATTGGGGTGGAAGGTGGATAGGGTTCTTTCAATCTTCTGCTCGTCTGTGATCTGCTTGTCACAGAGTTGAAGATTAGTACAAATCCTGTGCAAGGCAGAACTGTACTCCCCGACCGTCTTAAAGTCAACAAACCTCAGTCTGATCCACTCCTGCTCTGCTTGAGGAAGAATGTTGTACTTCAGCCTCTCAAACCGCTTCTTGAGTGCGGTCCAGAGTGCTAGCGTGCTTTTCTCCGCCATATACTCATTCTTGAGAGTGAGGCAGAGGTGGTACCTAAGAAAATGAAGTGCCTGATCATTATCCTCAAGTGTGGGTTAAGCGTCATTCAGTCCGCCAATCCCAATAGCAGCGCGGAGCTTCTTGGCTCCAAGCACAATCTCGACATTGGATGCCTACGTCAGATAGTTTTGGCCATGCTGGGCCAGCTCCTCGAACTCCCAGTTCGTGATGCTAGTCATCTAAATGTGTATCAGTCTACTACTGGTAGACATGCACGGAATAATTCACTGCAGGTAAATAAATGGTACAAAAGGTTCTCGCAATGTTTCAGAATTTTCTATGCATTTTCTATAATTTTACTGCTAATTTCAGCGATTAAATGCAATTTTCAGCAATTACAATTAACCAAAACAGTAAATAAATACAGAAAATACAGAGAATAATAATGGCATAAATAAATAAGCTTCAAATGCGAAAAATAATGCAAAATTTGGATTCTCGAGGCCCTTTTATGCTAAAATATGAAATTTCAGCAAATTCTGCAATTCCATAGGGTTTTTACGCAAATTATTCAATTCAGAGAAAAATTCGCGCAATTTTCTGATTTACCGAGGGGTTTTCTGCAAAATTCTGGACCCACTCGTAAATTTGAGGGCTTATTCGCAAATTTCAGGACTACAAGCCTTTTATGCAAAATTCGGGACCCAAAAGTAAAACCCGAGGGCTCATTGGTAATTTCTAGCATTTTTGGGCCCTTTTCGCAAAATATCTGGCGCCGGCCCACTCCCCTTTTTTTTCTCTCGCCCGGCTCCCTAATTTCGGCCCACCCCCAGCCGGCCCATGCGGCCCGCCCCTTTTCTTTGCCCTTTTTTTTCTCACCCGACTTGGACCATTGGTTGGACAGCCCGTTAGGCCCAGTAGCCCACCCGGCCACTTCTATTTGGCTGTTAGGGTTTCCCCCAACCAGCCTTACGTGGTGGCGGCGGCAATCCGAGCCGCAGCTCAGGAGGCGTGCGGGTTGGGGCGGCAGACCGGGCGCGGATTCGGCCGGCAGCGTGCGGGATCGGCTCGGGGAGCCGGGCGCATACTAGCGGTGGGCCGGCCAGGCGACGGCGTAGGCGCGGTGCAAGGCGGCCGGGGCCGAGGCGCGGGCGTTCTTGGGGCGGCGCACGGCGGGGGACGCTGCGTGCGGGCGGCGTACGGCGGGGCCTAGGCGGAGGAGCCGGCTACGGGCGGCGGCGTGGGGAGCCGGCGCAAGCAGGGGCTGGTTCGCGCGGGCAGCGCGAGCGGCGACCGTGCGGGGGAGGCGGCCGGGGCCCGGCTTCAAGCGGTGTGCGGAGGGCACGGCTGAGGAGGCGTGGTCAGCCGGCCGGTGCCATTCTGGGCCGGCGGCGACGCCATAGCCAGAGCGGTTGCTTGGCCGGGCGGAGGAAGCCGGCGGGAGGTGCATGCTTCGGGCATGAAGCAGCGCCGTGCGGGGCGGCTGCGGTCGGAGCCAGGCGGGGCTGCGGACGACGCTGGCGCGGGCGCATGCGGGCGCGAGCATGGTGGGGCCGGTGGCGGTGGTTCCGGCGCATGCAGGCGACGGGCTACGTACGGCGCATACGGGTGCAGTACATGGCTACCGGCGGCGACGACCACCCGTACGGGCTGCGGCCCATGCCGATTCTTCGTGCATGCAGACACATCGGCGCCTCAATTTTTTTTGTCAGCTTCTGGCCGACGGCCAGCGGTGCGCATGCAGGCGCAGCGGCGTCTCGTGTTTCACGCTCAGCTACTGGCCGGTGGCGCGCATGCAGGCGCGGCGGCGATGCCCGTTTTTCTGTGCATGGACTGAGCAACAAGAAAGGATGCAAATTTTCTTTTACATGCAGTAACCGAACAGAGAAACAAACCAATGCACAATTTTCTCTTCTTTTTTTTCGTTTCTAATCTACGATACAATCAACATCTGCCCCGTTTTCGTAATCTACCGATCGACATTGTGCCGGCGATTTCAGATCTGCTCGCGGTAGATTTAGAGCGGATTTGCATCGTTCTACAGTGCAATCAACATCTACCCCGTTTCACAATCTACCGATCGGCATTGTGCCGGCGACTTCAAGTCTGCTCGCGGTAGATTAGGGTGGATTTGCACCGTAGGATTTCAATCTAGAACGCGAAAAGAAAATACAGATTCAAAAGCGATCTAGAAAATTCAATATGTGCTTCGATGATTACCTCGTTCACCAGAGCGAAGTCGTGCTGATAACGTGTTGAGGAACCGACGCTGGAGACTAGTCCGAGCGATTCCTCTGCTTAGAACAAGAACGAATCAATCACAGAATCATAAAATAATAGATTGAACACAGAGAGGTAGAGAGAACTCCTGGTCTTTCTTTATTGCTTTAGATTGCATCGGGGTACATAATGAGGGGGGTCTAGGTCCCTATTTATAGTCTACGGTGGGGTGCCCAATTAGATCAGGACTCTGGATAGAGTTCAGGTTTCCTAACAGTATCCATTCCAAACCCATGCCCCCATCCATCGCCACCCACGCATCCCTCCTCCTCAAAGCCGCCGCCGCCTCGCCCGCTCACCTCCACCCCAAGCCCTTCTTCTCCCCCGGCGCGTTCCGGATCCCTCCACTCCCCGCGCCGGCCGCCGGCCGCCGCCTGCCGACGACGACGGCGACCAGCGCCGCCGCGTGCCGCTGGTTCCGGTGGCCGCCGGCCGCGTCCGCGAGGGGGCTCTGCTCCTCGCCGCATTCTGGCGTTGGGGGTGGGGGTGAGGGGATGGGATCTGATGGGGCCGAGAGGAGGAAGCGGGTGGCGTCGGCGGTTAACGGGGTGTCCAAGGAGGGGGCGCCGCAGCCAGCGCCGCCCAGGCTTCTCACGCTGCCCACCGTGCTCACCATTAGCCGCGTCGCCGCCGTGCCGCTCCTGATAAGCAGTAAGCGCGAGCGAAGCTTGCCTTTTCTTTTAACTTGTTTCTTGTCGAATTGTAATATGCTGCGGAAGATTGATGGGAGGTTAAGATTTCTTGGTGCTGTTCTTTCGTATGTGGTAGCAACGTGGGAAAACCGTCAGGATGATCAGGGGTGTCATTCGAACATGTACAAGTAGGAGAAAGATTACAACACTTTTGTCTTGTTTGCTTTTAGGGCGCCCATGTTTCACCAGGCCACGTTGTGCGCTTAAACGAGATTGTAGGTTTTTTGTTGCGAGTAAGGTGCTGGAACAAATTGATTGAATTTAATTATTTTTCAGCGATCAATGTGGAAGGAATAGTTTGCAAAGTGTTGTAATCTCCCTGTTTCACTGTGTTAATCTTTTATCTAATCTTCTTAGCTCTCGATGGTAAAATAAAATCAGCAGAAGAGGAGGGTGGGGAGTAAATAATTCCTCAATCATCGGAACATCTACAACTATCACTGGAGTTGATAAGTCCAAATAATCAACACAATACTCTTTTCTTTAAGCCTCAGAAATTGTTGTGAACTTCTGATACTGCAATGCATGTAGCATCCGTAATTCCATAATTCAAAATTTCAAAACTGGGGCCATGGTCGCAGTATTTGACGTATAGGGCTACCTTTGCACATATTCTTAACTCTCTTTTGTTTCCTCCTTTTCTGGTTTGACCTAATCTAGTCAAAACTTAATACTATTCCAGTTACTAGGCTTGGCAGCTGCACTTCCTATGCCATGCAGTGATGTGCATAGTCAGCTTAATCTCCTCCCTCCAAATGTTCACAAAGTCCTCTTGTATTCTCAGTTTTTTCACTGCATCCTGCAATATGCCTGAGAATGCTCAAGCATCCTCTCCATGTGATCCTCACCGCAGAGAGTCCACATTTCTCTTCCCATCGATTGGTGAAACTGGTTGGTTCTCTTGGAAATCTGTCCTCTGCGAAGAATATGATCCTGTTCTTCTCCTAAAAAAATCCTGCCTTTATACTGTTTTTCTTTTTAGACCAAAAGCATGTCTCAGGACTACATAATATTTTCTAGAACCACAGGGCAGGATAAAACTATCCCAGTCCCACTTTATTAAACCGAAAATGAAAATATGTGCTACATAATGTTTTCATCACACGGAAACTGAAACAATCTGTATTCTAAAGTGTCCTATTACTATAATAAACTATGAATTATGATCCACCAGCATTGCATTATTTAGTCATTTAGGCAAATTATATGCCAGCAGATCTTTGTATATCAAGAAGGTTTAAGCTCAAAGCTCTGAGATACATTTTTTTTTAACAAAAAATGAGAAGCTTTTGTGTTTGTTAATGTTCACTTTAGATTAAACTTACTATTTCACAGCCCATAGCTTTATTATATGACTACTGACATCTTTTTGCTGTCAATGATTCATAGAGTTTCTGCAATGGTTAAATTGATTGGCACAAATTTGTCATCTATAGAAAGTAACATTGCTTGTTCGTTTACTGGAGTTCAAATAGTGTGTTTTCCTCACAAGAACCAACAGCTTAACTCCAAGCAGGCTTTAAGCAACATGCACTGTTGCTTTAGAAATAATATGTTTCTGTTGGTTTCTGCTGGTTACTACTGTTGATAGGCATTTGGCACTTATTTGGATCTGTGCCTATGTTTGACATAATGATGTTAATTTGACTATAAAAGTATCCTTTGGGGTGTGTGTGCGTGCATGTGCGTGTGCGTGTGTTTGTTTTTGCGACTAAGAGCTTATTCTTTGTATTACCACCAGCTTTCTACATGGAGGAGCCTTGGGCAGCAAATGCCACAACTGGTATCTTCCTTGCTGCTGCAGTCACTGATTGGCTAGATGGTTACATTGCTAGAAAGGTGTGTCACAAATATTGTCTGAATAATATGCTAGACAGGGTTACTATACCAGCATTTTCGACTCCATTTGTTTCCTGACATAGTTCACTATACAGATGCAGTTAGGAACACCATTTGGTGCATTTCTCGATCCTGTGGCTGACAAGGTTGCTTTCTCTTCCTGCTGCTCTTATTCTTACATTGCCCTTCCTACCGTAGTCTGCGCTCTTTACCTTTTTTTATTCTTAATTGAATGGAGGTGGCATCTTGTGCCTGTACGGCGGATAGTTTTCAAAAGGCGAGCTACTCTTGGAAACTAACTTAGTTAATGCCATTCTCTTCTGCAGCTTATGGTAGCTGCGACACTAGTGTTGCTGTGTACGGTTCCTTTGGAAACTTCACTGCTCAGCTATGGGCCATGGCTTCTAACAGTTCCTTCCATTGCCATCATTGGGAGAGAGGTAGTTACTTCGCCAATCTGCATTGTTGTTTCCCACATATGTAGTGAAAGAATTGGTTTCTAGTAAATATGTGTTGCGCCCTTTCGGTTAATCATAGATTTGGATAACTGAGGATGGTAGTTGTGAGTTTTGTTAAACAATTGTGGCTCATGCTGATATAATATATATGTTTTGCTCTGTTGCTATGTATGACATCTTGCCTTCCTCCAGGGCATTTGTGCATTAGACCTGGTTAGCCGATCTTTATGCCTCAAGTCTAGATGATAAGTTGCCAACAACCGGTTATCAGCCTAGCTATTAACTTGGTTGTTGTAACATACGGTCTAGCTAGTGCACACATGTAAGGATATAGCTATATGTCTGATTGTATAAAACGAAAAATAAAATGCTGTTTTGCCAACCTCTACCTCTTGGGATGGAGCCAGTGAACTTTACCTCTTCAATTAGATTGAGTGGCTCCACCATGTGACTTTATTTAAAAAAAAAATAGAACTGGAGCCTGCATTGAGAAGCTAAGAATAAGCTGCCCTAAAGTTAGGGGACATTACCAGATTTGTCTGTCAACCTTCCATTTCTATGTGGATGTGTGGTACCACGAGCAACTTTAGTTCTTTTTGTAGTTTGGCAAAAAACATATATATCCATTTGACATTGCAAGAATAACAAATGTATGTGCTTCAATGTTTTATGGAGTGTGCTATGCTTGCCACGAGTAGTCCAACATACTTATCTTGTGTTTCTGTAGATCACAATGTCAGCTGTGAGAGAGTGGGCTGCGTCTCAGAATAGCAAAGTTCTTGAGGTTCCTCCTGTTATCTGTTATCCTTCAATTCCATTGTCTCAATTAGAAGTTCAACCACTGAATTTCTACTTGCTACAACAGGCTGTGGCAGTTAGTAATTTAGGGAAGTGGAAGACAGCGACACAGATGACAGCGTTGACTCTCCTTCTTGCCAGCAGAGACCCAAGGTACTTACATTCTTTTTGGGTTTAGCTTAAAGCTTTGTTATTGTGTATTCTTTTTATTTGTATGATGACGGGGTTTGTTTTTCATGCTTTTGCTTTGCAGTCTTCCTGCGCAAGGTGCTCTAGTTACTCCTGGTGTCGCATTGCTTTATGTATCCGCTGGACTTGCCATATGGTCCCTAGTGGTGTACTTGAGAAAGATATGGCGGATACTTCTAAAATAGCGTTAGCACATAGTGTAATAGAAGAAACAGGAGCAAGTTGATTATGTTCCATTCAAGATCATACATTTTTTGGAAGATTGTTGAGTTGATTGATGGCCTAGAGCTGGTTGAGATCCTCGTTAACTTTTATGTGTCATTTGTGCTTGGCGGATTAGCCGCTAAATTTGCTGAGATGCGAGGATCTCTTTTAGAAACAAAGATATAGCAAGTAGTATGTTGCCGAGGTGATTGCTTCTTCGAACGCTATTTCAGAATCATCACAGGTTGAGTGACACTGGGTGTAATGAGCTGCGAGACTGGACGATGCAGAAGATTGTAACCGTGTACAAACACAAACCACAAACCAGGGGGCTTGTGTGTGTGTGTGTGTGTGGAGTTTTTACCATTGTAATCTATCCATCAGGGGGCTTGTGTGTGTGGAGTTTCTACCATTGTAATCTATCCATATAATATGCCAGGGAGCACAAAATTATTCTTTCCATGTGTTTGTCCCTTTCTGCATGCAAGTCGTCACGTTCTCTCTCTCGATCAGTTTTGTTGCTTGTCTATCTGTGTACTTGTCTTTTATATATTCTGTACTTGGGTTTGAATGTTGCGTCTGATGTAATGAAATGCCATTTGAAACACTGGCTCGATAGCTCTCGTGGCCACTTGATCTGATCTCAACGGTCTAGATCACGCGCGGCCCAGATCGGGCGGCCTCTGCAACTCCCTAACCCGCCTCGGCGAAAACAGAGCGGAGAGCTGATAACGGATGAAGCTGCCGTCGTGGCTCACCGCCGTGCCGCCGGACCCTCGGGCGTACGGCCACCTCATCCAGCTCTGCGCGGACTCCGGCCACCTCGCCGCCGGCCGGCAGCTCCACGCCCGCCTCGTCTCCCTCTCCGTGACGCCCTCCAACTTCCTCGCCTCTAAGCTTATCTCCCTCTACTCCCGCGCCGCCCGCCTGCGCGACGCCCGCAGGGTGTTCGACGCCATCCCCCAGCCCAACCTCTTCGCCTGGAACGCAATCCTCATCGCGCTCTCCCTCCACTCGCCCGACCCCTCCGCCGCGCTCCGCTTCTTCGCCGCCTCCGGCGTATCCCCCGACGAGATCACCCTCTCCGCGCTCCTTAAGTCCCTCGCCGCATTCGGGCCGGGCCTGTCCCCGCTCGTCAGCGGGGAGCTCCACGCCCTCGCGTTCCTCCGCGGATTCGGCGGCGACCTGTTCGTGTCCAATGGTCTCATCACCGCGTATGCCAACGCCGGGGACATGCGCTCCGCTCGCGCGGTGTTCGATGAAATGCCGCGTAGGGACGTCGTGTCCTGGAACTCGCTTATATCCGCGTGCACTCGTGCAGGGTGGTACCGAGAGTGCCTGGAGCTGTTCCAGCAGTTGGTGCGGGTTCATGCCGGTGGTGATGCTGGACCGAACGGCGTCACGGTGACGAGCGTGCTGCATGCTTGCGTGCAGCTCAAGGCCGTCGACTTTGGGGTTGGCGTGCACCGGATTGCCGCGGAGAGCGGGCTTGATATGGACGTCGTGGTGTGGAACTCAATAGTGGGGTTTTATGCCAAATGTGGGTGGTTGCAGTATGCACGAGAGTTGTTTGAAGGGATGCCTAAGAAAGATGCAGTCAGTTACAGTGCAATGATTACTGGATACATGAACAATGGGCATGTCGACGAAGGAATGGAGCTTTTCCGGCAGGCAGATTCTCGAGGCATCAGCATGTGGAATGCAGTGATTGCTGGATTGGTTCAAAACGGGCGCCAGTCCAAAGTTCTTGGATTACTGCACGAGATGATTGGTTCTAGCCTATTACCTAATTCAGCCACACTCTCAATCATCATGCCTTCAGTTCCTTTTTTCTCAACCCTACTGGGAGCAAAGCAAGCTCATGGTTATGCGATCAGAAACGACTATGATCAGAGCATCAATGTTGTGAGTGCATTGATCGATGTTTACTCAAAAGCTGGAATTATTGATGGGGCTAGGAGGGTGTTTGAATCGACTGAGAATAGAAGCACAATTATCTGGACATCGATCATATCAGCCGTCGCAGCTCACGGAGAAGCTGCAGACGCATTGGGCCTGTTTAATGAGATGATCAATGCTGGCACTAGGCCGGATACTGTAACTTTCACTGCCGTGCTTACTGCATGTGCTCACGCTGGCAAGGTGGCTGAAGCTCGTAAGGTTTTTGACTCCATGCAGGTTGTGTTTGGTATCGCACCAGTGATGGAGCAGTACGCTTGCATGGTTTCTGCACTCAGCCGCGCAGGGATGCTTAAGGATGCACTTGAGCTTGTCAACAAGATGCCATTTGAGCCAAACGCAAGGGTCTGGGGTGCGTTACTTAACGGAGCAGCAGCAGTTGGTGATGTTGAGCTCGGTCGATATGTGTTTGATCGACTGTTTATGATTGAGCCTAAGAACACAGGTAACTACATTGTGATGGCTAATTTGTACTCAAATGCTGGCAAATGGGAAGAAGCTGAAATCATAAGGAGCATGCTGTGGGGAGTTGGATTGGAGAAGGTTCCTGGGTGTAGTTGGAATTGAGGGGATCAATGGTTTTCTTTTTGTTGCTGTGGATACATTAACATGTATTTGGACCACTGTGAGATTCAATAGATCTAATAGTTGAGATGTGATTATCATGCCTAAGAGCATACCATCCTTTTGGAGTTATTTGGACCACTGTGTTTCACACCCAATTGTGTGGTCGATCATATTGATTTGATTGACCAACAAACTCTGGCAGTACAAAGAACATGACAATTGGAACCAATGAGTATTGCTACCACGATAGTCTTATCTGAACCTTTTGAACTATAAGCTGACCTTAAACTTAACTTTTTTACCAGGACAACAGTTATGGAAGCAGTAGCAGTCTAACTTGAAGTTACAGGATGTGCAGCCATCAGTGGAACCTCGGTTTTGGATAAATACCAAAAGAGCAACTAGCGGAAGATTGTTGAATTCGTCGAAAAGTTGCTTTAATACCATAGATCCAATCAATAAAGATTTTACCTTGCGACTTTAACGTACTGTATTTTGGTATTTGCACTACTGACACACCATAGCTTATGTATGTATTAGTAGAACACACTGCATTAATCTACAGTCCATGTTTTCTCAACATTTGTTTTCTCCGTCCTAAATCAAATGCACGACACATTGGGATCTGCTTAGCATGCATGTGCCCTATCCTATCCTGGAATTAGAATTACAACTGCACAGAGCTAGCACAACAAGATCTATCTTTTAGTGCCCTCGTGCTTGAGGATCATGGTTCACATGCTTAGATCATTCTATTTCATACTTCCCAGCTCAAGAACTCAAAAAAAGAAAAGCAGGCAAGCAGTTATCTACTTTGTACCCAACTTATTCTGGTCTTACCAGCAGAAAGGCACTACTCTTATTTCGTTTTGTTCCCAGGGCTCACATGCTAAAACTTCACAGGCTGAAGGTTGCAGTGTTCTCCACATGCACTGAACGCCCAAATGAGGCAAGGGGATAATGCTACTGGTGGCGACTTTTGATGAGATGAATTTAAGCATCAGGCCATCTGCCATGCACAACTTATAATCTTAATGTGTGGTCCAGCTCACCCTGGAGAGCCTTGGAGTTCAAGTGAAGCTAAGTGAGAATCACCGCATCTCTTTAATCATAGTGTACAGCTATGCAGTCCTATATGTAGGGGGTGAAAAGTGGATACGAATTATCCATATTATTCAGTTACCATATTCAATAGGATGCGAATATGATATAGATTTTTTCATCCGATTAACAATTTCTATCCTATTCATATTTGTATTCGAATTCGTATAAAGGATATGGATGCGAATATGGTATGGATTTTTACCATCCGAAATAGGGGTGGCAGTCGGGCCCGATTACCCGTGGGTAAAAACCCTATTAGGGTAGGGTATGTTCCAATTTTTTTGCCCGCGGGTATACTAATGGGTCAAATCCTTTACCCGATGGGTAAACGGGCACGGGCATGGGTAGTCACTACCCATACCCGCTTTGCCCGTTTACCCGCCAAACATGACTGACAAGTGGGCCACAACCTCCCTGGGAGTCTTTGGTATATATACATTGAGCTAAAATCTTTAGGGTTTCTCTGCCACCGCACAAACACAGAGCCTCAGACTGGACATTGGACAAAGCCTTCGGCCTCCCCCTCCCTTGCGTTGCGCCCTCCTTCTCTGGCTCTCTGCGCCGCCGGCTCCCTCCTCTTCTCTTGCGCCGCCGCCCCCGCCTCCTCCCTTGCGCCGCCGGTCGCCGCCTCCTCCCTTGCGCCGCCGCCCCCTCCTCCTCCCTTGCGCCGCAGCCCCCCTCCTCCTCCCTTGCGGCGCCTCCCTTCTCCCTTGCGCCGCCGCCACCGTCGCTCCAGATCGGTTCTCCCGCCGGCTCCTCCTCCTCCCTTGCGCCGCCTCCCTTCTCCCTTATGCCGCCGCCGCTCCAGATCGGTTCTCCCCCCACACCGGCGACCGCAGCTCCAACCGAGGTGAGCTCCCCTCCTCTTCCCTTGCGCCGCCAGTCGCCGCCTCCTCCTCCTTCCTTGCGCCGCCGCCGCTCCAGATCGGTTCTCCCGCCGGCTCCTCCTCCTCCCTTGCGCCGCCTCCCTTCTCCCTTGCGCCGCCGCCGGTCGCCGCCTCCTCCTCCTCCCTTGCGGTTCTCCCCCCACACCGGTTCTGCCCTCCTCCTTCTTTGGCGGCGTGGCCGCCGGCTCCCTCCTCCTCTCTTGCAGTGAGCTATTGTCTAGATATTTGTTGGCAGGCAAACGGGCATGCCCGCGGGCATACGGCGCCTGCGGGCGGCGGGCATGGGCACGGGCGCGGGCGCGGGCATGAAAATTGCTCGCGGGCGCGGGCATGGGTATGCAATACCCGTGCCCGTCGCGCCCGACTACCACCCCTAATCCGAAATGTTATTTTATCTAGACTATCCGTATCTGTATCCATATTTGATGGAGCAATATGCATATTTTATTACAATACAACCAATTAGTTAGACAAGTTTTTTTTAATTGAACATGAATTTGTGTTTCTTTAGGTGAAATAGATGAATTAGAATGATTAAACGTGATTGTACGAAAATAAAATGTCATTAATGTCTTTATACTATATAAGTTATGAGGATATCTAGATCTGACCGAATTGAGTAGATATTCAATTCGAATTCGTATCCAACATTTGTCCAGTCCGTATTTGTATTCGACGTTTGTTTGATTCGTATTCGAGTCCGTGGAAAAAATATAGATGGGAATATAGTTTGAGCACTATCCAATCCGTATTTGATCCATTTTCACCCCTACCGATACCAACATATACAGAAAGATGATGCATGAGAGGTGTTGCACTTCATAATTGGGATCATAGCATGCATAGCCGTAGATAGTGGCGGACTAGGACTAAATTTTAGGTAAGCCGGAGTCGCAAGCGTGAACTAAAGAGTATTACCCAAAAGCAAAATAATCCATACACAAATTATAATGCAATCGCACTAATAAAAGTATATGATACTAAATAGAATCAACAACTACAATTCGCGTATGAACATGTAAAGATGAAGATAAGACATAGAAAAATACCTTAGAAATAAAGCTTACTCAACAATTTGTCACCAAGCTATTGAACATAATAGTTTGAACAAAATATAAGACATAGAAAAAACAGGTCAAAGAGAGAAGGATTAGTAGTGTCATGATTAGTTGATAATAAATCATGAAAGATGCAAAAAAAAAGTGAAGCCAAAAGACATCCCACTAAAGCACTAATTATGTCTAGGAGAACAAGGCATTTTCATTCTTCAAGATTTTATGCCTCGAAACTGTTTTCTGATTCTATCATGATAAGTCCTTTGAATATCTCTCGCTCGATGTAGCACACCATGAAGTCATTAAGCCAATCATCGGATATCTTATTGTGCAAATCGGTCTTAATAACATTCATAGCTGAGAAGATTCTTTTAACCGATGTTGTTGCCTCTGGTCGTAATGCTAATTCAATGTGGCGGTGGACCAATGAAACTACAATATGCCTTTCAGTTTCAACCATTTGTTGGAGACCCAAAAATCTTTCCATAACATTTATTTTGTTGTTCCCATACCTACAAGATAATGATACAATTAGTTGTGGAGAACAACAAAAGCTTTCAAAAACAATGATAGAACACATAATCAATCGCTAAACTCACAATTACAACTATTTGCTCATTGATAGATATATCACAAGATTCATCAATAAGCACAGAGAAAAGACTGTCCCCAATCTTTTTCTTTATCACTTTGGTGACCTTCTACGCACAACATTTTGCAAGTTGCTTTTAAATCTTTGGGCAAGTCATGTAGGCAGTTGTAGGACATAGCTCATCAAATACAAGCTTCACTTTCTCATTTCTTTCTATGTACCAATCAATCATCTCTAGAAAATTGCTCTTGTTTAAGGAAGAAAAAGATTCATTGTGCCCACAAAATGCATGACCTTGTATTAGGAGAAAACTTGCACAATCTAAAGATGCAATCACATGAATTTCATATTTGATTACAGCTTTCTTGATATAATACAACCTTATGTGACACATCATTTGATTCTTAAAATCGTCACATGATTTCCTTGCATTATTATGAGCACTACTAACCCCACCAACATGATCAGAATATGATTTGTATTGATTCTTCTGATTGTTATATCCTATTTTGATAAAGACATCATGATCAAATTGTTCATATAAAGATTGCTACTTAAAAAGAAAACAATAGAAGCAATAGGTCGTATCTTTCTCCATATTATATTCCAACCAATCGTACTTTTTAAACCATGATTCACGAAAGGCCCTAAGGTCATTTTCATATATTTTGCGAGGATAATTATGGCCAATAGGTTGACTAAAGCCCTTCAATAAATAAGCACTTCTTACTTGGTCTCTAACATTGGGATCAAAGCATCAGTTGATATACGAAGTCCTATACTAAAGATTAATCACTTAGACACTTACTATTGGAGCTTTTCCTCAATCTATTGCTGCTTTGCTTGCTCATTTTGACAAGCTTATGCAGTTGTGCCCTATAGCCTCTGCTCCTACCTTCTACCGCCATTGCATGTTCTCTGGCCTCTAGGCTCTACCAGAGTGTTGATTTGCCCGCACACAGTGCACTGCCTGTCTTTCAGCTATGCCTCGGCCACCACATGCCCATCAGCCTGCACCTTTGGCCACCATGCACCCATACCTCAGCCCTCGGCCGTGCCTCACCCGCGCACTTAGCCGCCACACACCCGTGCCTTGGCCATGCCATGGCCACCATGCACCAGCGCCTCGATCGCACCTTTGGTCGCCCATGCCTTAGTGTCACCCCGCCCGCACCTCAATCCTGCTGCTCGTGGTTGGGCGACCGTGAGGCAGCGGATGGTCAGAAGGGGAATAGCTCGCTGCCTCACTCGTTCACTAGTTGGCTTGGTCTTAGTGGGTTGCCTACCTACTAGCCTTCTACTGGGCTAGCCAAGCTAGGCCTAACTCAACAAAGGACTGGGCAACAAGCCCACTAACAAAGAAAATAGCGGCGTCAGTCGTTGACCGTCCCGTTCATCTTTGGCAGCCCGCTTGCTAGTGGATGCTGGAGTGTAGGAGGCGCCGGATTTGTTAGGAGGGTGGGTGAGAGGGTTGGACAGAGGGGAGCTTTGATGGCTATCATACCTCGCCACATAGAATAGTCCGCCCCTGGCCGTAGAGCCATGACAAATTACCACAAAACAAGCAGCGAGACAAACCACAAAGGAACTTTTATCACTTCATTTACCTTTGGCATTACCTCCACTATTCATATATTTCTAGAATATGCCGAGATCGAAACTAGGCCAACGGCCATGGGTTAATCTATGTCCAATGTCCATTCCTATGTCTTGATCTATCTAGAGTTTCAAAATATTTTGAATAGTTTTGGTGGTATTATGCATACTTATATCTTGTGCACATGATGCACCACCAATGTCACGGTAAAAAAAGTCATGTTTTTAATTTATGGTGAAATAATGCAATATCACACAAAGATTTTTTTGACGTCGTCACAACTTAATATCTTTTGTTTTTTCTATTGCTATAGGATGGGTTCTTTTGGGCTGTAGTTTTTTATTTAAAATTTTGATTTGTGACTGTTCGTGAGAGAGTACGGAGAGGGAGATACTCGTGTGCAATTTTGACCGATATAGATGAAGTCGAGACAGTATCTGTTACATTTGACTTGTAGACCCTACTTTGAAAAAAATACTTCGTTTGAAAGCTAGTTACTATAGTAAATCAAGCCATAAGCCCTATCAAACCCACCCATATTCTCTTGCAAAATAGATTACATACCTACTACTTATATAGCCTAGCCAACTTGCTAACCAAGCCAACAACTAAATATGAAAAGCCTAAAGGAAATAAACTAACCAATTTTGATCTGGTGATGATCGTATCAAAATCCTAACACCCTATTACTTGGTAAGTCAAGATTATTTTTAACATTCCCCCTAATCTTAACTCGACATATTGTTTGTTTGGTCTCAACGAATTATCTGAACTACCAGTTACGCCTCCACATGAAGCGATCTACATACAAACTAAATACATAATTACATGTAGAAACTCAACTCAACTGGTACATATCCGTCTAAATGCAAAGACTCTTAAATTGATTAACACCCCTTTAATCTTGACATATCTCTAATTTGTTGAGGCAATTGGTCCCAACTATGACTTGCTCAACTCATATTTGACACGGACTCAACTCAGAACGCTTTTTCTCAACATCCCAGAGTTAACTCCACGGACTCAATTCAAGATGACCAAGTGATCTTCTCAATGCCCTATATGTTTTTATTGACAAACTGGACATAGTCATACTTGCCTTCGTCGTGCTCAGGACTGTCGATGGTTCCTTCAAGATCTACAACGTATTTGCCTTTTGGGTGCACTTTTACTAGAACCTTCAATTTTCCCATCACCTTGACAACCTCTGTAGGACCGGATAAGCAACAGAGGGGGTGAATGGTGTCTTTAAATTTTTCCCTTAAGTAGGATTAACTTATTCCTTTACCCCGATAGCTGCAAAGCTATGAAGATTAGGATATGAGGTCTACTTGAAAAACAAAGGAACACAGAGTTGAGCATGACCATATCAGAGCACTTCATGGTCAGGTTACGACCACCAGTCAGAAATCAACGTGATCAGTTACGACTACTGGTCAAAAAAATAGCGGAGAGCCGAACTGAACACAACCTATCAGCAGAGAAAACAATGTGGTCAAAAAACTGACAACATGGTCGAAATTCGACTACCAGTCGGAAGTTCAATGTGGTTGAAGGACTAACAACGTGGGAAAAATTCAATGTGACGTAGTTGATGTGGTGGAAGCTGAAAGCATCTAGGCCCCTAAAAATGGTTTTGGTAATTAATGAAATTATATGAATATGGGACTAACGTGTTTTATGAGCATGCAAAGGGTTAGTTCACATATGAGCAAAAAGATGCAAGCCAAAGGACATGTGTGAAGACAAATTTGGTGCAAGACAAAGGTGCACTTAGCGTTGGCGCAAGACAAAGGTGCACTTAGCGTAGGATCCATTTTTTTATTTTTGCCGGTTTTAGGTGAATGGTGGAAGACTGGATTATAGGGTAGATGATCGTACCATCAAGAGGGATCTTGGCAAGTAGCTTGAACATATTCCTTGTGCCATATGGATCAACATTAGAAACTTGCATCCATAAAAAAATTGGTTTTAGAACTAAATCTGTGCTCTGTCTGGAAGGGCGGTAGTACCGCAGTTTTGAACGTCGGAACTACCGGAAAACGGTAGTTCTGCACCCAAATGCGGTAGTACCGGCAAGCGGAAGATCCGGTTTTGGAGCGGATCAATTTTGCGGGAACGGAAGTACCGGCCATTTAAACGCCGGAACTACCGCACTGAGCGGTAGTACCGCAGTATAGAGCGGTACTTCCGGAGCCCGGAAGAACCGGAGGGAGAGCAGATCGATTTTTCCAGAGAGCACCCTCCGGATGAAGTTCGGATTTTCTCGGAGCGGAAGTACCGGCGATTTCAATGCCGGAACTACCGCTGGTAGCGGTAGTTCCGCTTCTCAGAGCGGTACTTCCGGAGTTCGGAAGATCCGGACTCAAAGCGGATCAAGATTTCCAGAGAGCGCCAAAATCTGAGACCTTTCGGAGTTTGGCTGGAGCGGTAGTACCGCGCCGACTTTGCAGAACTACCGGGGAGCGGTAGTACCGCAAATGTCAACGGCGGTAGTACCGTGCCGCCAAATCCAACGGTCACTGCAGAGCTCTGACATAGCCGTTCTGGCGAGAAGATTTGATTGCGGTAGTACCGGACCCTGGGGGCGGTAGTACTGCTCGACCAGAATTTTTTCTGGAATTTGTGTCAAACGGCTAGTTTTGGTTGGTGGAGGCTATAAATACCCCCACCACTGCACAAGGGCTAAGGTTAGAGACTCATTGCATATTCCTTGAGCCCAAGTGCATTCATTCCATCCATTTTCTCACATTGAGCATTAAATTGAGGTGGTTTTGCAATTAGTGCAATACTTCATTTGTTGATCCACATTGGCACTAGAATTGCATTCAAGCGAACACCGGGGTTTATTACTCTTAGTGCTTGTCGGCACTTGGACGATCCGGTGGAGGTTGGCTTGGTGATCTCCTCAAGAAGATTGTGAGAAGACCCGGCAAATTGTGAAGGTTGGAGCTCGCCTACCCGGAGCGGGAAAGAGCTACAATAGTGATCGAGGTGGTTGGCTCAATTCGTGGAGCCGGTCCGATTCGTCCGGGCTTACCTCAACGTGGATTAGGGGAAACCGGCAAGTTTCCGATCACCACGGTAAAAAATATCGGTTGAGTCTCTTGTCTTTTTAGCTCTTGTTTATTTGCTTCATTGTGATCATTTGATTGCTTAGAGCTAGATTTGCTACATTGTTGTCTAGAAGTGCATAGGGTTAATTGCTTTACCTTCTTATCATTGAAATTGTGATAAACTAATCAAGTGAACAAGAAAAATTTTAAAACCTCCTATTCACCCCCCTCTAGTCGGTATCCTTAATCCTACAGAAGCTGACTGAAGCTGCATCGTGAGATCAATAGAAACCTCCACAGAAGCTCAAAGGAAATGAAAGACCCATAGCATCAACATAGCCCACATGGTCTCCCCCTCATATCCACAACTTGTAACTCAAACACGGAAACAACTGGTGTCCCAGTACTGGGGTAAATGATATACAAGCACGAATCTAGTACTAAGACACATGACAACACAAGTAGCATTACAAGTACTAATGATAAATAACACACCCCCACTCAAGCTCGATCTAGCCCTCATCAGAGCATCTAGAACATCAAAACCTAGTGCAAATTAAATCTAGAAGAAGCTTGTGGACTAACCAAAGTTCTCACAATATCTAGGTATAGGCACAATCTAAAACTACCAAGATGTCATATAGACTATTTTCATGCAAGACCAGAAATGAATAAGTTCAAGATATACATACATCATAATAAATCACAACCATACATCATAGCAGGTGACAAGGAAAAGTCATAAAAATATATGCTAGTATGGAGTCCACTACGCGGTTGGAGATGATTACCTTCTCCACCTCGTTGCCGAGCAACTCCTTGATGACCTTGCACACCCTAGCTGCACTTGCGATGACCTGAAGTTGCTCTAGCGTTGCACCTCATCCGAAGTCGTCACATCACTACGGCTTCCACCTCCAATTCGCCACGCCTCTTCGCTCTGATACCAATTGTTGGCTCGACTTTAGGATAAAACTCATACATACGAATTTATGGTGGAAGAACACAATAGCACAGAGTTTTTTTTTCCCAATGCTGTTACAACTTGATGTGGTTTCTTTTTCTCTTTCTATATTCTCTCGTAAAATAGATTGCATGTCTTCTACTTATATAGCCTATTCAATTTGCCAACAAGCCAACAACTAAACATGAAATACCTAACAAAGAAAATAAATAAATCGATTTTGATCCGATATCGATTGTATTAGAATCTTAGCACATCCTGTTACTTGACAGATTAAGATTATTTTCAACATCGCTTGTGTATTGGCTGTGCGCCAAGCATGGCATGGGCTATGCGCGCCTGCATTCACTAGCCGAAGAACTGAAGAAGCATCATCATGGTTCTTCTCCAGTCTCGGCCAAAAAGCTCTACTCCCAGATCAGAAATGATGGTCACCATTACGCAGTATGGCCGCCGTAATCATGCGGGGAAATAAAGACGTGGACCAGCGGTAGAAGAATACTAAAGTACTTACCAGTTACCATTTCCATGGAATCTGGTTAAATTCTTGGGACAGGTATAGTTCCATCTTGTGTCCTTATTGCTTCTCCATCTTGTGTCCTTACTATTTTATACTTTGATCTCTTTATACTTTAACTGCTTGCTTTTCAAAGCATAATTTTTGACTGCCCAGCGCTCCGGTCTAACCATGGTGCCAAAGATCCTGTAGGCTGTAGCAACAGCATTCAAAGTCCAAAGGCCCTATACAGTACGCTGTACGGAACCTGGCACGAAGGGCCTGTTTGGTTCGAGGCTGAAAAAAGCTGCCTGGGCTAGGCATGCATCTCAGGCGTTCGATTTTGGATGCCTGGGGCCAGGATGTGTTGCCTGGCAGGCATTTGCCTGCGAGGCCTCCAACCAAACAGGCCCGAAATGCCGCAGCTCTCTGCCTGGCTATCTCCTGCACATTATTCGTGTATATTCATGACTGTTAAGCTCGTGGCTAGGAATTGTTGTACCAAGGATTAGCAGCAGGAGAATCAAATGTTGTTGGAGGTGTTGCCAATCTCATCAGCACCATACATTTAAGTCCTCCTCCAAATAACATCGCTTTCTGGCTTTTTCTAGATTTCAAGTATTTTAGGATATTGATATAGCTTGGACATTCGGCTATATCGGACGTCCGCCCACGCATCGGATGCGGCCCACTCCTCAGACCATCAGTTTTCCTTAATTAGCTCGCTCTCGTTGTACCGTCTCTCTATCTCTCCTCGTTCTCTTCTTTCTCTCACTCTCTTCCTCTCTCTATCGACAGCCGACCTAATGCATGGCAACGACCACAAGCCTAGCCACCCTGTCCCCGGCACCAGCGCCGCCAGATCTGGCTGCTGCTGTTGACTTCCTCTTTGGCCGTCCTCTGGCGCAGCACCGCTAGATCCGGCCGTCGTCGTCGACTAGCTCTTTGGCCATCCTCGGGCACAGCGCCACTAGATCCGGCCTTCCCCCTCCCCCGGCAACCTAGAAGGTCCAGTGCACTACGAGGATGCGAGTGGCATTCTCCTCCGATGTCGACTCCACGCCGCTCACTCCACCTTCCCGCCACTCGCCACGCCCGAGGCCTCGCCGCCGCCTGCCATTGGGTAGGTGTTTGGTTTTTGTTGCAATATTTTTTTTATTTCATATATGCAATAATTAGCAATAACCAGCGCAACAACCAGATTTTTGTGAAATATTTTTGTTGCACATGTTGTATAATAATGTTGCAAGTATTGTCATCAAATGTTTCCACCAAACCGTATGATGGTAGCGCTTGGATCGGACGTCCGGGCGCTAGCAACACCCTATTATTTTAAGTTAGTGTTAGACCATGTGGAGGTCGTGAATACAGTGATGATGGATAATTACATTTTGGGTTGCATTAAAATTTATGTTTGTAAAAGTTTCGGTTGACCACGGTCGGTAGTTCGATTGGCTCTGTGATGGATGATCCGATCGGCTGGTCCGAATGGCAGGCGTCGACCACGGTATTTCGATCACAATATTTTGACCATGGTATTTCGATCACGACAGAACAACCATGGAAGAACGACCTTGGTCCAAAGTTTTTTTTTGGAGTCGAAGACTCCAGAGTCAGAGAGAAGTCGAAGAGGTCGAAGACCCCGGAGTCAGAGCCTTCGGAGAAATCAGTCATAGATACAGTGAACTGGTCATAGCTACAGGTCGATGGTCGTAAGCTAATAGGAGCTGGTTGTATGCTACAATATAACCGCTCATAGCCATTGTGAATCAGTCGTTTGCTACGGGGAGCCAGTCGTATTGAACAGTGACCCGGTCGTATGACATAATGAACAGGATACAATGGACTATGGTCGGTAGTCGGCCGGTGTAACACCCCGCCCACTCACTGGGCCAAGGTGCTACCACCTGTGCATACTCTTACCAATTCATCAGCAACTGGAAGAATTTAAGCCAACATTAAATTTATTCATTTCACTGCGTTCAGATACAACATAGCATTCTTAGCGATTACTTTAGCATACTGGTAAGGCTAAGATACACTGAAAGGTGATACAAAAGTACTACTAGTCGTGCCGTTATTTCATGTGCTACTCCCGCCCGTGCCTGTCGTCCTCAACGGTCACCTAAAAACATCAACAAAGTAAAGGTGAGTCCACCGACTCAGCAAGTACAAAGCAAAACAGCAAATAACAGGTTCATTTATTAGACCATAATCATTCCATTCTCATTAACCACGTTTCCATCTAACCACTTTTTCATTTAACCACTTTACGTTCCGATGAACTATTCATCATGCACATGCACATCTTTCTCAACTCTTTAGCCTATACCACTTAACGGTTATCCCTTCCCATCTTTGTGGACTGCACCTCACTATCTCTGTAACTATTCTACCGCCATCACTTCCCCTCTCTGTGTGCTACTCCTCACTAGCTCTGTAATATTCTACAATCATCACTTCCCATTTCGGTGAGCTATTCCTCACTATCTCTGTACTGTTCTACTAACACCACTCCCCATTTTCGTGAGCTATACACCACTATTTCTGTAATTATTTTACTGTGATCACCTCCCATCCCCGTGAACTATACGTCACTAACTCTGTAACTGCTCTACTGTTATCACCTCCCATCTTTGTGAACTGTATGTCACTATCCCTGTAACTGTTTCACAGTTAACCCTTGTATGCAATACAATGCATCTGTAACTGTATCACTGTTCTGTTTTCATGCAATGCAATGCATCTGTAACTGTATCTTATATCAGTAAAGCGGAGTGTTCACCCGTCGATGAACCACTCAACCCCCGTCCTCTTTCATACGGGGTTCCAAGCTCCACTCCCGTGGAGTACCTACCGAAGTAGGTCCTGTTGTCTGTGTATGAGTGCAATGCAACATGCTTCACTGTTGGCACTTAATCATAAGCAACACTCATCAAAGTACGATTAGCACAAGATCATAAGTCACTGTAGAACATGGCACGAAAGACATAGAATACCACTCATTTATCACAATCCACTGTTCCACCCCCAAATCATTCAATTTAACCGAAATCACTACCCGAATTCACCGCTTTACAATGCACTTGCCTGGTTAATCTTGGGGATGACGCGTGAACGGCTCCGACCCGGGACCTCCACCTGTGTACATGTTAACCAGACTCAACGGCAAATAAAAACCAGAGCTTAAACGGAGGACAACGCTCCTAAGCTTGTATCCCGATCTTGGGCGAAATCGCATGGGTTTTGAGGGACCTGTTGCGCAGGTGCCTAACCCATCTCTTCCTCTCTTCTTCTTTTTTCCCCCCTCTCTCTCTCTTTCTTTTTCTCCTCTTTTCTTTTTTCTTTTTCTTCTCTTTTCTTTTCTTTTTTTTCCTTTCTTTCTCTCTTCCCTTTTCCTTTTTCTTTTCTCCCCATTTCTTTTGGCCGAACCGGCCTCACTTCTCTCTCTCCTCCTCTCCATCTGGTCGAATGGCCTTCTCCCCTTGCCAAATCTCTCTCTCCTCCTCTCCCCATTCCCATTGGCCACAGGGGCCTCTCCAGGCGGCGCACGGGCGCCGGCCTCCTCCTCCCTCGCCGTCGACCAGTGGCCGCCGCCGGCCCGCTCCGCCTCCACGGCTCCCCTCCCCCTCACGCGCGGCCGACCGGAGCGGTGCGACCAGGCTCGGCGGCGCTGGCCCGTGGCCTGTCGCCGGCGGCTCCGCCGGCCTCCCTTTTCCTCCCCTCCAGGCAGCGACGCACGGCGCGCTGGCCCCCCTCTCGCCACCGACTGCTGGGCCCCGCCGACTCCTCCTCGGCGTCGCCTCCTCCCCCGTCTCTCTCTCCCCACCCCCTCTTGTCTGCTCGGCTGGGAGGCCCCGGGCGGCACGGCGGCACTCCGCCGCCAGCGGCTCTTGCCGGCCCTCGCCTCCCGCCTCCCGCCTCCGCCTACCTCGCCTTCCCCTGGCTCACCGGCACCCGGCCTTGCCCCCTACTGCTACTCGTTGGCTCGCTCCTATAGATGGAAGGTGTGACTTACCCGACTGCCGAGCTAGAAGAAGAGTTGGCGTGGGTGAGGTTGAGGTTCAGGTGGCTTCCTTGCTGTCATGGCCACCTGCTCCCTTGCCTCTTCCCTTTGGGCTCCTTCTCCGTGGAGTGCTTGGAGATGTGCTTGCGTTTTGGCTTCTTGGCTCGGCAGTGGGAAGGAAGGGAGTGAGCTTCTACTAGCGTTGTTCTTACCTTGGCTGAGAAATGGGGTGGGAAATGTGGGCTTGGCAATAAGGGCTAGCATATATGGGCAAGGTTGGGGCTGCCCTTTGCACTTGTGAAATGACCGGGATGCCCTCCACTCCTCTCTCATATACATGACAGCCCAAGGGCATTTTGGTCCAAGGGTTAAGTTGTCTTTGGGGTCTTTACTGCAGCAGTAAGTCGGTCAAAAGGTAAGGTAGAAATTGCCAGATGACGAAAACCCATGTCGCGAGACGGTGCCGACTGTCCCTAGGCGGTCCGGGAACCTCTGAGAGCGCTAATTATACGGCTCTCTAGACGGTGCCGACCGTCCTGGGATGGTCTGGGAACATCTGCGAGCGACACTAAATCGACGCTCTAAAAGTCGATGGGTCTGACGGCAAACTACGCTCCTTAATCGCTATCATTTTCCCTTATGCATAATTGGGGTATTACAGCCGGTCGGAAGTGACAGTAACCGGTCGATGGTCATTGCTACAGTACTAGATCGATACTCAGTGGTCATTGCTACAGTATCAGGTCAGTACTCGATGGTCATTGCTACAATACCTAGTCTATACTCGGTGATACAGTATTAGGTGGGTACTCGGTAGTCATTGCTACAGTATCTAGTCGGTACTCGATGATTGGTGGTTGTAGCTAGTGACTGATTGATGGTCGGTAGTCGTAGACTGGGAGTGTTATGATGCTTGTGATTTTTGAGTGTTCTGAGTGGTTGTAATTCCTAAGTACTTGTGGTTTTCGAGTACTCATTGGGTCAATGGTACGACCGGCCTGTGCATGGCAGTCATACCGGCCATACTGAGTGGTCAAAAGCTGATTTCTGGAAAACGGTATATTTTATGGTCGAGGCAGACCTGGTTGGTGTTGGTGGATGAACAAAGGTGTGATATGAGTGTATAGATTAATGTCAGTCAAGTTGGAAAGAATTTATGTCGGTGAAAATAGTTCTTTGGTCTTTGCATGTGCAGGTGGACATGAATGTGGTCATGGTTAGTGACAAGGAGGACTGGAACTAGGATGTGGGAATCTAAGGTCCAAGTGGTCATGGATGTCATGAGGTGGTCAGGCTCACGCTGGAGCATGTGGAGATCAAATGCGGTGATGAGTGGAGAAACTACGGGAGGTGTGATCTTGAAGGCTTTGACACGTAAGGTGCTGATGCGTAGAGAAGCTACGTGAGGTGCGGTCTTGGAGATTTCGACACATGAGGTGATGATTTGTGATGAAGATACAAGAGGTGCTATCCTGGAGGCTTCGTCATTTAATAAGGAGTTGTGGAAGTGGTCCATAACTGGGATGGTTTAGAGATCTGATCAAACCCGTGTTCGGATGGGTTTTGGATCCCTTGATTTTCAGAATGGATAGAGTTAGGTTTCGTGTTTGAGGTGGACACAGTTTGGTGCATTTGCATATAAAAGTGGGGAGAGACTAAGGGCTAACGTGAGGAATTGAGAAGATTAGAGAAGATTTTTGAGGGTTTTTTTTACGGAAAGGCTCTTAGAGGTGCTTGTGAAGGCACTTTGTAAATTCACGAAAATCCAGCAATAAAGATCCTCTTGAGTCAATCTAGTTCGTGATTTGGTTGAAGAGCTTTGGTGATCACATGTGGATTGGATCTTACAACAACGGGCAAAGATGAGCGAGTGGTCGAACAAAGCAATCAAGTGAGCGATCGATCAAGCGGTCGTGCACTGAGCGGTCGATCAGGAGGTTGAGCACCGAGCAGTCGAAATATTCATGGACCAGCAGAGGATTCCAAAAGGTGACGACAATCATTCACCCTCTCTGATTGTCGTTCCAAACAGCGACAACTTCTAACTTCTGACTTCCATTAGTCAAAAGTCATTTGGAACGTGTTGACTTTTTAATGTATCTTTTTTCTCTTTTTTCTCGTTTTTTCTTTGCATTATCTATGAATGTATAATGGTTTTTTATATATTTTTTATTTTTCATATATTAGAAAAAACTAATGACTGTTTACAGCGTTATTTAACCAAAAAATTAAAATCACGACACATTATAACAGGCCTTAATACTAGTTCGCCATCTGTCGGTAAACTGACGGGAAGCCCAATTCAATTCAGTACAAATGCAGAAGAAGCACAGGCAGCTCGTGAGGCAGCGCGACAAGGACACTCGAAGCGTTTTTGTCTTGGTATGTACGTGGCTACGTTCATCGCCCTGATGATTTTTTTTTAAAAGAAAAGAGAGAGAAGTCGGTTGCTGCTCAGTACGCGGACGCTGCTTAAAAGCACGAGGAAATGAAAATACAGCAAGAGGACACGAAGGCCTGGGGCGATGGGGGCCAAACAACAAGCGGGTTAATAATACGCTCAGTTGGTGAAGGCGCTGTCGTCGCTCTCACACCCTCCGGCACCCCAAGCTTGCCTTCGACTCCCGCGCTAATTGGTTATTTAGGTACATTCGTGGATGTTTAGTGCAAAAATATATGGTCCTGATCAACTCGGTTTCGACTTCTGGCTTATTTTTCACTATTTATAAGTTTCGTCTTTTTCTGAACTTTTAGCTTTTTATTGAGCTTTTTTGCCGGTTCTTTTTTCCCGTATTTGTTTGTATTATACGTAATGGGCTAACATATTTTTTATTTTTAATTTTTTAAAAATTTAATTATGCTAAATAAGTCTCTGTCAGGTACAGTGTTTTTTTCAGCCAGTATTTTCAGCCATGAGCCATGAGCTTTCCAGCCGAACCGATCACCACCTATATATCCTCATTCGAGAGGCTTTATAACTCTGTATGGTTATTTAGGTATATTCATGGATGTTTAGTGAAAAAATATATGAGAGGCTTCGTAACTCTGCAAAAAAAATCTAACATATATAGGAGACTCCTACGTATGCGTTAATGGGCGATGTTGATGTTAAGATGTGTGTCGTCCTGTGCCCTAAAATCAAGTGGGTTAAATGAACACAAGCAGAGCTGCCCTTCACGTGGCTTCCTTTCTGCCTTGCTCTCTTATTACAGGTGCAGATTGCAAGGCCCAAGGTGAAGACCCCACATGTCCCCTGTGACCATTTCTTTTGATCCAGTTTTATTAGTGGTATCATTAGCATGCTCTTTTATTGGAAGGGGATATCATTAGCATGCTCATCTGTACAGTTTTGAGCTTTTGTATACAATTGAGGCATTGAGCTGATTTCAACACACTCCTGCTACTTGTGTTACAGAGCATTCAAAGCGTTATGTTTTCTCTTCTTTGCAGGACCAAATGGGCCCATGGGATTATGTTTCTAAATCTGCAAGACAATGAAGGGGGAAAAAAAGGAAAAGAAAAGAAATGCAGTCATTGCGAAGAATGTACTGAAGTAAAGGGGAAAGGCGGTTTCCAGTGATGCCAGTAATGCCTCTCACGGGTGGCAGTCACGGACAGAGCCGGTTACTGTGGCCATCAAATCCTCCATCAAATCCATGCTTCCTTTTAGGCTCTAGCCAGCGTCATACGCCTCCCCTGAGGCGCCTCACCTCACGCCCAAGCATTGACGCCTTCTGCTTCAAGCCTCCTCCAATTCAGCAACCGCTGCGCCTTGCCGAGCGATCCTCAAAAGCAGAGTGCATGCAGCAAAAGCGCCTAAAGCCACCGTCACATGCTGCGGACCACTAGCTAACAGGAGCACAATCACAAGCCGTATATACATACCCCTTCCCTGCCATTGCCAAGCTTGGATACGAGATCGTCGAGAAGGATCGCGAGGACGAATGGCTGATCCAACCATGCAATGCAGGTCGGTAGGGTTGCTTCTTCCCTTCTTGGATGCTTTCTTGGTTTTAGGACCGGTTCTCGAATTGTTTCTTGGATGCCTTCTTGGTTTATTACAGCTAGGATCAGTTCTTGAACTTCTTGTCTGTGGCTAATGGGATCCTAGGATAATTTTCTGACCTATTTCTGCATTTGTATTGCATCGCATTAATTGCAGGGTCAATGGGGGCGGCGAGGGCGGTGGCATGAGGACAGTGGAGTGCCTGAGAGGGAGGCTGCTTGCAGAGAGGGTGGCATCCAAGGCAGCCAAGGAGGCGGCCGACCAACTTGCCAAGAGGGTACCCTTCTCTTATACGCATTCCGTACTGCTTCAAACTCCTTCGATTGCTATTGGTTTACTCCTTTCTTGAACTTCTGTGCGGTTGATTTGATGGTTGGTCACAGTTGGACGAGCTGGAGAAGAAGCTCTCCGACGAGGTCAAGATCAGGGACAAGGCGGAGAGGAGGCTCAGAAGGGCCATAAAGAAGCTGGAGTCCCTCAAGATTCTGGACGTGGAGCTCTCGGACAGCTCCATTGGGTCGCTGTCCTCCAATGGCTGCTCCGGTCACCCGGCGCCGGAGATGGAGGAGATGAACAATCCTGGCTCGTTGTGCAGCATTGATTCTGTGTGGTCCGGCCCTCGCGGCGACGGCGATGGCGACATCGCTAGGCGCTCCTCGGCCGGTTCCTGCACTCAGGTGAACTCCTCCCAGGACGGGAACTGGTGCTCAGTTCTGTCTGAGCAACACCAGTCTTATTCTTGCCAGGAGGAGAACCGCATGGGTCCTGAGGACACCAAGAATTGCAGTGCCGGGAAGGGCGCTGGTGATCATGATTCAGAGAGGTACGCATGCAGACTAAAAATGGGTGCTTTGTCGTTTAAAAAGTAAAAAAAAAAATTGCTTAATTGATGTAGGGATTATTAACCTTTTCTGGATAGGTATTTCCCAGATTCTAGTCTTTTTGGGATTTTACTTTTCTCTGACCAGAATCAGAACAGAAATTTCATACTTATTGTATCACTTTTTTGGGGTCCTGGCGGCTAGCTCCACATGTATCTTTCACCTTGTTAGGTATGGAGGAAACAATCGGTACTGCTTCCCTTGGCCTCCATGGATAATTGTTGCGTTTGGCATAGGAAAGTAGATGGACGGTTTGTCGGTGTTGTACGCCACAGAAACTGGAGCAGGCCCACCTGAGAATTTTTCACATTGGTGAATGCAAATATAGCTGTATGAAATGAGCATGCGATTGCATATACTACCTTTAGGCAGGAAGCAGAAGGTGACGAGTGTTTTACTCAAAAGTCAAAACCACAACCATCACAAGCATAAAAAAAAATCCTAGTTAAATAATCGTAGAACAGATGTACTTGCACAGCCACCTTGATTTTGGTAACTTCATTTCCTTCATGTAACTCATGGAACGTTTCTCTTTACCAGGGAACAACTTGTTGCGTCCAACGGCTCGTCGAAATCCGAAGAAAACAACCGCGGCGAGGGCGACGACAGGCTAGCGCTGGTGCCGGTAGACCACCGTCACAACGCAGCAGAAGGTGACTCAAGAACGGGAGACGATACGCAGGCTGCGAAACTCCAAGCCGAAGCCGAAGCCGAAGCCGAGACTAACGAGGAGGAAGAGAACGACGAGCTCGCGATTGTTCTGGTCTACCCCCAACCCCAACCCGGCGCGAAAGAAGAGGCGCGCGGCAACGACGTGCAGTCCGTCCTCTTCGCGCTGCGGCAGGTCAAGGAGCAGCTGCGGTACACCATCCAGAGGAGGGCGGAGCTCGTCGCCCACCAGGAGCTGTACGGCCACTGAAAGTCGCCTTGGTGGTCGTTCCAGTCGCCGTGATCTTAGTTGTATCGAACCTAGGGATAGCAATGAGCCCACATTCTCCGTTCCCTAGCGGGGAATTCCCCTGTTAGGGATGGGGTGGAAAATTTCTTTCTGATGAGAACAAGTAGCAATCAAATTCCCCGTTAGGGATGAGGAGCGAGAACGCTCCCCCACCTCTATTCCCGTTCCCATTAGAAACCCGAATCAATGTATATTATACCATGTATATATCGTATTAATATCTTGTAAAATCCTAAATTGAGAAATAAACATATTTGAATTATGTGATGCACTTATTGTATATTTATTATGGTGAATTCATACTATTTTTGTTGATCTAATTATCACATTATTATTGATTGAAATTATTTGCACACTACAAGTTATCACTCATTATCGGAGAATGAATCCCCATCGGAGCCCTTGTCCCACCGAGAACGAGGAACGAAAGAAATTCTTCCCCGACATGGAATCGAGGGCAGACAAAGACGGTCCGCCACATCCCACCGGGAAATGTCCCAGTTGCCACCCCTAATCGAACCACACTTTTGAGCAGCTCACGTCAAAGGATGTATTATTATTATTACCTTTCACTGAGCTTCTCTTGGCAGTGATTAGGGGTGGAAAAAAAGCTCGTTAGTGGGCTCGTTGGCTCGATTCAAAATTGCTTCAATTATACTTGTTAATTGGTTAAACATTAAAATGAGTTGATTTCAAATGAATTTGAATTTTGCTCAAGCTCGGCTCAGCTCGTTAGCTCGTTTCTAAAAATACTTTTAAATTATAGGTAAAATTATTTTAAATCAAACTATATCATTTTTAGAAAAAGCTCGATAAAACAAGGAGTTAACTCGATATCCACCCCTAGCAGTGATGCACTCGTATTTATGGTGTTAGGAGAGTAATTGCAGGAAGTGGAATAAGATTTACTCCTGCTACTGTATTGCGGTACGTGGAATAAGATTTACACAGGATCTACACCGTCCCTGTATAGCTTTTCGGAATGGACCATTTATGCACTGTGTGCATCGCGCTTTGATGCGTTATCCGATATTCAGATGCCGTGCTTCCAGACATCATCTTCGCATATAGTATGGTTTAGTAGCATGTAGCATCTGAAAAACGCACAGGCATAAAACTAGGCCGACAGAAGTACATAGCTAAGAAACATCAGTCACTAAAAGAGGGAAACAGAAGTACACGATTATCTCCAAACCAAGCAGCAAATCAACCTACACTGCCCGGCAAGTACAGTAAGCAAGTCATCAAGTGCTACACAGTAAACAGCACTCGAGATGGCTCGGAGAACATGATGCCATTGATGTCGTTAGTGTTGTACAAACTATGGCTTCACCAAAGTCTCTAGGGGCAAATCTCAGACCTGCGAGAAACGAAGTTGATTCTTTACACGTTAAGAGAAACTACAGCAGCGAAATCTTACCAAGGAAAAATTATTATAGGATGATAACGTGTATAACCTCACAAAAAGCAGGGAGTGCTTCCATCATGCCGTGCCTGCCACAGTGGCTGCATCCTGCGTTAAGCATATGCACAAACAGAGGACAAAAACAACAAATTAGAACCAGAATCATGAGGCAAAAGTTCTATACAAAACCATGGAAGACATACCCGCTTGGAGTTGTCCTTGTCATTTCCTTCAGATGATCCACTAGGTGTTTCTGCAAACCTGGCAAAGGGGTGGAGAGATGTCAGCTATAGCTCATTGTTAGATTAAGGTTCTATTGACAAGAATGACACAGCACTGCCACATTCATCTACCTGAGGGCTCGCGCCTTTCTTTTCTCTCCTTCTGCCTTGTCAACGTTTGTATTCTGACCAAATCGTTCTAAACGAGCTTTTTTCTTAGCCTCTTCATCAGCAGAAGAGGATGGGGGAATGCCAAACCTGAAAATGCATTTAGCTATGCATCAGTTAACCATTCGGGGCAATATGAAAAACCCAGAACACCATAACTAATTTACTAAGTGTATAAACAATGGTATTACATACCTCTCAGCTCTGGACTTCCTCTTCTGTTCCTCCATCTTTTCATTTGAAGAACCAGTCCCAAACCTTGTAGACAGGAGAATTGAAATGCACATTTCTTAGTATTTGAAATATGGCATGCCTTGAAATATATCATTTGGACAATAGATCAACCAAATAAGAATGACACAAAGTGACAGAGAATGACTGAAGCAAGGAAACACTTCGTTCAGCTTCGATCAAATTAAAATCACTAACTAATATTATCAGTAAGTAGGATTCACCCCAACTAGATTGAAGAGGTTTCACCCCAACTAGATTGAAGCGTGAGGTTTGCCCATTTTAAGCAGCACTATTGTACAAAGATTGAATAATTCAAATGTTGCTGCCGATCAGCTCTAATATTACCCAAAAAAAACATTTTTTTGAACATCTAAGGTAGCTAGTTTCCCTCATGAACATAATGAATCATAAATTCATAATGAAGCAGCAAATTGATTTGATTTATAGACAGGAAACCGTGATAGCTTACCTTGTCTTCCAGTAATCCTTCAGTGGAAAAGAGCAAGGAACTCATAAACAAATATTGTGTGGTTAACTGTCTTTTTTATTGGTTTCAGTATAAGCACACACACAAAATTTGCAGTCGGCACATTGGAGGAAATTGAATGACTATTCAAAAATGGTGCATAATCAACCACAGTATTTAATATTAAGCATGAATGTCATAAAGGCATTCAGCATCCATCCATACAAAACAATTTGATTAATGCACCGTCCAGTCTCTACTCTCTAGTATCACCCCATGAAAACTTGGAAAGAAATATGTAACTAGGATACATTGAAAAAGAGTAGTGAGGATGAATATAGCAGTTTAACCAAGTGCAACCAAAACCTTCACCTTCTCAATTCTCAAAGAGAGGTAGCACAGCAATCATCTCAAGGTTACAGAAATCTGTTGGCAGGCTTGAATAACAGCATAAAAGCTAATAGTTCATCATACATATTGATTTCACATTAAGTAATGCTGATTATATGCATAACATAAGCGCAGCTTTTATCATAAATTTCCCTTGGATCCAACGCATATGCCTTCAGAGTTCAGAACCATATGCGAGAGGAGTGTTCAATGATAATAAACCATCATTTCGTTATATGGATCTTGTTCTTACCTAGCTAAACAACAAAACTAATCTCACACATTTCAAACTCAACTGTTACTGAGGTTACAAAATTAATTGTCAACTCAAAAGGTGTTTCTATCAACATCTAAAGCTAACCAAGATGTAAAACCGGCAGTTACTCGTATCCAAAACAATTGTACTTTCACTAGCTAGTCAATACACAAAAGAAGCTTCCTATAAGAACTTTCATTTTTCTTGAAAGGTTAAACCATGATGCAGCAAGTTTTTGTTTTTCCTTGGTGTAAGTCTGTAATATTTGAAGTGCAGCAAATTTCTACAAAACTAGTACATCAAACAAGAATATATCAAATATGTTCAAATCATGGCTGCTTTATTTCAAATATGCATTTCTAATATGCCATTGGTTAAGAGGCTTGTCTACCATTTTGATTTGTCTTCTTAAAGATTGAACATGGATAAAATAATTATGTTGCCAATGTTTGATGAGACGTGGTAGTGTCAGGGTTCCAAAGTCCTAACAGCACAGCACAGTCAACGCAATAAACCTTGGAAGTCAAGACTGGTGAGCCCAAAACAGAATCATCACTGTACTGCAGTAGTATTAAGCAGAACATGAAGTGCTACACTAAAAGGTTCAAAAGGTTCCAACTTCCAACAGGTAAAATACTTAGAGATAGCAAGTAAGTACATGGGACAAGCTAACTGTAGTTCACAATAGGGCCTAGGCAGCAATCCTATAAAGCAAAGCAGCTAGCAATTGCATAAACCTCACAGGATAGTGCACATGGAAGAAACAGGAACACCCTTGTCCTAAGACTTGGGGATCATTGGTTGGCAATATACTCACTTCAGTCAAGAAGGGCAACCTTTACAGTATTCCTAAATTAGAATAAAAGCTTTGATGCTTCGATCCTCCTCCGTTATACATTGTACTGGTCTTTTGTATTAGATACAGTCGTAAACATCCAAAAGCCACTAACTATACTATTAGTTTTCACCCCAACGTAAATGCCCTCAAATCCATGCATAAGAGAAACAACATAACTAAGAACGGCAAAAGCTGGTGCATAATTAAATCCTTAATCCCATCCCTGTATGGGGTGTTTGATTTGAGGGATCACCTCATCCAAGGATGGGTTGGTCTACAATGGGATCATCCCTCAATTTGGTGCGATGACCCAATCCTTCATTTTGTACTATCCTTTGGCTTATGAGGGATGAGGCGACGATGGACCAACTCATTCCATTCCTCAATCCAAACAAGTAGGTTAGGTTCGGAGCTAGGATTAGATGGTCCATTCACCGTCCAGTTCCTCAAACCAAACACCCCTGGTAGATTATTCTATGGCCAACAGCCCAACACTAAACATAATAGTCTAATATCCCAATATTACCGAACTATGACGAGTAAATCACCATTTCCAACAGTACTAACTATTTCATGAGCGCCATAGAGCCCACTAAATATTTCGGACTTGAAAAGGGAAAAAAAATCTCTAAACCCTAGGAGAAGGGATTCGACAGAACAACTGAACAATCACCTCTCGGCGCGGCTGTTGCGCTTCTCCTCCTCGGACATCACCACCGTTGTCCCGAACCGCTCCGCGCGGCGCATCTTCTTCTCCAGATCCGTGGCCCCACCGCCGGCCCCCGCCGCAGCCGCGGTGGGGTTTTGGGCTGGCGTGGACGAAGCGGGGTTCGGGGGAGCCTCCCCTGCGGCGGCGGCCGCCGGCGAAGGCGCGGTGGCGGCTGGGGCCTGCGCGGGCTTGGGGTTCTGAGATGCCATCGGGGAGAGCGCGCTTGTCCGGGAGGTCGCGGTCGCAGAGCGCGGCGAGAGATTCTTCCCCACTTCACCTCTCTAATTTTTTTCTGCTGCGTTTTGCTGCTTGGGTTCGCCGCTTCGCCTCTAATTATACTTCACGAATGGGCCTTTTGGGTCCCTTCTAAGACAAAACAACTGGGCGTTTTGGGCTCGATGTTCGTGGGAACTACGTCCCTGGGCTAGGCGTTCTGTTCTCTTTTAATTTCTTTTTAGAAAAAAAAAGCCATATTCCTCTTAAAAAAGAAAAAAAAAGCCAATCATCGTTAATTCGTTATGCCTTATATCCACGCCTTTTATCTTAGTATAGAAGACACGAAAGCTTGAAAGATTTTTAGTTAATTTTTTATTTGAATTTTGAAGTCATTAATTGTTCTCCTTATTATATAAGACAGATCTGTTATTTTTTACATCCTTTGAAGCCTACACACATATTTCATTCTGAAAAAAAAGCATATGCACACATTTGATATTTAATAAATAAGATATATGTACTGTTTTGAAAACGGCAGGAGACCTTGTATTCAGGGTGAAGTGAGAGCACCCTGTAGTCCTACCAAGTTTTTTTTATAGCAAATGTAACATTTATCTGACTATTTCAGATTTTCAGTAGGCAGTTCCCTGCGTGTGCGTGTGTGCTTTCATTTAGTTCATTTTCAAAATGGAAAAAAAGCAATAGCAATCAAACAAACATTCTACAAGAATTGCTATTGAATGGCGGCCAAAAAAAAAGAAAAAAAAGAGATTTGCTCTGGAAGGTGACTCAATCAGTTACGTCATGAGTGACAATACATAGACATTGGAAAAAAACAGAACTTATAACAGCCATTCTACGCACAAAACCTGCTACCGAAGATGACCCAATCAGTTATGTCACCCTGTCAACAAACGGATAGACCAGTCAGCTCTGTCTGAAACAAAAGGATAGACCAACTAACATACATCAAGAAAAGTCTAACTTCGCTAGCGTGATTAGGGCCCTTAAAAAATATTGTGCCTTTTAGCTGGCTAAAATAATAATATAGCGACCGTCAGCTTTTCAAATATATTTAGTTAAAAGATAAAAATAAGATAAATAAAAACATTGTTATATCTTTATGGACAATATTATATTTATATATATATATACATATATATAGTATAAATAACAGGGGCACTATGGTGTTTAGACACCAAGCCTTTCTATCTTTGAATTGCTTTTAGATGCGTGCTAGTGTGATTGAGATTTTTCATCTATAATTAAGACTTTCCATCTATGATTGATTTAGAATGCCTGATATATTATATACCATTGCACTAGCACGTATCTAAAAGCAATCTAAAGGTAGGGAGGATTGGTGCCCTGACACCATGGTGTACCATTTCAGCGTTCTTGTTTTTGAAGGGGGGAGATTTTTTAAAGGGGATGGAGTAGAATTCAAGGGAGAGGGGAAGAACTCATGGCCATTGAATTTTTAATCCAATAGTTCTAAATTTAGATGATAGTTATAAATAAAACATCCAGATAATATTTAACAAAACATATATATGTATAATAAGAGAACACTGAAATAGGACACCATGATATTTGGTCACAAAACCTACTACCGAAGATGACCCAATCAGTTATGTCACCCTGTCAACAAACGGATAGACCAGTCAGCTCTGTCTGAAACAAAAGGATAGACCAGCTAACATACATCAAGAAAAGTCTAACTTTGCTAGCGTGATTAGGGCCCTTAAAATCTGCTGTGCCTTTTAACTAGCTAAAATAATAATATAGCGACAGTTAGCTTTTCAAATATATTTAGTTAAAAATAAAAGTAAGATAAATGAAAACACTGTTATATCTTTATAGGTTATATATATATAGACACACACATATTAAAAAGCTAATGTATTCCAAATACTTTTTGGTTTCTATAGACCAGGACGTAGAGACCGTTTATGGGTATATTCTTTTTTTGCTGCGGCTTATGATTTTTGACTACAACTTGTGACTTTTGGTTGTTTGTGTGAGAGACTACAGAGTAACTGAAACTCACATACAGCTTTTACCGATATAAATAAAGTCGGTACAATATATACTACATTTAACTAATAGACCCTATTTTAAAAAAACACTCCATTTAAAAACTAATTATTGTAGAAAAATCAAAAACTAAAGATAAAAACCGAAAAACAACATGCCCTATAACGGGCCTAGAACCAATAAAGGCCGCCAAGTGCATGCCCCTAATCGCCGCCAGTGACAGAGACGTATACTACCCAAATTTGACAACCGAGCTTTAACAGTTACTACAACTAATCCGCTCGTCAACTCGGCCCCCGTCTCTTGCAACTTATAAATACTCACACCAACCAGTCGATCACCACAACTCGCTCTCACCACAAAGCATCAGATCACACTCCAGCTTCGAGATCTCGGCAGCCATCCTAATTACTCGTCGCCATGGCCGCAGCTGCAGCACCAGCCAGGTGGGTGATTAACTAGGCAAAGCTGCATAATCGTTCTTGATCTTTCTTATGGTGATTACTGTAATTAGTTATTACCATTTTACTGCGTTACGCCCCCTGACGGAATGAATGAGACGGTGATGGCGTGCAGCTCTGCGAAAGAAGTGCTCCCGCCTGCCCTGGGCGCCGCCTCCGAGCCCCCTCCCCTCTTCGACGGCACCAGCAGGTAATTAAACTTAACCATCTAATTACTGCTAGTAGTAACTTTCACTTATGCATTGATAGGGATTCAGGAGCTAACCATCAGTTAATCTTTTTGTGTGACGTGAAGGCTGTACATTTGCTACTTCTGCCCGTTCGCTCAGCGCGCTTGGGTTACCCGGAACTGCAAGGTGATCTCAACTCTGTCGAATCAGTTCTTCTTAATTTCACTTCTGCTATGTTGCTAACGACCTTAAAAATCTGGATATTTTTGTACGTCCTTTTGTCCAGGGTTTGCAGGACAAGATCAAGCTAGCCGCCATTGATCTGCAGGACAAACCAGCTTGGTACAAGGAGAAGGTTTACCCACAGGGCACGGTATAGTTCATCTCTTCTTTTTCTCGGAAACGCAATTGTATGCCGATTTAGAAGTGTATGTGCCGTGGGACGTCCAACGCCAATTGACGGAGTCTGGGACTCCTTGCTGTAGCTAAACCTGAGCTACAGCTGAGCAGAGAACAAAGTCAGAGATGGCGCTCGGGCTGTAGGGTTCATCGCTTCTTCCTTGCTTCCTATCCTTGCGTGCCATCTGCTTGACTGCCTCTCCATGTAGAATTTTTGTCCATAAACAATATAGAATCTGCACTGTCTTTCTCGACAGGTGCCTTCCCTGGAGCACGACAGCAAGATCGTGGGAGAGAGCTTGGATTTGATCAAGTACATCGACAGCAATTTCGAAGGCCCGGCACTGCTTCCTGAAGTAAGGCTGATATATATTCACTCACCGTCAGTGTAACACTTGGAAAAAATTGCAGTTATTTCTCGGCGATGTTAAACTGTTAATCTTCGGGTGTTCTAATTGCCAGGATCCAGCGAAGAGGCAGTTTGCTGATGAGCTGATCGCGTATGCTGATGAGTTCACCAAATCACTGTACTCGCCCTTAATTTCCAAAGGAGATGTGTCAGATGAGGCTGGTAAGAGCTAGCTAGCAGCGGTGCAACTGTACAACTACTTGTAGCCTGTAAATCAAAAGAACTTCACTTTGGATTCATCCACATGCTGTTTTGCTCAAGATATATCCTTCCTTCTTCATTCAGTTGCTGCTCTGGACAAGATAGAAGCTGCCCTGTCAAAGTTCAGCGACGGCCCGTTCTTCCTTGACCAATTTAGCTTGGTATGTCGATCATCCATTCAAGCCTGAACTGTGGTTCACTTTTCTTGCCAAGAATGTGGCAGTAATGCTTAATTCAATTCCCTTTCCAGGCGGACATTGCGTACGTGACAATTCTGGAAAGGATTCAGATATACTATGCTCATTTAAGGAACTACGAAATCACCAAAGGCAGGCCCAACCTTGAGAAATTCATCGAGGAAATGAACAAGATCGAAGCATATACACAAACCAAAAATGAACCGCTGTACTTGCTTGATCTTGCGAAGAAGCATCTCAAGGCGAGACCTTTCTCACATGCTCAGTTTTTGTCAGTATGAACTGCCAATTTTTTTTTTTTGGGATCGTGAACTTCCAATTTATATCAATTAACAGCTAGCAGCCTAACACTTGCACGCTATAATTTTTCAGATTGCCTGAAGATGTTGACAAGGATGAACTAGTTGCCAGGGAATAACGGCAGCAAAACAAACGAAGACTCATGCCCCATGAGCGCTCTTGCTTGCTAGTAGCTGCTAGTTACAGTATATGCTTCTTCTTTTTTTTTTTGAAACTTAGTACTGTACATGAGAACAGTTTGCCTAGAATGGCTCGGATCTCCTCCTGAACCGTTTGCGAACAGTTTTCACCAACTAGTAATGAACATTTGTGCGGGTTAAGTGCCTTGGCCAAATTCCTGCAATACTTGCTTTGCTTGACTTGGGACGCCTCTTGAGCACTAGCCTTAAAAAACAGCAGGCTATCATCTGCAAATAAAAGATGGGAAATCCCTGGTGCTCACCGGCTGACCTTAATAGCATTAATTCGTTCCTCTTCCAGCTCCTTTTGTAATAGAGCAGAAAGACCATCGGCAACAAATAGAAACAGATAGGGCGACCAAGGATCACCTTCTCAAAGACCACGAGTCGGTTGAAACGAGTTCAACGGAAATCCGTTGATGCTCACAGCATAACGTACAGTGGAAAACACAAGACATGATCCACCGTACCCAGGCTCGGTGAAAGCCCAACTTCAACATCACACCTTGTAAGCAATTTCTCACAACTTGTAAGCAATTCCAATCGACTCGGTCGTACGCCTTGGATAAATCCAATTTGTTCGCACAGAAATCACTCCTGTCACCCTGGCCTGCATGATAGCATGAATGCACTCAAAAGCAATTAGTGCATTATTAGTAATCATGCTGTCCGGAATGGAGGCGCTTTAATTAGGAGAGATCGCATCTTGTAAAATTGGACGAATGTCCTATTTGTTTAGGTTTTTTTTTGTTTAAAAGCAAAAAAAAAATCAAAGCCTAAATAAAGGGGTGGCTTTTTTAACTGGCTTATAAACAAATTAAGCCACTTTAAGCCTATAAGCCAAAAGCATGTGAGAGATGCTTTTGTTGGCTTTTGCGGAATGGAATAGCCCTTTACAACTAAACTTTGTTGAAATTATCCTCAAAATGACATTCATATATAAGTGCAAACCCTTTCTTTTTTTCTTCTCCTCCTCTCCACCCGTTCTTTTCCCCTCTCCTCCCCCCAACGCCGTCGCCTCCCCTCTCCTTCCCCCGACGCTACCGCCTCCAGACCCCACCCCTCCCCCCACCGATGCCGCCTCCCCTGCCCCCGACGCCGCCGCCTTCCCTGCCAACGCCGCCGCCTCCCGGCCCCGACACCACCGCCTCCACACCCCTCCCCTTTCCCCGCCAACGCCGCCTCCCCTGCCCCGACGCTGTCACCTCCACACCCCTCCCCTCCCCCGCTTATGTAGCCTCCCCTTCCCCGACGCCGTCGCCTCCCTACTAACGCCACTGCCTCCACACCCCTCTCTTCCCCCACTAACGCCGCCTCCCCTGCCCCGACGTCGCTGCCTTCCCTGTCAACGCCGCCACCTCCCTACCCTAATGCCGCCGCCTCCACACCCCTCCCCCTCCCCGCCAACGCCGCCACCTCCACACCCCTCTTCCCCCCACCGACGCCGCTTTCCCTGCCCTGACACCGCTGCCTCCCTGCCTTGATGCCACCGCCTTCACACCCCTCCCCCCCCCCCCGCCTGACGCCGCCCCCTGCTCCAACGCCACCGCCTCCACACCCCCTCTACCCCACCGCCACCACCTCCCCTGCCCCGACGCCACCGCCTCCCCTGCCAACGCCGGCCTCCATCCTTTTCTATAAATTACCACTGATTGTTGTGTGTTCATGCATGATCAATTGCATATTCATGTGTGATTCTCAAACTGTAGAAAAGCTACAAAGCCTAAGCCTATACAAACAGGGTCTATACCTGACTTGCTTAAAAGTTAGGTGCTTATAAAAGCATGTACAATGCAAGATACTTATATATGAATGCTTAAAGAGAGAGAATATAGCCACATCATCAAGCACCCATGCAGAAGTTATTTCCTCCAATGCAAGCATCTCTTCCATGGGTGCTTAGATGCTATATTATCTATTAATAGATATAGTTATACATATAAGCACCTACTAAGCATCGATGCTTATTTAAGCATCGATGCTTCAAAATAAGCATCTTATCTATCCTATGTGGTAAGAAAAATCAGTTTTTCATTGCTAAGCATCTCTCTAAACACCTGTATTGTACATGCTCTAAGCTGATTAAGCCAGAAAGCTAGCTTTAAGTTATAAGCCAAAACAAACAGGGCCGAAGTCTGTTTACCATGCATTTTGGGACCACCTTATACACCACGTTGCACAAGCTTGTTGGCCTGAAATGAGAGAGATACTCTGGATGGGATTTCTTTGGAACAAGAACAATGGAGGTGTTGTTAACCCCTTCCGCATCTGGGCATCAACAATTTTTTTTGAACCGCACTAATTATTCTATGGTCATCTTCTCCATATCCTCTTTCCTTTCACAACCTTGACAATCCTCCTGTTTTAACCTTTTAATTTTGTTCTTTCAAGCCCTCCATGCGACTTTAGCCACGAGATTCTAGACCGTTGAAGCCATAACATTTATTCATGATACAACATCTCATTCATCTTAGCACATACTTAGGAGGCAATAACTACATTATTGATTCTATCAATGAATAAATATTTTGAAACGAATGCTCTAATCTTCCGACAATGCTTGTGCTCTGTGTGTCCGGAGTGATGGTGCGCTCTTGTGTGTCTACGGTTGTAATCTAAATAAAACTTGTAGGACCAAAGATGACGATTAGAAATGAGTGAATAAGAGCCACACCGATAACGGTTTCTCTAAAAACTTTTGTCTTAAGATTGTTAGGATCTTTTAGTCCAATAGCTATAATGATTAGAACCTAAGCACCCATTGAGAAATCCACAAGAAAAACCAAATCAAATAAGACTTGACACTTCGGAGCGGTACTACTACCATATAAGATGCGGTACTACCATTGTGGTATTATCACCGTGTAATGACCGGTACTACCTTCCTCTCAGATCAGCACAGAAAATTCAGCTCAAACAAAACCTTTCACATAGAAGGTCCAAATAACTTAAAATTTGAACCAAAAAACCTTAGAAAATTAAAACAACAAGAGATTTTGCAAGACTACAAGAGGATTGGGATCTTTTGGCTCCTACAACTCTGCTGTAGCAAAGCTAATTTAAAACTACAAATAAGCCAACTCTCAAACAAAGACTCCAAATCACTTGAAACTTGTCATGCACTTTCTCTAGAGTATCACTAACCTATTCCAATCAACAACCACAAAAAATCATTGTCAAAGGTATAATATTTTTTCATTTGAAGGAATATTACACTAAAACCGGGCAAAAACCAAAAACGATGAATATGACTATGCTTAATTTATTATTATGCAAATGTATGTCCAAAACTTAAGGTAGCTACATGCCCACTTGATGTTGTATTAATTTTAATATGCTATTCCTCAATACTTGAATCACATGACCGTTGTCACCCTAGATTTTAATGGTAACCTTACTAACTATAGATTACATTAAAATGCTATACTAGTCCGGTCAAGTCCAGGGCGCTAGTTGCTCTGATCATCAATTTTTAAAACATAAGAACTTGTTTTGGGACAGTCCTGGGATGTACATGGCTGAGTATTTTACTACAACTATTTTATGCTTCTCAAAATCCTAAAAATCAGCTATAGCTGTCTGGGCGGATGGTAAGAGTGGATGGTGCCAATGTCGCACGCGGACCTGTGGTTTGTGGTATGAACCGCCCGGATGCATTAAGGACTTAATCTTGTGATGACCTCCTCATGTAAAACAGTACAACCATAAGTCTATATGGGTACGACCTAACTGATTAACTTGCAAAGATTTAATTCAGATATCACCATTGGTAAGTGAATGCCAGGGTATACTGGTTTACTCACAGTGAGGCACAGTGATTTACTGTACTCATACGGCGCAAGAGGAGGCTTCTGACTGTGGTGGATTTAACCCTTCAGCGGTGAAACCTCAGCGGGTGGTGTCTAGCTAGATCGGAGTAAGGTAAAGGCTTTGTGATAAATTATCTGGGTCTCATGCCTAAGAAAGCATGTTGGCTATTAAGATGACTTATCTCTTATGGGTAAAGTGTACAATTTCTACAGAGTATAAACTATTCGAATAGCTGTGCCCACAGTCAAGGGCAGACATGGGAACTCGCTCGAGTTAGTTCTATTTCCAAAAATATTTGTGGGTGGGATAAAAACCTATCAGAGGGATGTACTCTGAATTGTGAATTTTCCTGGAGGGAAGTACTCCGGTGGCGAAGACTAGCATTGGTGGGGGTAGCCATGCACTGTAAAAGGTAGATGTAACCTACACTACTGTTATTATGCATTCTCACAATCAATTTCATAAAATCTGTTTCAGTTAAAATTGCTAAGTCTTAGGAGTTTTTCTTACTTATTGTAATTCCAAAATAATGCTTTTAGCAACTAAAAGAACCTCAAGCCTCCCTTGACAGCTTTGCATCTAATATTATTGCACCCTGTGTGGTGGCTTGTTGAGTACCATCGTACTCACTCTTGCTTAATTACTATTACTCAGTCAGAAAGAACAGGAATGTCAAGCCCTGCGGCGCTTAAAAAGAGGTCGACAGAGCTGAAAGACGAAGAACCTATGGACTAGGTTGCGCGCCCCAGTTGGCTGCCTGTGGGCAAGTCCTGAGGGTCCCATCTATGTGGAGTTTCCGCTGCTGTATTTTATTGTTTTCGGGCCATTAGTAAGTATTACTGTATTATTTACGCTTCCGCATGATATGTTTTTGATATACAGTAATGTATTTGTGAGCACTATCTACTGATCCAGGGAATAATGCGGTGGAATCATAGAGATCTGGGTTTGCTAACCCGAGGTCCGACATTTGATTTGCTGAAACTGCAATTCTGTTAGTGGTGTAGCGCTGATAAAAATTGAATCCTTTTTGTTTATCTTTTCTTGTCCAGGGTTTGCGGGACAAGATCAATATAGTAGAGATCGATCTGGCAGACAGGCCAGCTTGGTACAAGGAGAAGGTTTACCCAGAAAACAAGGTATGGTTGATCTGTTTCCCCTCCTTTACTCCCGTGTAGAATCTTTTACAGCCAATCTTGACACTGATATATCGCTGTCCATTTTCATCGTCATGTACATTTACCTTCATTTTTCAACAGGTGCCTTCCCTGGAGCATAACAACCAAGTGAAAGGAGAGAGAGCTTGGATTTGGTCAAGTATATCGACAGCAATTTCGAAGGCTCGGCATTTTTTCCTGATGTAAGACAGATATATATTCAATCATCACCAGTGAAATACTTGCAAAAAATGTAGTATTTTCTCAGCGTGTTAGAGTTTGGATTCATAAATTGGCAGGATTCTGCGAAGAAGCAGTTCGCTGAGGAGCTGTTCGCGTATAGTGACGCGTTTATCAAAGCACTATTCTCATCATTAGTCTCCAAGGGAGATGTGACCGATGAAGCTTGTAAAAGAAAACTAGAATATTTGTTTAGGTGCGTTAATATTAAATTTTGTTGTAGTTTTTGTCTTTGATTTACAAATAGTAATAATTTATAGAGAAAAATATTCATATGCGATTTTGTTCAATATAAATGAAGTCACTACAATATGTACTATAGTTGACTAGTAGATCTTGTTTTTAAAAAACAGTCCATTTGAAATCTAGATATTATAGAAAAAACATTTATCTTAGAAAAACAGCTTTTAAAAGCCAAAATAGACAGCCTTAGTTATTTGAGAAGTTCTATTTCTATATAAGGCTGCAGTTTGTATGCATGTTCTAGTTGTCCCATGCAATATCTTTCGTGTCAGTTGCTGCTCTGGACAAAATAAAAGCTGCCCTGGGAAAGTTCAGTTTGGTATGGCCCCTTCCTCCTTGGCCAGTTCAGTTTGGTATGTCACTCCAGTCCGGGAATCCTTTTCCCTGGACCGTGGTTTAAATTTCACTTTGAGAAAGAATACTCGAAAGGTTGAAATGTGGTTCTGTCGTGATGATTAATTTCGTTCCAGGTGGACATTGTATATGTGCCATTTATCGAAAGGTTTCAGATACTCTTTTCTGATATTAAGAACTATGATATCACCAAGGGCAGACCCAACCTTCAGAAATTCATTGAGGTAATTCAGAATGATTCTAAATGAGATTTTACTATATGGTAATATTATGTTTATTCACATTGTTTGGAAGACTTGCTCTGCCAAGGTTGTATAGTGAATACTCTAATGAAAATCAATTTTCTTGGCAATTCTTCGCGAGGCGAAGTCTTAACTCCAAATTGATACCTTACAGGAAGTGAACAATATCAATGCATATACACAAACCAAACAGGACTCACAATTTTTGCTTGACCAGACAAAGAAGCGAGGTAAGATATTTCCTATTTTTTTCACCCGTGGTTCATTTGGGTGGTGATCGGTTCGGCTGAAAGCCTCATGGCTTATGGCTGAAAACACTGTAGCTGGCTGAAAAAAGCACTGTAGCTGACAGAGGCTTATTTACCATAAATAAATTTAAAAAAATTAAAAATAGAAAAAACATATTAGCCCATCACGTATAATGTAAACAAATACGAGGAAAAAAGAACCGGTAAAAAAACTCAAAAAAAAGCCAAAAGTTCAGAAAAAGACGAAATTTATGAATAGTGCAAAAATAAGCTGAAGCCATATTGATCAGGGCACATTTTTACTTCCAGATTGCCTGAAGACGTGACCAAGGGTGAACGACATGCCAGCGAACTGCTACAGCCTAGTAGATGAAGAATCAGGAGTGTGTTTGGTTGTGATATGCTTTATTTTGAATAAAAGTTGCATGTTATAAAGGTCATGTTTTTGAAAATAAAATATTTTTTAACGAACTAGCAAGAAAACTGCCCATAATATTGATAAAATAGAAGAAAAGAAAAGGGTACAATCACCGGCCTTAACTAGAGGCGAATGCTATCTAGCACGGGTGCGGCTCAGGTGCTGGGGGCACAGCACTTAGTGCGTGCGGGGGTGCCCCCAGCACCCGCCACGTGTCCCACAAGCCCCAAAATAACTCCAAAAAATTCGAAAAAAATACTTACAAAATCAGAAAATTTGTAAAAAGTACTTTTTAAGTATAAAAAGTATTTTTTTTGTAAGTACTTAAATTTTTTTGATTTATACTATTATTAAAAGGTATTTTTTTAAATACTTAAAAATACTTTTTAATAAAAATATTTTTACAAAAAGTACTTTTTACAAATTTTCTGATTTTGTAAGTATTTTTTTCGAATTTTTTAGAATTATTTTGGGGCTTGTGGGACACGTGGCGGGTGCTGGGGGCACCCCGCACGCACTAAGTGCTGTGCCCCCAGCACCTGAGCCGCACCCCCTCTAGCACTACACTAAACGTCAACTCTCACGCGCAGCACACAACTCAGCCATGCGAAGGACAAGAATTTTTTGTACGGATAATCCCTTTTTTATTCGAAAATACATAAATATACCCGCGAGAAATTTTTTTACAAAAATAGTCTCCAGTCGCCGCCCCATTGGGCGACTTCTGCCTTTCGCCCAACCGGGAAGCGACAAAATATCTGTCGCTCGATGATTGAGCGACTGCAAGTAGTCGCTTTCCTGTTAAGCGACTTCATAGTAGTCGCCCAATGGATGGGCGAGTTATAAGCGCAGTCGCCCAATGGATGGGCGACTTTAGTCAATCCCCGTGAAATTTTAGAGTTTTGTCAATTTTGTAGTTTTAAACTGGAAAAAAATATGGTATAGTTGTAATAAAAGGTTATGTTTATTGTATATTGTAGGTGCATTAAAAATTTTGCGAAATTTTTTTAAGAACAATTGACTGTAGAACGTTTGATATATACATTGGTAAGTGATATTTTATGTTACTAAGAATTAGTGTACCAAGAGTATGTTAATATTGTTAAATGACTTGCTATCTGAATCATTGAATGCGAACACACGAGATAATAACATTATGTGAATAGAAATAAACTTCATAACATGCCGCGTACAATTTTATTACATGCATAACATATAGCATGATATGCGACTAACCCACCCAACTGCTCGTAACATTTTGTCTACTGGGTGTAGCGTGGTTGTTTCCCCTTTTTATCGCGCCTTGAAGATGGCTCCGCTGCATCCTTTTTCCTGTCATTCTTGGACTTGAGAGCTGCCTCCCGAGCTTGAAGCTCTTCCTCCTGACGCTTGATGGCTGCTTCACGCAGACTTAGCTGCTCCCGCCTCCTTTGCAGCTCATCCTCCTTGCCCTTCAGACGGATTTGGTCCACCCTCACGCGGCGCTCTTGGTCACGCCGCATCTGTCGTTCCACCTCGCGAGCCTGAGTCATCTTGACAAAGTATTGTCCTTTGTTTTCCACCTCCACTGCCTGGTTATGTGGCCATGTCGGCGACACCCGATCCACCCATTCGATGAACCTGCAAGCCTATGTGTGGCATGGTAGATGTCATGGATCAAGTTGAAAAATGACAACGAGAAACAAATGATTTAGTTGTCGTCGTTACCATGAAATCGTCATCCAGGTTTGGACACTTGAAGAACCTACGGCCGTATTTGGCTCGCTCTTCTTGATCCGTCCAGACTCCCAACATCGTCCTAAAGCCGTAGCTGCACTTCGGGCGCTCATGCCACTCCGGCACTCCAAATGGGTCGGACCTCCAGGAAGACATTGTTGTGTAGTAGTATTGTGAAGGCTTGAGGAGGAGATGTGGTATGGAAGACATAGGAGGCCTTTATGTAGGCAGGTTATCTGGTGCAGTGGGTAAAGTCCATGGAAATGTCCCTATGTAGGCTTTTCAGAGCCTGTATCCTGTATTTATGAAACAACAAGGAAAGGTGACATGAAAACTCACTGGAAAGGAGACATGCCTATGACGTGAACACTCACTGTAAAGGCTACAGCCTACGCCCCTATTTTGTTGGTTTCCGTAGCGATAGGCTTTTCAGAGTAGCAATAAATGTTTCTATGTAGGCTTTTCAGAGTAGCAATAAATGTTCCTATGTAGGCTTTTCAGAGTAGCAATAAATGTTCGTATGAAGGCTTTTCAGATCGTAGTCTTTATGTAGGCAGTTTAGCTGCCATGTGTTGTCATGTGACTGAGCAAAGCTGTCCCGATTTGTCATATCACTGCGTAAAGCTGGCATGTGTTGTCATCTCACCGAATAAAGCTGAGCGCTTTTGTCATGTCTCGGGGCAAAGCAGCCATCTTTTGTCTCGCCATTCGATATAAATAGCACGGTAGAGGTCCCATGAAGTTGTAGCCAGAAAACCCTGTAAATCGAACAAAGAACATACCATGGCGGAAGATGAGGGGCCAGTCGGATATGGGTCACCGAAGGAAGACCTTCCCTTGGAAAGGAGGGAGATGTTCGGACCACAGTACCGCTTGGTACCAAGCCGGCGTGCGCAACCAGCGTGGCCGAAATGCAGACACAATGAGTACGTGGTCGTGCAGGTCCTGGAAGGGCCGAACGATGGCGGGCGCCGTTTCTTCCGATGCCCACGCTCCGGGGTACAAATTACTAATAGTACATTTTTTATTGCTTATGGACCCTCCATGTTTACTGTCATTTTTCGCAGATGGCGAAATGCGACTTCTCCCGCTGGATCGACCCTCCTCATAAACGGTATATTGACCGTTATGTGGGTACTTTATGGGACCGAATAATGGACTTGGAGTACCGAATGGAGACTCTCAATGAGGAGAACAATGAGCTCCGCCAACAGATGCAACGCGAGAGGGGAAATGAGGAGGTTGTCAACATAGGAAGCTCTTATGATCCCACATGTTGCTGCACGAACCCGAGCTGCATATGTGCGTGCCACTACCACGATGGCCAGCCCCGTCCGAGGCGGCCCCCTCAGCAGTTCTCCATGTGGGTGCCACGAGGCTCGTTTGGCATGTAGGCCACGAGGGTACCGAATGTGTTGATGCTGTGCCAGTAGGACTGTTGTGTTGATGTTTTGGGTGTAGAACTTTCCATAAATTCTGTCTGTATGTGCAATGTATGTGTTGTTTCGTGTTGTAAGTGCATGACGCCTTCATTTTCTGTGACCTTCATATTCTGTGCCCTCTTTCCATAACGATGTAATGTGCAACGTTGATAAGCATGTGATGAATTGGTTGTTATGTACGTGGAGTTGTTATCACAAGGCAAAAAAAATTGCAATACTTAAATGGTACATACTTAAATGACATTGTACATAAGTGCATTACAGAAAAGGGATGTAACATACAAGGTTTACAAATGGTACATGAAATTTAGCATGCAATACAACACCAACTACTGATCCGGACATGCATTGCATCGTCTAGCTGTGTGCCCCTCCTGACCGCATCGCCCACAACGTGCACCAGATGTTCCAGCTTGTGATTTGTCCATGTCATTTCTAATACGTCGGGTCTGTCGCCGACCCTTCCCACCCTTTAGCATGTTAATATCCGGAACCCAGGTCCTCGTTGAAATGTCCAACATGGTGAAGTTTCCCACCGCCCTGAACCCCCGGAGCTCCCCACACCAAGCTTGCAGTATTGTCTCCTTAAAAAAGTACTCGGACACGAAGTTGGAAGGATCCATGCCCACGGTTCCGCATGCAGCGAGGACATGAGAGCATGGCCTGTGTAACAACTTAAGCTTGTTGCATGTGCAGTTAGGTTCGTTTGCATGATCTCCAAGGCATACCTCGTGAGTAATAAGTGAACGAGATGTCCCAAATCCGGCTCTGTCATGGAGTATCACCTCGAAACGATGCTCCCTGTTGCCCATGACATGCACTGTGTGCAATTGACCCTTTTGTGCCTTCGTCTCCATGTACGTGGTAATTTTTGACGAATACAGGGCTCCGGGATTGGCCGCATGAAGTGCGGCACTCGCGTGCCTCTCCCTGAAGTAGCGGATTGTGCTGTGAAGAACACCTTCCACGATGGCGACGAGGGGCTGAGAACGGAGACCCCTGAGAACCCAATTGTACACCTCGGCAAAGTTACTTGTCATTATTCCGTACCTTGCGCCATCCGTGTCGTGCAACAACGACCACTTCTCCAATGGTTCTCCCTCGATCCACTGCGAGAAGCACTTGATGTTTCGCGCGCTCCTCCTTCTTGGACCACTTGGGTTAGACTCATCGATTGCTGCCAAGCATTGCGGTTGTGCCGCCCCAGGAATGACCGGCCCCTTGCTCCTCTCGTCGACGTTCTTCCTGGTGTGCTCATCCAACAACCCCCATAAAGCATCAAATTTTCTTTGCTGGTTCTGCCTAGCCAGCCTCTTGAATAGCTTCATCAAAGATTGTTTCGGGAATTGCTTGAAAAAGTTTGCCCCTAAGTGACGACTGCACCACCGGTTCCTCATGTCCGGCCAAGGAACGCTCTCCTCAGGGTCTTCTTGAAGTTTTCGTACCGCCTTTATAATCCCGGCGTGGCGATCATGGATTACGCACACACCAGGACGACTGCCTACAACTCCAGCCTTCACATGTCTGAGAAACCACAGCCAGCTCTCATAATTCTCGCTCTCCACAAATGCAATAGCCAGCGGCAATATTTGATTGTTACCGTCAATGCCTATGGCCGTCAGGAGCTGCCCTTTGTATTTGCCTGTCAAGAAGGTCCCATCTACAGAGATCACTGGCAGCATGTGCTTGAATGCTTCAATGCTAGCACCAAATGCAAACAATGCTCTCTGCAACACTGCAAATCCCGGTGGACTTATGGACGGCTTCTCGTGCACGGCGATGTACGTGCCCGGGTTCCTTTGTTGCAACACCTTAAGCATACGAGGAAGGTTGTCGTACGCCGCCTCGAAAGTGCCAAAACGTTTTTCCAACGCCTTTTGCTTGGCACGCCACGCCTTCGCGTAGCTAATCTTATACTTGAATTTATTCTCGATAGCTACCACAATATGCGTTGCCGCAATATCTCTCTTCTCCACTATCTCCCCATACATCAAATTGGCTATAAATCCGGACGTCAGGTTACGATGCCTCGCCAAGACAGTGTTCAGAATGCAGGAGTGCGACTCCACCTTGGACACAATCCAGTGAGTGTCATACTTCGGTCTACGTGCGTGCACCCTCCAAGGACAACCAGCCTGCTCGCACTTCACAGTGTACTGCTCCTGGCTTGATTTGACGACGCGAAATGTCCGTTGCATTGAGAGGGCCCAAAGCTTGATGGCATCCTGCAGCGCTTCCTTGTCAGCAAATGTAGCATGCACCCGAACCTCTGTCTCATGATACTCCCATGGTGATTCATGTTCATCATGGGCGGAAACACCCTCCGCATTAAACCGGTTCCATTCCTGGGGGATAGGAACTTCTTCATCATCCGAACTATCCTCCTCGTCGTCCTCTACAGCTTGCTCTTCATCACATGCCCTCTGGTCATCAGATTCCATCTGCTGCACGATATACTCATTATGCTCTCCTTCATCTGCTTGCCCAGTTCCGTCTCTATAGCTTGACAGCTGTAACTCTCCTCCATGTACCGCATTGCCTTCATCACGAGCAACTTCATCAGCTCCACCAACGTGCGGCCCGCCCGAGCTGCTAGCACCTCCCGAAGCATAGGCGGACGCACGAGCTTGCGCAGCTGCTTGTAGTGAGCACTGTTGCACAAGCAGGACACACTCGTATCCACGGCGCCGGCACCCTTGCACAAATCCCTTCCACGAAGCTGAGCGCACCAATGTCTTCAACTCCCATCTGATGTCAGTGGGAGACCGGCTCCAAAGCCCTTGCACAACGACGCTGCACACCTCGGGGTCCAATGAAAAACTCTCGGTCAGCCAATGCTGCACATCTGTCATTCCAGCATTCTCGTCATCGGGAAGTACGAGAGTGACTTGCGAAAAATCGCTTAAATCCACACCATTCGGACCTTGACGAATCATTCCAGCACCATAATACACTCTCAATGTAGTACTGGCCATTAATGATGTACACCTACATGTACGATTGAAATTTACAACATGTCAAATAACATCGTTCAACACTAAACTAAACTTTCCATACTAAAAAAGGTAGTCAAATTTCTATACTACAAAATGTATACTACATCTACAATTTTTACTAACACCAATATTTCATCTAAACAATAGTGTAAATACAACCTAATTAACAAAAATACATGGATCCAAATCGATGGAATAGCTTGGACTCCTTCTTCCGCCCTCACCTCCTCCTTCAACCCTGTCCTCCTCTCCTTCTCTTCTCCCCTCTCCTCCTTTTCTTCCCCTCCTCCCTCTTTTCTCCCCTTCCTCTTCCTCCTCTCTTCTTCTCTCTGGCTCTCTGCGCAGAATGGGGGAAATGAGGGAAAAGTGGTTGCTAGTGGGCGGCAGGCGGTGGAATAAGTGGTATCCACTCCTGTCGCCCTACGGTTGAGCGACTGCAATTTCAGTCGCTCAACCATACAGCGACTGAAATTACAGTCGCTCAACCGTAGAGCGACTGTATAAGTCGCCCAACGGTTCACACATTTCCTAACTATCGCTTCCCGGTTGGGCGAAAGGCAGAAGTCGCCCAATGGGGCGGCGACTGGAGACTATTTTTGTAAAAAAATTTCTCGCGGGTATATTTATGTATTTTCGAATAAAAAAGGGATTATCCGTACAAAAATTTCCGAAGGACAACACCCACCACCTAACCCACCAAAGCTTCTAACTGATTTTCAAGCTAGGTACAGAGAATCACCATTGCACAAAAGCTTAAGAGAGAATAATAGAAGCAAAGGCAAGATAAACCATAGCTTCACCACGGTTAAAGAATCACAGTAAGCACCACACACTAGCAAGATGACCAATAATCAACTTCAGAATGAAGTGAGTGAGGAAGCGACCCTTCCACTCAGCGATGATAGTGGACGACGCGCAGAAGAGATCAATAGCTCTGACTTCACTCCCCCTCCCACATAGCTCCCACTATCATGGCTCACTGACAGTGACCTACTTGCTCAACCAGGCTAGTACTCCAAAGAGGATCACCATTACACAAAGCATGAGAGAGAAGAATAGAAGCAATGACATGGAGAACTACGCTCCACCATGGTTAAAGAACCATGGCAAGCACTTTGCACTAACAAGATAGCGAGGCAAGCAAATTTAGAATATAATAGTGAGGAAGCGGCCTCTCCGCTCAACGACGACAGTGGATGATATGCAAAAGAAGTCGGTAGCTCTCAGGGGCGGAGCCACACCCCGGGTAGGGTAGGCTTTAGTCCGGGGTGTAGAAAAATATCTAATGTACAGCCCGGGTAAATTCAGTCTAATCTAAGTAACATTTTCGTGGTCCAGCCTAGATAGCCTACATCATTCTATCACTGAGCCCGAGGCATAACTAAATCCTGGCTCTGCCACTGGTAGCTCAAACTCCTCTCTTCCTTCTATAGGGCTAGCCGACGGTGACCTACCTCTAGGATTAGACCAGCTGGTAATCATGATGCCTCCACAACGGTTGGGACAGCGATCCAACTACGAGCGCCCACTCTTTGGGCCTCTTCAACGACCAGCCTACGACAACAGCCCACTGATGAGCACCCCCAACCATAGCAGCAAGACCGGACCTTCTCCATGAGGAAAGGGATCCACTGAGGAAGTTAACCGAGCAGTCGGTGGAAACACAGTGATCAGCTCACTTACTATAATCAGCCTATCTATTTGGTGTCTGTCTTACAACTTCCCAAATGGATCATTAGTATTCTTTTCTTTTTCTTTGGAACACACAGTAGAATTGTTTACAATATATATTAAGGAATAAGGGATCATTGGCAAACTTGACCATGCTGGTTGTGGCATTCGCATTAGTGTGGTGGACATGACTACATGACATAGCTGATCAGGAGCTGTTCAGCCATGGCCTATTGGCGCAGACCACTGGATGTTAACACCTTCGAATACATGCAAGTATACCGATTCAGTTCATAGCTGCAATAGTTTTGCTACAAATTTGTACAGCTCACTGTCAGTACCTTGTAATTTTTACACATATGAAATTGGCTGGTTTGGTATGATCTGTTCCTAAGTGCACGCTGGGAAGTCATGACGAATTATCAAATTCGGAGTTCAAACCAGTTAAATCACGCGTCCATCAAACTTGGCTTTGAAAAATATTCATTCCGAGCCTTCAAAAAAAATTATTCATTCCTGTATTGTGACATTTCAGATAATCATACTGTTTTCATGAAGAACTGCAAGATGTTGACAAACCGCCTCCAATTTGAGCGGCATATGTGCTGCTCATATTGTGACACGATCCATGTACGACATGGCTTCAGCCATTAGAAATTTTTGTACGGATAACCTATTTTTTATTCGAAAATACAGAAATATACCCGCGACAAATTTTTTTACACAAATAGGCTCCAGTCGCCCAACCATTGGGTGACTAGAGTTTATCGCCCAACCAAAAAGCGACTTATGAAGAATCTGGTAACCGTTGGGCAATTAAATACGATCGCCTCCCCGTTGAGCGATTTAATCAAATCGCCCCCCCCCCGTTGGGCGATATATATTGAGTTGCCCAACCGGGGGGGGGCGACTCAATGTGAATACAGCCCGCCGGCCGGGGCCTCTTTTCTTCCCCACGCCTGCTCGCCAATTTGCTCTTGGCCGCGCGAGGAAGAGAGAAGCAGAAGAGAGGAAGGAAGAGGAGGAGGAGAGGGGAAGAAGAGAAGGAGAGGGGGAGGAGAGGGAAGAAGAGAAGGAGAGGGGGAGGAGAGGGAAGAAGAGGAGAGGGGGAAGAGAGGGAAGAAGAGAAGGAGAGAGAGAGAGGAGAAGAAGCCGCGGGATTTGCAGGTAATTTTCTAATTTTAGAAAATTTGTTTAGATAAATTTAGTTTACAAAATTTAGTGTAGATATTTAGTTTACAAATTTAGTTTAGATATTTAGTTTAGAAAAATAGTTTAGAAATTTAGTTTAGATATTTAGTTTAGAAAATTAGTTTAGATATTTAGTTTAGAAAAATAGTTTAGAAATTTAGTTTAGATATTTAGTTTAGAAAATTAGTTTAGATATTTAGTTTAGAAAATTTAGTTTAGAACATTAAATTTAGAAATGTAGATGCAGTTTACAAATTTAGATGTACAAATTTAAATGTAGAAAATATAGTTTTTTGTATAATATTTGTAATGCATTATTGTGGAAAATTTACTTTAGAAATTTATTGTAGATCATTCAATGTACAAATGTAGATGCAGTTTACAAAAATGAAATGAAGAAAATTTAAATGTAAAAAATTGTTGTGTCGAAATTTTGTATACTATTTTTCATGTATTATTGTAGAAAATGTAGTGTACAAATTTACATTTAGATAATTTTGCAGTTATGACGGGTGACTGGCGGTACCCGCTGTTGGACGAGCACTTGGACCGCGTGCACCGCGCTTCCCGTCGTGCGCCGCCACCGGGGAGCACGGCGACTGAGCTGGGAGTGGTCCGGACACGCACACCTCGTGTGGCCTGGGGACTCGACCCCCGTTGGACTGCCAGGTTTGCACTACGCCAACGTTTTAGTATTACCATAAGAACATTTCATACTGATATTCACTTTATTTGCAGGCTGCGGGATGCCGGACTTCTCCCTCTTGCCCGGATGGTGTAGGCCACGGATGAGGACGGAGGTGCCTTGGCCGGGGAGGGGGACGAGGCGGGCCTGGAGCGATCACGACGCTTCCCGTTCGACCGTCGCTGATGACGGCTTTGGTGGACCGTTGGCGGCCCGAGACGCACACTTTCCACCTACCAGTCGGGGAGATGGCACCGACCCTGCAGGACGTGTCCCTACTCCTTGGCCTTCCGGTCGCGGGAGACGCTGCCTTCCTACCGGAGGCTCCCGCCGAGTGGCGCGATGACCTGCTCGGCAGATTCCAGGGGGTCCTTCCACCGGCCGGTCACCACCACATCTTCGACGAGAGGCAGAAGCATGGACCGACGCTGAGGTGGCTGGCACAGTACCGGGTACGTGGTGTTTCAAGTCGATCGCGTCTTCGAAACTCTTATTTGTGCAATTACATACTAATAAGAACTTTTCGCATTCAGGTTGAGCACATGGTTGCAGATGCTGACGATTACCAGGTCGCGCGCCACCTGGAGGCTTACGTGCTGTGGCTGTTTGGTTGGGTGCTCTTCACCACCAGCCACGATAACACCGTTGACGCGCGCCTTATCGCTTATATGAGGGCGATTGCCGACGGCGAGGCCGACCAGATCAGCTGGGGATCGGCCGCACTTGCTGCGACGTACCGCGGCCTGTGCGATGCGTGCACGAGGATTAAGGCCAACTCGATCCTCACGGGATGTCCCCTGCTGCTGCAGTTGTGGTCGTTCGAGCGCTTCAGTCTCGGACGACCTGTACTAGACGACATGAGTCCCTACGGGGCCGAGATGTACCCGGGGGGAGACATCGACCGGCCGACAATGGGTTCTATTTGGTGTCGTCGACGAGTGAGTTTTATTTTATCATAGTCAACTTAGTAACGATCGTCGTACTAAACAATTTGCCTTTCTTGCAGGTACAGTTCGCGCACGTGCAGGTCACGCGGGCGTACCACCCCTTCGTGGAGCAGTTCGACCGCCTCGTAGACTCCGACGTGCGCTGGGAGCCTTACGCAGAGGAGGCAGTGCAGGCCCGTGCTCCTGACGGGCTGTCTGCACTGTGCTGGCGTGACGAGGCTTTCTGGCTAACCCGCCGGAAGTTCGTGTACGGCATCTACGTTGAGGACTACGCACCGCAGGGAGTCATGCAGCAGTTTGGGCTGCGGCAGGCACTTCCTGTACCAGTCGGGCCGCCGATTCCGCCGCGCGTGCACGCGTGAGTGATCACTTCTGATATTTTTGTACGTACTTACTATTGTGATCGCAAGTACTTACATTACGTAATGGTTCCATAAACAGGCACAACACGAGGGGCGTCAAAAAAGGCACGGACTGGTCCAGGAGGATGCAGCCCTGGATTACGCAGTGGGAGGGTGCGCTGAATGACCGCGTGGAGGAGGACCGGCCATACGACATAGCCGACTACGCGGAGTACCTCATCTGGTACCAGGGGCGGACTCGTACCAGGCTGGTACATGTCGTTGACCCACCTGCCCCACACGTCGCCGCACCGACAGACGCGTACCCTGCGCACTTCGCACGCCACGCTCACATCGCGGTACGTAACTTGTAATTTCAAAAATTCTCAAATGGCAATATCGTTTCGATGATGGACCATTCTATGTCTTTTTGTCCAGGCTGGCGTCGGTGTTGCGATGTGGTCGGACTCCTCCGCACTAGTGCAGAGGTAGGGCACAGGCGGGGAGTTGACCAGTGAGGAGGCCGTCAGCTTTGTGCGACAGATGGAGGCCGGGTGTAGACGTATCGTCAGCCTACTGTCCTGCACGAGGCTACCGGTGGTCTCCACACCTACGCCCAGTGCACCCCGACCAGCGTGGCACTACTCCGGAGGTAGTACGTGGACACGTCCACCTCCCCCGGACCAGCCAGGGAGTTCTGCTTGGTCACGGCCTCGTACACCTCCTACGTACATCCCCGGCTTCCACACGGATGATTTCATGGCGCCATGTACGGGTACGCATCGTCCGATCTTGTTTTTATCCTAAGACGACATGCAACGAACTAACGATATTACTATTGCAGGTCCTTACCAACAGCATGGACGCTTCTCCCCGGGCCACATCGAGGTGGACCAGTTTTTTGCGGACTGGCCTGGGCTGTCCTCCGACGCAGCACCGGAGGTTCTCTCCGGCAGTGGCCTCCCCGGTGCACCGGAGGCCACACAGCCAGAGGTGCAGCTGACTCCACCAGCGCAGCCGCGGGTGCGAAACCCACCTGATTGTTTTACGTTTTCGGACCCTCGTCACCCGCCTCGTAATCCGTTGCACCGGAGGACGGCCAAGCGGGGCCGTATGGCAGGACGCAGGCGCGGTGACGGAGCACCTTAGGGTGGGGAGTGAGGCGTGTTACTGCGTTATATTATAAAGTTCATTTAAATTCATGTAATGGATAAATACGCGGCATGTTACTGCGTTATATTATAAAATTTATTTAAATTCAAACAATGCTATTATCTTCTTTTCGTATAGAAAATTATTTCTGCGGCCGAGAGTAGATTGGCGAGCAGGCGTGGGGAAGAAAAGAGGCCCTGGCCGGCGGGCTGTATTCACATTGAGTCGCCCCCCCCCCCCCCCCCCCCCCCGCGTTGGGCGACTCAATATATATCGCCCAACGGGGGGGCGATTTGATTAAATCGCCCAACGGGAGGCGATCGCATTTAATCGCCCAACGGTTACCAGATTCTTCATAAGTCGCTTTTTGGTTGGGCGATAAACTCTAGTCGCTTAATGGTTGGGCGACTGGAGCCTATTTGTGAAAAAAATTTTGTCGCATGTATATTTCTGTATTTTTGAATAAAAAATGGGTTATCCGTACAAAAAAAATTCCAGCCATTACCACTCGCTCCTTTGCCGTTACTCGTCACCGCTGACGCATGAGCGCAAGTTTTCTCCGTGTCTTCCCTTTCAGGTCTCACCTACTGCTTACTCTCGTTTACCAGTCTACAGGATAGCAGTTGAAGACAACGCTTCAAAATGCACTCATGCATGTCCTGAACTTCTGATCACTGCTGGTTGCAATGGCAGCATCACTGGCAAGCAGGTGCTCACAGTTTCTTACTCCGCTGCCATGACCACAAGATATAGCTGAAACCTGAGTGAGAATTTGTGCTGTATAATTACTAGTTTCTCTGCGAATGTAGGTTTGCAAAGGAAGCTCTTCCGCCTACCTTGACATCGGATTCTGAGCAGCCACCTCTCAACGATGGCACAACCAGGTCGTTCGTTTATTCTCTGAAATTTCCTTTCCTCAAATCTTTCAGGACACAGGCTGCACGCACTGTTCTTATGCATCTTCCTTTCTTATTGCATTTTTACCTTGCTCATATATGGAAAGTTGGGATTACAGATTGTACATGTCGTATATTTGCCCATATGCGCAACGGGCATGGATCACAAGGAATTACAAGGTACCAACCAAGCCGTTCTTCTGACGGCACTTCTTTCCACAGCTGCCCTTTTGCCGGAATAATTTTTAACCCCTTCTGTTAGTTATGGGTAAATCAAATCAACAAAAGTACTAAATGGTGTTCGATTTTGGGATAGGTTGACATTGCATATGCACCATTTGTCGAAGGATTTCAGATATTCTTTGCTGGCATAAAGAATTATGATATCACTGCAGGAAGGGCCAACATACAGAAATTCATTGCGGTAGCAAACAGAACATTTTTCCCCAGTGGTTATTTTGATGACTCACTCATGACACCAGAACAACGTGTGATAGGAAATGAACAAGATTGAAGCTTATACGCAGACCAAGCAGGACCCTCAAGAACTGCTTGCTCTCACAAAGAAGAGGCTTGGGGTAAGTAATGCCTAGTCGTGATTAACTGCTTCTGTAACTGATGCAACTGATGGAGCAGCGATGTTTCACCTGCAGATATAAGGATACTCACTTGGATCGACTGGTGAAGGATGCACTGGAACCAGCCTGCTTTGAGAACGATAAATTAATGGCTGTATGTACGCAGTACAATAAACAAGGATATGCACGCACATTGTAAAATGACTGACTTATGAGCTGTGAGACGAAGTGTTTGCAGAACTCCCACGGGGGGTCGCACGGCACGGTGGCAATTTGCCGCACCGGCGTGCGGGAGCACACACCGCAACGCACCAAAATCAGGACGAGCGGCACGATCCAGACGAGACGCACAACAAGGCTGCGCCGGCCGCGAGGTGCCGAGCACCGGAGCAGCAGCGCGCGGCTGGGCTAGCCCGGCATTCGGCGGGCGCCAGGCGGCAGCCGCGCCAACCAGCCGACCACTGTCGCGGCGGCCGAGGCTTCGCGCGCGCGTTACAGCCCATGCGAAAACCTCCCCGAAGCCAGCCAGCCACACACGCCCGCCTCGCCGATGGAGCCCTCCCCGTCGTCCCGCTCTTGCCGTTGGTTGCCCACGCGGCCGCGCTCTCATGCGTGGATGACTCTCCCACACGCGCTCTCGGCCGAGCCTCCGATGTCCCCAGCTCGATCGCGCGACGCGCCTACATACATAACTACGTGCGCGCTCACCAACTTTCTAACGTGAGTTTGCAAAGCCCATATCAATCGATCATCCCCTCGTTTTTTGCCCTTAGGTTCGCCGGGTTTAGGCACTGTTCTCACGGCTCTTTAGCAGATCTCGCTCATCCCTAATAGGACAAAACAGTTTGCTAGGCGGCTGAACCTCATTGCGCAAACAAGTGTCCAAGGCTAAAAAAAAAACTTCGACTCACTGGTCATCTCTTCCTCTGGACTATTTAGCATGAATGCAACAGCCGAGTCTTTGATAACACCAAGACGACTATTAAAGCACTTTTGAACAAACTAAAACAAGAGATATTATGTTGGCACTGGGCTGATGTGAACTTGCTACTGACGCTCACATAACATACAGATCCTTTTCCCTTTCTCCTTAACCTCGTTGTTCTCCTCTTCTTCAAAACACTAGGCCCCTTAGTTATTGTTCCTTTTTTCCCTCTTAATGAAATGACATGCAATTCTTTTGCATGGTTACCAACAAAGCCCATATCCGGTCGGTCGCTGCCGCAATCTCTTCAAGTGTGCCGGACGCCCAGACGACTGTATGGTCCGTTGTTTTCTATTCGCATTCTTCAGTTATTGTGGTCAGAGGAGAACGTTTGAATTCTTTTTTTTCAGATGTATTCACTTCGCCACTTCTGTATACAACATATGGATGTTAATGCCCAGCAACAGCAGTTACCAACCAAATGGAACTTCCAGCATGAAACAGACCATGGCATCCTTCACCCAACAAGAAGGCACGCGTTTCAACTTTCAAGCATAAACTGTTAATGCACAGTACGCACTGCTCTTATTCTTTTCCTTTTTTGAGATAACGCTTAGCTGCCATTAAAAGAAAAGATCACCTCCGGTACAATCAGCGTTCAGAGAGCTAAAACTGAAAGGAGGAGAGACATTAAGCCAAGTAACAACTAAGTGATCTTTGCAGCTAGCCTTGGCTATTTTGTGAGTAACTTCATTTGCCGAACGACGAACCCAGGCTAACTTCTTGAAGTTTGTTGCAAATCGACAAACTATCCATCTCTAATACAAGCCTTGTAGTACCCAGCTCCAAAGCCAACTCCACAGCCCTGCTACAAGCGAAGACGTCCGACAACACAGGATCAGAAACAGTGGACAAAAAATGGCCTGCTCCAGCCAGGAACAGCCCATGGTTATCCCTGAGAACCACACCTGCTCCCCCATTGCTATCTGCTTGATGGAATGCTCCATCTGCATTTGCCTTGATCCAGCCCAATGGAGGAGGGATCCAGCGATCCTTCTGTTTCGTCGGTGGTGGAGGTTTTGATTGTCGGATTTGGCTCCATTCCGCAACAAGGCTCACCGCTCGGTTGACAACAGAACTCGGTTCATCCATCCGACCGGACTCTCTGGCATCATCCCTCGCCTTCCATAGTTCGTATATGGTTGTGAATACCAGGCTGAGATTGAGAGACCATGTGGTCGTGACTCCATGTGAATGATGAGTAATTGACAAAGGTTTAGGATAGTCGAGTTTGGTTTGTGAGTTCGGACCATGTCGTTGCGCGGTACAACGGGCTCGGTCGGACTTGGTCAAACCGGGTCGTATGGGATTAGGATGCTTATTCCATTGTTTCGACAGGTTTGGACTTCGTCATGAGTAAGTATGATGTGCTTATGCTATTTACGCTTTCATGTATCGAGCGGTGCTATGTGATATATTTCTTGTCTGTGTTGGCTGCAGGACATCGAGTGGAGTCGTGGCGAGGCACTGGTGACCGGACTAGGCGCGGTCGGTGCCAAGGTCAGAGCGGTCGAGGTGTGCCGAAGACGGCGAGGACTCGAGGACGTCGAGGCGGAGTCGTGGTGAGGCACGGATGACCGGACTAGGCGCAGGTGGCGCTGAGGTCAGAACGGTCGGGGTGTGCCGAAGACGGCGAGGGCTCGAGGTGGCTACGAGGCTTGCAAGGCAAGGAATGAGGAAGCTTCCTGTAAGGTGCGCGAGGGGTGTTTTGGTGAATACGCAAAGCTGCACTAAAGGAAGTGGATTGTGGGTAAAGCTCAAAAGGTTAATGGGTAAAGCAATGGCAAACCCATTAGTGGAGGCTATAAATAGAGAGGTGCTCTCTAGTGCTGAAATTGAGGGAATGGGTGTAAGAGTTAGTGTTTTATTTGGTTCTCTCCATGTATGAATAATCGAGAAAGAGAGGAGGTGTGAGCTGCTCTCTATGCTCTCCGAGCGTATGGGGACTTAGTGAGATTGAGAGAGCTTGAGCTGAGATGTAAACTCTTGATTATCAAGCATTCCTCTCTCTTTGTCTAAATCTAAGAAAATCATTTTGCATTGTTTTGGCTTTCTCGTTCCTTGTTCTTGAGAGAATGAACTCTATTTTTTTGTGCTGCTCTGTGTGTATTTCTTGTTCCTAAGATCAAGCTGCACTCAATTCTTAAGTTTCAATCTTGTGAGAAGGGCAGCACTCAAAAAGCTTGGCTCTTGTTTGCTCTTGATTTTTGCTCTTGGCCGAATAGTATCCGGTCCCTATCAAGCTTCCATTTCCTTCATCCCTGCTATCATATTCGGCTAAACATAGTTTCTTCTGTTAATGCTTTTTGGCCAACAGCATGCCATCAATTTCCTTGCTGTTTGTGGTGTTCGGCTGCTTCCTGTGTTGAGCAGCAAAGCAAGGGATATGCAGCATGTGTGCTTTTTGAGAGACCATGTGGTCGTGACCCCATGAGAGTGATGAGTAATTGACAAGGGTTTAGGATAGTCGAGTTTGGTTTGGGTGGTTTGGACCATGTCGTTGCGTGGTGCAACGGGCTCGGTCGGTTTGGTCAAACTTGGTCGTATGAGCTTAGGATGCATATTCTGTGATTCGACAGGTTTGGACTTCGTCGTGAGTATGTATGATGTGTTTTACGCTTTCATGTATCGAGCGGTGCTATTTGACTTGTTTCTTGTGTATGTTGGCTGCAGGACATCGAGTGGAGTCGTGGCGAGACACGGAGGACCGGACTAAGCGCAGGTGGCGCTGAGGTCAGAACGGTCGAGATGTGTCGAAGACGACGTGGACTCGAGGTGGAGTCGTGGCGAGGCACGGTGGACCAGACTAGGCGCAGGTGGCGCTGAGGTAAGGGATGAGGAAGCTTCCTGGAAGGTGCGCGAGGGGCGTTTCGGTAAAAACGCATGCGGCACTAAAGGAAGCGGGTTTGGATAAAGCATCGAGTAGGTGGTGACCTAATGGGTAAAGCATGTGTAAACCCATTAGTGAGTGGCTATAAAAGGAGAGGGAGAGGTTGTGCTGAAAAAAAAGAGAGTGGGTTTAGAGTTAGGGTTTTATTTGTGTCTCTCCATGGTTGTATGAGATTAGGTTGTGTTCTTGATCTCTCTCAAGCATGTATGGAGATGTAGGGTTAGATTGAGAGAGAGATGAGCTGAGAACAACTTCATATCAAGCATGTATGTCTCCGTATCGTGTTTATGATATCTTATGGTTGAGCGCTTTGATCTTGTGTTCTTGTCTTTCAATGTGATTTTGATTTGATTTTGACTTAGTAGCTCTGCTTTGTGCGCTCTGAACTGGGGTATATTTAAGGGCTACTTGGCTAGAGAATCCCCCAAGAGCAATCAGTCTACTAGTCAAGTTTTCGTGTGCCTCTGCATGCTGTTTCCTATGCTCTTTTGATCCCTGCTTGTAGCTCATGGGCAGCGGCAATGTATGGTGCAGTGCATGGTCTTCCTGGTTCCATCTCTCTTTGTGTTTTCGGCTTTAATTGTTTCTTTCGGCAGCTTTGTTCCTTGTTTGGTCTGCTGCCCAGGCTGTTTCTAATCATTTCGGCTGCTTAAATGCAACTCGTTCCCTGTCCTGCCGACAGCCTTCAATGATATGTAAATGTGCCTCGTTATTGATCCTTTGGTGGCTGCAGAAATTAGTCTCCTTTTGGCCCAAGTAAAAAAAAATTCTGCATGCAACTCATTGATGGTTGCATGTCCATTCGGCCAAACTGAAATTTGTATGCCAATCATTGATGCTTTGATGATCTTTGGCTAGCAGCAATAAAGACTTGTGTTCGGTAGTGTTATGGTCAGTTTCTTGGTTATTAATATCAACCGAATGCAGTCTGTGTTGGCCGAATGCAGCCTGTGATCTTTGGTGCTAATTGGCTTTTTCGGTTTAGCCTTTTTGCTTCTCTCTAGTAGTACTTTTTGCAGCAGCCTGGGTGTTCTTTTTAGTCATTAGTACTGCTGTTTTTACAGCAGCAAGTAGCTCCAAATCAACAGACTTTCTCTTCTTTCTTGTGATCTTTTGCTTTCTCTTTATTTTCTGCCATGCTTTTCCTTTTTTTGTCTGAAAGTTGAGCAGTCTTGTGTGTTGAGTTTTGTTTTGCAGCAAGCTTGCTCAGATTTATTCCTTGCCAAGTAAACGTTTGTGGTCTCTTCTTCATAACTCTGTAGTTATCGAAGAGGATTCCTTTTAAGTGAGTACTTGTGGGGACGTGATTTTAAAGAGACGACATTCACCCCCCCTCTGTCGGCCATTCCGGTCCAACAATTGGTATCAGAGCCGGTTAGCTCTAATCAATAGATCTTAACCGGTCTCTAGAGCCATGGCGACGGACAAGTACTCCACCAAGCCGCCCGTTTTCGATGGCATCGATTACCCCTTCTGGAAGAGCCGAATGGAGACATACATCCAGGCTCAGGGGTACGCCATCTGGCGGAAGGTGAAGGTCCGATATGTTGTTCCTGCCGATGAGAACATCAACGTGGCAAACATGCCCGATGTTGAGGCAAATGCGAAGGCAAGGAACATCATTATCCAGGGCTTGAGCAGAAGCGAATTCGATCGCATCTCTCACCTGTCGTCCGCCTACGATATCTGGGTGACCCTCGACGCATACCATGAGGGCACCACCCAGATTAAGACGGTTCGACAGGACCAGTTCAAGCGCGAATACAACAAATTCGAGATGCTTGCTGGTGAGTCCCTGGACGAGTGCTTTTCGCGATTTCACAAAATCTTGAGCAACCTCCGAGCGGTCGGTCTCACATACCCCGACTCGGACAACGCTCGTCAGATGCTCGCGACACTTGATCTGCGTGTTTGGGAGATGAAAGTGACCACCATCAAGGACATGACAGACCTCTCGACCTTTACTCTTGACGCGCTGTACTTGCGCCTCAAGACTCACGAGATTGACGTTGTCTCTCGTAGGTTGAAGTCACAGTCGATGGCTTTGATCACTAATCCCACGTTGGCTTCTGGCTCCTCTTCTTCTGATTCTCTTTGCGGATTCTCCCTTGCTGCTCTCTGTGACATAACTGATGATCAGTTAGAGCAGCTTGCGGATGAGCAGCTGGCCCTCCTTGCTCGAAGATTCTCCCATGCTTACAAGGGGAGGAGGGACAGAAAGGGAGGAGGACCGGTGATTTACTTCGAGTGTGGTGGCCCCAACCACATTCGGGCAAACTGTTCCAAGCTGGAGAAAGGTAAGAACGACTACGGCGGTTCGGGCAAGAACGACTACACCGACAAGAACCGCAACAAGAAGCCTCCAGCTCCTGCACAAGGCAATAAGAAGTTCCGCAACTTTGGCAAAGCCAAGAAGCTTTTCCACCGCGTCCTCACCGCCTTCGACGACCTAGACCTCAGCGAGGTGGAGGGATGGAGCGACGACGACGGGACGGGTGACCAAGAGCCCAAGGATGGCGGCGACGACTTCTCCGGCATGTGCTTCATGGCCCTTGAGGGCGAACTGAGCGACAGCGAGCTGTACTCCGACTCGGACGAGGTATGCCCCACCTACGACCAGCTTAATCATGCTTTTCTTAAGCTAGGTGGTTTTCATGCTAGAGCTAGGGCTAGGTGTACTGAGTTAGAGAAGGAAGTAGATAGACTATCACGGGAGTTTACTTCACTTACATCTGCTCCCTAAGGACCTACTAGAGAAACCACAATCTGGTCGTGTTGTGATTGATGGTGTGGGGGAGAAGCCCCAGGGTAAGGGTGAGACGCCTAGAGACACGAACCAACCTGCTAGTAGTAGGACTGTCCCCTCAGAGTCGGCTGTGCGTGCACAAGCCATTATTTCCTCTACTGTTGGTTCTTCTTCTGCTCCCTTACCTTCTGCTGTCTCTTCTTCTCCCCGCTCTTCTTGCACCTCTCTCTTTCGGGAGTGTCAGTATCTTATTAACACCCTCGAGAGATTTGTAGGTGGCAAGAAAAAGCTTAATCTTATTCTAGACCAATCCAAGATCTACAAGTTCAATCAGGGTCTAGGATATGATTTCTATGAGGATATGAGGAAGCATCCACCTGCTATTCTCAGACCCATAGTAGGAGGTGTGATCGAGGTCGAGCCCAGGTCTGATGAGGTTAAATTCAAATCAGCGGGTTTTGTCCAAGGGATTTCTGATAGCAAGGTGAGTCCACCTGCAGCTTCGGCCTCTCAGAAGGCGAAGCCATCTCATGCTACTTCAGCCTCTCAGAAGGCGAAGTATCATTGCACCTTCTGTCAGAAGGATGGACATACGATCGACCGATGCTTCAGGCACGCCAGGATCACGCAGAGAGACCGTGTTGCAGCTCTTAGACGTATTTAGGGTCAGCCCCAGACTTTGAGTGCATCTAAGACCAACACGAGGTCTAGGTTTGCTTCAGATGCTTCTGATGGGTTTGGGCAGCATCGAGGACTTGGTTTTTCCGAGTTTTCTGGTTTTCATCCTCGATATGCTCCTAGTCGTGACTTCCGCCATCCTGAGGGTAGATCTCATTTCCTCCATCGAGATAGCTACCCGCGGCGTGATCAGCTTGTTGCCGGTGTTCCGACTCGCTCTCCCGTAGCAGTCGGACCCCGCAATAGCTTCAGGTCTGCTCACAGACCTTCTGCTTTGAGCGACAGAGAGCGTAGGGTAGTTAGAGGTCAGTCGTGTGTGGCTACTTCTACTACTCGACGTGTCGTTCAGTATTGGGTGCCAAAATCACTCTTGATTTACCCCAGTACTGAGACTTTACTCTCTGTTTGACTCAGGTTCGCCGGGTAGGGAAGGGAAAGGTTTGGCTCGTAGACTCCGGGTGTTCACGACACATGACCGGGGATTCCCGTTGGTTTTGTTCCCTTGCTCGTGCTCCAGGTGATGAGACGATCACCTTCGGAGACGCTTCATCTGGGCGTGTCATCGCCAAAGGTACAGTGCACATTAATGATTCCTTCATTTTGAAAGATGTTGCCTTGGTTAGTAAGCTGCAGTATAATTTGCTTTCAGTCTCTCAGCTTACCGATGACGACTTTGAGGTGAGCTTTAAGAAAAACAATTGTAAAATTCTTGATTCTTCGGGTAGTCTAGTTTGCGGGATTTCTCGTTACGGGAGGATCTTTCGTGCTGATTTTTCTGAGTCTTCTGGTGATTCTCTCCGGTGTTTGGTTGCTTCTGAGTCCCGCGACCTTTTGTTCTGGCATAGGAGACTTGGTCATATTGGATTTGACTATTTGACCCGAGTTAGCGGCCATGACCTCATTCGTGGCCTACCGAAACTCAAGATGGTCAAAGATCTTGTTTGCGCTCCATGCCGACGCGGCAAGATGGTTGCCGCTTCTCACCCTCCGGTCACAGTGACTATGACCGATGCACCAGGACAGCTGCTCCATATGGACACAGTTGGACCAGCTCGAGTGCAGTCAGCAGGAGGGAAGTGGTATGTTCTTGTCGTGGTCAATGGCTTCTCGAGGTATTCTTGAGTGTTTTTCTTAGCCTCGAAGGATGAGACATTTTCACATTTCCGATGTCTGTTTGGTAGGCTTTCTGTTGAGCTCCCCGGTGCCTTACGAGCGATCCACAGTGACAATGGCACTGAGTTCAAGAATTCCTACTTTGAGAGTTTCTGTGGTGAGACAGGTGTAGAGCACCAGTTCTCTTCTCCATACGTCCCTCAGCAGAATGACGTTGTGGAGAGGAAGAACCGTACCTTGGTCGAGATGGCCACGACGATGCTTGATGAGTACTCTACACCGAGGAAGTTTTGGGCTGAAACCATTGCGACCGCGTGCCATGTTTCGAATTGAGTTTTTCTTCGGGCACAGTTGCACCGCACTTCTTATGAGCTGAGATACGGGCAAAAGCCCAGCGTCTCTCATTTTCGTGTGTTTGGTTGCAAGTGCTTTATTCTGAAGTCTGGGAACCTAGACAAGTTCAAGTCACGTTCCTGTGACGGTATCTTTCTAGGCTACTCGACTTCTTCGCGGGCTTATAGGGTCTGGAACTGCGAGTCTAGCAAGTTGGTAGAGACCTGCGAGGTGACCTTTAACGAGGCCAGTCCGGGGATGGCGGCGACGACTTCTCCGGCATGTGTTTCATGGCCCTTGAGGGCGAACTGAGCGACAGCGAGCTGTACTCCGACTCGGACGAGGTATGCCCCACCTACGACCAGCTTAATCATGCGTTTCTTAAGCTAGGTGGTTTTCATGCTAGAGCTAGGGCTAGGTGTACTGAGTTAGAGAAGGAAGTAGATAGACTATCACAGGAGCTTACTTCACTTACATCTGCTCCCTCCCGTGATGATTGTGATACATGCTGTGCTCTGTTGGGTGACATAGAGAAACTAAGGACCTCGCATGATAGTGTGTCCTCCGAGCTTGATATTGTTAAGGTGGAGAATGTTAGTCTGCTTGCTGAGTTAGAGTTAAGTAGGATGGCCGGTTACCCTACTTACTACTGATGAGACTACTTCTCCCACCTCATGTGAGGTTAAGGACATTGCTGCTAGAGGACCTTATGCCATGCTCCTTGATCTGTCCGAGTCTTGTGAAAATTGCAATAACTTGAAGATGAACTTAAAACGGGCAGATCATAAAATTGCTGAACTACAAGCTTCTTTACTTGAGCCGATTGATTCATACTTGAACTGTCCTAAGTTAACTGCTGAACTTGAAGCTGTCTCCAAACAGTTTCAAGATATGATTGATCATGATAGGAAGTTGGCTCAGTTTGCTTCTAAGGACCCTGTTAGCTCACCATGCATTAATTGTAACAAACTAAAATCTGACTTGATTGCATTGGATGAGAAATGTGTGAAGCTAACTAAGAACCTTCTAGAGAAGGCACATTGTGCTTGTAATGTGATTGTGGAGAAGGGGGAGAAGCCCAGGGTAAGGTTGAGACGCTTAGCGACGTGAACCAACTGGCTAGCAGTAGGACTGTCCCTTCAGAGTCAGCTGTGCGTGCACAAGCCATTCTTCGCTCTGCTGTTGGTTCTTCTTCTGCTCCCTTAACTTCTGTTGTCTCTTCTTCCCCCTGCTCTTCTTGCACCTCTCTCTTTCGGGAGTGTCAGTACATTATGAACACTCTCGAGAGATTTGTAGGAGGCAAGAAGAAGCTCAATCTTATTCTAGACCAATCTAAGATCTGCAGATTTAATCAAGGTCTAGGATATGATTTTTATGAGGATATGAGGAAGCATCTACCTGTCGTGCTCAAACCCATAGCACCAGGTGTGATCGAGACTAAGCCCAGGACCGAGAAAGTCCAATTTAAGTCAGCGGGCTATGTCCAGGGGATTTCTGACAGTAAGGTGATTCCACCTACTGTTCAGCCTCTCAGAAGGCGAAGCCTCCCCGTGCTGCTTCTACCTCTCAGAAGGTAAAGTATCACTGTACCTTCTGTCAGAAGGATGGACACACAGTCGATCGATGCTTCAGGCGCGCCAAGATCGCGCGTAGAGACCGTGTTGAGTCTCTTGGGCTTATTCAGGGTCGGCCCCAGACCTTGAGTGCACCTAAGACCAACACGAGGTCTAGGACTGTTGAGTCTGTGTTTGGGCAGTATCGAGGAATCGGTTTTACTTAGTTTTCTGGTTTTCGTCCTCGATATACTCCTGGTCGTGATATGATTGATTGGTCATGATAGGAAGTTGGCCCAGTTTGCTTCTAAGGACCCTGTTAGCTCACCATGCATTAATTGTAACAAACTAAAATCTGACTTGATTGCATTGGATGAGAAATATGTGAAGCTAACTAAGGACCTACTAGAGAAGCCACAATCTGGTCGTGTTGTGATTGATGGTGTGGGGGAGAAGCCCCAGGGTAAGGGTGAGACGCCTAGAGACGCGAACCAACCTGCTAGTAGTAGGACTGTCCCCTCAGAGTCGGCTGTGCGTGCACAAGCCATTATTTCCTCTACTGTTGGTTCTTCTTCTGCTCCCTTACCTTCTGCTGTCTTGCACCTCTCTCTTTCGGGAGTGTCAGTATCTTATTAACACCCTCGAGAGATTTGTAGGCGGCAAGAAAAAGCTTAATCTTATTCTAGACCAATCCAAGATCTGCAAGTTCAATCAGGGTTTAGGATATGATTTCTATGAGAATATGAGGAAGCATCCACCTGCTATTCTCAGACCCATAGTAGGAGGTGTGATCGAGGTCGAGCCCAGGTCTGATGAGGTTAAATTCAAATCAGCGGGTTTTGTCCAAGGGATTTCTGACAGCAAGGTGAGTCCACCTGCAGCTTCGGCCTCTCAGAAGGCGAAGCCATCTCATGCTACTTCAGCCTCTCAGAAGGCGAAGTATCATTGCACCTGCAGATTTCTCCTTTTTATCTCTCTTTTGGCAGTAGTTTTAGTTCTGTGTTACTTTTAGTTTGGGAGCAGCAAGTACTTAATGGTTCTCCTTTTGCTTTAGGCAAGTTTTGGCCAGTGCAGTGCATATATCGTGTAGTATTTTTGTTGCACACATTTCGGCCAGCTGGGTGTGTGCATTTCAATCTTTTTCGGCAGTGACTTTTCAGCAAAAGATTTCTCTCATTTGATTGCTTCGGCCAGCATGCGTGCATGCATGCCATTAGTACTTTTTCTTTAGTTTGGATGCTGATTTTCAATCGTGTTGCATGCAGTTCAAACGGCGTTATTTTCAGTTGAAATTTTTGCTGGTTGGTCTCTGATTTATGCTGAATTTGTCAGTGTCGCATGCGTTCCAAATTTTAGAAAAATTAATTTTCTGAGAGTTGCTTTGTTCTACAAAATCAGTGTACGATTTCTCGGGGGCGATTTTGAAGAGAATGACATTCACCCCCCCTCTGTCGTTATTTCGGTCCTACAATTGGTATCAGAGCTCGGTTAGCTCTAATCAATAGATCTTAACCGGTCGTAAGAGCCATGGCGACGGACAAGTACTCGACCAAGCTGCCCATTTTCGATGGCATCGATTACCCTTTCTGGAAGAGCCGAATGGAGACATACATCCAGGCTCAGGTGTACGCTATCTGGCGCAAGGTCAAGGTCCGGTTTGTTGTTCCTGCCGATGAGAACATCAATGCTGGGAATATGCATGATGTTGAGGCAAACGCTAAGGCAAGGAACATCATTATCCAGGGCCTGAGTCGTGGCGAGTTCGATCGCATCTCCCACCTGTCGTCCGCCTACGATATCTGGGTGACCCTCGACGCGTACCATGAGGGCACCACCCAGATCAAGACGGTTCGACAGGACCAGTTCAAGCGAGAATACAACAAATTCGAGATACTTGCTGGTGAGTCCCTCGATGAGTGCTTCGCGCGTTTCCACATGATCTTGAGCAACCTCCGAGCGGTCGGTCTCACATACCCCGACTCGAACAACGCTCGTCAGATGCTCGCGGCACTTGATCTGCGTGTTTGGGAGATGAAAGTGACCACCATCAAAGACACGACAGACCTCTCGACCTTGACTCTTGACGCGCTGTACTCGCGCCTCAAGACTCACGAGATTGACGTTGTCTCTCGGAGGTCGAAGTCACAGTCGATGGTCTTGGTCACCGATCTCGTTTCTTCTTCTGGTCCTTCTTCTGATTCGCTTTGCGGTTTCTCCCTTGCTGCTCTATGTGACGTAACTGATGATCAGTTAGAGCAGCTTGAGGATGAGCAACTGGCCCTCCTAGCTCGGAAGTTTTTCCATGCTTACAAGAGGAGGAGGGACAGAAAGAGGGGAGGACCCGTGATTTGCTTCGAGTGTGGTGGCCCCAACCACATTCGGGCAAACTGTCCCAAGCTGGAGAAGGGTAAGAACGACTACGGCGGTTCGGGCAAGATCGACTACACCGACAAGAACCGCAACAAGAAGCCTCCAGCTCCTACACAAGGCAAGAAGAAGTTCCGCAACCTTGGCAAAGCCAAGAAGCTGTTCCATCGCGTCCTCACCGCCTTCGACGACCTCGACCTCAGCGAGGTGGAGGGATGGAGCGACGACGACGGGACGGGTGACCATGACCCCAAGGGTGGCGACGATTTCTCCGGCATGTGCTTCATGGGCCTAGAGGGCGAACTGAGGGACAGCGAGCTGTATTCCGACTCGGACGAGGTATGCCCCACCTACGACCAGCTCAATCATGCTTTTCTTAAGCTAGGTGGTTTTCATGCTAGAGCTAGGGTTAGGTGTACTGAGTTAGAGAAGGAAGTAGATAGACTATCACGGGAGCTTACTTCACTTACATCTGCTCCCTCCCGTGATGATTGTGATACATGCTGTGCTCTGTTGGGTGACATAGAGAAACTAAGGACCTCGCATGATAGTGTGTCCTCCGAGCTTGATATTGTTAAGGTGGAGAATGTTAGTCTGCTTGCTGAGTTAGAGTTGAGTAGGATGGTCGGTTACCCTACTTACTACTGATGAGACTACTTCTCCCACCTCATGTGAGGTTAAGGACATTGCTGCTAGAGGACCTTATGCCATGCTCCTTGATCTGTCCGAGTCTTGTGAAAATTGCAATAACTTGAAGATGAACTTAAAACGGGCAGATCATAAAATTGCTGAACTACAAGCTTCTTTACTTGAGCCGATTGATTCATGCTTGAACTGTCCTAAGTTAACTGCTGAACTTGAAGCTGTCTCCAAACAGTTTCAAGATATGATTGATCATGATAGGAAGTTGGCTCAGTTTGCTTCTAAGGACCCTGTTAGCTCACCATGCATTAATTGTAACAAACTAAAATCTGACTTGATTGCATTGGATGAGAAATGTGTGAAGCTAACTAAGAACCTTCTAGAGAAGGCACATTGTGCTTGTAATGTGATTGTGGAGAAGGGGGAGAAGCCCAGGGTAAGGTTGAGACGCTTAGCGACGTGAACCAACTGGCTAGCAGTAGGACTGTCCCTTCAGAGTCAGCTGTGCGTGCACAAGCCATTCTTCGCTCTGCTGTTGGTTCTTCTTCTGCTCCCTTAACTTCTGTTGTCTCTTCTTCCCCCTGCTCTTCTTGCACCTCTCTCTTTCGGGAGTGTCAGTACATTATGAACACTCTCGAGAGATTTGTAGGAGGCAAGAAGAAGCTCAATCTTATTCTAGACCAATCTAAGATCTGCAGATTTAATCAAGGTCTAGGATATGATTTTTATGAGGATATGAGGAAGCATCTACCTGTCGTGCTCAAACCCATAGCACCAGGTGTGATCGAGACTAAGCCCAGGACCGAGAAAGTCCAATTTACCCCAGTACTAAGACTTTACTCATAGAGATAGCTACCCGCGGCGTGTTCAGCATGTTGCAGATGCTCCAACTCGCTCTCTCGTATCAGTTGGACCTAGCAACAGCTTCAGGTCTGCTCATAGACCTTCTGCTTCGAGTGACAGAGAGCGTACGGTAGATAGAGGTCAGTCGTGCTTAACTACTTTATCTGCTCGACGTGTTACTCGGTATTGGGTGCCAAAATCACTGTTGATTTACCCCAGTACTAAGACTTTACTCTCTTGTTGACTCAGGTTCGCCGGGCAGGGAAGGGAAAGGTTGGCTTGTCGACTCTGGGTGTTCACGACACATGATCGGAGATTCTTGTTGATTTTCTTCCCTAGCCCGTGCTCCAGGTGATGAGAAGATCACCTTCGGAGATGCTTCATCTGGGCGCGTCATCGCCAAAGGTACTGTGCGCGTGAATGATTCTTTCATTTTGAAACATGTTGCCTTGGTTAGTAAGCTGCAGTACAATTTACTTTCAGTTTCTCAGCTTACTGATGACGGTTTCGAGGTGAGTTTTAAGAAAAATAATTGCAAAATTCTGATTTGCGGGATTTTTCGTTATGGGAGGATCTTTCGTGCTGAGTTTTCTGAGTCTTCTGGCGATCCTCTCAGGTGTTTAGTTGCTTCTGAGTCCCACGATCTCTTTTTCTAGCATAGGAGACTTGGTCATATTGGATTTGGCCATTTGACCCGAGTTAGCGACCACGATCTCATTCGTGGTCTGCCGAAACTCAAGATGGTCAAAGATCTTGTTTGCGCTCCATGCCGGCACGGCAAGATGGTTGCCACTTCTCATCCTCCGGTCACAGTTACTATGACCGATGCACCGGGACAGCTGCTCCACATGGACACAGTTGGACCAGCTCGAGTGCAGTTAGCAGGAGGGAAGTGGTATGTTCTTGTTGTGGTCGATGATTTCTCGAGGTATTCTTGGGTGTTTTTCTTAGCCTCGAAGGATGAGACGGTTTCACATTTTCGAGGTCTGTTTAGTAGGCTTTCTGTTGAGCTTCCAGGTGCCTTACGAGCGATCCGCGGTGACAATGGCACAAAGTTCAAGAATTCCTACTTTGAGAGTTTCTGTGGTGAGACCGGTGTAGAGCATCAGTTCTCCTCTCCGCACGTCCCACAGCAAAATGGCGTCGTGGAAAGAAAGAACCGTACCTTGGTCGAGATGGCCAGGACGATGCTTGATGAGTACTCTACACCGCGGAAGTTTTGGGCTGAGGCTATAGCCACCGCGTGCCATGTTTCTAATCGAGTTTTTCTGAGGGCACACTTGCACCGCACTTCTTATGAGCTGAGATATGGGCGAAAGCCCAGTGTCTCTCATTTTCGTGTGTTTGGTTGTAAGTGCTTTATTTTGAAGTCCGGAAACCTAGACAAGTTCGAGTCACGCTCTTGTGATGGTATCTTTCTAGGTTACTCGCCTTCTTCGCGAGCTTATAGGGTCTGGAACTGCGAGTCTAGTAAAATGGTAGAGACCTGTGAGGTGACCTTTGATGAGGCCAGTCCGGGGACTAGGCCTGATATCTCAGGTTCTTTAGAGCAGTCCGAGACCATCTTCGTGGATGATGAGGACGATGGAGACGAGAGTTGTCTACCCGATCCAGTCCCTCATCCACCCCTCGAGGTGCCTTCTTCCACCGCACCTCCAAGTGATCAGCCCATGCCTTCTGCTTCCTCGGGAGCTAGTGGCTCTGTTCCTACCTCTTCAGCTCATGAGGTAGAGGCCACTTGTTCTCATCCAGGACCTCCCCGACATATCCAGAAAAGGCATCCTTCTGAGCAGATTATTGGAGACCTGTTTGAGCGAGTCACTCGTTCAAAATCTGGCATGTCTCAATTCTGTCTCCATTCTGCCTTTGTTGCCTCCTTTGAGCCCAAGAATGTTTGTCATGCTCTATCTGACGAGTCTTGGGTCAATGCCATGCATGAGGAGCTAGAAAATTTCGAGAGAAACAAGGTCTGGTCGCTTGTCGAGCCCCCGTGAGGTCACAATATCATTGGGACTAAGTGGGTATTCAAGAACAAGCAGGGCGATGATGGAATGGTTATTCGAAACAAGGCTAGACTGGTAGCTCAGGGCTTCTCCCAGGTTGAGGGTCTAGATTTCGAGGAGACCTTTGCCCCTGTAACTAGACTTAAGGCTATTAGAATCCTGCTTGCCTTTGCAGCTTCTAAGGGTTTCAAGCTATACCAGATGGATGTCAAGAGTGCCTTCCTTAATGGCTTCATTGAGGAAGAAGTCTATGTGAGACAGCCTCCAGGTTTTGAAAACCCCAAATACCCTAACCATGTCTACAAGCTTTCCAAAGCGTTGTATGGACTTAAGCAGGCCCCTAGAGCTTGGTACGAGAGGCTTAAGTCCTACCTGTTGAGTCATGGTTTTGAGATGGGTAAATTAGACAAAACCTTGTTCATCCACCGGCATGGCACTGATCTTCTGCTCGTCCAGATTTATGTGGATGATATCATCTTTGGCGGCTCCTCGCATGCTCTCGTTTCCCAGTTTTCCAATGTCATGAGCTCGGAGTTTTGAGATGAGCATGATGGGCGAGTTGAGCTTCTTCCTCGGCTTCCAAATCAAGCAGACTCGGGAGGGCACCTTCTTGCATCAGGGCAAGTATACTCGAGACCTCCTGAAGCGCTTCGATATGAGTGATGGTAAGCCGGTATCCACTCCGATGGCTACATCAGCTTCACTTGACCCAGATGAGGACGGCGAGCCAGTTGATCAGAAGGAGTATCGCAGCATGATTGGCTCCCTCTTGTACCTCACTGCCTCGAGACCGGACATACACTTCGCTGTGTGTCTTTGTGCTCGGTTTCAGGCTTCTCCTCGCGTATCTCACCGCCAGGCGGTGAAACGCATTCTTCGGTACCTTCGAGCTACCATTGACTATGGTATCTGGTACTCTTCCTCGTCATGTCTTTCCTTGAGAGCCTATTCGGATGCAGACTTTGCCGGCTGTAGGATAGATAGGAAGAGCACTTCTGGCACCTACCAATTCATTGACACTTCTCTCATTTCCTGGTCCTCGAGAAAGCAGTCCGGAGTTGCACAGTCCACTACAGAGGCCGAGTACGTTGCTGCAGCCAGTTGCTGTAGCTAGATGCTTTGGATGGCTTCGACCCTGCGGGGCTTTGGGTTAGTCATAGATAGTGTTCCACTTTTTGCGATAACACTTCTGCGATTAATATTGCCAAGAACCCAATACAGCACTCCCGGACCAAGCATATCGATATTCGCTATCACTTCCTTAGAGACCATGTGGAGAAGGGTGACATAGTGCTCCAGTTTGCGGAGAGTGACCACCAGTTGGCTGATATCTTTACCAAGCCATTGGATAGCTCTAGGTTTTCAGCTCTGCGGGGAGAGCTTGGGGTGGTCTGTCCTTATGGGCTGCTGTGAGGGGGAGTTTGTGCTTTACTGCTTTATCATATTTATTATGCTCTTACTCCTTTCTGCTGCATTGCATTCGAGGTGCATTGGGATTAGTCCTTCTAGCATAGGTTAGAGTGGTCTTCTTGTCTAGTTGTTTAGACTTCCTGCTCTTATCTTGTGACTCTAGGATGCTGCTTGTTAGCTGTCTGTCTTCTCTCTAGGTTGAGCTTACTCACTTCTTGTAGGTTATAGCGAGGGTTGGGCCACCCTCGGGTAGACAGGGTACGTGTTTGCTCTCTAGGCTGTTAGTAGACCAGCTGATAGCCCTCGAGTCATGTGGGGTAGATGAGAGTCAGTCTGAGCCATAGTATCCTCTATATCTTATCTATGCTTTAAGGACTGCCTGTTTTTTGATTTCTTTGCCAGCTTCTCGATTTATTGTTTTGGTTCAGGGGAGTTCATTTGGGAGCTTCTGGAGCTTAATATTGACATAACTCAACTTGAACTAAAAGTTGCATCTAATGTTGAGGGGGAACTGGATTTTCTGCATTTCTAGCATGCTGCATTGTAATATAACTACATTGAGCCTTGTTTATTATCCTGCTATGACATGTTTACAATGCTTTACACCTTGCCATGACTTGTGCTTATTTGCTAGATTTATCATGACTTTATATGTGTAGACTAGTTTCTGCCATGATAAGTTAATTAAAAATTGCTCAACTTGAATTAAAACTTGTCATGCTAGCATTTGAGTTTAGTCTATCTTTAGCTATCCTTGTATGACTCATGCCATGTCAAATATGTTGAGTTGAGTTTTGAATCTAGGATGAGTCTTAGATTGAGCTATTTTAGTATCTTGATACATCATAAGTTAGCACAACCTGTTAAAAGCAAAAAGATCTCTTTTTATGTGCGAAAAAACTGATTTCACCAATTCTTTCTCATGAGACGGCTTGCCATTGCACTAGGCATGAACTCAGGGGGAGTTTTGGATGACCTAGACTATCTTCTTAAGCTTCTCCCTTGGAGTAGTCGCATAAGGCTTGAGATCTAACACATGACAAAATTTCTAGTTGGAAATAGCCATAAACTTTAAAAGAAAATGTGTCAATTGTGCAAAATTTGCTTAATCATCTAAAAATAAAAAATGCTTAAACAAATGATAAACTCTTGAGCTTATAGCACTCTAATTGTCTCAACGCTAGCTTCTTGTTTCCGCTTAGCTTATTGACATGGCCTGCATCATCCTTGGATATCTCTAGCTAGACTTTACTTATTGGTGACTTGACTTGCTCACTAAATGCACTACATTTCAGTTTGTCATCTATTTGCTCTAGCTGGTTTATACATATCTTGTCATGATCTAGATAGTCTTTTATTGAGTTATGGCTTGATGTACTTCTTTATGGTCATTATGGATAATTCTCATGGCTCTAAATGCATAGAACAAACAAACTTCAGCCATTTCATCCATATGCATGCTTACTCTCTCTTTTGCATCTTGATGTGTTTATTGCCAAAAGGGGGAGAATATTAAAAAAAAGTCATTTGGGAGCCTTCTAGAGCTTTGGAGAAAAATTTGCTCTTTCTGTTTGTTGCTCTAGTGTTCCTTCTGTCGACATGTTCATTAGCTTCACTATCTTCTTGTGGACCATGTTTGACTTCCTTCTTGCATTTCAAACTCTTCTTTATGCTTTTTCTGCGTTTGTCAATATACTCATCAAGGGGGAGATTGAGAGACCATGTGGTCGTGACTCCATGTGAATGATGAGTAATTGACAAAGGTTTAGGATAGTCGAGTTTGGTTTGTGAGTTCGGACCATGTCGTTGCGCGGTGCAACGGGCTCGGTCGGACTTGGTCAAATCGGGTCGTATGGGATTAGGATGATTATTCCATTGTTTCGACAGGTTTGGACTTCGTCATGAGTAAGTATGATGTGCTTATGCTATTTACGTTTTCATGTATCGAGCGGTGCTATGTAATGTATTTCTTGTCTGTGTTGGTTGCAGGACATCGAGTGGAGTCGTGGCGAGGCACGGGTGACCGGACTAGGCGCGGTCGGTGCCGAGGTCAGAGCGGTCGAGGTGTGCCGAAGACGGCGAGAACTCGAGGACGTCGAGGCGGAGTCGTGGTGAGGCACGGATGACCGGACTAGGCGCAGGTGGCGCTGAGGTCAGAACGGTCGGGGTGTGCCGAAGACGGTGAGGGCTCGAGGTGGCTGCGAGGCTTGCAAGGCAAGGAATGAGGAAGCTTCCTGGAAGGTGCGCAAGGGGCGTTTTGGTGAATACGCAAAGCTGCACTAAAGGAAGTGGATTGTGGGTAAAGCTCAAAAGGTTAATGGGTAAAGCAATGGCAAACCCATTAGTGGAGGCTATAAATAGAGAGATGTTCTCTAGTGCTGAAATTGAGGGAATGGGTGTAAGAGTTAGGGTTTTATTTGGTTCTCTCCATGTATGAATAATCGAGAAATAGAGAAAGAGAGGAGGTGTGAGCTGCTCTCTATGCTCTCCGAGCATATGGGGACTTAGTGAGATTGAGAGAGCTTGAGCTGAGATGTAAACTCTTGATTATCAAGCATTCCTCTCTCTTTGTCTAAATCTAAGAAATCATTTTGCATTGTTTTGGCTTTCTCGTTCCTTGTTCTTGAGAGAATGAACTCTATTTTTTTGTGCTGCTCTGTGTGTATTTCTTGTTCCTAAGATCAAGCTGCACTCAATTCCTAAGTTTCAATCTGTGAGAAGGGCAGCACTCAAAAAGCTTGGCTCTTGTTTGCTCTTGATTTTTGCTCTTGGCCGAATAGTATCCGGTCCCTATCAAGCTTCCATTTCCTTCATCCCTGCTATCATATTCGGCTAAACTTAGTTTCTTCTGTTAATGCTTTTTGGCCAACAGCATGCCATCAATTTCCTTGCTGTTTGTGGTGTTCGGCTGCTTCCTGTGTTGAGCGGCAAAGCAAGGGATATGCAGCATGTGTGCTTTTTACTACAGCCGAACCACCCCAACCATTTAGTTGATTGACTGCAATGCTTTCTCCTTTTTATCTCTCTTTTGGCAGTAGTTTTAGTACTGTGTTACTTTCAGTTTGGGAGCAGCAAGTACTTAATGGTTCTCCTTTTGCTTTAGGCAAGTTTTGGCCAGTGCAGTGCATATATCGTGTAGTATTTTTGTTGCACAAATTTCGGCCAGCTGGGTGTGTGCATTTCAATCTTTTTCGGCAGTGACTTTTCAGCAAAAGATTTCTCTCATTTGATTGCTTCGGCCAACATGCATGCATGCATGCCATTAGTACTTTTTCTTTAGTTTGTATGTTGATTTTCAATCGTGTTGCATGCAGTTCAAATGGCGTTATTTTCAGTTGAAAGTTTTGCTGGTTGGTCTCTGATTTATGCTGATTTTTTCAGTGTCGCATGCGTTCCAGATTTTAGAAAAATTAATTTTCTGAGAGTTGCTTTGTTCTGCAAAATCAGTGTACGATTTCTCGGGGGCGATTTTAAAGAGAACGACATTCACCCCCTCTGTCGTCATTTCGGTCCTACTGAGATCTTCATTCTTTAACTTGGCAATCCAATCCAGCATCCAATGTGATAGAAATTTGTCATCCACTGAACCTTCGGGAGGAACCTGCAGCTTAAATGATCTCGCTTCAGAGATCAATCTCCATACCGCCTGAGAATGAGGGCATCTCCAAAAATCCCGTCCACATGCCAGGCACCAAACTCCTGATTTAGCACATCTTCGATGTAGCTCGCTACCAACTGCAATCCCATTCTTCAAAATTCTCCAAATGTGCACTTTGGTCTTATTAGGGACATCAGCTTCCCACAAAGCCAACCAACCCTTGTGATCCTGACAAGATGAAGAAGAGGATGAGGTCTGATGAAAGCTTTTCGTAAGCTGCACCTTGAGATGATAAGCCGATTTAACTGAGAAAATACCGTTTGTCGTATAGTTCCAAGCTGGAAAAATGTGATATCTCTCCACTGCTCACTGGAATTTAGAGGATATCCTCCACATCTGCACCGAAAAACACCTCCCGAACCAGCATTTCATCCCATCGACCGGTTTCAGAGTCAATCGACTCAAGAACTTTAGAAACACCCACTTCAGCACGACGTCCCAGTGGACGACGCAGTGAGCCTTCCCGAGGAATCCAGTTCTGATCCCAGATATCAATATCCATGCCATTTCTAATTCGCCATATGATACCTTGTTTCGGCAACTCCCTGCCATGAAAAATACTCTGCCAAGCGAAAGAAGCCCGCCGAGGACATCTCGCATCAAGGAAGTTACAGGTCCGGTAATACCGAGCCTTAAGCACTCGAGCACAGAGCGACTGAGGATCAGTTAGTAAGCGCCATCCCTGCTTAGTCAATAGCGCCTGATTGAAAGCCTCCATGTCCCTAAAACCAAGACCTCCTTTCTTCTTTGGTTGGCACATTCTATTCCAACTTATCCAATGAACTTTCTTGACCCCATTCCTGGCCCCCCAACCAGAAGCTAGAGGATACAGAGCTTAGACCCTCTTTTTTCCAGCTTCTAAAAGTTGATTTTCGGTTTTTCTACAGTAATTAGCTTTTAAATGAAGTATCTTTTTAAAATATGGTCTACTAGTTAATTTTAGTATATACTTTACCGACTTCATTTATATCATCAAAAACCGCACGTAAGTTTCTATTACTCTATAATCTCTCACACAAACAGCCCAAAAATCACAAGCCGCAGCCAATAGCCATAAGCTTCAGCCAAAAAGAAAAGCCATAAGCTTCGGTCAAAAAGAACATGCCCTTAGTTTCTTGCATAGATTTTTATTGAATTTGAAATAGTTCATGGTGTACGAAGGGACCGCTTGAAGCACCGGCTTAACAAGCACTTCCCTCCCTGCCTGCGACAGCCCTTGGCATTTCCACCATTGAACCTTCCCCCATGCCCTCTCCCTAATGTGTTTGAATGCTCCTTCCTTGGTTCGCCCAACCACCGTCAGGAGACCCAAATATCTTTCATTTAGCGCCTCTTGCTGAATTCCCAAACACAATTTGACATTGATCTTTGCTTCCTCTCCACACCCAGGACCAAAGAAAATGGAAATAAAGTTGACCCGCTGGCCCGAGGACACTTCATAATCATGCAGAATCGCTCTCAATTCCAACAATCCACTCTGAGATGCTTCAAGAAAGACCAGACTGTCATCCACAAAAAGGAGGTGAGTAATACGAGGCCCAGCTGCCCCGCCCCCCAAGCGCACACCACTCAACAAACGAGCTTCCTTAGCCTTTCGCAAAAGAGAGGAGAAGCCCTCCACACACAACAAAAAAAAAAGATAAGGAGAGATAGGATCTCCTTGCCTCAGACCCCTTGTTGGCTTGAAAACCCCTGATTCACCACCATTCAATTATATTGAAAATCTCACCGAACTAACACATCTCATCACCATGTCCTTCCATTCAACCGAAAGTCCCATCTTGAGCATTGCTTGCTCCAGAAAGGGCCATTCAACTCGATCATATGCTTTCATCATATCTAGTTTGACCACACAAAGCAGTTTTTTCTTCTTTTTTTTTTGGGTTCTTGATCGCACGGATACACTCATAAGCAATAAAAACATTATCAGTGATTAGCCTCCCTGGAACAAAAGCACTTTGCTCTTCCAAGATCAAAACTGGCAAGACTTTCTTCAATCGGTTCGCCAGAACTTTTGCCGCAATCTTGTACAAAACATTGTACAGCGCAATGGGCTGAAACTGAGAAAGATGATCTAGGGAATCCACCTTGGGGATTAGAATCAACACTGCATCGTTGAAATCCTCCGGAACCTCCCTTCCCTCCAAGAAGTCCGTCCGATATGATGCTCGAGTCTGGAAATACTTAGTGTTACGATCGATGGCTTTCAACCAATCTTGCGTCGTGCATTGGCGGAACATGATCTCCTCCCTGTATGACTCATGTAATCGCTTCCCAGGCCTTCCCTACTACTACATCGTAATCCTCATGTCGAGTCCACATCTCTTCATACCGAAACCCTCTGGAGAGTTGGGGGAGAAACCGGACTTGCATTCAGGGAACTCCCATTGGTACGCACCGCTAGTCTGCTACATGTGGACCTGGCCTCTTACAAGCTTACCTCACTACAATACAAACTCGGGCATTCCCAATGGGTCCTAGTCAGCAAGGTCCATAGCCTTAATTAGCATGACAGCTAGAATTAGTGCTGAGTTTTAGGAGGAATTAAAGAAGAGAGATGGAAGAAGTGTTTAATGCAAGACATTGCATGAGCAAGCAATCCAAAAAGAAGACTTCCATAGCCATAATTAGCAAGCCAACTATAATTTGTGCTAAGGTGGAGGGAGAAATAAAGAAAAAAAGATAGAAATGTCTCATGCAAGACATTGCATGCTAACGCATTCCAAAAAGAAAACATTGGCTAAAACATCCATTGGGGAGAAGGGGATTACTCGTCCGCCGCGCCCAGTGCCGCGCTCATCTGCTACCCCATTGCCATGGCCATCTTGGCAGCGACACCTAAGATCCAATCGAATCTAGGAGACGACGGAGGGGAGACCGAGGCGGAGGGGCGACAGTGAGGGGTAGGTGCCAATGAGGAGGGAGAGTAGGGAGACCAAGGCAGCGACACCAATGGGGCGGTGAAGGGGAAACGCCAATTAGGGAGAGAGAAGAGAGAGGAGGGTGAATGAGAGAGTAGGGAAGATGGGAGAAGAGAGAGAACATGAGGAATGGAGGAAATAAATATAAACTTACAATATTTATTAGGTGGGATAGATGATTGACAAGATTCATTAAAAGGGTGATATCTAGTCTGATGTCTATGTAAGGTGGTAACCCATAGACCTTGCTATGTAGTGTCACCACGGGAATGCCCTTAGGGTGCAAACGAGAAAAGGATGTGTATGAACATTCATTTATTGGATTAATTCGTAGCACAACTTCCAGATTATGCATGAAATATTAGAAAGAAAACAGTACAATTAGACCCAGCACCAAGAAAAAAACATATAGCAGGTTGCCAGTTGAATGGAATGGTACAAAAACCATAGTGCTGCAACATGTGTGGACAGACTTCAGATCCACAGGCTAGCAAGGTTCAGTTCAAGGACTTGACCCAAATATGATGATTTGATGGTTACTGAAGAACTCGCATGCTCACAGGATTATTAAGACAGAAACTCCTGTTTTTCGTAATGAAGGCATTTGTTGCATCAGTCTTTGTGCAGAATTTTACCAGCACCATTCTTATGGGCTCTGGGACACCAGGTCTGTGCAGCAGCCATGGATGGATCAGACAAGGATGAATGGAACGAATCGAATCCTAGCAAAACAAGGATGGCTGCCCAAATCCTTACCTGAGAAAGCTTTCAAATGGCGGAGGTTCAAAGTTAGTGCCACACAAAAATCTTTCTATATCCTCTGGTAGGGCATTTCGAGGGACTCCTTGCAACAGTATCTGGATAGAACCATACGGCAAAAAAATGTAGGTAAAACATTATGATTGTTTCCAGACAACCAATTAGAAGTTATCAATAACTTTCAATAAAAAAAAGATATCAATAGCTGCATATGAATTGCAAGCACAAGAGCATGAATAACAGAAAAGGGTGCTTTCTTCTCCTATTGTACTTCTTAATATTTGCCCAACCAATAGCATTTGAGAAGAAGAGAGATAAAGCTACACTTTCCAATATCTTCCCAAGTTTTACTTGGCTATCAGCTGGGTGATGTAAACCTACTCGTATGGCCGAATCACAAATGCGCTACACACATCTACTATAAATGCAAAACTATCACTTACAGCTTTTCCACCATAAGACTGCTTGAGATCCCAGTCATCACGATTTATCTGTTATACCAGAGTAGAAAATATATCAGTGCTTTGGCATTTACTGAAACTAAATGAGAAAACTGGTAAAAACAAGCTTCACCTTACCCTCTCAATCTTGTACAGGCGACCCTGACTTGTTTGCCTGATTGCTACGTTAAATGATGCCATTGAAGGAAACCTCAATAAACTGGTCAAGGGAAAACATTTTTAAGGTCAATAATCACATCCAGCAATGGACAGCAGAAAATTACCGACTCAGATATTCAACTGCGGATCTATACCAATGTCATAAGAACAAGTAGAGAATAATTAAAGAAGGCATGTCATACATTTAACATAAAGCAAAGAGAATTTTTTTATAGGAGGAAATCAGCTACTTGTGCTTAAACAAGCATGCTTAACATCATGCAGAACATTAAAATAAATGAAGAATTAACTGTATTTCCCGCATATCAAGAATTCAAGGAAAAGTGACACGTACACGCACATATTGGCCAACTAAACATAACAACCCCGTTCCAATCAGCTTTTAGCTTCCAAAAGCCAAAAGCCGTTTGGAACTCGTTTGCTTCTTAACACGTTTTTTTTTTCTTTTTCCCCCCTTTTCTCCTTTTTTTTTCCTTTGCGTTGTCCGTAGAGATATAACAGTTTTTTCCTTTTTTTTCTCTCCTTTTTTCTTCATTTTCCTTTAATTGAATGCTTCAGAAAAAGCTAATAATCGCTACAAGCGGCTTATGATTTTTAGCTACGGCTTATTAGTCTAATAAATAGTGATTACCAAGAGAAAGCAAAAGCCACTGAAAAACCAAAAAGAACAGGGCCACAACTGTTTGGAACAGGGACAACATAAGTGTTCACTTTGGTATACTACATGAACAGATCATGACTCCACACCATGCTGACAAACCAAAAAAGGGTAGTCAGGACTCGGGAACAACTGAACAAGTTGGCCTACAAAGTACAGACAAAGGTTCGACGAAGACTTATGATGGTATCCATGCATCAACAAGAAACAAGGTTCACATTTCAACTACTGTCTTAAGAGCTTAAGAGGCTAAAAGCAATTCAAACTTCAAAGAATGAGCTGCCATACCTGGCTGGAACCTCACAACATTACCAAATTCAATAGGCATTAGTAAAAACTGCTCGTGCATATGCAGCCCAAAATTCAAGTGAAAACAAGGTACATATATAGATCATATGTAAAATTGAAAACCAAAGAACATAAAGATGGGAAGCAGAAATGGAACCGTACGCTCCCATTGGATAATATCCCCTGTTGTAATCAATTTTCACATCATCCAGCGACAATTCACACTTGTCAAGGTAATGGATAATGTCTGTTTTCAGCATGTTCTTGCCGAGACGGGCGCTTCCAGAAATAACACTGTAGAACCTTCCATAGGCCAAGCCTGTTGCAGCAGATCAGTATTACTGAAATGTACAACATGATGGTGTAGAACTAACAACTAACAAGTACATCTCAGAGTTTTCCAAAGTTATAACGCAATGACACTTGCAGTTACCTGCATTTGTTACCATGAATGATGAATAATGCAACATTTTTTTGGATTCATAGCGGAAATCGCCGAAGTCTAAAGATGCCAGATAGGGCGATCAAGTATATTTACAATGAAAACAATTGGTACAAATCAAGTCTAGCACGACGCTAGTTGAAGGTATCAATAGCATAGTGGAGGAAACCACATGCCACAAGCCAGGAGGCAAGAGCATTCAAGCTAACACTGGAAAAACCATGAGATGAACAGCAAATTCCTACTCCTGATCTCAGCAAGCAGGCTACAAGAGCACAAATAATGGAAGATGACCCAGTTTGAATAATGCAACATGTGAACAGCTAAATGATATTTTCAATGGATATTTCTATCAATTAAAAATGCTAATACATGAATGATACTGAATCAGCAGCTGCACCTAACAAACCCTTTTTCTGTTTTCTCTTTACACTCATATCTAAAATACATGACCTTCGGTGTTCAGTACGTTCCTGTCCTCTCAATAGAAATGACAAAATCCAACAGAGTTCATTATGCCTCAGAAGTAGGAACAGCCAGTGCGTTTTATAACAGTCAGAATTACATAAAGGAGACACATAACACTCAAATTGGCATGCCCATTATGGACGGAGATAAAACTGTCCTCCTTGAAGTGTTCCCCCGTCGCTTCCATTATCATGTCTATGCCAGTGCCCAGTAGGAAGTGAACTCAGCAGCAACGGCTCCTAATATGGATTCATTTTGCTCTGGATTACACCTCGACAACTTCCAATTCCAGTGTCTGCCCATTGCAAGCACTACAAAAAAAGCTCCAATCTAAACGCCCCTACGAAAGCAGCGCAGCCTTTTCTCGGGTTCATAGAGTTGGGCTTCCCATTTTACCGATTTCAGGTGGCACATCCCAAACGAGCACCACTCGAGATACTGGTTGCAATGTCGCTGCATAATGCTCTACAATAGGATCGCAACACTATCTCGTAGTTTGGAGGTTGTGATTTCCATTTCCAAACATTCGACACTGGTAAAACGAGATATTCGCACCAACATGGCCTTAAAAAAATATTTCATCACCACCACCTCACAAGGAATTCTCACCACATGATCGCCGCCCAATCCATAATCCTATATCCTCCTGCCCTTCTGCTAAGGCAGGAGCAGAAAACTAAACCCTAAACCCCCAACAAACAAACAAACGAACAAGATAGAGAAGAGGCACCAGAGGGAGGGGGGAGTAGCAGAGACGAGGACGCGAAAGCTACCTTCGCCGGACGTCTTAAGGAAAGAGTCATCCTGCGATCCCGCGGCGGCACAGGCGTCTTCGCCGGATGCGTCCGTGGAGAAGAGACGAGAGGACGCCGGTGCAAATGCGGACGAACGCGATGAAACCCCGGATGCGGTGACGGCGCGGCGGAGGGCGGCGGCAGAGAGCCTCGACATGTCTCCGGCGGCGCGGCGGAGGAAGAGGAGAGGAATGGCGTTGGGTGGAGTCGGGACACGGGAGCACGACGCGAATGCCCACTGGATCTGATCTGTGGTAGTAAATCATTAATGGGCTCATTTGGGCCCAAGGGCCTTATTCTGGTTCGTCATGAACTAATGGGCTTTATGGCTTATGACGCCGCCATAGTGCGCCAATATGAGCAGATAACGTAAACTTAGGAATACGCCACTACAGCTAGTTGGACAAGCATGTGGTTCGGGCATCAGGGGGAGAGAACCAGTCGTCTCCTCTTTCCCTGGGAGGGCGGGCGATGACGGCGACGAAGACCCTAAGCGGGCTGCGCCTGAGCTCCGGTTCCCCACCCCAGCGCCAAACCGTAGAGTTCTCCGCGGCTATAGCATGAGGTGGCCGCCGCCGATCTCGCCTCGCCGCCGCCTCCTCGTCGTCCTACTGGTCGCCTGCTCGATTCCTGGTGAGATCTGGCTTTTAGCTATCCGGAGACGGGTTTCCTTTTCGGATTTAAGCAGCTAGTTCTATAGCGCGGATAATTGACCTAATTGATTTATCGTATTTTCTCTTTTAAAAGTTATTTATGTGTTTGTCTCGCTGAAGAGTGGTTACTTCGATGAGAAGTAGCCATTTTTTAGTCTGTATTTTCTAATGGATTTGTGTCTATTGAAAAAATTGGCCGCAAGGTAAGGTATGAGGTGTGATTATCATCTGGAGTTAGTATTGGGGTTGCCGTTAAAGGAAGGAGAATTAATGATTTATGAACCTGTGAAGCAATTGTAGATATGAAAGAGAAAAAAAGACCAGCAATTTAAAGAGGTTATGCGTCATGTTTGGAATGGAAAACAAACTATAAGGGTTAATAAAAGAGTAGTAGTATTAATGATAAAATATTTCCAAATATGGTATGGGCAAGTAGAAAGGTCATCGCTTATACATGTTATGAAACACTTAGATGTTCTCCTGGTCGGAGTCAGATCATCCGTGTCAGAACAATCTGTATTGTGGTGCATTTGTTGGTTCATCCTGAAGGAAATATTTTGCTCAGACATCATAAATTGAGGAATGTATTGTGATGTTCTGTGCACAACTAATTCTCAATATGAAACAACAGTTATCTTGCTTTGCATGATCTGTGTTCGTGGGGATTGTTGTTATTGAAGTATTGAACTACATGAGCATGTTCCTAGTATATTATTGAAAGTGTCAATGATGATTTGCCTCCTTCATGCCAATGCATTGCAAGTGTTTTCTATCTGGAGAACACACAAGGATTGTTATACTAGAAATGGAATTCAAATGTGTTCATTGTCGAACATCCATGGGTTTTAGCAATTAAGCTGACACAATTCAGGATAGCCTTGCTGAGCTGTCCGAATAAGCTAATTGACTCTCATCTGACTGAGTTTTTTTAGCTACTTATATTGCATAGTTTCATTAAAGATGTCAGTAATTGCTATCTACACAGGTTGATGTTGTGAATCATCTTTTGTTATAGTTGTAAATATGGAATAGAAATGAGATATTGCATATTACATGCTACATTCCAACAGGCATGATGTGATGAGGTCAAGGGACTCAACAGCAATGCTTTATAAGCGAATGGTTAGTTAAAAAAATAACAACAGGAACCTAGCGGCCTAGACCATTAAACTCAAGTTTGTAGCTTGCTCGTCGTCCCCACGGACGATGCCAACTGTTGTAGCTATTGACCAAACAATAAATAAGAAGACTGGCAGAGTGAGTATAGAAAATGGACTAGCCTCCCTGTCTCTTTTGCCCAAGCTGTATATATACATATCCATAAGGCTTTATTACAGTAATACCCCCATAGTGACGTACTATACGAGGGATATAGGTGTCTTTCGCATGTCTTATTGGGCCTTTTACCCTAATAGACTGAATGAATTTAGGTGAGGGCCACCCCTACAATATACGGATATAGGAGGGAGGTGCCAGTATCTGCCAGCATATGGCCAACGAGGTGCTCGTACAGGATGGCCAGGTTGGCCATCAATGCCGACAATAAGGAAGAGTATGGAGCTATTTATTTGTGCTTGAGAGATAAGGAAGGCAAGGAAAATAGCCGACCGGCGAGGTGCTCGTACAGGTAATATCAACGATGTGGGGGTTAATCTCTGATAGCGGACGATTATTTTTATATAACAAGGAATACATTTGGCGTGTGAGACGAAGAGACATCGGGGAGCCGAAATGATCGAAAGGCGTGCATCAGGGAGACGAAGCATTATTCATACGTATAAATACATATCACAGACAATTCAACCACAAGCCGTCTATAATACGCAACTATTACAGACGATTCGTATTAATATCTGTCTATGAACTATCACACATGGTTATTAATAAGAACCGTTTGTGATAGTTGCATATTACAGATGGTACACGGTCGTGCTCGTAAAACCGTATGTAATGATTACAGCATAGATGGTTCCACATAAACCGTCTGTAATGAAACATCCAGTATAGTTTGTTTTGTAGTAGTGTGGTGAGGTACCGAGGAAGAATCTATGACTTGCCAGAGCCTAGATCTGGTGATTGGCAAGGTACCTAAGGATGATCGTCATCTGGTGGTAGATTGCTGGAAGTGGTGCCCCGGGCTCGGGTTCTTGTAGAGCGCCGGCCATAACTGAAAATCTATGGGAAGCGACGAGACGACACAGTACACACACGTAACAAATGGGTCAGTGAGTCAGGTTGTTTTAGGGGGTGAGTCGGTTTAAATTACGGGGTGTTTGTATTGGCTACAAATGATGGATTTTGACTGAAAATAAATAGTAGTGGTTGGAAAAATGCCTTGTAAAATGAGTGGACGAGCGGTGGAAAAGGCAACAGAGAGATGCATGCGTGAGATGGAAACGAGAGGATTGGACCGCTTAGAAAAATCAGATATTTATATTATCTTCTGTCTTCTTCGAGCAGAAGCCCGTACAAACATCTATGGGCCGGAGTGATCCGACACGGGGATGTCCTTGGACTGCGCTATCCTGTATCTCAATACTGGACTGTGGGTTTCCGAAGATTGTATTACGAGTATAGTCCTCGATTTTTATGGGGGATTTGGGCTAGGGAAGGCCAAGATTTGGGCCAGTATCTGGCCCGGCATTGGCAATGGTGTTTGGTTTGAGTCCTGACCTAAGAGTAGATTAGCCCAACTTTCATTACTCTCTTTTCTTTCCGACAGTAAGGCCGAGACCACTACACAGAGGGGAGAAGCCTAAAACATAGGCCCAAACTGAGCTGACTGGAACACACGGCTGGACTGAATGCAGTGTACAACTAACCTCACAACGACTACTATCTCTATAGTCAACAAACAAAAACAAGTTGCCAAAGTAAAGAGGTAAAACAGTGAGCAACCAGTGCCCAACATACGTGCTGACATAATTCAGACTAAAACATCTGAATGATGATTGAACAGGTAAAATCAGCAACTTCTCACAGAACAAAGCTCCTCTCCTTTTAGAGTTCATGTAGCAAACTGCTCACTGAAACCAAGTTCCGAGAAGAGCTTAGGGTGTGTTTGGTTGAGCTGTGGCTTCTGAAAAAGCTGTTGTGAGCTGTGGGCTGTAGAAAAGCTGCTGTAGGTTGTGGGTTGTGGAAAAACTGTAAGCTGTGTGGTTCAAACAAGTATAAAATTTACCTTCTATCTCTATTTTCCTTGAAACAACTGTGAAACAACTCTCTATTTTCACTATTTCAAAAAGCAGAAAGCCAAAAGCCAAAAGCAAAGCCAAAGGTGCTTTCAAAACTGTACTACCCAAAAGTAGCTGCTTCTGAAAAAGCAGCTTCTGGTTTCCACCCCTTTGATTGGCTTTTGGCTTTTTTGAAGCAAAAGTAGCTCCCAAAAGCTCAACCAAAGGCACCCTTAGTGTACGTAGCAAACTGCCCCAATTAACGATAGCTACTACTAAAATGAACTGAAATTATTTTGACGATGAAGAAGAACCTCACAGGACAAATCAGTCTTGCGTTGGGATTATTCCACCGTGTCGAATCAGGAGGTGAAAGATCGGATCTCATCAATCATATCACCGATATTCTTCTGTAGCGATTTCAGAAGTTCAGCGTTATGTATGAGCTGGCAGTTGGAAAAGCACGCATCAAGATCGAACAATGCAAAGTATCTTCGATGCAACTTCTTATTCTTTTGTGGGAGAATATATAACCGAAAGTTGGGGCTCATCCCTCGTGTCGGTGGGTGTGACACGCATGCGATTCCGTGGTATGATATATCAGTTTTTTTTTTTTGCCTATTTGGGTTTTTTTATTTAATTTTCAAAAAGGCTCAACATGAAAACTAATTCTATAAATTACCGCGGAGGTGTCGAATCTGGACTTAGCTAATTTTTTTGTCCTCATTGGTGCCGAACTCTTTAGACGGGATGAGAAGCTGGCACTGAGGCACTACAACGTATGACACCAGGGGCGGATCCACACTCCGGTAGGGTAGGCTTTAGCCCGAGGTGTGGAAAAATATCTAATGTATAGCCCGGGTAAATTTAGTTCAGTCTGTGTAATATTTTCATGATCCAGTCTAGATAACTTAGATCATTCCACCATTGAGCCTGAGGCATAACTAAATCCTGGTTCCGCCACTGTATAACACCAAACCCGATATCAAAAAATTGTTGGCAATGGCACGGAAATTGTCAGATATACCTTTTCGGACAACCAACTGTCCGGGCTGCTATGTCAGGGATGACAATATAATGCTGACAGCCTTATTGTTAACATTTTTTGCTGACAGTATAGACTGTCGGAAAAGACTGGAGTCGGATGGACAGTCCTAAATTATTGGCCCAATCATTTTGTGATGGCACTGTCGGTTATGTACATTATGTTAACTGACAACTAACAAATTCTGTTTTTAATTCAGTTGTTATATATGATTCAAATTATTAATTTGTTTACATCGAAAAATTATTAATTTGTGCACATTAGCACATTCATCTCTCAATTTTGTAACTTGTAGACATCCACACATATGCATTCCGAACCATAACATATAGAAATTGGATGTTCCTACTCCAATATATTCCTTTCGGATAATGTACAACCATCATAACGAAGAAATTGGAACATCATATTACAATATAGTTTGTTTGCAACAAGATACAAGACATGCAACTTCACTTCTAAACATAACCAGCACACAGCTCTAGCAGCCCAGGAACACTAGGAAGAGACATCAACAACCTTCCAGATCATGGTTGGGAGGCCAAAGTGGTCCTCCTGTAACACGATTGATACGAATCAACACTCGCACATGTATTGAATCGATTAATTCCTTAAGAAGTTTAGGTTGATTAGTGAGTTAGTGTGTATATATATAATTACTAATCAGTGCGCATGTGTAAATTGCGCGTCAAAAAGTTACCATAAATTATAAACAAAATTATTGTCGGTAGCAAGTGAAGTTACTATCGAACACTTATAGAACATAATAGGTAATAACTTTTCTCACAACAGACAATAATTTTTCGACGCACAACTGACGTGCATAGAACGTGCTCGTTAGTGTGTTCACGCGTGTGTGTGTGTATATAGAGAGTGGAGAGGATTAAATAAGCTTCGCAAGCGCTTACTGGTCGTGGTGAAGGAATCGCTGTTATCATCCTCGATTGACGTGGGGCCTGTTCTTTTTAGCTGGCTTTTGACTGCGGCTTATAGCTTTTGGGCTGTTTGTATGAGAGACTACAGAGTAACAGAAACTCACGTGCGGTTTTTCCCGATATAAATGAGGTCGGTAAAGTATATACTATAATTAACTAGTAGATCATATCTTGATAAAATACTCTGTTTAAAAGATAGTTACTATAAAAAAAACTAAAAAAACAGCTTTTCGAAGCTGAAAAGACGGTGTCGAACGTTGATTCGGAACGCGATGCCACAAACAAATCCGGGGCCCCTGCACTACGGGATCTAGTTCCTCATCGCCGTCCACCGCCGGCTCACTGATCTAGCACAGTCGCCACCCCAGATAAGTACGAAAAGCAGAGGTCAAAGAAGCGGCGTGGGGAATGGGGATGAATGTTGAACACAGGCAGCCAAGGTACGTAGCGTTGCATATGGAAGCAGTACAAGGTTAATTAGGATAAAAAAAGTATTTAGGCCTAGACTGGAGGCTCATTTAATGGCTTGAAACTTCCTTATAAAAGTTATTAGTGAAATCCTCTAAACAAATGTGAAAGTTCTGTATACATGTTTTGCTACTGGACGACTGGATCTCCAAGATGCATGTGGGATATCAAATCTTTTTTCCAACATAATAATCAGAAAAGGCTGCTCCAGTTTGGTGGTAGTTTATTTGTATTTGAGATTACCGGGCCAGTTCCCTAAGCATAATGCGCTTAGATTTCACGTTACAGTTTCTATCGGAACTAAAATTGTTCCACGGCATAGATACATCTAAAAGATCTTACACGTAGTTTAGAGTTTAAATTTCATAAAGGTTATTAATTTTTTGCAAGTTAATTATACTGTTTAATTATCTAGCAAGAAAGTATACTGTGAATATGTGAACACTGAACACAACTTTAATGATTGCTGGCGCCGACAGCCTTCTCGATTGGCCCTGATCAATATGGCTTCAGCTTCTGGCTTCAGCTTATTTTTGTACTATTTATAAATTTCGTCTTTTTCTGAACTTTTGGCTTTTTTTGAGTTTTTTACCGGTTCTTTTTTTCCTCGTATTTGTTTACATTATATGTGATGGGCTAATATATTTTTTCTATTTTTAAATTTTTTAAAATTTAATTGTGGTAAATAAGCCTCTGTCAGCTACAGTGCTTTTTTCAGCCAGCTACAGTGTTTTCAGCCATAAGCCATGAGGCTTTCCGCCGAACCGATCACCACCATATTCTATGAATTAGTGCGGCACTAACCCGGCATAACTGACAGTACTATTGGATACTGCATAATCATCTAAGAAAGTACTGTTGGTGAAAACTTTAACAACACGCTTGTCAGTTACCGTTTTATTTTATACGATAGGACTGCAGAACGTGGTTACGGCTGTGGGCGAAAATTGCATAGGTTGTCGTGAGGTACGACTGGACGATGCAAGCATGACCTGGGAGCAGAACCTCCTTACCTCCACGCTACCTTCTCATCCCGTCCAGAGAGTTCAGCAAAAAATTGGCTTAGGCCTGCTCGATTAGGTTAAAAAATAATGATTTATAGTTAAAATTACACTATAGCTGATTAAAATTACACTGTAGCTGAAGGTGACTTATTTGGCGTAATTAAATTTAAAAAAAATTAAAAATAGAAAAAATATGTTAGCTCATCACGGACAACGCAAACGAATACGGGAAAAAGAACCAGCAAAAAAGCTCAAAAAACCAAAAATTTAGAAGAAAAAAAGACAAAATTTATTAATAGTGAAAAATAAGCTAGAAACCAGAAGCTCAAGCCGAAATGAGCGGGGGCTTAGTTCGGATTCAACACTTTCGCGCCAACATATCTGGCGTTAAGCTACAACATGTCAGCTTTTGCGCTGCCAGCGAGGACGGCTGCTAAGCGCCATGAGCGTTGGTGCTAAGATTTGTATCCTCCGTGCCGTACGCTTCTGACGCGGAGAAAAGAGATATTTCCAAAATTAGTTTCTAGGTGGAGCTATTTTTGGAAATAAAATAAAATAAAACTAAACGCTAAATCTATCATGCGCCTAAGCGCTCATTAGTCTTACAGCGCGCCTAGGCGCAAAACCATTGGATGAGGAGTCATTTGCCATATGCCCATAACACTTTCAGTCTCTTGCTATCACTTTTTCCACTCTTCCTCGCTGACTCCCCATCCTCTCCTCTCCTCACAGCTGCTCTCCAGATCTAGTTGTTGCGGCCGCTGCCACTCCAATCTTCGCCGCTGGTGAGCTTTCGCGAGGTGGCCCTGCCATCCACGGTCACACTCTCCACTCTTCTTCATCCCTTGCACCTTTTTTATCTCTAGATCTATGCTCACTTCGGTTGCTATCGCTTGCATATTTATTCAGTGAGCTCCCATACGTCGTGGCGAGGAGCGAGGTGAGGTGTTGCTATGCAAAAAAAGCCTCAAGGGAGGCATCGTAGGGCGGTGTGACATGGCTCTAGGCGGTGTTGCCCTCGACAACTGACGGCATGGTCAACACGCACTACCCATCGGCTTCGTGTGGTGAAGAGACGAACCCGAGTAGCCATGGTTCTCTGTTAGCATAAAACCAGGAGGAACCTTGTAAGGAGTCAAAGATTGGTTTGATCATAAGGGGCTCTTCGAGAAGCATTACTTGCTTCGTGTTATACTACTTCTGTTTGTTCTGATGGGCACTAGCATGGTCATTGGGGATGGTGTCTTGACCCCAACAATGTCAGGTAATGAACCTTGAATTCTTGTATTTGCTGAAATGTTTTGCCTGGAACTGTAGTTTATAGAAGTTGTATGCTCTAAAAGCATAAGTATGATGCTTAATTAAATTTTGTGAATATCTTTTCTGTACAAGTGACACATGAATATACCTAACTAGAGTAACAAAGTTCATCATATCTTCCTAATGACTGACAGGGTGACATGTTTTTTATGTAGTGTTGTTAGCAATTTCAGGCCTAAGAATCAAGTTTCTAGAACTTCATAAAAGTAAGCAAATATTTTATTAACTTTTTAGTAGATTTACTCTTCTTAGCAGCACATGATAGTTTCTCTTTTTAAGTTTTTCTTGGTAATGTTCATTTGCACCACAAATTACAAATGATTGTCTCATTGCTTGTGTCATTTTAGTCAGGCTTTTCGCATTGCAACACTATGGAACACATCGTGTTGGATTCCAATTTGCATCAATTTTGATTTCCTAGCTCACTTGCATTGGTGGGATTGGCATATATAACATTTTAAAGTGGAACCTTGGTGTCGTCTGTGCTCTGTCTCTGTATTACATATGCAACTTCTTCAGTAAGGCTAGTAAGGATGGCTGGAGCTCACTCGGAGGAAGAATTGTTCTTTGTATTATAGGTTCACATCTTTTATCCTTTTGTTTTGAGTAATCACTTCTTTCCCTGTAATGGGCTTAGTTATAGCTATGGATTTTCATGTGTTGAAGCAATGTTTGCTAATCTTAGGCATTTCTCAAAGCTTTCACTAAGGGTAAATTTGCTATTATTTTTTAATAATGATAGTTTAGTTTTATATATTAGTTGGATGCATAATTTTCCCATTGATAACTATTCAAACATCTTTACTGTGAATTTTCTTATTGCTTTGTCTTGGTAGCTTGGATTCACAATAGTTGTGTATCCTTGCTTTGTTCTAGCTTACATGGGTGAGGCTGTCTATCTATTGAAACATAGGGAAGATCTCCAAAGTAGCTTTTACAAAGCTCTTCCAGGTGAGGTGGCAATGTTTTGCCATATTGCTTGAAGTTTTCCACCGATTTTTGTATCATTCTTATCCAAAAGCATGCATATTTCCATTATTGTGTCATTTTCAGTTTCTAAAGAGAGTTAAGATATGACCATTTATATAGATTATTCTTTACATTTAGACTAAGCTAGTTTTTGAACTTGGCTAACTTATAGAATATTGGGTGGTAATTTTCAAAGCAGATGCTAACTTCATGTGCAAATGATGGTATTTTTAATGTAAAAAACTCATGAATTGAACTTAGGCTAATAATTTTTTGAACTATAGTTGATAACTTAGGGTGCAATTGATGATAAAAAGTATGAATATAGAGAAGTGAGTTGCATTTTTTGTTTCTTAAAAACAATCAATCATAACTCAATAGTGGAGAAAGTGATTTTTAGGCTGATAATTTATTAAAAACGTAGATGGTAATATAGGGTGTAACATATGGTAATTTTAAAATTTTCTTTTATATTAAAAATAATGATAATTTCTGAACTTATCTCTACCCCTCTATAATACACCAAAATTTTCTTTACTAAATACACCCCCGTCAACCACCCCCACAGTTATGCTAATCTAAGTCCACCCAGATTTGTGTACCAAAATAATCCAACTTCATACAAATGAATGGCCTGGATCTCTCCTCAAGCCTTCTTCTCTTACTCATTGAAGATCCTAAGGCCAAAATCATCCGGATCATGCACATCATTGAACCCAGAACCCCACCCCGCGCCCACGCACACGCCCCCGACGCTGCCTCCACCCCGTGATACCCGTCTCCTCAACCGCGCCTCCCCTCCGCTCCCCCCATCCTCCACCGCGCCGCCGCTCCCCCACTCCGACTCTCCCCCGCGCCTCCCCTCCGCTCCCCCCATCCTCCACCGCGCCGCCGCTCCCCCATCTCCGTCTCTCCCCCGCGCCTCCACTCCCGCCGCTCCCCCATCTCTGCCTCTCCCCCGCGCTTCCACTCCCGCCGCTCCCCCCCGTCCTCCACCGCACCGCATACGCCCCCGACGCTGCCTCCACCCCGCGATACCCGTCTCCTCAACCGCGCCTCCCCTCCGCTCCCCCCATCCTCCACCGCGCCGCCACTCCCCCATCTCCGACTCTCCCCCGCGCCTCCCCTCCGCTCCCCCATCCTCCACCGCGCCGCCGCTCACCCATCTTCGTCTCTCCCCCGTGCCTCCACTCCCGCCGCTCCCCCATCTCCGCCTCTCCCCTGGGGGGTGTGGTGGGTTTGAGTTGCTGAGATCGGTTGTTGGTTTGGGGCAGACGAAGAAGCAGCGGAGGGAGGCCGGCGCGAGGCGGCGGCAGCAGGGTCGGGACCGGCAGAACCACCGGCGACAACCGCCGCTGCTGCAGGGGCGCGACGAGCGCTGCGTCTCTTGCACCACATTCAACATCCTCGCACCGATCTACAAGCGCATGGACTCTGAGGTGAGTAGGATCTTCCTTCCCCTTTCCTTGGAATCCACCCAATTGTGTTTGGGAGGACTAGCTGCTGGGGTTTCCTGGATTGGTGGAGTGACGGTAGTGTTGGCATTCGGGCCAGAATTGCAGGGAGAGCCAGTACAGGGCATATTGGTTCAGCCGGAATGAGAAGATCATCGACCGGCTCCTCGTCGATTGCTCCTCCATCATCTGCCTCCAGGTGAGGGGAATTGAGCGATTCTTCGTTTCCTTGGTTTCATGAATGTGTGCACAATGAACACACATGGATGTGATTGTCTTGATTTTGTCTCAGGAGGTGTGGCTGGGGAACAATGAGCTCGTGGACATGTACGAGAAGCGGCTCGGTGATGCGAATTACACGCTGTTCAAGCTCGCCTGCACCAACAATCGCGGAGACGGCGAGTTCTCCTTCCCCATTCCAGCTTGGTACGATAAGGAAAAAAGACATTTTTGTATGGACCGGACCGTGTAGGGAAATGTGTGTTGTTGTGCCTGCCACCGTCCATTTTGCCTTCTCTGTCCAAATGGTTGATTGTTGGGAGATGGATATCAATATTTATGATCTCCATTTTTCATGTGGCATAGGAAAGCCAGAAGATAGGCTAGAAAAAAGGCAAAAGAAGATCTGTATGAACAAAGGGGGCTCCCATCTTAATTGTGCCCGTCCCTTGTGGTTCTTGTCATCATAACCCACAGTGCATCCATGTGACACGGATAATCTCTTTTGTGGAATGCCTCTGATGTTGATGTCATTATTTGTGATGCATATTTTTTTAATTTTCAATATTTTAAAATGACAGATGTAAAATTGTCGATAATCTGATATATCAAGTGCCTCTGATATTGACACATTTAATGATTGTCATTAGCCATGGGTTGGATGTTTTCGCCTTGAATGCTTTGAACAAGCACATAGGCAAATTTGAATTGGCAACCTTGTTATGGACATCGCTTGGACCTCTGCAATTTTCATCTGAAATTACATCTTTTTCCGTTCAGGTCTCCTGACTGCTGTACATAGTAGCTACTTTGGTGTTTTGAACTACCGGGAGCTGCTCTTCAATGACTTTGGGGATCGAGTTGCTCAGCTGTTGCACGTTGAGTCAGCCATGCCGTTCTGGCAGAACCGAAGCAGCAGCTGTGTCCAACAGCAGAGCCTCATTGTGAACACCCATTTGCTGTTCCCTCATGACCACAGCCTTTCAATAGTCAGGCTGAAGCAGGTAAATATGCTGATGTCCAAATGAGCACTACTCTTGCAATATTTCAGTAGGATTCATAACAACTGAATGCTGTGAATGGCAGGTATATAAGATCCTTCAGTACATAGAAGCGTATCAGGAAGAACATAAACTTGGTCCAATGTCAATTATCCTATGTGGGTGAGTATGCAGTATGCACACTAATTTCTAATTTCTTTGAATGTTATACATAGAAATGGATATTAACATATGATCAGGACATATGTATTACAGTGACTGGAACGGAAGTAAACGTGGGCAAGTTTACAAATTCCTTCGTTCACAGGGGTTTGTTTCATCATATGACATTGCTCATCATTACAGTGACAGCGAAGAAGATGCGCACAAGGTAACCAGAGAATTCTCTAGGGATGCATGGTGCTGTGTATGGCATATGATTCAAGTGGAGTGACATTACATGCTCATTTGTTAGTTTTTTTTAGAGTGGTATGCTAACGCACTGTGTTCTGCAGAATGACTTGGTCCATGGATGGGGTCTCGATTTTGCTCTTAGGAAATGTGTGGAGGTATTCTTTGTCATTATCAATTAGACATTGTTCTCATATGAAGTGACTTATTATTACAGAAGGCTTGTGCAGACTGTATGGGGGTGATTTTATTATCGGGGTTGGCTGGGAATGGGCCATGCAAGGGGGTAGGGGTGGTTAGGGTGGATGGAGAGATGTAGAGGAAACAGAGGTTGGGTTTATGTTTTCTTTATAGGCTGTGTCGAACCCAGACTTGGATTACAGGGGGAACAGACATTTAACATACGCCATACTAAAATTAGTACATGATGACACCATAGCTAAAATATAATGAATATATTTGAAATATTCCATAAAGCTCCAGTTCCAACTAATTAAGGTCCTGTGTGGATTGTGGGAATTTTGCCATATTTTTCCTGGAATCCGAATTGTTTACTATGAAATTCATGCGTTCCAAAAGAGGCCTAAACATGTAATATACATAACAATGTCAAACCATGCTAATGATGAAGTAAAAGTACCGAAGGAATGAAGCATTTGTGCATCTGCAAACCATATCTCAAATCATTCTAGCACTCAAATACCAAAATAGCAAAACGTCTCTGTTAGCCAATGCACATAGGAATACACCACCGCAGCTGTTGGCGATGACTTGGTTCAGCCTCTGGGTCTGCCCCTATTTGTAGGTAGTGGGAAACTATGGTTCATGGATCCCAAATAGCATGTAGAGAGCTTCACAGCACCCTATTCTTTGGTTATTCCACAGGATTAACCCCACCTCCTTTTAGAAGGCTAGCAGCATCAGCAATTATACCGAGTGCCAATTTCATACCATTTGCACTTCACATGTTATTCTAAATCATTTATGTTTTACTGATTTGGAATTCTTTTACTTGACCTTAAATTAAACAGCCTGCTCATGAGAAGATTGGAGTTGTTGATGCTCAATGGATTGTTCATCAAGCTGTTCCATCACTTGGAAACCAGGTCTAGCCGCTAGCCAACTATTCATCGCACCTCATTTTGTACAATATACGTTGCCTGATCCTGTAATATTTATACCTCGCAGGGCAACTCAGCGAATGGAAGAGCACCATGGGAAGGGGTAAGCCAGTACTTACTGATCTTATGTAATCTGGACTTTTCATAGTGTGTTTTTTCTCAAACGCATGAATTCTGTGCTGCAGACTTCGTTATGCGTCCATTAGTCAGTACACTGCCATATGGATATGCTCTTACTGTTTTGCTTAGCTGTGTGCCGAAGGTAAGAGCACGCTGTAGGAAAGAATGGGGAATATTTCAAACAAGGTTGGCTGATGCCGAGAAGGCATATTACTTGTCACAAGGGATCACACCCCCCCAATTCAACGGTAGTTTAGATGAATACGGGCACACTCACTTGTCATGGCAAGGTTTCTTAATGAATCTGATTGTTCATTTTATTTTTTACAAATTTTATCTTCTTTTGTATTTTACCGTAGTGTTAGCACAGGCACACTACTAGTGGTGGTAGTTTGTTAAAACTGGAGCTGATAACTTAAGACCAGACTGATGGTAGGTTTTAAAGGTTCAGATTTATTTTTGGGTTAAATGTGGTTATACCATAAAATGATGGTAAATTCAAAAAATAGGACAATCATTTATTCAAAATACATATGATAACTTAGGGTGTAGCTGATGGTAACTCTAGTGCAATTGAGTTACGTGACATAATTTAGTGCTAAACATTATGAATAGAAGATCAAATATTTCTAAGATTATTTTATAAACAAAAGAAAAAGTGAGTGCTGTGTAAGACTAAAGAGCACCTAGGTGTCAATACCAAAACTAAAATAGAAGGAAAATGATATTTCAACCCAAGCAAAAGAATTGAGGGGCGGCAGTACGGCACGCAACTCGTGCTCGCTTGAAGCGACAAATGGGACAAGCAAACTGAAAGACTATGTAGAAAAAGCCTATCGCTATTGCATTGCTTCCTACTCTACGTATCCTATATTCCTATTATATATATTCAGGGCTTCTCATGTACCTAGTGACGGAGATGATATTAGCCCATCCTACTTGCATACTAGCATAAAATTGATTTTTTCAAAAGAGAGACATAAAATTTATGGATTTGCTACCCATCACTCAACTAAAATTTGTTGCAAAATCAATTGAATTTCTAACCTTTGGATTGGCTTGGATATTCATGCTCCGATGAACTCATCCTCCTCCTCTCCGATGATGCCATCTCCTATCACTGTCGGGTTAGGGCTTGGGTTCACTGGAGTCCTGAGCTTAGAGGGAGGGAGGGGGCAGCATGGTGGTGGTGCCGCTTCAGCTACGGGTTGGACAAGGTCAACGGGTGACTAGATCTAACGAGAGGTTAGGAGGCGACGGAGGTGGTCAACGGCGGTGGATCAGACGACGGTGGCACCGCTGGAGCTAGAGATTGAAGAAGGCGGGCAACAACAAGGGGGCAAGGTGGAGGAGGAGGGGGTGGTTGGTGTTGGTGTGGTCTTATCGGGAGGTGGAAGTGGTGGTGGGAGGTGGTGTTGGGGTGGGTAGGTTAGATATGATGTAGGGGTTGAGCGAAAGAAGGATGCACTTTGGATTCAGATTTAATGATCCAAAATATTGACTGATTTTGGTGTAAATTTAGGTAAGTGATAGGTAGACACTCCCTAAAATTTAATTTGGAAACTACGTGTGCACTTAAAAAACAAGTATGTTAAATAAGCAACTATTTAAAACTCCATTAGGAATTACGGTGGTTTTCAAAAACACCTTTTTGAACTTGTGGATGTGATTAAAATTACTTGAGAAAAGTTTTTGGAGCTATAACAATAAAGTTTTATTGGAATTGTTAAAAGATTCACAACTGCAATTGATTAACACATGCATCAGGTTGCTTGAAACTGCATCGACGTGTCGGGTTTGTCCATCAAGTGCTATTCTTCTTTGTCATGAGGTCCTCGTTGCTTGCTTCCATGACAAGCTTACGCACCCTAGCAGGGGTGGATTTAGGCCCCTGGCAGGGTGGGCTTTAGCCCAGGGTGTGAGAAAATAATAGGTGTACAGCCCAGGTATTTTTATCCTAGCCCGAGGTATTATTGTTTATATTTAGCCTAGGTAGAGGTAGCCGGCCCACTCTCCAGCCCACATAACTCCCTCACAAACCATACCTCTCCCATCTCCTCAGCTGGCTCAGGCGGCCCACGTAACTCCCTCACAATTGTGACTCACAACCCTACCTCTCCAATCTCCCCGGTGCCTAGACCATGAGACCGGCAGGCAGCGGTCCCAACTCCCAGTCTTGGGTCTCCAACATCCACGCGTTGGCGGCGCCGCGGTCGCTCTCCCCTCTCCCCCAAGCTCCAGCGGTGGCTCTCCCCTCTAGGCTCCAACTCCCCCATCCCATGGTCCTGGCGACCTGAGCGGTGGCTGTTGCATCTATCCCCTCCCATCCCAGCTACTAGAATCTACTTCCTCCCCTCCCCTCTTGACCTATCACCCGAGCATCAGGTTTTGAGTTTTGACAATCTACTTCCTCGGTTCTTCTTTTAGGACGTTTGACAATCTTTTAGGAAAAGGGCAAATTGAGGGAACTACTTCAGAATTGCTGGTTTGGTGCATGACTACATGGTAGATTGCTAGGCATTTTTCAAATGTTAATGTCCAACTGTCCAAGCAAAAGAGTTCAATGAATCAAGCCTTATATGGTTATATATGTTTTACTAGAGTGGATAATTAAGATCAGCCTCATATAAATTGTGTAACTATTGAATTAGATGTTCCTAGTGAAATATATGAAAGAAAGACATATCCATTTGAGTTTCGTATTGTACTATTGAAATGCCATATGAGTCATATAATGGAATGAATTATTTGCTGTAGGAGTTATTAGTGAATACAAAATAAAGCGGACTAAGACATTGTCATCTTATTTATTTTTTTGACACAAGCATAATCCCACCAATCCCTTGCAGATGCAAAAATACCACAAACAGGAGCCAGTAACACGGAACAAAACAATCCTCGTGTTGTACTTAGTCCGGATGATATTGTTGTTGATCCTAGGCTTTAGAAACCAATTAAGGATTTGGATGTGGATATTAGAGATGCTACTAGAAGTGAGTATTTGCAAATGGGTCCATGCCAACCAATTGGTTATAAATATCCACATAAAGAATATGGAAACCAGAGGAGGAGGTTTCAACAATCATGGTTTGAAAAGTATAATTGGTTGGAATATAGTGTTGCTAAAGATGCAGCCTTTTGTTTTTATTGATTCATTTTTAAGCAGTATAAAGCTGAGGACTATGGTATTGGATCATTTACAAGGGTAGGGTTTGCTAATTGGAAGAATGCAATTAAAAGTTTGGATGAACATGTTGGTAAAATCTGTAGTTATCACAACAAATCGAGAAAGCATTATAAGGCTTTCATAAATCAAAGGCAGGGTATGGATTATGTGATGGCAGATGCCACCAAGAAGAATGAGGAAGATTATAGAGCCTGTCTTACTATCATGTTAGACATTATAAACTTTCTTCTATTGCAATCTCTTATTTTTCATGGACATGATGAGTCTCGTAACTCAAACAATAGGGGGACTTTCTTAGAAATATTGAAATGGTATGAAGAGAAGGATAAAAGGGCTACAAAATTACTTGACAATGCTCCCAGTAACCATCTAATGACTTCACATCATATACAAAAGCAGTTGCACAAAGCTTGTGCAGAAGAGACTACCAAAGCCATTATTGATGATATTAGGGATAGACAGTTTGTTGTACTTGTAGATGAAGCTCAAGATGCATCTATTAAGGAGCAAATGGTTGTGATTTTGAGGTTAGTAGCTATAGATTTACCTTTTATGTTTGAGTAAGTTTAAAGTATATTGACTATTCTTGCTCAATGTAGGTATGTCAATGACAAAAGGCACATGAAAGAGAGATTTCTTGGAATTGAGCATGTTTCTAAAAACGACGTCATCTTCCTTAAAGCAAGCATTGGATGGTATGTTTCAAAAACATAGTTTATATATCTCTAGATTGCGAGGACAAGGATATGATGCGACATCAAACATGAGAGGGCAATTTCATGGGTTACAAAGACGCATATTGGATAAAAATCCATTTACTTTTTATATCCATTGTTTCGCTCATCAATTGCAATTAGTGGCTGTTTCTAATGCTAAATGCCATTCATCTGTCTTGGAATTATTTAATTATACACTTTGACTGTCAGCACTATCAATGCTTCTTGCAATAGAAGAAATCAATTGGCTCAAGATCATCATGATAAAATTGTTCACAAATTAGAAACCGGTGAAATTTTCCCAATAAGAGAGAAAAACCAACAAACTAACCTTGCAAAGCCTAGGGATACTTGTTAGGGCTCACATCATAAAACATTATGCCATCTTCTTCTCATGTGGGAATTAGTCCTAGAAGTATTAGAGAATTTTGAGTAATGATGCCACTAATGCAACACAGAAAACCACTGCTTCAGGTTGTTGGAAAAGATGGAGAGATTTGCGTTTATACTTATATTGCATCTTATGATCAGAATATTGGGTAAGACTACGATCTCTCACAACACTTGCAACAGAAATATCAAAATATAGTTCGTGCCATGTCTTTGATTGGGACCACATTGAAGACAGTTGAGGTAATAAGAAATCATGGTTGGGATGAGCTTTTTGAAGAGGCTAAGGTTTTTGTCTAAAACATAACATCGCAATGCCAAATATGACAGATAAATACCAGTTAGAGGTCGTTCAATGGGTCGTGGTGGCCAATTAGTAACTTATTATGATTTTTTCATCATGAAATATTTATTGTGGTGCATGACCAAATTATTTTTGAGTTGAACAATCAATTTGCTGAAAGATCTACTCTGTTATTGAGGTGCATTGCTTGTCTTGATCCAAGGAATTACTTTGCCAACTTTGATGAAGAAAAATTAATTGATCTTGCAAAGATATATGTGCTGATTTCTTCCAATATGATTGTGTTGTCCTTAAGGACCAACTTGGCACATTTATTGCTGATGTGAGAGATGATCAAGAATTTAGAAATTGTATTGACTTGGGAAATCTTGCTGTGAAGATGGTTCAGATTGATAGGTACACTATTTTTCCATTGGTATATCGTCTTATTGAATTGGCCTTGATTTTGCCAGTAGTAACCGCAATTGTAGAAAGAGCATTCTCAGCTACGAATATTATTAAGACCGATTTACGGAATAAGATGAATGATGAGTGGATGAATCATAGGATGGTATGCTATATTGAGCGAGACATATTTGTAAGTATTAAAGAAGATAAGATTTTAAAGTGTTTTCAAGGGATGAGGTCACATAAGAAACAACTATCCCATGCAAGTGGTAAGTTAGCTTATTGCAAATGTGAACTTCATATTATTTGTATTTATTCATATATGAATTATGACTTTTATATTGTCTTTTAGGTTGTCCTACTCGTACTATTGATGAAGAGATGGAAGAAACAATGGGCTAGGATATAGAACAAATCTTTGCTATTTAGGCATGTAAATTGTATCTCTACCAACTACTATGCTACATTGCTATATTATGGCACTTATTATGTTTTATATTGAAGCAATGAGCTAAAATTATGATATCATTTATGCATTTTTGATGTACTTTAGAATACCATAATATGGGTATAAAAACTATGATGTTAGATGTGGGTATGAAAACTATGATATTAGTCACTTAAAGTTCAGCCCGGGGCATAATGCAATCCTAGATCCGCCACTGCACCCTAGAGAACTCACTTCATTCGAGTAAGCTTGGATACCTGATGACTAACGAGTGCTCACACAATTAACAAATTTTTTTAGAACCACAGTAGACATAAATGATTCCCTCATACATGTGCTACGAGATGAGATGAGATCTCAGATATGAAATATTAATGCATTTCGCTGGTCAACACATTGATGATTTTTTAAGGGAGAGAAACACAATTTTGTTAAGTAGTTGACCTACACACTTAGTTTTTCAAACTATTAGGTGCTTGCAGTGAGTAGGAGCATAATCTCTACTCCTTAAAAATGTGAGTTGGTGGTAGTCGTTGCATTCTCCGTCATCTCTTTGCAGCCATCTGATATGATCACCATGGATCTGAGCCATCCCTCCGTACCACGCAGCCAGCCCCGCTACTCATGATGGTAGTTTACTTCAAAAACCAGGAACTAAAACTAGCTTCCCCACCCAGATCTTTCCCTCCTCCTGATGCGTTCCTTTCCTCGCCCTCCTCCAACGCGTGATCCTAAATCACCTCCACACACCACAAGCGAACCCCTCGCCACATCTCCCACGTAGTCGTGTGCTCTACCTCCTCTCGCGTCTCCATGCCGATAGGCCCATATGCTCACCCCCTCTTACGAAACCCTAGTGCAGCGCCCTTCCTTCCTTCCATCGTCGTAAGTTGGCAGTGACAACGGTAGCAGCATTGGCAAGATCTCAGTGGCGTTGACAACGGCAAGATTCGGCCACTGGGCGTGATGCCGATGGCCATGGCAAGCCAAAGGGCGGCCTTACGTCGGAACTGGCCTCGAGAGAAGGAGCAAACTAAGCTCGGGAGAGGGAGCGGACTAAGTTGTGCGATCCAGATCTAATCGCCTTCGGCAGTCTTCCCTGTGGCCAGCAGCGGCAGATCATATCATGTTCTTCACCTCTAGTGGGTAGAGTTGGTCATCTTTGGCGTCTTCTTTGCTGCAGGTGTGATCTCCAAATCCAATACGAGCCATCCATCTCTCTCCCCTCCTCTCTTTCAGGGTTTAACCGCCCCTCCCCTCCACTTCCTATCCAACTCCCCGACCCTTTCCACTTCCTACCTAACTCTTGCTCTTCCTCTTCGATCTCTCCGTCTCCACAAGCGTCGCCGCTCCCTCCCTCCCTCTCCCCGGCTCCGCCGCACCCTCCCCAGCTTAGCCGCCACTGCCTCCCCTTCCCTCCACCCTCTCTCTGTCCCATCCCTTTCCCTCCCACACCAATGCTTTTCCTCCACCCCTTTATTTGGTCAACCACCACTACCTCCCCTTCCCTCCACCCCTTCATAGTCCTTGCTTTGATCTCTAACCTCACTTTGTCTCTGTTTCATGGTGTTTTGGAGGGTCCAGAGGAGTTTATGTGTGGGAGGTTCGAATCTTTTGAGCTTCACATGTGCTTTTTCACGGTAGCATTTGATGCTTAGGTTTGTGTGTTTCGGTATGGTTCTTTCTGTGATGTTTGAGTTCGGATGCTTATATTTTCTTTGACAAATTTGGGGGTGTTCGGATGGTTGGAGTTCTTGATCTTTTGGCTATGTGGTTCGTTGGTTGTAATCACCGGGTCTTGGCCACGTAGTTATGATCCCACATCCTCTTCCGGTTTAGCAATTTCATCAAACACTTGGGGGCATTGCCGCCTCTAATGTCGAAGGCGCTAACACAATGATCCATTCTCATGACTCCTGCTTCTACTCCCGATTTTAGAATGTCGTCAAGCACCTGAGAGAAGATTCTTGAGCCTTGGATGATGGGTGCCATGTCTTGGACGGGGCGTAGCTACAGCGAAGTGCAATCTTGAATTGGTCCTTCCCCTAGGGCTGGAATTCACTTTGCTGCTCTCGGTATTGATCTGCTTTACCTCACCTTTGTGGTTTTCTTATGCCAGTTTCATAATTTTTCAATAGCTATTATGATTAGTGTTGCTCATAGTTCTTGTTACCAATCCATATAGAGAATCAAACTACATTCATACATAGTTACTTCTATCATGGGCTATCGCATTAACATCTCCTTAATTTGCCTATTAAATCAAGTTTTGACCTACTTCAAATGAGATATGCAATTATGCAATGCCAGTTGGACTTTGACTCTTGAGAGTTTACTTCAACTTTGTGGAATCAGTTACGATCTCTTGATGGTTACTTAGCCTGATTACCTGACCAAACATTCTGGGATTACGATAAGAAGCAGCTGATTTCTTTGGTTGAATATAAATGTTAAGTGACTACATATTCTAAAGCTAAGGTGCTACAACAACCGTAAGAATACTAGCACAATAGCACCACTCTTATACTATTTTTTGCAACTAAGGAATCTTTAAGCATTAATTGTAATGATTCACTATCATATTTGTACCATAACATTTCAAATCTAAAATCAAGAGTTGGTATTTGAATAGTTCAAAACCATTCTATTTTCGAAAACTGAACCATAGTGGACTTCTTTTTTAAGTAATGAGGGTAACTGATCAAGGGGATTCGTTACTTGGATCAATTTACATTGTAAAATGATATTATGATTGTGAAAAGAGTACACCAAAGAAGATACACCAAACTAGATTTTTGTTTTTGTATTTTATTGTTTTCACTATAAATCATTACATTGGATGATAAATATAGGTAACTCGAAGGTTGAAGTGCAAAGTAGCACATTTGCATATATTACAGTTCCTAAATTAAGAAGAGAGATTTGATGATTTGCCCCTTCTTTGTTTGCCAACAGCTCATTTGCCCTATAGTTGATGATTTGCCCCATCTTTCGCTGAACCATTGATCATTTGCCCTTTTAACAATTTTGCCCTTATCTTCCTCCTCCCTCCTCTTCTTTCCTTCTTTCTTCTTGCTCCGGCCATGGCTGACCCAGTCCGCCTCCACCACCACCATCGATGTCGGAGCAGCTCACCGAAGAAGTCGATGAAAACACCTGCGTCCACCTCGCTCATGTAGAGGTACCCAGAGAGGCCCTCATGAGAATAGTGTCTTGTGCGAGGCCATAGCCATCACCGACGACAGTAGGCATGCAGAGTGTGAGGTCGGTGACAAGGCCACGGAAGTGTTAGGAACTTCAACCACAGCCACTATGACTTCGACCACGGCTGTTACGACCACGGCCGCTATGACCATGAATGCTACGACCATGGTCGCTACTAGCACGTTCACTTTGACCATGGCCGCTACGACCACTGCTACTCATTAGTCAAATTGTGCAGTGGTCGATGGTCGATAGTCATAACTATAATGGTCGATGGTCGATAGCCGTAGCTACAGTGGTCGATGGTCGTAGCTGCAATGGTTGATGGTCGTAGCTGCAGTCGACAGTTGGTGTTAGAAGACCTGTGTGATCGGAAATGCAATCTCGGTGATGTGGTCAACAAGCCTTGGCCGGTGATGTGGTCGACAAGGCATCATCAAAGCCATAGTCGAAAGACAGTCGAATCGCTGGTCAAAGGAGCGGTGTGCTATAGCAGACGCGTGCGGCCTGTCACTATAGCAGTCGATGGTCGTTGTAGCAGATGTGTGCACTGGTTGTGGTCGAAGGCATGGTCAAAGCCACGGTCGAAGACATGGTCGAAGCCACGGTCGCAGTGTTCAAGTACTGTGTGGTCGATATCGAGTACTCGGTGAGTTCGAGTACTGTGTGGTCGTAGCCACAGTGGTCATAGCCAAATGTATTTGGTGTGTTCGAGTACTGCGTGATCATAGTCGAGTACTCGGTGTGTCCAAGTACTACGGAGTCGGTGTGTCCGAGTATGCGTAGGAGTTGAAGACCTGGAGTCGGAGAGCGGTAAGAGACTCTGCACCAGTCGAAGGTATGGTCGACAAGCCGTGGTCGATGCCATGGTCGAAGGCGTGGTTGATGTCGTGGTCGAAGCCACAGTGACTCAGTCGGTACTCGAAGGAGTACCGTCACAGTTGCTAGTCAAACTGTGCAGTGGTCGACAGCCGATAGTTGTAGTCAGTGTGTCTGAGTATGTGTAGGAGTTGAAGACCCAGAGTCGGAGAGCGGTCGGAGACTCTGGATCAATCGACAAGCCGTGGTCGATGCCATGGTCGAAGGTGTGGTCAAGCCATCGTGATGCCATGATCGAAGGAGTAGTCGAAGCCATAGTGACTTAATCGGTACTCGGAGGAGTATTGTCACAGACGTTAGTCAAATTGTGTTGTGGTTGATGGTCATAGCTACAGTGGTCGATGGTCATAGCTACATTGGTCGTTGGTCGATGGTCGTAGCTACAATGGTCATAACTACAGTCGACAGTTGGTGTTGGAAGACCTGTGTGGTCAGAGATACAGTCGAGGTGCTGTGGTCGACAAGCCTTGGTCGGTGAAGTGGTCGACAAGGCGCAGTCGAACCTAGTGGTCGTAGCCAGTGGTTGAAGCCAGTGGTCGTAGCCACAGTAGTCGTAGCTACCCTTAATGTGGTTGTAGCCACAGTGGTCATAGCCACCCTCAGATATTACATGTTTTGAAACTAACGGGTTGTAAAAATTTTTAGAACATGCATACAAATATGTCTAATTTTTTTTAAATCCGTAATAACGTAGGTATATTCAGCTAGTCAGATGACAATTGCCACTAGAATAAAAAGGGATAGAAGGATATCAATAAAGTTAAGCAAATATAAACCAATAAAGACAGTGAGCTGAAATGGACATGTACACAAGTAAACATACTGTATTGATTGCTTGGACCACAGCTCATGTGTCGTTGTACGAACTGTGACCCCTTAGAGTGGTTTCTTTTTAGTTGTGGACTATAGTTTTGATTTTAGTATAAATATTTATATGAACAAATCGAATACCGATAAGTTATTTTGAAAAGACTGTTTCGATAAATCTCTTCAAAATGATAGCAGAGAAACTATTCTATTAATTTATTTGAGAGAAACCATAAGCTAAAAAGAACTAGACCTAAGCCTTTATAAACTTGATGTGCTTGGCAACTTGGCATCAACATTATTCATTTGAGTTGCGGCTAATGATTTTTGCCGTGCTTTTTCAAATAATGATATATGACAGAGACGCTGACGTGGACGGTGAACATGATTTAAACTGAAAAGGCTGTTTAAAGAAGGGAAAATTGCTCTCATGCCACAAAGTTAAATGCCATCCTCTCATTTGCCACATAGTTAAATGACTTTGTTATTATGCCACAAACTTGTGTGTTTTGCCCTTTGTTTTGCCATTTTCTCCATTTAATAATTTCATTTTGACACTTTTGCCCCCGGCACCACCCAGGCCTGCCGCTGGCTTCACTGGTCCCGGCCGTGAGGACGGCGGAGCCAACCGGCGGCGGAGGGGGCACGGAGGCGCGGCAGCGCCGACCAAAACGGGTCACACGACCCGGCGCGCGCCTCGGGGCGGGAGGAGACGGCCGGATTAGGCCTGGCGGCGCCCGGCAATGAGCATGGCGACGGCCAAGACAGGGGAAAAGGGGCGCCGGCGGCGAGGAAGAAGGTGGCGGCGGGGACCCGATTGCTCGTCGAGAGAGCAACCTCAGGGGGTCTTGAGCCTACCTTGGGCCCGGGCGGCGGCTGGAGTGGAGCCGGGTGAGCTGGCGGCGGGGAAGGGCTCGGCGGCGAGGAAGAAGGTGGTGGCGGTTCGCTGGGGAGGGAGGCGGGGTCCGGCGATGTGGAGGTGGTGATTGCGGGGTCCGGGCAATGCTCCATGCGCGGGGAATCGGCCCAAGACGCAGCGCTCCCCGGAGAAGACCCGGCGCCGGTGTTGGGGAAGAACCGGTGGCGGAGGAGGCGGAGAGGGCGGAGCCAACCGGCGGCGGAGGAGGCGGCGAGACGAGCCAACCGGCGGGAGCGAGGGAGAGGACGGGGGACCGGCTGGGAGGAGGCGGAGAGGGCGGCGAGGAGGCAGGCCTGGGGTGGGGCCGGGGGCAAAAGGGTCAAAATGGCAAAACAAAGGGCAAAACACACAAGTTTGTGGCATAATAACAAAGTCATTTAACTATGTGGCAAATGAGAGGATGGTATTTAACTTTGTGGCATGAGAGCAATTTTCCTTTTAAAGAAATGATTTAAGTAATCATTCGAAGTTCCGTTTATTTTTTGTTTTTGAGGAGCTGAAGAAATAAAAACATGGCCATCAACGGGTCAGCCAGCTTTAATCCCATCTCAAGACATGTCCACGAGATGGTGCTGGGATTGGGCGTAAAGATTCGGTGGTCACCCGGAATCGGATGGGGGGCAGTCCCGGGCCCCGGCCAACTCCGTTACCGAGATGTTATTTTACTGACGGGCCACCACGCGCTTCTTTTTCGACGCGATCTTCTAAGGCGTGCTCTCGTGTAGTGTACGTAAGATGATCTGTTAGTACGTTGAGTGCTCCTCCATTGGTACGTGCTTACTGCCACGAGAAATTTTGTTATACGACGGGATACAGATCGGTTTGTGTCACGAACCAATTCAGCACTGACATGTGGCATGTAGTACGGTAGAAACTAATACAAAATTTATTGTTACTATTTTGTACTGTAGCAAACAGATAAAAAATTATTTTCCCGTACCATCTACAGTACAAAACAGTAAAGGAAATTATTTTTAAATAGTTGCTACAGTAGTGCATGCCATGTGTCGTCGCTGGATTGATTTATGACACAAACTAATTTGCGTCCCGGTTGTATAACAAAATTTCTCTACTACCACGAGTGTTCTATTTATTTAGCAGAGCAAGTTAATAGTAAGTTTACTTTATTTTCTATGATTCTTTTCATTTGACATGTTTTCTTCTTCCACACATAAGTATATTTGACTTTCTTTTATCTTATTATCATTAAGCCACCTCGCAATAATTCCATTGAGCATGCACAATAATACATTTCCAAACTATAGAGTGTTATTCCCGTCTCTGCCTCCTCTCTCCTCGTATCTTGCTATTGTGCAACATTTTATCATACATGCATGAGTATGGTAACAACTATGCATACATCTTACACGTCCTCCGTTTGTTCTGTTTGCTGGCATATAATCTCTCCATATATCTTCATCAATGCAACACATCAAGGTATCAGAACCCGGAGGTTCGGTTCTAACCCCAGACACGTTCGACATCCACCATGGGTGACCTAACTTAAAATCTTCCAACGCACTGGCCGTCACACTGAACCGTATGTCTTTTTTTTATATTGCTTCTACTCTCTCGTCTTCTCTAAGCCCTTCACCTTGTTCTTCTTTGTTTCTTTGCACATGATCATGGCAACCAAGCTCTTCGTACACCTTCTCCACCGTTGCTTGTCCCATCGTGGCTAATGTTTGCCCATACTTCGTGGCCTCTGCTTGTTTGACTTTTGCAGGACCTTGATGCCTGCATCGCCGAAAGCAACGTCGAGATGGCTTGTTCCTATCGATGAGCAGCCGCTTCCCCTGCCGCAGCATGGGTCGCGCGTCCCACCGGCCTCCCCCCTCTGCCGCACCCACAAAACGCGGCTCCAATAAATTCAGCCGGCCCAGGGCCCACCCTTTTCCAGCCGGCCCAGGGCCCACCCTACCCGCGTCGACGGTCGCGATCGGCCCGTCCACGACGTGTCCCGCCCAGGACCACCCGATCGGGCCCGCGATGGCTGGTGCCGTTCAGAGCTCGACGTGACGTGGGCTCGGGAGCTTCCGGGAAGGCAGGGCACGCACCGCGTCATGAGTGGTGTAGTGCTAGACTGCTAGTACTAGTAGTATAAAAAACGAGCGGAGGTCAGGGGAGAAATTATTGTTGGGGGTTGGTGTTTTTTGGGGTTTGCGCGGCGGTGTGAGGGCAGGGCAGGCGGGGGAGGAGGCAAGGGATCTGCTGAGCGGAGGGGATTGGTTGGAGAGTGTGACGGGTGAGGAAGGGAGGGAGAGGGGGAGTGGCTGGCGCGTCGCCGTCCGTCGCGCGTCACTGCTGGCTCTAGTGCTCTCTTTTTAATCCCCGGCGCACTCGCGTGGGCTGCCCTCTTCTTGTCCGGGCCGCGCGCACTGAGCGAGCTCTCTCCGCCTGACTGGAGAGGCTGGGGTGATCAGGTACCTGAAAGCCTTTCTTGTTCTTTTCTTGGCCGTCTTGTGATGGTGCTGTTTGTGAGGAGGGGGGGGGGGGGGGGGGGAGATTGGATTTGTATCAGTGTTTTCTGGATCGATCTTGTGCTGAGATTTGGCGGTTTCTTTAATTCAATTCTTTTGGGGCCGAGTGTTGGATTGGTGAATTCATAGCGGTATATTGGGATGCTTCTCTCTCACGTAAGCGCGTGATCCCCTCCCTTTTTTTTTTGTAGATTTGCTTGTGCGTCTTTTTTTTGGCACTGTACGGCAGTGGTCCAAGAGAGAGTTGTTCTTGATTCGCTGCTGCTCTTCTTGTTTGCTTAGAATTAGTAGCAATTAAATTGCGAGTGATTGCTTTTGTAAGTTACTCCTGATCGCCATCTTGTTGTGCGCATCCTGCCATTAATGAATTGAGGTGTACTGTTCAGACTTTTGCTTGGATAATTAATAATGGAGTACTACTGGTGCTTGCCTTCAACTCTCCCCGTATGTGTACCATTGATTCATCATTAACGCTTGTTATTAGATTTGTTTGTAGCGTTTATTAAAGCCACCGCTTTGATTCTTCTTGAAGAGGACTCGTACTGTCTTGAATTTGTTTCGCAATAAAGGGATTTCCCCTTGCGGTTAAAAAAAAGACGATGAATTTTCTCTTAGCATGCTAGCATCTTGTGATCTACCGTACAATCTGGTTGTATATTGCCGGTTGGCATGCATCACTTGCCGTGCTTTCTTGTGCTCTTGTTGTTCTGCCTTCTTTGGGGGACTGACTACAGTTTGCACCAGGGGGGACGCAGATCGGCGGGTTATCCGCGACACGGCAAAGATGCCGGTAACCAATAAGGAAGAGGTACTTCAAAGTCCATTCTGGTTGCTTGCTTAGATGTCTCTTTCCACCCCTGTATGTGCATGAACTGTGGATGTTCTATGAGCAGGTTTGCAGTCTTGGACTGCGTTATGAGCCGGCTGTTGGTGTGCCTATTAAGAAAAGGCCGGTTTTAGTGTCTGATAAATCAGTTCAATCTGGAGGGCCGCTCTCGACGAAGCCGTCATCTCCAGGGACGGGGATGTCCGTTTCAACCGCAGGAGCAGGCTGTAGCAAGGAGTCTTTCTTGAATAGATCTAGATCAGATACAGATGTAATCGCCAAAGGTAAGGGGATCACTAATTCCTGGGACCAAAACCATGCTAACAGGCCTTTTATTCCATCCGTGACCGAGAAGAAAGGAGTGCTAGTTAATGGCTCAAGTGAGATGCCCTCTAGTGGAGAGGGTGATAGAGGCAGTGTTGCTCCCGTTGGCCGATCACAGAGTCAAAAGTTTTTTACTTTGGATTTGCAGTTGGCATCTCGTCAGAATGACAAAATCAACTATGGTTCTACTGTCAAGGAAGAGAAAGTAGACCAGGGTTTTTCTGGCTTTCCTATGGCCGAACCTCCCAAGGATGTTCAAACAAGTCAAATGAAATCTTCTAGCCGTAGCTTCGGAAAAATGCCTAATTTGGATCTGAATGTACCATTGGATCCAGCTGATTCACTTGAAGGCTTGCCTACAGTGCATGAAGGCAGTAATAGACTCCATCATACAACAGTTGGGCATCAGAAAGCGCAGGTTCCCCTAGTGGCACCAGTTTCTACAATAAGTAGCGGACTGAGTCGAAATATTGACAGTACTCTGAACCTGTCCAATGCTTTTGGACTTTCTAATAAACGTGGGGCAGCTGATGTTACCTTAGATTTGCAACTTAAACCGCCAGCTAGACCTGAGCTAGGCATAAAGTGGAAAGGACTTGCTCCTGCTCCAGAGCTCAGTCTCTCTCTATTTGGTAAGCACACAGATGAGCCTAAGGACCTGAGTGTTCCTGATGGTGTGGTTAAACCTGAACATGTTGGAAGTGCCAAAAAGATCAGTGGGGAGGTTGCTACACCAGGGTCAGATAAACCACTAGTCGAGAAGATTGTGAAACCTGTGACCTGCAATGCAAACCCTCAGAGGACTACGCCATCAACTGCTTCTGGAAATGAGAAGCAACCATCCAGTAGTTTCGTGAAGAAAGAACCTGATGAACCTTTCCAGCAACTTTTTCAAAACAACGTAGAAAAGGCATCTCTGTTTGAACAGCGAAGTGTTGGACTAGGTAGCAATTGCGCTGAATTTGAAAAAACTGACAATACACACGAAGTCCTCAGTAAAGCTGGATTTGATTTGAATTCTGAATTTTGTCCAAATAACATTATCCGTAACGGACTGGAGATTGCGACTGATAGTGTTCCAGTACCATCTGACAGGCTGGTCTGCACTCAGACCATGCCTGCCGTTCCTGAAGTTGAGAAATTTATCAAGCGTGAAGAAATCACAACTGCCATCCCAAGTCCTGTGATTGCAGCAGCAAGTGGTCAGACCGCAACATCCATTGCAAGATCATTGCCTTTGGAAGGAAATGTTGCCAGTCCTGCTGTTGGATTATGTGAACCAACCAGTCAGCCCCCCATTAGTTCTTCAGAACCTGCATGCTGTAATCCTGATGAGGCTACTGCTGATTGCAAACCAACGGTCAGTAATGTTCATGAAGATGCGACATGCAAGCCTTGCGATGCCAACGAAGCTTGTGATGTATCCCGAAGTTCCTCCAACCCTAAAGCTGAAGCTTTGGTTTTTAATTCTCGGGACCATGCTGCGTTTGATGGTCTGTCACAAGGGAGTGCTGAAATGGACTGTTCAGATGATGATGATAATACTATTTCACAGTTTCCTATTACCAATAAACCTCATGTTGAATCATTGGGACACAGTCAAATCACTGAGGCTAATAGCTTATGCACAGAGCTACAGAAAGAACATGACAGCGATACACATCAGGACTGTTCGTCTGTGACAAATAAAGTTCACATGCAGGCCGTTGACAATGACAAGCGTATCAATATCAAAGATGGTACTGCCACTCATTCAGGCGAGGAGGGGCATCAAAGTGAGGTTTTTGTTAATGGAAAGTTCAAAGACAAACAATTGTTGACATCAGATAAGAATTTTCCAATGAATAACACTGACATTGCCATGCAAGATGTTAAGACTGCCACAGATTTCAGTTCAACAGATCTCAGAAGGTCATCAACTTTGGGAAGTCCAGCTTCCCCTAAAATAGACTCTACTAGGCAATCTCATAAGACATTGAATAACTGCCTTGAGAAGAGTAGAAGCCCAGTGATAAAATCAAAAAGGAGCCAGTCTCCACCTGGTAAGCAAGCTGCTAATGGTAGCGAGGACCATGCAAAAACTGCTGTTATAAAGAGTGAGCATGGGACAGAAAGCGAAGAGGTTGTTAGAGAGTCTGATTTACACCCAAAGGATTTAATCCTGGGTGAACATTCGCATCTTGATGGAACTTCAAGCAGTCAACCACATAATGATTGTACAAAGGCGAAGTCAGCATCTGAAAGGTCAGAATATGAAAATGACTCTTGCAGGATGTCTTCTGTACAGAATGAAAGAGATGGACAGGTTGATGGGTCACATTGGCGAGATGTGGGGTATGCTTATGTGAATAGGTATGATTCTTGTCATTTGTTTATTTTGTGGGCATGCTGCAGTAAGCATGACTGGATTTGCCCCCCTGCATATGTTGTGTAGGTTTGTTCGATTTTATGTTTGACTGGAATTACAGAAGCTTTGTTTTCTCCCTTTCCTTTTTTGCTTGTTTTGCAGGAATGAAAGATGGGAGAGGTTCATGGAGTCTGAGCGAGAGAAGAACAAAGGAGAATACCAAGGTGGTAGACATGCATCTGACATGATCAATCAACGAAGGACAGACCATCATTATGGTGGTCGTGGTGCTGGGTTTCATGGTCATCCAAGGAACTTCCGAGGTCCAAGAATGAACAATGAGTCCGAAATTGCCTTTGGTGATGAACCTATTATTGGCAGAAGGCGCCCCTTTGAAGATGACCTTGGGCACTTGCACCGAATTCCGCATAGGCGGCGGCGTTCACCGCCAATGAACAATAAAATGCCTGGCTGCCTCATGAGAGATATGGACCTTGACAGATTTTCTGGAAGAGAGGCGCATGGGCAGATTGAAGATATCCAGGATGACATGATGGAAGATAGGTTTTTCATACCGCATTCCCATCCACAGCATGAACAAGGTGATCATGCATTTATTCAGAGAGAGAGGAGCCATTCACCTGTGCAAAGGAGGGGTGCTTTCCATCGGGGACGATCCCCTGAAGCCATGCGCAGATCACCACCACTAATCAGAACTGACCGACCATACGTACCTCATCGACGTCACACCCGGCGCCATGGTTCACCTTTCGACCGAATGGGGCATGATGAGAGAGGTATGCAGAGAAACATGAGAAGGTGCGGCATGCATCAAGGTGTGGAAGGTGATACATTTGAGCCACCTTTGCACCCTGCTCAACTAGCTGAGCTACATGCTGAAGCTGAACTTACAGAGAGAAGGAAGTTTGGAGATAGGAGAGCGTATCTTCGGTCCTTGGAAGACAGCCCCGTCGGCGACGAAGAGGAGATGCTTTCTTACCATGGTGAGGGTGACATGGGGGACTTCGCCGAAGGTGGCGGTTGTCCACGGGAGCTAGAGGGCCGCTTCAGGAACAGATTGGAGCACAGAGTGAGGGGTGAGCAAGACGATGGCTACAGGTACCGTAGTCCTCAAGGGTGGCGTGATGGCAACTCTAATGGCAGTAGACCTAAGAGGAGGAGGTACTGACCTAGTCAGGTCTGCGACAGATATGAACCTAAACTAATAAATGGTGGCCTTTGGGTGGACTGGTTCATGCATCTGCGCCACCGTCTCCCAACCAAAACCCAGAAGTATTTTGCGACCATATTCTCTTCATATATTGGTTTGTTTGTTGCGTTCTTTCTCAGGAAATATGCTGCGGCTTAACATCTCTACAAGCACCTGCAGCTTCTAAAACTTACTCTCCATCAATGCTATTATATATACACCGATGAACATCATGTGGCCGTGAGCCTTGGATCCTGCTTGATATATGAGGTCAAGTTTGCATGGAGGCGAGACTGACATTTCAGGCGAAATCAAGTAAACGAGGACTCGTCTCTGGCATGTTGTTTTTTGCTTGGCTTAAATGGAGCAAGGACAAGATTCTCTCTTACAATTTGCCCATCTAAAAAGGCAGACAGGATAGTGGGATGCCCGTGTGGGGTTTTGGTTGTTGCTGTCTTGGAACATGACCTTGTTTATTTAATGGGTGTGTAAACTACCGGGCAATTTGCATCAAATAAATGTGTGTCTGGCTGGCGCTGTCCTTTGGGGGAACCGGAGCCGGTCAATCCATCCATCATGGCCGAGAAAGGTGAGCAAAGCTGTGATGAGGACAACGTGACTTGGCTGGAGCTTCACATTATTATTTGTCGTCTCGTGCGTGGATAGGAAGGAGCTGTGAAGCAGCTCCGTGCTATGGAGTCAAGTCAATGTAAAGAAATGCGATGCGTATCATTGGTGGAATTCAGGGCTACTTGACGACTTGTTATTGGCTGGTCGCCTGTTGTGTTAGCCTGTTTCCGTCTCCGTGGGCCAGGCGACGCAAAATTATGCTTAACGCTTTGGAATTTCGGGTGGCATGGATGTGTGAGGTATAGATACCATTGGCGTCCGTGGGGTTTAGCTAAGCTCAGCAACGCGAGGCTTGACCGGCGCTGCGCGTAGACGCCGGCCGGGCGGACGGACGGACGAGGGGTCGTGTGCTTTTGGACAAAGCTACGCGTTCTCTGCGTGAGCGAGCGCCATCTTTGTTTGCATGTTGAATCGACGAATTGCCAAGACGGACGAGGACCGACTGTTGGCGATGCCTGGGAGAACTGCGAAGCTGTTTGTGTGTTTTGATCTGCTATCACGCAGCATTTCTACGGCTCCTCCTCTATCCCTTGCCGAAATTGCAAACGATTCGACGAAGGGATGCCTCCGAGTACAAATTTCGAAAAAAACAAACAAACAAAGCCTGGAGTTTGAGACAATCCAAGAACAAGAAATGGAACAAATGGGCTCTGATCTAGAATCCCAGCCTCTGAAGTCTCCAAGCAAATTCACATTTCGGAAGCAATTTCACAATTATCTCAAGGAGGACAGCTTCAAGAAAATTTCTCTCATAGCAGGGGGGGATTGGAGTAAGATTAAACGACTGTAAAAAAAATCAAGCCTTTTTTTTACTCACATGGTTAAGCAAATTTCAGTTTTTTTTTCACATCACGGCTTGTCGATACCATACAGTAACTCAAGAGGTAAATAAATTACAAAAAGGAACCACCCTACCAAAAACCGGGATCCACGAAGTGCTCATTCGCTGCTCGCCGGCGGTCCCGGCCAGACGCTGATCCGCTCCTTCTCGTACTTGACGAACACGGCGCCGGTCGCGGCGATCGTGTACACCTGCAGGAACAGGGTCGCCGGCTGGTGGTACTTCACCAGGGCCTGCCCGGAGCCGAGCTCCACCAGCAGCAGCGCCGCCAGGCCGATCGCCGCGAGCGTGCCGTTGAGCCGCTCGCTGTACGCGGTGAAGCCGAACTCGACGGGCACGCCGACGGCGGACCGGGGCTCCCGCAGCGGCACCGGCGGGAGCGTGACGGCCTTGGCCTCGGCGGCAGCCTTCTTCTTGCGCGCCGCGGCGCTGCCCCGCTTCTTGGGCCCGACGCGGGACTTGATGCGCATGACGCGCTCCTCGAAGTCATCGTCCGTGGTGGCCGTCGCCTTGGCGGCGGCCGGGGGCGGCGGGTCTTGGCCCGGGGCCGCGTCATCGCCGGAGGCCGCGCGGGGGGGAGGGAGCGGCAGCACGAGGCACCGGCCGTGCCGGAGCGGGGCCGGGAGGGGCGTGGTGGGGGTGAAGGGGCTTGAGAGCGGCGTCGCCATTGCTCCTCTTTGTGCGTGCACGCACCAGCACTTCATGGCGCGGGTGCGTGGTTCCCTGTTGGCTTGCCGCTGGTTTTGGATAAGATTTCGCGGTGCGTGCGTCAGTGTGTGGCTCCGGTGGCTGCACGGGACCCTGAAAGCTGCCTCATGTAACATGGGAGTACTCTTGTAAGGTGCCCCACAACTAGGGATGGTAATTGTGCCCGTTTACCCGTGTACCCGCAGGTAAATACCCTAATGGAGTCGGGTATGGGATGGATTTTTTACCCACGGGTAGGGAAATGGGTGAAAATCTCTGCCCATCGGGTACACGGGTACGGGTATGGGTTAGCTCTACCCGTACCCGTCTCGCCCGTTTACCCGTGAAATGAACTGACAAGTGGGTCCCCTAAAAACAGTAAACCCTAACATCACCCCCCGGTCTCAGGCACTCAAATCTCGGCTCCCAGGTCCCAGCCGCCGCCCCCAAGACTCCAAAGTCCAAATCGCCCCCTGTGGCCCAGTTCCCCCGCCCGGCCGCCCTGCTCCTCGCCACCCCCCGTTCCCCCGCCGGCCGCCCCGCTCCTCGCCACCCCCCGTTCCCCTCCCCGGCCGCCCCGCTCCTTGCCGCCCCCCGTTCCCCCGCCGGCCGCCCCGCTCCTCGTCGCCCCCCGTTCCCCCGCCCGGCCGCCCCGCTCCTCGCCGCCCCCGTTCCCCTGCCGGCCGCCCCGCTCCTCGCCGCCAGTCTCCACCCACCAGATCCGGCGGTCCGGCCGCTTCCTCGCCGCCAGTCTCCACTCTCCACCGACCAGATCCGCTCCTTTCTCCAGACTCCCGACTCCCTCCGGCCTCCACCGACCAGATCCGACAAAACTCAGGTGAGCCTCCTCCGGACTCCCGACTCCCTCTAGTGACACCGCCTCCAGCCGCCTCTTGCGCAGTTGTCTCCGGCCGCCTGTCCTCCATTGTTCGGGTGGTGTCTCCGTTCGCCGCCAGACTCCCGAGTCTCGACTCCCTCCAGTGACGCCGCCTGCCGTGTATGATTGTTGTATGATTGTTGCATGATTGTTGTATGATTGTTGCATGATTGCCGCCTGCCGCCTCCATTCTATTTGGCTGTATGATTGTTGTATCTGCGCCCTTCATGTCTATGGCTGTATGATTGTTGTATCTGCTGCCTCTATTCTATTTGTGAATATTTTTCTAGTTGTTCTTCATGTGCTCCACGGATGAACTCACTTCGCGGGTAAACGGGTATGCCCGCGGGCGACGGGTACCCGTGGGCGACGGGTATGGGCGGGGTTTTTTACCCGTGGGCGGGTACGGGTATACCCGTGGGTGAAAAATGGGGTCACGGGTACGGGTATGGGCGAGCACTACCCGTACCCGCCGCGCCCGATTGCCATCCCTACCCACAACATTTGAGTGCTTTTTTTTACCTCAAAGCACTCAGTTTTTTCATATATACAACACTTTTATCTATATTTATAATATTATATATATATATATACACAACATTTTAATATACTAGCTGAATGCCCGTGTATTGCTACGGATTTTAAAAAAATTAGAACATATTTGTATGCATATTCTAAAAACATTTACCACTCATTAGTTTCAGAACATATAGTATGATAAAATTTTAAAATCCGTAGCAACGTACAGGCATTCAGCTAGTAGTCATAATGTAAATCACATTATTCTATGAGCCCTGTAGAAGGCCTCGCAACTTTAATTTTTCTTGTTTCAAGTACATACCTTGAAAAATCAATTACTCTAGGTAAGATCTAAAGAATTGAACAACAAATTCATTAAGTCCCCGTCTAACCCTCTAAATATGAACTCGTGGCCGGTTCCTCGAGTGAAAGCACTTCTAACTGCTGCATGTTACGGCCAATCACAGAGATGGCTATGGATGGCCTGGGCTCTCTGGTACTGCGTGCGCGATGTGGATCTTAGAGATGGCTCGTGTGGATGCAAGCATCGCATCATTCTGCCTGGTGCAGTCATGTCTCGTGATGCTTACCATCGGTACGGATTATTTTTCATGTATCGATGTTAATAATTACCAATTAATGGAAGACGAACTGACGTATACATGTGTCTATCAATTGGCCTCGCCTCACGTCTCGCGCGCGCTGTTCGGTCCGTTTGCCTCACGTCTCGCGCGCTGAGCGGTTGTGGAAGGGATCGTGCGAGTGGGAGGAGATCGTGAGATCGGACAACTACGAAGAGTCAAAGGAGAATAAACGACTAAGAGACAAAGGAGAATGGACCTACCACCAACTCCTATTTATATAATAGTAAAGATATACAGCATTTGTCGATTATAAAATATTACATACATGGGCGAAAAATATTATATACATGGATAAAAAATATTATAAATATGGATAAAAAATATTACATATATGATAAAAGATATCTGAGTGCTCATAGACAAAAAAATACTCGAATACTCTCTAGACATAAAAAAATGTTGCTTTTTTCATAGAAAAATTGGGAGTTTCGCAAAAGTATGCCTTGAATGATGAGTCGATGTCATGCTGATGTATTGGGCTTGCTCTTCTCCTGGCCCATAAATTGTTGCAGATGTCCAAATGGATCCGTTTGAGCCCTTGAAAATACGAAATGGTACCGTGGGGTCGCTGACCTCTGCCCAACTAGCTCTGCAGTCTGCACATTAGCAATTAGTGACCACTAAAAAGGAGCAATTTGTCAACCACTTGTTTCCAGCGGCTCATGATTTGTAGCTTATTATTTTATCATATAAATATGATAGTGATTTTATCATCGTTTCAAAGCAATTTATCAGTATTTGATTTATTCGTATAAACACTTATAGTAAAACAAAAAAATTATTAGACATAGCTATAAACCATAAATCGCAGTCACGTCCCGTGGTCGAGGCCATCTACCGTCGTTCTCGAGCCGCTTAACGTGTGTTTGGCTTCTATTAAAACAGCGATCTTCCTCCATGACGAACACCATGCGGCTGTCGCCAGAGGTTGGGCAGGGGACGGACCGACCGCTGCGACAGGCGTAGAGCTGGTTAGTCTCGTGCAGCCGCCGAACCTCATTGCCGACGCAGTGTCCGCCGATTAAGCGCTAACAGGGGCGAGAAGTCGCGGCCGCACGTTTCGAACAGGGAATGCAACTCGCGGCAGAACGCGGCTTCCAAGCCACTTCGCGCTCGTTGGCGTCCACGCAGATGTCCCGGCTGATGGATCATACCGCGTAGCAATCCACGAACCTACAGCACACGCCCCGCGGCGACGCCGTGTAGAGCACCACTGTCTACGGTCGCCAGCATGGCTCGTCGGTGAGCTCTTGCCGCCGCCTACGACAGCAGCCGGTGCACCTGGTGGTGGTGGTACATCAACGACAAGGTGAGGTGGCATGGATTCTTGCCGCAGCTCTGCCGCCGGCGGCGGCCGAAGCCATGATGCATTCATCCTCTATCTGAGCACCGCCAACGTTGTCGTAGCATGTGAGGACTTTGTTCTTCAGTTTCTGCTGCTTGATTCATTGAGACGAGGAAGGGTCGGGTAGAGTTGGTTAAGAAGACGTTGGTGGAGCCAAGGAAGCAGACGCGTTGGATAAAGTTTGGATGGTAGATGGCAATGGTAAAGCACAGCGTAACGCCGTAACGTGCCTCCGCTAAAGTCGGAGGAGCTGATTCCAGAAACCAGCGTAGGCATGCAGCGAGCAGGACAGTTGAACAGGATGATGCGCGCTTATTAGTGTCATGCAAACTAGGTTTGATTCAATTATTTTTTCGTGTAGGATCGGTATTTCAAGTCAAAAGGAGGTGAATGACTTCTCAAAACTTTTTTACTGGTATTAACAACTCTATAAAATGAAAATACAAACTCATAAGTTCACCAAAACTAGAGTCAAGGATCACAAAGACCGTCTTAGACTTCCTGTCTCAACCGGTCCGACCATTGGCTTAGGTACGATCTGATCGTCAAACGCACCGATCTGACCGGGAACGGTCGGTCTGACTGCTCGGCTCCCTGCGGTTTGACCGCTTGTCAAGGCACAGTACAGAATTGCATTGCACATGATCTAAGAAATAAGCTGGCTTTTAAACTACTGATCCAAACGTAATAAAACTTGGCACAATCCCTCCCTAAAATGTCAAGAATCTATTCCAATCAAGGATCGTGAAGATCGATGTCAAAGTTCTGATTTTTATCCAAAACAAGTAAGATTGCATTAAAAATACGTAAAAAAGAGAAATCTTGATTTAGTCTTACTTGTGAGTCATTGATAATCTAGATGACCTTGGGATAAGTTCTCACATGTTATAACATGCTAGATCACAGTAAGAATTCAAGCCACAATGCCAACAATAGCAAAACCCTAAAATCACCTCTCTCTTAAGGAAAACTAGGCAAATTTAAAAATTTCCTATAGAACGTACATAGATAGATGTGATCTGATCTTCAAGAGATATCTCTACCTCTTGCACGTCCTCGGTACTAGGAAAGATCAAGAAGAGAAAAATTCAAACAAAAAAAGCCAAGCAAATCAAAAGCATAATGGAAAGATCTATGACATAACTCACTTGGAAAATCTTTGGATGTTCATTTCACTTCGAGCGAGAATATTTTATGGTCACTCCCATAGAGAGAACAGAGCTCTAAGTCTAGAGTACACACGCAAGACTCCACACAAAGGAAACCCTAATCTCTCTCTCAACTTGATCAAATACATTTTCAACACATAGTCGTAAGTTTTACTACGACTACTTCTTGGTCGTAAATCTTATTATGATTACTCCTTAATCGTTAGTCTGTCCACGACCACATAGTTGTAAATCTTATTGCGACTACTCTTTGGTCGTAAGTCTTACTGCAATACTCCTTGGTCGTAAGTCTGTCTACAATCACATAGTCGTAAGTCCTACCGTTACTCTGGTCAGACCGCACCCTGTACCGGTTAGACACCAACCACTATCGGTCACACCATCGGCTGGTCTGACCACCAGTCAACGGCCGATCAGACCGCTCCTGGCTGGTCTGACTGCCTACACATGCCAGTCAGATCACTGCCTCCCAGACAATAAAAACCAAAGAATAGAAGACATAAAATCAAACTCAAACTTTAACATCGAAGCACGAGCATAGTCAAATATTCATCACAAACATAAAATAACCTCTGCATGGTCTTATATTTTCCCAATTGAAGGTTTGATAAAAAGGAGAAAATTGATTATATATGATCGAAATGTATCTGGTTTTGGTATATACCCCAACAAAATCGTGGTTCACTTTAATATCATCTTGTTCACCTCTTTCTTATTACCAATGCACTCTCATCTCTCTTGCTCGCCTTCTTCCTCGATCCAGCCCACGCCAACCTCACCACAGCAGCCCATGCACGACCTCGCCACCCGCAATCGCGACAAGGCCTCGCCAGAGTGCCATGCCGCCTCTCCCGTGGCTCACCAGAGCTACAATCCCCTGCTTGGGCAGATCGCCAAGCCTTTTTCTCCCTCCTAGGCTATCGCATGGAGACCTGGATCCAATCCGGTCAATTCCGACTTCCGAGGCTCATTGGCCATGGGCTGCCATGGATGAGGTGGGAAGGTTCCCTGTATTAGTGGCATGTTGGTGTGATTGATTTTGGTTTGGATTTGTTGGTGTGCTTTTTATGTCTCCCCCTTCTTTTTGGTTTGTAAAAACAATTTATTTTGTGTTCCGCAATTGATCTATAATTTTGCTTTGGGCATGCAATCCATCTACAATTGCGAAGTTTCAGTCTAATCTTTCCTATGTAGAAATGTAAGAATCGATGTATGTGTTTGTTTGATTCAGATTTTCATATAGTTTGATTGGTGTACATGCACAGGCAGCTGGGCTTCATGGCCACTTGGATGAGCTTGTGTCCTGGGCGGCGGTGTACAACAGCTGGGTCCCTGCCTTGGCACCGGACAGCTGGGTGCCTGCGCTGGTTATCGTGACCAAGCGCGGCTCGGGCGAGTTCGTGACATTTGACTTTAGTGCCACGCACTGAGGAGCAGATTTGGTCAAATCACGTGGCCTGATGGAACCATATTTGGGGCAATTCAATAAATTCAATGCTAGTAGTAACAGGATGACAGAATAGTCGGTGATATTAAAATGAACCGATATGTTTTAGTAGTATATACTAAAACCGAGAGCATTTTAGTGGTATATAACTAATTGCCTAAAAGAACTTGAGTCGTGTGTTATATACCATTTCCCCATTCAATCGTCAAAACAGTGAGGCCATCAGGTCATGCATATGTGATATGTACATAATCAATTGACAAGTCGGCCGGTTCAACACTAATTTTATTCATTGTACAACTTAATTATGTCAATGCCGTTACGGATCTTACTTAATTATGCCAATGTCCTTGTACTCTGTGTGAACTCGTACCGTCGTACGTGGATAAGGTAGGAGCACACCAGCACCGCTGACTCACGATCGAGATTATTGGCACATTTCCTGCTCCCATGAAAGTCATGAACATGTCAAACGAGTGTATATATATATGGAAGCATATCTAGTGTTAATAGTCTATTCAGTGCTAACATGCAAACGCCAACTAGGGCTGTCGGATCTACAATCTACGACTCAGATTCATAAAGGTGAAACCCCAATCACTTATGCATTTTTCTCCAAAACCCCCTGGCAACTTCTCCCCTTTACATCTGCATCCCTGCCTCCTCAGCTCCTCCCCGTCCCCGACGCAGCAGCAGCGCCGCAGGAAGGAGCCGTCAACACGGAGCTCGGCGGTCGCGCCCGCGAAGACCGGTAAGGAGAGGGGGAGCTCGACGGCGCCGGCCGCGCCGCCGCCGAGGATGGAGGACCTACGGGCGGAGAAGAGGGGCTTCTGGCCGTCGGCACGCGCGCCGAGGAAGCCCTCCCAGCGGTGGTGGAGGGACGAGCGGCGGCGGCGCATGGTGAGGAGGGGCTCCCCCGTGGGGCCGAGGAGCGCGAGCTCGCCGGCGGAGGCGGCGCCCCCGCCGTGGCCACGCTGCTCATCGGGAAGGTGCTCCTTGAGGAGGCCACGCTGCCGACGCTCGACTGCAAGCTCGAGTCGCTGCCGGTCGCCGTGCAGGACGGCATGCCCATGGCGCTCGGAGTCAAGAACTGATCGGTCCGCTCGGATTCGTTGTCTTCTGATTGCCTTTGTGTGTATTTGTTTGGTAGGATGCCGGTGGTAAAAGCATAAATCGAGCCCCAATTGGTGAGATCGAATAATGTGTGAGGCTTGTAGCATTAGGCCTAAACAAATGTAATGTGTGCTTAATTGTTTAGGCCTAATTGTTCAATTCAGATTGTTCAATGCAGATGAGAAGTGCCAAATTATTGTTTGATTAAACCTGACATACCAATTACCACCCTATCTCTTACTAGGAAGTAGCATGCAAGGTCATTCAGATGTTCAGTTTCTTTTCTGCTGTTAGCAATCGTATTGTAGTGTTTCTGAAAATTTGGGTCCTGGACCCGGAACTTGTATCGCTGTAATCTGTTTATTCCTTCTTAATGAAAATACACGCATGTCTCGCGTGTGTTCTCTAAAAAAACTGAACATATGCATGAGCACTACTTCCTGATTATTATCGCCTTTCAATATCGATTCAATACAACGAGATTACAGAGTTACATATCCTTTTCAGCATCAGGACATTGTCAAAACACACAAAGCCAGAGCACAAGCGGCATGCTAAACTTGAACCGATAATTCTTGCCAAAAGTCATGCATGCCAAATATTTTTATCTGCATTCATCATTCTGGAACAAGACAATTCTTGTGCTGCTACATGCCAAACCTGATCTGACACTTCGCGGTCAACAATCTCATCAGAGCATCCTTGTCCTCCTATGCTTAAGTGTTTATCAAGTACTGTTTGAGACCATCTAAAAAAGGTACTGTTTGAGACAATATTCGCTGAAATTTTGACTCTTGTCATCGATTCATGTATTGTTTTCTTCAATAGATAAGACACAGCGAGCCTTCACCGACGCCAGGCTCAATAACGGCACACAACGCCACAGACACAAATTAGTCAATACTAGTTAATACTACAAGCCTCACACATTATTCGATCTCGCCAATTGGGGCTGGATTTATGTTTTTACCACCGGCATCCTACCAAACAAATACACACAAGACAATCAGAAGACAACGAATCCGAGCGGACCGATCAGTTCTTAGACTCCGAGCGCCATGGGCATGTCGTCCTGCACGGCGACCGGCAGCGACTCGAGCTTGCAGTCGAGCGTCGGCAGCGTGGCCTCCTCGAGGAGCACCCTCCCGATGAGCAACGTGGCCAAGGCGGGGGCGCCGCCTTCGCCGGCGAGCTCGCGCTCCTCGGCCCCACGGGGGAGCCCCTCCTCACCATGCGCCGCCGCCGCTCGTCCCTCCACCACCGCTGGGAGGGCTTCCTCGGCGCGCGTGCCGACGGCCAGAAGCCCCTCTTCTCCGCCCGTAGGTCCTCCATCCTTACCGGTCTTCGTGGGCGCAGCCTCTGAGCTCCATGTTGACGGCTCCTTCCCGCAGCGCTGCTGCTGCGTCGGGGACGGGGAGGGAGCTGAGGAGGCAGGGACGCAAATGTAAAGGGGAGAAGTTGCTAGGGGGTTTTGGAGAAAAATGCATAAGTGATTGGGGTTTTCACCTTTACGAATCTGAGCTGTAGATTGTAGATCCAACAGCCTTAGTTGGCATTTGCATGTTAGCACTGAATATACCATTAGCACTATATATATATATATATATATATATATATATATATATATATATATATATATATATATATATATATATATATATATATATATATATATGGGAACGTATCCAGTGCTAATGCACTATTCGGTGCTAATATGTGAACTCTGCTTATGGACCATCGGATGTACCTCAAACGGCCTAGATCTGTGAAGGTGGAAGCACCCATTCCACTTATACGTTTTTGCAAAAAACCCCCCGCCAGTTCGGCCCTATTCCGACGCGCTCCCCCTCTGTTTTCCGCGACGCCTCACCTTCCCACTCGCACCCGCACCATTCGGTCGTCTCCCCGCGCCGCTCCCATTCGCACCCGCGCTAGGGTTAGGGTTAGGCTTCGTAGCAGCGGCGGCGGCTGCGGCCCTCCGACGGCGCTCACCCAACGCGTCCTCCGACCGAGCGGCGACGGCGGCTTCGTAGCAGCCGCGGCGGCTGCGCGTCCTCCGACCCAGCGGCGACGGCGGTTTCGTAGCAGCGGCGGCGGCGGCTGCGCGCCCCTCCGACCCAGCGGCGACGGCGGCTTCGTAGGCGGCGGCGGCCCTCCGACGGCGCTCCTCCAACGCGTCCTCCGACCCAGCGGCGACGGCGGCTTCGTAGCGGCGGCGGCGGCGGCTGCGCGTCCTCCGACCCAGCGGCGACGGCGGCTTCGTAGCAGCGGCGGCGGCTGCGTGCCCCTCCGACCCAGCGGCGACTGCGGCTTCGTAGCAGCGGCGGCGGCGGCGGCTGCGCGCCCCTCCGACCCAGCGGCGACGGCCTCCTCCCCGCACTTCTTCAATTGTCGATTCCAATTGTTTCCAATTGCACTTCTTCAATTGTCGATTCCAATTACTTCTGTGGTGTTTCCAATTGCTTGTTACTCTAATGTTTCAATTGTCGATTCCAATTGTTTGTTCTGAATGTATCAGGCCTGAGAATGTATCAGTGGATCTGGTGGGTTTAGGGTTTGCTCTTGTGAATGTATAATACCTGAGAATGTATAATGATCTTCTGAATGTATAATGTATTATGGTGTGCATTGTCCATTCCAATTGTTTGTTCTGAATGTATCAGTGGATCTGGTGGGTTTAGGGTTTGCAATTGATCAATTGAATTTAGGGCCTGAGAATGTATAATTGATCAATCTGGTGGGTTTATGGTTTGCAGGGGATCTGGTGGGTTTAGGGCCTGAGAATGTGTAATGCTCTTCTGAATGAACCCTGAGAATGTGCAATGCCTGAAAACAGAGAAGGAGCCTGTGCATAAATCAGAATCAAAGCACAAAACAACCATTTCAGTGACACATATCACAATCATAGCAGCATTTGTCAAAACATATCAGAAGCATATGAGAATATAGTTTATGCACAGCATTCTTTTTGCAGTTAAACACTGAATTGATCACAGAATTGCACAGAGTTCTTTTTGCACAGAATTGCACAGAGTTCTTTTTGCACGGTAACTGTAGCTAGTCTTTTTGCACGGAGAATGCTGTTGCTAGTCTTGTGGTCAAACATTTGGGCTAACCTCACCATTAGAATACACCTACAGAAAATACACAATTACAAAATACACAATTAGATTTGGGCTAACCTCACAATTAAAATACACAATTTGGGCTGAAAATTACATACCTACTCTGCGTATATTTTCAGCACGGTCCTCTGCTTAGAAGCTCATGTCATCCTTAAAGGGCAATTGCGGCTGTCATGGTACACAATCTCCTTGCATGACCTACACAAGCGTGGCACCTTTGTTTTGGTCTCAACATTGTCATTTTTCTTCTGCCCCGGCTTTATTCTCTTGCATCTACCCTTAGAATTAACATCGTTTGGTGGCTTTATATTGACTTCCTTAGGGATGGGGCAACCTGCAAATGCTTCAATCTCTTCAGCCTTACTTACCATATTCTCAGGAATCAGAGGAGTCACTTCTTCCCTAAATTTGACAAACCGATCACTAAGAAATTTTAAGCCCTCATCTGTTCCTCTAGCACGGTGAATTAATTCTTCCATGTTCATACGTATTTCTGATGCTAACTTGTCTTTAACTGTTTCTATTGCACTCCTCGGTTTTTCTTGTAACAAATTGCCTTCTCCATCAAACACATCCTCCTTAGTTACCATTTTGGTCCACCTCTTCAACACAAATGGGCTTGGTAGCTCTTTAAGTGATGGATTCTGCAACACACGAACAATATGGCGGCAAGGGATTCCAAATGACTCGAAGAACATGCAGGAGCATTTGGCATCTTTTGTTGTAAGGTTACAGCGTACCTCTCTTACCTTGTTTGAGCCATCACTAACTATTGAAATTTTGTACTGTCCTACGGTTTCCATGTTCTCCACATTACAATGCTCCCGAGCAGCACACACTTCTTTCTGAAAGTCAGTGAACACAGCGAACGTGAAGACCTCACTTCCATGCTTCTCTATTACCCAAGTAGTCTGCAACACAGGCATTGTGTGCAACGTGGCATTGTCAGCCAACAACTCATTCTGACGTTGTTCTTCCACTGCATTAACAAATCTGATCCAAAACTCCACTAAAGTATTTTTGAATCCAATAAACCGATTGAAGAAAGAGTTAGAACTCTCTGACCTAGAAGTGGTTCTAAGGATTCCCGCCAAGAATATATCTTTGAAGTAAGCGGGTACCCATGATGCACGGATTCGGTACCGAGTAGCCAACCACTCATTGGATTCCAAACTAAAATCAGAAATAATGGAAGAAAACTGTTCCTCAAATTCCTCTGGAGTTTCTGAAGCCCATACACATGAGTTAACACGTTGGTACAATAAAGGGTTTTCTCTCAAATGTGGTGGTACCTTCATTGGAAGCTTTTGCAAAATGTGCCACATGCATAACCTATGCATGCTAGTAGGGAAGACAGTGGAAATTGCAGTCTTCATTCCAGTATCTTCATCAGTTATGATGAGTTGCAACTCCTCCCATTGCTTTCAAAAATGTACGAAACAACCATATATAAGTCTCAGTCTTCTCATTACTTAGTAGTGCAGCCCCAAGTAAGACACATGCTTTATGGTGATTTACTCCAGTGAATGGTGTGAAGATCATGTTATAATGGTTGGTGTTATACGTAGAATCAAACGACACAAGATCTCCAAAATGAACATAATTCTTCCGACATGTACTATCCGCCCAAAATGCATGTACCAATCTGCCCTTGTCATCAACAACATAATCAAAGTAGAATGAAGGATTTATGTCATTCTTCTTACTCAGGTTATCAATAAACATCTGAGCATCCGATGACTTAATACAACTTCTCAACTCTTTATGATAATTCTGCAAGTCTCTCCTTGTGCATCCTACATTCTCAAATCCACCCTCACTAATACGGAGATATCTATATGCCCCACTTGTGCCGATGCCTCCTTTATGACATGTGATTAATGTACGCTTGGCCTTCTCATTTACTTTCCTATTAGACCTTATCAGCTGTTGTTTGCTAGGTGATATCAACTCATGTGTATGAGATTCAATAAATGTTTCCACCCTAAACTTATTGTCGGCAATGCGTTTGACAGCTAGAATTGCCTCATATCCACACCTACTTAGCTTTCTAACATATTTCTTTTTCTTTGACTCCGTGTTATTGTCCTTACCTTTCTCAGATCGGAAGCCTTGTCTAGAGCACATCCATCGCTTCCATCTTATGACACCATTGACAATCGTATGTGGACCAACACGGACTCCAAATCCGGCTAAATGTGCATATGTCTTGTAGAATTCCTCTGCAGCTTCTAAGTCATCAAAAATCATCCCTTCCAATGGCTTTATAGTTGCGTCAACATAGGGTGTATAAGAAGAACCCTGCAATGCAAGGATTAAATGTGAAGCGTGATGGATTGACATATATATGGGGTAAAACACATGCACACAACATGATACTTACTACGAATGGAGTGATGCCGCTCTTTTTCGGGGTACCACAATGAATTAACTGGTGGGGAGGTGATCCCAATACCACGCTCTCATCGGCCACAGATTCCATGCCTCCTACAACGCTCTCATCGGCCATATATTCCATGCTTCCTAACATAATAAAGTGTCAGAGGAAACAATAAAAAACCTAATATAAATCTAATATAGGACATATACACGCAAGTGATTGAAAATTAGTAGTTTGTACACTAGTAAAAAATCTCTGCCGGCCAGCTGACATAAAATGAAAATGTGATATACTAGCAACATACTACTATACAACTAGGTAGCTACATCATGGAGGCGTTCAATACTAGTAACACAACCATGCATGCATGCTGAATCTTACAAAAAAAAAAAAGAAGACAAACGGCGCAGACTGCAGATAATACAAATCGATGCATGTACGTGAATCACGATCACGATTGTTGCGTGGAACGGCGCAGGGAGAAATCTTATTAAAAAAAAGAAGACAAACGGCGCAGACTGGATCTTACAGGAACGACGCTCGCGTGGAACGGCGCGGGAGGTGCGAGGCGAATCAATCACGGTCACGGCGCTCCTGAATCGCGTACCTGAATCACGGTCAAAGCGCTCGCGTGGAACGACGCGGGAGGAGCGAGGCGAACATGCGCCGTCGCGCGAGGAGGGCGTGAGCGGCAGATCAGGCGAGAGGGAGGCCAAGCGTCGCGCGAGGCAGACGAAACGGCGGGGGAGCGCGTCGGAATAGGGCCGAACCGGCGGGGGTTTTTTTTGCAAAAACGTATAAGTGGATTGGGTGCTTCCACCTTCACAGATCTAGGCCGTTTGAGGTACATCCGATGGTCCATAAGCAGAGTTCACATGTTAGCACCGAATAGTGCATTAGCACTGGATACGTTCCCTATATATATGACACGTATATATTGCCTTCGTTCTTTTTTTTTTACTTTACATCTGAAAGTTTGATTGCCATAGGTTTAAAACTACCTGTATTGATTAAATAAAAATTATATCATTTAGATATGTTATTCAAAATACCTTTGTAATACTATAATTTTATTAGTATATTTTAATGTAGAATTATAAAAAGTAATGATCAAATCTCAAAGGCTATAAAAAACCACAAGCTTCAAGTAAAACAGAATTGAGAGAGTAACACGTAAGAGGATCAAAGAGCACGAGCTGCATAGATTACCGCCTCTTTTACAGTTTTATCACATCTTTTAACTCGTAGGTACAATAGAAAATAGAGAATATATAGGTATCATCTAGATGTTTTGTTCTAAATAATTATCTAGATTTCTGACTGTTAGATTAAAGATTTAATGGTCTTTATTTTGGAGGAGATATTTTTTTGGAGGGGGTGAATTCGCACAAATCTTCGTGCATATCAAAATATTAGGAATTTGAATAATAGTTTAGAAAAAAAACATCCATATGATTTATCAATTCCCTATAAAATAATCCTATCAAATAAGGTCTCAATACATGTGAGATTATTTTCCGGGTAGAGCGTGCATGCTTGGACGCATGCACCGATGGATCACCTCCTCTTGTTCTTGCCCCCCAGCACGAGCGTGAGGTAGAAGAGGAAGCGGAAGAGGAACCCCCACGCAACGGTGACCCAGAGGCAGTTCCACTTGCTGAGGTCGGTCACGGCCTGCTTCGTCAGTATGTCCGGCCCCGTGGTGATGCACGAGCTGCTGTTGAAGTCGATCCGCATGGACTTGCTCATGGCGTTGAGCACGTTCACCTTGGTCGCCTCCGGCAGCTTCCCCATCGGCGTCCCGTCGAACATCTGCACCCCGCGCATGAAGCACTTGCCGGGGTCGGCGCCGAACTCGTTCTGCATCACCGCCTCGTACGGGTACTTGATCAGCGACAGGTAGTGGAACCATATCCAGTAGTCCGGGATGCGGTCGCGCGTCACGAAGAAGCCGCTGAAGAGCAGGAAGTAGGCCAGCACGGCGACCACCACGGTGTACCCGATGATCACGTGCGGGACCACGCCGGAGAGGAAGGTGACGAAGCCGCTCCCCGCCCAGAAGGACGCCAGCACGATGAGCACGAAGAAGAGGAAGCCCTCCGCGCCGCCCGCGAGCCCCACGGCGAAGAAGGTGATGGCCGTGAATGCCAGGGAGAGCACGACCAGCGGCGGGAAGGCGACAATGGCGTTGGAGAGGGTGTAGGAGGACCGGCGGTACGCGTTGTGCGCCGTCTCGCGGAGAAAGATGTAGCGCTCGATGAGGAACACCGGGAGCGCGTCGGCGCTGGTGTAGAACATGGTGGACATGGCGATGGCGAAGAAGCCGAACCGCTCGTTCACGCCCTTGGGCGTGTTGTCCAGCCGCCAGAACACGGTGGCCAGGATGAACGCGGTCACCACCACCGTGCCGAGCCGGATCAGGAACAGCTCCGGCGTGCGCCGCGTGTTGGTGAACGCCCGCCGAGTCAGCACCCACACCTCCACCCACCACGGGTTCGCGTACGTCACCACTTCTGCTGTCGCCGTCGCGGCCGTGCCGGCGCTCGTGCCGGACACCAGCTTGCCGCGGGCGATGCTTATGCCGATGGCCTCCTTTAGCGACAGAGACGGCTTGTCTTGCGGGGCCGTGCTTGCCGCCGAGGCGGCACGGGACAGCGGCTTCTCTTGCCACGACTTGCTGAACTCCACGACCTCCTTGGTGCCGGCCGGGGTGCTCTCGAGCTCGCGTATGTGGTCAAGCGCGAACTCGGCGGGGTTCTCGCCGTCTGGTATCGGGTGGCCAAACTCCGAGAAGAACAGAGGCAGGCCTGCCGGTGGGCCGTAGTACACCGTCCGACCGCTGGAGAGGAACAGGAGACGGTCGAGGAGGCCGAGGATGCGATAGCTTGGCTGGTGGATGGACATGATCACGACGCTGCCGCTCTGCGCGATGCCCTGCAGCACCTTCACCACCATGAACGCGCTGGTGGAGTCGAGCCCGGACGTGGGCTCGTCGAGGAACAGGATGATGGGGTCGTGGATGATGTCAATGCCGATGGACACGCGCCGGCGCTCGCCGCCGGACACGCCGCGGCGGCCCTCGTCGCCGATGATGGTGTTGGCCGCGGCGCGCAGGCCGAGCTGGTCGATGAGCGCCTGGACACGGCTCTTCTTCTTGGACGTGGAGAGCGAGCGCGGGAGGCGGAACTCGGCCGAGTACATGAGCGTCTCGGCGACTGTGAGCATCGGGTAGAGGAGGTCGTCCTGCATGACGTACGCCGAGATGACCTTGAGCAGGTGGCCGTCGAGGGCCTCCCCGTTGAGCGTGACGGCGCCTTGGAGGCTCTCGCGCTGGATCCGGTCGGCGAGCGCGTCGATGAGCGTGCTCTTGCCGGCGCCGCTCGCGCCTAGCACGGCAAGGATCTCCCCCTGCCGCGCCTCCCCGGAGATGCCGTCGAGCAGCGTCCTCATTCTCGCTCTCTCGCCTTGAGGAGTGCCCGTCGTCGTGTCGGTCACCTCTACGTTGTTGCCCCGGTGGAATGACCTCCTCGGCCGCTTGACGCTGTAAGTCAGGTCGCCGAAGGCCAGCACGAAGTGGACGGCCGGGCGGCTGACGAAATCAAGTGGGGTACTGTCGTCAGCGCCGTTGCCGTTGGCCGTTGGCTCCACGTCGACGACGAGGTGCCCGGACGTGTCTGCGGCGGCGGCCTTGGACACCGAGCCGGGTGATCGGATCGCAAGAAGCTGGTCGAGGGTAGTGGAGGCGGCGGAGTTGTCGTCGGAGCTCGTGTGACCGGGCAGCAGGTCGGCGCGTGGCGCGTCCCCGGCCTCCGACGCCCTCCGGCCGCCGAAGCCACTCGACATGGTTGCACCTTACACCACCACCTTGACTACGTTCAGTCGTTCACTAGCTACAAAAATGCAGGCGAGGAGTGTTTACAAAGTCCGAACTCGTTACGCCATACCACGACTCACGGTGCTCTCCTGCAGTGCACGGCCGAGGCAGGGCATCATGTAAGAGCTACGAGGCTCTGTGTTGTGCTTGCTTGCTCGTGTGCGTGTATATATGGACGCGACAGGCTACAAGGTTGCCGCTCTCGCGTCGTAGAAACGGGGAGTTCAAACTCCCGTAGCTTATGCACGCGGTTCCGCATGTTAAAACAGCTTCAGAGACTTGGCGTGGCGGGGCAGGGTTTGCGTATCTGACCAACCTTGCATGCACGCCTTCGTTAATATTTTGTAGGGCAGGACAGAGCACGCCATTGACTCGTTGGAGTGCAACTTCACAGCTTGTTTCAGAGGTTCCTACCTCTCCTGCCTTTTATCTGCTCGCTGTGCCATTTGCAAATCATTTTTGCTATTATACAGGCGACTGAATTTTTTTTTATGTTTCAGTCACCTAAAATTGCACTCTCAATGAACTAAAATTGCAGCTCTCCTCCAAAAAAAACAGCTACAACTTTAGGTGATTCAGAGTGCAACTTCAGGTGACCTGAAATTGAACTCTCAATCAACTAAAATTGCAGCCCCCCTCCAAAAAAACATGTGCAACTTCAGATGATTCAAAATGCAATTTTAGGTGACTGAAAGATAAAAAAAAAATCCAGTCGTCTGTGCAATAGTCTATCCCTTTGCAAATTGGAGCGAGACAGCAAAGTTACTCATGGATGATGTGGCTTGGGTGAAGCGAGGAGCCATTACAAGGGGAAGGTATTGGATTATGGCGTGTAAGCTTCTTAACGTCAGTAATGGCTGGTTGACAAAGTTGACATACACCGTCCAGATGACACCTGCATTTTTCAAATGCAGACGGTTAGCCCCATGAAAGCGGTTAATTGTAATTATCTTCCGTGATTTTTGACCAGTAGTTATATATGCTCCCAAAGTACATTTCTGAAAATGACACGTCCTGCGTTCTGAGCAAGTGCCAACCACTGAACTACCTAAAGAATGTTTCTGAGACTGAAACATGTACGACTCTTCTGTCGAACTAATTCATCTGCATCATCAAACCGCACGCGTAATGAATAGACTCCATAGCAGTTTCTCTTTTTTTTCAGAACGTATTTATCGTTGGAAAGGTAAGCATGCTTGAACAAGCATGCATCGTGGCGAATACTGAAGCCTTACTTAAGAGGTGATAGCTGCCAAATCGTTTTTATAAGCATATTTCGTGCGAGTAACCATCCCGAGATAATTTGGACCAAACCAGGGTAGGAACTGAGGTGGTTTCAAATGCCGACATATAGGGTGTGATCATTTGGGATTCAGCTTCTGACTTCCGACTTATTTTTTATTATTCATAAATTTCGTCTTTTTCTAAACTTTTAGCTTTTTGTTGAGCTTTTTTGCTGGTTCTTTTTTTTCGTATGTGTTTGTATTATACGTAATGGGCTAACATATTTTTATATTTTTAATTTTTTAAAATTTAATTATGCTAAATAAGTCTCTGTCAGCTACAGTATTTACTTTTCAGCCATAAACCACAAAAAAACCCAAATAATCACCACCATATACTAGTTTGCAACGTTTCAACATTAATTATGTACTGCCGTATCGGAGCTTTGATTTGTGCAGTCACTGTCTTCTGCCATCTCTTCAAAGTTACAAATTAAAAATACAGACATCTTATGTCATGGGAATAGGAATGGGAAAAAAATTGTGGTGAACATGTCAATCGCCTAATCGTAACAAATGGAATTACCATGTCAAAGTAGCGAGTGACAAGCAAATTCCCCCATTGACATTTCGATGGACCAAAACCGATCCAAGCCCTCACGGCTGACAAGTTGATGCTACAAGGATGGCCAAACAACTATTTTAGACCCCTCTGCTATCCGAACCTTGACACACTAACCACCTCTTACTAAATGCCCTTACTTCTCCCGGTTTGGTTTGATCTGGCCTAATGGATTGGACTGAAGCTAGGAGCAACTCCAACCGGTTCTTTATCCTGCCCTTCATTGTATATTTACCTAATATGACTCAAGAAATGGACTCTAACCGGTTCTTTATCCTCCTCTTCATTTTTATCGAGTCGCTATTTTCTCCCGGCCGCTAGCTAGATTTGGCGAGCGCCTCCTCACTCGCTTCTCAAATAGTTAGGCCATTAGAATGCTAACTCAAATAGAGAGCTGAAAATAATAGCTAGCCTCTTCATCCTAGGAAATAGAGATGGAGAAATGACTAATGGGATGGTGTTGCTCTTAGGGTCTGTTATTTTTAGCTGCGGCTTTTGGCTTTTGGCTAAAATTTTTGAATTTTGGTTGTTTACGGTACAGATTACGGAGAGATCAATACTCACTTGCGATTTTGGCTGGTACAGATATTGAGCTTTTAACGTGTACTACGTTTAACTTGTAGACCCCGTCTTGAGAAAATACTCCGTTTAAAAGTTAAGTACTATAGCGACTGACAAAAGCCGGGCGGCTTGTGCCCTACCGAACACCCCCTATGACTTTTGGCTAGTGTAAAAAATACAAGCATCCAATATTAATCCCTCGCATTACCGTTGCATTTCTGCACATGGAACTGCATAAATTGGTCTTGGTCAGAGTTTCTTGGTGGTGAAGGTAGCCGCAGTTTTCATTATATCAAATTAATCATAATTAGCTACGCGTTAAGGTTCCATTTGATTAGCTATAAACTGTGATCATGCGTGTGTTACTGTTTTGACCATGGCTACGCGATGTCTAACGAAATATTAACAACGTTATGTAACTGCTGTTGCAAGAGAACTTCATTCAGAAGAAATTAATACTATATGAATTCCATTGTTAATTCCAGCCATCGCTACCACGGAGACATCTGTAGAGACCCGGTTAATTAGTTGCAAATTCTGAAGCATAATTGTCACTCTCATGAAAAATAAATTGTTGATCTCTAACCGCTTAAACTTTTCAGAATGAGATGTTTAGTGTTTAGAAATAAGGCTTAGAGCAAATATTTTGGTTTGGAGACAAACTCATGCTTGGTTTATTCACCTGGGAAGAGAAACAATTGCAGGGCGAAAGGTCTTGCGACGGAGAGGGAATATTGTAAGAGCTACAATTGCTAATCTTGAAAGAGTATATCAGTGTGAGGTTATATTGTTTCTGCTGGCGTACGAGGACTACAGATTAACATGGTGTCAAGTTGACACGGTTTAGCAATGGAGGGAAGCAAGAAAGAAACCTACATGTGTTTAAGTTTGTGATCCGAATTTGTATTCAGGATTTGTTCCTTTTCTCTAACTCAGAGTTCTACTCCTATGTGGAGTTTTTTTCGTACACCTTATAAGTATGCTCATGTAGACCGTAGGGTTAAAGCAAGAGTAAAATTAAGAGTCTCATTGTAAACATCCTACATGTAACTCTCAAGGGTGGATCCAGTATAGAAGCTTGTGACCCCAATGGCTTTACAAGCTTAGATTTGGTAGGTCCTAGTTTTCAAAGCTTAGATTTGATAATTACCCTAGATATAAGAATTTGAAATAATTATCACAAAAATAAAAATATCTATCATTTGATTTGGTGTACCCTAATGTTAAAGGCGTATATTTAATAGTTACTTTAAATATATTAACTTAAAATAATTATCAATAAAAATCTCGTGCTTAATCTAGTAGACTAAAATTTTAAAGGTTCAGATTGATAGTTGGATTAGATTTATATTAGTTTTTTAAAAAGAGACAACCAACACTGATACGAGCAATTATGCGGGCTAATCGATTAGTTTGGACAAAAACGGATCCGAATTTCTTAAGAGTTGTTAAGAAACGAGTTATTACGTTACCAAGAAGAGGCCAGTGTTATTTGCTCACAGTACATTGTTACCAGGGTGGAACCATATTGTGGGTCCCAATGTTACAGGGCACCTGGTCCAAAAAATTTTTGATAGGGATTAGCACTTTCATCCCATATGTGAATCTCCTAGGCTAAACTTAGTGTATTTGGTTCTTTCCTTGAAACTTAATGAAGAGAGCACAAGCAACCCAAATTTTCCGTAGCTAGTAGCAATCCACGAGAAGCATCCGCTTCCGTCAGTCCATGAGGCAACTATAGCAGACTAAGCCAACCCTTGAGCCAATATAAGAGGGAGGACCACAATAGGCCATGACGTCCATTTGATGATCCCAAGCATGTCACCTCACAGCACCCCTCGACGCTTGTTCGTCTCGCATGGTCAGTCCCTTGATCCGAGGGTTTTTGGCTAGGATTCTTCGGTGTTCTAGCTTGCTGTGATGTGTGAGAATACATCCAGACCCTTCTTGGTCATCATCATCTCACGAGCAGGTTGTGTTCACCGATTTTGGTATTGGCTCGATTTTAGTGCAACCCTCCACACAACTAAAAAAGATCTCATCTTTGTCCATAATTTTTATGATTGTTTGTTAGAATAAGTTTACAATACCCTAGAGTAGATCCTTGTAAACTTTCATGTCATTTAGATCTACGAGTCAAAAAATCTCTCAATTCTTGTGTTTGAATTTGTGCTGAAATTTCTGTTCATCAAGAAAATCGGTAGTATCGCAGTGCAATTAGCAGTACTTCCAAAAATTGATAATACCGTAGTGAGATCAGTGGTACTTCCGATTTTACTGTTTCTTCTCCAAAATTTCAACAGCTTCTCTTGCTTGTCTTTTGGTGGTTTCTTACCATAATTTTTATAGCTCTATAGCTATTAAAGTGGAGGAGTATTGAATACTTGGAAAAAATTAGAAATCATCATTCATCTCCTCTGTTGCCATATTCGGTCTTTCAAATTATAAAGGAAAATATCTAGCGTTCATCTTATGATGTAAAGGAAATATTTATCACTTTCAAAATACTTATCTTGTACAAAAAGAAAGAAAGGCAACGTATAAAAAGAAAAGAATAAAGGAAGGAATCTTCAATTTTCTTTCAAAAAAAGCTTCAATTCATGACCCTTTCCCCCCTCTCTCACAATTCTCTCTCCCCTTTCAATACCTACAAAACCATAAATAACAAAAAAGAGAAACACGCTATAAATTCTTAGAAAAAGGAAATATCTATCCCTTGATTTAGTGAACCCTAATTAAGGTATCCGGTGGACCCTAATTAAGGTTAATAAATCATAGCTATTGGATGTTATTGCTTAGAGATTTTTATTATCATGTTACTGCTGAGATATTTTTATTATCTTATAATTTAAAATAAAATAAAAGATAAATCTTATGTACAGCAAGGAAAAAGGCTGGAAACATGTGTCCCCCAACCACGTATGATCTCCTCGGGAAAAAAAACCATCAACTAAGAAACCACATACGTCACTAGAAAAGAAAATAAAGCGACGAAAAAGCTCACGGTCGAGACAGAAAAAATACAACCCAGAAAATGGGATACAGAAGAAAAAAAAGGAATGACACCTTTTTTTTTCCTTTTTGCCACCGCTCATTTACCTGTTAACTATGAAAATTGGCTTTAAATTTGCCAAATATATTTTAGCTCTGTATGTGTTTAATCAAAGGTTAATTGGGATATTACGAATATTGCTACTTGAATAACAGCATGTTGCTATTAGTTATGAGAAGGCTTGGAGCAACACATGCAGTTGCAAACATACATATGAAAATAAGATTTATGACATACATGAAGAGGGAGCATGAAGCAACATAGCACAAAAGATCAAAGGCTTCAAAAGAAAAGGCCACACCTTTAGGTGTTTTTTTTATAGATTTGATGCAAATAACTTTTTAAGTTTTCAGTGTAACTGGCATAGGGTTTACGATAGACTAAAAGGCTTAATTAGCACTAAATGAACTATGAATTTGGAGCAATACATAGTTGTATATGTATGGCATATAAGTCCCATTAGGAAACGATACTAGGGACTCCGTGTGCAGTAAGAGAAAAAAAATTGACTCACAGATGTATGTTGAGCCTTTGAGAGGCAAAACAAGAGATAAATTAAAGCTACAGGATGAAGTTGAACAAGAAGATAGAAGAGTACATGTTAAAAATACCGTCTCAATCGGATCATGCATGCAAAGGCCAAAATATGAAAGACTATATTTACGTGATATCTATATTCTAGGATGAGGAGGTGGCTTTTAATCTTAACATTTATTTTCTTGTATACAAGTTATAAATTATATAAGAGACAAAAGTCCAATAACTAACTAAAAGGAAGTGGCAACTATTTTCCTAGTTATAGTATAAATAACATATGACACTTTGTAAATAAGTGATGGCTCCGGTATTCTAGTATGAGCGTCTCCAGTGATGGCTCCGGTATTCTAGTATGAGCGTCTCCAATGATATTTAAATTTGCGTCTTCTGCTCTTTCGATTATCTTTTATTTTGGAGTGTATTTCTTAGCACTATGGATCAATGGGTAACCTCGGGCTGTTAGGTGCCCTGTGTCCATCGTTGACGAGATTAATTTACACCGATCCGTTGTTTCCAGCGGCGACTGCGATTCCCTGCCTCGGCATAAGAAACTTCGTTGAGTTTGCTTGTACAGTCAGCACGGAACTTTGCCAAGTTCCTGATAAGCTCAAGAGTTCAAGCGACGGAACTAGCGAGCTGCACGCAACTTAATCGATGGTCGTTGCTGCATTCCGCGGTACAGGACCGTATTTTGGGCATGTAGAATTTGTTGAGCAGGCAGGTCATCTACCAGTTTGATCAGAAAGAAACTCAGCTCTCTCATCCACGGCAACCGGATGCATCTGCCTGTGTTCTTCGGCTGTATGGCTGCTGTGTCGTCCAGAACAGTCAGCACGACAGTCCAGCGGTAGGGCAACCACCTGTTTTTCCTGCCGAGAACTGAAGCCATTAGGCTGGAATTGCACTCGAGGGGATCGTCATTGGTCTATTACCAGGTGATTCAGCTGGGTAAGTGGCAAAAGAAACAAGCAAATCAGCAACCACTGTTCTTGGCAGAACCTTGTGCTGATGTACACAAGGCGGAGCTACAAAGATATCGCAAGCAGGTCCATTTAGCCAGGAACGTGCATCATCGGGGTGCCAAATAGTGTTTTTTTTCCTCTCAAAAATAGGATGTACTTGTGGGAACAATGGAGTATGGGCATTTTTTTTATTCTCCCCTTGTCTCTGTACACGAAGGCGTGCATGGCATGGCGGCATACCAGTAAAAAGGCTTAGGCCCAATTACAAATGGGGTGGGCCTCTGGGCACTAACAATCCGAAGCCAGCCAGGTAAATTTAACTTCACCTCGTAGTTTACATGGGCTGACACGAAACTAAACATTCTGCGGGCCGGGCGGGGCCGGGACCCATGTCACTCTTCACCAGACTTTGGGGGGAGGTTGCGAATCCAGAATCCGGGATTTTTTTGGGTCTCTTTGATTTAGAAGAATTTCAAAGGAAAACAGAGCAATTTAATCTAAAAGAATTTTTTTACGGGGGGTGTTTAATTTTTAGGATTACTTCAAATGAATTTATATGATAAAAAAATTCCTACAATTTTTCGAGAAATTATAGCATGATATCTAACCTCATATTAGCAATTCCTTTGAGAGTTTCATGTAACTTCTCTTTTCCCCTCCATTCTATCACTAATCAATTAATATTTAATCTCAAAATTCCTATATTTTTTCTGTGAGGAAATCAAACACATCTTTTGAATAATTCCTACGATTTTATTTTCTGCGGGATTCAAGATATTTCAATCATACTAAAAAATAATATTTTTTATTGACTTGCTACAGTACAAAACAGTAAAAACAATATTTTATTTCTTGCTTGCCACGTGTCAACAGCTGGTTGGCTCGTGACACAGACGGGGTTGTATCACGGGGTACAGTAGAATTTCTCATCAAGGAGGTGACTTGTATCCCCTGCATCCTCTTTTTTTTTTTAGGGTATTGTCCCCTGCAGATCGCCAGCTGACGCAAGCAGCAAGTCTGTTACTTGTTATCTGCAGTCACATAGAATTTCTTCTCTGTGCAGCAGCAATTACCAACAACCGTCATGCATGCCGAGGAGCTCGAATGCCGGCATGCGTGTGTAGCTTCTTGTTCCATATTTCCATGCATCGTAGGATTTAGCTTTCTTGCTTGCTAAGCCTCGTTTCTGCTCACCAAATATACGTATGCTGATTTGCGTCACAACCATAACATTCTAGTAGTTTTTCTGTTGTCGTCATCGAGCACACATGTTTAGGCCTCGTTTGGATCGGAGAATTTTCAAAAAAAAAAAATGTGCAGGAAACAAGTTTCTTTAGTTTTGGCCACTCTTTGTACCGTTTGGAACGTAGGATCGAGCAAATCCATTTCTTTGTAAAGTTTCTCTAACATGTATTTTTAGAAGAAAAAAAATAATCATCTAAGGTAAGTTTCTTTAGATTTATGATTTAGCTTTCTACAGTAACTAGTGACTTTTCAAGACGGGGTCTACAATTTAATTGTAGTAGATACTGTACTGACTTCATCTATATTGATCAAGATCGCATGTAAGTATCTTTCTTTGTACTCTCTCTTATAAACGGTCAGAATTTAAGATTTTAAGCTAAAAGTCATAGTTTAAAAGAACCCATTCCCAATCCAAGCTAAAGAAAAAATTCCAAAGAATGGAAGAAGCCCGCAGTGGTGATTGAAACATAAGAAAATAACCCAAATCAACTAGGCTAACAACCCAAATACCACAAAATCTCATCAAGGGAAGCTTAACGCCATTCAGTAGCTAAATCAGGGGAACATCCAGTTGGTCCATTTGTGAGGGGCTTAAAAATGAAAAACATAATGTTTAGTTAGTTTAAGAAAGTTACTATTCACTTCTACACTTCCTCCAAAATTTTTGTATTCTTTCGATTCTTGTGTTCCAAACACTCATTCCTATAAAATTTTTTTATTTTTCGATTACACATGCAATCATTTCATATTATTCCTGTTTTTTTTTTTATCTCTGCATTCTAACCAGCCCTTAATCACTTTGCCACTAGTTCTTTTATCTCATTCCTCTATTTTTTTTATTCTTGCGTTGATCACTTTGCACTTGAAGTTTCAAACTACTGAGTAACAAAAAAAAAAGTGGTGAAAAAAAATCATATCACATCGTCGGTTTACAATTTCAACTTGCCATGATAAACGTATAACTTACAAGCAAAGTTACAAAGCACCGAATAACTCCCGTGCCATCTGAATCCCACTCAGTTAATTAAAGATCGAAAAAAATTAACAAGAAAATCACAACAGATAGTCCCACGTCGGCTGCAGCAACGAAGCCGATGGGATCCAAGAGGGCGATCCGATGGAACCGCCGGCGCCTTGCCGCTCCGCGCGCGCGCGTGCCCTACCTCCTCTTGTTCCTGCTCCCGAGCAGCAGCGAGACGTAGAAGAGGATGCGGAAGAGGAATCCCCAGGCGACGGTGATCCAGAGGCAGTCCCACTTGGTGAGGTCGGTGACGGCCTGCTGCGCCAGGAAGCTGGGCCCCGTGGTGATGCACGTCGCCGTGCCGATGTCCACGCCGAGCGACGCGCCCATGGCCCGCAGCAGCCGCACCTTGACCGCCGGCGGCAGCACGGCCAGCGGCGTGTTGTCGAACATCTGCACCCCGCGCACGAAGCACCGCCCCGGGTCGCTGAACTCGTTCTGCATCACCGCCTCGTAGGGGTACTTGACGAGCGACGCGTAGTGGAACCATATCCAGTACCGCGGGATCCTGTCCCGGGTGATGAAGAAGCCGCTGAAGAGGAGGAAGTAGGCCAGCGTCGACACCACCACGGGGTAGCCGAGCATGACGTGCGTCACCACGCCGGACAGGAACGTCGCGAACCCGCTGCCCGCCCAGAAGGAGGCCAGCACGATGGCCACGAAGAAGAAGAAGCCCTCGGCGCCGCCGGCCAGCCCCACGGCGAAGAAGGTGGTGAGCGCGAAGGCGAAGGAGAGGACGACGAGGGAGGGGAAGCCGACGATGGTGTGGGAGAGCACGTACGAGGAGAGCCGGTACGCGTTGTAGGCCGTCTCGCGGAGGAAGATGTAGCGCTCGTTGAGGAAGACTGGCAGCGCATCGGCGCAGGTGTAGAACATGGTGGACATGGCGATGGCGAAGAAGCCCAGCCGCTCCTGCACGCCCCTGGGCGAGTCGTCCAGGCGCCAGAAGATGGTCGCCAGGATGAACCCCGTGATCAGCACCGCGGCCAGACGGATGATGAAGATCTCCGGCGTGCGCACCGTGTTGATGAACGCCCGACGGGTCAGCACCCCCATCTCGATCCAGAACGGGTTCGCGAACTTGGCCACCGACGGCGCCGGCGCCGAAAACTCCGAGGACACCGAGACGGTGCCATCGGTCGCGCCGGACACGAGCTTCCCGCGCGAGATGCTGGCGCTGATGGCCTCCTTCAGGGAGAGCGACGGCTTCTTGCCGTGCCCGTCGTCGGGGTGCTTCATCTTGGGGGCCATGCGCTCCTGCCATGACTTGTTGTGCTCGACGAGGCCCCTGGCCCCCTCCGTCATGGTCTCGAGCTCCTTGATGAGGTCCAGCGCGAACTCCGTCGGGTTCTCGTTGTCCGGGATGGGCTTGCCGAAGTCCAGGAAGAAGGACGGCAGCGCGCTCGGCGGGCCGTAGTACACCGTCTGGCCGCGGGAGAGGAACAGGAGGCGGTCGAGGAGGCCGAGGATGCGGTAGCTCGGCTGGTGGATGGACATGACCACCACGCTGCCGCTCTGAGCGATGCGCTGCAGCACCTTCACCACCATGAAGGCGCTGGTGGAGTCGAGCCCGGAGGTGGGCTCGTCGAGGAACAGAACGATGGGGTCGTGGATGATGTCCACGCCGATGGACACGCGCCGACGTTCCCCGCCCGACACGCCGCGGTGCCCCTCGTCGCCGATGATGGTGTTGGCCGCGTTGCGCAGGCCGAGCTGATCGATGAGCGCCTGCACCCGCTTCTTCTTCTCCTTGGTGGGGAGGGAGCGCGGCAGGCGGAACTCGGCGGCGAACATGAGCGTCTCCTCGACGGTGAGCATCGGGTACAGGAGGTCGTCCTGCATCACGTACGCCGAGATGACCTTGAGCAGGTTGCTGTCAATGGGGTCGCCGTTGAGCGTGACGTAGCCGTGGAGGCTCTCCTTCACGATGCGGTTGGCGAGCGCGTCGATGAGCGTGCTCTTGCCGGACCCGCTCGCGCCGAGCACCGCCATGATCTCGCCCTCCCGGGCCTCCCCGGAGATGTTGTCGAGCAGCGTTTTCATCCGGGGAACCTCGGGCTCCGGCTCCCCGCGCCGGAACGGCAGCGCCGGCAGGCACGACTCCTCCTTCCGCTGCTTGACGCTGTACGTGAGGTCGGTGAACTTGAGCACGAACGGCAGCAGTGGGCCGTCGCCGCCACCGGTGTGGGTGTGCTCGCTGTCGCTGCCGGTGGGCCCCGGCATCGAGCCGCCGAGCTCGATGGTGTAGTGCGACGGCGACGAGTTGGGCGACGACGCTGCGCTGCGCGCGTCGTTGACTCGCTTCAGGAGCCGCGCTAGCGTGAAAGACGACTGCGTCGTGGGCGGCGACGGCATGGCTCCGTGCGGCTGGTGGTAGTGGTGGTGGTGCAAGTGGAGGAGGCCGCTGTGCGGGATATCCTCGGCCTCCTCCATCGGCGACGACCTACGGTCAAAGAACGTCAGCTTGTCGACAAACCGCGACATCGTGCCCGGTGCTCCTCTCCGACCGGCAAAGCCCACACTCCCTTATATATCTCCGCCGCCACAATACCTCGCACACAGGCCACCTTGCTGTGCCTGCCGCGGCAAGAGAGAGTTGGCGATGTTGGTTTGGACTCTCAACATTGTATTAGTAACCATTCTTGTAGGCTATAGCTCTCCACTTTAGTAGACTCGAAAGTAGCACGGGTTGGTGAGGGAGATTGGCTGCTTCGTGCGGTTTCTTGGTGTTGGCTGGAATTGGTTAAGTCGCCAAGGAGGCGACGAAGTGAGAGAGAAATGAGGGGAATAGTAGTGGTAGCTTATAGAGAAACAGAAATTTATGTGTGGTTTTTCTCGATATAAATGAAGTCGGTACAGTATGTACTATAATTAACTAGTATATTCTATTTTAAAAAATACTCCATTTAAAAGCTAGTTATTGTAGAAAACCAAAAATAGAAGCCAAAAGCTGAAAAAGAATAGAGCCTCTGGGTCTGTTCTTTAACGCCTTCTAAAAATAGCTTTTGGCTTTTGCTACAGTACCTATTTTTCAAACGGAGTATTTTCTCAAGACGGGGTCTACAAGTTAATTGTAGTACACATTAAAAACCCAACATCTATATCAACCAAAATTGCAAGCGAGTATCTCTCTCTTCGTAATCTCTGTCGTAAACAGCTAAAATTCAAAAATTTCAGCCAAAAATCATAATCCGTAACTATATCAAACATGCCCTCTATCTTCATCTAACCATTCGTTTGGAAGGCAAGGACAAGATTTTGTAGGTCCATGGTAAACTCCTCCCTGAACTTCTCAACCAAGCAAGAAAAGAATGGTGCTGCGTTTGATCGTCTCCCAATCGCTTCCTCTCGAACAATATCTTTGAGATGAACTTGCCCCAAATACCATCCAAAAGATCAAAGGTGTTTCTAAGAACGGAGTCTTTTCGCTTCAAAAATACCTCCATGAGAAACAGAACTCCAAAGGAAAAGTTCTGAGACAATTTTCATGGTGGACAATGCTAGCGTCGCTCGATGCAGACGCGTGGTAGAAGCGCCGCAGCGGCACGGTGGCTATGTAGCCATTGTCTTTTGGCATGTGAGCATAGGAAAGCTTGCTACTCTTTTGGCATGTGAGCATAGCAACGCTTGCTACTTGGAGCAAGGATCTGATCAGGAGTTAGTGCTTACTGGTCTCTTCCCACGTTGAGGCTTTAGAGTGACTGAGATGTACAGGAAAGAGGAAGAGACTTCGGGCCGATTCTTTTTTACTATGATCCATGACTTTTGGTTCTAACGGGAATATTTGTGCGAATGTATCGAATGCCGATAAATTATTTTGAAAAAGTTATCCCGATAAACTGTTTCGAAAAAATGACGAAGAAGCCGCCGTTGAAGCTAAAAAGAAAGGGGACAATCTTCCCGGGAAAGATAAGATGTTATCTGGTTGGTTGATTTGTAATGACCGGCTGGATGAAAGTAGGCACGACGGTGCCGTTACAATAGCAACGGCATAGGATATTTGTCCGTTTAGGAGAGGTCAAGGAGGTGGTTGCCGTGGGTGGAGCTCACTTATGTGCGCGCAAGAAATGGCGTGGGGGTGGTCAAGTGTAGCTCAGCCAAAAGCTCACCAAATGGGTAGCTAACGCTAAGCGGCACAGGGCTAGTCGAGCTGCAAAAGTGTGCAAAAAAATGTGGGGAGGGTTGGAGGAGTGGTGTTGGCCAAATCAGGAAAATGTGGAGGCATCAATTAATCAAATAGCACTCCTTGGAATACCTCATTGGATGGCTCGTTGGCGTTTTTCTAATTTTGTTAATTTGTTTTCTGGAGCTGGAAATATGTTTGTAGCACATGGATTTTTTTGCTTTTATTATTTGCGCTGTGATGATGGTTAATTAATGCATACTAAAGCTATTGACTTTCCTTGCAGAACTAGAAAGATTGTGGTGTGCGACATCTTCGTTATCCAGAGATAATCTTATGGGGAATTTGCCCAATTTGTTGCCTCTCCTTAAATAATCCAGTTTGGCGCATTTGGTGCAAGCCTTGCGTGCCAGTAACTGGTTTAGCGTGGTACTACGTACGTGGCTAGAAATCTCACGGCCGTTCGTCTTTTTTTTTTTTTGATGACTTTTATCTGTAGCTACTAGAAGCGGTTTATAGAAACTGTGATGTTTATATTAACTTATGGCTTTTAGCTTTTTTTACTGAGTATATTATGTAATAAAGAGAGCAAACAATAGTACGGTATAACATTTGGACCATCATGCGACTTACAAAATTATGACATAATAAAATATAAATTATGTTACAACACGTAAAAGTGTAAAATAGTGACCGATGAATAGTAATAACTGATAGAAAACGGAAGCGTTCGTATTAACTTTGACTTATCTAAACAGAAACCACAAGTCAAAGCCAATACAAATGAACCCTTAAACAATAGCACAACCACTTTGTTCACATCCTGGTCATCGAAGCTTGCAAGTTTGGTTTCTTATTGCAACAGTGACGGGGACGAGGCATGGTTTTCGGCTCTTAACATGGGCAGCAGCTAGGAGGTGGTGAACAAATCATCCTCTAACCATCGACATTTCAAAATTCTAGAGGTTTACGAGTAGGGTTGTAAATTAGTCGAGCTCGAGCGAGCCTGTCCTTTCAAGCTCGAGTTCAGTAGAAGCTCGAGTCGAGCTCGAGTTAGAGTCTGAGCCTGAACTTAGGCTCAAGCTTGGCTCGGTTTAAGCTCGAGTAGGCTGGAGTTCGGCTCGTTGAAGCTTGATAACAATTAAAATAATTTATTCTGCACTAATTTTCAATAATAAAGAAAGTTTGAGTTCGAGCTTGGCTTAAGTAAGCTCAATAGCAATCAAAATAATTCAAACATACACTAATTTTTAACAATAAGAAAAACTCGATCTCGAATTCGGCTTGAGTAAACTCAGTAAGAGTTAACATGTATCATTATTTAAGTTCGAATCAAGACTCACGAACTATTCAAGCTTAGCTTGGTGAAGCTCACGAGTTCGAGATCAAATTCGATTTCAGCTCGTTTAAAATTTGAGCCTAACTCAAATCGAATTTAGAATGAGTTAAACTCGAGTAGCTCGAGAGCCTCGAGCTTTTTTTTTTACAGCTCAATTTATAAGGAGCGTACTCTTCTGAACATTCTGACTATTTTCCCTTCTTCCTTTACAGGTGGGACACATGAAGATTTCAGCATGCTCCATGCGAGGCTGCTACCCGCACACTGTGTAATGCGTGTAAAAGTGTGGTTTGGAAAAAACTAAGGGTATGTAACAAAATATACATGAGCTAGCTTGTGTTGTGTTCCCTTGCCATTTTCTGAGGCTGCTAGCTGCACACTCTGTAATGCGTGTAAAAGTGTGGTTTGGAAAAAATTTAAGGGGATGTAATAAAATATACATGAGCTAGCCTGTGTTCCCTTGCCATTTTTCCGTGTGCCCCATGTTACATTTTCAAGCTAGTCTGGCAAACACTACCTAACTAAGGGCTTGTTTGGGACTGCTCTGCTCCAGTTTTTCCAGCTCTGCTCCACCAACTCCACCATGGAGCAGCTCCACTGTGGAGTTCCTGGAGCAGGTGGTCCTGTTTGGCACGCAGCTAGCTCCAGCTCCAGGAATGTGAGGTTTCCCTGAGAAAGGTCCAATGTGCCCCTGAATGATATTTGGTGTATGTTTTGATGTCTACGGAGCATATGTAACTGATTTTTTTTGTTGCCAATTGAAATATGATGTAAAATATTATAATCGCAATTAGTTTATTCAAGAAAACCAAAAAACAAATTTTTTTTGTCCGTACATGATTCAAATACAAACAATTGTCCGTACAAAAATGAGCCAGGGGTCGCGAGTTAATGCTATTGCGCTGCGTGGTGTGTAACATCCGCATCAGGCTCAAGTCCTACGGCAAACAAATATCAGAGACCGTAGCAAAACGTGGCTAAAAACACAAGGACTAGCCCGGAATTAACATGAACGCACGCTAAAGCATTATTATGGCATCATTTACCACCAACGATCAACACGAGAATGACACTATCAGAGCTAGGCAACGCTACATGCAAGCCTAACAGCACTTGCCATGCCATCTAGGACTGGCGCATCTTGCCAGGAAACAAATAGCTCGAAAAATAATCCAAACACCTTCTCTAGAATTGCGAATAGGGTAACAAGACGCAGTACAGGCAGTGATCAAGGGTTCGACAAAAGTATGAGCGTAGTATTTAGATGAGCGAAACAATGCGACAGACAACCAGCCAAAATTTTCACTCAGCCGAAGCCAGAGGCTACAATCTGCTGTAACAAACAGGCCAAGTATGCAGATCTTCCTTCTCTAGGCCTTCCTGGCTGCAATCTGAGACTCGGGCTGCAGAACAGAAAAGAAAAAAAAAAGGATCACAACAGCAATGACCACAAAGCGTTTAACTGCGAGATCATCAGGTACAAGTTATCAGTGCACAGAAGCACATACCTCTTTCTTCACGGGCTCTTCCTTCTCCGACAGGATCAGCTCAATGTGGCACGGGGAGGACATGTAAGCTGCAACAGGTAATAAGATTATGAGTCTTGAGAAATCTTCAAGGCATACTGATATGCTATGAAGAGAAATCAAAGGCCAGTGTTTTGACTAGGGCTGTGCACATTTTAACCGAACCGGAAAACCGTACCAAAAAAACCGAACCGAACCGGTCAACTCGGTTTGACCGGTTATCGGTATTCGGTTCGGTTTTTATATTTTAGGTTTTTTTGATGTTCGGTTTTTTCGGGAAAAACCGATTAAAAACCGAAATTACCGAAAAACCGGAAGGCGTACGAAACCGTGGCGCGCTCGCGTCTGTGCGGTTGTGGGCCTTAGTTCACGGGTCCCCGCTTCTCAGGTGGGCCCTGTCCATGGCGCTGCCGGGCCCCATCCGATGCTAAGAGAAAATGGTTGGCATTCGATGGATGTTCCGGCCGGTTCGACGATTGAGTTGGACCATCTGTATTCACTGGACTACTAGTAAAAGAAAGAAGTTGCCTTCCTGCTGCTAGGAAGCTTCATGCATTCTACTTCTACGGAAGGAGTACACATGGGGAACACGATTGCCGCCACCATTTTGCGCCTGACTACCTTCGCAAATCACAAATCGCGAGGTAAATCACAGTCTATCACTAATTCACCATTACGAGAATACGAGTACTTCACAAAACAACTAGTACTTGCAGTCTTGCACTGGTGGAGTAAATTACCCCTACTAGATTGCAGCTACGTGAACAAATGCACATATATAATTTGCCTACTCATCTTGCTAGTCATTATATCGTTTGTAATTTGCGTCAACTTTGGCAAATATGGTATTTACCGATACCGTACCGAAATAAATTGGGATTTACCGATACCGAACCGTATTTTTAAAAATACCGTATACTACCGAACTAACAATACCGTATTTACCGTATATACCGAATCGATTTTTCCGAACTAACCGAACGCACAGTCCTAGTTTTGACCAATAGACATGACACAGTCCAATGGTTCACCCAATAATGATGAACATGATGTTCCTGAAGTTTACGGGGAAACTGCTTGTAGAGAGCACAGCATCCTGCTTTTTTTTATAGAGTCCTTACAAAAGAAGCTGCAGCATTAGTGCATTACAACTAAAAGTCACCACTCACTGATTTACTACAAAGCACAACTGTTGTGGTTACAGACCAAACAGAGAGAGAGGTGGTAGTGGCGAGTGAGTAATGGCTTGGGTCTTCCCCATGACCTGTACTTCATATATATATACATGGAGAGTGATTTTACAATTATACCCTTACATCTGAGTATCCCCTCCAGGGGCATTTATGTCATTACACATGGCCTATTCTGGACCTTATACCCTTCTACCAGGCCTGCTGGGTTTAGGTGGGGGCCACCCCTACAACAGGAGCCTCTCATGGTAAAGGGCTTCACAGGGCCGAAGCCATGTTGCCGAGTCCTTTGGCCCCCTCCGTCCCTGCGGCCTGTGAGCTCCCTCCGAATTTCGCAGAGCTTTGGTGCGTGATGTGGTCCGGGGGCTGAGGCTGTAGCCGGGGTCGATGGGTGGATTACAGTTGATGCAGACGCGCGCGTGTGCTCCGTCCCCTGCCCTTCGGACGCGCCTACCCGAAGTGAATCGGGGGCGTTGCGCCGGCATGAGTAAGCGTAGCGGGCCCCTGAGCCGCCGCCTGTGCCTTAAATGATGAGGGGCACGCTGCGGCGCTCGTCCTTCTGGCCGTCCACGTGGCGAAGCGTGCTTGGCGCGATGCGGGCCTTGAGGCGTCGCGATCGTTAATGTAGCGACAGATTTCCGCCGGTTGGACCTCCGCCGGTTGGACTCCTGCCGATTGGGCTCCCGCCGGTTGGCTCTCCTGTCGATAGGGTATATATACGGTGCTGGTGCGGCGTTGTTCCTGCATGTGCTTGGATAGAAGCTGCTCCGCTAAAATGGGCCCCTTCCGTGCATCAACCTTCCCTAGCGACGCTGAGCGGCTCGAGGGATGTTGATGTACAGACGGAGGTCCATTTTTCTCGGGAGCTTGGTTAGCGTCTGTTATGGATGATCAATGGCGCTTCCTGCCCCCGGGCTGCGCTTCTGCATACGATGGCAAGGTGTGCCCGGTTCTTCTTAACAGACCTACCTTCAGTCGGTGTTCCTGATGGAGCCCGTCTGCATCGCTTTGAAAGATGCCGATGCACTGTAGGTGGCCTGTTAAGGAGAACGAGGCAGACCTTGCGGAACTCAGCCCTCGCCTTTGCCGTGTGTGGAAGGCGCTACCAGGCGAGTTCGTGCGCGCAGGTTCGCTTCTTGAAGCCGAGGTCTAGGCCGAGGCCGCCGCCAGGCGCCGCGCTTGCGGACGGGTGGCAGCGGAGCTGGCGCCTAGTCGAAGTAGACGCGCGCGCTCCGTCCCCCACCCTTCGAACGGGTGGCAGCGGAGCTGGCGCCTAGTCGAAGTAGACGCGCGCGCTCCGTCCCCCACCCTTCGAACGGGTGGCAGCGGAGCTGGCGCCTAGTCGAAGTAGACGCGCGCGCTCCGTCCCCTACCCTTCGAACGGGTGGCAGCGGAGCTGGCGCCTAGTCGAAGTAGACGCGCGCGCTCCGTCCCCTACCCTTTGAGCGGGTGGCAGCGGAGCTGGCGCCTACTCGAAGTAGACACGCGCGCTCCGTCCCCTACCCTTCGAACGGGTGGCAGCGGAGCTGGCGCCTAGCCGAAGTAGACGCGCGCGATCTCCTGATGCGGTAATGCGCTGTAAAGGTTCCTGAAATCGCGCCGGCCCCCGGCCTGCCAGGGCTAGGCCGTCAGACCGCGCGCCTTGTCTCGGCGCGCGTGTGGCACGCGGCGGTTTGTGACTGGTGCGCGACGGGATGTGGGCGGTTGCGTGATCGCAGCGGTTCGCCCCTTCCCTAGGGAAGGGGGACACGGGGCGGGCGAGGAATGGCGTGGCTTCGAGGCTGTTATGATCCCACGGCCCGCTGTGGCGCTTTTAATGGTGATTGGGGTTGTTCCGACGCCTGGCCTCGTGTGCTCCAGCTTGCTCGTACAGGGGGTGGCCACGCGGTGGGGGGCCACTGGAGCAACGTGCTCTGTCGGTCCCCACTGCCGTGGTCGCGTCGCTTCGCCTTCGGTTATGGGGGAGTGTGCGGGGCAGACCCTTGTGCGACTGCGGTTGCGTCCTGCAAGTGGACCGTCGCGTCGCTTCGGCGTTGGGGACGAGGAGGCTTGAAATAACCCCTTGTAACCGCGCCCCCGCAGCTCTACGCCCTCTTCTCGCTTGCATCGCCTTCTACACTCCGACGGTACAATCACCGCTATACTCCTTTTGCCAGAGGCGATGGCGTCTGGTGGCGAGCGCAGCCAGTCGACTGGTGCCTGCGACATCCGCCGGCGGTCTTCACCGTTAGAGGTGAAATACTCGCTCGGCGAACGCGACCCGGTGGTGGCGGATAAGTGGTGGCTGGACAAGGAGGGCTTGTTTTCCGGCGAGTTGGGCCCCTCGCTTGTGATCGAGAAGACGATCCAGGCGCTACTGCACGCGGGGAAGCTGTCCGAGCGCCAGGCGGTGCGGCTACCTGCCGCCGACGAAATGGAACCTCGCCCCGAAGAGTCGGAGGCGGTCGTATTCGTTGCCTTCTTCGACGTCGGGCTCCGCGTCCCCGCGGCGGCGATCGTGGGCGACGTGCTGCGGACCTTCGGGCTGGAGCTGGCGCAGCTGACTCCAAATGCCGTGGCCCGGCTCACGGTTTACAGCTGGGCCTTGCGCTCGGGAGCATGCTGGCCCAGTGCGTCGTTATTTTCCTATCTGCACGAGGCGCGGTGCCAGCCCAAGGAGCGGAAGGATGGGATGGTGTTGAGCTTCGGCAGCGTCTCCTTTATCCTCCGGCCAACTTGCGGCAAGCTCTTCCCCGCGAACTCCACTCGCGGGAAGTGGGAGTCGTAGTGGATGAAGCGGTGGTTCTACCACCGTGTGGAGAGTGGGAGCGGTCTTGAGTGCACGGGCCAACCGATCACGTTCAAGCCCTCGCCCGGCCGGACGCTCGATGATGAGGACAGGCGGAGGGACCGGCGGCTCGTAGGCGTGGCCGCCCGCTTCAACATGCGCGATCTCGCCGAAGAGTACGTGATGTACGGCGTGGCGCCGCTTGCTCGCGATTGGCGTCTTGCCGCCGAGAAGCGCCGAGACGACAATGTTTCGCTGTCGACCTGCTTGCTGCTGGTGCCCTCCGGTCTTCGTAAGCCTCGACCGCGTCCCTCCTCCGTTCACGTGAAATGCGTTATATGCTAATGTTATCTCCTTTGCTTCAGGGATTTGCTTGGAGGATGCGGAGCAGGCCGCGCGCGTATTCCTGGGGCCGTATACCGGCAGGGAGCACGAGCAGCGCGCGTCCGCTACCGCCGAGGCGGGGCTGGGGCAGATAAACCGCGTGTGCGAGGCCCTGGGCCTCGCCGTGACGGACCGTGTTGCTCCAGACGACGGTGCAACGAGGAAGAAGGCGCCGTCTCGGAAGAGGGGCCGAGGAGGGGCGCCCGCCGTGCTTGGTGCGGCATCTGGTACTGCTGCTGCTAGCGCTCTCGAAGGTGTGGCAGACGCGGAGTCGGATTCGGCGAAGTATGCCGACTCGGGTTTGGATGGCGCGGACGCCGGAGTAGGGGTGAAAACGGGTCGGGTTAATCCCGACCGATCCGGCACCGAATCCGATTGGTACTGAATCCGACTAGTACCGAATCCGGAGAAAAAAAATATGGGTTAGGATATGGTAATAGCAATATCCGTCCGAATCCGATACATCTTCAAGTTTGATTTCAGGTTAGTGCTACTATTTGACGTTTCATTTTCTTTTGCAATGGTAAAATAAAATCTTCCACATCAGCTATTAAATAGTAACATCAAGTCAGTGCGTTCTACTCCATTTACTGCACTGTATGCATTCCTTACAAACAAGTAGGGGTGCAAACGAAATGGGTTAATCCCGACCGATCCGACACCGAATCCGGTTGGTACCGAATCCGATTGGTACCGAATCTAGAGAAAAAATATGGGTTAGGATATGGTAACAGCAATATCCGTCCGAATCCGACCCGTTTTCACCCCTACGCCAGAGGCGAAGGATCTTCGGCGAGTGCCCTGGACGGCGGGCTTGCCGCGAGCAGCCGGCGAGGGGAAGCCTCGTCACCCGCCGCGGTCGCTGAGACGGAATCCGTGCGGACCGGTGATGCCGAGGTGGAGCCTTCGACCGTGGCCGCTGTGGTGCCGGGGGCGCCCCCGCGAGGGCGCACGGAGCCGTGCTGCCGTCACCGGCCGCAAAAGCAGTCGAGGTACCCCCTGCAGAGACTACCACAGCGGAACCTTCGCCCCGGGTGCTGCAGCCGCAGGGGCCTCTTCGGCAGCGACCGCTGGGGCGGTGTCGTTGCCGCCTGCCCCGGCTAAGCAGCCGTGTCTGCGCCCGGAGCTTCACCGGACGAGGAGGGGATTCGTGGTGGCTACGAGCATCGGGAGCTTGTGGGACTCGGATGCGCCTGCCGAAGTCCCCGTGGTGCCCGCCCCCTCCGCTCCCCAGGCCACGCCGCCTGCCGTGCGGGAACGGTTGGCGCCGGCCCCGACCGCGGAGGCTTCTTTTCCTTGCGGGACCCTGCCCTCCACGGGGACTTGCGCCGCCGCTCCCCCGCCTGAAGCTAAGGGCGGGCCCCCGAAGCCCTTCTTCCGCCACCAAAGGTAAGGCGGCTTAGCTTACCCTGGTGGGTTCTTCGCTGCGCCTTGTGGTGCTCACCTGCGTTCCTGCCTGCAGTGTTGCTTGTGCCGGAGGAAGAGCTCTTGGTGGAGCATGGGAGCGCCGCGCGTGCGAGCCCCGCGGACTTCGTGCCTCCCCCGGAGACGCTGAGGGCGTGGCGCGGGATTGTGGATGACGCGGCTGCCAGCGTGGGCCAGCAAGCGCTTCAGGCCTACGGGGCGGGGCGCCTCGGGGACGCCTTTGAGGTGTCAGTGGTGAGGGTAAGTGCTCATACGCCAATGCCCGGGCCTACTGAGCTTGCTAAGTCCTTTCCGTTCTGCAGGCACTTGTGCTGGGGCAGGCCTTACAAATGGCCTATACTCGCGCCCAAAGGGCGCTTGAGGATAGGCTGCGGGCCGCCGAGGAGGAGCTACGCGACGCCTTGGGAGCCCGTTCTGCCCAGGATGCCCGCATCTGCCAGCTGGAAGCGGAGTGCGCCGGAGCGAAGGCGCATGCCGAGGGACTTGCTGCGTCAGCGCGGGAGTCGGCCGCGGAGGCTGCGCAGCAGGAGTTTCGGCAGAACGGGATGGCCTTTTGCAACAAGTCGCCTCGCTAGAGAAGGAAAAAGGCGAACTCGCCCTGACTCTAGCGGAGCGGGATCAGGCGCTTGGCGACGCTTCGGTAGTCGCATGGGAGGCCATGCAAGCACTGGAGAGCCATCTCCAAGGGCTTGTGGCCAAAGTACCGGACCACGCCTTCGGCCCGGAGGAGCTGTCGCGGACCCTTCGCTGGATCAAAGATGCCTCCGACGCTGCTCGTGGCGCCGCGATGACCTTCGGCAACCACTGTGCCTACGTGGCGTCCTGCATGGTGTGCGCGCTCCTGCGGCATCGTGGCTGCACGCACATCGCCGGGCTGGAGGACCCCCAGCTGGAGCTGCCCGGCGGGGCTGGAGTAATGTCTGGTGCCGTCCGCGCCGTTCGCGGCGCCATCAAGCACTTCTACGAGCGGATCTGGGACTATGTCAGGGTGGCCGCCGCGCAGGTCGAGCTCCAGAAGTCCCTTTACGGGGGGGGGGGAGCCTTGGCCAATTCCTGGACGAGGTCCCCCGACGCGACGAAGGTGGCGCTGGGGCCTCCGAGGGCGCCGAGGACTCGCAGGTGCGGCGTGGAGATAGCTAGGAGTAGGCGTGCGTTGTGATGTCCGCCCCTTCTTTGTGGATAAAGCACGTACTTGTTCTACAAACTGACTATTTGACCTGTGCCCCGGGCAGCTTCCTTGCTGGGGACGACTGCTTGCGTCCGACCTTGCAACCCGGCGGCGCCTTCGACGTTGGCAAAGGGCCGAGGAGTCGCTGAACTTTTGGGCAGGCCGATCCTCTTCGAGCGAGGTCCCGACCTTAGCGCGCGTTAAAGATGAGCCCACCGAATAGTGACTTAGAGCGCCAGCCCGGCTGGTGGGCCTTTGTACTTGTAAGCTTTTCGCAATGTATACATCTGCTGGCAGTTAGGATATGCGCCATGCGTTGTACGCCGGGTGGTCATGCTGTGCTGGGGCAAAATCTCCACCTTCGACGCATGCCGTTGACAGTAGTTGCGCGTAGACTGGTGCGTGCGGAGGCGGACCTCGACGCTACGACGTGTTTAGAGTTCGTGGACTGGCGTGTGCGAAGGCGCACCTCCGCACGACTGCTTGTTTAAGGTCCGTAAACCGGCGCGCGCGAAGGCGGACCCCCGCACGACGACCTGTTTAAAGTCCGTAGACCGGCGTGTGCGAAGGCGGACCTCCGCACGACAACTTGTTTAAAGTCTTGTGGACTGGTGTGCGCGAAGGCGAACCTCCGCACAGCGACCTGTTTAAGGTTCGTAGACCGGCGCGCGCGAAGGCGAACCCCGCACGACGACCTGTTTAAAGTCCGTAGACTGGCGCGTGCGAAGGCGGACCTCCGCACGATGACTTGTTTAAAGTCCGTAGACTGGCGTGTGCGAAGGCGGACCTCCGCACGACGACTTGTTTAAAGTCTCGTGGACTGGTGTGCGCGAAGGCGAACCTCCGCACAGCGACCTGTTTAAGGTCTGTAGACCGGCGCGCGCGAAGGCGGATGTCAGACCCGAATTTTTTTTTTCAATTCGGAATCTACTGTGTTAATTGCATTATTCCCTGGATCAGTAGATAATGCACACAGGAACATTGCTGAATCATTTCATACATCGCATAATGATATTACAGAGTCTGAAATACACCACGTCGGGTGAATGTTTACAAAAGGGGCCGCTTTGGCCAAATGACATTATTACAAACACACAGCGGAATCGAAAGCAAAAGTAAGACCCACAATCCACAGGCAAGCGACTGGAAGGGTAATGTGTGCATTATATGTCACCAGATGACCAGCAACATACGTGCACACAAAGCCTAAAGTCCACTTGTCTAAGCTAAAACGTCGTAGCCTACGCCTTAGTTCCTTTCGTTGTCCTTCTCCTCCGTAGCAGGAGCATCTTCATAGGCATAATGGTCCGGTGTCCCTGTACCTGAATTTTTGTCGCAAAGACGAGCGTGAGCACTCCGACCCCGTGCTCCGCGAGCCAACACACCTAATGCAATATCTAACATGTATGGCTAAATAAAGGAATGGCTCGGGTTCTTTTATTTGCAGGAGAGCTTTTGAATACAATTATATAAAAATTTCCTAAGACTTAGCATTTTTAGAAATGACTGAGTTTTTAAAGAAATACTCATGTATATCAGTGTTACAGAATCCATCCACCATTACATGGCTTCCGCACCATATATTTTCTTTCAGCGTTATAGCCGCTTAACTTACCACTGGGACGACACCCAGGACAATTCCAAAACCAGGGCCTTTCCACTGCCCTCCACTTTTCCATCCCACCCACAAAACATTTTGAAATAGAACTATATCTGGTTAAGTTCCCATGTCCGCCCTTGACCGTGGGCACGGCTATTCGAATAGTTTTGACTCTGCAGAGTTTGTACGCTTTCACCACAAGAGACAATCAACTCGTTACCCCACACGATTCCTTAGTCGTGTGGTTGAGCAGACCGTCACAATAACCGTTCAAAGTACCTCGCCCCTTCCATCATTTCACCCTATGGGGCGCTCCCACTTGCGGTGGGTCCCATACGTTGTGCGGGATGTTCTCCTTCTGAACGTCTAGCAGCTGGCTACTCCCCTGCTAGCCCGCCACAGCAGAACTTCACTCTCTACGAGTGTCCCATTCAAGCCGCCTCACAGACCGCCGCTTGCACTACTCCAACACCCTCTCCTATGAGGATGACTTTCGGGGTTTGGTACATCTACTAAGCCAAGCTATACTTTACAGACTTGTGGTTGTACGGTTGTACACGGGTCGACATGACAAGATTCAGTCCTTATTGGTATCCGGGCGGTCTACCACTAACCCACTTGTGCTTCCACTGCACCACATATTCACACCCTCGAACCAATCCGCCCAGATATTCAAGCATGTTGGGGTTTTTGGGAACATAAAGAAATCATACCAGCATATACCAGTCATTCCCGTCACGACTGCCCGAATTAATTTCTCATGAATAAAAAGTGATGTTTGGGGCAATTTCTCGCCCCAGGTTCCTAATCAATGCTAAGCATGGCATACAATTACGGACTTAATTTCGAAATGTTACGATTATAGTTTTGCTAGGGCGACAAGGTTCACATGCCCAAACATTTCAACGGATCATTATTAGCAAGCATTATATTAGGTGTATAACTATCATTTCTGGAAATGAACATATTTTACCACCTAAAATATCAGCATGCATGTTGATAATTTAAAAGAAATTAACTTTGCAAAAACATGGGTTCAAAATGATCAAAAGTGTTGACTCGCCTTGGTCACAGTGGGCGTCTTCTGGGTTGTCGGAAGCTTCTAGCGTTGCTGCCTCTGCCTCCTCCTCTTGTGCCTCGTAAGCTATTTTTAACGCGCGCGAAAATTTGGATAAAACGGAAAAAGGCAATCAGTAAACCAATAAACATTCACCAAAAGACCCAATTAAATTCAATACAAATTTTCTAGTTTTATTTGTTTTGGTGCTATAGTAATCCCATTTTAAATAGCTACGTTTAATCATACTCATTTTAATATGCTGCATTTTTAATTAGATTTGGATGTCATGACCTATGTTATTGATAATATCTTGTAGCCTATCTTGCTAGTGATTGATTTCTATACCCTTCAATTGAGGGGTCATTATTTCAGGTGACATTCTCTTTTAGTCACACTATTACTAAATCCTCTCTTTTGACAAGAAGCTAGAACAACTATTCATGCCACATCTATATCCAAGTGCTACCTTCTAACACATGATAATCATCCATGATTGAACATTGAATAAGCTTATTTATGTTTTAGCATTTTATGGAGGTCATTATTCATTGATTAGTTATTACTAGCAGTAACCCGTTCTTGCCCGATCAGTAATTAACCTCACTTACCCCTAACAAATCTTGTATTACTCATCAATTAATTTATTAAGTTTTCTATTGAATTTCCCTTTACTGCTTCTACTCGGCAAAAATATTATAGCTAAAATCTAATCTAAACATCACAGAGAGGGAGTCGAACTCGGGTGCGTGGGATGGGAGCAGGCAGCGCTAACCATCAGGCCTTCGGGTCTTACCTGACTGAGACGGGGCGGAAGGCTATTTGAGTCGAGGTAGAAACCGGAGCAGAGGGGAAGCTCGGTGGCGGCGGCGCCGGCGGCGAGGGACGACCGGAGTGGAGTCGGGGGCGGCCAGAATGGAACCACGAGGTCACGAGGAAGCCGTCGGTGGGGCCAGCGGCGGACGGAAGGCGCCGGAGTACGACCGGCGGCGTGCGGTGGCGGCAGTCTTGAGGAAGGCTCGTTGCCGGTGAGCTACAAGGCCGGGGAGGCTCGGCGGACCGCTCGGTTGACTTCACGACATCACGGAGAGGGTGTAGGTGATAGGAATCAAGAAATGGTGGGCGGTGAGGGAGATGGCTCGGCGGCCGGACTTGGGGAAGAGGGGGGGAATTCCGGCGAGGATAAGAGAAGGGAGGCCGATTGCTTTGGCGAGGAGTGAAAGGGGAGTGCGGGGAAGGGGTTGGTGGACTTGGCTGCCTTTGTATCTGCACGGTTGGAGCTAGCACCGGGAGGCTCGCCCGCCCCGTCCTGTCGGCAACGGCGGAGCAGCAGTGGTGCAGAGCAGGGGCATGATTCCGCTGCGCCGCTCGAGGAATGGCAGGGAGCTCGAGCCATGCGCCTGGAGGGGCTGCTCGGCTGCGCGGGGAGGAAAAAGAGAGCTGGCGGCAGTGGGATGGAACCGGGCATGGTGAGCAAGAAAAAGAGGCGGTGGCAGCGCGGGGGAAGAAAAAGAGAGCGGCGCAGGGTCCTGGCGCGGCTGGCCAATGGGCGGAGGCAACATCGTCCAGCGTTTCCGAGGCGGGGCGGAGGAAAGGAGGCGCGGAGGAAGGAGACGACGTGGAGACGGCTCGTCCGCGCAGCGAAGAAAAAGAAAGGAGGGAGGAGCCAGCGCGGGGGATCGCTCGGGCAGCAAGAGCGGGGGCGGCCGCGCTGAGGAAAATGGGGAGAGCGGGGAGTCGGGCTGGGCCGGATTGGTCTGGCCTGACCTCCCCTCTCACATTTTTTTTTATCTTTTTCTTTTGCTATCTTCATCACATGTATATGAAAATATACACATACACTTATAGTTTTATATATACAGGTATTTATGCTCTTTATTTACTGATTTATTTGCCTAGTGTGCCTTTTTTTTTGACCAACATTATGTGTATATGTATATATATGTATTCATATGTAGACCCATTTTTATTTACTTGCCACTTTACCTCTCATACCCTCTTCTTTGTAGATGACATTTTGTGCTTAATTACAATTCTCTCCGTATACTTTAAGGATCATCTTTTCAGATTCTTAATTTAGATTTTTAAATCTCTATTATTCAAACATATAGGTTTCTTTTTAGACCCTTTTAACTCTTAAATCCTTTTGCCAAATATTTAGAAAAGCATTCCAACTCCAATTGCAAATGGAAATACATTGCAAAATTAATTCAAAAGCTTTACATATTTCTGATTTAAATTTCAGGATGTTACAAACCTACCCCCCTTAAAAAGAATCTCGACCCCGAGATTCAGCCTAGCTAGTGATCCAGTCGGGGTAATCCTCTCGCAGTTGATCTTTGCGTACCCGGGTGGCTTCCTTCTTGGAACGACGACTTTATTATAATCGACATAAGTGGGTAGTCTGATCCTTAGCATTTTTTTTCTTTTTATAAAATCTGGATGGGCCATCTCTTGTAGGTATCAGGTCACTCTTGAGCTCGGCTACTTCCTACGGATTTGATTCTTCTGATATTTGTGGACATGCCTTGAGTTAGGATACCTAGAATACGTCGTGCTCATCTGCTAAACTTGCAGTCAACTCTAACTGGTAAGCTACTCTTCCTAGTGGCGCTGTGCCCTATTCCTTAGTACCTTGCTAGCCGGTCTATTACAACTATGATGCCTAAGGTCGGGGCTTAGTACTACCAGGTCTGCTAGAAAATCACATTTCCCCATAGCAACTCTAACCCTGGGACACACTAGGGTGGCAATGACTATCCAGCTAGTGGGTTAAGTACTAATGTTTTCTTTAGAGGATAGATAGGTAACCCTAATGTATCGTCTTATCCCTTGGATATAGACGAACGCAAAACTCCTAAATCAGTTAGTATTTGTACTGATATGGACTTGACAGAAAGCGTACCCATAAGAACTCCTATGGCCTCCTGAGCTTCCTCGGCCGTGATGTGATTGACTCGGCCGTGGTTTGGTGCTGATGTATTCTTACTGGCTGGCGAGGACTGCTGTCCCTTGTTGTGTACTGAGGCTTGACTGCGCATAGAGGCGGTTCCCAGGTTGATTCTCACTGGATTTGTCTGTCGTTGCGGGCATTGGCTAACAAAATGACCCTTTTCTCCACACCCGAAGCAGCTTCTGCTGGTGGCAGGGTTCGCCCTAGTGGACTGGCTTGCTGAGCGTGACATTTGAAAGGAGCCTCCACTCGAACGTGGTAGGGAAGATGTGGCTCGGGATCGCTCGGAACTTGAGAATGAGGGGTTGTTAAGGAGTTTCTGGATAACCCTCCCTTGGGGTTGCTGTACTGACAGCTTCCGCTTGTGGTTAGCCTCTAAGTTCTTCTTTTCATTTTCCAGGATTAGAGCCTTGTTCACCAGCTGGTGGAAGCTGGTGAAATCTTGGATGATCAACTGAACTCTCAATTCCGGATTCATCCCCTCAAAGAATCTGTCAATCTTTTCCTCTTCATCGGCTATGTCTTTCGGGGCATAGCGGGCTAATTGGGTAAACTTTGTAAGGTACTCATTGACAGTCATGTTGCCTTGTTTGAGAGTGCGGAACTCATTTTTCTTCATCCTCATGATTCCGGCCGGAATGAAGTTGGCCTTGAAAGCTGTTCTAAACTCTGTCCAAGGGATAGCTTCTGCATTATTCCCGATGGTGGCATCCTCTTGGCCTCTGGCAGCCAAGTAATTCTCCCACCATGCTGCTGCAGCACCCTGCAGTTGGTGTGCAGCAAATACCACCTTATCCTCCTCGGCAATCTTGGCCAGTCGCAGCTTTCTCTCGGTATCTCAGAGCCAGTCCTCGGCCTCTAAAGGCTCATCAGCAGATGCAAAGGTGAGTGGCCTTGTCCTCTGAAAGTCTGCTAAGTCAGCCCTATGACCGCTAGAGCTTCCTTGCTGACCATGGTAGATGGCCTGCAGCAGTTGAGTCTGCTGCGCCATCACCTGAGCTAAGGTGGTGCTATCTGGTGGGGGTGGAAGGTTATCATCTTGGTCTTGGCCCCTGCCTTGCCTTTCGGGCAAGGCTCCCTGGGTGGAATCTACTTCAGCCAGATTGGGGTTGGCGCTGGCCCGAGCCCTCGTTGTCCGGTGGCTGGCCATCTGCAGTTATAGTTCTGCGATTTAATACTAGTAGTAGGCAAATAAAAGGACAGTATCATTTCATGCAACAAAAACCATTAAGACAAACGATAAAATAGTTCCAACATAAAGCCTGCATTAACCATACAAACATCATATAGCCAGCTCTTTAGGCTGGACTTACTGTTACAACATCATAACAATTAAGAGTTCACATGACCGCTACTACAGGATACCAGAACCGATACAACAACTAGGATACATGAATTTAGTACTTGCATCACATACTGCAAGTACAACACGACCCCATCTACTCCTCCGTGTACCAGGCACCATAGTTGGAGGGGCTGTAATGTGGCGAGCGGGAGCGGGACCGACTACTACTGGGCTCCGATGGTTCATAGTCCGATGGAGTACTTGGGGGGCTACGGCTCTCAGGAGGCCCTCCCCGCCGAGGAGTGGGCTGGGGTCCCGGGGGTCGCGCGCTCTTACGTGCGGTCAGTCGAGTGCGGGGGCCTGACCCCAACGGAGGAGGTGCCGGTGCTGCTGTGGGTGCGGGGGCCTGTGGAGGCTGGGCCCTGGCGGCAGCTGCCTCTGCCTTGGCCTCCGCCAAGGCTTGCTCGCATTGGGCGAGCTGCTGCTGGAGAGACGTCATGGCAACGTGCCTGGTGAGGAGCTGCTGGCGGAGGGAGGAGATCTCCTCCAAGGCAACGGTGTGGGCCACCCCCATGGCCCTGGTGAGCTCAACCTGATGCGTGAGCATCGGGTCGTCCTCATTCTCTGGCATGGTGATTTCATTGTACTGTGCTCCATCTCGGCGCGTGGGGTGGTAGCAATAGGGGGCATGGCGTAGGGGGGCCCGATATATGTCGCATAGCCGCGCGGCGGCTAGACAAGCAGCGTCCTGAATCGCAGCGGCCCGAGTACTCCTTCGGTGCTCGGATGTGAACACATGGGAGGGATCGAGCTCATCCCTGGGGTATATGAATACCTCCATGATCCAGGACTCTTCTCCTCCAGTGGTGACCTTCAGTCCTCTGTAGATGGGTTGATCTTTGTACTCCAGGTGGTGTAGGAGCTTGCGCAAAATGCTGGCGAACTCCCCCTCATTGACACCGTGGGCTATGTAATCCCAGTGTCCCTCAACACCTGCTCCTGCCATCTGTAATTTAAATTACTAGTGTTAGTGACTTTCAAAATAAATAATGAATTATAGAGTAGAACAGATCTAAGAAGGGTACGAAAAAGAGGTAATATACTATATTTTTCGAAACTCTTTTTATAAGTTTTACAAACATTGTGGTCCTAATCCATCCTAAGGCTTTTACCCTACAGTCGTATGCTCTGATACCAGCGCTGTCAGACCCGAATTTTTTTTTTCAATTCGGAATCTACTGTGTTAATTGCATTATTCCCTGGATCAGTAGATAATGCACACAGGAACATTGCTGAATCATTTCATACATCGCATAATGATATTACAGAGTCTGAAATACACCACGTCGGGTGAATGTTTACAAAAGGGGCCGCTTTGGCCAAATGACATTATTACAAACACACAGCGGAATCGAAAGCAAAAGTAAGACCCACAATCCACAGGCAAGCGACTGGAAGGGTAATGTGTGCATTATATGTCACCAGATGACCAGCAACATACGTGCACACAAAGCCTAAAGTCCACTTGTCTAAGCTAAAACGTCGTAGCCTACGCCTTAGTTCCTTTCGTTGTCCTTCTCCTCCGTAGCAGGAGCATCTTCATAGGCATAATGGTCCGGTGTCCCTGTACCTGAATTTTTGTCGCAAAGACGAGCGTGAGCACTCCGACCCCGTGCTCCGCGAGCCAACACACCTAATGCAATATCTAACATGTATGGCTAAATAAAGGAATGGCTCGGGTTCTTTTATTTGCAGGAGAGCTTTTGAATACAATTATATAAAAATTTCCTAAGACTTAGCATTTTTAGAAATGACTGAGTTTTTAAAGAAATACTCATGTATATCAGTGTTACAGAATCCATCCACCATTACATGGCTTCCGCACCATATATTTTCTTTCAGCGTTATAGCCGCTTAACTTACCACTGGGACGACACCCAGGACAATTCCAAAACCAGGGCCTTTCCACTGCCCTCCACTTTTCCATCCCACCCACAAAACATTTTGAAATAGAACTATATCTGGTTAAGTTCCCATGTCCGCCCTTGACCGTGGGCACGGCTATTCGAATAGTTTTGACTCTGCAGAGTTTGTACGCTTTCACCACAAGAGACAATCAACTCGTTACCCCACACGATTCCTTAGTCGTGTGGTTGAGCAGACCGTCACAATAACCGTTCAAAGTACCTCGCCCCTTCCATCATTTCACCCTATGGGGCGCTCCCACTTGCGGTGGGTCCCATACGTTGTGCGGGATGTTCTCCTTCTGAACGTCTAGCAGCTGGCTACTCCCCTGCTAGCCCGCCACAGCAGAACTTCACTCTCTACGAGTGTCCCATTCAAGCCGCCTCACAGACCGCCGCTTGCACTACTCCAACACCCTCTCCTATGAGGATGACTTTCGGGGTTTGGTACATCTACTAAGCCAAGCTATACTTTACAGACTTGTGGTTGTACGGTTGTACACGGGTCGACATGACAAGATTCAGTCCTTATTGGTATCCGGGCGGTCTACCACTAACCCACTTGTGCTTCCACTGCACCACATATTCACACCCTCGAACCAATCCGCCCAGATATTCAAGCATGTTGGGGTTTTTGGGAACATAAAGAAATCATACCAGCATATACCAGTCATTCCCGTCACGACTGCCCGAATTAATTTCTCATGAATAAAAAGTGATGTTTGGGGCAATTTCTCGCCCCAGGTTCCTAATCAATGCTAAGCATGGCATACAATTACGGACTTAATTTCGAAATGTTACGATTATAGTTTTGCTAGGGCGACAAGGTTCACATGCCCAAACATTTCAACGGATCATTATTAGCAAGCATTATATTAGGTGTATAACTATCATTTCTGGAAATGAACATATTTTACCACCTAAAATATCAGCATGCATGTTGATAATTTAAAAGAAATTAACTTTGCAAAAACATGGGTTCAAAATGATCAAAAGTGTTGACTCGCCTTGGTCACAGTGGGCGTCTTCTGGGTTGTCGGAAGCTTCTAGCGTTGCTGCCTCTGCCTCCTCCTCTTGTGCCTCGTAAGCTATTTTTAACGCGCGCGAAAATTTGGATAAAACGGAAAAAGGCAATCAGTAAACCAATAAACATTCACCAAAAGACCCAATTAAATTCAATACAAATTTTCTAGTTTTATTTGTTTTGGTGCTATAGTAATCCCATTTTAAATAGCTACGTTTAATCATACTCATTTTAATATGCTGCATTTTTAATTAGATTTGGATGTCATGACCTATGTTATTGATAATATCTTGTAGCCTATCTTGCTAGTGATTGATTTCTATACCCTTCAATTGAGGGGTCATTATTTCAGGTGACATTCTCTTTTAGTCACACTATTACTAAATCCTCTCTTTTGACAAGAAGCTAGAACAACTATTCATGCCACATCTATATCCAAGTGCTACCTTCTAACACATGATAATCATCCATGATTGAACATTGAATAAGCTTATTTATGTTTTAGCATTTTATGGAGGTCATTATTCATTGATTAGTTATTACTAGCAGTAACCCGTTCTTGCCCGATCAGTAATTAACCTCACTTACCCCTAACAAATCTTGTATTACTCATCAATTAATTTATTAAGTTTTCTATTGAATTTCCCTTTACTGCTTCTACTCGGCAAAAATATTATAGCTAAAATCTAATCTAAACATCACAGAGAGGGAGTCGAACTCGGGTGCGTGGGATGGGAGCAGGCAGCGCTAACCATCAGGCCTTCGGGTCTTACCTGACTGAGACGGGGCGGAAGGCTATTTGAGTCGAGGTAGAAACCGGAGCAGAGGGGAAGCTCGGTGGCGGCGGCGCCGGCGGCGAGGGACGACCGGAGTGGAGTCGGGGGCGGCCAGAATGGAACCACGAGGTCACGAGGAAGCCGTCGGTGGGGCCAGCGGCGGACGGAAGGCGCCGGAGTACGACCGGCGGCGTGCGGTGGCGGCAGTCTTGAGGAAGGCTCGTTGCCGGTGAGCTACAAGGCCGGGGAGGCTCGGCGGACCGCTCGGTTGACTTCACGACATCACGGAGAGGGTGTAGGTGATAGGAATCAAGAAATGGTGGGCGGTGAGGGAGATGGCTCGGCGGCCGGACTTGGGGAAGAGGGGGGGAATTCCGGCGAGGATAAGAGAAGGGAGGCCGATTGCTTTGGCGAGGAGTGAAAGGGGAGTGCGGGGAAGGGGTTGGTGGACTTGGCTGCCTTTGTATCTGCACGGTTGGAGCTAGCACCGGGAGGCTCGCCCGCCCCGTCCTGTCGGCAACGGCGGAGCAGCAGTGGTGCAGAGCAGGGGCATGATTCCGCTGCGCCGCTCGAGGAATGGCAGGGAGCTCGAGCCATGCGCCTGGAGGGGCTGCTCGGCTGCGCGGGGAGGAAAAAGAGAGCTGGCGGCAGTGGGATGGAACCGGGCATGGTGAGCAAGAAAAAGAGGCGGTGGCAGCGCGGGGGAAGAAAAAGAGAGCGGCGCAGGGTCCTGGCGCGGCTGGCCAATGGGCGGAGGCAACGTCGTCCAGCGTTTCCGAGGCGGGGCGGAGGAAAGGAGGCGCGGAGGAAGGAGACGACGTGGAGACGGCTCGTCCGCGCAGCGAAGAAAAAGAAAGGAGGGAGGAGCCAGCGCGGGGGATCGCTCGGGCAGCAAGAGCGGGGGCGGCCGCGCTGAGGAAAATGGGGAGAGCGGGGAGTCGGGCTGGGCCGGATTGGTCTGGCCTGACCTCCCCTCTCACATTTTTTTTTATCTTTTTCTTTTGCTATCTTCATCACATGTATATGAAAATATACACATACACTTATAGTTTTATATATACAGGTATTTATGCTCTTTATTTACTGATTTATTTGCCTAGTGTGCCTTTTTTTTTGACCAACATTATGTGTATATGTATATATATGTATTCATATGTAGACCCATTTTTATTTACTTGCCACTTTACCTCTCATACCCTCTTCTTTGTAGATGACATTTTGTGCTTAATTACAATTCTCTCCGTATACTTTAAGGATCATCTTTTCAGATTCTTAATTTAGATTTTTAAATCTCTATTATTCAAACATATAGGTTTCTTTTTAGACCCTTTTAACTCTTAAATCCTTTTGCCAAATATTTAGAAAAGCATTCCAACTCCAATTGCAAATGGAAATACATTGCAAAATTAATTCAAAAGCTTTACATATTTCTGATTTAAATTTCAGGATGTTACAAACCTACCCCCCTTAAAAAGAATCTCGACCCCGAGATTCAGCCTAGCTAGTGATCCAGTCGGGGTAATCCTCTCGCAGTTGATCTTTGCGTACCCGGGTGGCTTCCTTCTTGGAACGACGACTTTATTATAATCGACATAAGTGGGTAGTCTGATCCTTAGCATTTTTTTTTCTTTTTATAAAATCTGGATGGGCCATCTCTTGTAGGTATTAGGTCACTCTTGAGCTCGGCTACTTCCTACGGATTTGATTCTTCTGATATTTGTGGACATGCCTTGAGTTAGGATACCTAGAATACGTCGTGCTCATCTGCTAAACTTGCAGTCAACTCTAACTGGTAAGCTACTCTTTGTTTATACTCATGCCAGAGAGTGCGTGCAGGGGCGTCCCCCCACACGTCTTTGTTTATACTCATGCCCGTATCGTTGACGGAGAGTGCACACGCGAACGTGCGTCTTCGTTTATACTCATGCTCGTGTCTTTGACGGAGAGTGCACACGCGAACGTGCGTCTTCGTTTATAATCATGCCCGTGTCTTTGACGGAGAGTGCACACGCGCACGTGCGCCTTCGTTTATACTCATGCCCGTGTCTTTGACGGAGAGTGCACACGCGAACGTGCGTCTTCGTTTATACTCATGCCCGTGTCTTTGACGGAGAGTGCACACGCGAACGTGCGTCTTCGTTTATACTCATACCCGTACCCCTGGCTACGGAGAGTGCACACGAGAATGTGCGTCTTTGGTTTATACTCATACCCGTACCTCTGGCTACGGAGAGTGCACACGCGAGCGTGCGTCTTTGGTTTATACTCATACCCGTACCCCTGGCTACGGAGAGTGCACACGCGAACGTGCGTCTTTGGTTTATACTCATACCCGTACCCCTGGCTACGGAGAGTGCACACGCGAACATGCGTCTTTGGTTTATACTCCGGGAGTACGCGCGTAGGCGAAGCCTCCGCGCGCTCTCGCCGTATCTTTTTGCACAAATGAAAACGGGTGGCGACAAACGGAACTTTTTTTCATTCCCGTTTGCGTGGGTACGCAATTACATGTGGCGGAGGTACTAACCACTTGTGATGGCGCCGCGGGTCCCGCGATGTGGTGCCGATTCTAGGTGTGTTGTTGGTCACTGCGACGGGGATGTCTGGTGCCGTGCTCGATGCGCCGGGCCATGTCCTGATCGCCACGAACGGTAATGATAGCCCGGGGCCCCGGGAGCTTCATGCATAGATAGCCGTGATGCGGTACCGCCTCGAAGGAGTTGAGGACCGGACGCCCCAGTATGGCATTGTAAGGGTATGGGAGATCGACGACGTCGAATATGGCATCTTCGACCCTTGCATTGTCACCCTGGCCGAAGGAGACCTGAAGGCATATTTGACCGAGCGCCCGTAGAGGTTGTCCTCCTAAGCCTTGCAGCGGGACTCCCGATGGGCTGAGGCGGCTTCGGGGGATCCCCATCTGGTCGAAGGCTGCCGCAAACAGAATGTTCGCGGAGCTGCCGCCGTCGACTAGGGCACGTCCCACGTCGCATCCCGCTATTACGGCCCGGACGACCAGGGGGTCCTGGTGAGGAAGCTCCACGCCTTCGGCATCGGCGGGGGTGAATGTAACCTCATGTTGTGCCCAATCCGGCGGTGTCTGTGCTGGATATGCCGCCACGTGGTGTAGCCTTCGTACGTAGGCCTTCCGCTGCCGTGCCGAGGCAAAGTCCAACGAGGAGCCTCCGGAGATGACGTTGATAACCCTGCGGTGGCTGGCCTCCGGAGCCTGCAGCTGTAGAAAGCCCTCCTGAGGCTGCTGCACGTGGGCCTGAATCCGCAGCGGACCCTCGTGAAGCTGCGTCCCTTGTGCCTGAATATGCACAGGGGCTTCGTATGGGTGCTGCACGTGGGCCACCACGGGCGGGCGTGCTTCCAGGTTCCTGTCCCTGGTGACGCTCTCGCGGAGCGCCGCGATAGAGGTGCACGTGCGGGTGTCGTGGTTGCCACGACCATGGACTGCGCACCACAGCCCCTGGTGTTGGTCGTCGTAATCTCCGCGGCCTTTGTCGTCGCGGCCCCGTCCACGGCCACGCCCCCGGCCTCGGCGCCCCCGACCGCCCAGACCCGCGGGAGCGCTTTCGTCGGAACCGCCTTCGATGTCGAGGACGTAACGGCCTTGCCGCGACTTCTGCTGGCCACGCTTGGGCCTATCGGATGATTCCTTGTGCGGAGCGTCCTTGGACGACTCCTGCTTCCGTTTCCCCTTCGACGAACCGTCCTTCGGCTGGTCTTCGGCTTTTGCCGAGGCACTGGCCTGGTTGGTGTCGGAGTCGTCGCCTTGCCTTCGCCGCGCGTCTTCTTCTGCCCTGGCGTATTCTTCCATTTTGTCAAAGAGCTTCGCCACTGTCTTGATTGGCTTCCGCGCGTTGTACTCGGCCATCGGGCCCGGGCGAAGGCCTTGTATGGCTGCATTGACAACGGTGGTCTCATTAACGTCTCTGACTTGACAACGTATCTTCGCGAAGCGTTTGATGTAGTCCCGGAGCTTCTCCGAAGGTTTTTGCTTCACCGCGAAGAGCTGGTCCGCGTCGACCCGCTCGACATAGTTTCCTTGAAAGTTGTTGTGAAGGTGGTCGCGGACCTGCTCCCACGCGTAGATGGAGTTCGGCTCTATGGTAAAAAACCACGAGAGCGCCACTCCTTGCAACGCGAGGGGGAGTCCTTTCGCCTTTGTGGTGTCATCTCCGCCCGCGGCCTCGATCGCGGTTTCGTACAAGCGTACGAACTCGCGGGGGTCCGTGTCGCCTTTGTAGGGCTCGATGACACTAGGGAATTTGAAGTCTTCGGGCCACGCCGCTTGCTGTAGCCCTGCCGAAAGCGGGGACTCCGGATCGACGCGTCGTAGCGGGGCGCGGCTGGATGTGGGGGCGTCGCGGCTGTCCGCCCTTTCCGGCGTGGGCTCTAGCGCGGCCGCCGACGCGGCCTGTTGGCTCCGAGCCTCTTGTATGCCTCGGACAGCCCCGCGAAGATCCCCTAGCTCCTGTTGGAACGCTTTGAGGGCCGCCAGCAGGGCGCTTTCCACCGCCTGCGCGGGCGGGACCGCCGGCGCACCCAGCGGACGGGTCGGCGCGGGCACGACCGCGTCGCGAGCTCCCGAACTGCCGGTCGCTCCGTTGTGGCTACCTCGAGCTGCCCGGTCCGCGCTACCGGCGAGGGCGGCGAGGTTGGCTGCTGTCGCGTCGGCGGGGTCGGCCGTCGCCGCGCCAGCGTCGACGTCGTCGACCACGGGGTTGGCCGTCGCAGTGCCGGGGTTGGCCGTCGCAGTGCCGGGGTTGGTCGTCGCAGTGCCAGGGTTGGCCGTCGCAGTGCCAATGACGGGGTCGGTCGTCGCAGCGCGAGCGTCGACGTCCTCGGCCACCATGCCTGCGTCGCCACCCGCGCCCGCAACAGCCGTTGCCGAAGCCCTGGTACTCATGCGACGCTCCGACCCGGCCGCCTTCTTTCCCTTCGCCGCCGCTGACGAAGCTTTTTTCGGTGCCATCCTTCTTCAGATTTCAGGCTTGCTCCTGTCCTCCCAACGGACGGCGCCAACTGTTGTGGTTACAAACCAAACAGAGAGAGAGATGGTAGTGGAGAGTGAGTAATGGCTTGGGTCTTCCCCATGGCCTGTACTTCATATATATATATATACATGGAGAGTGCTTTTACAATTATACCCTTACATCTGAGTATCCCCTCCAGGGGCATTTATGTCACTACACATGGCCTATTCTGGACCTCATTCCCTTCTACCAGGCCTGCTGGGTTTAGGTGGGGGCCACCCCTACAACACACAACAAAAAAGGATCTACCAGAGTTCCTAATGTCAATTAAACTAGCAGGATCTTAGTGTTGAGCTAAACCTAATTATCCTTAAGCACACAATAACATCCTGCTTTTTTAGGTGCATATTGCCTAACCAAACCACCTGTGGTATTACAAACATTGCACTAAACGAAAATGGCAACATTTCTAATATTCCCATGATCTTTGCACAAGACAGCCCACACACAGATAACAGAAGCAAAATGAGTGGCGCCACGCACCATAATTCACAATTCAGTTAGCATAATCAACATTAAACCAAAAGACACCCTCAAGATCACATCACAATCAAGCACGGTATGATCAAAATGCACAACCTTTCTTCTTCCCCTCGATCGATCAGGGCATCTCGCGGAGGAACCCCAGCTCGTCCTCGCGGAACCCCAGCTCGCTCAGCTCGGCCGTCTCGTTGATGTTGATGCCGCTGCAGCCCTTCTCCCCCAGCCCGTCCGCCTCCGGCGCCACCCCCGTCGCCTCCGCCTCAAGATTGGCGGCGGCGGCCTCCTCCTCCTCTGCCTCGGCGCGGGCCCTGCCCTTGAGGCACACCCCGACCTTCTTCCTCGAGGTGGGGCACGCGCGGGCGGGCGTGGTGGCTAAGGGGGTGTCGGCGGCCACCACGGCGGGGGTAGGGGGCGGAGGAGAGGAGGGGCGCGGGTCGGGGGGCGAAGGAGAGGAGCGGCGCGGGTGGGTGGGGAGGAGAGGAGCAGCGCGCGGTGGGGGCGGGGGCGGAGGAGACGAGCGGGTCGGGGGAGGAGGAGACAAGCGGGGCGGGTAGGTGGGGAGGAGAAGGAAAAGATCGAATCGGTACGGAGGGGAACTGTGTAATGGCAGTGATGGGTAATTTTATCTCAACTCCATGAGAGAGTACAAAAGTCCAAATCCTGGAGTACCCTTTGAGGTGCTCAACAAAAAACGTGGAGTTGGTCCTCAACTCCACCTTTTTCTTGGAGCGGAGTTTTAGGAGCTGGAGGTGTTTGGCAAGACAAAAGTGGAGCGGAGCTGCAAAATCTGGAGTGGAGTAGTCCCAAACAGGCCCTAAGGTCTTGTTTATTTAGACTTAGATTTTTTGGCTTATAACTGAAAGCCAACCTTTTGGCCTGACCAACTTATAAGCAGGGTGCTTTTAAGCTTAAGCTAGGTTATTTGGTAGTTTGGCTTTTTTAGAGATGGTTGGCTTATTGAGATACAGGTGAAGGATAAAAAAGACTGAATTATCCTTGAGGGTTTTGATTAACTGTTGAGTATATAAACGGAGCAATGACCAATATACAGATGTTGTATGTGCAAGCCGAATACAAAGTCAAGCCAGATATTGTACCTTCTGCATGTATAAATGAAAAGGAAGCACATACCTGATGCAGATACATACATGCTTAACATTTTTCAGTTAAATATATTATTTGATTGGAAGGAATTATTGAGCCACATTAAATATTATCAGGTGAACTCTAATTTAATTGGGTCTTTAATTATTATATTTAGAGATACAGAGCTACTAGTTATATATTTATATGCAGGGCCATATTCGTTCTGTACGCACCTAAAGTGAAGATGTGTTCAGAAGGTCTCGTCGATACTGGTGCATCGTTCATCACTTCAAGTGTACAGGGTGATGAGGACATTCCAATTGGATTGATTACACAAGCACGGGCTAAAAAAATTAATCAACAGGTGAATTCACTCCTAATTGAATTTAGTTATAATTTACGTAAGAACTGGATAATACCCCATTCCAATGTGTTGCGTGTTCTCAAGTTTAAACGATGTAAAGCTTTTAGAATTAGAGCCATGGAGGAGTAATTAATGGAGAAGAAATACTTGGAGTCAAGTAAGGGAAGACACGTTCAAGTCCTCATTGCCATGTCAGATCGACCACAAGAACAATCAAACTCACAAGTTGCTTCGGACATTCAAATGATTTCAATTGGTATCAAAAATTACCTTTAGATCAATCTGATCGACCTCATATGTGTTTAGGACCATTCGATCCACACCGGACGCTCGTAAAACCTTCGGAACGTTCAGACCCGTCTGAATGGTTTTGATTGCCCAAACCGTCTGATTAGCATTGGACACTCACATGCTTCGGAGACATTTGGACCGTTCCGAACGATCGCACCGTCTGATCTTCTACAGACTGCCCAATCGCCTTGGAAACATTTGGCCCACTCCAAATGAGCCGTACCGTCGAATCTTCAACAGACTTCTTGATCACCTTGGAGACATTCAGATCACTCCGAACGTTCGTTCATTCTGTGACATTTGATTGGTTTTAGATGGTAGATAGCGATGGTGACGTTTGGAGTGCTCCGAACGTTCGCCCTTCTGTGTCGTTCGATCAACTTTGGACGGTCGATATTTATGGTAACATTTGGACCAGGTCGAATGATCCCACTGTTGGATTGGCTGGAGACGTTTGCAGCCGTTCGATTGACTTAAAGGTGTTCAGAACAGTATAACCATACTTCTGATCGTATATCTGGCATATAAAGATAATAACTTTCACATACGAGATCCGATTGAGGTGAATCTTGGATTTGTTGGAAGGCTTATTTCAAAGGCTACATAATAGAGAAGGATTTATCTTCAAAAGCATTATGGTTTTTTATTTTTATTTCCTTTTTGTGATAGTCCGAGTCTAAAACACGTAGGAATTGTGTAGGAGATCGGGCACCCCACATCAGTATCCTTCTAATTAATATGTATTAATCTTGTAATTAACATTAGCCGAGCAAACATTGCAATTAGAATTTAAACATTGCAATTTATAGTAAAAGTAACATGTACCTATCATATATATTGCATATAAATGTGAATTATCCTATTGTCTGTACTCTTACGAACATCAAGGAATTAGCAATACTTTCACGAAAGGTACATACAAATTAGCAATACTACTCAAACAATGTATGGGCCTATTATTAGCCTCAACTTCCTCCTTACAAATCTGGCAAAATGCCCTGTTCGAGAATGCATCACATCCCAATTTGCCTTGGATAGATGAAGTAGATTCATCTAGACACTTTTCATTCCATATGCAATACACAGGAATTACAACAATTGTTTCCATTTGCTCAGATTTCAAGCCAATATTCATTAATGTAAAATTACTGTACAAAGAAATCTTATGTCGAAAAGAACAGGATATATGAATAGAGGCTGAAATTCAAGAGAAATAGGATCGATCTTCTGAAGAGCATTCAAGATCATGTACAGTTCAAACAATGGCAGATCAAATTTGAATAGAGGCTGAAATTAGATCATGTTCCATGTAATTAATCAAATAGTGGCACTAATAGAGCCTGAAGAACTTTGTAGAATGCCACCACTAATTGAGATTCTAATTATACAAAATTTACTTGTATTGCTTCCGACATTCCATGAGAAAGTTCATAATGATGAATTCCTTCATTAGTTGAATGCTCACAATGTCTTTACATCTAATAGCATAATTGTTCCATGCATAGTTTGTGCAATATTCTCAGACTTCATATTTTGCATGTAACAACCACAAAATTGGGGAAAAAGGAGCAGGTGAGCAGCAGTACCAAGATAACAACGGTGGATCTAGGTTGAAGTGGACAGCGTCGAGAAGGATCTCGTGAGGAAGAAGACGGGACAACAGCGGGTCGATGTCGGTGATGAGGAGGCCTGCGGCGTCGACGGCAGTGGGATGGATGTCGGCGGTGTTGGGGACGGGGAAGTGGACTTCGGGAATGCGGGAGGGTGGCAAGGCTTGGGGGACGCGGTAGGGTGGGGGGCTCTGGGGACGGGGAAGAGGACTTTGGGGACGCAGAAGGGCGGCAGGGTAGGACACGCCGCAACCAGTCGCCTAGGTGACTCGGCCGAGAAGGGGAGGGGTAGGAATATGAATGGTTTGGCTGGACGACGGTGTATATAGGATGACATTTTGGGCGTAATTTTCATGAAATCTAGTGGCAGATAGTTATTTTGACTCTGCAAAAGTCAAAAAGCACTACATTGCAGGCTTATGGCTTTTAGTTATAGGCAGGCTTTTGACTTTTACAAAAGTCAAGAAAAAATCTATCGTTTGTTTAGGCTTTGACTTTTCTCCTTTTAATCCAAGAAAAAAAACTGAAATAAGTATGGTCTAAGTCAACCCAAAGTTAACGTACACTTTAGAATATCAGATCATTTCGTACGTTCCAAAGAAAACGGAAGCGACAATTCTAGGGTTTCGGACCAGGTATTTTTATTTCCCCTGTTCCACTGTTTGAAGTTGATGCCACTTGCAATATACATATTTAGTGTATGATCTCCATGATTAGCTGGTCTTTATATAGGTTGAACTGAAAGAACTTGTATGGTATGTTCCAGTAGTCTGCGCGTCTTCTTTTTTCTCACACAAGTTGTCGTTTCTCTTTGTTAGCTGATTCACGATTCGCAATTTTCCATTGGATTTACCAAGTCAGCACTATAAAATACAACCAAATAGATTCTAGTACAGGTAATCAAACAAACAATTTGCCCATCAAATACAAGGAGGAGCATACCCATTTGCATTGTCCCATCCGTGTTCTTTGTATGAGGTCATCTTCCAATCAAACAATACACTTTTAAGCACGTCACCGGAGCACGCATGGATGCACCACTTGCACACGGCTAAATTACGGAGAACAGTAATGAATCTATGGGTCTTGTTCTTTTGAGCTGCAACTAATAGGTATTATTTATATTTTTGAGACATCGGCGAACGACGGAGATACCAACGTGAATATATATAGTTTTAGGTTTAGGAAATTATTTGAAGAAATAGCTTTAAGAAACTTTTTAAATAAGCTAGTTCATTTCGATTTTCAAAGAAGATAAAATCAAAAGCAGAAAAAAAGAAGAAGAACAGCGCTATGATCTAATGCAGCACTACCACGTTTTTTTTTGTAACCTGAAAAAAACCGAGCATGGCTGGTAGTGGGCCAGAAGTCGACCCATCCCCTCCCCCACCAAAACCCCACGCCGCTAAACTCTCCCCTCCCGCCGATCACCGCCGCCGCCGCCTCCCAATCCCATGGACGAGACGCACCTCCTCTCCGTCCCCCGCACAGCCGCCGACTCCTCCTCTCAAAGCCACCCTGACTCCATGGACGCGGGCCTCGTGATGTGCGATTCCGGTCCGCCCTTCACCGAGCGGCCTAGGGTTGCGGTGCCGCGCGCGTCCAGCGGCCCGGGCCAGGGCCCCGAGGTGCAGGTCCGAGCGCTCGTCTCGATGGCCGGAGGGCTCTACCCGTTGGCGCGGGCCGAGGCGCTCCGCGGCCTCGCTGCGGTCCTCGAGAAGGCGGATGCCGGCGGTGGGGTTGTGAAGTGCTGCTACGGCTGCGCGGTGGAGTTGCTGAGGGACGATGACGAGGGCGTCAGGTTGGCTGCTGTGCGATTGGTGAGGTCTTGTCCTTCTTCGGTATTTTTGCTCCATTTTTGTTGTTGTTGTTGTTGTTGTTGCGCTTGTACGCTTATTGGGGTTACATTTGGGTTACATTTGAGGATCTCCTTTCTTCGGTGGATAGATTGGTCTATGTGTGGAGAAGTTTGCTGCGAGAGAGGAAGTGGATGGCAATGGTGATGGTGACCAAATGGACCTGATTTTTCTACAGGTATGGTTACAATTCGTGCTGGATTTGGTGGTCCTGCAAAGTAGGATTGAATAGCTGAGTGCGCGGGCTAATCTTCATGTAATTTTAAACCTCTAATTTAGTCTAATACTTCCTTTGTTCCTAAATGTAAATTCCAGGCTTCTAAACTTTGAAATATATAGTCATAAGATGGGCCCAAAATAATTTGATTCTAGGAGGATGTTTATTTTTTTAACTTACAAGACCTATATTTCTCGCAGTTTACAATTATGTTCCTATCACCAGGAATCTTTTTGACAGTATAAGGTGAAAGTTCTTATCTCAAATGAGATTTATTATTGAAATGTACAGTTCTTAATTGTACAACAACAAAAAAAGTTTATGCATCGAAATATCCTTGTGCATTTCATATTTGTAAATAACAGGTTTTCTTTCACCTGAATGCTTACTACTTCCTTCCTCTTTCTGGCTCCTCTATTCAGCTTAGCTCCATGGCTAGGGACATGTGTACAAAAGTGAGAATTGAAGCATTCAATGCACTTGCTAAAATACACAGAGTCTCTGAGGGTGTTTTGCTACAGTCATTGTCTAAGAAGGTCATAAAAACTGACATTGGGAGTGGTTCTATCAGCAAAGGGAAAAAACTACCTCCTAGATTATTATTTCCCTGTGCTGCTGGCATTTTTGCACATGGGATCGAGGATGAGTTTTATCAGGTCATACCATTTCTCTTATACCATTTGATTGCCCTTAACACCGGTCGCCTTCTTTTGTTTTATTGTTGTTTACTCACTACAGGTGCGAACAGTTGCCTGTAAATCATTGGGAGCTCTTGCAAAGTTTTCAACCCAATATGCACAGAACGCCTTGGACTTGTTGATGGACATGATGAATGATGACACAGAAGCAGTTAGACTGCAGACTTTGCAGACACTATTCCATATGGCAACATATGGATATTTGAGTGTGCAGGAGAAGCACATGCATATGGTATTAACTATCAATATAGCGTGCCAAGTGTAAGACTGTAAAGCTAGATATATGAATTGGTTCTGTGTGCCCTAGTTATCACTTGTCTACATGTTATTCTCATGGCATTCTCTTAATTCATAACTAATTCTTATTATGTTTATAAACTATACCTTACAAATTGTTGGATTAACGGGAGAACTGCTATTAAGCTTGCAGCCTTTGCATTACTAACTATATTGGTTATCAATAATTACCCATCAAGCTGCTTATTGTCATTAGTCAGCATTCAACAATCTTCCTTTCATAACCTATGAGTGCACTACTAAAATGCATATGCACTTTGTTTCTTTGTAGTTGGTTGTTGGCTTTGTTGCTGCATGGTTTAGTGTCTTCGGCTAATCACATAAACTTATTACTCCGAAAATTGTTTCTTTTTGTCATTATTGTATGGAGATTTGAGGTAACCAGAGTTGAAATTTGAGGTAATTAGAGTTCCTGAAGCCAGTACTAGTGTCCTTAAGGAAGAGTACTGGCTGAAACGTTGTTGAGAGGAATGTTAGCATACAGTGATATACTGATCTGACAAAAAACTAGTTAAATTTTCTGGTTTCCAGTTTACTCGGTTTCTCAGTTTATAATATGAAACAGCGTATTTACATGCAAGGATAAGGAACTTGGCCAGCATCAGTGTGAAGTGTAGACCATTTATGAGATGTCCTAATTTGGAATAGAACAGTTCTACTTTGTAGTTCCTAAATATGTTGGTCCACTATTTCTGGTTCTGAGCCATGTACTGTCATGGTACAATGCGTACTTCCGCTTTCTGAAATTTTAAAAAGTTATGAATAATAAAAGGACATTGGATGTTTCAACCTATTTTTGGGTGAATCGTCCCTCTGAAGTCCGAGTGGCTTTTAATTTTGATTTGCACACATTTGAAAGATCTCCCAAATGATCAAAAATGTTGTAATTCATACATATAAGTATTTGTAGTTAGTCTTGCTAAATGCTAACTTTGGCAACCTTATGTCTGCTGTTGCTTTTGTAGTTGCTTGGCTTATTGATCGATGCCAATGCCATAATCCGAAATGCAGCACGAAAGATCCTAGGGTTAGTAAATCTGCCTAAACTTCAAATGTTTAAATCTGCACTTGATGGCCTCATTACGAGTTTGGAGAAAAATCCGGAGGTATGTTAGTATAATACCTTTGCAGAATAGTCACCATGCTTCTTGGTTGTCTCTCATTTTTCTATTCATGTTTGATTCTTTGCTGTTAAAAATAACATTTTATAATATTATTAGTCCAAGTTTGTTTCTGCTTTGTTTAATTGTGTACTTATGGGTTAGATCAGAGATCAGGCAATTGTGATTAAAGGTTGAAGGTTTTCCAAATTGATAGTTTTTGTAGCCAATGAGACAAACTCTTATTTATCCTGCTAAATCTTTTTTTCATTTTTGGTCAGTGCATAGGATATATAGCTTACTCTGTTACTCAAATTGTTTGAGGCGTTGAGCATATGATTTCATTTTTTCAGTAATTGACGCTTTTCTTCCATGGTGTAACTGTATTTATTACATGCAGGAACAAGATATATATGGTGTTCTGTTTTCCATCGGTAAGAATCATGGGAATTTTTCAGCCAATATAGCTAAACATTTGGCCAAAGAGGTATTTCTCCATTGCTTACTTCCAGTTGTATGTACATGTTAACTGTCTATATAAAATGACAGTTTTCACTCTTTGTGCTTGTGCAGTTCTGTCAAAATTCAGTATTTAAAGAAATTGACTTCACTTGTTCATTAGTGTGCACTGTACACTAACTATGAACTGCCCATTCAATAGTTCTCTCAAGTCTCAATAAATCAAATTTGCATTCCTTTTTTCTCTCATTTTTTTCTACAATGTTTCTCATACCTTCCTGGTTATAAAGTTCTTAACTATACACTCGATTTATTTTTCATATTTTCCTCTTCTGGTGTCCTCTTGTAATATTTTTTTTCTACATCTTTTTCTCCACCTCCTTTATTGTCTAGTTTAAAGGTGCTACTTGGCAATATCGTCTCCAAATTCCCCTTCCAAGTACATCAATTAAATCATGAACACCTAATTTGTTATGGGCAACATATCAAGTGCAATCGCCCCTGCGGTCAATTTCATGCAATCAACTTGGTTTGGGCACCAAATCAACATGACAAATTCAAAAAAAAAGAAAGAGATAATGTAGTCTATAGAGTGTTCTAGCATGCTTTAAAGTTTTAACTGCAAATACAAAAATATGTTAGAAGAAACCAAAAAAAAAAAAGTTTGCTGTGAATGGTAGCATTTGTCCTTTTTGTTTTCCCTTTCCCTTTTGATTTATCATTTGCCAATATTATCTCATTTTTGTTACTCTTAAAAAGAATGAATTTGAACTTGACATTTTACACATAGGTGGAGTAAATTGAGAAGTACATCTAGATTTTTTTTGGGGGGGGGGGGGGGGAGGTTCATGTTCATTTGGTGGCCAAACCAAAAGCAATCGCATGAGTGCACCACAAAGGGTGATTACATCGGATATGTTGCCTTTGTTATGTTATTCAGTGGTGAATGTCTACAAATCTATACTGCATTATCTCTATATTTGCTATTTCTTCAATGTTTCTATATTATTATGGTGTTTGATGTATGAATTATGAGCTCCCAGGTTTATGTTCATTTGCTACAAGTATAGCAATATTTTCTTTGGAATTCTTCCATCAAGTTTTTTGTCCCTTAATATTGCATTATCTGTATGTCATAGATCAGTATGGTATCCAATGGAGAGCTGATATTGGACAAACCTAGGATCAAAGCATTATTAATAGTGTCTATCTCGGCACCTTTTTCTGATGTCAAACACAACAAATTGGATATACCTGCAGTTATCTTTTCACATGCAATTCCCCTACTTGGGAAGATCTCACGTGCACTCGGAGAACAAACTAAACAAGATTCACTCTTATCCTACTTGTGTCAACAAAGTGGAATGCCATTTTGGGGAAAAAGGTTAGTGTCTGCGGAGGTTGCAGAATCTGAAGGCTGCAGTGTTGAAACTGTGGGGGAAACTCATGCTCAGACAGAAGGAATTGGAAAGGAAACTAATTGCTTAGATGAAGTTCTGATAATGCAATCTATTAGGCTTATACTAGAAACAGTTGTAGGAGCCTGGACTATGAGAAAGTCATGCAGTATACGTGAAGTTCGAACTATTCTGAGGTATCATTTACTCTATACCTTTTCTTTGACACAGACAATAGCTGTTACTCTATTTTGTGAATGCTTTTGATTTTCTTGATTGCAGAACATGCAAAGAAGAAATCAAGATATTAGCTGCAAATTCTCCTGAATCAACTGGTGCATTCTTGAGCTTTCTATGCGAGTATCTTGATGCAATACAGTTCATTGTTGAAATATGGCACTTGATTCAATTGGAGACTTCTTATGCTTTTGGCCCAACTTCACTTGATATTTTGCTAGAGAAGTTAGATACATCTGTGAGAAGGATGAAATGTTGTTATGCTGGATTGAATAGAGAACTGGAGGTTCAAGTCTTGGAGGTTGCTTTGTTAGCTAATTTATTTAGACTGTTGAACGTTGGAATTTGTTCAAAATTAGTGCTGGATAAGTTGCATTGGATAATTAATCGCGTAGAAGATCTGTGCACTGATGGATGCTGTGAGCTTTCTGACTTCAGCAAAGAAGTCAAGAAAGCATTTGATGCTAACTTTATTGCCGATACTCCAGTTGTCAATATTTGCACTCTGCTTGAAATCTTTCGGCTAAAACCAACGACAGATTTTGGAATGATTAATGCAATAAGTGCATTGTTGCAAGTCTGGGATAATGATTCTGAAAATCCATCGTCATATGTGTGTGGATTACCTGTGGGTGTCAGCTTTTACATATCTCTGTGCAATATCTCTAGTCATGACAGATTGTGGCTCCGCATGATTGCTGGTGAGTCCGTCCAACATACCTTCTTAGAGTTATCCTGTTTTGGAGGTAATGATGAGGTGAAGAGCTGCTCTACAGTTGTTCCTTTCTATGCTACTCCAATGGCGTGTTCATTTGTCCTGAGGGTATGTTTGATAATGGAATGCCCATATGGATGTACTGGCGCACATCAGGAAGGACATGGCGGGCCAAGAAACTGTGTAGTCCAACTATGTGATGAATTGGATGTCTACTTTGTTAGTAGTGAGCAAAGGTGACGAATAAATCGAGTGTGATCATATGCTCTTCATGCTTGTCTTATTCGGTATAATCTTTAATTAACATTATGCCGTTTCTTCTGCATCACTTGTGGTCAAGTAATGTGGATAATCGTGTTTTAATCACGCAAATCTGGTAAACAGCAGTAGCAAGGTGTCTCTTGTAGACTGTAGTCCATCGTATTACCAGATTGAACTGATTATTCATGTTCTTTATGAATGGGCGATTTTCTTAAGAGTAGAGCATGTGACTTAACAGAACTGTACCTCATAGTCAGTGATACAAGGAGCTCTGGAAAAAAGGATTCTGTTGGGCTAAGATTTTTCTAGCAGTTGCAGTAGCAAGAGCAAAACAGATGCGAGATGGGTTGTCTATTTTGTATTTTACACATGGCTCCGAAGGTACAAATAATCTATGACGTTTGTATTGTGGCTAATGTGCATTCATGGTCTCATGGATGCGTTCTGATGTGAATCTTGGTCTTGTATATGCAGGAAAAAAGGTGATAGATGATTGCTGTTGAGCGATGTCCTCTGCCGCCATTGGGACAAGGACTGATGGAATGAAGTTTAATCTACCGTTTCATTGAAAAAGGGAGCCGGCGCATGAGCCGTGTTTAATATACCAATTCGCTCAGTCATGTAGCACTTAGACCTCTGGATCGTTCGAATTCCTAGAAGGATGTATCGTGTGTGTGTGTGTGTATTTTATCCATTATGCCACATTGATGTTTTTTTTTAATAAAAGGAGATACCTTTTTTGTAGCCACTTTCATCTCCATATGAATTGCTTACCTCTACACCAGGGGACACATCCATATGTGTAACAAATAGGCTGACTTATTCATTTTCAGCATCTGATGACAATGAATTTTGATCTAAAGATGATAACATCTGTTGCATATTGGTTGAACTAGTAGCTCCGTCATTGCAAAGTCGACATATGCTTCCATCATCTCGGAGTAGAAAAAGCAAGGTGATGACAACTTAGACTCAAGATGTGAACAACTTTTTTTTTAATACAACTACTCATATTCCTTATGAATTAGTTCTATACTGTAAGTTAATCAATTATAGATGATCAACCTTATAATGATTTAGTATATACTGAATTTATCACTTCTCTTATTTATGTTAGTACTTACACATACACCAGTCATTAGTTCTCCCGCCTAGGGGTGAAATCGGGTCGGATACGGTCGGATCTCACCTTTCCCATATCCTAACCCACATTTTCTAATCGGATTCGGGTCGGATACGAATACAAACACGGATAATGTTGGGCACAAATATGGAACAAATACGTACCAAGACGGATACGGACACTATGGGTCACGAATATTTATTCGGATATCAAGTCGATGCAACAACCATTTTATACCACATAGACAATAGCAATGCAACCATTCCATACATCCATAATGCAACAATACATCGGTACTAAAGTCGTAGCATCACTGGACATACATCATTACTCATTAGTAGTTTTAACACTAAGAATATCACCCTCATGAGTCATAACCTCACATTTAGATCAGAGGTACAGTCAAGGCAAAAGATACATTTATATGACTATTGATGACATGTCACCATATTAGTCCTCGCAAAAAAGGCCTGGCCAAGCATCAGTTGCATTCACCCTCAATCACTATTCGCTGCCCCATCCTGAAAGACTTTCCATATGTAAAGCATAATACAATACAATCATAGAATTCGCAAGTTCATATGCAGCCCAACTTGTGACATTCATACACCAAGCAATACAATCTTCTGTTAGGTGCTTGATGTAAATGGTTGTGGACATGTGGACAAATTGCAATATCTACAACTCTAACATCTTGCTCTACCAAGATACAACTAACAAAGTGCGCCTGGACCAATATTGCAAGAGAACCACCTACATGACTAAATTCTGACAGTCCAGGTGCACCTGAAGTATGTAAAAGTGCTTACAACATGGAAAATTTGTAACAGAGCGAAGAGAATTTGTGCACATGTTTGCCTGAACTTTATGCTGTAAACGCAACTTTAAAACTCTGCTATCCGGTCCCAAGACTAAAATAACAGTACGTATGAGTAAGTGCCTAGAGACAGGATCAAAGGAATAGAGGTGGCAATTATATATTTTGGTTTCCCTCTTCCTCCCAATAGATGCACCCTTGGATTATTGAAATGCAACCAAACTGTAAGTCCATAGATAACCCCCCACAAATGTCATATAGCCACTAAGCAAAACATAAAAACACAAGCCAGTGAACCAAGGAAAAGTGATCTCACTAGGCAAAACATAAGAAAACACAAGTTCCATTATGGAATCTGAGAACATTCATAGGTCTGACTTACTGAGAGAAGATCATATGTAAAGCATAATACTAGCACCAGTAACAAGACAGGAGCACCAAATATATGTATAGAAACATAGATATGCTACTCCAGTCAACGAAACAGGATATCATGCTGTACATAATAAAGAAGTGGGCTAAATCGTCAGATAATCTGCTGTACAGGATATCATGCTTAGAGCTCTACTACTACTGCTACTTTCCAGATTCAAACAACAGCTGGCAATTTAATACCACAAGGAAAATTGATCTATCAGAGAAGTAATGAATAAATATATGGCTAATAGCAAGACTGTAATAGATAACGAGAAAGCTTAAAGCCTAGCATATGTCTCCAATTTGTCGCACTAATTTCACTGTCTATTGTCTGTATTGTGCAAAGTCAGGAAAGAACACATGATATTTAACTAACCTCTTCATCCATGTCTGTATTAGCACAATCTTTATCCTCTAGCTTTGTATCCAACTCATCAAGAATTGTTGCTATCTTGTCCTTAAATTGTCCTGAAATTAAAATTGACAAATTAAGCAACCAAATGGGAGATTATGTCAGTGTACTTCTTGAAATGATTCCAAACCTCGGAAGTACACTTCTTCTGTCTCTTGGCTGCAGGTTCAACATCTCCTGTGAATGCCCCCATCGTCTTCATCAGGAATAACGACAGTGGCCGTGGTTGTCTCATGTGGTACTAATGCATTCGGTGCTGACGATTTTGGTGCCAACGCCGAGTGATCTGTACCAACTACTGAGGTACCAGCCGCAGCCGGAGATGCCCCTGTGCTAGCACAGGCACTCACATTTGCATCACCACTACCCATCATAATTCATAAGTTTGTTTATCCTACAATCGAACATATAACATGTAAATTGAACATGTAACATGTATCAGGTACAATCGAACATGTAACATGAGCAAATATACACTCACAGAAAATATTCACCTAACATGTAAATTGATCTGAAGCTATATGTGTTCTACAATGCAAGCTTCTGGAGAGGCGGCAGACGGCAGTGCAGCAGGGTGAACCTAGTGCGGTTGTCTCCCAAACCCTAACCCTAACCGTGTCGGCGTCTAATCCAGAAATCATCCTCAAATCCCCTCTAGGCTCTAGGCAAATCCCCTCAAGCAAAGTGCTAAGCAAATCCCCTCTAGGCAGATCTGGCGTACCTCGACTTGGTGGCGTAGATCCGGTGGCGGCGAGGTCGAATCGACGGCGGTGAGGTCGAATCGCCGAGTGGATCTGCGGACGGGCGGAGGCGGTGCTGGGATGGCGGCCTGAGGACGTCCACGGAGGGGAAGACCAGGGGCGCCGCCGCGTCGGCCGTCGGGCACTCGGTGCCTGCCTTACGCCGCCTCGACCAGTGGATCTGCGGACAGCGGAGCCGATGCTGGGGCCTGGGAGGGGAAGACCAAGGGGCAAGGGCGCCGCCGCGTCGGCCGTTGGCGTCGGGCACTCGGGTAGTCGGCGTCGCCGCGTCGGCCGAAGGGAAATGAGATGGGGACCGATTGGGGAATCGGCCGAGTGGTTGGACTGTTGGAGCGCTGTCCGCTGTGGAGCCGGTGGGCGGTGAGTTCGGATGATTGCAAAGTAATCCGGGTAATACCCGAATAGTTAAGCGGGTAATATCCGAATTTTATACCGGATAATCCGTATCCGTCGGATACCGACCTCCCAAACCCGATACCGTATCCGCCAAAAATTACCCGTATTCGAATCCGATACCCATATAATTTTCCGGGTACCCGAATTTACGACCCGAATTTGACCCGCTTTAATATGGGCGGCGGGCGGACGGGAAATACCCATCCTGTTTTCACCCCTACTCCCGCCTCTCCCCGCGTGCTGAAGCCCGCGCAGGCCGCTAGGTAATATAAGGTTTCAGGTGACAACTGAGAGCAAAATGGTCTTTTAGCAGGGCCTAACGGAGGGGGTTTGACGGACTAGCCACAACAGTGGCATATAGTAGATAAAATTTGGAACACGATGACATGAAATAAACAAGGATTTATTCGGTGACAAATATTAGACCAGCGAGGTATTCAACGTCAAATAGTGGATTTTCTAAATAACAAACCATTGAACCGTGAAATGGCGCGTGCGTGGAGGACATGCGAGGAGGTCGTTCATGTTAACTAACCTCAGATGTGACCTGTGGTGACATTGATCTCGATTTTATTTAACATATCTCGACGGACTAGGTAGACCGGGCCGGCCAGCTCACTTAAACTACTTCGGCTGGATCCCTTTGACTAGAGTTTTGTACGTGTCTTGGAGAGAGACTTCACTACGTCCACGCACGTCGTCGTCCAAGAAGTGAAACGGCCTACGCTTCGGGTGTCCTGGCGGCGGTAATAAAAGGTTTCACAGAGCGATGTTTGGTTTCTTCTGCCGTTCTTGGACGCAGTGTGGCGTACGCCCTTGCGATACCTCCGGGTAACCAGGCAAGGACTTTCTGAACTTTTCTTTCTGAATCACTTAAATACTTTTTGTAGATAGTAAAGTGGTGCAAACAATTACATAAAAATTATACAACATAGCACACTATATCAGAAAGCTCCACAAAAAAATTTGTAATTTTTCACAACCATTTGCTACCTCTAAAAATTCTTAGATCGGCACATAACTGCTTAATCGTCTGGTTAATTATGCGTCGTTTTAAGAATTTTTAGAGGTAGCAAATGGTCTCAAAAAATTACAAAACAATTACACAACATACCACGATGCCTCAGGAAGCTCCACAAAAAATATCATAATTTTTTGAGCTCATTTGCTTTATTTACAAATTTAAAAAATTATAAATTACAAATTAGACATGTAATTAAATCAGCTAATTAGCTAGCTTAATCACCTGCCGTCCCGTGGGCGGGTAGTAGGTGTTTGCTGTCTACTCAGGGGGCGACAGGTGCCATACGTCGTCTGCTCCGCTCTGTCGCCCGCCCACTGGACGGCATAAACGATATTTTTATCAATACGGTGCATATACAACTATTTTTATAAATACAATATAAAAACGTGCCAAAAGTGGTTTTGATACCTCAACATTTGGATGGTATAGTACCTTCTGCAGCGCGAAACCGCAACGCGTGCCACCGAATATTTTCTCTCGTCATTACTCAAGAGGGCAACGTGGTGAGCCCGACCTGAGCTGAGCTCTGCGCCACTGTCCGTAGCAGGTTCGATCGGCTGATTCCCCAAGCGTGCGCACGGCACGGCGTGCGGACGCGCAAGACGCCGGCCGAATCTGCCCAAAACGATGCGGCCCGTGCCGCCCGGCCGCTTCCAGAATTTTCCCGCGGCCCTCGAGGAGGCGATAGGTACTCCTGCATCACACGCAGCAGAGCACGCGTGGCGCCGCGCGATTGGATAGAGTTGCGTCGCTAGGGTTTAATGCCTCGCCCGACGCGACGTGGCGGGGAATGGTTGGTCGGACTGACGTCACCGCTCGCAGAGAGATTCCATCCGCCCCCGATCCGCGCAAAGAGGTGCGCGAGCGAGGCAAGCAGCCCTGCCGTCTCACTGCCTGTGGGCCCAAATATATAGCGTCCCCACTCCTCAGTGTCTCGAGCAGGGATGACCCGGCCGTGGAAGACCCTTTCTCGCGTCGTCGCAGGCCCAATGGGCCCGAAAGCCCAGGTCCACAGGAGCACACGTCGCGGCAGGGCGTCACCTGCTGACGTCGCCGCATCATCCGGGTAGGTCAGGCACAACTCAACCCGCTCGTCTCATCATCGCATCAAGCGAGCCGCCACGTTGACGAGACCCCCCGCTCGCTGACACACGTGTCCCACCTGCAATGCGCGCCCACATGCAGACACACAAGAGTCCAAAGCAGACGAAGCGATAATGCCCCGATGGATTTAAGTGGCTATTAAACTAGACTACTATTCCTCTTCGTCACGATCGATTTATTTGCTCAGAAATAATAATGAGATAAGAAAAGGCGAAAAACAAAGGCAAAAGCTTCCTTCCCCTGCCTATATTGGATTCCGCACTGCACTACCGATCGCCCCCTCTCCGAGTCTCCCAGCCGCCGCCGCCGCGGCAGGAAACCTTAGGAGCCAATCCTCTCCGTTCGAATTTCAGGTCGCGGCCAATGGGCAAGGGCGGGCAGGACGAGGGCAAGCGGCGGGACGGAGCCGACTCCTCCGGGTCGGAGCCGGCCGCCCCGGCCTTCCCGGCGTGGGCGCGCTCGCCGAGCGAGTGCCTCGCGGAGCTGGGCGTCTTGGCGGACCGCGGGCTCAGCTCCGAGGAGGCGGCGGCGCGGCTGCGGCTGTACGGGCCCAACGAGCTGGAGCGGCACGCGGCGCCTTCGGTGTGGAAGCTGGTGCTCGAGCAGTTCGACGACACGCTCGTGCGCATCCTGCTCGCCGCGGCCGTGGTGTCGTTCGTGCTTGCGCTCTATGACGGCGCCGAGGGCGGCGAGGTCGGGGCCACCGCCTTCGTCGAGCCGCTCGTCATCTTCCTCATCCTGATCGTCAACGCCGTGGTCGGGGTCTGGCAGGAGACCAACGCCGAGAAGGCGCTCGAGGCGCTGAAGGAGATCCAGTCCGAGCACGCCACCGTCAAGCGTGACGGCCGGTGGTCGCACGGGCTCGCGGCGCGCGACCTCGTCCCCGGAGACATCGTCGAGCTCCGCGTCGGCGACAAGGTCCCCGCGGACATGCGTGTGCTCCAGCTTATCAGCTCCACCCTCCGCGTCGAGCAGGGTTCCCTCACTGGCGAGACCGCTTCGGTTAATAAGACCAGTCACAAGATCGAGCTAGAGGACACAGACATCCAGGGAAAGGAGTGCATGGTTTTTGCTGGCACCACCGTTGTCAACGGCAGCGCCGTCTGTGTCGTGACGGGCACTGGCATGGCCACTGAAGTAGGCAAGATCCATGTGCAGATCCAGGAGGCCTCGCAGGAGGAGGATGACACGCCGTTGAAAAAGAAGCTCAATGAGTTCGGTGAGGCGCTGACTGCCATAATCGGGGTGATCTGTGCCTTGGTTTGGCTCATCAACGTGAAGTATTTCCTTACCTGGGAGTATGTGGATGGGTGGCCGAGGAATTTCAAGTTCTCATTTGAGAAGTGCACATATTACTTTGAGATTGCAGTGGCACTGGCCGTTGCAGCGATTCCAGAGGGCCTGCCTGCTGTGATCACCACATGCTTGGCACTCGGCACAAGTAAGATGGCTCAGAAGAATGCACTTGTAAGAAAGTTGCCAAGTGTTGAGACATTAGGATGCACAACAGTGATTTGCTCCGATAAGACAGGTACTTTGACCACCAACCAGATGTCAGCTGTGAGGCTTGTCGCCGTTGGGAGGTGGCCCGATACACTTAGGAGCTTTAAGGTTGACGGAACCACATATGATCCATGTGATGGGAAGATACACGATTGGCCAAGTTTGAGCATGGATGAAAATCTCCAGATGATTGCAAAGATAGCTGCAGTTTGCAATGATGCAAGTATTGCACATTCTGAGCATCAGTATGTTGCTACTGGGATGCCCACAGAGGCTGCTTTGAAGGTATGATTTGCTTCTACTAGCGGATTCTAGACTGCAATTGGAATGCTCTTAGGATGACATTGGTTCTATTAACTTAAGAGTTGTTTGATCATTTGCACTGTTGAGTGATTGTATTATACATGTGGCAGGTTTTGGTTGAGAAAATGGGGCTTCCTGGTGGATATACTCCATCTCTGGATTCATCTGATTTGCTAAGTATGTTGATTTTTTCTGTGCAGTCTAAAATATAATCTGATGGCATTATTAGCTTTATTTTGCGTAGAATCAAGAATGATTAGCTTTCTTTGTTGTTTCAAGGATGCTGTCAATGGTGGAACAATGCTGCTAAGAGAGTAGCGACTCTGGAATTTGATCGTACCAGAAAATCAATGGGAGTTATTGTGAAAAAAGCAGACTCGGGAAAGAATTTGCTACTTGTCAAGGTATCATTCATGTCATTTAGTTCTGTTGCAAAATTAGCATGTGTTCCTCTTTTGTTTCATAAGTGTCCTAGTGCACAGCAGTAATATTTTTCTGGAATCTGCTCTGCTCCTGTTTTATTCTTTATAATGCCGGAAACAACATACATGTGGATTTCATGGTTGAACCACAGTACCATTTTTTATGCCCTCCTTTTTCTCCTGAAATTACGGTAGAAGCTTTGTCTTATTGTCAATTTTCTTTATCTATATTATCAATGCCTATTTGTATTTTGTTTCCTTCAGTTAGTTATGGATGCAGCTACCACTTGGCATTAAATTCTCTATTTACTTCTGTGATGGCAAGTGTCATGTTATGTTGTTTCTTGCGATGTTTTTGGTCATGTCATTTTCTATGTCCTATGACTCTATTCATGGTAAAAGTGTACTCTTGCAGGGAGCGGTGGAACATTTGCTGGAGAGAAGTGCCTATATTCAGTTGCTCGATGGATCTGTTGTGCCCTTGGATGAGGGTGCCAAGGCACTCATATTGTCAACACTTAATGAAATGTCAGCCAGTGCATTGCGCTGTTTGGGCTTCGCATACAAGGAGGATTTGGCGGAATTTGCAACATATGATGGAGAAGAGCATGCAGCTCACAAATATCTGCTTGATCCTTCATACTACTCTTCCATAGAGAGTAATCTGATATTCTGTGGTTTTGTTGGTCTAAGGGTGCGAACTTCCTGTGTTTCATGGAAATTATCTAATTTAGATTGCTGAATAATATTATATTAATACGCCTTTCTAAGTTAACAAATGCATGTACCTTTTAACATTATAGATTATACTATGCAGGATCCTCCCCGAGAAGAAGTCCACAAAGCAATTGAAGATTGCAGAGCTGCTGGCATACGTGTTATGGTGATAACAGGTGATAACAAAGAAACAGCAGAGGCAATATGCCGTGAGATTGGGGTTTTTGGTCCCAATGAAGATATTAGTTCAAAGAGCTTCACAGGGAAGGAATTCATGGCTCTTTCTGATAAGAAGCTCTTGAGGCAAACGGGTGGCCTTCTCTTCTCCAGGGCAGAGCCAAAACATAAGCAGGAAATAGTTAGATTGCTCAAAGAAGATGGTGAGGTGGTGGCAATGACTGGCGATGGGGTGAATGATGCACCGGCTCTGAAATTGGCCGACATTGGAGTGGCGATGGGCATTACAGGGACAGAGGTCTGCATTTTTGCTTTGTTATCAAACTGTTCTTATTCTTTTAAGTTGTCTTTTAAGCATATTCATTTGCAATGTGTCATTAGCACATTTTCGTGGAAGAGCCTGCTATATATTTTGATAGTACCAAATTAGGCTTCACTTTTCATATGCAATGTAACCATTTTCTTAGGCTTCTGAATTGCCTTATGGTATTTAAAGTAATATCTGCTTGCAATACTATAGTTTAGCTATGCTCATACCACTTCCATTTCTTACAGTCATTTTATGCAATGTTTGCACGTCACCATGCCCTGTTACCCATCGATCCCTGTATGACTACTCCCTGCCAAATATTTTATGCTAGTAAGAAACCACTTTAGATCCACACAACAGGTATTATATCGTGAATATACATAAGATTCTATATTTCCTTTAATTTTTTTTTCTAGTTTCACCTTGTCTAATTTGCTTGATAATTACTCAGAAGTTTTGATCTCATGGTGTTTTCTGTCCTCTCTCTATGCTGTATCCCTTCTTTGAAAAGTATGTATGGTTATGTATGGTTTGGTTCTCTGTTTGACCAAAGAGTGCAGGCTATGTGTGGTGTGGATAAGATCTTATACTTTATGAAATTTTAAAATTGACACATGCACGTGGACATGTGCACAGACCAAAATAATAAAGAAGACAGAATTCTGCATAATCTGTTTCCCTGTCTGTCTGTCCAGAATCTTGAACACCTTCAGGTTTCTCAGTTCCTGATGAAACAGAGTGGAATTCTGACCTTGTTCTTTTCTTTTCCCTCTTATTTTTAATAGGTTGCAAAAGAAGCTTCAGATATGGTGCTTGCAGATGATAACTTCAGTACAATAGTTGCAGCAGTTGGTGAAGGGAGATCCATTTACGACAATATGAAGGCTTTTATAAGGTCCGTCTTTAGATCAGCTATGACTAACCTTTTCTTTTTTATAATTATTATATTTGAAAAGTTAAAATCTAAATGCAACCAATACATGTGAGCTATATGGCATTGCAGATATATGATCTCTTCGAACATTGGAGAAGTTGCCTCCATATTCCTAACATCAGCTTTAGGTATACCAGAAGGCCTCATCCCTGTGCAACTTCTGTGGGTCAATCTTGTTACAGATGGCCCTCCTGCAACAGCTTTGGGGTTCAACCCACCTGATAAAGATATCATGAAGAAACCTCCTCGAAGAAGTGATGACTCATTGATCACTCCTTGGATTCTGTTTCGGTATATGGTATGTTTTCCTGTGGATCATGTATTTACTTGTGTATCCTTATACACACTTTTTAACAACTTATAAATATTTAGCATTTTTATGTGACTAATTGTAAGGTTCATCAACCCAACAAAATAAGCATCAGTGTATCACCAAACAATAGAATGGGCAGTCTTAATTTTCCCAACATAGAATGGGCAGGATGTGGTCTATTGGTCATATTGTGCGTGCATGCTTGTGTGTGCGTGCGTGAAAGTTAGCATTTTATGTTATTTGATTAAATAAATGCTCACTACATGGATAAATTAAAATTGTCCACATTGACTATACCAAGTGGTTCCAGGCTTCTAGCTTCATAGATAATATGTGAAATTTGGTAGTAATGGCTTGTACGTGTATGGGCCTTCAAGTGTTAGTCTTATGTGATCTACCACTGAATAAGAAGGAACGCATGCGGGGCTATATGCAGCTAGAACTGCGTATCTCAATTCTGATTAGCGAATTGGCCATATTAATGATTCATAAATAACCATTAAACAGCCTTGCGGCATTTTGATTTTGAAGTAGCATTAATGTCCTGCAGTTGAACGCATACAGTACACTGCCTGGACCTTGGTGGTACTGCCCAAGGGCATCTCCAATGGTCTGTGTCAGCTAGCTATATGTATGTACACATCAGCATATATCCTATATGAAGGAAAGAGAGTATGCAAAAAAAACCCGAGCCAACTCTTCCTTAAGCACTAGTCTATAACGCAAAACGAGACAGACTCTATAAATGATAGTCCTTTTCTGTGTATGCATGTAAGCATTAAATAGCTATTCTTATAGATAGTTCTTTATAATGCTAACTTTTAGTGTGTACTATATAAATGATGTGGAAGTCTTCTAGTTAGTTGCTAGCTAGAACTATTGGAGATGCCCTAAGTCCCTATTCGTTGTACTTACTTGAAATCCATGTTGACATTACGTGTAGGTCATTGGGCTGTATGTTGGGATTGCAACGGTGGGAATCTTCATCATCTGGTACACGCATGGCTCTTTCCTAGGAATTGACCTGGCTGGTGATGGCCACACTCTTGTCTCATACTCCCAGCTCTCAAACTGGGGCCAGTGCCCCTCATGGGAGGGTTTCGAGGTCTCACCATTCACAGCAGGAGCGCGGACATTACACTTTGATGCGAACCCTTGTGATTACTTCCAGGGCGGCAAAATAAAAGCGACGACCCTCTCTCTGTCTGTCTTGGTGGCGATCGAGATGTTCAACTCGCTGAATGCTCTGTCGGAGGATGGCAGCCTTCTGAGCATGCCTCCGTGGGTTAACCCGTGGCTTCTTCTGGCAATGTCCGTGTCGTTTGGGCTGCATTTCTTGATCCTCTACGTGCCTTTCCTTGCCCGAGTCTTCGGGATTGTGCCCCTCAGTTTCAACGAATGGCTTTTGGTGATAGCAGTTGCCTTCCCAGTGGTGCTTATCGACGAGGTTCTTAAATTTGTGGGGCGGTGCTTGACAGCGCGTGCCAGAAAACAATCAGGGAAGCGAAAGGAAGAGTAGATACTAGTCATCAGTATTAGATTTCTAGTGTCACGGGGGAATCGACACCTGATGTAATACCCCATTCTTATTTTTTTGTCGAGTTCCAAGGGCTCTCGTGCTTTGTTGAGAGAAGGTTTTGAGAACATGACCATGCAGGCAAGTTAGGGTATATAGAACTCATAATCAGTCCGCGAGTTAACAGACTGCATTTCTTGATTGTAACAAAAAAAAAGGGTGTTATGAATGGGCTGCAGACAGCATGTTTTTATGCTCACTTGTTGCGGTAATCTTGCACTTGCATCCATGAAAATTCTGCTCTGAATCCAATGGCACCTATTGATCTGCGCATGCCTATCTCAGAGCCCAGTTGATGTAAGATTCTGCTGATCCACAGCAACGGTGGTAGTAGTAGTAGTACTGAAAGTTCAGAGAGCAGTTCAAAAAAAAAAGTTCAGAGAGAGATCTGGAGAGAATACGGGCACACATCTCCAGCTGAAATGGACGGTGGATCATGGGGTAAGATGTCCTACCGGTAGGATAGGACAGAATCCGCTCCTTTCTCCTTACTGGTCCAGTGAGGTCAGCGCGAGCACAGTGAAATGTAGGATGTACCATCACCTTGAACTCCTCCTTTTAAGGAGTAGAGATCATACTATTGATATGTCTAGGTATCACTCGAATATTTTCTTTCTAACTACATTTAAATTTATGATTCTTGAATTAGAGATTAAAAGACCTCTTGTTTTTAAAGGGGGAATTTTTTCTAAAGTGAGGGTAGATTTCAAGAGGAAGGGGGAGAATTCATAGCTATTGGATCTCTAATCCAACAGTCTTAAATCTAGATAATAGTTAGGAAGAAAATATCCGGATGATATTTAACAAAACCCATTGATTTTTTTCTAAGGGGAGAGGGTAGATTTCAAGAGGGAGGGGGAGAATTCATAGCCATTGGATCTTTAATCCAACAGTCCTAAATCTAGATGATAGTTAGGAAGAAAATATCCGGATGATATTTAACAAAACCCATTAATATAAGCTCCTCCTACATGACAAAATGTACATCGTTTGCACAAATTTGCATACATGTCTTTGTAGTCTTGTAGCACATGAGATGATGCAAGAAAATTTTGGCTTCACCTACCCTCCTGGTTCTTGATCATCTTGGAGAATACCCTCCTCATGGACATGCCGTCAAGGTCACCCAAGTTCGCGGTCATGGCGGTGTCAGTCGCGACGCTGGCAATCGACTGGCTACGCTCAACCTGGGGAGTTGTTCCGGGGACGGCCTGCGCACTGTCAGTGCCGGAGCTGTCCGGCGACGCCTCCTGCAGCTGCAGCGCGAACTCGAGGCACCAAAGCACGTCCCCCATGGTCGGCCGCTTCTCGCCGTACTCCGCGAGGCACTTCTCGGCCGTGTCCGCGAACATCTTGAGCGAGTCCGGCCGTATCGTCCCGGCGATCCTCTGGTCGACGATCGGGCCGAGCTCGCCATTCTTGAGCCACTGCATCGCCCACTCCGCCAGGTTCACCATCTCCCGCGGCAGCGTCGGATCGATGACCGCGCGGGCGCAGAGCACCTCGAGCAGGACCACGCCGAAGGAGTAGACGTCGGACTTCTCCGTCAGCTTCTGCCGCCGGAAGTACTCCGGGTCGACGTACCCGAAACTGCCCTTCACGGCGGTGCTGACGTGCGTCTTGTCCAGATCCGGCCCGGTTTTGGACAGCCCGAAGTCGGCCACCTTAGCCATGAAGCTGTCGTCGAGGAGGATGTTGGACGACTTGACGTCCCGGTGGATGATCGCCCTGACGGAGCCGGTGTGGAGGTAGTGCAGCCCCCGGGCGGCGCCGATGCAGGCCTCCAGCCTCTGCTTCCACGACAGGGGAGGGAGGTCGGAGCCGTACAGGTGGCTCCGGAGTGTGCCCCTGGCCATGTACTCGTACACCAGGATCATCTCGCTGTGGTCGGCGCAGTAACCGATCAGCGAGACGAGGTGGCGGTGGCGCAGCCGGGACAGCACCTCGATCTCGGTGCGGAACTCGTTGAACCCCTGCGACCGCCGGTTGGCGCGCTTGACGGCCACCCGCGTGTCGTCGCGCAGCGTGCCCTTGTACACCTTCCCGAAGCCGCCCGCGCCGATGACCATCCCCTCGTCGAATCCGCACGTCGCCTCGTGGAGCACCGCGAAGCGGAACCGGTACCCGACGCCGGCGTTGTTCTGCCCGAGCGTGACGGTGTTGCTGCTGCTCTTGCCGAAGCTGTGGGAGCCCAGCGCGCTCGCCGAGTACGGCGCCCAGGTGTTCGACCGCTGCTTCTCCGTCTTCCTCCTCCGTAGCATCCTGAAGGCGATGAACCCGACAGCCATCACCACCGTGACCCCGCCAACGGCCGAGCCGGCGATGATCCCAATGGTGATTTTTGAGCTGCGCCGAGCCGCGGCGCCAGCGCCGTCGCCGGTGCTCCCGATCATTCTCATGATCTCGAGGCCGTTCAGGAGACCGTCCGGCGGCACGTTGTCCAGCGTCGACGGCCCGATGCTCACGGTGATCGCGCCCGTGGCGTCCTTGGCGCCCAGGACGAAGTCCTTGTACAACGGCACGGCCAGGCTGTTGAACGTGTCGACCGACATATCATAGTCCGAGAGCACCCGCCACCCGCCGACATAGACGTTGAAGACCAGTGTGTTCGCCGCCTTGCTGATGATGTCGCAGAAGTGGAACCGGAGCAGGTACTCCGACCCGGTCGGCGCGTCGAACCGCCACGTCATGTTGAACAGCAAGTTCATGGTGCTGTTCACCGCCGACGTTTTCAGCTCCGTCGCCGTGGAGTAGACCGCAACCGGCGCCGTCTCGTTGGTGGCTAAGCCATTCATGTAATGGACCGTCGAGGGCGGCACTTCTTTGTGCACCGCGAAGATGCTCTGGAGCTGGAAGCTCTGGTCCGGCAGCCATGTCCTCCACAGCGTGTCGTTCTTCGGCGTGATCATGAGGGAGCCCATGTTAATCCTGTGGATCGTCTCCAGCGCCTGCGACGACAGCCCGGTGTACTGGCTCGGCGGGCCCACCATCGGCGCCGTGTCGGCGATGAGCTCGTCGGGATGCGACACGACCTCGATGGCGTTCACGAACGCAAGCTTGCCCGTCGGCGTGAACGCGATCACCAGCGTGCCACCGGCGACGTTCACCGAGAACTCCCTGACCACGGCCGTGCCGTTCTTGGGCGTGTACCCATCGAGCAAGACCGCGCTCTGCACAGACACCTTAAACTCGGCGGCCGCGGCGAGGTCGTACGACTGGAACCGGAAGGGGAAGAAGTAGAGGCGGACGAAGTGCCGACCAGGCTTCTTGATTGCGAACATGTAGGAAGCCGGCGCCGTGAATATGCGCGCGGACTGATACAGCGCCGGCTCATCGGACCCGGTGACCGAGCTCGCCGAAGTGTTGGCCTCAACGCTCTGTGGCGCCCTCAACACCGTGGCTGGCAGACGGGCGTCCCCGGCGAACGTCCGGCCGTTGGCGATGGCGTTCACCGACGTGCCGCAAAGAACGAGGTAGTTGTCCGCCGGGGTGAACGCGCGCACACCGGCGCATAGCACCGAGACGATGACGAGCTGCACAAGCATGTCAAGAACTGGTGCCATGGACATGGTGCAAGAACTCCGGCAAAAGCATCGGCGGCGGCCCTAGACTAGGAACAGGTCATTAACAACTCCACGGGACAGAGACGGTGAGACTGGCTGGTGGCTGCACAAGACGAGTAGCACATCGTCTCATGGGAGAAGATGACTAGTAGAGGAGCAGCTGTTAAGAAACTGGCAGCTGGGTGATGATTTGAAACTAGAAACTGGCAACTACTACTACCCACAGGAGAGTCGAGAGTGAATCAGTGCTTAGTTATTGGTGACTGAATTAGGCGTGGAGGTAAATATTGGAGCGATGAAAGAGCTTGGAGGAGGTGGGATATTTGATTTGTTGGGGAGCTTTGCAGTGTCATTTTCCGACGATCTCAGGTAGGGAGTAACTTTGGATATTTTTTATCAGGGGCCTTGTATAGGTTGTGGTCATTTGATTTTAAGCTTTATGTTTCTAGCTTTTAGATTTCTATCTTTATAATTTTGTTTTTTTAACCTTCAGGTTTATTTTCAGATTTTTTTTGTTTTTTTCTCTCTTATTTTTTGTATTATTTATGATAATATAACTATTTTATTTTTAAAATTTAATTATACTGAAAAACTATCAACAGTAAAAAGTACTATAATAAAAAGATAGAAGTTAGGTGCCGCTCGGTTTGGCTGAAAAAAGTGGCTTATGGCTGAAATTTTACCGTAGCTGGTTGAAATTACACTATAACTGATGATTGCTTATTTGCCCTAACTAAATTTAAAAAAAATTAAAAATAGAAAAACATGTCAGCACATCATGGATAATGTAAACGAATACGAAAAAATAGACAAAAAAGTTTAAAAAATAAAAGGTCAGAAAAAAACAAAATAATAAATAATAAAATATAAGTTCGTAATTAAAATCTCAAGCTGAAATCAACAGGCCTTAAGCTTCATTTGACCGCCTAATGCTGCCATTTTCCTGGTTTACATGTTGTCAGCAAATATTAGCTATTTGGTTTGGTTGCCTTATGACGTAACTCTGGAGAAAAAGCTGACATGTATTTAAAGAAGACATTGACTGAAGACTCAGACATGGTGCGGTTTTTCTGGGTACCGATCCTTTTCTTTGCTGGTCCCTCGCCTGGGATAGTCAAGTCCCACAGTACCAATAATCAAGTCCTACGGTGACATATTGGTAGATAAAAACAACGCTCCGCTCGGCTTAGGGGTCATCGGTTGAGCTTACCTTTTAGTTTCTGATTTATTTTTTATTATTTATAAATTTTGTTTATTTTTAAACTTTTAGTTTTTTGTTGAGTTTTTTTACCGGTTCTTTTTTCTCATATTTGTTTGTATTATATGTAATGGGTTAACATATTTTTTTAATTTTTTTTAAAATTTAATTATACTAAATAAGTTTCTACCAACTACAGTGTTTTTTTCATCCAGCTAGTGCTTTTCAGCCATAAGCCACCAAAAATAAGCCCAAATGATCACCACCTAGGCTTCTAGTTTTTTATTTATAAATTTTATTTTTTTAAATTTTTGGTTTTTAGCTCTTTTACTGGTTATTTTTTCTCATATTTATTTACGTTGTCCGTGATGAGCTAACTATTTTTTATTTTAAATATTTTAAATTTAATTACGCTAAATAAATCACTTTCAGCTATAGTGTAATTTCAGCCAGCTACAGTGTAATTTCAGCCATAAACCACTATTTTCCAGCCTAACCGAGCGGGGCCTAAAAGGAGTGACGGAGGGGCCGTTTTTCCTCCAATTTACAACTTATGCTATGACGTAAGGTTTTCGAGCTGTTTATAAGAAAGACTAATAAAAACTTATATATGGTTTTAATCAAATTGAGTAAAATTACTATAGTGTACTATAATTAACTTGTAGACTCTATCTTAAGAAGATATTTATTTAAAAGTTAGTTATTATAAAAAATTAAAAAGTAACTTTTAAAAACTAACAGAAGTGACATGAAGAATCGAGAACAAGTCAAGCTTTTCTGTCGAGGAAATAAAATGCTCCCACTGATTCGTAGGAACAAAATAAAGGTGATCATCGCTCGGCCCGTAGCGCATTAGCGCTCCGCTCTGTGTTTTTATCGTCCTTCGGACCCCTCGGGTCGTAAAGTGGAAGGACCGGACCAACGCGCACGCAACCGGAGCAGCCGTCGTTTTCATACCACATCGTGGGTGCCACCACGCGCGGAATCGTTTTTTTCTCCTTTAAAATCGGTCGGTGCACACGTCTAGGCTTCGAGCGCGCGAATCTGGTCCGTTCCAACATATCATGTTATAAAAGTAAGCCACTCGAGAGTATATGTACACAGTTAGATAAAAAGAAATAAGTAAAAAAATATGAAGTTCTAGAATTTTAGCGGAGGAGTTATTTTTCTAGAGCCATTCGTACGGGAGGAATTGAAAATCGAATCGAAGTCGTGCCGTGATAAAAATGGACGTAGGGGAGAGAAGGATCTAAACCCAAAAACCCTAGCAACCTTGGTTTAGTTTTTTTCTAGCGCCGTCGTTGAAAGATTAAGCTTCATTTAAGTTAATTTTAGTGATAATGACAAATACTATTACAAGGTTTTGGTGGTAATGATAAATGCTTTTGTGAGATTAACATTATTTATTGGTTATGATATTACTTAGTCTTATATGGACGAAAAGGTGAAATCATTGATATATGCATTCGATATCTTTCTTATAATCTTGTTGCATTCCTTATATCCAAATATGTAATTAAATGACAAATTTATATGTGAGACTAATATGTTTGTTTAAATATATTATTACTTAGTCTCATTTGGATGAATATGTGAAATCAAAGAGTTATACATTCGAAATCATATTCTTATATATTAGTGTATTCCTTGGATTTAAAATAGATTGAACTCTACAAATAGTCCAAAATGAATATGTGCATATGGTTATGTTGAGAAATTATACTAGAAGACTAACTATTAGTAATATGTAATTAATGGTTTAAATTGGTAGTATTTGTAATTGTAGGTGATATTTTGGGTTTTTGTTAAGCTATGGTGTTACAGATAACTTGAAGAATCCGACCAGATTTCACCCAAAAAGATATATTTCGATCAATATGACTAGTTAGTAATGTAAACTAGTAAAAGGTTGTGATTGTGATCATCTTTAGATAGTGATGGATTCTGCACCGACTTGCACAAGATGTAGTGTCCAAAGGTGTTTGAGCCGACTGGAGTCAGACGTGGCTACTCGAGGCATTTTCGACTATAGCTCTTCATCAGTATCTTCTGAAACTATGTTTTGTCTCCTAGCGGGGTGTTTTTCCTTCTCCGAGCAGATTACTGTTCCAGTTTCTGAGTAGTTTTCTGTTTCCATTTACGTGGTTACTTGAGCCACTTCTGACTACAACTTTTCACCGGTATCTTCTGAAACTCTGTTTTGTCTCCTAGCGGCATGTTTTCCCTTCTCCGAGCTTACTGTTCCAATTTCTAAGTAGTTTTCTGTTTCCATTTCTGACTAGGACTCTATTCCTTTCTCGTCTGAGACTCTTGTTTTCAAGACTATTTATACCCATGTAAGCATCATGATAGATAGTAGAGGGCGCAATATGTCAATAGCTACACATGTAATACGCCAAGAGCGTTCTGTAACTTCTCCCCCCATATAGTGGTTTCATTGATTAAGCGTCCGTAGTCCCCCCCCTCCCAAGATTTTTTCACGTTAAATCTTTATCTCGTATTTTTGGTTATTCTTCATTGTTTTATATGTGCTCATGTTGGTTTCATAATTGGTAGTTAGTACTAAGATGACAATGGAGTCTGATTGATTGGTATTTTCGGTCTCGTTTCTGGATTTCATTTCAGAGAGAGCGAGAGAAAAAAAAAGTAGTGCGCCTTTGCTTTCTCCTCATTAACCAAGTCCCATGAACAACTTGATTTCGTACCCATAGCAGTGGTAAGAAGTCAAAAATGTATGTTCCTGTGCGCGGGATGGTGAGGAGCTGTCGTGTACGTCGAGCGCCGATAAATGAATTAAGGGGGTGTTTGAGACTGCTTCACAAACTCTGCTCTACGAATTTTACCGTGGAGCAGCTCCATAAAAAATCTAGAGTTTGTGGAGCATCCCTTTAGGTACTCTCACAACTGATGCTCTCACAACTTCACCTTTTTTTTCCTCGAACAGAGTGCGTGGAGCTGAACCTATTTGGCTAAAAAATATAGAGTAGAGCTGAAAAACATGGAGTGGAGCAATCCTAAACACCCCTAAGTTATCAACTACACTCCGCTGAGGGACAACGCAAGTACGTACGCATGAATGATTGGCACCGTTAATACAATACGCGTCGCCGCCGCGAGGGAAGCAACCAACTGAACTGATCCAAGGGGCAGTGGAATTGTTCGCGAGTTGACCGATGTGGATCGAGTTCGGGTTCGGAACTTCAGGTGGGGAACGGCTGGAGGTGGAGGAAAGCGTGGAGAGGTGGAGGAAGACGACGCGTTACGCGGCGCCTGCCTTGTCGCGCTCGTCTTCCTTGACCTGGCTCACGCTCTCTCGTACGTGTTCATACGTACGTACGACGGACTTGCTCTTTTGTGGATTATGTGTTTATGTTTTTTTTTCTTTTAGCTGTGGTTACGTATTTCTGTTTAGGCTGGTGATGGAATTGCTGAACTAAAACGCCAAGTGTCGCGTGGTCAAACGTTATTTATGTGAATTTTCCACTATGATTTTTTTTGGAGATTGGACCTATTACAGGTGTGGAAAGGTGGCTCGCATACTATTATACTATATATCAGGTATGATCGTATACCTGAATGGGAGTACTACCCTTTTCAGCTTATCCACTGTTTTTTGCTACAGTTTATAATTTTTAATTGTATTTTATTAATTTAATAAATAGTAATTACTGAGAGAAATTAAAAGTCAAAAATATCTGTAAAGCTAAAAAGAACAGGACTATTTTTCTTTTCTTTTTTGGGTGTTTCATGTTGATCGAAAGAAGAGGACAAAACTGGTTTAGTTCAATTGTGCCAATAGAGAAAAGCTTATTAGAAGTAAAAAAAAAGCAATAATATGGAGATGCACATCTTCCGAAACAATTACTTGGCAAGGCCTGGACAATCAGATATGTAGTTAACACGAGTGAATGAGTTTGAATGCCTTATGACAGTTGTTATTTAGTCCTTATATGAAAACTATAGTGCAGTGGAATCACAACATTTCGTAAACATTGGATTTGGCATCAGACGTTGTTCGCAAACGACAATTTGCTCATTTACATTTTCTGTAATGCATCTTTTAATGAGAATGATTTGATTTGATTCCTATTGTCGTTTGGAAATTTCTAGATCGACAACAAAACATCCCTATGGAGGGTGCATTTTAACAACATATAAAAGAGTACCGGTGGATTTTTAAGTAAATCAACAAAGTTAGATATTGTGGCTACTGACCAAACAGTAAAGTGCTAGAGTAGTGTAGTAGAGCTGATGGAAGAATAATGCTTCGCCCCTTCCCTATGTCCAGGGTATATATATATATATATATATATATATATATATATATATATATATATATATATATTCACATAAGGAGTATTTTACAATTATACCCTTACACTCATGTGCCCTTCGTAGGGGTATTTATGTCATTACACACATCCCATTTTTGGCTTTACAACCCTTTAGCAGGCCGGATGGGCTTAGGTGGGGGCCACCCCTACAACAGGAGCCTCTCATAGTGAAGGGCTTCACAGGCCGAAGCCATGCCGCCGAGCCATTTGGCCCCTTTCGTCCCTGCGGCCTGTGACCTTTTGTATTGTTGGGCGAAGATGATTTTGTCGGTGTAGTCCAGTCGTATGCAGCGGAGGTTGGCTTCGAAGTGCAGCGGAGGTTGACTTTGAAGTGTAGCCCGATGGCGCACGGCCCGTAATGATATTTGATGGCGCTAAGAACCGCGCCGACCGCTGGCGTGCAACGGCAGTTGCACCGTGCGCTGGCGCGGAATGGGACACACGGCAGGACGGGATTGGCGCGTCGTTGGATGTCAGGCGGCCGCACGACCGGTCGTGCGTTCTTTCCTCGAGGTTGTGAGACACATGGCGGAACAGGATTGGCGCGTCGTGGGATGTCAGGCGGCCGCACGACCGCGGTCGTGCGTTCGTTCCTGAGGTTGTGGGACACATGTGCGTGTGCGACCGTGCAGCTTCGGCTTCCGCCGGTTGCACTTCCCGATCATGGGAGAGGCGAAGGGGCTTTATATACGCTGTCGCCGCCCTAGCATCATCCTTCCCTACTCACTGTCGCCATATCGCTTTCTTGCTCTTTGCTCCCGCGCGCACTGCTCTCGCATCGCCTTTGTCGCGGCCGTTCGCCACCGCAGCCGTATGCCTCACCGCACCTTTTGAGGAGATGGCTCGCTGTGAAAACCACTCTCGCCGGCTCAGCGGTGGCGCTTCCTCCAGCCGACGCAGCTTGTCGACGACGAAGGTGGAGTACACCTTGGGGGCGCGCGATGCGTCACTAGCCAACAAATGGTGGAGTGTCGAGAAGAAGCTCAACGGCGTCTACTCGTACGTGTTGGGGTCGAGCCTCGCAACGGAGGAGACCATCCGGTCCCTTCTGCGCAAGGGAAAACTGGTGGACCGCAGCGCGGTTCGTCTGCCCACTAGTGACGAGACGGAGCCGCACCCGGAGGAGTCGGAGGCGGTCGTCTTCGTTGCTTATTTTGAAGCCGGGCTCCGAATCCCGTCGGCCATGCTCGTCGGTGACGTCCTGCGGACATATAGGCTAGAGTTGGCACAACTGACTCCGAACACGCTAGTGCGTCTTGCTGTCTACAGTTGGGCAACGCGAACAGAGGGGGACTGGCCCAGCGCCTCTCTGTTCACCTTCCTCCACGACGCGCGGTGTCAGCCGAAGAAACTTGACGGGGGGGGGGGGAGTTCTCGAACTTCGGCAACGTCAATTTCGTTCTGCGGTCGCCTTGCACGAAGATCTTTCCCGCCAATTCGACTCGAGTGAAATGGGAGTCGAACTGGATGCGGTGCTGGTTCTACCATCATGTGGCGAGTGGTAGCAATCTTCGATGGACGGGTCAGCCCATGTCGTTCAACACGTCGCCCACAGCGCCCGTTGACCGCAACAACGAGCGCCGGGCGCGGAGGCTTGTGGGAATCGCCCTCCGCGTCAACATGCGAGACCTCGCGTAGGAGTTCATCATGTACGGCGTGGCGCGGCTTGCCCAATAGTGGCATATTCGGCCGGCCGTATCTTCGCTGCCAAAGCCCTCCGATCCTTGTAAGTTCTTCTGCCATAGATTGCGCACAAGATTGCCTTCATATTTCGTTGTAACCTTGTCTCCTTGTTTCATGTGTAGAACTCCTTCTGGAGGACGTGGAGCGTGCGGTGGTTGTGTTCCTTGGGCCGTATGTGGCCAAGGAGCACAGCCTTTGCGAGTCCATAACGACGAAGCTCAGGTGGATAAACCGAGTGTGCGAAGCTCTGGCATCCCTGTGCTGGAGCGCGCCACTCCGACCGCAAGCCGAGCTCGCCCCCACGATGGCGACGACAAGGAGGAGGCCTCCCCTCTCACCGGAGGGCCCAGTCCCTTGCCGCCGGATCTAGCCCGGCGGTCGCCCCTCCTGTAGATCCCACCGGAGCCGAAGGTACGACGATCACCAGCTCTGACTTGGTGGAGTACGCCAACTCGGACTTAGAGGCGAAGACGGATCGCTCGACGCCCGACGACGAGGAGCCCATAGGCGGTACGGGGACAAGGGGGACGCAGCAGACACTCTGGAGGACGAAGCTTCGTCACCTACGCCAGCCGCGGAGGCTGAGGAGTTGTCCTCGAAGGCACCGAGCGCAAAGCACGCTTGGACACGCTCGCCTGCGAGGCTGGAGGAAGAGTTCGAAGTGGCGGTTGGGGCAATGTCAGGGTCAGACTCCAACACGGAGGCCGCCAGGCCTGAAGAGGAGCTCGTCGCCCAAGATGTTGGTGGTGCCGCCGCGGTTCGGTCAGAGGCAGGCCGGACACCCCGATGGCCTTCACTGCTCCACGACGAAGGTAGGTGCACCTCCTTTTCTTCCCACGACTTCGCGAAGCTCTCTCCGATCTGCTCCCTGATTCCATCGTCGACATCAGCCGAAACACGATCTCCGGGACGCGAGCATGGCTCGAGCAACGGGAGCGGACGCGAAGTCTCCGGCACACCCACCCGGATGTGACGTCGGCCCCCACCGCTTTGTCTATGCTGAGTTTCACTTTATTTGACGATCTGCGTCACAAAGCAGTAACTGATTTAGATCTGGGGGCCTGTGCAAGCAGATGGTAGATGGTTCTATGAGAGTGCCTTGGCAGGTTTCGGACGGGTTAGTATTATACAAGAACCGCGTTCATGTGCCACACTCTTCTCTGTCCCTACAATCGATTTTGCTGGCTATTCATTCTGCTGGACACAAGGGAGTTCAAAAGACCTTGCATCATTTTCGGGCTGATTTCCATATTTCACGAGATCACATGGTAGTGGAGGATTTTGTCCGTTCATGCCTAGTCTGTTAGTGCAATAAATCTGTCCAGCTCCATCCCGCAAGCCTCTTGCAACCCTTGGTGATTCCTACGTGTATTTGGGATGATATTGCTATGGATTTTGTGGAAGGACTGCCGCACGTCAATGGAAAATTGGTCATTCTCACTATCATTGATCGTTTTTCTAAATACACGCATTTTATACCATTGGCTTATCCCTATACTGCCAGTTTAGTGGATCGGGTGTTCTTCGATGAGGTGGTACGTCTGCATGGTATTCCTTGTTCCATTGTTAGCGATCATGACCCGGTGTTTACCAGTAACTTGGTCTGAGCTTTTTTCTCTTGATGGGTACTAAACTTCACTTAAACTCCGTGTTTCATCCGCAATCTGATGGCCAGTCAGAGGTTACCAACAAGGTTATTGCTATGTACCTTCGTTGCCTTATTGGGGATCGTCCACGACAGTGGGTTCATTGGCTACCATGGGCCGAATATTGCTATAACATTTCTTTTCAGACCTCTCTCAAAGATACACCTTTCAAAGTAGTCTATGGTAGAGACCCCTCGACACTTCGTCCGCATTCAACATTATCTACTCTTTCTTCAGGCTGTGGATCAACTTCTGTTGGAGTGTGATCAACTCCTTGCTGATATTCGAGACCGTCTTCTGCTTGCCCAACAGTACCGCAAAAAGAATTATGATGCCAAGCATCGGGAACTACACTTCAACATGGGGCAATGGGTTTGACTTCGTCTTCACCAATGCCAAGCGTCATCATTAGCGGACAATGTTAATCGTAAATTGGCGCCCCGTTATTATGGACCCTATCAGTTCTGGATAGAATTGGAGATGTTGTATATCGCCTACAGTTACCTCCTCGGGCTCGCATTAATGATGTCTTTCATGTTAGTCTCTTGAAGCCTTATCATGGAGATCCTTCGACGGCGCCTCTGTCCTTGCCGACGCTTCACCACGGCCATGTTTCTCAAATTCCACGCCATGTCATTCGGGCTTGGCTGTGCAATGGAGTTCATGAGGTCTTAGTGCATTGGGATGGACTACCGGCTGCTGAGGCAACCTAGGAGTCTATCGAGGAGTTTCGTCGCTAATTTCCATATTTCCAGCTCAAGGACGAGCTTTTTGTTGAGGAGGGGAGAGATATCAGGCCTGGGAGGTTCGGCCAGCATTATTCTAGGCGGGGCAAGTCTAGACAGTCTACGACGGCTGCACCTTCTAACGCTGCCTAAGCTAATTCGGATTGGTGGCTCCCAGGTATGGATAGGACTACAGGAGTCGGAGTTGGAGTTAAGTTAGGAGATATGATTTATATTAGGAAGTAAGAGTCATGGTTAGATTGGATTGTTAGGGAATCCTCTCCTATATAAAGGGGATAAGTTATGATAATAAAGCAGCCAGAGATTTACTTCAATCTTCTTCCTCTTCTATCTTTCTGCGCCTCCTCTGTGCATCTCTTCTCCTTCAACCTTCTCAGGCACGGCTCCACCTAGACTGGTCAGGCCGAGACCTTTTGTGACGCACACATACAACCTTCAGTCAGGGGCTGGCCGTGACATCTGGTGTCCTATTAATTTACCTCATTTACAATATAAAAAAATTGACATTCAATTTCAAAACTAGTTGAAGGCTCTGCCAGATTTTTCTCCTTATCTGTTAGGTTTACTGTTGAGGCTATGATCCTATCAGAAGCTTATTTTTAAGAGTGATTCTGAAACTCAGCTTACAGGTAAATACTAAACTGAATGCGGCTGTTGTGAACAAACTAGAGAGGAGAGAGACCAATTTGAGAAAGCCAGCAATCTGATTGTGCTACATTTGAAAGCACAGGTTTGGTAACTTTTTCTTTGTTGGTCTCTTGATTTAGAAAATGCTTTGTGGGAAGAACAGCTTTCACTTCTCATTGTTTTTTGTCATATCCTTACTCTAGGAAGATGAACTATCAAGATCTATTGCTTCCTGTCAATTGTTTCTCAATTAATTGTTTCTTTTGGTTCTATGAAGAGCTGAGCACTTCTATTGACCGTATGAAGACGTGTGTTGATAATGTTAGTTAATCTAGTTAATTATCTTCCGCCCACATTCTGCATGCATGAGCGTTTCAGTCTACATGACTGTTAGTGTTTTTAGTCTTCAGTGCATGGGTCAGTTTCTTGGTCATTACTAGTTCAGTTTCTTGGTTATTAGTTCTTCAGTTTCTTCTTGATTAGTGCATGTTAGTTACTGCTGTAATTGCTAAATAAAAGGAGAAGTAAAAATCCAGGAAAAGCTGTACCTTGCAGCGCCAAACTCCAGGTGTACGTGTGAGTTTCTGTGTGCGTTTTTTCTTGTCTGATCGTTGAGTTCCACGGGCAATAGCGTCTTGTCCAACACAGGCCAAGCCGACAATTGGTATCAGAGCTCCGTTCAGGATCTTGGTGGCCATGTCAGCTCCGGTGGGACGAGGGTCGATCACTCCTCCGCGGCGGGATCGCCTTCGGTCGCCATCACGGGGTCTTCGCCGTCCGCGACAACAAAATGGTCGGGAGCGTGAGGTCGTCATCGAGCGCGTGGTCAAGGAAGCGTCGGCGTCGGTACAATATCCGATGCTGACCAAGACCAACTACCCGGAGTGGGCGATGCTCATGCGCATCAACCTGCAGGCGCAAGGCTTGTGGGGAGCCATCGAACCCGGCGGCGCAGAGTACAGCGTGGATCGTCTTGCATTAGCAGCGATTGCACGAGCTGTCCCGCCGGAGATGCTGGCCTCGATCGGCAATAAGGACTCCGCGCAGGAGGCGTGGGATGCTGTCAAGATCATGCGGATGGGCGTCGAGCGTGTACGTGAGGCGAACGCGCAGAAACTCCGACGCGACTTCAACAATATTGCATTCAAGGAAGGGGAGGCCATCGACGACTTCTCGATGCGCATCACGGGCCTCGCCAATAATCTGCGGCTTCTCGGCGACCACATCACCGAAGGCGAGGTCGTGTGCAAGATGCTGCAGGTGGTCCCTGATAAGTTCATGCAGGTCGCAATCTCCATCGAGACGCTGCTCAACATCAACGACCTGTCCATCGAGGAGGTCACGGGCCGTCTTCGGTCCGTGGAGCAGCGGCTCGACGCGCGGGCAGCAGCTGCGGAACTGGGCTCCCGGCTGCTTCTCTCGTCAAAGGAGGAGGATCTCATCCGTCGCCTACGGAAGCGCGACAAGGAGGGTACGCGCTTCGGCAGCGCTGGCGCCAGCGGAAGTGGTACGAATGGCAGCTCGGTCCCGCCACGGCGCGGCGCGCAGCCACCCAAGCGCGGTACCGACGACGCACGCAAGGGCGGTGGCGGCAAGGTCATTGACAAGGATGTGTGCAAGTACTGCGGCAAAACTGGGCATTGGGCCCGGGAGTGCCGCAAGAAGAAGAGAGACGAGGCGGCGGCCGCAGCGCTGCTGGCGGAGGAGGGCGGCGACGACGAGCCGTCTCTATTGATGGCCCAGGTGGCTTCTCTTTCACTGGTGCCCGCGCGCCTCCCAGAGCGCGTCGCACCTGTGCACATTGGCGGACGGGTCTTCCTCAACGAAGAACACGCGACGGTGCAATTGGGTGACACCGACAACCACACCGGCGGCCAGGACGACGGCGTGTGGTACCTCGACACGGGCGCGTCGAACCATATGACGGGAAACGACGCGACTTTCTCCGAGCTGAACCGCGACATCACGGGCACGGTAAAGTTCGGCGATGGATCAATGGTGGACATCCTCGGGCGCGGCACGATCATGTTCGCGGCACGGGGTGAACGCCATCGTGTGCTGTCAGACGTGTACTTCATCCCACGTTTGCGCAGCAACATCATCAGCTTGGGACAACTCGACGAGGTCGGGTGCCAAGTGTTGATTGAGGACGGCGTACTGCGAGTGCGCGATCCGAGGAGGGAGCTTCTCGCCAAGGTACGGCGATCAGCGAATCGACTGTACAAGATCCCCCTCACGCTCGCTCGACCGATCTCGCTCCTGGCGCACACCAACGACGATGCGTGGCGCTGGCATGAGCGGTTCGGCCACCTGAGCTTCGAGGGGTTGAAGAAACTTGGGCGTGGCGACATGGTGCGTGGGCTTCCACTGCTGGATCATGTCAACCAGCTGTGTGACGCGTGCCTTGTCGGCAAGCAACGACGCTCGCCATTCCCTCTGGAGGCCAAGTACCGCGCGAAGGGCCGACTTGATCTCGTACATGGAGATCTATGCGGGCCTGTCACGCCAGCGACGCACGGTGGCAAGCGCTACTTCCTCCTCCTCGTTGACGATGCTAGTCGCTATATGTGGCTAGTGCTGTTGTCAAGCAAGGACGAGGCGGCCAGCGCGATCAAGAAGTTCCAAGCCGGCGTCGAGGTCGAGACTGGGCGGAAGCTACGCGCGCTACGTACCGATCGTGGTGGCGAGTTCACATCCGTGACCTTTGGCGAGTACTGCGCGGAGAAGGGCGTGCACCGGCAACTCACGGCGCCGTACTCCCCGCAACAGAACGGCGTCGTGGAGCGCCGGAACCAGACTGTGATGGCTATGGCGCGATGCCTACTCAAGGCAAAGAAGGTGCCCAGTACATTCTGGGGGGAGGCGGTGAGCACGGCCGTGTTCATCTTGAACCGTTCACCGACGAAGAGCGTCACCGGGATGACGCCTTATGAAGCTTGGCATGGCAAGAAACCGGCTGTGCATTTCATGCGCACGTTCGGTTGCCTCGCTCACGTCAAGGTTACACGCCCGCACGCCGCGAAGCTTGACGACCGGAGTGCGAAGATGGTTTTCGTCGGGTACGAGCCGGGCTCCAAAGGCTACCAGGTGTACGATCCGGTGGGCGGGCGGCTCCATGTGACTCGCGACGTGGTGTTCGACGAGACCAAAAGGTGGAATTGGGAGGCGAACGGCGACGCCAGCCCTGAGACGTTCACCGTGGAGTACACGGTCAGCGACGTCTTGGGCGGCGGCGAGCTGAACGCTCCTGTATCCCCTGCGGTCCCGTCCCTGGAGGAAGAAGAGGAAGCTGGTGCATCACCTCAAACGCCCATGAACGCTACCCATGACACCGATGGTGCTCAAGTCGAGCATTGCACTCCACCGTCGCACATCCCGTTGGGGCTCGACCATAGTGACAATGGCGCGCCGCGACGTTTCCGCATGGTGGACAATTGCATCAACACTGCCGAGCCACGCGTACTGGACCCCGACGAGTGGCTCCTCGTTGCGATCGAGGAGCCCACCTCCTACGACGAGGCAGCCACCGATCCGGCGTGGCGCGCCGCGATGGAAGAGGAGATGGCGGCCATTGAGGACAACGGCACGTGGGAGGCAGTGGACCTCCCGGCCGGACACCGCCCGATTGGCCTCAAATGGGTGTTCAAGCTCAAGAAGGATGCGCAAGGGGCGGTGGTTCGGCACAAGGCGCGGCTGGTGGCTAAGGGGTACGTACAACGCGCTGGCGTGGACTTCGATGAGGTTTTTGCACCGGTGGCGCGGCTCGACTCCGTGTGCGCACTGGCAGCGGTGGCAGCACACAAGGGTTGGGCGCTCCACCATCTCGACGTCAAGTCTGCGTTTCTGAACGGCAACCTCACGGAGGAGGTTTACGTCGCTCAACCGCCGGGATTCATGATCGCCGGGCGAGAGCGGCAAGTACTACGGCTGCGCAAAGCACTCTACGGCCTACGACAAGCTCCTCGGGCGTGGAATGCTAAGCTCGACCGCACGCTGGTGGCGCTCGGGTTCACTCGCTGTGAGGGAGCACGGCGTGTACACTCGCGGCATAGGGAACGGGCGTCTACTATTGGGCGTGTACGTCGACGACTTAATTCTCACCGGTGCCGACCCGGGTGAGATCGATCAGTTCAAGAAAGAGATGCAGCGCTCATTCAAGATGAGCGACCTCGGACACTTGAGCTACTACCTCGGGATCGAAATTAAGCAGCTACCCGGGAAGATCACATTGTGCCAGGCGACGTACGCGACGAAGCTGCTGGACAAAGCGGGCATGGCCGGCTGCAATGCCGTGCAAGTGCCCATGGAGGCACGTCTTAAACTGAGTAAGGAGAGTTCCAATCCACCTGTTGATCACACATTCTACCGTAGTGTGGTTGGCAGCCTCCGGTACTTGGTCCACACCCGGCCGGATATCAGTTTCGCGGTCGGGTACATGAGCAGGTTCATGGCGAACCCGACGACGGAACACCTGAGCGCCGTCAAGCATCTACTCCGTTACATCGCTGGTACGCTTCACTTTGGCCTTAGCTACACCAAGGGGAACAACGACATCGAGTTCAAGGGGTATAGCGACGCGGACATGGCCGGCGACGTGGATGATCGCAAGAGCACCTCCGGCATTCTGTTTTGCCTCGGCAACGCGCCTGTGTCGTGGCAGTCACAAAAGCAGCCGGTGGTGGCGCTATCGTCGTGCGAGGCCGAGTACATCGCGGCCTCAGCAGCGGCATGCCAAGGGCTTTGGCTTGGTCGTCTGCTCGGCAGATTCTACGGGCGAGCTCCGGGCATCGTCACCATCCATGTCGACAACCAGTCGGCGATACAACTCTGCAAGAATCCGGTCTTCCATGGCCGGAGCAAGCACATCGAGACGCGCTTTCACTTCATCCGAGAGTGCGTCGAGGGTGGCCAAGTTGCCATCCAAAAGATCCACACCGACGATCAGCTGGCAGATATATTGACAAAATCACTTGGCAGGGTGAGATTTCTACACCTGCGCTCGAAGCTCGGCGTCGTCAACATCAACATCAACTAGATTAGGAGGAGTAATGTTAGTTAATCTAGTTAATTATCTTCCGCCCACATTCTGCATGCATGAGCGTTTCAGTCTGCATGACTGTTAGTGTTTTTAGTCTTCAGTGCATGGGTCAGTTTCTTGGTCATTACTAGTTCAGTTTCTTGGTTATTAGTTCTTCAGTTTCTTCTTGATTAGTGCATGTTAGTTACTGCTGTAATTGCTAAATAAAAGGAGAAGTAAAAATCCAGGAAAAGCTGTACCTTGCAGCGCCAAACTCCAGGTGTACGTGTGAGTTTCTGTGTGCGTTTTTTCTTGTCTGATCGTTGAGTTCCACGGGCAATAGCGTCTTGTCCAACACAGGCCAAGCCGACAGATAACTTGAAAATATTCAGTGACAGGTATAGTTCTCATTTGTTAGTCTAGTTTCCTTGTACAAGATACTTCCTGGTGCTAATGCTTTTAGTTGCATCACCAGATCGGTATCAGCGGAGAATGGATATAATGGTCCGTCTAAGCAATCAAACCCACGTAAATACCTTGAGGAAGAATATCTGGAAACTGAGAAAAAGGTCATTCTTCATAATTCTTTACCCTGCTTGCTAAAAACTGAAGATGCTAATAGAGGATAATGAGAATTCTTACTACAGCCGGCATCAGAACCCTGACTCCGATTTTTTTTTTTTTGGTGTGTGTGTGACGTTTATAATTCTGCGTTACCCTTTGTTCTGTTTCAGGTTGACAAGCCGCGTTCAGTTTGGCTGATAACATGAGAGCATTGTTTTTTTTGGTAGACATTATTCGGATGTTTTTTTCTAGCTATTATCTAAATTTGTAACCTTTGGATTAGGGATGAAGATGTCCATTGTTTATGAAGGGAGGAGATTTTTTTCAAGGGGGAGGGTGCAAAATTCAAGAGGCAGAGGAAAGAACTCATAGCCATTGGATTTCTAATTTAATAGTTTTAAATCTGAATGATAGTTAGAAAGAAAAGATTCGAAGGATGTTTAACCAAACTCTATTTCCTTTTTTTTCCAATCAAGAGCGTAAAACCAGGTAGTTGCTATTCAAGATGCTAGGGCCTCGTTTGGAACATGTGAATTTCACCGGAAACAATCCTATTCCCACAGCAATCATGAAAAATCTCATCGTTACAACAAACGGGCTCCAGAACTTTCTGGTAGGCGACATGCTTTGCAATCTGTAACGACACTAGAGCTGTGCCGACTGTTTAGGGAGGGGAGATGATCCTGAGGTAAAAAAAAAAAATCTATTTGGCAACATCCACAAGCTGCGAGTTGAGTCTGATGTTCATATTAGTTTCTGTTGATAGCTTTTAGCTGCAGCTGATAATTTTTAGGTAAAAATAAATAATAGCGGCAAAAAAGTAATTTTTAAAATGAGAGGATGAATGGTGCAAAAATTGAGAAAAAGATACGTGTGCGAGATAGGAGCAAGAGAAATATAGTACGATATACGCTCGCGACCGTTTAACTTATCCTCAAAGTGAAACAGGAGAGAGAGAAATGAAAAAACCGTTTCGAGAAATTATATGTTTATATTAATTTTTTATTTTTTTAAGTAAAAATCAGAAGTCAATACGAAGAGCGCTGAGCAATCGGTTCCACGGTTAGTACTGCAAATCGAGATCAAAGAACAAGAGAAATCAAGACGTTCTCGTTCCTTCAAGGGCGCTTGCTCACCAAGCCATCCGGAAACTGATTCCCCAATCGCAGCTCAACCAGGACGCGGCTGCCATCAGAGTCTGACTCAGAACTGGCAAAGTACGACCAAGAATACAAGGAATACTCGGCTGACGCGATCAGTGGATGGATGAACTTGACGATGAGCTAAGCTCTGGCTTCCAGCCATCTGTATAGTCTGCGGCCCGGTTCTTTTCAGCTTTTAAAAATTGCTTTTGAGTTTTCTACAGTAATTAACTTTTTAAATAAAGTATTTTTTTAAAAATAGAGTCTACTAATTAATTATAGTACATACTTTATTGACTTCATTTATATCGGTAAAAAACGTATGTGAGTTTCTGTTATTCAGTAATATCTCGTACAAACAGCCCAAAAGTTACAAACCGCAGCCAAAACTATAAACCACAGCTAAAAAGAACAAGCGCTGCACCGGGAACAAACATATCCGGAATAGTTGATGTACAATTATTAGCACAAAATCTGGAGTGTGAATAGCACAGACCAGAGTTGTGTACGTTATAATCTTCATTTCTGCTTAGAAACTTTTGCTGCGTCCTTTGGACGTTGTGTTGCCTTCTGCATATATGTTGAGACTTCGGATCTGTTCTTTTTTTTTTTACTTTAGTTTATAGTTTTTGGCTACGGCTTAAAATTGTTAGGCTATTTGAAAGAGAGAGTATAGAGTAATAGAAATTCACATGGGATTTTAGCCGACATAAATGAAATCACTATAATGTATACTACAATTAACTTATCGTTTAAAATCTAGTTAACGTAGAAAAGCCAAAAAACAATCTTTATAAGCTAAAAAGAAGAGGACCGAACTACATATAGAGCCGTTTACAATGTATGATGTATCCACCTCTCCAATTATATTGACCATACGTGTATATACGTACAATTTTGCTGGGTATATGCCATCCTAACTTGAAAAAGTCAACTTCCTCCTCTTATTCATCTGCGCCTTCCCTCTTTTTTAGCCTTTGTTCTTTTCTTCAGCTTTAGTTGACAGCAGATAGATCAAAGATGCCAAAAGAATGAGTAAAACAAAAGTTCTCAACCCTTCCTCTACACAAAGGTTTTTGAAAAACCTCTAAAAATTCAAAAGGATTTTTTTTCTAAAATTTTTGCTGCATTTTTGGGTGAATTCTGTAAACTTTCCTTTTTTGGAAAGCCCTCCGAAAAACCGTTTTCCTTTTCTGGCGCTGCCGCTTTCTCCTTTGTTTGGCGCATTCGCTCTTTCCCCCTTCCCCATTCCCTGGCGCCTCCCTCGCTCTCCCTCTCCGTTGGCGCTGCGCCCTCCCCACCTTCTCCCTTGTGCTCGCGCTGGCGCCCAGCTCCCTCCCCGCCTCCTCCCTCGCGCGTGCGCCGCGCCTGCGCCCGCTCCCCGCACCGCGCTCTCGGCTTCGGACCGCCCGCGCCACCCCGCCGACCTCCGGTCCTAAGGCCGCTCCGCCCCGCGCATGCGTTGTCGCCCTCCCCGTTGCCTGGTCCCACCCGCCAGCCCCTCTCCCTCGTTCCCTTCCTCCGCGAGTCACCGCTGCTCTGCCGCGGCTCAACTCTCCCGTCGCCTCCCCATTATTACCGCTCAGAGCCGGACGCCGACCCACGTCGCGGAGGAGACGCCTGAGCAACTCTCCCGTCCTCCCCTTGACTCCGGCTCCATCGCCCGCTCCTCTCTCCCTCGGATTCCCCCTCCCTCCGCCGAGGCTATAAGAGCCGCCCCGTTGCCCCCTCACTTCCCCTTGTTTGCCAAGCCTCCCCACCACCCTATTGGCTTCCTGCCACTCCAGAGAAGCTCCGCAAGAGGCCGATTGAAGTCCCTCCGCTCCAAGCGCCGTCGCGGCCCTCCCCTGCGCTGGTGACCCCCGTGGGTTGATCTTCCCCCTTCCTTCCCCATTCTCCAATCCCTTTCGCCCAGAGCATCCCTTATGTCCACTAATCCTTTTGGCGAACTTCCCTGGCCAGGAGGACACCCGTGAAGCTCCGGCTCCATAACTCGCCGTCGACTTCAACCGCTCTCCCGTGGCCAGCTCGTTTGGAAGCTCCCCAGCCCGCGCCACCACCGCCATTGTACGCCCCAAGCTCCCTTCACCGTGAGATTGCCACCCAATTGAATGGATCGCCGTCGGCGAGCTCATGCGCCACCATGGAGCCCGAAACATTCCCTTCTACCTCCCGTCCCCTTCGTTGGTTCCCGTCCCTTCCCACTGCCCAAAATGGACTCACCGTGGTGAGTTCTCCCCGCTGACACCCTCCCTACCCCCGGCGAGCCCCCTGGCGCCCGGGCCGCCACCGCCGCCGTATCCCCGCCGCGGGGGACACTGTAGCAACCAGAGGAGGAAGACGACCTCCCCCAGCGACGTGGCCCCTCCTCCGCCTTCCGATCTTCTTAAGTCCCGTCTTCCCAGTTCGTCCGATCCCTCGTACCGTTTCGCCGCCTCCCTTTTATCGCCGCCGTCCGATCTCCGCCCACTTCATCCGGGCCTTCGGTCCGCCTCGCATCCCCGCCGCTCGAGCCATCCACGCGTCGGCCATCGCGACCGAGCGGGCGCGCGCGTTGCTGGGCCGAGCCCACGGCTTGCCTCGCCGCTCCGCTCCCTCGTGCACACGCGCGCGTTTGAATCGTGGGCCGGGACGCATTGTAGCGAAGCGGTCGGGCCGCACTGTTCATAGCCATTTTTTCCCCGATTTATTCATTTTCAAAAACCAGAAAAATCCAAATAAATTCTAGAAAATCACAGAAAATCCTAAAAATTACCAAATTTCACCACTTTGCTCCAAATAATGTCCTGAACCCATTTTTGACCTCCACTTCCCCAAATTCATCCTAGATAAATTCTTAAAATTCTCCATTTGAGAATTTATGCATTTTACTCCTTTTTAAATAGTTTATTTTTCCTCGCTTGATTAGTCTCAAGCTGGACTTAATTATTTCATGTGTTTTTGCGCTAGTATCGGAGATCCCGGAGGTTCAAGTGCAGGCTCAGGATCCAGGTGTTTCTTCGTTCGAGCTAGCCGAGATCGTCCAGATTATCGGCAAGTCCCAAATCCTTTGACCATGTTGCAACCCATGTTATTTAATTATGTTATTATGCTATTTGCATTAAGCTAGTTCTGAAATGTTAGTTCAAATTTAAATAAAATGTTTAGAATGACATGTTATGTAGTTAAACCTACCACCGACAAATGCCCTGTTAAACTTGTAGCCATGCCTTTGTTAACCCTAGAAATAATTATCTGTTAATCTAGATGCTCGTAGATTATTATTATCACTCAAAGTCTTACACTAATAAGGTTGTGGCTGTGGGCCAATAGAATTTGGAAAACCCGACTCTAAGGCATGGTGGTATGGGACACTGTGCCCTAGGGCGGAGATTGTCGACGTGCAGAATAGGGTAAGGGTTGGGGAAGGAGCCGCGAGACGGTCTTCGCCCACCTCTTACCCTAGGTTGTATGGCGGGGGCATTTGTTAATCCAAAAGACATGACCGTAAACTCATACAGTCCATATCTCGTGGTAAAAGCCGTCTTGGGTATATCCTCAGCCTTAATTTTCAGCTGGTGATAGCCTGACCTTAGGTCTATCTTGGAGAATATTGTCGCTCCACCAAGCTGATCGAATAGGTCATCGATCCTAGGTAGAGGGTACTTATTCTTGATGGTCACCTCATTCAAGGCCCGATAATCCACGCACATCCGGGCAGTGCCGTCCTTCTTCTTTACAAACAGTACTGGAGATCCCCATGGTGATGAGCTAGGCCTGATAAATCCTTTGTCCTGCAAATCTTGAAGCTGCTTCTTCAATTCCTCCAACTCCTCTATAGTCATTCTATATGGTCTCTTTGACACGGGAGTAGCTCCCGGCTTCAAATTAATCACAAATTCCATATCTCTGTCTGGGGGCATGCCAGGAAGTTCATCGGGGAACACTTCAGGATAATCTTGCACTACGATCATCCCTTCCAAAGGTATGTCTTCACTATAGTAGATTGCACGGCTCCATCGATAGGGTCGATCTACTTTTACATTTATAGTCATCCCGAGACATTTGACTAACTTCACCATCCGGGTGGCACATTCTATGATCCCGTTGTGTCTAGCTAACCAGTCCATGCCTAATATAATATCCAAGGTCTGGGAGCTCAGTACTATTAGGTCCGCTAGGAAATCACATTTCTCCATAGTGACGGTCACCTCAGGGCATACTAAGGTAGCGGTGATTGGACCAGCTGGTGAACTAAGCATTAATGGTCTCTTTAAGGTATAGACAGGTAACCCTAACTTATCCGCATACCCTTTAGATACAAATGAATGGGAAGCTCCTAAATCAAATAATACTTGTGCTGGGATGGTCTTGACAGAAAACGTACCCATCAATACTTCTGCTGCCTCTTGTGCCTCTTCAACGGTGATGTGATTCACGCGGCCTCTATTGGTTGCCGCTGTGTTCTTGTGGGGTTGAGAAGCTTGGTGTCCCTTGTTGCTTCCTACGTTTTGACCACGAGCTGGGACAATTCCCTTGTTGGGCTTCACAAGGGTGCCTTGCTTCTGCGGGCATTGAAAGGCGAAATGCCCCTTTTCTCCACAGTTAAAGCAACTGAAGGGGTTCCCTTGATTCGAAGCATTTGGTTGGCCTCCTTGGCGGTTTGCCTGGGAAGAGCCACTTCTTGGCTGAAAGGTCGGGGTTGGCGCCTTATACTGGCTTGTCTTGGATGAAGAATGGTTGTTGAAGAACTTTTGCATGAACCTCCCTTGGGGTCGCTGCACTGACATCTTTCGTTTACGGCTTGCTGCCAGATTCCTTCTCTCATTTTCCAAGATCAATGCCTTGTTTACCAGTTGGTGCAAGCTGGTAAAATCTTGAGTAATCAGCTGGACTTTGAGCTCTTCATTCATACCCTCGAAGAAACGTTCAATCTTATCTTCTTCTTCTATGTCTCTTGGGGCATACCGGGCGAGCTGGGTAAACTTGGTAAGATATTCCTGGACAGCCATGTTTCCTTGCTTCAGAGTACAAAACTCATTCTTCTTCATCTTCATCACCCCAGTTGGAATAAAATTGGTCTTGAAAGCGGTTTTGAACTCGGACCATGATATGGCTACTACCTCATTGTTGGCGACGCCTTCTTGGCCTCTAGTGGCCGAGTAAGTCTCCCACCAAGCTGTTGCAGCTCCTTGGAGCTGATGGGTGGCGAATATAACTTTATCCTCCTCGGCGCACTTGGCCAGGCATAGCTTCCTTTCAGTATCCCTTAGCCAGTCTTCTGCTTCAAGCGGTTCATCTGCTGAAGCAAATGTGAGTGGCCTGGTTCTCTGAAAGTCGGCCAAATCGGATCTGTGGATGTGGTGGTTGTTGCCCTACTGGTCAGTGAGAATTGCTTGCAATATCTAGGTTTGTTGTGCCATGACTTGGGCCATGGTTGTATGGACAGGGGGTGGGGGAAGGTCATTTTCTTGGTTTTGGTTATTGCCTTGCCTTGTGTTTTGCTCCTGCTGGACTGTATTTGTCTCTGCTTGGAGGTGAACATTTGCACTAGTCTGGGCTCGGGTTACCCTTTGGCTAGCCATCTGCAGTCGGGTTTCATGGTTCAATACTAGTACTAAGCAATTAAAAGGAGGATACAAATCCATGCAATGAAACCAACAAAGGAACAACGAACAAATTTGTTTTTTAACAAAAGGCTCATTCTAGGCCATACATTACACACTCACATAGCCAGTTTTATACTGGACTTAATAGGTACAACATAACGATCTAAGTTCGACCCGATAGCTGCTACGATACAGAGGGACTGACACAACATACATAGACTAGTACTTGCACCACCTATGGCAAGTACACACTGCTCTACCTAACCTACTCCATAAACCCATAACTCGGGCCGGACGGACTGTAGTTCGGGGACCTGGAACGAGAGCGGCTCCCGCTGAACTCTGATGGGTCGGAGTCCGAGGGAGTGTGGGACCTGCTGCGGCTGCGGGAAGGCTCCTCCCGTCGAAGAGTAGACCGGGGACCCGGTGGCCGCGTGCTCTTATGCGCGGTCATCCTGGTGCGACGGGTAGAAACAGTAGGGCGTGCGGCGTATGGAGGTCTCATAGATGTCACACAGCCGCGCCGCAGCGAGGCGCGCGGCATCCTGGATCGCGGCTGCCCTGGTACTCCTCCGGTGCTCCGTTGTAAAGACATGAGGCAGGTCTTGTTCGCTCTTTGGATAGATGTACACCTCCATGGTCCAAGATTCTTCTCCTCCAACGGTAGCCTTCAGTCCGCGGTAAATAGGTTGCTCTTCATAGCCCATGTAATGCAGAAGCTTGCGTAAGATGCTTGCGAATTCTCCTTCATAGACACCGTGGGCCATGTAATCCCAGTCCCCCTCATGTCCCATTCCTGCCATCTGTAAACGTTAAGTTACTAATGTTAGTACTTTTCCAAAAATGTAATGAAAAATAGAGTAGAGCAGATTCTAGGAAGGATACGAGTAAGAATATTATACTATGATTTTGGAAATTATTTTCTTACTTTCATAAGTATTGTATTCCTAGGCCATCCTAATTTTCCATTCTAAGGTTTTACCCTACGGTCGTATGCTCTGATACCAGCGCTGTCAGACCCGGATTTTTCAATCCAAATCACTGTGTTTTATTGCACTACTCCCTGGATCAGTGGTAGTGCACACAGTAACATTGCTGAATCATACACATACATCGCAAAATATTACATGCCATAAAGGTCTCTTCCCATATTGGGCGATAGTTCACATAGAAGCCACATTGGCTAACAGTTACATCATATTAAAGCAGCGGAATAGTAGCAAAAGTGAAACCATTACCACATGCAAGTGACCGGGGGTAATTGTGTCCCATGCATATTACCCAAGATTGGATAATATATATGCACACAATCTCCATCTAGTCCTCTTGTCTATGTTTCAAAATACGTAATAAGCGGCCTAGTTGTTGTCGTCGCCTCCTCCTGCATTTATTGGAGCCTCTTCATGCTCATAGTGCTCCTGTGTCCCTGTCTCTGTTTGATATTTGCGAGAGTGAGCACTCCAACCCCGTGCTCTGCAAGCCAACACACAGAATGCAAATATATATAACATGCATGGCTTGACAATGGAATGACATAGGGCTATTTTGTTTGCCAATGAGTGCTTTTGAATACAATTACTTACAATTTCCTATGACCTAGCAGGTTTGCAATCACATTTTTCAACCATTAGTTGAAATAATCCATGTAAACATGTTGGCATCACACCAACTAACCTTATGTCATCGCACCATAAGTTACCTCTTGGCATCGCACCAAGGGCGGCATATGACATCGCACCATATGCGTTGGCATCACACCAACTAACTTTATGGCATCGCACCATAAGTTACCTCTTGGCATCGCACCAAGGGCGGCATATGACATCGCACCATATGCTTATCGTTGGTATCACACCAACTAACCTTATGGCATCACACCATAAGTTGCCATCACATCAAATGAACTCAAAAATTCATGGTTTCGGTCCCATTAGACAGATCTTGAATTTAGATGAATTTACAAATTTGTTTCATTCAATTTAGAGTTAAAATGAAGAAGTTATAATCAGTCAAAGTTCTCTGTCCCGGTCAAATCCAAAAATTACTAAAATTCTGACATGTGGGGTCCACTGTCAGCCTCATTTTTATTTTGATTTTCCATTTTATTTACTTTCTGTGCTACTGACATGTGGGTCCGGCTACTGTTCAATGGGGTTCACATGTCAGTACGGGTTCGATGTGAGAGTTCCACTGACCAGTGGGGCCCAGTGGTCAGTGGACGGCTCTGGCTACAGCGGCTGACAGGTGGGGCCCACCTGTCAGGCGGAAATAAAAGAAATGTTCGACCTCGGCGCGCTGCAGAGCCGGGGCTCGAACGCGCGCGGCCGAGGGAACGGGGGAAGGAATAGAGTTAGCGCTGCTAGCCAAGTGAGCGGGGAGGCGTTGCCTACCTTATAAGGATGAAAAATCCTTTTAGCATAGGTCGAGGAGGGGGCCGGCAGAAGAAACCGAAGACGGCGGTGAAGGCGCGGTGCCGGCGGCGAGGTACGGTCGGGGAGGTCCGGGGAAGGAGCAAAACGCGTTCCTCGAGCTTCGATGGTGCCGGTGGTGAGCTCTGCGAGGGCCGAGGGGGCACGGTGGCGGCCGGCGTCATGCGGTGGCGGTGATTCGGGGAAGCTCTCGGTGACGGCGATCCTCAGGCGATGGGGAGCTCGAGCGAGGGTCGAGGAAGCTTCGCGGCGCTCTGGAGATGGTCCCAACGCGAGGAATCGGGCTCTGGTGCAGTAGAACAACGGGAAGTTAGTTCGCCGGAGTTGGGGGAGAAATAGCTCGTCGGTGGCTACGGGGCACGGTTGCTCGATTACCTTCTGAGGAACAGAGAGGGCGTCGTGGGGAATCCAACGGAGGGCTCGGTGCCTTTTATAGGCGGCCGGGTGAAGCTGGCAACGGGCGGTCACCGTTTTGTCACTTCGGGCGGCCATGGCAGGCGGCGGGGCAGGCAAGGCAGCGGGATTCCGGGGCCTGGCTCACGCGTGCGACTGCTCGGGCAGCTTTCGCACTGCGCACGCGAACGGACAGCTGAGCCGGGCATGTGTGCCACGGGGCGGGGAAGCACTGCGCGCTGCAGAGAGAGGAGTGAGCCGGGGGAGGAAGAACTGCGGGCGGTGGCGCCGCACCAGGGAAAGAGGTGGCGAAACCAGTGGCGGTGTCGACTTTGCAGGCGCTCCCACCGGGTGACGGGACAGCTCGGCGGAGCTGGCGGAGGAATGAGCGCCACGGGGGAGAAAGCTCCTGCGCAAGGCGCACGCGCGGTCGCGCGGGGAGGAGGGGGAAGACGGTCTGATGCGGGGAGGGCCACCGGCCAGAGGAAGAAATCGGACGAGGCCGGGCCCATTGGCAGCGGCAGAAGGAGCCGCGGGCGAGGAGGGCCCGCGGTCAGGGAGAGAGAGCGGGTGTGGGGGCGGGGTCCGCCCGCCAGTGGCGCTTGCGCGCTGCGCGCGGGGACTGGGCCGGCGGTGGATTGGGCCGCACGGTCGAAGAAGGGATGGGGTTGGGTTGGCTGGTTTTGGCCGGCCTAACTCCATCCATTTTTTTTGGTTTTGCTCTTTGCACATTTCTTGGTATAAAATCTAGATTTATTTTGAATTCTTCCCTCCAAATTTTCTGGATCATCTTTTCAGATTCTAAATTAAAATTTGAATTTACCTCCTTATTTGTATATTTTCTTTTTTTTATTTCAACTTTTGGGAACCTCAACCAAAATCTTGATGAAACACCATGAAATCCAAATCCAAAATTTAGAACATATTGCAAAAACAATTCAAAGACTTTATATTTTCTAATTTCAAATTTTTGGGATGTTACACTTGCTGAGCCGGTTGTTTGGCTCACGGCTTGCTTAATCCACTCTTTAGAGGATCAAGACAAAGGTGAAGGTTTCCCCGTCAAGGACGCCCCTGAGGATCGCTTCTTCGACGAGGACCCGTGGCTTTAGGTCTTGGCCGCGCTCAAGCGGATTCTGGAGTTTTTGTGATGTAAGTATACTTTGGGATTGCACGCCCTGCTGTCGAAAACTGAATGTTAATTCTTATGTAAAGTATATGCTGGACTTTTGTTGTAAGCATGCAATGGTATACTCTTGTGCGACGTTCTATAACTGTTCATGCATGAATAGTTGCGGAATGTCGTGTCCGTACGCACCCCTGGAAACGGGGGCGTTACACCCTTGCTTTTGTCAACCTCTACTTTCGTACTTTTAATTCATACATGATCTTTTCTACAAAGGAGTAAGTAACAATTTTATGCTCACAGTAGTATTTACTGAACCTGATTCTGACACCATTTGCAGCAAGGAGGGAAAAATGTGAGGCACTACTGTCACTGTAGTACTCGTAGTGATTGGCAAGAGGTCATCTAATCCCCCACCACTAGCTCTCTTCCAGCACACTCTGGGGGCCTGTTCATCTCTCTACCCCTAATGCCTTTTGAGAATATACAAGTACATCGATCTAGTTACCGTCTGCTTTGTGAATTGTGATACTCCATATGAGAGTACTGCACTACAACACGCCACATAACATGGTACAAGTGTACAACTACAACTACACACATCCAAATCCAACAAGAGCACATCTCATCTGATCTAGGAGTGAGTGAGCAGAGCACATGACAAAATCTGGAATCAATCAGCCATTCAGCCTCCAAAGACAAGGGGGGGCCAAGCTTAGCACCCACCCCCATTCTGTTTTCTTGGATTCCTCCTGCCCTCCCACTGCCACTGCCATTCTCTTACCCATAATTTTTTTTCAAACTCCAGACACTGCCCCCTCTCCTCCACGGAAAAAAAATTATCTGAGAGATGCCACTAAATCCCTCCTTTAGAGGCCTACCTTGGATTATACTACCTGTCAACTGCATCAATCTTAAAGCAATCCCAATCATTCCTTCTTCTTCCCCCAACTCCTTCACTTATTCATCCAACCCATCTCTCTTTGCGCTCAAGCTGCATCACCGCCGTGCGTCGTCCTAAAAGTGCTTCATAATACATATTGGTTCTAAAAGTGATTTTCCTATCTTATAGGTCTGCTTTACAAGCATGCTATCCGAGTTTTCAATATCAGTAAAGTTTTCATCTTGCCATCTTGGTATATACTGCATAGATAGATAAAATATGGAAAAAGAGGCTTTTTATGGGAAACATGGAAGTGAAAAAGAAACTTTACAAACACATGCTACATGTATCTCTCGAAAGGCAACATCTGTTGCACTGAAGTGTTCAGTTTCGAGAGAACTTCTTGAAAATTTGGAAAAAGCTATAAATATATTGGATTTGGAAGCTGATAATTCATTAACCCAACGACCTATCAAACATCGTGGGGTTTCTCAAAGTTCTGATCAGTGTGGTGAAGACATAACAAAAGGAAAATATCATTTAGAGTTCCTTAAGTGATAAAAGATCCAAAGACTGGTGGTGATCAGTTGGGCTTAAAAGCTCATGGCTGAAAACACTGTAGCTGGCTGGAAAAACACTGTAGCTGACAGAGGCTTATTTAGCATAATTAAATTTAAAAAAATATAAAAAAATATGTTAGCCCAATATGTATAATACAAACGAATACGGAAAAAAGAACCGGCAAAAAAGCTCAACAAAAAGCCAAAAATTCAGAAAAAGGCGAAATTTATTAATAGTGAAAAATAAGCCAGAAGCTCAAGCCGAACCGATCAAGGCTAGACAAAAAAAATGGACAGAAGACTACTAGGAAAGAAAAAGATAGTACTACATATTCAACATTATTTTCCCGTCATTGTAATATGGCTAGTAATGTTTGGCCTTTGTATGCACGTTCTGTAGGAGAAGATCCAGAGAAAGTAATAAACAATGGTTCTGTTGAATAATATCCAAAGCAATCTTCCAGCAATTCAATTACTTGCATCTATTTTGTTGTAAATAATTTTTCTATTTAGTTTGACATAGGGGTCATCTGATGCAAACAGAAGTGCTAATGTGACAATACCAACCTTTGCAACTACTAACATGTTTCATGGAGATTTTTCAACCATGTTAGGAGAGTTTACAATTCTTTTATTTGGAGTTGGTCAAGATGCCGCGTTGCTGTCCAGTGCTTGAAGATTAGATTTTGAATTTTTGATGTAGTGAATCATGCAATATTTAGAGAGTAGACATTCTTTCATAAGTTTGGATGGAACTAAGAAACTGAATTATTTTCATTTGTACTGTTATCTTGACTCAGGCGATTAATGCATGTTTGGTAGCACTCTTTTTATTAGTATTGAACTCTACTGTCCATGGCGATGGCCCTCGGCGAGCTCCTCGAGCTTCGAGAGAGGACGGAGGACGGCGAGCGGCGACGTGGCTTGAGCACAGAGAGAGATGGGCTTGGTGAATAGGTGAAGGGATAAGGCAGGAAGGAATGATTGAGTTGCTTCAAGATTGTTGTAGCTGACACGTGGCATAATCCAAGATAGAGCCTCTAGAGGAAGGATTTAAGGGCCTCTCCCAGAGATTTTTTCCCTCCACCCCCGTATTAGCTCGTCTTATTCTTCTTCTTCGCCATTTGGCCCATTGGAGCAAGCAGAAGCGGTTGCTCTAGCTTCCCCCCAATGTGCCCCAGAGCGACGGCCCAGCACGGCGGCGCTGCAATGGCGAGAGCAAACACTGCTGCTGCTGCTGCGCATTCGTTTGTGGAGGAGGAGTACATCGACCTGGATCTCAGTTCTTGCGGGGAGTTCGAGTTCCGGGTGCGACGGAGCAGCGCGGCGGCGCCCTGCGCGGACGAGCTGCTCTGGCGGGGGAGGCTGCACAAGGTCGCGCCGAGGTCGGGGGCCAAGCAGCAGGAAGCTGACGCCGCCGGCGGTGGCGGCAGGAGGAGCACCGCCACGGTCGCGCCGTTGCAGCAGTCTCATGCCGCCGGCCTCCGGAATGCGCAGCCGGCGAGGCTGCACATTGCGGAGGGCCCCCGGAGCAGGAAGGCCGTGGAGACCGTGCACGCGAAGCTGCAGGCGTCGCGGGCCTTCTTCCGGTCCCTGTTCGCCAGGACCTCGTGCTCCGACGAGCAGTGCCACGCCATTGGCATCCGGGCCAGGAGCAGGGCCATGCTTGGCCAAATCAAGAGCAGCGGCGGCGGCGGCGGCGGCAAGGCGCCATTTGGCCAAATCAAGAACAGCTACAACAGCAGCAGGGCAGGTCCGACCACCCTGAGGAGCAGCATCGAGCAGGAGAAGCTGATGGACGAGGAGGAGCACGCGGCCAGCAGCCGCCAACGGAAGTCCTTCTCCGGCGTGATCAAGTGGCGGCCGATGACGGCTCCGGCGCTGGCGCCACCGGCGAAGCCGCCGTCTTTCCCGACGAGGAGGAGCTCATCGGTGGGCGCTCCGGCGCTGAAGAGGAGCAGCAGCGCCCGGTCGGAGTCGGAGGGCCTCATCCAGGGGGCCATCGCCTACTGCAAGCGGTCGCAGCAGCAGCTCGTGCTCGCCAGGAAGAGCGTCAGCGACGCCGCCCTCTGCTCCTTCCTGAACTAGCCAATTGAACTCAGCTGTAGCCTTACCACCTCTACGTGTGCATGCACAATGGCTCTCTTCCAAAGCGATCAGAATAATAATGTGAAGTTCTCCTCTCTTTTCTCGCTCACATCAACTCCTCTCCTGCGCATTTCGTCTAATCATCAGTGCTAATTTCTTCAGAAAACACAACGACTTCAGGTTTCAGGCCCGCACTGTTCTTGTCGGCATTGGTCCCAGCTAGAGCCTGCTACTGCTGCCGGTTCAGAATTTTTCTGACCGGCTGCCGCCGTGCCACTCGCTCATTCAGTGCGAGTTAAAGAGTGCCATAATAGCAGGCTGAACGCAGCAAGGGGCTGGTCGCTGTCCTCCACGAGCTAGCGCTAGCTGCTGCTTTCGGAGCCAAAAAGAAGGAAAGAAAAAGGAAACGCAAATTGGATCGATCTCGCGTCTCGCCGCGATGCCGGTGGCGATGGGTGGATAGATTGACGGAATGATGGGCGGGTGGATCGCGGGTGATCCGAGCCTGAGAAAAGCTCGCGTTTCGATAGGCCGGCGAAAGGGTCGCCATCATTAAAAGGCCAAAAGGGGCTGAGGTGAAGTGAAGGTGCGCAACCACCCGCGCTCGCTCGCCTGTTGTGTTGGGGCGCACATGACATGGCCGCCAGTTTTGGTCATACGTTACCGGCAATGCGGTACCGGTGGTGTTATTTTAGGTTGTAGCTTATCACTGTAGCTAATAAATTTTGATTCTAACGTAAATATTTATATAAATAAATTAAATATCGATAAGCGACTTAAAGAAGATTACTCGATAAGCTGCTCCAAAACAGCGATGAAAAAAATCGTCCTATTTATTTAATTGAGGGAAGCCCTAAGCCGAAAAAACTCGGCTGTCTTAATTCTTTGATCTCCTTGTGTACCATGATGTGATGACAACAACAGTTTGAAGAGGAGACCTTTTCTGTTACCACATGAATTTTGGAGGAACGGATCAAATCAAAATTTCTATTTGGAACGCACCTTAAACAGTTTAATTCTCACAAAAATTTGGGGAAAAAATTCTGCGTTTCAAACAGGACCTAAACGTTTAGACGGAGTCATGCTCCAGGCCTTCAAATTGGGAGAGAAACTGCATCCAGGTTAGGAAAGCTTGATCTTTCAGTCGCTTGTACAGAGAGGCTCCTCCAATCATAGACTAATTTTGCCTGCTCAGCCCCGCTGATACGATGAGTTTCTCCGAGAGGGCAAGCCATCAACTTTACCCAATTGAACTCGATGGTTGTCTAGGTGTGGACCTGATATGACAATTAGAAAAAGGTGAATAATACCTTCAAATTCAACATTTTTATATGTTATTCTAAAACCTTCACTCCATTAGCTATGGAAGTTAGGAAGATCAGATTAGACCATCAACAAAGAACTCACTAAAATGCAGAAGCAAAACAGAGTTCAACACAACCTGACCGGTCAGATCGTTATTAATACAATGGTTGGACCGGCCTGGTGCTAGCGATCTGACCACCTGAGAACCTGTCTGATTGGCCACCGGTTTGAGATCCACACCTAAAAATTAGCTCGAGCAAAACCCCAAAAAAGTGCAATCCTCAAAATACAAGTCCAAATAACTTGAGACTTTGTACACACCTTACTAAGGATATCAAAAATATAATCCATTCAAGGATTGCTGGATCTTGGCCAAAGTTTTAACCTTTCTTTGAGATAAGCAAGATTGCATGAAAACTAAGTAAAACTCATAAACTTAAGAGATGACTAACTTGCAGGTTTGATATGGCCAATATGACTTCAGATAGGTTTCCACATGTCACAGTAAGCTAAAGCACTGAAAGATTTAAGACGAAAATCTTAAGATCACGATTTCACAAGAATGGCTCTAAAATGAACCAAACTAGGTAAACTCTAAGATCTTGCTGTAGATAGTCTCTAGATGGATAGCATATGATCCTTATGAGATATCTTCATCTCTTATATGTCCTTGAAACTAGCAAGATCAAAAGAAGAGAGAGAGAGAGAGAGAGAGAGAGTACAAACACCAACCAAAATAAGAGCAAAACATTAATATCAATAACACACTATGGATCTATTGCAACATGTAGAGGTTTGATATATAGCCACTTGATTATAAAGGACATAGCTCTCTCACCTAAGAACACTCACCCAAATCCTAAAAAAGAGAGGTTGTTGCTTTCTCTTTGCAAGCTTTAACCCTAGCACAAAAGAACATAACCTTAGCATAGTTCACCATGTGATGAGATGAACTCGGGGCATCCACAGTGCTCTAGCATGGATGGTAGCCTCATGGATCCATTGATTTTACGGTGCAAGAGAGGGGAGAAGAGTGGTAGCTTGCCTGCTTGTCAGTGACTTGTAGAAGCAGTGATGTCTTCGCCAATGCGTGTGGACCCAGGTAAAGCAAGGTCAGGTGATGTAGCCTGGATAGTGGCCTTGGCCCTTGGCACATGTTTTTTCTCTTTCTCTCTCTCTCTCTCTCTCTCCCACATGCATAGATCGGTTCAACACCGGAAGCGATGGCACGGGGTAGGCCAGGAAAGGCAGCGGAGGTGCGACGCTGGCTGGCGGCAATGAGATCTAGCAGGGGAGGAGTGGCACTGGCCAGCAGTGAAGGAGCTCGGTTTGTAGCCACGCCAGGTGAGGAAGCAAACAGCTGAACGAGGGTGGCGGGCTGGGCGGACAGCCAAGTGACGGTGTCGACAACGACTGAACGAGGGCAGCCATGACTAGGCTCAATAGCGGCGGTGGAGACCAGACCTGGGTAGAAGCAATAGTGATGGCGGTTCATTAGCAGTGGATAGGAGGGGTGGACACGTGGGGCTAGTGTTTTGGTGGGTTTGTTGTACGATTTATTTTTTCTCCAGGGCTCTATGTGTAAAATGTTGACACAATAAATTGAAATAATATATGAGCCAGAGAAGAAAACGCAGAGGGTTGAAGTGCATAATTGAAGCTATAAACAGCTAGGTGCAGAAAATTGTGTGGTGGTTTAAGGAAAAAGTTCATATTTCAATCTTTACCTTGGTTTGTTTTCTAACTCTGAATTATGAAACCGTCCAATTCCCAACCTTGAACTAATAAAACCATCCACTTTAACTCCTCAACCGAAACCGGGGTGGTTCCTCCCATGTGTCGTCCACAGAGATCCTAGCTATCAAAGTAATTCACATCAGTGCCTTGTCACCATGTGCTATAACACGTGGATGACAGGACCCAAATATGAGCCTCTTTCCTCTCATCTTCTTCCTATCCTCCTATCTCCTCCTTCCACGCATTTGGCTCCTCGAACCAAGCATGTGTGTCGGGAGCAATCGTGGCGGTTGTGCACACGAGGTCGGCGGCAGTTGAGGCCGCAATGGTGTTGACGGCTAAGCTGGTGAGGGTGGAGGGCAGCCTCCTCTCCATTTCACCTGAAACTCCACCAAACGTTGCCACCATCCTCATCTTCAAGTTTGGCAAGGTGTCGTCGTCACTCGATCTCCTCATCCGTCGCATTGGAGTCCAATTCATCCTACCGGGAGACTTCCCCCAACCTCAGCAACAAAGGACCTTAACAAATGTTTTCTTTTGTCCACCAAGTTGCCTCTGATTGCATCTTCTTTCCCAAGTCCGATGAACCGTCACCACGCCATCGAACTATGCATCTGGTGAGTTCCGGTGCAAGTCCTTGCACCCAAACAATTCTCATCACTCCTTTAATTTTTTTCCAACATTGATTTATTGTTCCCAACAGAACATCTCTTTTGCCGCCACCATGCTCACTAGTCATGCCCATGCCCAACGGTGGTGCCTCCCATCTTTCTCTTTGTGTCATCAAGCTGGGGACCATGTGTTACAGCCGACGAGCTCATGTGACCTAGGCAGAGAGAGAGAGAGACTGAGAAAGTGAGGATATGAGGAAGAAAGAGGACGAGGAGGAAATGTGTACACTACTACACAAAACCATATTACAGACGGTTCAAAAACGTCATCACAGATGGTTTTGTGAGCTATCTGAATTTATGGGTCAATAATGATACGAGTTCATCACAGACAGTTTTCGAACCGTCTGTGGTGTAAATATCACAGACGGTTTTTAACTAAAAATCATCTGTGATATCTAGCACATACGGTTTTTAGTTAAAACCCGTCTGTGCTATTCTCTTCTACCCCTAAATCTATTTCTGTTTATTGGCTAGCCTCAGGAAATGCTAGCCATGCTCTCTGAAACAAGCAAATCAACATGTACATGTATACATCCAATTCACATCTCAATTCATTTCATAAACATAAAACATCCATTTCTCAAATCAATTAATTGAAATGAAAACAAGCAAATATAGTATGAAACACAGTACACATTTTATTTTTATTAAGATTAGAGCCTACCATTACAATATCCCAAAACAACAAACAGGTTGCCCATCTAGCTAACACAACAAGAACAGAGAAAAGCATCTATCAATCTATGCCTAGGCCTTCTCGCCCTTGATGCAGTGCAAGAGCTGGATGTCTTTAACGCCCACTATCGTCGGCGTTGATTTAGCGCTACCTTGTGCATCGTCTGCTTCGTAGGGCTATTATGGTATGAGTTAAGGAGAAGGAGGAGGAGAACAGCAAGGAGGAGGAGAACAGCAAGGAGGAGGACAATAGCAAAGAGGAGGAGAACAGCAAGGAGAAGGAGAACAACAAGGAGGAGAACAGAAAGGAGGTTGGGTTCTAGTGATTATTTATAGGGGAGAGAGTGCGAAATTTTTTGGCACGGGGACGGAGAGGCGGAGCTACTATCCGTGGGGTGAGGATTGGTGGGTTTCTATTGGCTAGGATTGGGTTGAGGAGGATCGACGGGCCCAGCGGTCAGATTATCACAGACGGTTGGTGGCTACAATCATCTGTGATGAATGAATATCATAGATGGTTCTATATGCCAACCGTCTGTGAATTAGAGCACAAAATTTTATATACCGATGCAATATAAACAACTAGTCTGAAAAGATAAAATAACAAAGTTTTATATGGCTTATATATATTTATTTGAAAGGTTTATATGAGATCTACAACTTTTCAGTTGAAGCAATATCCAAATTTCGAAAGAAAAACCAAGAAAAAGGGCAAAAACAGAAACCAAAAACTTGCGACACAGGTTTAGGTCCAAAGATGGACAATTTTTGAGCTCTTGGCGGGTGACTAGCACAAGCTAGTTGTTTTTTTAGATTGGGCTCGTCATTAGCTTTACAACGAGTATAAGAACGTTGAAAATGGACACCGTATGCAAAAGTTATGCCTGTTTTACTGAAGGTGTCTCAAAACTGAATTCTACTCGGACTCAGGCGGGAAATTATGAAATTTCGGGGAATTGCATGGCGAGAAACATATCGCAGACGGTTTTTAATACGAACCGTCTGTGATAACTTCATTATCACAGACGATTCTAGATAAGAACTAGAACCGTCTGTGATGCCTGCCATTATCACAGACGGTACTTCATAGACGGTGTGATAATGAAGTTATCACAAACGGTTCGTATTAAAAACCGTCTGTAAAAATATCACAGACGGTTATTCGTATGAACCGTCTATGATACTTGCAGCACAGACGGTTCCTAGGAACCTACTGTAATATAAAAGTTTAGTCTCTTTTGTAGTAGTGGTATGACATACGGGCCAAACAGTTTGTTTTTTGTTGTGCCAAGGAATCTTTGCCTACTCAGATGTATCTATCCAAGTGGATGCCACGTTAGCTAAAACCAGTTCTACGTTAGTGCCATGTCATCCAAAACCACCCTATTTTCGGTTAAGGTGGGTAAAATGGACGGTTTCGTTAGCCTATGGTCTCGATTCGAACGGTTTTAAAGTTTAGAAATGAAAAATAACTTGATACTAAAGTTTAGGATTGAATATTTTACTTTTAATGTGGAAGCATTCTATCTCCACATTGTGTTGGCTTGCCCAGTAGATGCCCTCGGTGGTGTGGTTACACCTAGGGCTGGCAAAAAAGCTCGGGCTTGTGAGCCAGCTCGGGCTCGGCTCGGGCTCGTGAAGGCTTGGCTCGGCTCGTGGATGAAACGAGCCGAGCCGAGCCAGCAAAAAAGCTCGGAGTCTAAATGAGCCGAGCCCGAGCCAGCTCGCGAGCGGCTCGGTTGGCTCGGTTGGCTTGGCCCAATATCCCACTTGCCATGCGCTAGCGACCCAGCCCCAGCCGGCCAGTGGCCCAGCCCCATCCCCTCGCTCCCTCGCGGTCCCTCCGCATCCCCTCGCCCCTCGCCCTCGGTCCCTCCGCTCCGCATCCAGCGCCCCAGCCCCCACCCCAGGCTCCCTCGCGGGCGGCCTCGCCCCTCGCCCTCGGTACCTCCGCATCCCCTCGCGGCCTCGCGCCCTCGCCCTCGGTCCCTCACTCCCTCCGCATCCAGCGCCCCAGCCCCAGCCCCCAGGCTCCCTCGCGGCCTCGCCCCTCGCCCTCGGTCCCTCGCCTCTCGGGCTCTTGGCAGCGCCGCCACCATCGCACATCCGGGATCCGGGAGCAGCGGGCGGAGGAAGGGGGCCCACTGCCAGGTGGCGCGGACGCCGAAGCCATGGAGGAGGAGTACGGCCCACCAGGCCGCCACCGCCCGTGTACGGCGTCGTGCTGCGGGTGCACCCGTTCCTCCCGTCGGAGGCCGGCTCGGCGGCGCCGCCCTGCATCTCCCTCCTCAGCAGCCACCCCAGTGGCGAGGTCACCATCCAGCTCAAGGACCAGTACACCAGGTACCCACCTCACTGAGATTTTCTGTAGCTCTGTTGTGTATGAGAATGGATTAAAAGTTTGAGAAACGGGGTGGAGGGCCGGGTCGGGGGGCGGGAGCCAGAGGTGGACGACGGCGCCATCCGGGAGCGGCACAGCAGCCGGGCGGAGGCCGGCGGAGTGGAAGGAGCGGGTGTAGCAGCGGTCCCGCGCGACCGTGGGGCTCAGCCGGTGCAGCCACCGCCGCCGGACGCCGACGGCGGGCAGCAGAGGGGCGGGGGCATGTCGTTCGCCGGAGATCTGGGTGTGCGAAGGGGTGGGCTGGGTCTGGTCATTATTGGCTCGCGAGCCCTCACGAGCTGGCTCGAGCCGCATCACGAGCCGAACCGAGCCCACAAAAAAGCTTGATATCCTAACCAAGCCGAACCGAACCGAGCCTCCATTCCACCGAGCTTTCACGAGCCGAGCCGAACCTTGGCTTGGCTCGTTGCCACCCTAGTTACACCTGCAGAAACAGCAGCAGTATCATGGGAACTTTTGGTTTTGGGATAGAGATAACTGCTAGTACAACTTTTGGTTGCAAATGCAGCGTTTTCGTGTGCGCGCAAGCATCACGCAAGTGTACACACAACCTTTCACTGCTTCCCACAGCCTGTACCGAAGCAAAGGCGATGGCAACGGGACGGCGTAAAATTCTAGCCCATACTTTTCGACAATCTTTTGAGTATACCGTTGCATGGGACACTGATGTGCAAGTGTGAGGAGGGTCGTAGATACAGGAGGGCCAGGATCTACGTGTGTCCGCAGGAGACCGTTCCAGCGAGTGAAGCAAAGGATGAAAGAAACCGTAGCTGTACTGTACCGAACCGTACGTACCCCAAGGTCAACTCCCCCCCAGTCCCTGAAGAATTTGTGCAGAATGCAGTGTCGTTTATTGTACATTGTACTCTTCATAGTATTCTACTCTGAACTGGTACTAGCAGTAACTTGTGGTATTCAACATGTACAGTGGTGATCATTTGGGTTTATTTTTGGTGACTTATGGCTGAAAAGTACTGTAGCTGACTGAAAAAAATACTGTAGCTGATAGATACTTATTTAGCATAATTAAATTTAAAAATATAAAAAATATGTTAGTCTATTACATATAATATAAACAAATACGGAAAAAAAGAACCGGCAAAAAAGCTCAACAAAAAAAACTAAAAGGTCAGAAAAAGATGAAATTTATGAATAGTAAAAAATAAGCCAGAAGCTAAAAAGTTAAAGCCCGTGCGTTAACCTTTGTGGTTGTAGTCACTGTTCCAAAATAACCAGTGTCACCGAGCTGGGCAGTAGTCTAGCTGGAAACTGAACAAGGGTAGGTATTCAGGCGGGCCCGGCCCGGATTTCTTAAAGAGGTACGGACAAGAAGGTGGTACTCACTAGACACTAGAGTACCGATCGCACATGCACTAATAACACATGTAGTTGGAGTTTTAGGAATTGGAAGTGCACACAACAGCATAAGCCACTGTTCTCAAAGTTGTATAGGGTCAGTTTATATTGGTCTTTGTTGATAGCTTTTGATTTTAGTTTGTAAATAATAATTACTTTATAGAAATAAAACGAAGAGAGACACTCACGTGCGGTTTTAGCCGATATAAATAAAGTCACTATAATTTCTACTACAATTGATTAGTTGACTTTGTATTAAAAAGACACCCGTTTGAAAGTTAAGTACTGTAAAAAATCATTTACTATGAAATTTCTTTTTAGAAACCAATACGAACAAGACCCTAATCTCTATAGTGTGATGTTTGGATATCAACATAGCCTTTAAAACACAATTTTGATCACCCATCTCTATTTAATATACTTACACAACCTAATAGAATTATAATATTATGAAATGCTTTTGAGACAAATCTAATTATATAAATTTAAAGTGTTTAATCTAAATATTTATAAAGATATCGATATGCAAAAATTAGAAATTTTAACTGTACGTATTTCGAAGCGTCACTTTTCTCTGATGGGAGGGAGTATGTCTCTATTCATCTGTTTCCCATTAATCTAGGGAAATCAAAGACCAAAAATGCGCTCACGCCGTGACATGTACCGTCCCTGCATGCTTCCCTAGCTCCGCTCCATCAAAATTCAGCAACCGGCAAAATAATTTACTCCGAGCCACCGAAAAAACGTTAGCCCGGCCCGGCACGGCACGCGACAGGCACGCGTGTACTTACGTACGTAGTAAAGTATCACATCTGCATCAATCAGATGGCGTACATCCTCTTGAACTCCTCGTCGATCCACTCGCACTCCGACACGCCGCCGGAGCAGGAGAAGGAGCGCGAGCGGCTGAGCAACGAGCGCTTGATGCTGCGCATGCGCTTGGCCTCGAGGCGGTGCGCGATGACCCAGTAGAGCATGGTGCCGATGGTGGTGACCAGGATGGTGGCGCCCATGATGGTGACCCCCACGGCCAGCCACCGCTCGGCGCGCCCCACGACGACGAACGACAGCGCCAGGAACGCCACGCTTATGAGCACGCACGCCACCCACATGAGCTTGTTGATCACCGCCATCATCTGCTTCTTGGCCTTGCGCTCGATCACCACCACCGACGTCTGCACCACCACCACCGCCAGCGAGATGAAGAGCGCCACCGAGTCAAACACGAAGAAGATGATGAACGGCGTCTCGTGGGAGATGTTCGCCTCGCCCAGCTCCTGCCCCGGCGCCAGGCTGTCCGCGTCCACGTACTCCCCCGGCACTGTGAAGATGGCCGCGAACGCCACCGTGGCGATGAGCACGGCGACGACGGTGGTGGAGTTGATGGCGTTGTTGAGCCCTTCCTCGTGGAGCTTGTTGATGCGCTTCGCGATGCCCTGCATGCGCGCGCGCGTCTGCCGCGTCTGCTCCAGCTGCGAGTGCACCTCGTGCTTGATGTCGCTCACCTGCTGCTTCAGCTCGCGCGCCGGGTTGCCGCCGCCCGCGGGGCTGATGGCACGGGCCGACGGAACGCCGTGCTCCGCCAGCACGCCAGCCACGTCGCCGTTGCCCATCTTCTCCGCCGTGTCGAGCGGCGTCTCGCGGGACCGGTTGATCGCCTTCAGGTTCGAGTCCGGCAGCTCAAGCAGCCGCTTTATGATCTGATATATGACCAAATAAAATCAACAAACTGGCACATACTAAAGCTTCGTTGAAATCTTACACAAATCACATTCAAGATATCAAACAGCTGCTAACCACCACCATTGACTCTCACTTGGATAGTACTGCTGGTTACTGGTAAATCAGTTGTCCATGTGAATTGAAGGTGTAATGGGAAAATGATCTACATTTTGCAATGCAATTGGCTACCATGCATATATGTGGTGATAGCGTGTTATTTCAGATGTTCCTAATACAAATGATCAATGTGCGCAGAATGACGGAAGTCGTAAAAAATGCGGCATTTTGAAACCTGAAGTTTGCAGATGCCTGATTATGGTCACCAGCCTAGTTAATCAATTCATGACGAATCAGAGCGCAAATAGCAATGCAACCTGGCTAGGAATGTACACCACGTGCATAAAACGAAGTACCAATCAATCAACCTGGCTAGCGTGTTACTAGTATTCACCTGGTTGCGCGCTTTGCGTGCGGCGATGTGCAGCGCGGTGTTGCCCTTGGTGTCCGGCATGTTGAGCAGCGACGGCTCGGCGGCGAGGAGCGCGTCGACGAGGTCCAGGCTGGTGCCCTTGGCGGCCATGTGCAGCGCCGTCTGGCCCTTCTTGTCCACCCGCAGCGCGATGCTGGGCTCCGCCTCCAGCAGCGCGCACACCACCTCCACGTGCCCGTTCCTCGCCGCCGAGTGCAGCGCCGTCTTGCCGTTGCTCCGCGCGATCAGCGCCAGGCTCCCGTCCACCTCCAGCAGGTGCCGCACCACCTCCATGTGCCCCTGCGTCGCCGCTGTGTTCAGCGCCGTCGTGTTCGACGCGTCCACCGTCATCGACAGCTCCGGCAGCGCCTGCAGCAGCTCCTTCACCACCTCTGCATCATGCAAGAACAAGAGATACCAACGTCTCGTCATTACATCCGGTCCATCTCAAGACGACATGATCGGCAATGGCGACGCGTGAGAGAAGGACTACATAATTTACGTATCAATACCTACATCCCCTTGCTTGGCGGCAATGTGGAGGGCGTCGTAGCCGCTCCGGGCCTTGATGCCGGCCTTGGCGACGTCGTAGTACTTGATCATCTCGCCCACCAGGGCCACGTACCCGTACTCGGCGGCGACGAACAGCGGCGTCTCCCCAGCCTGGTTCTGCTTCGACAGCAGAGCACCCAGCTCCCCGGGCGGCGCGCCGGACAACATCTCCCGCACGGCGCCGAGCTGTCCGGCTCGCGCCGCCGCGTGCAGCGCCGTGTCGTCCCGCTTCCCGGTCAGCTGCTTCGTCATCTTCTTGCGCCGCGTCGCCGCCTGCGTTGCCCTCGGCGAGTCCATCGCCTCGGGCTGGGCCGGTATCCTGTCCTCCCCGGATTGGTTCTTCGCTTCCATCAAAATCGGAGGCACGTCAAAATGCAGTAACAAGGGCTGCGATAATAAGATGAGCACAAAACTCCATTAGGCCATCACACCATTAGCAAAAATTCCTCGCTCTTTTCTTTTTTGCCCACTTGGGTGAATTCACCTACCAAATGACCCAATCCTAGTCCACTGTGGAAATAAAATCCATGAAAATGATGGCAGGAAAGTCGAGGAAAAAGAAAAGAAGTATGAACCAAATGCAAAAGGAGGCCGGCTAATGCCATGCAACTATGCAAGTGCCCTCCCTACTCCATTTGCCTACACAAAGGCGCCTCCATTTGCGCGCACACACACACACACACACACACACACACACACACACACACACACACACACACACACACACACACACACACAAAAATCGAACTAGGGATCTACAAAAAAAAAAGGATCGCAACAGGCTAGGCAATGCCTCGACCTTCGATTCATCTTTCCGTTCCCCTCTCGCATCGCGCCGAAAAGCCGCTCCATTTCCACCTCAAACTTGGCCATAAAGAAGAAGCAATCCGCAATGCCACATGAGAAACATATCAAGGGGATCAAAAGGCGCACTGCAACAAAGGCCAAGAAACACATGGTGGATTGGTACGTGGGAATCCAAAAGGAAATCGCCTTACAAAATGGTAGAATCTTTAACAGTTAACACCACAACCCTCCATGAACATGAACAGATCAATTGGGCTCCACACCACACATGCATGGCAGGAACCAACAAACACACCGGCGTGAGCTCTGCACCTCCTTGCCGCGTCCATGTGAGCCATGGGACTCCGATCCACAACACATCGATCGAAGCAGATGATGCGTAGGAGAAGACAAGAACCGTGGCGGATTATAATAATTCCAGTTGGATCAACGGATGAGCAGGCGAGGAAATGGAATCGAAACTATTTTTTAAAAAGTTTTTGCTCGTTTTCTTGTGCTTATATTAAGAAACTAGCAGGACTAATTGTGAGCTGTGACCTGGATTCATAACTAACGCCATATAGATACACAGTTAAGCATTTGGTGATGCATGCATGGTTGGTGATGATCGATCTTGGTTTCTGCCTCGTTTAATTACGCTTTTGTCTGTTTTGAGTGTGTGTGTGTCTCCTTTTCTTTCAGTTCTTGGTTTGGTGACGACCAAGCGATCGACCCAGCGCTTGTTTTGGCGCAAGAGCTCAGCCATTGACCGTTGACGCAGCAGCAGTGTAGCCTCATCCATGCGCGACGCGCCTTTCGATTCAGGACATGGTTGCAAAGTAGGCCAAAAGGGTTAGGCCGGGAAGGAGATGGCGACGTGCCAACGGCCAGGATTGAGACCACAGAGTAATCGAACGATCCTGATCGAGCTAGACGATTCCAAAGCGAACTCGTACGTCGTAGGGCTGGTTGTGGTTGGTTGTCTACCTCGCCACCTCGGTGGTGTGGCTCATGAGATGATAAGCCTGAAAGTAACCTCAACTTTGTAGTCCTTTCGCCGTGGTTTTCACCATCGACGGTCAATTCAAGCACACTAGAGATAACAAACACGCCGGAAGAATATATTGACGCTCTAGAAGAGGAATATCATATCATACATAGGCTTTGAGAGGAGAGGAGCATCTTCCATGCAAGTGATGATGATATATTTTACTACTCAGGAACGTTCTTGTAAAGGGGAAACCTTTGATCTGAATGCCTACAAAGCACAAAGCCTGCACTGTACACGGCGCAGACTTTACCCTGGGGCTTTACAGCAGGATTCGCATATGCATAAAGCCTCAAAGTGAGATCTTGTGCCGGTGGTGGCGCACCGGCCGTCTTCAGCCTCCAGGCTTCCACCCCATGGACACTTACCATCAAGTAAAGAAAACCAGCAAAAGAGTTATAAGGGCTTCTGTTTTGTATGTCTTCATTCTTCAAAGCGTGTGTTGGTCTGGTCCCTGCAGGGTTTCTTCTCTGATCCTTTCTGAAATGTAAAAACGGACAGTTTATTCATTGGCTCATTGCAACTACAAGGACTCTGATTTATTGCCACATGTATTGCAACGAGATAGGAGTAGTAGGGTGCTCTTCAACTTGCCGAGCTGATCAACCAATCATGTAGGAGTACGGCACCAAATCACAAGTCAGCCGAGTCCACTGTCAAATGCCTAATCTCGCACGCCTTGTCTGCTCTGGAGTATGCAGAACAACCTACTCTTTCGTGTCATTTCTCCTTTACCATCTGACTCTGAGCATGCGGTTCCAGACGCTACGGGCAGCAAGTTGCGGTCAAGCTCTCTCTGCTTTTTGATTGCCAGTCTCTGTCGCGATGACTTGCTAGTGTATTATTGCTACTCCAGGTTTGTCCTGTGCTGTAGAAAAAAGGGCTTATCAACATGGAAAAAAATGGCATAGAAGCTTGCAATAGGTGAGTGTAACACCCTCATTTCTGGGGATATTAGGTTATCCTCGCAATTGTCCAGGACTGTTCAGCTGCGAGTACTGTAGATGAGTGTACACCATTGCCAAAGCAAGTTTAAACATAAAACCAAACTTTATTACAGAAGTAAGGCATAGCCAAATTTTAAATAAAGGGGCGTACGGCCCAAAGTTACATTACTAAAAGAAAATCCACAGGCAGGCCTGAGTGTAGAACTAAACCCTAACACCAGGCGGTGTCTACATCGTACAGCTGGACGTCGTCTTGATAATCATCGACTGCTATAGGGTCCGGTGAAGACGAGAAAATCGGAGGTCTTGTCTTCTGAAAGTCTGACCACTTGGACATGGTTTGTGTTCCTCCATGATTGGTAATAAATCCTGATGTGCTTCTTGTCATTGCTATCTGTTCCAAAATTCGTGTTTGTTGCTCCATCATCTTCTTTTGATTTAGTTCAACTTGGAACCGGTTTTTGTTCCATCCTTGCCAGAATATCTGCCAAACTGGTATGTGAGTTATGGACCTGCCATGCTTCCGCTGCGCCACTCTGATTTACTTCATCTTCTTGTGGGCTACCTTGGCCATGAGATCCATTTCCTACCATCTTAACTGCTTGGGTTTTAGAGTTGGTTCTGCAGCGATTTTTCATAAGATCAGATAGGTGAGTAAGGATCTAGAATCAAAGACAAGAGTAGATTGAACAAGATGAGTTAAGACGAATTGAGGGAGATAGAATTTTGAGGGAGGTAAGATATTAGATATTAATTACAAACAAATTATGAGATAGCAAACATAGTTTTTTTATATTTACAAGCTGAACACATACCATACATACGAGGTACGTATTACAACTCGTGTTGCACAAAAGAAACTTCTACCAAAGGGTCACTTCTAATTTAGCGTGATCTACACCACTACACAACGTGTATTTTGAGGTTAGAGAAGGATAGATGTAAATCCTTTTTTCAAAACCAAAATCGAACTAAATAAAAATTCTATGATAGATGAGATAGCATTTAGGAGGGAGGAGACAGCGGTAATACTTATATTTTATGAAAACTTTTGATATTTTCAAATTAGAATTTTTTAAACATTCCTAGTATCACTTAGGGTTTTATCCTACAGTCAAGCAAGCTAGCTCTGATACCACTCTGTAACACCCCCATTTCTGGGGACGTTAGGTTATCCTCGCAACTGTCCAGGACTGTTCAGCTGTGAGTACTGTAGATGAGTGTACACCATTGCCAAAGCAAGCTTAAGCATAAAAACCAAACTTTATTACAGAAGTAAGGCATAGCAGCCAAATTTTACATAAAGGGGCGTACAGCCCAAAGTTGCATTACCAAAAGAAAATCCACAGGCAGGCCTGAGTATAGAACTAAACGCTAACACCAGGCGGCGTCTACATCGTACAACTAGGCGTCGTCTTGATAAACTCCTTCACTTTACTGACAAACATTCTCCGTGTATGATTTTAGCAAGTACGAGTACAATTAACCGTACTCAACAAGTCACATGAGAAACGCTATTTAACTATATGCTAGAGATTGCCATGAAATGGGATAAAATAGTTCATTATTTTATGTGGATGCACTTTTGTTTGTAAACACTTTGCTTTTTGAATATAGAATATCAAATCATAAACTTCTTAAGGTATTGGGGTTTTCCAAACTTGATTAACAAACCCTCACATTTCCAAAACCATTTCAAATCTACTTATGCCTTGCTGTTGGAATCACCCATTAAACATAGCTTCATATACCAGAAGCACGATGTATTCGAATACTTTTTGTAATTGACTCTATAGAGCTGCCCAACTTTACCCACAAGATTCCTCAACTCCCGTGACAGAGTTGAGAAAACAAGGTTATTTCACTACTCATCTCTTTATGTAGCATCTACCCGGTAGAGTATGGACCCTCTGTCCGGGATACGGCGGCCGGACAGAGCGGAGCCTACCGTTGTGAAATATGGTTTTACCATTTCCATACCACAACCCAACGCCGGTTGTTCCCTCTTCCGAAATAGTATATCATACCATTATGTAGATATTCAATCGATCTGAGCAGCTACTAAAACCAGGTTTGACAAGTCAACGCTTGTGGTTGAGCAGTTGCTATGTTCTTTACTTGGCATAAGGGTTTAGTCCTTATATTTTCACCGAGGCAAATTCCATTCACAAACCCATATTCAGTGCCCACGGCACTGCCACCATTTCACACCATGCCTCCACCCTAGGATAAGATCACGGGCTTAAGCCATCTTGTGGCACCCTGTGATATCTCTTTATCCTAAATTCACTTTTAAAATTCTATCGACAAAATGCCAAGACTCTTAGTAGTAAAAGATTGTTGAGTTCCTGAACTACCATGATTACATCAATAATACCTTTAGAGTTACTAGGTTTTGTCAAGGTGAGTATGGCCATCAAAGTTAGCAGGGCTTTTTCGGGTGGTAGGACATTAGCTAATAGCATGTCATTCTAAACAATCTTTGTACATAAAATAACAGTGCACAAATAGCATAACGAAAATACTGATAAATAATAATTAACGGAAAGTACGTTCAACATGATCAAAGACATGTGACTTGCCTTGCGGATTTATAACTTCGATAATTTCGTATTCTTGATCTTAAGCTTGATCCGGGGTTTCTTCTTGAATTGGTCGACTCTTGACATCGTGAGTTAGCGCAAAGCAAAGAAATAAAATTAATTCCACGCTCGAAGAAAATGAGCTAGGAATAAAGAAATAAAATTTGAGAAAAACCAAATAAAATGGGTTTATGGTTTATAGGAGGTTCAAAAGGTGAAATAGGCCTGAGAAATGGGTTGGCGGGCTCGAAACTATTCAAATGAGTATAAATATGCATTTTCGAGTCTGGTGAACAGTAGCAGGTCTCGGGTGAACAGTAATAGGTTTCGGGTTTACTGTGCTTAACGGATCGGCACTGTTCATAAAGGGTTTGGGTTCCACTGGCGCGGAATCCGCGTGCTACAGTGTTCCGCCCAATTGCACGCCCGGTCGCTGCAGTAAAGTGCGGCCTGGTCCATTCAGCTAAGACGGCCTGACACTGTGCGGCCCACAAGCACAGTGTCGTCGTCTACCTCTCACCTGCGTGCGCGTAGCCGAAACAGAGGAAGACGGCGGGAGTTGGCGATGGCTCTACGGTGAACTACGACGGGAAAGAAGGCCATGGATGGACTCCTGGGAACTCGAGGAATCCATTTTTGGAGTCGGCATGGCCAAAGGAAGCGGCGTTCGCCAGCGGCGAGGCCTTCTTCTTCACGGAAAGATTAGACAGTGTAGGGTGCACCGGAGTTTAAACGGACGGTTGGGCCGGTGTTTGAGCATATGGGGTTTTAGGGAAAGCTTGCGGAAGTGGCGGTTTAGGCTGGGAAGGACCGTGCAAGGCTAGCCACAGCGAGGTGGTTGCAGTCGGCGGTGGTCATCGACGGCAGGGAAAAGGGAGGCTTGGCGAGCTAGGGCGACGGTCTGGGGAGGTTTTTGGGAGCAAGAGGGTGCTACAGACGCGAGTAATTGAAACGAAATTGGGTAGATTGAGATAATCGAATTCAAGCTCACATTGGGGAACTTCGGCGATTGCCGGCAGTGGGGGTGGTAATAAGCTAATTGGGCGCATGGTTGGCTTGCTGCTCACGAGTATGTCTCAATGGTGGGGGCTCAAGGTGTTAAATAGAGGTTTTGAGGCGGTTCAAGGGAGGGGAGATTTTTTTTTCAGGTAGGGGATACGTTGGAGAGTTCGTGGCTTGGGGAGGGGTTTTCGGCCGTGGGGTGGTATCTCAGATGTCAAGAAAGCCTATGGGCGCAGTTGGGGCGATCAAAGATGGCGACATGTCGGTTGGGAGAGAAAAAGGGAGGCGGTGGCAAATTTTCGGCCCGGAAGTGCCGTGCCGGCCAAGGAAACTGACAAGGGTGGTAAAAGGGAATGTGTACAGCGTCTGACAGCAGTGCAGAGGCGTGGTAGTGAGGGAAACATGAGAAGGCATGAGAGAGCAAGAGAGAACTCGGTGGCGACAGAAAAATCAGGACGACGATTGATTTTTCAGGACGGTGAACGCGCAAGAACTCACCGTTGAAGCAATGCTGCAGTGTTTTTTGGGCTTGGATGAAGTGGTTTGGAGGAGAATTGGCTAGAGAAACTCAAAGAATCAAATTCAAAAAGAAATTTCAATTTTTCTGAAAATTCAGTTTGTTTCATTGAGTCCTAATGTGAAAGACCGAATAAGATAACAGAGAGGGTGAATGGTGCTTTGTAATATTTTCTTAAAAATTCAACACTCCTTCACTTTAATAGCTACAAAGCTACGAAGATTAGGTGATAAACCACCACAAGACGAGCAAAAGAAGCAACTGAAATTTTTGGAGAAGAATCAGCAAAATCGGAAATACCTTTGTTTACACTAGGTACTGCCGATTTTCGGAAGTATCTCTGTTTGCACTGCGGTACTTCTGATTTTCGGAAGTAACTCTGTTTGCATAGTGGTATTACTTGTCCTCGGTGAACAGTAATTTCGGCACAAGTTCAAAACCAAGAATCAATGGAACTTTTGATCTGTAGATCCAAACGATATGGAATTTTATAGGGATCTTCTCTAGGGTATTGTGAACCTATTCCAACAAATGATCTAGAAAATCATGATCAAAGTTGAAATCTTTTTCAGTTTGTTGGAAGGTTGCATCAAAACCGAGCCAAACCAAATTCGATGAATACAACTTGCTCGTGGGATGATAATGACTATGAAAAGTCTAGATGTGTTTTCACACATCACAACAATTTAAATCACCACAGAAACCAAGACAAAAATCCTCAAACCAAGATGTGGACCAATGAGGTCAAAGTCAAGCAAAACCAGGTTTTCTCGTGAATCTTTCTATCAAGGTGCTTATACGGGTGGAGATATATTCCTAAGGATTATCTCCATCTTTTACACGTCTTTGGCACAGCAAGATCACAAGAAGGAAAGAAGAGAGATCAAAACCAACCAAAAGACAAACATATCAATAAAAACAAGATAGACACAAGAGTTGCATCACGATTGATGTACTGCTTACTTGCGAAGGTAGGTTTTATAGCCATTCTATCTTAGAAGACAAAAAGTACCCAAGTTACTTACTCTCAAGCCCTAACCCTAGAGATAAGAGCGCATGAGATGGGTCGGGTGGATAACTACATATATCTCCATCCCAACCCCTTTATAGGTGGGCAACCAGCTACTTATTCACCTTAGCGGATACTATTCACTATTACAACGGAGGAAACCCGATAACCCTACATACATGAGTTTTACTCACACAAGTTCACTTATGCACGCTTTTCAAAGTACATAAGTGTGCATCCACCAAATCCTTAGCCTTGTTTTGCCTTGATCAAACCAGCTCCACCTTGACCTAAACCGCTCTCCAACACATCGCCCATACACAGTGATTTTGATCAAAGATGGTTTCCGATATTTTGGTCAAACTATCAAAATACTCTTCCTTGACCCGGTCATCACCAACCACTGCAAGTAATCACCATGCTTGCCACGTGTAGGTGCACCACTAGTTTGTCATGTGTCGGCAAGTCTCTCCCGTTCCGGTTCTACCGAACTAGTGCTCACTTAGCCTGTGCAAGCCACATGGCGCCATCCTGCCGTTCGAACTCACCTTCAATATTTTTCACCTTTCTCGTGCCATGCTTGAGCTCACCATATCACCGGCATCTTTGATCATTCTAGGCATCAACTTCTCCATGAGTCTAGCCCTGATCATCATCGTTGACCACAGTTAACTCTAAGCAATCCTACATATCCAAAGACAAATAAATTGTTTCTAGGCACAATGTTTTACTACTTGACCTACATTAGACAAGATATAAATCATGCAACCTTAATCTAATGACCCAGCTCATTCCAACTCAATCTATGACTCAAATTCCAAAACTCTATTTTTTTTTTGAAAAAATCAATAGTACCGCACTTATAATGTCGGTACTACCGTACTGCGGTACTACTGCTCCCAAAGCGGTACTTCCGCACCTTGCAAACCCGAACTGGACATCTCTAGAAAAAATATTCTGCAGGTCTAACTAGAACTATCATTCTACGGCATTACCGCGCTCACAACGCCGGTACTACCGCTCTGCGGTACTACCGCATAAACACCTACGGTAGTTCTGATTTTGCTGACACTTCCAGAAAACAGCCCAAATCAAATGTAATCTTTGTAAAACCAATTGACCACTCCACAAATATTGCAATTGTTGGTCACAACATTAAATGAGACCTTCTCGCATGATCCTTCAATCTCCCCATTGATGAATCCATTAGTAATTTTTCAAAAATACAAATTGGAGGTGGTTTTAGAAAAAGGAAGAATTTTGCAAAGAGAGCTCCAAATGGTTGAAGAAAGATTGCAAAGAGCTAAACATGACCATTTGAGACAGAGATATATAGAAATTACTGAAAAGCACAATTTTCCACACAAATTTCATATCTACCAAAAGTGTTGAGAAATCTCATTCTAGATCTATATTAAAGAACAAGTATTCGATGTGACCTTTGTTATGGTGAGAAGTGATCTAAAGATCAAGAAAATCACACACAAAAAGGATGAAAAATGGTTTTTGTACAAAAACTTCAAATCACGCTCTAGATGTGCATTTTTACCGATCTATCTTCCCTTTTGATAATAGAATCATCAAGATGTATGGAAAAAGATAAAGCATGAATGAATTAAAGTGACTATAATTTATTTATTTTTAGTATTTAGGAGCTATGAAGATTATCTAAAATGACTTTCTAAGTATTACACCAAGCCATAAAAAGCGAAAGTGCTATCTAGATTATGGCAAAACACGTATAGCCAATCTAAAGCCACATAAGCAATGATATGAAATTAACTAGATTCTTAACATTTCCAAGAGCTCAAGTTCATAATTTACCTAAGAGTATCAAAAATGAGCCAGACCATGTCAATATGCTAAATGGAACCAAAAAGCTACTATTGAGTCAATTTAGAGTGCTACAACTTCAAAATGAAACATTTTGTTCAAGCACTTGATATTACTTGTAGTTAAGCAAATTTAGCACATTTGGCAAATTTTGAATGCATTTTAGTTTTAGCTGAGCTTGAACTATTTTTCACAAAATTTAGTTTCTTTAACCATGTGCTCTCAAGTTTTATGCGACCATTCCAAGCAAGAAGCTTAACGAAGTGATCTTGGTCGTCCAAAACTCCTGCTGAGTTCATGCCTAGTGCAATGGCAAGCCGTCTCATGAGAAAGGATTAGTGAGATCAGTTTTTTCATACAAAAGAGATCTTTTTGTATTTTCTTGACTTAGTTCAAGAGCAAAGAGTTAATACTAACTCATGCTTAACTAATAAACTAGCATAACTCAACCTGAAGCTTAATGCAGATTCAAGACTCAACTTAGCTTATTTGACATAGCAAGAATCATAAGAGGATTCAATAGAGCAATACATGATTTAATTCAAAATTTTCACATTTAAAGAAGCTAGCATGGCAAGAACTAACTACACATAGAAGGTCATGATAAATCTAGAAATCTAGCACAAGTCATGGTAAGATGTAAAGCATGTTTATTATGTTATACAAGTAAAAGGTTAAATAAAAGGGAAGAAATATGAAAAGAGAAAACAAATAAGAAGAGGAGAATCCTTTGTGTGTCAAAGAAAAAGAAGAAAATGCCAAGTATAATATTTATGTAAGGGGGAGTTTTTCTTTGTGAAAAACCTACCTAGTATTTTGGACTTACTTAAACAAAATGGGTAAATTATTAATATTGAAAAAACCTATTTTACCTATTTACCCAATATGTTTTATGAATCTTGTGAATGAATGTGTTTCATTCTCTTTTGTCTCTTTTGGTGTTCATGCTGAAAAATTCAGCGTTTTTTAAATGGTTTTGAGCAAATTATGATTTTCATATCTAGGTGCTCCTAGTCGGCCTATTCACCCCCTACTAGTCGGCCTATTTGATCTTACATGAGTACTGCGAATGCCAAGTCGGTCTCCTCGAACCAAGCAAAGCCCTCCTAGCAAAGGAGGTGTATTAGTGGCAACGCGATGGTGCCGTAATCCTTGATGAAGCGCCAATGGTAACCGGCCAACCCCAAGAAGACGTGGAGAACGCACACGAATTGGGGTCATAGCTAGTCCAGGACCCCGTCCACCTTGGACTGGTTCGTGGTGATGCCCTCGGCCCGAATGATATGGCCAAGGTATATCACCGATGTGTCTCCAAAGAGGCATTTGGACTTTTTCAGTAAAAGCTAATGTTGTTGGAGACTATGGAGCACCGCTCGAACATGCCACAGATGATCCACCCCAAGAGGAACTGTAAATCAAGATATCGTCAAAGAACACAAGTACAAATGACATAGGTATGGCCGCAGAACCTCCTTCATGAGAGCTTTAAATGTCGCTGGTGCATTGGTTAAGCTGAAAGCCATAACCAAAAATTCAAATAAGCGATTATGTGTGAAAGGCAATCTTCTCTACATCTTCTGGTGCCATCTCAACTTGATGATATCCAGAGCAAAGGTCCAACTTGGTGAAGAACCTCGCTCCCTTGAGCTCATAAAGGAGCTCCTCGACAATCGGAATAGGAAATTTGTCCATGATGGTTTTATCATTCAAGGTGCGGTAGTCGACGTAGAAATGCTAAGATCCATCCTTCTTTTTGATGAGTAGTATGGGAGTAGAAAATGCAGAGCTGTTACACCGAATGATTCCCTTCTCCAACATTGCAGTGCATGGCTGCTCCAACTTGTGCTTTTGATTTGCCTGGTACTTGTATGATCGAACCACAACCATGCTTGTGCCAGGGAAGAGGAGGATGCGGTGGTCATGGTTGCGTGGAGGTGGAAGCCCTCATGGTTCGTTGAAGACCATCGTGAATTCCGCGAGTAGTTCCTCCATGAGCTCCCCCCGACCAATGCTGAGTAAAGGTGTAGCACGGGTCGAGACGGTGCCACGTTGTGCCAAGTGATTTCTTAGTCCTAGCATTGGTAGCTCATTGTTAGAAGACCAAAATCCCAAACAATCGGTACTAGTGAACGAAGCCACTTGACCCCAAGGACAACGTTGAAACCGCCCAGCGGGATGGTGAGGAAGTCAAGGATGAAGTTTTCTTGTCGATGGATATAGGTGTCGCATAGCACACCCCGCTGCTCACCACCCCTGTCCCCGTTGGCCACGACCACGGAGAGACCCATGCATGGCGCTAGCTTCAATCCCACCTGGTCGACGAGCTCAACGGCAAGGAAGTTATGTGTGGAGTTGGGGTCGGCCAAGGCCAGAAATTGACTGTTAATCAGCACAAAAAGCTGCACTATTTGGGACTTGCGAATCCTGGTGAGAGCGAGGAGGGATATTGTGGCGTCCCTGTCCACCTCCTCTAACATCTTCCTCATCCGGTTTGACCTGCAACATAAATATACGTTTGCAGAATCGATATTGACCCGGTATGAACTTCTCATCATAGTTGTAGCAAAGGCCCTTTTTGCAACGTTCCTCCATCTCGGTCGGTGTGAGCCGCCTAAATGGCTTGACTGAGCCCAACACACTCGTGGTTGTGGTATAGGGTGTTGTTGAGCTTGACGCCACCACCTCGGACATTGCTGCTAGGGGTAGTAAAAGGTTGAGGTTGCCAAGACCTGAGGAAAAAATTAAACGTTCGTAGGCCATCACCAAGTCCATTGTGACTGCCAAGTCGGTTGGCCTCTGGAGCTCGTCATGTGTCTTCAGGGGCTCACTAAGCCGAGCTGTGAACAACATCACTTGTTGCTCCTCATCGAGGTGGCCACAACAAGCTAACAAGGTTAGAAAATTTTCAGTGAATTCAGCCACCGATGCTGTGCGATAGAGGCCCGACAATTCGCCCAGTGGACTGTGACGCGTGGAAGTCCCAAACCAACGATTAACGAGGTCAGTGAAGTGTCGCTAATTAGGTATCCATCCATGCGCTCAACTCGCATATACCATAGGTGCGCCACGCCTGACATGTGGTACGTAGCAAGCCACACCCTATCCTCCATGGATGTTTGCTGTGCACAAAACAATTGCTCGCAGCAGTTGATCCACGACAGTAGATCCTCCTTGCCATCAAAGGTCGAAAATTTGAGTTTGATGTAGTAAGGCGGGTTCTGTTGGTGCCTTGTTCCTGGCATAGGGAGGTGCGATGGCAACGGGCGAGGATGAAAGCATCTAGGCCCCTAAAATTGATTTTGGTAATTAATGAATTTATGTGAATATGGGACGGACATGTTTTAATGAGCATGCGGAGGTTTAGTCCATTTGTGAGCAACAAGATGTAAGCCAAAGGATAAATGTGAAGACCAAAAATGGCTCAAGGCAAAGGTATACTTAGAATATGATCCCTTTTATTTTTACCGGGCTTAGGAGAATGGTGGAAGACCGGATTATAGGGTAGAAAATCGTACCATAAAGAGAGATCATGGCAAGTAGCTTGATAACAAATTTTATGTGCCATTTGGATCAATTTAGAAGCATGCATCCATCAAAAACTAGATTTAAAATCAAATCTGTGCTCTGTCTGGACGAGCGGTAGTACCGCTGATTTGAACGTCGGAACTACCGGAGAGCGGTAGTTCCTCGCCCAGAATCGGTACTACCGGCGACCGGAAGCTCCGTTTCTCGAGCGGGGCCTTTTTTTTCCAGAGAGCACCCCCGGATGCATTTTAGTTTTTCTGGAAACGGAAGTACCGGGGGTTTCAACGCCGGAACTACCGCAACCGGTAGTTTCGCATTTTCGAGCGGTACTTCCGGAGCCCGGAAGATCCGGAGGATGAGCGGAACGTTTTTTCAGAGAGCTCATCCGGATGGAATCTGGATTTTCGTGAAGCGGAAGTACCGGCATTTTCAACGCCGGAACTACCGCAGGTTGCGGTAGTTCCACTATCCAGAGCGGTACTTCCGGAGTCCGGAAGCTCCGGACCGAGAGCGGAGCCTTTTTTCCAGAGAGCGCCAAATTTAGGACTTTCGGATTTCCGGAGAGCGGTAGTACCGCGCCGTCTTTGCGGAACTACCGGCGAGCGGTAGTACCGCAAATTACAACGGCGGTAGTACCGCGTCGCCAAATCCAACGGTCACAGCAGAGCTCTGACATAGTTGTTCTGTCGCGAAGATTTGGTAGCGGTAGTACCGGCCCCATAAGGGTGGTAGTACCGCTCATCCTGAATTTTTCAGGAATTTGTGCCAAACGGTTAGTTTTGGTTGGTGGAGGCTATAAATACCCCAACCACTACTCAAGGACAGATGTTAGAGACCCATTAAACATTTTTTGAGCCCTAGAGCATTCATTCCACCCTCATACTCACTTTGTGCATTCAATTTGAGGTGGTTGAGCAAATAGTGGTAGAATTCATTAGTTGATCCATTTGGCACTCATTTGCATTCAAGTGAAGCCCAGGTTTATTACTCTTAGTGCTTGCCGGCACTTAGACGATTGGGCGGATGCTTGATCGGTGATCTTCTCAAGGAGCTTGTGAGAAGACCCAGTAGTCTTGTGAAGGTTGGAGCTTACCTACCCGGAACGGGGAAGAGCTACCACTAGTGATCGAGGTGCTTCGGCTTAATTCGTAGAGCCGGTCCGATTTGTTCGGGCTAACCTCAACGTAAACTAGGGGAAACCGGCAAGTTTCCGAACACCACAGTAAAAACATCGGTTGTGTTCATTTCTCTCTTAGCTCTTGTTTATTTATTTCATTGTGATCATTTGCTTGCTTAGAGCTAGGATTGCTACATTCTTGACTAGAATTGTGTAGGATTAATTGCTTTACATTCTTGCTATTTAAATTGTGAAGAATTAATCAAGTTAAACAGAAAAATTTAAAAACCTCCTATTCACCCCCCTCTAGTCAGTATCCTTGATCCTACAGAGGAGGAAGCGCCATGGAGGCGACACCCGAGCCATCACTTGGGCCATGCTGACTTGGTGGTAGCTCCCTATTGACCATCCATCATGTGGTGGCCTCTTCGTCTTCGCCGCCCTCCTCGTTGGTGGGCTGTCCTTCCATGCGTGCCAGGCGCCGATTGTGCCAGGCTAGCTGGTTGATGTTGGCTTCAAGTAAACTGGCATCCCAAGAGAATTGGTCATTGATGTTAGCGAGGGATTTCACCATATCCTCAATGAATTTGGGCATCACCTATTGAAAATCTTCATTACCACCGTTGCCTGACATGGTAGATATAGCAATGGTTGGCTCTGATACCAAGATGTCAGGAGATGAACGTTGGGAGCGAAGGCAGAAGTGAAGGATTAAATTAGAAGGTGTGGATTGCGCTTCGACGCTGTGGTGTGGCGCTGCTAGGGAGGAACCCTAGCCGCACGGTGGAGAGGTGAGGAGATGAGGGGGCCGCAAGGGATTAGGTCTGATATCTAATCCTTGCTTATACTTTATTGATTTCATACGTCCCTTTATAAGGGAGTACACTTGACTCAGGATAGAATGATGGAAAACGCCCAACAATCACTCTGTCTCTCCGATTGTGTTTGTCACTCAAGTGGAGGAAATGAGATGAAAACTATTCTCGGGATAGCGAGTGGAATGGCAAAAGTTCATAGAAGGCTAATGTCACTACGATAACTCGGGAATACAATGATTCCAGGAACTGAGATTCAGTTGAAACAAACAACAGATTACATGTTTATTTAAAGTCTACGAAATGCTAACTAATTCCTTAACTGCACTCTCGATTTCTTGTCTCAACTGATTCGATCCGATCTTCCTGGGAATGCGGATCTGGACTCCTTCTTCAGTCTGACTGAGTGCACCCGAAGAACCTCCAGGGAACTGCATTGTCGAAACTTCAGTCAGCCTCTTGCGCTGTGCCCAGTCTTCAGTCTTCGGACAAAACTCAATTTCCTGGCAACGGCTTGATTATTTCCAACAAACTCCCCCCTAATCAAGACTTTGCTATGCCAAATCTTTCACTCCTATTACATGTGAATCATGACTGATGACCCGGCCATCCTGGCTACTTGCCATCGGTAATTATTTTCCGCACCTGTTATCTAGGATCAATCCGCAGGTTCAAGTGGCTCCCTGCTACTCCGGACTCTCCGGTTCTCCTGCACCTAGAATAACTCTGTGCGATACTACTTGGTACAATCTCAGGCACACCACCTATTGCACCATACACACATGCAAATATACTAAAGCAAAAAACTAAGTCTAGATTATTTGCTAACATTCCTTCTACTCTAGACTCAACTAAAGTAAAGCTGGTTCATCTTCCTGTGCACACATGAGGTTTACCTGATCCCCATGGTCATGCTTTGGCTTGCGGCACTCGGATGCATAGTGCCCGTAGTCACTGCAGTTGAAACACTTGATGTGGCTCTTGTCGCGCTTCGTCTTGGAATCGCGACCACCGCCTTGTCTTGATTAGGGGTGGCAACGAGCCGAGCCAAGCCTGGCTCGGCTCAGCTCGTGAAAGCTCGGTAGAATCTTGGCTCGGCTCGGCTCGGCTCGGTTAGAACATCAAGCTTTTTTGTCGGCTCGGTTCGGCTCGTGATGCGGCTCGAGCCAGCTCGTGAAGGCTCGCGAGCCAACAATAAAATATGACTTATATGGCTCTAAAAACTCAGGAGAAAAAAATCTAATACATAAGCAAGTCACAAACAGCAGGTGCAAATTAAAAATCCACATACAGTACAACCATAGAATCTAGTATTCAGACAGGGGGATGGAATCAAATTCCTCTGCAGATGTTGGGTGAATGCCAACGGTGGCATCAAAATCTTGCTTTGTCAACCCAGCTTTAACAGCAATTGCAATTCCCTGTCATGAAGTTCCTTGTCATGAAATTGCAATTCTCGGGTGCATCTTCACCACACATGTGCACTCCTACAACCTGAATTCCCTGCATTTTTTGTAGCACACAGAATAACCTTCATTAATACACGATCAGGTAATCCAGAAAGAGTGGCCCTGAGAGGTAATCAGCAAAACGAGAACATCAACACAAACAAAGTGACCACGGACTCCCCTTGGCGGTGGAAGCAGGACTCGCAGTCGCGCACGGAGGCCGGAGCCAGTGAGCCACGGTCGGACTCCCCTTGGCGCCGGTGTGCTGCCGGCGTGCCGCCGACCCGCCGTGCGCTGGTGCGCGCCTGCGTGGCGGCGCGCAGCAGCAGGCCACGGGCCCGCGGCGCCGGGCGCGCGTCCGTCCCTCGCCGTCGCCAAGCAGAGGGCCTGGGGCGGCCGGTGGTGTAGCGCGGCGTGGACGCCGTCACACCGGGGAGGCCGAGGAAGAAGCACCGGATCTGGGTCCTAGGCCCCAAATCCGGCGGCCACAACCGTGTGAAGCTGAGCGGTGAGGAGAGGGCGACCAGGGCGGCGCAGCACGAGGAGCTGGGGTCAGCGAGAGGCCGGAGAGGCTGACGCAGGGGAGAGCCGACGGCGGAGGAGGAGCCAGTAGGACCGATCACGGGAAACCCCAAGAACCTGCAAGCCACCGCAAATCGGTGAGGTGTAGACTCCAATCCATCCATAAGAAAGCCAATAAAAGCAGATCTACTGCAGTAGGACCGATGATTGGTCCGGATCCAGGTGGATCTGAGCCGATGGCGCGGTGCCATGGCCGAGAGAGGAGGCGCGGCGCCATGGTTGAGGAGAGGAGGAGGGGCGTCGGGGGGAGGCGGTGAAGAGAGAGGAGGCGTCGGTGAGGCGGTGAGAAGGCGGCACGGGAGCGAGAGGAGGAGGCAGGAAGGAGAGAGGAGGCGCGGTGAGGCGGCGTGGAAGCGTGAGGCAGAGAGGCGTCGGTGGGAGAAGAAGCGGAGGCGTGAGGCAGAGAGGCGTCGGTGGGAGGAGAAAAAGAGGGCAGGCAGAGAGGCGTCGGTGGAATGGGCCGAACGGCCGAATGGGGGAGTCGGGCCGAGCCAACCGAGCCGCTCGCGAGCTGGCTCGGGCTCGGCTCGTTTAGACTCCGAGCTTTTTTGCTGGCTCGGCTCGGCTCGTTTCATCCACGAGCCGAGCCAAGCCTCCACGAGCCCGAGCCGAGCCCGAGCTTTTTTGCCAGCCCTAGTCTTGATGATCGAGCTTCCCACTGGGCTTTCGTGAGAAGGAGATGCTCTTCATCCCCGTTGCTGCAATGACGGTGCTGGATGCGCTCCTCATACGCCTTGAGGGAGCCAATGACCTCCTCAAGAGCTATGTTGTTGACATCGCCAAAATACTTTATCGTTGTCGCAATATGGATGAACTTGTCAGAGATGGCTCGCAGCAACCTCTTGACGACGTTCTTCTCTTTTATCTTCTCTCCAAGTGCCTGCATCTGGCCAACAAGCAATGTTACCTTCGTTGCGAAATCGTCCACTGATTCCGTATTGCCCATGCTAAGATTTTCAAACTCCCAGCGTAGCGTCTGGATCTTCGCTTCCTTGGCTCGATCAGCCCCCATGTGCATGGTGCGGAGAGCTGTCCACACCTCCAAGGCAGTGTTCTTGGCTGCAACCTACATGAGCGTCACATCGCTCAAAGCCTGGGAGATGATAGCCATGACCTTTTCTTCTTTCTTCTCATCAACAACAACATTCCCCGTGGGCTCAATTGCTTCCCACACGCCTTGCGCCTTCATGAGGAATCTCATCCTCGTTGCCCAAGCTGTGTAGTTCGTCTTGTTTAGCACCGGGTACTAGAGAGACATCCCTCCCTCCTTGCTTGCCGCCGGCGCCGCCTCAACGATCGACATCTTCTCAAGCTGCAAGTACTTGGGCATACACCGCTCAAGAACTCAACCTCGGCTCTGATACCAAATGATGGAAAACGCCCAACAATCACTCTGTCTCTCCGATTGTGTTTGTCGCTCAAGTGGAGGAAATGAGATGAAAACTATTCTCAGGACAGCGAGTGGAATGGCAAAAGATCAGAGAAGGCTAATGTCACTACGATAACTCGGGAATACAATGATTCCAGGAACTGAGATTCAGTTGAAACAAACAACAGATTACATGTTTATTTAAAGTCTACGAAATGCTAACTAATTCCATAACTGCACTCTCGATTTCTTGTCTCAACTGATTCGATCCGATCTTCCTGGGAATGCGGATCTGGACTCCTTCTTCAGTCTGACCGAGTGCACCAGAAGAACCTCCAAGGAACTGCATTGTCGAAACTTCAGTCAGGCTCTTGCGCTGTGCCCAGTCTTTAGTCTTCCGACAAAACTCAGTTTCCTGGCAACGGCTTGATTATTTCCAACATAGAAGGTATATCCTTCCTGGACTCTAATTGCACTCTTCCTAATTAATACTTTTCTAATTGTAAACTTCCTATTTAGATACAATCGGACACTTACCCTGCCGCCTCTAGGGCCGGCTGTTCCTTGGCCTTGGCCTTGTGAAGTCGGCCATATACTTGGCCCCACATGACAGTTAACCCCTAGTATCTCAAGGGTCATGCTGTTTATAGTGACGTCCTTCTTTTTTACATCCGCAAGGTATCACTGCCAAAAAACCGAGGGATCAACCGGAATCAGCTTCAAATGGCGTATATTCGGTCTATCTCCGAGTCTGAAAACTCGGAGTTGTGCTGCCATGAGTTTGAGCCGCTCCTCCTTGTTGATTTCACCTTCTTCCTGATCGAGCGTGTGCGCTTGGATTTCACCACGTAGTATGTCATTGTGCCGAGCACACCGGCCATGATCACCCCGCCGATGAGGGTCACCAGAAGCGCTGCCCACCGGAAGTGCCGCCCCACCACGATGTAAGAGGAGGATATGAACGCCACAGTGGTGCATACAGAAGCCAGCCACATCAACTTGTTGATAACCTCGACAACCCGCCTCTCTGCTTTGGTCTCACCCCTAACAAGTGTTATCTGGACCACCACTACTGCTAATGATGTGAACAAGGCAACGGCATTGAAGATGAAAAAGATCCTGAAGGACATCGCATGCACAGCTATTGATACTCCGTGATCGTCATTACCGCCTGGCACGGTAAAGATCGCAGCAAATGCAACTGTAGCGAAGAGCACGGCCACAACAGTGACGGAGTTGGTTGCGTTGTTGATGCCTTCCCTGTGAAGTTTCCTCAGCTCCTTTGCTATGCCATAGACATTTTTGTTGGTTTTTCTGGCTTGCTCAAGTTGAGTATGTACATCCTTCTTGATCTCAGTCACTGTCTTTCTGAGCTCGTCCCGAGGCTGATTCAGATCATTTGCTCTGACTGCACCAGCACGAGATAAACAACCCTTTATGTCTGCAGACTCCTCTGAAAGTGGAAGGCCCTCTGCTATGTCGAATGCAGTCTTGCGGTCCCTGGTCAGTGCATTCACATTCATGTCTGGAAGAAGAAGAAGCTCATTTACGATCTGCAAGAGAAAATTGCTTGTGAGCAGAAGAACAATGCTTATGTTTGCAAACTAGATGCAACCTGCCAGAAGAGTACCTCTGATCTTTTCTTCCTGGTGGCAACATGCAAAGCTAAGTTGCCATTTCTGTCCGGTAGCATGACTATGGCCGGATCAGCATTCAACAGCGCTCGAACAACTTCAGCGCTCGTTCCTTTCACTGCCATGTGCAAAGCAGTCTGGCCTTTCTTATCGGTCCTCCGAGCAAGCTGAGGATCGGTGCCTAGCAAAGCCTCAACAATTTCAACATGCCCCTGACGGGCAGCGAAATGCAAGGCATTCTTTCCATTCGCCTTTGATAGCTCAACCAACCCAGAAACTCGCTCTAGCAGAAGGTTCACTACCTCGATGTGGCCTCTAATCGCCGCAGTTATCAGAGGAGTCACATTTGATTGGCCAAACGTTTTCCCAAGGGATGGATCATGGTCCAGAAGTACCTTCACGATATCTAAAAACAAACGTCAGTAGTCCATCTTTCTCTGTGTCACAAGTATACAGTAAAATTGTAAAAGCGAGATGGAGTAGTGCTTGTTCATTAGCTTGTGTATACTGAACAAGTCAACTTCACCACTGCAAAACGAACAACATAGGTTCCATGGGGATTGATTAAAGAGTAGATAAAGTAAACACGCACTGGGGTCTGGGATTAAAGATTTAACCACCTTACTACCTTAGTGATCATAAAACCATTTCTTCATGCAAACTATGAGGCTCTAGTCTATTCCCATACTTCAAAGATACCCAGTTCCCATGTAAATATGTAGAATCACAAGTGGTTTACGCTATGGAAGTTTTGAAGCGTCTGTGCAGTGCTCACCTCGGTGGCCTTCCTTCGCGGCGACATGCAGAGCGTCGAATCCGGACTTGTTCTTCCTCGCGCGACTCTCCTTGTCGGAGTGCTTGAGCAGCTCGACGACGATGTCAAGGAACCCCCTCTCGGCAGCGATGAGCAGCGCGGTCTGCTCCACCTCGTTGGGCTCGTTGACCACGGCTGCGCGGATCTCGGCGAGCTCGCTGTCGAACTCCTCCCCGGTGCTGGTCATCTGCGCGTCGATCTCGGCGATGATCTGGCGCACGGCATCGAGGTCCCCGCGCTGCGCGGCGAGGTGGAGCTCCGTGTCGTTGTGGCGGCCGGTCACCTGCTTGACGTACTTCTTCCGGCCAGCCTGGTCCATCCGCTTGCCTGAGTTCGATAGCACCAGCACCGGCGGGGTGGCCCCGGCCGTCGGCGACGGCGACGGGGACTGTGACGGAAGCGAGTGGTCCAGCCGCTTGCCGGAGTCGGACATCACCAGAAGCGGGCCCTTCGCCGGCGTCGCCGAAGCCGGCGACTGGTCCAGCAGGTTGCTGGAGCGGGACATCACCAGCACCGGCCGCGACGGCGACGGGGACGCCCCCGGCGATTGGTCCAGCCGCTTCCCGGAGTTGGACAACACGAGACCGGGGCCACTCGCCGCCCGCGGCGGCGACTGGTCGAGCCGCTTCGCGGAGGCGCACGAGTCGAGCGCCGGCCGGGAGGGGCCCACCGGCGCCGCCCCTCCCTCCTCCCCTGGCGACGCCAGCCCAGTCTCCAAATCCCCCTCCCCTGCACCCACAACCCAAGAAACCAACCACAACGATCACCGAAACGCCCGATCAAACCAAACTAATCATAGGACAGGAAAAAGGCGGTACTTTTGTCGGAATCAACGGCCATGCGTCGTCGGGGGCGCTACGGGGCGGCGCGGATGGAGCGACGGGCGGGGCTGGAGGCGGCCAAGACGGAGGAGGGGGTCGGGCTCGCGGTCTTTTGGTTGTGTGATGAGAATGGATCGGAGAAGTGCTAAAGTTTCAGCTTTTGTTTCGTTTCGTTTCGTTTTTGTTTATCTGGCTCGGTTTGGTGCGCTGCGCGGCGCCACCTGCATCGCATATGGCCGTCTGTCGCTTTCCCTCCTCAATTATTATCTCTTCTTCTTTCGAAAGCGTTTGTCGCTCCAATAACTAGAAACTATATAATAAAATCTTGTGTTATAGAAGGATCAAGGTTGCCCAATACGCTAGGTGCTAGTTTGGCCGCCACCTTGCGGTAACGCAGAAGAGAGGAAGAAGTGAAGAAGGTCCCAAGAAAAGAAAGAAACAGCAGAGGAGGAAGAAACACATCAGCAGAAGAGGAACATACCAACAGAAGATGAAGAGAAGCAGAGGGAGGCTAACGAGGAGGTGAAGTAGCCTAGTCGCCGCTTCAACTTAGTGGCTTGAAGTTTGCAGCAACACTCCGTGACCAAGACGGCAGCGCCACCACCTCGCACTCCCTGGCTACGCCGCCGCGCCGTTGCCTCGCTCGCGCACCCAGGCCCACGCTTTTTCATGGCTGCCGCCACCCGGAGCCAGTGAGAGCGAAGGGAGCTATGGAGAAGACGGCAGGGGTGCGACTGAAGGAGGCGACGCGGCTCTACGACGCGGAGGTCAACTTGTGCGAATGGAAAGGTGGCAGTGGTTGAACTAGAAGCGACGGTGGTGTAAATGTTGAAGCTACTCCAGCGTCTCACCATCTTCTCACCGTTTTTCTCAATTTTAATGTTTCAGTTTCACTTCCGTTAGCTCTTCGCTTTGATTTTATTTCTTCCGTTTCACACAGTAGTGGAGCAGTTCTTTTTGATTAGTTTCTTCCGTTTCCTGTTTAATTGCCATGCATTAGCGGTTTCTTGTTTAATTGCCATGCATTAGCGGCAAGACTGATTGCCATGCATTCATTCTTAGTCAGGTAATCTCAAACGCCACATGTACATGTTTCTTTTCTTTAAATAAACATGAAAGATATTAGAAAACGCTGCCCGGTTTTGTAGCACCAAACGCCTGTGTTCATTGTGTTCTTGAGTGCGTGTTTGTGGGTTTGCCGGCGGCGAGAAATTGCCGGTGTTCCACGACAATTGGTATCAGAGCGTGAACGCTCCCGGGGCCATCATGTCCGTCCAATTGGCTCCCGTTGGCGGTGGTGATCGTTCGCCATCGCCCCCTCCCCGACGACGGATATCGCACTCACCTGCGCCGCGCCGAGGGCGCCATCGCGGCGGCGAAGTCGTAATCAAGCGCGTCATCAAGGAGACAGGTGGCTCGGTTCAGTACCCTATGCTCACGCGCACCAATTACCAGGAATGGTCTTTGTTGATGCGCATGAACCTGCAGGCCCAAGGGTTGTGGCAGGCCGTCGAACCGGAGGAGGGCGAGGTCGTCGAGTACCACGAAGACCGCCTCGCGCTAGCGGCCATTTTGCGTGCCGTGCCACCCGAGATGCTCGGGTCGTTGGCGCGCAAGCGCACGGCGCGTTCCGCCTGGGAGGCAGTCAAAACCATGCGCGTCGGCGTGCAGCGCGTCCGTGACGCCAACGCGCAACAGCTGCTCAAGCAGTTCGGGGAGATCGCGTTCAAGGAGGGGGAGTCGGTCGACGATTTCTCACTCCGGATTATGAGCCTCACCAACAACATCCGCATCCTTGGCAGCAACGTCACCGATGGAGAGATCGTGAAAAAAATGCTCCAGGTCGTCCCTGAGCACCTCGAGCAGATCGCGTACTCCATCGAGACTCTCCTTGACGTGAACCAGCTTTCCGTCGAGGAGGTCACCGGCTGACTGCGCGCCATCGAGCAGCGAAAGAAAAAGGCAGCACCGTCCGCACCCGTCTACGACAGCAAGGGCCGTCTTCTTCTCGCCGAGGAGGACTGGCTTGCGCAGATGAAGCTGCGCGACAACGGCGAAGCTGGTGGCTCCAGCAGCGGCAGCGGCAAAAGGCACGGCAAAACACGTCGTGGCCACGGTGGTGGTGGCGGCGTGCGTAAAGGCAAGGGCAGCTCGTCTTCAAACGGAATGACCCAGGAGAATACGGCGGACCGGTGCCGTAACTGCGGCAAAATTGGCAATTGGGCCAAGGACTGCCGCATCAAGCCAAATAGGTAGGCGCAAGCACACATTGCGGAGGGAGAAGAGGATGAATCCACTCTGTTGATGGCACATGCGACCATCTCTTCACCACTCACTCAAGTTGCAGCGCCGCCCACCGAGGTGATTCGAACTCCAGCTTCATCCACATCGTCGCGCCACGTCGAGATCCACGAGGCCAAGGTCTTTGCGCAGCTCGGATCGTGGGAGGACCAGGACGATCGTCGATGGGTGCTCGACACCGGCGCCACCAACCACATGATGGGCGCGCGGACTGCCTTCTCCGACCTCGACGGGGGAGTCTGCGGTACCATCCGCTTCGGCGACGGATCCGTGATGGAGATTGAAGGACGCGGCACGATCATCTTCAGTTGCAAGAACGGCGAGCACCACGCACTGATGGGGGTGTACTACATTCCCCGTCTAACGGCGAACATCATAAGTCTTGGTCAGCTGGAGGAGGCCGGATGTCGGATCGAGATCTACTCTGGCACCCTATGCATCTACGATCAGCAACGCGACCTTCTTGCTCGTGTGCGTTGTTCTGCATCGCCCCTCTACATCCTGGAGCTCCGCATCGGGCGACCGGTGTGCCTGTCGGCGCGTAGCTCGGAGGTGGCCTGGCGCTGGCATGCAAGGTACGGGCACCTCAGTTTCAAGTCATTGCGCGCGCTCGCCCAACGGGAGATGGTACGTGGTTTGCCGCGGCTTGATCAAGTCGATCAGGTGTGCGACAGCTGCCTTGCCGGCAAGCAAAGGAGCACGCCATTCCCTGATACGGCGCTACGACGAGCGGAGCACGTCCTCGACCTCGTCCATGGCGATTTGTGCGGGCCCATCACGCCCACAACTCCAAGCGGTAACAAATATTTCCTACTGCTTGTTGATGATTTGAGCCGGTACATGTGGCTTCACTTGCTGTCGAGCAAAGATCAGGCATCGGCGGCGATCAAGAACTTCCAAGCGGCCGTGGAGGTTGAGTCAGGGAGGCGGCTCAAGGTCCTCCGCACTGATCGTGGGGGGAGTTCACCTCCGTTGAGTTCGGCGAGTACTGCGCCGAGCGCGGCGTCCAGCGGTAGCTCACCGCCCCCTACTCACCGCAACAGAACGGGGTGGTAGAGTGCCGCAATCAGAGCATCGTCGGCATGGCGCGGTGTATGCTCAAGGCGAAGCGGCTTCCCGGCTACTTCTGGGGTGAGGCTGTGAACACTGCAGTCCACGTCCTCAATCGCGCGCCGACACGCGCGCTCAACGGCAAGACCCCATTTGAGGCTTGGCACGGCGAGCGCCCCATCGTCCACTACTTTAGGACCTTTGGCTGCGTCGCCCACGTCAAGACCACACGACCGGGACTCAAGAAGTTGGATGATCGCAGCACGCTGACCATCTTCGTCGGCTACGAGCACGGCTCCAAGGCCTACCACTGCTACGACCCCTCCACCAAGCGCATCCTTGTGTCGCGCGACGTCGTGTTCGACGAGGTGAGACAATGGAGCTGGGGTGACGAAAGCAGCAGTGATCCAGGTGACGGCGAGCCCTTCAACGTTGAGTACACCACGGAGTACATCTCCGGCATGCCTCGAGCCAATGCGGCATCACCAGTTCACATGTCTCCATCGCCCACGCCAACGCCGGCCCCTGCACCCATGACGCCTACAATGTCACCCACAAGTGCGCCGATCGAGTTCGTCTCGCCACCAGCTGATTTTGAGGAGAACTTGGACGTGGACCACGACGATGCTCCACTTCGATTCCGTGCCATCGACGCTGTCATCGGACCAGCCTCGCCACCTGGGCTTGTGCCCCGGGTGCTCGACGAGGAGTTGCAGTTCACCACGGCGGACGAACCTGTCTCTTTCAGTGAGGCAGAGCGTGAGGCATGCTGGCGTCAGGCGATGCACGAGGAGATAAAGTCAATCAAGGACAACAACACGTGGGAGCTCGCCGCGCTCCCCACTGGGCACCGTGCGATCGGCCTCAAGTGGGTCTTCAAAGTGAAGCGCGATGAGCACGGCAATATTATCCGGCACAAAGCGCGTTTGGTCGCCAAAGGCTACGTTTAGCGTGCGGGAATCGACTTCGACGAGGTCTTCGCTCCGGTCGCGCGAATGGAGTCCATGAGGGCGCTGTTGGCTCTAGCAGCCCACGAGCGTTGGGAAGTCCACCACATGGACGTGAAGAGCGCTTTTCTCAACGGCGACCTCAAGGAGGAAGTGTACGTGCACCAGCCACCTGGTTTTGTCGTCAACGGCAGCGAGCACAAAGTACTGCATCTTCGCAAGGCGCTGTATGGTCTCCGACAGGCACCGAGGGCCTGGAATGCCAAGCTTGATGCGTCTATGGCGTCACTTGGTTTCCAGAGGAGCAACTCCGAGCACAGCATATACATACGGAGCCAAGAGCCATCGCGGCTGGTCGTCGGGGTCTATGTCGACAACTTGATCATCACCGGCACCAGCAGCAACGAGATCGTGGCATTCAAGCTCGAGATGAAGCGCATCTTCCTCATGAGCGACCTCGGGTTGCTGTTGTACTACCTCGGCATCAAGGTGAACCAAGGGCCAGGCGGCATCTCGCTTTGCTAATCTGTCTATGCAGGGAAGCTGCTTGAGCGGAGCGGCATGAGCACCTGCAACCCCTGTCTAGCGCCGGTGGAACCAAGGCTCAAGTTGAGCAAGGAGAGCACTGCTCCACTGGTGGACGCCACCGAGTACAGGCGCGTCATCGGCGGACTGCGCTACTTGGTGCACACCCGACCAGATCTTGCCTACGCAGTGGGCTATCTGAGCCGTTTCATGGAGAAACCACACGAGGACCATCTCAACGCGGTGAAGCGCGTGTTACGGTACGTAGCGGGAACGCGTGACTATGGTCTTCACTACGCCAGGAGGGAGGATGAACAAGCTCGACTGGTCGGCTACAGTGACGTCGACATGGTGGGCGACGTCGACACGCGCAAGAGTACCACCGGCGTCATCTTCTTCCTCGGCGGCAACCCCATCACCTGGCAGTCCTCCAAGCAGAAGGTGGTGGCTCTGTCCTCATGCGAGGCGGAGTACATTGCGGCAGCTACAGCAGCCTGCCAAGGCGTCTGGCTAGATCGGCTCATGTCCGACATGTTCGGCACTGAGTCTGCAGCGCCGGAGCTCAAGGTGGACAACCAGTCCGCCATCGCCCTCAGCAAGAACCCCGTCTTCCACAACCGAAGCAAACATATCGGCACTCGTTTCCATTATATTCGGGAGTGCATCGACGGGAACAAAATCGTCCTTCAGCACATTTTGACGGAGAACCAGCTAGCGGACGTTCTAACCAAGGCGCTTGGACGCATACGGTTCCAGCAACTGCGTGCGTTGATTAGCGTCAACAAGATCGGTGAGCACAGCAAGGACTAGGGGGAGAAATGTTGAAGCTACTCCAGCGTCTCACCATCTTCTCACCGTTTCTCAATTTTAATGTTTCGGTTTCACTTCTGTTAGCACTTCGCTTTGATTTTATTTCTTCCGTTTCACACAGTAGTGGAGCAGTTCTTTTTTATTAGTTTCTTCCGTTTCCTGTTTAATTGCCATGCATTAGCGGTTTCCTGTTTAATTGCCATGCATTAGCGGCAAGACTGATTGCCATGCATTCATTCTTAGTCAGGTAATCTCAAACGCCATATGTACTTGTTTCTTTCCTTTAAATAAACATGGAAGATATTAGAAGACGCTGCCCGGTTTTGCAGCACCAAACACCTGTGTTCATTGTGTTCTTGAGTGCGCGTTTGTGAGTTTGCTGGCGACGAGAAATTGCCGGTGTTCCACGACAGGTGGCAGCAAGAAAGGTAAGCTTTCCATGTGTGGGGAAGCTGGCCTTTTTTCACCAACTAGGGCTAGCCGCCGCCGTAAGCATCCTTCGCCGCCGTTGTCTTGTGGGCATCCCGATAACCTCCCTCGCCGCCTCCTCCTCGTCTGCCTCCTCCACCACCACCTCCTCCTTCGCCTCTGTCCGCCCCCTAGTTGGCCGCCCCGCCTAGGTCAGCCTTGCCGTCTAGAGACCACCTTGGACAGTTTTTGACCCGCCTTGCCGATCCTCCGCCCAGCAGACTGATTTCATTGAAATCGGGCGCGGTAGGGTGCCGACCAAAGACTAGTTGGCTGCATTGGCCAACACTGAGGTGGATACATGGTTATTTTTGTGAAAATGTTTATGGAACTCATATCATAAAAACATGGCATGTGGCCGGTCCCACAAAACTATGTAAAATAGTGCGCATATAAATTCTAGGAATGTCTATACAACATTTGACTATTTTTTAGACAAAAACAGTTAGATTGATTTGGGGCGTTAGATCTCCATCCAACGGATCCACTCATACAAGCTCCCCTCCAAAAAAATGACCTCCTCCAAAAAAAATAATTTAGGGTGTTGGATATCCATCTAACGGCTCAAAATCTGACTGTTTTTGCTCTTAAAAATAGTCAAATATTGTATAGACACATGTGAACTTATTGTGATGCTTCCTGCTTATATATTGCTAAAAGAGAGTATTGGTAGTAATGTATGCTCAACATGCCCATAAGAGGAATCCTGATTGGTGGAAGAGAGAATCGGAGCATCACTGGACCCCGCGCTCACTGGGAGACACAAATCACACATTTTTGCATGGCGATAGATGCAATGGGCCGAGTTTTTGCCGTGCCTTTTCAAAGCGTATTTACAAAAATAACTATATACAAATTGTATTAATAAAAATAGCACTTATGTCATTCGTTCATCGGACGGTAACGCCCAACAGTTAACACGTGGTGCCTATCGCCCAGTAGACAGTAGGTGGCCTGTCGTCTGCCCACAAAACAACAGGTGATTAAGCTAGCTAATTAGCCGGCTTAATTATCTATCTAAATTTGTAATTTTACTTTATAATTTTTTGAATTTATAAATATAGCAAATGAGTTTGAAAAATTACAAAATTTTCGGTGGAGCTTCCCAAGGCATCGTGGTATGTTGTGTAATTTTTTGAGACCATTTGTTAACTCTAAAAATTCCTAGAATGACGTATAATTAACCAGACAATTAAGCAGTTATGCACCGCTCTAAAAATTTTTAGAAGTAGCAAATGGTCATAAAAAATTACAAATTTTTTGGAGCTTTTTGATACAGTGTGCTACATTGTGTAATTTTTGCATAATTGTTTGCATCACTTTGCTACCTCTAAAAATTATTTGAGTGATGTATAATTAAATGGGTGATTAAGCACTAATGGCTGAGGGCTAATGGTTTGCCCTCTGGCCACTATGCGGCACCAGGCCTGCCGTACAGTGGCCGGGTGGTAGGTCATTAGCCCCCAACCATTAGTTCTTAATCACCTATTTAATTATACTCCGCTCAAATAATTTTTAGAGGTAGCAAAATAATGCAAAAAATTATGTACCAATTACACAACGTAGCACACTATATAAGGAAGCTCCATACACAATTGTGTAATTTTTCGCAATAATTTGATATCTCTAAAAATTCTTGAAGCGGCTCATAACTACTTAATCGCCTGGTTAATTATACGTCATTCTAAGAATTTTTAAAGTTAAAAAATGCCTAAAAAAATTGTCAAAAACATTACAAAACATACCATGATGCCTCAGCAAGCTCCACCACGATATGCGAGGAGGGATGTCGAGGGACCGCATATCACTAATTATGATTAAATTATCACAAATTAATATCACAAATTCAGAGCATATAAAATTCCAAAAAAATACAAAATTAGGTCAAATATGTTGGAAGGCTCCACATAAAATTTTTAGAGCTCATTTGCTATAGGTAATAATTCCTATAAATATCAAAATCATACGAATTTTCTAGCAATATTCAGATATTAATAACTTATGTAGTATGAAGATATTAATAATATTTTATCCTCATACAGTCACGCTTAATCATTTTACTTCATTTACTTCACCTAAAGAAACATCAATTAACATTGAATTAAGAAACTTATCCAACTAATTAGTCGTACTGCAATAAAATATGTATATTGATTCGTTGAATACGAATATGAATAGTCTAGATAAAATAATATTTTGGATGGAAAAAATTTATACCATATTCTTATCCATATTTTTATACAAATTCAAATATAAATACGAATAGAAGAGAAATTGTTAATTGGATGAAAATATATGTCATATTTGTATCCTATCGAATATGATAACTAAATAACAGTTTGGATCACGTCTTTTTTCTCCTTTTCTCCTTTTTCCCTTTTATTTTGCATTATCTGTGGAGATATAACGATGTTTTTTTTTATTTTTCTATGTTTTTTCATTTTCCTTTAATTGAATACATCAGAAAAAACTAACAGCCGCTACAGTGTCATTGTAGCCAAACACCCTGTTCTAAAGTGATGTGGCTTTTGGCTGTGGCCTTTCACTTTCGGTTGAAATGGTATTGTAGCAGCTGTTAGTTTTTTTTTCTGAAGTATTCAATTAAAGGAAAATAAAGAAAAAAATAAAAAATGATAAATACCGTTATATCTCCACAGTTAATGCAAAGAATAAAAGAGAGAGAGAAACCGCATTAAGAAGTCATCGCATTCTAAACGGCTTTTGGTTTCTAAAAGCAAAAAACCATCACTGTTTAAAAAAGAGTCAAAAACCATAACACTTTAAAATGAAGCCTTTATCACAGTCTGTAATGACAACGGACATGCTTGTGGGAAGTATATAATAACAATGACGGAACCAGGAATTCGTAAGAGTCGGAGAAATGTTACGAGATCGACCAGCATGAGAGCATCTATTGCAGCCGCCATCCGAGGAAAGCGCCGAGCTGCCTAGAGGTAGGTCCATGTGAGCATCCAGGCAATTGCCTTGGCTTGCTCCTATGGTGGTTCCGCCACTTGCTTAGAAGGTTATGTACATCCCAGAGTATATAGTTCACAAAATATTATATACTGCTACACTTCTAGATATTGGTTATGTTCATTGGATATGCAATAGAACGACAGAGAGAATTGCGGTGACGTGGCTATCTCCTATTTCATTGTTTGCACTCAACTTTGGTATAGAGATAAATGTGTGTACGTATGTGAATTTGATTAGAACAAAAAGAATCAGACAACATACCAGAAGGAACGGTACAATACAAATGCTCCATTCCCCGAGTTTTTACCATATATAGCGCTTTTTCAACGCATATTTACAGAAATAGCCATACACGAGCGGTATTGACAAGAATAACGCTTCTGTCGTCTGGTCACTGGACGGCAGCGCCCAACAGTCGATACATGGCTCCTGCCGTCCGGCCAGCAGACGGCAGGCGCCGCCACCCCGCCCACATGCCACAATACGGTAGGTGATTAAGCTGGCTAATTAGCTGGATTAATTACCTGTATAATTTTACGTTATAATTTTTTGAATTTGTAAATATAGCAAATGAGCTCAAAAAATTATGATATTTTTGGTGGAGCTTCCCGAGGCATCATGGTACGTTGTGTAATTTTTTTGTATTTTTTAAGCCATTTAATATCTCTAAAAATTCTTAGAAGACATACAATTAACCAGACAATTAAGCAGTTATGTGTCGCATTAAGAATTTTTAGAGGTAACAAATGATCGTGAAAAATTACAAAAAAATTTATGGAACTTTATAATGTAGTGTGATACGTTGTGTAATTTTTACATAATTTTCATACTACTTTACTATCTCTAAAAATTATTTGATTGATATATAATTAAATAAATGTTTAAACACTAATAACCAAAGGCTAATGGTCTCCTTTCTGGCCACTTTGCGGCACCCGGCCTGCCAACTCTTTCTATACTGTAGAAGAAGAAGGTTTGGTGTAAAGCGGGACACAGGGGAGCGATCAGTGGTGAAATTCAATTACTGTCCGGTACCCACAGGCCACAGTACAGCATAGCCTGCAACTCTGCGTACAAGCGCACTACTCCCAAGTTAATGACGCAGCAGTGCAGCTGTGGTGGTCACGTATTAACGTCCTAATCCATTGCACATTCCGGTGATAATGTTGCACGGGTCCACGAGGACGGACGGACGGATACATTCACGTGGTCAGCTTATCTTGACTTGCCGGTTCGTGATCGCGAGGTCAGTCGGTCGCCTAGTCCACTCCCCGCGGCCCCACCACCACAGCGGCCGCCACGGCAAGGACATCTTGTCGCTGCAGAAACGTAAACAATCGCGTTATTGTACTACGGCTCCTATTTTTTTTCCCTAACTTATAATTGTGATCAATAATTTTTAGTTATTCATAAGAGATATTATAGAGACATAAATAACTCAAGTATGATTGCAATCCATATAAATAAAATTATTATAATATGCATTATAATTAACTTATAAATCACGTCTTAAAAAGGCACATCCTTTCAAAATCAATTACTATAAAAAAACTCGAAAAAGCAGCTTTTTAAAATTAAAAAGACGAGGCTACAGTGACTGTTAGTCGTGTCATATAGGCACCCAGTGTAAGGGATCATGAGCGCGGGGGTTATTCGGCGACATTGCGGAGGTAGTCGATCGAACGGCGGATGGCTCAGCCGGCTACGCGCAGGGTCACCGCGGCAAGGCAAGGGCCAAAGCGATCGGGCGGGGCGGGGAGAGAATTCGGTGGGTCAGGGCGTTTGGTCGCGACGCGCGCGCACCCCGAGCACCCGCGGCGGATTCGCTTGGTCTGGGCGCAAGGCGTCGAGCGAAGAACGAGGGAAACGAAGGGAACGCACGCCACACAAGGAGGGAGGGAAGGTACTCCTCACACGCGGCGCGAGGAAGGGGGGTTGCACAGCGCCATGCGTGGTCGGAGCCTTGGAGGTGGAGAGCTCCCGTTGCGGCTACGTGACGCCCTGCTGCCTTGGTGTGGTGTCACAGCGTGGTCGCGATATTGTGTTGTGTATTGAAACAACCGAAAATTTGAAAAATCAAAAATTTGAGTTGATTTGCTTGAGTTTGAGCTCCATCTCCTCCACAACCCTATCCTGCACGAATCTCCACGCAAAACCACCCCTTAACCCTCCCCATTACGGCGTCATAACGGTGGAAAACGGGATTTTTCTCCCGGCCACTGTTCCCGTCCGGCAAAAGCGGCGCCGCCCCGATTTTTCTCGTTGCCGCCTCCTCTCGCGCCTTCTAGCGCCTGCGCGGCCGCCATCCAGCTGCAGCTCCGTACCCCCGTCACCCCCTACCCGCTCCCAGCACTCAAGTGCTCCCCCTCTCACGGCCGACGCCCTCCCAGCCAGCTCAAGCGCCTCCCCTCTGCCACCCTTGACCAGCGCCTCTCACAGTCGACCTGCGGCCTCTGACAGCTTCCTTGACCGCCGCTCTCCTTCGCCCCGAAGCCAGCCCGGCCATCTTGAGCTCCAAGCCGAGGCGCCAGAAAAATCTTCCCCACCGCCTCCCGGCCAAACCGCCTTACCCCGCCTATTTAAACGCTCCCGGCCCTCCCTTAGCCTCCCACGTCTTCCCCGCAGCTCCCCGGCCATCCCCATAGCCCCCAAGCCGCCCCATTGCCGGTAATTGAGAAAAACCCCCAAATCTCAACCCTAACTCGATGTCGGCCCTCCCCACGGCCATTCTCCAATTCCATGCACCAGTAGCATCCCCAAGCCCCCTAAAACCTTCCCCAGCCATTGCTTTGAGCTCCCAAACCCCCACCCTCCCCGGCACCGTGAGCCCCCTCACTCCCAAAACCGACCACCGTGGCTGGCCCAGCTCAGGCCACCCGAGCTTCGGCCAACCTTTCCCCTAGCTCACCCGAACCCTAGTGATGCTCAGAGACCAGCCAGATTGCCATGGGAAGCCGCCCCTCGCCCACGATTTCAAAATTCCCGCAAGGAAGGAGGAGCTCGCCGCCGGCGAACGCCGCCTCCGCCGGCCGTCCAACCACCCGAAATGGACCCCTCTCACTCCCAGGAACCCGTAGGTGGCCTCGGTTTGCGTCTCAGGTCACCGGAGCTCCGCCGCCACTCGCCGCCCGTTTCCTCTGCCTCTCCGCGCGCGCGGGAACGCGTTGGAGAAGAAGAACAGTGCCCCTGGCACTGTTCACCCGACCCCGCCGCGCCGACTCGGCTGAACCGAGCCAGCCGACCGCGCCCGACCGCAGCGCCCCGCGCCCGCCCGCGCCTGGCGTGCCCGCTCGCGCGCCCGACCGCGCCGCGCCCGCGCCCGACCGCGCCGCGCCCGCGCCCGGTGCCTCCGACCCGAGCCGCGGCGACTTGATCCAGCCGAGTCCGCTCCCCCGCGCGCCAGTTGCGTCGGACCCGAGCCCGAGTAACGCGGTTCGGCCGAGTCAGCTCGCCCGAGCCCGAGGAACAGTACCGAGTCCGAGGAACAGTGCTAGCCCAAAACCCAAAAATGCATATTTATACTCCCCGGATCCGTTTCGAGCCCGCCAACCCAAATCCAAAGCCCATTTCCCCATATAGCCCTCCTATAACCCAATATCCTCATTTTATTGGAGTTTTTCGGATTTTCTTTATTCTTTTATTTTCTTTATTCATCGCTCAACCCTTCGGGCATGAATTAATTTATTTTGTTTGCTTTGCGATAGCCTCCGGAGTCGACATTCAGCAGGAGCCGGAAGGAGAAGTCCAGACCCAAGTCCAACCCACAGAAGAATTCGAGTTAGTTGAAATCACCGAGTCGCAAGGCAAGTCACCTATATTTTGAACATATTGATCCTACATTTCCTGTATTATTTAGTTATATGTACTTTCATTATGCTACTTTCAGTCTGTTATTTTATGTATAAATGTTTAGAATGACATGATATTAGCTATGTCCTACCACCCAACAGCCCAGCTTAACTTGAAGGCCATATTCACCTTGACAAACTTAGTCACATAAAATATAAACTACAAATTATCATCGTAGTTAGGGACATTACATTCATTTACTATTAAGACTTACTTTGTTGGCTTAGAATTTTGGAAAGTGGATCTAGGGTAGGCGAGGATCGCAGGGACGGATCCGAAGACCTTATCCTAGGTTAGAGGCTGGTTGTGGTTTGGTGGCAGCGCAGTGTGTGCTGATTATGGGGTTTGTGGGTGGATGTTGCCTCAGTTAAAATGTAAGGACTAGACCATTATGCTAAGTAACGGACATAGTAATCGCCCAACCACAAGTGTTGACTGAGTCAGACTTGACTTATTCAAACCTGGCTTAGTAACTGCTCAACTTCAATGGAACCTCTGCAACGGGAAAGGGGGAGTCAGAGGGTGAGTCTGTATGGGAGGTGGTTAACCATACAACTGTAGGGCTGCGATGAGTCGGACGAGACCCGTGGGGTCATCCGAGCTCATCGGGATTAACACCTACTGGGCGGAGTCTATACAAAGAATTGAGCAGTGAACATCCTTGTTGTCTTAACTCTTTAGCGGGAGTTAAGGGATCTTGTGGGTAAAGTAGGGCAGCTTTGCAAAGTCATGACAAATGGTATTCGAATACACCGTGCTTCCGGTAAATGAAGCTGTGTTTAATGGGTGAATCCAGTGGCAAGGCATAAGTAGATGTGGAAGGGCTGTGGTAATGTTGATAGTTTGTTAATTGAACCTTGGAAACCCCCAAATTTATAAGAAGTTATGATTTTATGTTCAAAATCTGTTTACAACTAAAAGTGCATCTACATAAAATAATAGACGTGATTCCCTTCACTTGGTACACCATGCATGTAGATATTGCTAGACTCCGTGTGACTTGCTGAGTACGGAAGTTGTACTCATACTTGCTAAAAACATAAACAGAAACAGCTAATATCGAAGAGACTGGAGAAGACGAGGAGGTGATCTTATACGAAGTTGATGACGCTTGGAATTAGGATCGTTCTTCGCTCGAGTTTGCCTGTGGTTCTTTTGTAATGTATTTAAGGGTAGTTGACCCTACTGTGCTACTTGGCTTTCGCCGTTATATTGTAATAAAGTTCGCTTTTGCTCTGAAGCTTGTGATGGCAATGTTATACACTCGTGGATATACTCGCAGTTGAACAGTCCTGGGCAGCTGCGAGGGTTTCCTAACACTCCCGGAAACGGGGGTGTTACAGAGTGGTATCAGAGCCCGCTTGCTTGACCGTAGGATGACCCTAAGTGGATTAAGAATATTTGCTAAAACTAATTTACTTATAAAAATGAGTTACATAAAATATCAATATTATTATTAATACTGTATACTCTCTTTCCTATCTACCTCGTCTATCAATCTTATTTTCAAGTTAAGTTTATTTCCTAATATTATGTATATTACTCTTGTCTAAACTCAAAATTTGACGTGTGTGCAGATGCATCAGCACTCTCACGGCAATCCCAATGATTTTGAAGGATGGGCCGCACTTTTGTGGCGCATGCAACGATATCTGTATGCGACGGAACGCCAGAGTCCGATATTTCATGTGAGAGCTTTGACTTTTCATGGTCGTCTGCATGATTGGAAGGCCTGGGTATACTTGGAGCCGCTACCCCTCAGGCCGGACGTTCGACGGAAGTTTGTAGCTTACCGTCACAAGGAAGCAGACGCCATCCAAGACGCAGCCAAGAAAGCAGTGGAATATTTGCGACACTATTATGATGACGAGTATGATGAATCGCCATTCCATCTCATTCCTCAAGAAAATGAAGATGGCACAGGACTTCTTGTTCAGAATCCAGATCTGGAAGAAGATCCCAGGATGAGAGAGATTGCGTCAGTCGTCTCCATTCAGGAAGAAATGTACGCCCGCATGATGGAAGAAAATAAAAAGATGCATCTCCGACTTCACTCAGCCCCGACAGAGATTAAGATGTTGAAGATGAATTTGAAGCGTTTTCAGCACAGAGCCCGAGACGAGGCATCGAGGTGTGGTGAGACATCCCGTGGTCCACCGAAGACTTTCAAGAAGAAGGAAGGAACGACGGCGCCCCAAGGCCGTCTCTTCATCCGAGGAGCTACATGTCGCGCACCGGAGCCGCCCAAGGAAGCCAACAATGATGCAAAAGGCAAAGAGCCCATGGTCGACGACGATGAAGAAGAGGAAGACCCTGAACCTGAAGAATGGCTTTCTTCCGGTGATTCTTCTCCTGATGGCCAGAAGTAGAAGGCGTAGTGTGGGTCGAGTTGCGTAGAATAGTTGGACCTTTTGTAGTAGCATGTTTGGTAGTGTAAAACGAGTTGAGGTATGAACTTTGTAGCATAGTGTGTACCCAACTTGTGTTATGGTTGAATAAAGAATACTTTGCCTAATTGATATTTGTGTTTGCTAATGATATCTCTAAGTCTATCCCTTCAACTCTCAATCCTTCTACTTCATTCTGGAGTTCTTACCCACTTCTTTCTAAACTTACCTTCATTCTAAACTCTTACTTCCCTATCTGACCTTCTTAAAAACTCGCTGCAGATCTGAACTCTCGATTCCATCAAGCAAATCGAAATGGCTGAAACAGGAGAAGGATCTCAACAATCAGGCAGTCCCCGCCGAAGTGATGCACCACCGCCCAGCTTGGCAGACATACTAGCAAAGATGGAAGAAAATCGGCATCAGGCCGAGATGAACCAGTCGCGTATGATGGAACAACATATGAAGCTATTGGAGCAAATCGCAACGAGGACTGGAGGAATTAACCCACCTGCACCTACTATTCATACCAAGTGGCCAGACTTCCAGAAGACTCGGCCCCCGGTCTTCTCTGCTTCTCCAGACCCCATGGTAGCAGAGGATTGGTTCCGGGATGTCGAAAGAAAGTTGAACACTATTCAATGCAATGAGAAGGAAAAGATACTATTCGCTTCTCATCAGTTACAAGGTCCAGCAGCAGCCTGGTGGATGAACTACCAGACTATGTTGGGAGAACGGGAAATAACTTGGAAAGAGTTTGAGGATTCTTTCCGCCAAACTCACATACCCACCGGTGTAATGGAAGCTAAGCGCCGAGAGTTTCTCGCGCTAAAACAAGGAACCCATTCGATTACAGAATACCTTCATCAGTTCAATACATTAGCACGTTATGCCCCCGATGACGTGAAAACTGAAGAGAAGAAGATAGAGCGATTCAAGGAAGGATTGCACATCGCCTTGAAGCACCATATATCAGCTATGGATTTCAAAGACTTACCTTCAATGGTGAACAAGCTTATTATGTCCGAAGCAACCCAGAAAGAGTTGGAAGAAACACAGAAAAGGAAAATAGTGCATGTATCATCATCACCGGAAATACCGAGGAAGCGGATGTTTATGGCTCCGCAGTTCAAGGGACAGCGAGGGAAGAAATTCGTTATCAAGCCAAAACCGCAATTCAAGATTGGTCAAGGATCCGCCACATCACAACATACAAGTACCTTGAAATGCTTTATCTGTGGAGGGAACCATTTACAAAGGCAGTGTCCCCTGCAACATGTCGCCTGTTTCCACTGTGGCCAAGCCGGCCACTACAAGAACCAATGCCCACGAGGTGGACTACCCTCAGATGTAGCCAAAGCCCAAGTCCGGGCAATGACATCTACACCTCGCCAGTTTATAGCAGTGCCAAAGCAAGAAGACGGACAGAATCGTCAGTTTGTGGTCAAGCCAGCTGGAACGCAAGCTACGGCGACAACATCAATCACAGACAAGGGAAAAGGAGTTCTGAAGCCAGTACAAGGACGGATCAACCACATCTCCGCAGAAGAGGCAGCAGGAGCCAACGACGTCATCGTTGGTACGTATCTTGTTAATTCAAAGCCTTCTTTGGTTTTGTTTGATCCCGGAGCTACACATTCGTTTATTTCTTTGGCTTTTGCCGAGAAAAATCAATTGCCCCTCTCAACTTTGCAAAAGTCCTTTTCTTTCCAAACTGCTGGGAATAATGTAGAATCCCGCTTTGGATGCAAAGACCTGGATCTAGATATCCAAGGAGTTAAGTTCAAAGCTGACTTGTTAGTGTTAAAAATGAAAGGACTGGACATTATATTGGGAATGAACTGGTTGACCAAACATAAAGCCAATGTATATTGTGAGAGTAAGCTAGTTACCCTGGTAAATTCAGAAGGACAGAAGGTAACTTTAAAGACAGACTCAGCGTTAGTGGAGAAAATGAAAGCAAGTGCACATAACCTAATGGTAGAAGATGGAGTTGCTCAAGTTCCGATAGTTCAGGAGTACCCGGATGTTTTTCCTCGTGAATTACCCGGAAAACCACCTGATAGACCTATCGAACTTGCTATTGAGTTAGTACCAGGGACCAAACCAGTTACGAAGCGTCAATACCGGATGTCAGCACAAGAATTGAAAGAACTGAAGAAACAAATGGATGAGTTGTTAGAGAAGGAATTCATACAACCAAGTGTGTCCCCTTGGTCAGCCCCCGTGCTCTTTGTCAAGAAGAAGGATGGTAGCCAGAGAATGTGTGTAGATTATCGCGGACTGAATGCCGTGACGATCAAGAATAAATATCCGTTACCAAGGATAGATGATCTATTTGATCAGCTCAAAGGAGCTAAGGTATTCTCAAAAATTGACTTGAGATCAGGATATCATCAGCTCAAGATTCGAGAACAAGATCGTGAGAAGACAGCTTTTACAACGAGATATGGATTGTTTGAATTTACAGTAGTGCCGTTTGGCTTAACAAATGCCCCGGCATATTTCATGAACTTGATGAATATGGTATATATGGAGCAATTAGATCACTTTGTGATAGTATTTATTGACGACATACTGATATACTCCAAGACAGAAGAGGAACATTGTCAACACCTTCACATTGCCTTAAGTAAATTAAGAGAGCATCAACTATATGCAAAGTTTTCTAAATGTGAATTTTGGCTGAAAGAAGTGGCGTTTCTTGGCCATATAATCACAAATGAAGGAGTGAAGGTGGACCCTGAGAAAGTGAAAGCAGTAATGGAGTGGAAGCAACCAACCACAGTGACAGAAGTCCGAAGTTTCCTTGGCTTGGCTGGATATTATCGTCGTTTTATTGAGGGATTCTCGAAGATAACTAGACCCCTCACCCAGCTCCTTAAGAAAGACCATCCGTTTGTATGGACAGATAAATGTGAGGAAAGCTTTCAAGAGTTGAAGTCGAGACTTACTTCAGCTCCAGTGCTCATACTTCCTAATCCCGAGAAAGATTTTCAGATCTATTGTGACGCCTCAAAACAAGGATTAGGTTGTGTATTAATGCAGGAAGGAAAAGTAGTAGCATATGCCTCAAGACAATTACGACCACATGAGATCAACTATCCGACGCATGACTTGGAGTTAGCTGCAGTAGTACATGCGTTGAAAATTTGGAGGCACTATTTGTTAGGAAACCGTTGTGAAGTCTATTCTGATCATAAGAGCCTGAAGTATATATTCACTCAGCCAGATCTGAATCTACGACAACGAAGATGGTTAGAGTTGATTAAAGATTATGATCTAGATTTGCTATACCACCCTGGTAAAGCAAACGTTGTCGCGGATGCGTTGAGTCGGAAGAAGTATTATACTGTAGCTTCGATTCTGGAATGCTCTACTCCATTGTGTGAAGAAATGCAACGACTGAATTTGAATGTTGTCGAACAAGGCCAAATTGCAGCGCTAGAAATTCAACCAACCTTGACGGATCAGATTAAGACAGCTCAAGAGAAGGATGAAGAGATTCAACAAATTATCAAGAAGAGTCAAGAGGAAAATTCAACTGAATTTGTGGTAGATGAGCAAGGAATTCTGAGATTCAGAGATCGTTATTGTGTGCCTAATGATAAGGAGTTAAAAGACTTGATATTAAGAGAAGCCCACTCGTCCCAATTTTCCATACATCCAGGAGGCACCAAAATGTTCCAAGATCTAAAGAAGAGATATTGGTGGAGTAACATGAAGAAAGAAATAGCAGAATACATTGCTCGTTGTGACACCTGTCAAAAAGTGAAGATAGATCATCGTAAACCTTCAGGATTGTTAAACCCCTTGCCCGTCCCAGAATGGAAATGGGATGATATCGGCATGGATTTCATTACAGGATTTCCTAAAACTCGAGATGGTTACGATGCTATTTGGGTAATCGTAGACCGATTGACTAAAGTAGCACACTTCATACCAATCAAGCAGACTTACGGAAAGAATAAATTAGCCGAGCTATACTTGACGAAAATAGTAGTGCTACATGGAGTGCCAAAAAGGATTGTATCAGACAGAGGAGCGCAGTTCACGTCTGAGTTTTGGGAAAAGCTACATGAAGCTATGGGAACAGACTTAGCATTCAGTACAACTTACCACCCACAGACTGGAGGTCAAACAGAACGAGTCAATCAGATTTTAGAAGATATGTTACGAGCATGTGCTTTAGTATATGGAGCAGCATGGGATTTGTGTTTACCATTTGCAGAATTTTCTTATAATAATAGTTATCAGGCCAGTATTAAAATGGCACCGTTTGAGGCACTGTATGGGAGGGAATGCAGAACCCCATTAAATTGGATCGAAACTGGAGAACGACAGTTCCTAGGACCTCAGATCGTACAAGACGCGGAAGCTCATGTTAGAATTGTTCAAGATAAAATGAAGATAGCTCAGAATCGACAAAAGAGCTACGCCGACGTTCGTCGAAAGGACTTGAGCTTTGAAATCGGAGATCTGGTATACCTTAAGGTTACACCATTCAAGTCCATAAAGAGATTTCAAGTTAAAGGCAAATTAGCTCCAAGGTATATCGGTCCGTTCGAAATTATCGGGAGAATCGGAGAAGTGGCTTATAAATTGCAGTTGACGCCCAATCTAGCCAGAGTTCATAATGTATTCCATGTGTCACAGCTACGGAAATGCCTTCGACACTCTTCAGAACATGTGCCAGTTGATGACTTAGACTTGGGAGAGGATTTATCATATGAAGAGGAGCCATTTCAAATATTGGAGACCACAGAGAGGCAATTGAGAAACAAAAATATCAAGTTACATAAGATACAGTGGAGAAACCATACCCCAGACGAAGCAACATGGGAGAAGGAGTCAGACCTACAGCGAGAATTTCCCAACCTACTCCTTGGCCCGAGTTGATCTCGAGGACGAGATCCCTTTTAAGGAGGGTAGGTTGAAACAACCGAAAATTTGAAAAATCAAAAATTTGAGTTGATTTGCTTGAGTTTGAGCTCCATCTCCTCCACAACCCTATCCTGCACGAATCTCCACGCAAAACCACCCCTTAACCCTCCCCATTACGGCGTCATAACGGTGGAAAACGGGATTTTTCTCCCGGCCACTGTTCCCGTCCGGCAAAAGCGGCGCCGCCCCGATTTTTCTCGTTGCCGCCTCCTCTCGCGCCTTCTAGCGCCTGCGCGGCCGCCATCCAGCTGCAGCTCCGTACCCCCGTCACCCCCTACCCGCTCCCAGCACTCAAGTGCTCCCCCTCTCACGGCCGACGCCCTCCCAGCCAGCTCAAGCGCCTCCCCTCTGCCACCCTTGACCAGCGCCTCTCACAGTCGACCTGCGGCCTCTGACAGCTTCCTTGACCGCCGCTCTCCTTCGCCCCGAAGCCAGCCCGGCCATCTTGAGCTCCAAGCCGAGGCGCCAGAAAAATCTTCCCCACCGCCTCCCGGCCAAACCGCCTTACCCCGCCTATTTAAACGCTCCCGGCCCTCCCTTAGCCTCCCACGTCTTCCCCGCAGCTCCCCGGCCATCCCCATAGCCCCCAAGCCGCCCCATTGCCGGTAATTGAGAAAAACCCCCAAATCTCAACCCTAACTCGATGTCGGCCCTCCCCACGGCCATTCTCCAATTCCATGCACCAGTAGCATCCCCAAGCCCCCTAAAACCTTCCCCAGCCATTGCTTTGAGCTCCCAAACCCCCACCCTCCCCGGCACCGTGAGCCCCCTCACTCCCAAAACCGACCACCGTGGCTGGCCCAGCTCAGGCCACCCGAGCTTCGGCCAACCTTTCCCCTAGCTCACCCGAACCCTAGTGATGCTCAGAGACCAGCCAGATTGCCATGGGAAGCCGCCCCTCGCCCACGATTTCAAAATTCCCGCAAGGAAGGAGGAGCTCGCCGCCGGCGAACGCCGCCTCCGCCGGCCGTCCAACCACCCGAAATGGACCCCTCTCACTCCCAGGAACCCGTAGGTGGCCTCGGTTTGCGTCTCAGGTCACCGGAGCTCCGCCGCCACTCGCCGCCCGTTTCCTCTGCCTCTCCGCGCGCGCGGGAACGCGTTGGAGAAGAAGAACAGTGCCCCTGGCACTGTTCACCCGACCCCGCCGCGCCGACTCGGCTGAACCGAGCCAGCCGACCGCGCCCGACCGCAGCGCCCCGCGCCCGCCCGCGCCTGGCGTGCCCGCTCGCGCGCCCGACCGCGCCGCGCCCGCGCCCGGTGCCTCCGACCCGAGCCGCGGCGACTTGATCCAGCCGAGTCCGCTCCCCCGCGCGCCAGTTGCGTCGGACCCGAGCCCGAGTAACGCGGTTCGGCTGAGTCAGCTCGCCCGAGCCCGAGGAACAGTACCGAGTCCGAGGAACAGTGCTAGCCCAAAACCCAAAAATGCATATTTATACTCCCCGGATCCGTTTCGAGCCCGCCAACCCAAATCCAAAGCCCATTTCCCCATATAGCCCTCCTATAACCCAATATCCTCATTTTATTGGAGTTTTTCGGATTTTCTTTATTCTTTTATTTTCTTTATTCATCGCTCAACCCTTCGGGCATGAATTAATTTATTTTGTTTGCTTTGCGATAGCCTCCGGAGTCGACATTCAGCAGGAGCCGGAAGGAGAAGTCCAGACCCAAGTCCAACCCACAGAAGAATTCGAGTTAGTTGAAATCACCGAGTCGCAAGGCAAGTCACCTATATTTTGAACATATTGATCCTACATTTCCTGTATTATTTAGTTATATGTACTTTCATTATGCTACTTTCAGTCTGTTATTTTATGTATAAATGTTTAGAATGACATGATATTAGCTATGTCCTACCACCCAACAGCCCAGCTTAACTTGAAGGCCATATTCACCTTGACAAACTTAGTCACATAAAATATAAACTACAAATTATCATCGTAGTTAGGGACATTACATTCATTTACTATTAAGACTTACTTTGTTGGCTTAGAATTTTGGAAAGTGGATCTAGGGTAGGCGAGGATCGCAGGGACGGATCCGAAGACCTTATCCTAGGTTAGAGGCTGGTTGTGGTTTGGTGGCAGCGCAGTGTGTGCTGATTATGGGGTTTGTGGGTGGATGTTGCCTCAGTTAAAATGTAAGGACTAGACCATTATGCTAAGTAACGGACATAGTAATCGCCCAACCACAAGTGTTGACTGAGTCAGACTTGACTTATTCAAACCTGGCTTAGTAACTGCTCAACTTCAATGGAACCTCTGCAACGGGAAAGGGGGAGTCAGAGGGTGAGTCTGTATGGGAGGTGGTTAACCATACAACTGTAGGGCTGCGATGAGTCGGACGAGACCCGTGGGGTCATCCGAGCTCATCGGGATTAACACCTACTGGGCGGAGTCTATACAAAGAATTGAGCAGTGAACATCCTTGTTGTCTTAACTCTTTAGCGGGAGTTAAGGGATCTTGTGGGTAAAGTAGGGCAGCTTTGCAAAGTCATGACAAATGGTATTCGAATACACCGTGCTTCCGGTAAATGAAGCTGTGTTTAATGGGTGAATCCAGTGGCAAGGCATAAGTAGATGTGGAAGGGCTGTGGTAATGTTGATAGTTTGTTAATTGAACCTTGGAAACCCCCAAATTTATAAGAAGTTATGATTTTATGTTCAAAATCTGTTTACAACTAAAAGTGCATCTACATAAAATAATAGACGTGATTCCCTTCACTTGGTACACCATGCATGTAGATATTGCTAGACTCCGTGTGACTTGCTGAGTACGGAAGTTGTACTCATACTTGCTAAAAACATAAACAGAAACAGCTAATATCGAAGAGACTGGAGAAGACGAGGAGGTGATCTTATACGAAGTTGATGACGCTTGGAATTAGGATCGTTCTTCGCTCGAGTTTGCCTGTGGTTCTTTTGTAATGTATTTAAGGGTAGTTGACCCTACTGTGCTACTTGGCTTTCGCCGTTATATTGTAATAAAGTTCGCTTTTGCTCTGAAGCTTGTGATGGCAATGTTATACACTCGTGGATATACTCGCAGTTGAACAGTCCTGGGCAGCTGCGAGGGTTTCCTAACACTCCCGGAAACGGGGGTGTTACATGTATTGCCTCGGCTACGGGCTACAACCGGCCCGCACCAGGGCGTGGAAGATGAGGTGGGATCCAGGCTTAATTAGCAACGCGAGGATTAAGAATGAATCTGAATTCCTCAACCATCTTTTCTCTCTATCTTCTTCCTGTTCTCTACTGAATTCTATCCTGGAGAGTCGTATCAATCTCACATCAGGCGATTGATTTGCTCCCGTTAAGAAGCATTACATTTGGTGTCAGATGTAACGCCCCCGTTTCCAGGGGCGCGTACGGACACGGCATTCCGCAACTATTCACGCATGAACAGTTATGGAGTGTCGCGCAAGAGTATACCATTGCATGCTTCCAACAAGATCCAGCATATATTTTACATAAGGATTAACATCCATTTTCCAACAGCGGGGCGTGCAAGTCCAAAGTATAATTACATTACAGAAGCTCCAAGATCCGCTTGAGCGCGGCCAAGACCTAAAGCCACGGGTCCTCGTCGAAGAAGAGACCTTCCGGGACTTCCTCAACGGGGAGACAAACACCTTCGTCTTGATCCTCTAAAGAAGGGCAAAAACAAGCCGTGAGCCAAACAACCGGCTCAGCAAGTCCCAAAGGGACCCTAACTTATTACATGCACGGAACATCAAAGGAAGGGAGTATACTTGGTTTATTAATTTGGGTGGATGCAGTTTTATTTGCAAACATTTTGATAAAACGGACCAAAAACTACTTCTTAAGATCTCAGGGGTTTTCCATGAAGAGTTCATTAACCAACTAATCAAGTTAAAACATGTACAAAACTACTTAAGCTTCGCTGCTGGAATCACCCAAGTGACACAGCTCCAATAACCGGGAGCACGGCGTATTCGAATACCATTTGTTTGACTCTGCAGAGTTTAATCAGCTTTACCCACACGATCCCTCAACTCCCGCTAAAGAGTTAAGAAAGCCAGGTCGTTTCGCTGCTCAACCCTTGGTATACACTTCACCCGATAGATAATAACCCCGCACATCCTCGGGCGTCCGCTGGCCATCGCGGAATGCCGGTCCCGAGTTGTGGGGACCTATCGTTGTCTTGCTCTGACTCCCAATGCGGAGTTTCACTTAAGTTGAGCAGGTACTAAACCAGGGTTGACAAGTCAACACCTGTGGTTGAGCGGTTGCTATGACATTTGCTCAGCGTAAGGATTTCAGTCCTTATATTTTCACATGGCCCGCAACCTTACCAGGCCCGCGACCCAACCTAGGGTAAGAGTTGGGTGAATAATCATCTTGCGATGCACCACAACCCCCCCTTCCTTCAATCCTAGGGTAAGAGATGGGTGAATAATCATCTTGCGAAGCACCACAACCCCCTTACCCTACCTTGTGCACGCCGGCACTCTCCGCTCTAAGATACGATGTCCTATACCACCCTACCTTAGAGTCGGGTTTTACAAATTCTGTTGGCTCGCTGCCACGACCTTATTAGTATAAGACTTTTGAGTGATATTAATATCTTACAGTTATCTAGATTAACAGATAATTATTTCTAGGGTTACAAAGGCATGGCTACAAGTTTAACATGGCATTTGTCGGTGGTAGGATTAACTACTTAACAGGTCATTCTAAACATTTTATTTTACTTTGAATTAGCATTTCACAATTAGCTCAATGCAAATAACATAATAGCATAATTAGATAACATGGGTTGCAACGTGATCAAAAGATTTGGGACTTGCCGTCAATCCGGATGATCTCAGCTAGCTCGAACGAAGAAACGCCTGGATCCTGCGACTGCACTCGAGCTTTCGGGATCTCCGACACTAGCGCAAACACACACAAAAAATAATTAAATCCAGCTTGAGACTAATCAAGAGAGGAAAATAAACTAATTAAAAAGGAGTAAAATGCATAAATCCTTCAAATGGAAAATTTTAGGAATTTATCTGGAATGATTTTGGTGGAATGGAGGTCACAAATGGGTCAAGGATATTATTTGGAGCAAAGTGGTGAAATTTGGGAATTTTTGGGATTTTCTGTGATTTTCTAGGAATTAATTGAATTTTCTTGGATTTAATAATCGGAAAAGTCTCGGGAAAAAGATGTGAACAGTGCAAAGCCGGCCCGGGGCTACAGAGCGGCCCAGCCCACTCGGCCGGAATCAAACCGCGCGTGCCAACCGGCCTTCGCGCGCGCGGGAGGGAGCCGGGCCGAGCGGAGGCGGCCCAGCGCGAATGCGCCCGCACGGGGGCGGATGCCTGCCGCGTGGCGGGATGAACGGCAGCGGGGCGGGAGCGGCGGAGCGGTCCAGATGGAGGCGGGGAAGAAGATCGGAAGGCCAGGATTAAACGGAGGGCGAAGCGGTACGCGGTGGATCGGACGGAGGGGGAGTGGGGTGTTTATGGTCATCGGACGGCTGCTGTTATAAGGGACGGCCGAAACGGTACGAGGAGGTGGGCGGCTGAGATTAGAAGGTGGTAGGGGGATCCGACGACGGGGAAGCGGCCACGCCATCGTCTTCTTCCTCCGGCCGTGCGCGCGCAGCAGAGAGGCAGAGGCGGCGGCGCCTCCGCTCTCCGGCGACTGCAGTGACTCCCGGCGGAAACGGAGGGTACCGTCGGGTAGAGCGGAGCATGGGGAACCCATTTTGGGTAGTTAGGATTTGCGGGGATTAAAGGAGAGAGAGGGAGACAGAGGGGAGTATCTCGGATGCTTTGCGGTGGAGAGGGTTGCCGGCGGCTAGAGGGGCCAATCGGCTGCGGCTACACGATCTGGGGGTTCGGGGGCTTACGGTGGAGGTGGCGGTGGGAGCTGGGAGGTTGCGGTGTGAGCTGGCCACGGAGAGGGTGCGGCGGCCGGGGAGGGTCCTCGGTGCCAGAGCTCTGCGGTGATTTTCCTGGCCAAAAGAGTACAGAAATGTGATCAGTAGGGTTGGAGGATACTCTCGGCAAATGCAATCGAGAAATGGTGGGAGGGAGAAGGAGATCTGCTTGCGGGGCTTGCCGGCGCAGGGGAAGACGGCGGCGGCGCTACGGGCGACGGGAGTTCAATCGGTAGCTCGGGGAGCTTCCTAGGGGTGATGGGAGGCGAGTGGAGGAGGTGGAGTCGCTCGGGAGGCAAAGGGGAGTGCGGAGAAGGAAGGGGCTTTTATGCCCGGGTGAGGGGAACGGATCCTTAGGGGAGAAGGCAACGGGCGAGGGCGCCGGGTCAACAGCGGGATGGGGAGCAGGTAGCGCGTCTCCTCCGCACAGGGGAGAGGGGGGGTGACGCACGGCCCTGTATCGGGTGCTGGTGACGCGACGGGAGCAGGTGGGGCACGGCATGGACGGAGGCGCGTCCGCGTGCGGAAGAGGAAGCTGCGGCGGCTGACAGGTGGGGCCGGAGCTGAGGCGGGGCGACGTGGCGCGATGGCGTCCACGCACATCGGGCAGAGGCTGTCGGGACGGCGCGGCGCGACGCAGAGACCACGGGCGCAGGGGAGACCACGGGCGCGGAGGCAGGCGCGGCCGCGGGCGCCGGGGCGGCGCGGCGCAGCGCGCAGCGCTAGCGCGCGTGCGCGGGGAGGAGGCGGGAAGTTGGCGCGGCGCCAGCGGGAGGAGCGAGCGGGGAGGCGCTGCGGAAGAAGGAAGGAGCGGAGGGAGGGCGCCAGGGAAAAAGAGAGGCGGGGAGGAGCGGGGCGTCTGAGAGAGGGGAAAACGCCCCGGCCGAAAGAGGAAGGCGGCAGCAGCGGGAACTTTCCCAAAAGGGAAAGTTTCCAGAAATTCAACCAAAATTCAGCAAAAACAAGGAAAAATTCTGGTTTGAAATTTTGGGGCTTTTCAACCTACCCCCCTTAAAAGAATCTCGACCCCGAGATTAACTTGGTCCAGGGAGTAAGTTGGGAAAATCTCGCTGCAAAACTGACTCTCTTTCCCAGGTGGACTCATCCGCTGTGTGATTCTTCCACTGTACTCTGCAAAACCTGATATTCTTATTTCTGAATTGCCTTTCTGACGTTTCAAGTATTTGTAGTGGTTATTCAGGATATGTGCAGTCATCTTGCAATTCAATATCTGACAATGGTACTTCATCAGTTGGCTGTCGTATACATTTCCGAAATTGGGAGATGTGGAACACGCTGTGGATCCTGGATAAGTTGGGCGGGAGCTGCACTTGATAAGCTAATTCCCCAACTCTTCCAATTATTTGAAACGGTCCCACATATCTTGGTGCTAATTTGCCTTTGACTTGAAATCTCTTGACTATTTTGAATGGGTGACTTTAATGTAGACGAAGTCTCCAACTTCGAAATTCAAGTCCTTTCTGCGGTTATCTGCATAGCTCTTCTATCGGTCTTGTGCCATCTTCAGTCTGTCTCTGACAATTCTGACATGTGCTTCTGCATCTTGAGCAATCCGGGGACCAATAAGTTGTCGTTTCCCTGTCTCTGTCCAATTCAGTGGGGTCCTGCATTTTCTGCCATAAAGTGCTTCAAACGGTGCCATTTGGATGCTGGCTTGATAGCTGTTGTTGTATGGGAACTGAGTAAATGGTAAATAGGTGTTCTAAGCTGCACCATATACGATTGCACAAGCTCTCAACATATCTTCCAAAATCTGTTTGGTTCTCTCTGTTTGTCCATCTGTCTGTGGGTGATATGCTAAACTGAAGTTCAAATCGGTGCCCATAGCTTCATGCAATTTCTCCCAAAACTTGGATGTAAACTGTGTTTCTCTATCTGACACAATCTTCTTTGAAACTCCGTGCAGTGTCACTATTCTGGTCAAATACAGCTCGGCAAGCTTATCCTTCCCGTAGGTTTGCTTAATCGGGAGGAAATGAGCTACCTTGGTCAATCTATCAACAATGACCCAGATAGCATCATATCCCTCACGAGTCTTGGGAAGTCTAGTAATGAGATCCATTCCGATGCTATCCCATTTCCATTCGGGTATTGGCAAAGGCTGCAAAAATCCGGATGGTTTTTGGTGGTCGATCTTGATCTGCTGGCAAACATCACATTTCGCTACATACTCTGCCACTTCTTTCTTCATCAGATTCCACCAATACTTCTTCTTCAAGTCTTGTTACATCTTGGTACCTTCTGGATGAATTGAAAACTGAGACGAATGGGCTTGAGATAATATCAACTCTCTTAACTCCTTCTTGTCGGGTATGCAATAGCGACCACGGAAGGTAAGGATTCCCTGTTCGTCTACTGCATACTTTGATGAATCTCCTTCTTCAATGTCCTTTTTCAGTTTTTGAATATCTTTATCTTCATCTTGTGCTGCTTTGATCTGATCTGTCAGCAATGGTTGAAGTTCTAATGCTGCCATACTGCCTTGTTCTGTAATCACCAAATTCAGTCGTAGCATATCCTTTTGCAACTCTGGTGGGTACTCTGTCATGCTGGCTTTGCTTGGGTGAGCCTTACGGCTAAGGGCGTCGGCAACTACATTTGCCTTGCCCGGGTGATATTGAAGCTCAATATCATAATCTTTAATTAATTCCAGCCATCTTCGTTGTCTCATGTTCAACTCTGGCTGTGTGAACAGATACTTCAAGCTCTTGTGATCTGAGTATATCTCACAACGATTCCCTAGCAGGTAGTGCCGCCAAACTTTGAGAGCATGCACCACGGCTGCTAGTTCTAAATCGTGTGTGGGGTAGTTTTCTTCATGCGGCTTCAACTGTCTTGAGGCATAGGCAACTACTTTTCCATCTTACATAAGTACGCATCCCAAACCTTGTTTTGAAGCATTCACAATAGATTTGGAACTCTTTCTCTTGCAGTTCATCTAACTGTCTCTTGAGCTCTTTTAATTCACTGGCTGATATTCTGTACTGGTGCTTGGCAATTGGCTTGGTGCCTGGAACCAACTCTATGGCAAGTTCTACTCGTCTATCAGGGGGTATGCCTGGCAATTCCTCTGGAAACACATCAGGGTATTCTTGTACTACTGGTACTTGATCAGGTGTGGCTGCTATCATGTTGATCATACGCTTTCTGGCATCTTTCAGTACTTCTCGATCTGTTTTCACTATCACTCTCTGACCTTCAGGATTCACCAAGGATACTGTTTTGATCTCACAATCTACCTTGCCTTTGTTCTTGGCTAGCCAGTTCATGCCCAAAATGGCATCTAATCCTGACATGTCTAATTGCAACAAATCTGCTAAAAGTCTACCCCTTGGATTTTTATATTGAGCCCACTACACCCTCTGTGGGACTCCATTCTAATCCCAGGGGTTTCAACCACATAAGGTCTTGGCAATGAAACAGAAGGCAACTGATTTATTGAAGCAAAACTCTTCGAAATAAACGAATGCGTTGCACCAGGGTCAAATAAAATCAATGCAGGTATGGTGTTGATTGGGAACATACCGGCAATGATGTCACTAGCTTCAGCTGCATCTTCGGCGGACACATGATTTACTCTTGCATAAAATGTGGGTCTGGTACGACCTTTGCTTCTGCCTGCAGATGTGAAATTCGCGGTGCCTGCTGGTGATTGAGGTCCGGCCGTCTTGATCTGCAGATAGTCTCCTTCGGGGGCGCTAGGGCCCGATTGTGATTTTGTTTCCTGCAGCTGCTGGTTTTGGAATTGGAGTTTAGCTGCATCTGATTTCAAACTCCTCCTCGGACACTGATGCTTGTAGTGTCCACTCTCTCCACAATGGAAACATGCATCTGTCCTTCGTGGACAGCTGCTAGCAAGATGCTTGCCATTGCAGGTGGGGCACTTGATGGCGAAGGGTAAAGGAGAACTGTACTGTTGAGATTGTCCAGACTGGTTCTTCGGTAGCTTCACAAACTGATGTGAGGGTTGGGATCGGAATGAGGATGATCCCAAGGTCTTGCTTCGCTGGGCACTATGCGAAGAAGACTGAGATTTGTGCACTGCCTTGCGCTTCCTGTAATCTTCCATTTCACCTCTAGCCTCTTCTGAAATAATCAGGCTGTCCACCATATCGTGCAGGTCTTTGAACTTCATGGCTGAGGTATGGAACTTCAATGACTGTTGCAGTCCTGCTCGAAACTTGCTCATTTTCTTATCCTCGCTGTCAACATCTTCTGGAGCAAATCTGGAAAGATGGTTAAATTGATGCAAGTACTCCATGATTGTTCGTCCACCTTGTTTAAGTGCCAAGAACTCTCGGCGCTTAGCCTCCCTGATGCCATCTGGTATATGCGCCTTGCAAAAGGCCTTGGAGAATTCCTCCCAACTAATCTCTCTGTTCTGCAGTGTGCGTTGATAGTTGGTCCACCACGTTGCTGCAGTACCCTGCAACTGGTGGAATGCGTATAGCACTTTTTCCTTGTCATCACATTATGCTGTTTGAAGCTTCCTTTCCACGTCCACAAGCCAATCCTCAGCTACTATGGGGTCAGCTGAGGTGGAGAAGACTGGTGGACGTGTCTTCAGAAAGTCTGTCCATCGGGTGGAAATTGGAGAACCATCCCGAGGAGCATTACTTCCACCTTGTATGCCTGGAAATCTGGCTGCTATCTGCTCAAGTAATCGGGCCTGCTGATCTAGCACTTGTAAGATGTTCTGTTCTCCCTGGTAACGATTCTGCTCCAACATTGCTATCACACTGGCGAGTGTCGCTTGATCTGTGGCAGGTGCACCCTGCCTGTTGGTCTGACCACTCTGCTCTGCCGGATCCATCTGCCAATTGGGAACTTGAAGTCAACTTTGCAGCGGCTTTGGCAATCAAGGGGGAATAAGGAAGGCATCGAATTTTCAAGGTAAGTATAGGATGAAAAAGGTGAGAACGAGAGCGAAAGGGGACAGGAGAAAGCTTTGAACACAGAGGGATTACTGATAATTAAGCAAACAACATACAAGATAATGAACATAGATTTACGATATGCAAGTGGTACACAATCCACTTAGGGTTCATGATTGCACCTGCTTTGCATTACAAAAGCACTACTACAACTCAGGGTCAGTCTAGTCTAGCGAACGACAGCTACTCCTCCAGCTGCCGAGAAACGTAATTTTGAAGCTAGACAAGTAAAGCAGTAAACATTTTGCAAAAATAAAACTTAAGCGGAAGTAAACTAAGATAGATAAGGTAGCAACGAGAGAGGAAAAAGACAACAATAATACTTATATTTTTCTTAAACCCTTTTTATGGCTTAAATTAAGTTTTGCGATAAAATTGCTTCCTAGTTTGCCTTAGGTCTCAACCTACGGTCAAAGAGCCTGCTCTGATACCACTTCTTGTAACGCCCCCGTTTCCAGGGGCGCGTACGGACACGGCATTCCGCAACTATTCACGCATGAACAGTTATGGAGTGTCGCGCAAGAGTATACCATTGCATGCTTCCAACAAGATCCAGCATATATTTTACATAAGGATTAACATCCATTTTCCAACAGCGGGGCGTGCAAGCCCAAAGTATAATTACATTACAGAAGCTCCAAGATCCGCTTGAGCGCGGCCAAGACCTAAAGCCACGGGTCCTCGTCGAAGAAGAGACCTTTCGGGACTTCCTCAACGGGGAGACAAACACTTTCGTCTTGATCCTCTAAAGAAGGGCAAAAACAAGCCGTGAGCCAAACAACCGGCTCAGCAAGTCCCAAAGGGACCCTAACTTATTACATGCACGGAACATCAAAGGAAGGGAGTATACTTGGTTTATTAATTTGGGTGGATGCAATTTTATTTGCAAACATTTTGATAAAACGGACCAAAAACTACTTCTTAAGATCTCAGGGGTTTTCCATGAAGAGTTCATTAACCAACTAATCAAGTTAAAACATGTACAAAACTACTTAAGCTTCGCTGCTGGAATCACCCAAGTGACACAGCTCCAATAACCGGGAGCACGGCGTATTCGAATACCATTTGTTTGACTCTGCAGAGTTTGCTCAGCTTTACCCACACGATCCCTCAACTCCCGCTAAAGAGTTAAGAAAGCCAGGTCGTTTCGCTGCTCAACCCTTGGTATATACTCCACCTGATAGATAATAACCCCGCACATCCTCGGGCGTCCGCTGGCCATCGCGGAATGCCGGTCCCGAGTTGTGGGGACCTATCGTTGTCTTGCTCTGACTCCCAATGCGGAGTTTCACTTAAGTTGAGCAGGTACTAAACCAGGGTTGACAAGTCAACACCTGTGGTTGAGCGGTTGCTATGGCATTTGCTCAGCGTAAGGATTTCAGTCCTTATATTTTCACATGGCCCGCAACCTTACCAGGCCCGCGACCCAACCTAGGGTAAGAGTTGGGTGAATAATCATCTTGTGATGCACCACAACCCCCCCTTCCTTCAATCCTAGGGTAAGAGATGGGTGAATAATCATCTTGCGATGCACCACAACCCCCTTACCCTACCTTGTGCACGCCGGCACTCTCCGCTCTAAGATACGGTGTCCCATACCACCCTACCTTAGAGTCGGGTTTTACAAATTCTGTTGGCTCGCTGCCACGACCTTATTAGTATAAGACTTTTGAGTGATATTAATATCTTACAGTTATCTAGATTAACAGATAATTATTTCTAGGGTTACAAAGGCATGGCTACAAGTTTAACATGACATTTGTCGGTGGTAGGATTAACTACTTAACAGGTCATTCTAAACATTTTATTTTACTTTGAATTAACATTTCACAATTAGCTCAATGCAAATAACATAATAGCATAATTAGATAACATGGGTTGCAACGTGATCGAAGGATTTGGGACTTGCCGTCAATCCGGATGATCTCATCTAGCTCGAACGAAGAAACGCCTGGATCCTGCGACTGCACTCGAGCTTTCGGGATCTCCGACACTAGCGCAAACACACAAAAAAAATAATTAAATCCAGCTTGAGACTAATCAAGCGAGGAAAATAAACTAATTAAAAAGGAGTAAAATGCATAAATCCTTCAAATGGAAAATTTTAGGAATTTATCTGGAATGATTTTGGTGGAATGGAGGTCACAAATGGGTCAAGGATATTATTTGGAGCAAAGTGGTGAAATTTGGGAATTTTTGGGATTTGCTGTGATTTTCTAGGAATTAATTGAATTTTCTGGGATTTAATAATCGGAAAAGTCTCGGGAAAAAGATGTGAACAGTGCAAAGCCGGCCCGGGGCTACAGTGCGGCCCAGCCCACTCGGCCGGAATCAAACCGCGTGGGCCAACCGGCCTTTGCGCGCGCGGGAGGGAGCTGGGCCGAGCGGAGGCGGCCCAGCGCGAATGCGCCCGCACAGGGGCGGATGCCTGCCGCGTGGCAGGACGAACGGCAGCGAGGCGGGAGCGGCGGAGCGGTCCAGATGGAGGCGGGGAAGAAGATTGGATGGCCAGGATTAAACGGAGGGGCGAAGCGGTACGCGGTGGATCGGACGGAGGGGGAGTGGGATGTTTATGGTCATCGGACGACTGCTGTTATAAGGGACGGCCGAAACGGTACGAGGAGGTGGGCGGCTGAGATTAGAAGGTGGTAGGGGATCCGACGACGGGGAAGCGGCCACGCCATCGTCTTCTTCCTCCGGCCGTGCGCGCGCAGCAGAGAGGTAGAGGCGGCGGCGCCTCCGCTCTCCGGCGACTGCAGTGACTCCCGGCGGCAACGGAGGGTACCGTCGGGTAGAGCGGAGCATGGGGAACCCATTTTGGGTAGTTAGGATTTGCGGGGATTAAAGGAGAGAGAGGGGGACAGAGGGGAGTATCTCGGATGCTTTGCGGTGGAGAGGGTTGCCGGTGGCTAGAGGGGCCAATCGGCTGCGGCTACACCATCTGGGGGTTCGGGGGCTTACGGTGGAGGTGGCGGTGGGAGCTGGGAGGCTGCGGTGTGAGCTGGCCACGGAGAGGGTGCGGCGGCCGGGGAGGGTCCTCGGTGCCAGAGCTCTGCGGTGATTTTCCTGGCCAAAAGAGTACAGAAATGTGATCAGTAGGGTTGGAGGATACTCTCGGCAAATGCAATCGAGAAATGGTGGGAGGGAGAAGGAGATCTGCTTGCGGGGCTTGCCGGCGCAGGGGAAGACGGCGGCGGCGCTACGGGCGACGGGAGTTCAATCGGTAGCTCGGGGAGCTTCCTTGGGGTGATGGGAGGCGAGTGGAGGAGGTGGAGTCGCTCGGGAGGCAAAGGGGGAGTGCGGAGAAGGAAGGGGGCTTTTATGCCCGGGTGAGGGGAGCGGATCCTTAGGGGAGAAGGCAACGGGCGAGGGCGCCGGGTCAACAGCGGGATGGGGAGCAGGTAGCGCGTCTCCTCCGCACAGGGGAGAGGGGGGGTGACGCACGGCCCTGTACCGGGTACTGGTGACGCGACGGGAGCAGGTGGGGGCGCGGCATGGACGGAGGCGCGTCCGCGCGCGGAAGAGGAAGCTGCAGCGGCTGACAGGTGGGGCCGGAGCTGAGGCGGGGCGACGTGGCGCGATGGCGTCCACGCACATCGGGCAGAGGCTGTCGGGACGGCGCGGCGCGACGCGGAGACCACGGGCGCAGGGGAGACCACGGGCGCGAAGGCAGGCGCGGCCGCGGGCGCCGGGGCGGCGCGGCGCAGCGCGCAGCGCTAGCGCGCGTGCGCACGGAGGAGGCGGGGAGCTGGCGCGGCGCCAGCGGGAGGAGCGAGCGGGGAGGCGCTGCGGAAGAAGGAAGGAGCGGAGGGAGGGCGCTAGGGAAAAAGAGAGGCGGGGAGGAGCGGGGCGTCTGAGAGAGGGGAAAACGCCCCGGCCGAAAGAGGAAGGCGGCAGCAGCGGGAACTTTCCCAAAAGGGAAAGTTTCCAGAAATTCAACCAAAATTCAGCAAAAACAAGGAAAAATTCTGGTTTGAAATTTTGGGGCTTTTCATCAGATTCGGGTTTTGATCGAAGGGAAATTCTTTGATTCGGACTGTAAAATCCCAAGGAGCAGAAGGTTTCATCCATTCTCCAACTTCCCCATCTGGTTGGTCCGATCAGAGAAAGCATCACGGTGCCACCAAAACCATCCATTCAGGCCAAATTTGTGCTGAAGGCAATGGGTGAAGTGGCGATGCAGGCAAAAGATAAGCGGGTGGTGAAAGCGCAATCATGGGTTTGATGGAGAAATTGAAGGCCACGACGCAAGCAGTGGAATGAATCATAGGCATGCCATCAAGCGGGCGGAGGGAAGGAAGAAGTCTCGAAGGAGCCACCATCGTCCACAGCGGCGGCACGACCCGAGGCCCTCACCGCTACTCCGGCTGGATTACTAGGTAAGGGTCCGATGCCACCACTAGTTTACAGTCCATCCACTCACATGTCAGAGATGACAAACTCGAAAGGGGAGCCATGCACTGATGAACGAGTACCAGTGCCGAAATTGTTGTTTCCAAGTTTGAGGGAGAAGGGCCCAAAATTTGGAAAGATCATTGTTTGAAGTATTTCAAGATGTACCATATTGATGAGTCGTTGTGGGTCACTGCCGTGACATTATGGTTACAGGCTTACCAGGAAGAGCGACCACTGGGAGCTTGGGATCAATTCATGGCGGCAGTGGATGCAGAGTTCGGTGCATATGATTCTAGGCGTTTCATGCGGGAGATGATCCAAGTGGGGCAGTTGGGGAGTGTAGTGGAGTATAAATCCCAGTTTGAGGCGGCTATGTACAAAATATGGGCATACAACAAGGCTTGCACTGAGGAATTCTTTGTGAATCACTTTGTAATGGGACTAAAAACTGAGCTAAGATACAAAGTAGAAATTCGGTTGCCTGAATTAGCTCGAAAGGCTGTTTTGCTGGCCCAAATTCAAGAAGAAAAGTGGGAGAAATATAAGGGGAAATCTATGAAGGTGGCGGCGGCATAGAAGTTCGGGGGCAGAGCATCAACTAAGGTGACAGTCGGGGTAGAAAAAGGCAACAACGGATGAAATGTGGTGAGCCAGACAGTCAAGGAAGTATCACCGAGCGTGCGGACTATGCTTCAAATGTGATGAGAAGTATGACCGCGACCATCAACGCAAGCCCGAACCAACCGCTCAAGCTTTTGCTATGGGGATCGGGGATTATCTAGAGAGGTTTAGTGATGAGGTATTTCAGTTGTTGGAAGACACAGATAGGGAATTTGAGTAGGAGCAGTACAAGTTATCGTTGCATGGTACGTCGGGTACGGAAGATGACGAGACAATTCGTGTTTGAGCCATGGTGGGCAACCAGGTAATGTTGATTTTGATCGATTCAAGAAGCTCTCATAGTTTCATCAATTGTCGACCCCGGATTTGCCACCCAGAACTCTTTGTGCTTCTACCATATAATTTCTTAGATCAGTAGATAATGTACATAGATATACTGCTGAAAATCAATCACACATCTCACAAAAGCAAAACCAATACAATAGCAGTGGATCAGGGGCGGACCTGCCCTTCGGGCGAGTCCGGGCGGCCGGCCGAGCTCCCCTCGCCGCCCGGAAACCCCCCGGGTGTAGAGTCCAGCGGCGTCGTTGATTGTTTGTATGACATCTATTTCTGAAACTATTTGGACTAGCAGTAGGCTACTTTAGACATATATTCTGATCCTGTTTTCCTGTCTGATTCCATCTGTAGATCTTGGTGGCCGCATAAGCTCCACAAGTTTTGAATGACTGCGCCTTTCAGTAGTCAAATCCGATGGCATGACTAGTTTGTTAGTTGGGATGAGTGGCTGCTCATGCACTGAGACCATATTTGTGTTCTTTACAATCAGGGACTTTCTACTGTATCTACCAGCAAAAACTGTTACTATTGTGACCCTACTCACCTCGATAATGAGCAGCATTAAAAACTAAATTAGTGAATGCTAATAATATTGTACAGGCGCCTACACTTGCATTGTAGTTTATATAGCAAAATTTCCTTTTCTGAGTTGCAACATTCAGACAAACTAATGATTCAGAGACGATCGTATTAATTCTGCTGTTGTTAGATCATGTGGTGTCCGTATATTTGAGTGATGATGAATAATTAATATTTGGATTTCATTAGAATTTGCATTTGAGAAAGTTTCGGTCAATGCACGTTTGTTAAAACAGGATCTCAGGTTTAACGGTTTGACCGCTTAGTATTGGACGGTCTGACTGGCTGGTTTTGACCACGCATGGAATTTAGTGGTCCAAACGGCTTCGAGTTGGGAGGTCCGATCAGCAGATGTCAACCACGGCTTTTCGACCACATTTTGTAGTCGTAGGTCCGAATAGCTCTGTGCCGGATGGTCTGAACGCTTTGTCCAATATGTAGATTTCAACCACGTTGTCTTCGACCATGTCCGACTACGACCACATCTGACTTTGACTACGTTGACTTCGACTACGTCTAGTTTTTGACCATGGTAGCTTTTGACCATGGCATTTTTTACTACAGCAGAACGACCACACCAGGTAATCAGTAAGCTTTGATCTCGACCAGCGAACTAGTCGTAGCTACAGTACTTTTCGATAGTTGTAGCTATAGTGTCGTGCCTATGGCTATAGCTACAATAATCGATCGGTAGTCGTAGCGTAGCGTGAATGGTTTGGTTCTTGTCTATGGATAGACGAGGGTATGCTTCGAGTGTATGTGTGCTAATGACAGGTTGTTTCTTTTACAGCTCATCTACAATTGTGGATTAAGCTTCATTAGTTAGGTATTTTTCATTGTCCTTCCGTTATCTACATATGTTAACATGTGAATTGTAGTTGTTGTTTCTATTTCGTATCATATACTTTTATTAGTGTGATTGCAACATAGTTTGATCATGGATTGTTTTACTTTTGGGTACTACTGTTTATTTCACGCTTCCGACTTCAGCCTACCTAGTTTTTTTTCTGGGTCCGTCATTGGACTTCGCCCTACCTAGATTTTTTTCTGGGTCCGCCACTGTCAGTGGAAAATACATAAATAGACCCAACAATCCTTGACTTACACATGGGTCGATCATACCAAAAACTTTAAACAACAGTAGCAGAAATGGAAATAACATACAGGTGGAACCCTTAGGATATGCCTACAAGCAGTCAATTGAGGCTTACGACCTAGTTCTTGGCATCTTTATCTTCCAGTCTTGTCAACGCTATTAGGCAACTACAGGATCTACCTTTCTCCTTCTTACTTACTGAATGGTAGTAATTGAGCAACAGTGAGTACGAAGGTAATTAGCAAGCCATCACACAGAATGCAATTGTAGTATATATGCAAAGCTAAACAAAGAGGGCTTGAGGTTCTTTTATTTACAAAAAGCCACATTTGAAATAGAATACTAGAAACCCCGAGACTTAGCATTTTAACTAAACCATATTTTAAAAAAGTGTAAGAGTATGCAATAATAATCATAGTGTAGGTTCCATCCACCTGTTACATAGCATGGTTCCATCTACCTTATGCTATTTTTGATACTAGGGTTCTATCCACGTATTATAATCACTAGTTTATATCCACCCAGGGGAAATCAAAGCTAGAGTTCTATCCACCCATTGTGTTTTTCATCCCACCCACAAATGATTTTTTTTTATAAAACAGATACTAACCCGAGTAAGTTCACACACCCGCCCTTCACCGTGGGCACAGCTATTCAAATAATTTTCACTCTATAGCGTGAGGCTCATATGGTCATCACAAGGCCTTTATAATGTATCTTTCCAACAAGGCTACATCCCCTAAGGTTTCCACCGTCGTGTGATTCTATCCGCCCACTCTGGAAGCCCCCTCTTGTGTCACACGTTAATGCCTCTGACTAGCTCTCTTGCCTGTGTTCTACCGGATGGCGCATCTAACATTGGGTCGATGCAAATTAATTAGTCAGGTCGTACCCATTATAGGCTTATGGTTGTATTATTTTTCCTTGGGAGATCATCATAAGATTCAATCCTTAAGATTAACTAGGTGATTCTGCTACATACCAAACTCTCGTGCTCTTATCCGCACCAGCCCAACTTATCATCTGCTTAGGTATGAAGCAAGTTTATAGTTTTGGAGTCCAAAATATCCTTTTGAGTTCAAATACCAGTCACTTCCCTCTAGTAGCTATTCAAAACCAAGTTTTGATGTTTGAAATGATGTCGGGGCAACTTAATGCTCACATTTATCTAAGCAAGACTACACATGATACTTAGAAACGGACTTACCAACTAGTATTATACCATTTATTCTAGGGCGGCAAGGGATTATGTACGAAGTCAAGGAATGGAATTTAATAATGTGAGTAGCATTAAGGCATTAACTACAATCTAATGAAACATGATTTTAATCAAACTAAGGCATGCAAATTGATAATTTTAAATAAAATATTTTGCTTTCAAAAGGTAGGTGCAATATGATCAAAGCGATGACTTGTATTGCTCAATTTACTATGGGTCTTGTTGTTGCTCAAAGTCTTGATCTTTTCCTTTATCTAGATCTTGGTCTCGCTCGACCCACACTTGGTCACCATGGATATTATCAAGGAGGATACATCCTTCGTCAAGAATTACGTTATGAAGGTATTTGAGGGTCACCGCGATAAGGAATTCATACTTATACCCTACAACCAAGGGTAAGTATTACACTAGTGGCTATACTTATTTATACTTTATAAGCAACACCAAATTAGGTTTAATAACCATGACATACATGTGTAGATTTCACTAGATTCTAATTGTAATTATATTAAAATGGAATAAGGTAATATACCTTGATTTCCTAAAGAAGAACAAAACCAACTATACAGTTGTCCAACAAGTAATTGATAGGTAAACGCATTTCCTCTATAGATAACTCTATTGTAGTCTTTCCTTCCTTCCCAATGACTAAGGTTAACTTTTTGGAATCACGTAGGCTGTTCTCCACGTACTTTGCAAAGGTACGGAAATCCAAGGGAGGAATCGATGCCTTGCGACATGTTCTAGATTTTCCGGTATTCACTAGTACGCATTAATCCTATATAACACTTTGTAGTAATGTCTCTCGAACTAACAAATTTTATTTTTGCCGTGCCACCAGTAGCCACCGGGCAACAACACCTGTGGATTCTATGTTTGCTACAATATGCAACTACTTGTCAGTTCTGCGAAGAACAATCCTGAGGTTTGTCAATCTTACGATAATTATTTCATACTTATCAATTTATATATGTATGTATGACATTGATATTCCCACCGACAGGTTCTATCCATTGCTACAACTCTGTTGGAAGAGACTGAGCTCAAACATATTCGAGGAAAGTATGCGTACTTCTTGATGTCTAAAGTTATAAAAGAAGATGGGGAGTTCCACAATGTAGAATGAATTTCACTGGAATAAGATTGAGATTAATTGTTCATGTGTTTATTTGTTCATGGATGGATAATTTATTTTATTTATGTTAATTGATTTGTGAAATGGGTGTTCTTATTTCTGAAATGAATGAATGTGAATTGGATGTATATATAATGTGTTGATCTGCTTGTTTCAGAGGGCTTGGCTAGCATTTTCTAAGACTAACCAATAAACAGAAATAGATTTAGGAACAGAAAAGAATATTACAGATGGTTATTAACTTATAACCGTCTGTGATATATGACTATCACAGATGATTTTTAGTATAAACCGTTTATGATATATGGTTTATCACAGACGATTTTAACTACAAACCGTTTGTGATATACTGTGATAAACCAAATATTACAGACGGTTTCTACTAAAAACCGTCTATGATAGTCAAAACCGTCCGTGATGAATTTATATCATTACTAACCTATAAACTCGCAGGGCTGACGAAACCGTCTTTGATGACGTTTTTGAACTATCTGTGATGATCTTTTCTGTAGTAGTGCTAGTGGCCTACATGTAAGGGTGTGTGTGAGTTGGTATAAGATAAGGCTGTAGCAACGTGAGGATTAAGAAAGAAATGAATCTGAATTCCCCAACTCTTTTTTCTCTCTATCTCCTTCCTATAATCTACTGCATTCTTTCCTAAATTTCACTTCTCCAACCGGAGAGTCAATAGGCATTACAGGTAGCTCTTGGGCTGAGATATCAGCACAGAATCATGGGAGGAAAAGGCCTAAATGAGATGCCAACAAAGGAGACTAGATCATGCTCATTTGGCCTTATGTTTTTAGCTTCTTAATTTTATCTTTTTTAGTTTTTTTGGTTTTTTTCCTTTACTTTTTTTCGTATTTGTTTGTATTGTCCAAAACTGGAGAACCTTTTTTATTTTTTTCTTTTTGAAATTTAATTGTGCTAAAAAAGTTATAATAGTTACAGTGAAAAAGGGTTCAAACAGTACCAAATAAGCACAACTGTACTCTCATGCAATAATGTTTGTCAACGTGTTACGAGAAAGAAACCTTGCAAGCACCCTCATGCAATTACGTCGTTGCGGAATGCGGAGGTACTAACTTTATTAGCTGAACAATATACTTCAACGTTTTGTGATCTCACCATCTTCATGAGTGACACAAGAACAACAGGGTGAGAGAATATCAACTGATCACCCATAGCTCAGTTGTGACACGATCCTTAACGTTTCTGCTGAAACAAAATTACACAAACGATAAAATCTGCAGCAAAAAAAAAACAAGAACTAGGTTTTAAAAGGATCTTCATGACACAAGAACAACAGGGTGAGAGAATGCCCTCAGCTTCTAAAAACTGTTTTTCGGCTTTTCTACAGTAACTAGCTTTTAAACGGAGTATCTTTTCAAGATAGAGTCTACTAGTTAATTGTAGTACATACTTTACTGATTTCATTTATATCGTCAAAAATCGCACGTGAGTTTCTGTTATTCTATAATCTCTCACACAAACAACCTAAAAACCACAAGCCGTAGCAAAACAAAAAACAGGCCCAATATCAACTGATCACCAATAGCCTAGTTGTGGCACAATCCTTAACGTTTCTGCCGAAACAAAGTTACACAAACGATAAAATCTACAGCAAAATCTGCAGCAAAAAAGAACCCAAAAAAACGAACGACCACAGTGGGAGTCGAACCCACGACCTTCTGATCCGAAGTCAGACGCGCTAATCCACTGCGCTATGCGGTCGTTGTATGGGCAGGGTGTCCGGTTTGAAAATAACAATGCTACAAATCTGTACAGGGGAAGGGAAGCGACCCGGGAGTGAAAGAACGATTCCATGCACGTGCGGCATCTGCGGGGAACAGGCCGCCACAGCAGGAAGCATCGGATCCGACTCCGCCCCCACATCACACGTGCCATCCCCACACCCGCTCTCGCTCACCACTCATCTCCACCACCGCCTCCGGCGAGCGAATCCGCCACCACCACCGACAATGAAGCAGCTCCACCGGCAGTCGAGCCTCAGCAAGCAGCACCGCCCGCACCACCACCGCACCTCCCTTTCCCGCTACCTTGCCTCCTACCTCCTCCGCGAGCAGCGCCTCCTCTTCGTCCTCCTCGGCTTCCTCCTCGCCTCCTCCTTCTTCCTCCTCTACCCCTCCCTCACCCCGCACCCCAACCCTCTCTCCTCCTCCGCCCGCGCCACCGCCACCGGCGCCGATACGGCCACCACCAAAACCCACCGCGGCGCCTCCTCCGTCTCCACCACCGCCGCCGCCGCTCGCCGCCTCCCCGTCGGCGTCCGAAAGAAATCATTGCGCGTCGTCGTCACCGGCGGCGCCGGCTTCGTCGGCAGCCACCTCGTCGACAAACTCCTCGCCCGTGGGGACAACGTCATCGTCGTCGACAACTTCTTCACGGGCCGCAAGGACAACGTCGCGCACCACCTCACCAACCCGCGCTTCGAGCTCATCCGCCACGACGTCGTCGAGCCCATCCTCCTCGAGGTCGACCAGATCTACCACCTCGCCTGCCCCGCCTCCCCCGTCCACTACAAATTCAACCCCATCAAGACCATCATATCCTTTCCACTACAGATGTTCTTCACATTTCGTACAAAACTATCTTCTTTTTTGCTTGTCTTTATTCAATTGCGGATATTGATAGGATTTCCTAAATACTAGGTCAACAATGCTCAGGGGAAATTTGGAATTTTGTGCCTGCATTGCCCGGAAGAACCTGAATTTTCGCAGTTGTTTGTTTCGATCCTATTTTTTTTCGAATGGGTTCCTTAACTGTTTGTGTACAAGACAAATGTGATGGGGACCTTGAACATGCTGGGATTGGCGAAGAGGGTCGGGGCCAGGTTCTTGCTGACCAGTACCAGCGAGGTGTACGGTGATCCTCTTGAGCATCCGCAGAAGGAGAGCTACTGGGGCCATGTCAATCCCATAGGTGTGCTAATTTTGTCTCCAGGAGCAAACATTTGTCATAACTCATATGCAAGAAATAGCTTTGGAATCTGTCTCATTTAAGCCTGTCCACTCCACTCCACTCCACTACATTGTGATGTACTGTGTCATTATTGTGATAATGTGCAGGTGTTAGGAGTTGTTATGATGAGGGAAAGAGAACGGCAGAAACTCTGACCATGGATTACCATCGCGGTGCTGGTGTTGAGGTAAAGCTTCAGTTTCTAAACAGGGGTCGAACTACAGACTGTCTTGTTGGCAATGGGACAGACATACCTTGCCTAAATTAATTGTACAGGTCCCTCAACATTAATTGCGTAGCGTTCAAAACAATTGTTATGATCTGGTAAAGTCTGCAATTGAGCCACACAAAAATCATTATGAATTTCGGTGTTATTTATAGGTGAAATTTTCGGTACTTTCCTTTTGAGTCAGTGAACCTAAGAGGGCTCCCAAAGTCAAATGTTGGGCCTGATTGCTCCATGGTGTCTTATGTTTTTTCTCTATACTTTTTTTGGTGTAATCGTGATCAACTAGTCTAGACCATGAATATGTCTTAAAAATGATCTTTATGATACATGGAATTCAGTTTATTTAAGTTGATTTGAAGTAAGAACTAACAACAACGTTTGTCTAAAAATTGCCCTGTTGTTGAATTTGAGAGAGATCTGCTATTGTCTGTCTACACTCAATGTTCAAAGTGTGTTTACACATTTTGGTAGGAGGAGGGAGTCAGGAAGGAAGAGTGCATTACACTCCTTTTATAGTGAATAAGATGGAACTTGGTGATTTGGAACATGTGATAGGGTGGCTGGTTTTTGTTTTTGGCAAGATTTAGGCAGTCTCCCCTGTAGTCCTATAGCACACTCTTTGTTTATATGCTGTTTCTGAGTAATATTTTTGCCATGTTGCCACATTCCATTATATTTTTGCCATGTCACTACATTCCATTCTTGAAGAGCAAACTTGATTATGGAACTGTTTTACTCAGGTGAGAATTGCACGCATATTCAACACATATGGCCCTCGTATGTGTTTAGATGATGGCCGAGTCGTTAGCAACTTTGTTGCACAGGTTTTTCTCAACTTACGATTCTGATTCTTGGAAAAGAGGAATATAAGTGCAGCATTACTTAATATTGACAGTGCCTCATTTCCAGGCTTTACGGAAACAACCAATGACAGTTTATGGTGATGGAAAACAAACTAGAAGCTTCCAATATGTTTCAGATTTGGTACTTATGACTTCTTTTTCTGTTCGCTATGTGTGGAAGCGTTTTTTGTTTTTGTTTATTTAACCAAAATTAGTTTGATGCATGCATTCGAATCTGAAATCTTTCCCATCTATGAATTTGTAGGTTGATGGATTGGTAACTCTGATGGAAAGTGAGCATATAGGACCTTTCAACTTGGGAAATCCTGGAGAATTTACCATGTTAGAGCTTGCTCAGGTTTGGCCTTGACACTAAAATTAACTGACCTCCACTTCTTATTTGAACGTACAGTGGATTCTTGCCTGGGTTCCCTACTCCCTATCAGGAATAACGTCTCTACACTATTTTCTGCAGGTAGTTAAAGAGACAATTGACCCAAGTGCGAGTGTTGAGTTTAAACCCAACACTGCAGATGATCCACACATGAGAAAACCTGACATCTCGAAGGCCAAATCTCTTCTCAACTGGGAGCCAAAAATCTCACTGAAGCAAGGTCTGCCACGAATGGTTTCGGACTTCCAGAAACGCATCTTGGATGAGAAATAAGGAGCAGGAGCTACTGAAGTCGGAATTGTATTATACTTCACGGATCATTTTTGGTGCCTTGACAAGCTTGGCTGCAGGCGTACAAATCACCTGCCTGAAATTTCTTCTTCCAGGCAATTATTTTTTGTGACAGGACATCTGTTATCTGGTTTTGATTCCTTTGATACATAAGTTTTGCACAGAATTATGTGTTCAAGTTTGTCAAAACCTTAGCCTTTTAGCGAACAGTACTAGAAATCTACATAAATATAGAGCCTTTTTTCCCTTTTGGATGTTCTTTTACAACTCATCCATTTTGCATTTAGGATTGAGCAAGTTTGTTCAATGCCATCCCAAATATTCTCGTGTTGAAAAATACCATCACGTAGTGCACGTGTGGGCAAATACTATCGCGAAGGCCAAAATTCTTAGAAATGCCCATGCCGAGAAAATCTGTTGTGCAACGGGGGCACAAGCCGGTTTGTGTCACGGGTCAACCAGTGCTGACATGTGGCAGGCAAGGAACAAAAAACTATTATTTTTACTGGTTTGTACTGTAGCAAAGTAATAAAAAAATATTATTTTTACTGTTTTCTACTGTAGCAAACAGAAAAAAAATAATGTTTTATTGCTTTGCTACAGTACAAAACAGTAAACAATATTAACTTTTATTACTTACTTGCCACGTGTCAGCACCTGGTTGGCCCGTGATACCAATCAGCTTGTGCCCCCGTTACACAATAGATTTTCTCATGCCGAGAGGGTTCAGTGACCAGTGTCGTTTAGAGGTGTGAAAAGACCGATCTGCCCTCGCAAAAATTCTGGTTGCTGGCGCCGAAAAAGCACCACATCACTGGTTGTCCCTAGTTGATAGTCAAAAGGAAAAACGCAAACAATGCATCGATTAATTGAGTTTCTCATTTTTCCAATAGGGTTAGGTGTGTTAAACTTTGCAAAGATGCAAGATTGAACCCAATAACTTATGGAGATTTACATACCTGTGCTCTTCCTCTGTCCATGGTATGCACTTCTGAAGTTCTGTCTCTTGCTATGGCCTATGTCAAAGCCGACCTCCCGCTACTCACAACAGTCTATATTGATAATGCAAGGTAGCAGCTAGCCTATCGTCCTCTGTAATGTAATTCGTCATATGAGCCAAAATAGTGATAGCCCATACCTCCTAAAGCATTGGCGGCGGCGGCGGCGGCCGGAGCGCTGCATCTACAAGCGCACAACTCACAACCGACGAGATCCAGCCATGTCTTGTCGCGGCCGTGGAGACACCTCGAACATGGGAAGATATGTTCAGAACGATTGAAGTCATATTTGCCACTAAGTGTTGAAGGAAACTTGGGGTTTTACTAAACTGCAAACAATTGCTTTAGGAGGCTTACATACATGTTCGTAAAAACGGATTTGTGGTGGAAAGAGAAAGCAGATAATGATGCATGGTTGCATCATGGGCAGGCTTTGCTGATCGTTAATGGAATTATAGTGCTTACCATAGCCCAAATGAACATCAGAGACAAACTAAATCGAAGAACAAGAACGATGCTACCTGTAACAATGATACCAAACAAAATAGGGATTTGTAAGATACATCACATTAGAATTCGAAATTCTTTATATACATAGATACAAACTACTAATACTGAGTTCCTTCTCGTTGGCAGTTGGCACCGTTCAATGACCTGAACTGATCCCATCTTTTTACTGCTGCCTATGGCCAATGAGAGCCGCCGGGCTCGCCTTTGACCGATTCTGCATGGGAGCGCAAGATAACATGAACAGATTTCGAGCCTATTTGTATTGCCTTCTATTTCTAACTTCTATTTAGAAAAATCAAAAGATAGTACAAACACTTGAAACGGACTTTCCGCTCTTCTCGCCACTGTCTTTGCTTCGGCAGGGTCGACCTTGAGCCTAGGCAGCAGGGACGATCACCTAGGGCCCACGAAAGCTAAAGGACCCCTATCCCATGTATATAAATATGTATACATACATGACATAGCCTATCTATTGAATATTGGACATAGTTGATTAATGATTAGTTGGACTAGCTGCTAAAGTCAAGTAATGGCTCATTTGATCCATGTTATGTATCCAACACTAAGCGCTCCTTAAATATCCAAGTATAGACATTAATAAAGAGAACGTATCGAGTAAGTCATCCACTAGATCCAATCCACCATGCACACCGCCTGTGCCCCTTGACCTCTCCACTTCTCTTTTGGTCTTCTCTTGCCCAAAACAAACACTGTTGTTGTCGCCATTAATGGAGGAGAGCCCGATTTCATCGATTTTCAACCAATTTGCGTTCAATTTCTTCACTTTGTAACGGTTCTACTCGAAATCCCCTTATATAGCCATTGCATACATGGTACATTTTCTAATTTTTTGTTCTTTCATTATCTGTTAAATACAACTCCAAGTCTCTAACGCAACATCTAGAACAAAATCTTTGACTTTTTTTTTGTAACATTAGTTTCTTTTTTATATAAAGATATCCATTAGATCTAAGATACGTTAAAAAACTATTTGAGGTCATCAATGTCACATGAAAGGTTGAATAATTTGGCCACTTTGTGCATTGAGAAGGATATGTTAGATCAGATTGATGTTAACACTATCATCAATGATTTTGTATCTAAAAATGTTAGAAGAAATTGCTTTCTGTAATCATTCTATTCGTAACTCGCTTACTTGTTCGGCAGGTGATAAATGATGGCTCTCCCTTAGTGTTCTTTAGTTAATGTAGTCTTCTCCTAAATTGTTTTGTCCTTAGTAGCGTATTATAGTTTTTAAGACTTATTCATAATATTAACGTGCTAGTGAATTATCACCGATGAGTACTTTGTATTTTGTAATGTACTAAGTCTAATATCACCAATAAATACTTTGTATTTTGTGATGTATTGTCTAATAGTTACTATATGGAATTTTAGCTTTTGCAATTGATATAAAAGGTATTGTTACATAATTATGTTAGAACAAAGGGCCTCACTTTTGTCGCGCCCATGGCCTCCAAAATGACAGGAATGGCCTTATGCTCCGGGGATACAACAGAGGGTCACGGGTGCATCACCCACACTACTCCTCTAACTCTCTTCACACGTGCGCATCTCTCCCTTATTTTTTTCACCGCTCGTCTCTACTTCTAAAAACCATTTCTTTCAGCCACTACTATTCATTTTCAGCTATAAGACACAGCTAAAAACCATTAGCAAAAACCATTACGAACACCCTCTACAAGTGCACCCTTCTGCAGCACAAACTCAAACACGGTATTGAACTCGAAAACAACTAACCAAACCGATCTAAGCCACACGCGTGCACATGCCTGCAAGCGTTGAGACCATCCTTGGAAGGCACCATGGCAAACCACCTGCTGCCAATGGGAAACCGAAAACTGCGGCTGAGAGTGACATGGAGAGAAAGGGATGATGCCCCCGCCCTATTGCGCCGCAACCTCCTCCGGCATCGGAATGGCCCACGTGCACCGCAATGAAGAGCGGAGAGATGGCTACGATGGCCATGCCAATTCCTCGTGCGGCTTCCCTACCCCGCAAATCAGCAGCCGTCCGATGTATGAATGACATCATGACAATGGAAGAGGTTTTGAGTTTTGTTCTGCAAATCAGCAGTTCACAAGTCTCTGGAACAGGTTCATGCTAGCACAGGAGCGCTTAAAAATTGCCCAAGATGCAGCACATACCGTTGGCTCGTCGCGGGAAGCACCCCACTTGCACAGAGAACTAGTTGTCTCAACGAGGGCTGGAACGGCAACACAAGTTCACAGCGTAGACATCAGGGAAAGATGGCGCTGGCTCTCTTTTGCCTGCACAGTTGGGCATTGCTTCTTGACTTTTCACAGATTATTATGCTAACCACTAAAGGCAACGATAGCCCATCAACACAAGAACTAGCACGAGCATATTAGCATACAAGAACTAACATAAGCATTATTTGCATGTAACGCATAGCCAATGCATACCAAAGAAGGTTAATACATGATTAGTTCATACCAAAATTTCACATTTATACTCTGGAATCATGCGACCGAAAATCCACCTTTTTTCTAGTTAGGAGGGAAATAGGGGAAACCGATAGGTACAACCAGGTCCAACCGGAAATTCACTTGTCTGATGATTCGCTGCATACCTACAGCCATCTAGCTGCTGTTTTTCAGTAGCCATGGAGTTCTTTAACCAGTTCTTGGCATTTTTCAGTAACCATCAGCCACCGATCCATCAGTATGCTTAAATGGCTACAGGTGTAAATCATGGTCCATTCTAGCCACAAAGCTTAGCAGATTTTGGCACCCTCAATAACTCGACTATAATGTCCTCCAGGAGATCCTCATGTAACATTCTCCCAATCTCACTCCCGACAAGATAGATGCCATCTTCAGAACCAAACCACCCTAAGTCCATCAATAGGCCCTCCTGAGTACACTTCAATTCTTGCCTTAGCTGGACCACTCTTTGCCACACCTCCTCAACAAAACCCTCCGGATCCCATCTGGATGAGAACCTCCACAACAATCCCTTTGAGCCACGCAGCATCAGAGAGGTGACTATATCTGCAATGACAGCATTTGTGAGATCGAACAGGAGCTTCCTCTCAGATGACGGCCATAGAATGAGGCTGTTGTACTTCATTTCAAGTATATCGTATAAATCAGGGCCTGCGGGACAATCTGAAAAGTAGCACATGTTGAGTAGTTCATCCTGGTTAGCAGCATTAATGCCCAAAATAATGAGCATATCAAGAACGTAAGTGAAATCCCTTTCTTCTTCATCCCGAAAAGCATGGGATATCTCCATTTCAGGAAGCGGGTGACTTGCTGTGGCAATCTCATCATCACTCAATGCAAAAAGCTTGGTGTCATCTGCATTATCTGTAGTATCCATCTTGAGAAGTCGAAGTTGCATTCTTAGTTCTGCAATATTACAGCAAATCAGACTTAAGAACAGGGAATTAACCAGAAGAAATCAGCAAACAAGAACTCAGTCACTTGCCTTGAAGATCTGCATTAATCTTATTGAAATCTCCAGAGTAAACATCTGCAGCATCCAAGGAAGATTCGAACACAGACACTGGACTTTGTTCGCCATCTTTGTTAGAGCTCACTGGGGATTCTGATCCCGTTGGGGGAATCCACAGGGATTCATTCTCATCACCTTGATGATAGTCAATCCCCACAGGAGATTCTAACCCTGCTCGGGGATGACACAAAGTTGGGTAATCATCATCCTGATGGTGTTCAATCCCCTCAGCCTGCAATAGCAATAGATTACAACCAGTGGTTATTAAACATGGCAAAGATAAATCAAGTGAGCTTCCAAAATGACCAGAAAGGGGGAATGAAAAGCAAAGCACTACAATAGCATGTGAAAAAAAATCAGTGTTTGCAACAAATGGCTTAGCATAGATATCATGCTCTATGTAGCACGGACACTTCGCAAAACAGCCGTATCCGTGTCCGACACCGTGTCGGACACGGATACGACACGGACACGTCTTCGACACGTGTCGGAGACGTATCGGCCGATTTTATAATTAATTTTAATTAGTAAAATTCTCGACACGTGTCGGACACATTAAATACATGAATCAGACTCGGCCTGGACACAGCCGGCCCGCCCAGGACACGGCCGGCCCAGGCCCATAACGCACGCTAACCCTACGCACGCATCGCACGCACGAGCGGCTGAGCGCGTTATTCCCCATCGGCCTCGCGCTGCGCCGCTTGTCCGCATCGGCCGCTACCCGTTGGCTTCCTCGCTGCCGCCCGTTCCCGCTCCCACACCTTGCCGCCGCCCGTCGGCTTCCTCCCCAAGCGTCGCCGGCTTCTTCCCCGCTCGCCGCCGGATTCGTCCCCACGCGCCGTTGGCTTCCTCGCCAAGCGCCGCTCGTTGACTTCCTCCCCGCGCGCCGCCGGATTCGTCCCCGCATGCTGCCAGATTCCTCGCCAAGCGCCGCCAGCTTCTTCCCCAAGCGCCACCCGTCGGCTTCCTCTCCAAGCGCCGCCGGCTTCTTCTCCACTCGCTGCAAGATTCATCCATGCGCACCACCGAGGTATCATCTCCCCCTTCTCTGTTCAGTACTTCAGCATTTAGCCTCGCTGCTTCTTGGCACATCAGAAGCATGTAGCCATGGAATTTTGTTATTATGGGTGAAGCAGAAATCCTAAGGAATTCTGCCCTAAGTGTAGTGCTTGGAATAGTCCTAGTAATCATCTGATCCATACTCAAGCATTGTTCCTTGAATGCTAGTAAGCCGTGTGGAAACATAGAAAATAATACATATCTATATATATAATTTATTTATTATTTAAATATATATAGCCGTGTCGCCGTATCGGTCTTTTTGGGAAAACAGCGAATTCCCGTGTCGGTGTCGTGTCGTATCGTGTCGACGTATCCGTGTCCGTGCTACATAGATCATGCTAGAGGCTATTCAAATGATTTTTCCACCGAAAGAGCATCCAGAGCTGAAGATAAGGGAACAAGAGGTAAGAAAGGATGGAATGAACTTATATATTTAAAAATGCAAGTATTTTTTTCATACAAATTGATGAATTGATAAGAACTGATCCAAGAGAACAAATGCATAATAAACTTTAATTAGGCAATACACATGTGATATACCTGAATCATCAAATTGTCGTTAGAGACAAGAAGGTGGTTATCTAATGCTATTGGTGGCTGTTGATGCATCTGCTGGTTCTGTCTAGCAGGAGAACGGGATTCTTTCTTCTGTTCAGGAACTGCACTGGTATCCAAATAAAACACTGCATCTAATTCATGGTCAGGATTTGCAGGATGTATACATGTCTGTTTAGATAAATCTGGCACATCAATACCATTTGTTGGTTCCTCAGAATTCACATGTATCTCACGTTCAATTATCATTCTTTCCTCATAACCTGGGGACACTAGATCAGCTTCATCACCATGAAATGTTGAACCTCTAATCAGATATTTTCTTTGTCTGCTTCGCCATGCATATTCAGAATCATGGGGTCCTACTTTAAGAACATCTTTAAGCATAGAAAACTCATTATGCCTACCGGTTCTTTTTCTGTTGTTTGACTTTTGAACTCCCCGGTTGAAGGATGGTGGAAGAGCTTTGGACCTTGTTAAGTTACTTGTAGCCACGTCTCTCCAACCATCATTGCTGCTGATGCCAACAGGATAGTTACATGAGCCTGGCATTCTATCCCTGTGCAGTTCTCCCTTTGGACATTTCCGACATGACATTGTCTGGGTAGCAACTTTTGATGCTTCTCGATCAGAGAGAGCAAGCATGTCTCCAAGCATACCGAAACCATTGTTCTCAGCTGCTCGATGCTGATATTGGCGGGTGATCTTCCATCTGTTTGAGAGGTATTTCTTTGTTTCCTTGCTAACTGATGTTTCAGTTGAATATGTTGGTGAAGAGTTGAAGCTGGAAGAAGCCCAGCCTTCACATAGCTCAGCGGATCTATGGAGTGCCTCTGATGTCTTGAGGTTAGTAATAGATGACAGAAACTGTGACCTTTCATCTGACACAAATGTGCTGGCCTCTGGTTTGAGAACCTGTTTCCTACTACCACCACCCCTAGCAGCTCTCATTTGTTTCATAATCTCTCTAGCAATTTCTCTAGATCCCTTCGTTATATGGTCTAATGTTTCAGTGTCTCCGAGGGACACTTGACACATGGATTCTTCAGTATATGGACTCCTTGTACCATCATCCTGACATGCTTTGTACCTTCTATAATCAGAATGAGGGATTTCATGTGTTAGGACAAAGGCTCCTTCAATGTCCTGAGTTTTCGTAAGACTTGGCTTCAAGACAATAATCTGTGTGGGGCAAACTCGTTTGTCAGTGGTTTCCTGATGACTTGACAGTTTCTGCCTCAATGAACCAGAGTCTTGTTTTAGGGATTGATTGGACAACTTAGCATGCGGCTTCCTCAAAGAGTGTTTTACTTCCTTTTGCTTGTGGAAGTAGCTTTCAGTGCCTTTATCTTGTGAATAGATATTGTCCGTGTGAATAAATTGATTTTTTCTCGATGGTTTCAATATTGTAATGCAGTCTGCAGTAGAAGCTAGAGAACCATGATCATGTAGGTCCCTTGTGACTGGATCAAGTTTTTGAAGGAATTCCACGAGAAGATCCCTATTAGATATCAATGCATCAAGTGTCTCACTGAACTCTTCTGACATCTGAAGGGATTCATCGGTAGAAAGATGTTTTGCATCCATAAATTTCTGCCTTACAAAATCTAAATCAGTACTGTCAGTCTTGTCAAATCTGGAAATTACATTTCCATTTCTAGATCTTGGGCTCCGGTGTATCTTCATTCTTGTCGCCTCCATAACTTCAAAAACATCTTTGACCTCTGGCATCTCATCTGTGCTTCTCCTATGTGGAATATCTTCAGAAAAACCATATCTATCATGAGAACTACCAGGTGAAGTCTTCTGTGCATGACTTTGGTTATATTTGTGCTGGCTATGGGCTCCAAATGAAGGCAGTGAATCAAGACCCATTAGTCTTCCTACAACACCTGGTGAAGTGTGCCTAGAACTGACATCTTTTGAGAATTCTTCGTCTATCAGCATTTTCATTGGTATACCACTGGCCTTTTTTGGTTTGATTCGCCTGTTTTCCACGGCAAACTGAGAAGAACAAAAGAGGGCATACCAATCCATTATCCATTAAGTAAACAATCAATTATATAGAGCGTCAGGGTTTGGTAGCAGAAGATAATTACGGAAGTACAGTCAATATCAATTATACAGACCACAAAGGTTTGGTAGCAGAAGATAATTACGAAAGTACGGTCAATTTGCAGATCTGTCAGTTAGAAAAGTTCATTTGATACAACAAAACACACAGCAAATGTTGATTAGTACAACGTGTATATCCCAGTTTTCAGCCATCTAGTTTCATCTCAGAGGATTATAGTAAAATGTTAGAGAAAAGTACACAAGTTTTAAGCTCACCAGTTACAATTACAAACATATGTACCATGTGATATAGCTCTTCAACTAAACGCAGGTAACTCACAAGAGAATCAGAAAGTACCCCAGGATTACTTGCTTGTCTCCTCAGTGACCCAGCCCCTGAAATAAAGAGCAAAGAAACAGTGAATATTTTCTGAAGGTCTACCACAACAATGGCAAAAGGAGCAAAATGACAACATGGCAAGCAGAAAGCACTTCATCTGAACTATATTTGTTGTGAGGAAAAGACCAAGAGATAGAGAGAGGAGATTTCAAGCGCAATTTATTTTTTGCTAGATCCCAGAGACATGCAAAATGAGTAGGAATATATCTGCTACTGGGCTTGGTCGGGCATGCGACAACATATGGACTCTACAAGGAAATATACTTGGTATACTATTAATATGCAAATATCAAGTCTAAAAAAGCACTTCTTAAAAAGAAAAGGAAGCGCAGACACAAAGGTGTGCTATCTTCAAGTTCCCTTGACGCCATTTCTTTCCGAATAAATACATGTAATTCTTTTTCTTTTTAGAAACATTCATGTAATTCCATTTCGAAGTATTAAAAAATAAATTATCGCAATAAGCATCTTGTGCAGAAAATAATCGCTTGCAGGGACGCCCCAAAAAAGGAAGTGTTGAACCCTGAGTAAACATGCCCAACTCTGTGATCAACTGATCATAGGTGAAGGAACTCAATTTAGAAACATATCCTGAAGTTCTTGACTTACCTGCTCATTTATGAGAAGAAAAGTTTGCGTTTGGACCGTGGACAGTTCAGTGGTGACTGGTAAAACTAGGGGGTTCCAAACCATGTAACCATGTTGAATCGCTGCTAGCATCAAGTAACAAGATCACATTTCACAGCATGGAGCACACAGTATTTGCTTTGAATCAACACGGTGGCAGACTGAATTTCTATCAACCCTGGTACTTTTTTAGAACAAACAGTGAATTCATTGGGTTAAGCAAAGGGACTACAGAATAAGTTACACTCCTAGCACTTAAAAGTAGTACTAGCATTGCACTTCGACAGACAAAAGTGACAACTGGCAAATCTATGTTTAAGCAAACATTTGTTTGGTGATTAAAATAAGAAGCCCACTTGGCCATGAACCTTCACGGCATCCAACTGACATGGGGACGCAAAAGAACATAATTTAATGATTTTACTTGCATATCCAGCAAATTACGGGCAAATGAGGTTTCTTTGCGTGATCTTGTGGGAATAGCCAAGTTGACAACATTAGACATTTTCTTTCCATGACTCTAGAGCCTGTACTCTACAGGACCCAATAATCAAAAGCGTCCAATGCTTTAGCAGTTTATTCCAAGACTGCAAAATTGGATGGAAATAACATTTCATCCATGTTAGGTTTAGGGCTTGGCTTTTGTTCTAGAGCCTCCTAGGCTATTGTAGCTTCAAATGAAAGAAAAAGAAAGAAAAGGCAAAAGATTTGTCCGCTAGAATCATTTGAATTTGAAAGCAAGAACCTTCTCTCTCCAATAAAGGCTCGACTTAAAGATTTGTCCGCTAGAATCATTTGAATTTGAAGGCAAAAGATTACGCCCCGTCCGGTTGCTTAAAACAACAGGGATGGAAAAAAGATGCAATCTTTTACTCGGTTGTGTTAGTATCTCTAAGAACTCAGCAGATTAATGCCAATCTAAGTTACCCTAAATTCCCGATTAGACAACTGGAACAAAAAAAAAAGTCGTCTTTTTCAGTATGGAACAACCCTGATATCCCTATAAAGTAAAAAATGATGGTAAAAAATACGAGCTTTTTATTCAGAATCATAAGCAAAACCCTGAAAGTAGAGGATGGCAAATGTGCAAGCAATCCTAAGCTGCTTCCGATGGAAGCACAAAATCGACAAAGAAAATAAAAGAAAAATCCCAAATCCTCCAACGGGACAAAAAACAACAACAGAAACAAGAACCCCAGAAAAACCTTCACTTCAAAAATCAAAGGTGGGATCTTTATCACATAGACTACCACAAATTTCTCCTCGCAAAAACAAATCAAGAAAACAAAAATTATAAGAACTTAGAACAATAATCTAGGCAAGCACGGACCATGGTGATCGACGGCGAGGACTGTGGAATGCGCCGCATTCCGCTCGAGCGATCCCTCGCCCTCTCCTCTGCGCCTCGATCTGCTGCACGCAATGCTCGCCATGCTCGGGGCAATTCTGGAGCCCGATCGGATGCAGCGACGAAGCAACGGCTCATCCACCGCGAGAGGGAAGGGGAGAGAGAGTAGAGAGCTACACGAGCAAATCGATTTTTTGTGTGTGTGAGGAGCCGCGAGCGAGGAGAGGAGGATGGGGAAACGGGCTTTGGTTTGTTTGCCCGTTCCACCCTTTGCTTTCTGTAGTCTGGAGTCTGGACTCCGATGACCGATTTCTCTTCCCTATGGTTTTGTATCTTTCAGTTTCTTCTCTCTCCCCGTCCTACGTCAATCTGCCCTGAATTAATTTTTTCCATATCTTCCCTTATCAGTTAAGTCCTTATATTTTGTTCCTATTTTCATAAATCTAATATGCATTTCCCCACCTTTTTCTCGTGGGCACTTTGAAGGTGATCATTGGGGGGCTTGTTCGCAATCATCATTCTGGCGCAATGAACTTGTTAAGTATAATGTAATGAAGCACAACTTTGTTCTCTAAAAGTTTGTCACCGATGTCATTATAGGTATTAATAGTTCTAGCACTACATTATTAATCCAATTTGCTTTGAACCCGCCAAAATAGCACCAAAAAGAATAACTTGGCACAAAACCTAATCTACTTTAATTGATGAAAGTATTTAATATCATGTATAAGGATGCCTTTTTCACTTGTAATAAGTGGCGAAATTAGGATAAAAATAGAGAGTAGGCTCAAAGGACTAAGCTAAATTAACATAAACATTTTTTTACCCTTTGGTTGAGTTGTACTCTCATCGATTAAGGGAATACTACTTAAATTGCTTATGAAATAATTACGCAAAGTTTGTTTCTCCATTATCGTAAATCTATGAACAAAAACAATTATATAAGTATTGAAGTATCAAGTATGCAACTAAATTACCAAGATTATATGGCTGCTATATGCTAAATAATAAAAGGGAAAGAGCGAAAGAAAATAGGAAATCAACATTCAAGAATATATACTAGCATATGGTATACTAGCGCATGGTCCATACCAGGTCACCAAGCAGTCAGGCACCAATCGCACGGACACACGGCCATACCATGGAACTAATCCAGTGAAGCATTCCAGCAGCATGCCCATAGTAGGCGCGTCGCCCCTCCTCACCCTCGGCTCTCATCATTTCTCCGTTATTGCGAATCTATCAAGAAATTATAAAATCTATTACTACACAAAATACAACTAAACAATCTACATTTTACTTCCTAATTGTTTATACAATTATCCATTACAATTATACAACATTAACATGAATAAAAAATAGTCTAGAAGGCTAGGACTATAACTTCAGATTTTAATATTTTATCTCCATGGCTACTGTGCCACCGCCCTTGCTCACCAGAGCATTCCACCAAGTACCAGCAGTCCACATGCATAGAGTGGTCTCCTGGCAATGCGAGCGTGACCACCACAGTGAGGGACTCCAACGCACTGCTGGCCGTGGGGATGTCGTACCGAAGGACGGCGTCGTCGCTCCAGACAACGTGGAACCGGCCATTGGAGCTCACTGCTTGGTTGTACTACGCGGTTTGCCAGAGTGTGCAGAGTTGTCCACGTCGTGCCCTTGGGTTGCACGAATGCCAGCCTCCGGCTATAGCTATAAATGGCGAGGGCGACACACCCTAGCTTGGTGCCGCCGTCAACCGACTCCAAGGGGGTGAGGGGCTCCATCTACCAGAGAGTAGGCTAGAGTCTGCTAAACCCCACCCCCTTCTCCCCAGGCTCCCCGTCCCCCTACTAATAATTATTTTCATCTTATCATCCAAAAATTGTCACGTACAAGGAAAAAAACTAGGATACAACATAACCCTAAACCTACCGCTTTAAAATGACTAGGCTGCCCAAAATTTAATGATCTGTTAATATTGCCCTTTGTTTCTGGTAACAACACTCTATTGAAAACTCAAAAAATTGCCGATTCAAAAAAAGAAAAACTTAAATGTGTGGAGAGTCGACCATTAACATTAATATCTTCCTCTTACATAATGTGATCTGTCTATCCTCCCCTGAATTGATTTTTCAATATCCTCCCTTTTAGCATTTGAGCCCTTTTACTTTCTTTTTGTTTTCATATAGGCCTTTGGTAAGTTATTAAATCTGTCGTCTTTCCCTTTTTCATTAGAAGTTTAAAGGTGATCATTGGGTGGCTTTGTTTGCAATCATCAATGTTGCCCAATGTATTTTTTGTTTAGTATAGTCTAGTAAAAGCACAACTCTATATTCTAAAAGTTTGCCACCAACGTCATTATGGATAATAATAGTTCTAGCACTATGCTATCACTCGGTACTGCTTTTCGACTTGCTGCCAAAACACCACACAAAATATTACTCCCTTCGCCTTTAATATAAATTCGGCACACATATTTAGAAAATATAATATTTAAATAATATTTAATAAAATTGAATCATAGTTATTTTTATTAGATAGACATGATACTACTCTTTCTATTAGAGACTAATTTGATCTAATTTATTAAATATTACTTAAATAATGTATCTCATAGATATACATATGTCAGATTTATATTATGGAACAAAGCAATTATATACTAACATAACGTAAAGTAAAACCTAAATGGCTTTAATTGACTAGAGTATCACGTATTCATACTTTTTTCGACTTGCCGCAAAATCTGCTGTTAGTACAAGAAAGACAATATTGACTAGGTTGCTCGGAATTTAAATGGTCTATTAGTACTACTATATATCCTTTGTTTCCAGCAACAACATGCTATAAAACTCAAAATTTTGGTTGTTCAAAGAAAAACTCTCAAATGTCTGGATAGTTGACCATGGACAACAGGTCAAACCAAAAACATCCAAAACGTCACGCAGCACTCTCGAGTTCCAACAGTTGGACAAAAGCCTACGACACACGTCTCCATCAGAATTTTATGTTGAAGAACCATCGCTTACAAGACTAGTCTGAAACAATTTCTTTCAAATAGAAGATGGATCGATCATAGAATAATACAAAAATAATAGATTGAACATAAGAGATAGAGAACTCCTTTTCTTTATTACTTTCTTCGAGATGACGAACTCCTTTTCTTTATTATTTTCTTCTCCAAAGTGAAATTCCTTGTTTATAGACAAAATGGTGAGATACCTACCATGCGCCAAGTTTGCAGGTCCAGGCCTAAGTTTCCCAATACTCTCCCTTGCACACTTATGCAACACGTTCATGCCTCATCAAAACTCCATAAAAATCTAATTGAAAAAATTTGGAGAAAGAGTACATGCTACATGTTATATTGCATTAAACGAATTGCCTCATTAAAAACATTGGCCAAGAAACTTCTGAAAAACTAGTAGGGAAAAGGAGTACAATCCACCCAATTTCATTTAATTTACAAAATTTATTCTTTGGATATTCGATCTTCGTGATCAAGTTTTAATAGTGAGTTTGAGAAAAATCTCCTCATTAGTTTTGCACTTCTCTAAGTCTCATCATGCCAATTCCACGTATACACCTTTTAAAGTTAAATGCTGGAAGTGACTTAGTGAATAAATCTACAAGATTTTCATATGACTTAGTACGCAGTATCTTAATTTCATCTATCTTTTGTAACTCATGAGTATAAAAGAATTTGGGGGTTAATATTCTTTGTAAGATGACTCTTACGTAACCTGTCTGTACTTATGAAACACAAGTTGCATTATCTTCAAAGATAATTGTGAAAGCTTGCACTATGTTCAATCCACATGACTATTAGATGTGGTGAATCATTCGCTAAAACCAAGTACATTCTCGTGCGGCTTCGTACAGTGCTATGATTTTCGAGTGATCCATCGAAGTTGATACAAGACTTTGTTTAGACGATTTTCATGAAATTGCAGTTCCACCACATAGGAATACATAGTTTGTTTGTGATCTAGCTGTACGCGGGTCTGACAGATACCCAACATCTGCACAACCAATCATATTCAAGTCCTGGTTCTTTCTATAGAATAGTCCAAGGTCTTTACTTCCTTGGAGGTATCAGAAGATGTCTTTTATCCTCTATCAATGCCTTTTGGTAGGTTCTGCACTATACCTTGCTAACAAGTTTATGGCAAATGCAATATCTGATCTAGTGTAGTTTGCTAAATACATAAGTGCTCCTATTACACTTAAGTACAGGAATTCCGATCCCAGAACTTTCTCTCCCTCTTCTTTAGGTCGGTACGGGTCCTTGTCTTGTTGTAAAGATCTCCCAATCATCGGTACTTTTGATAGGTATGCCTTTTCAAAGCCAAACCTTTCTAATATGTTCAAGCTATAATCCTAAGCAATATTTGGTTTTACCCAAATCTTCCATTTCGAATTCTGACTCTAGGTAAGAGCTCGCTTCCTTTATATCTTCTAGGGTTTCGATGATATTTAGATCATCTACATATACTGAGATTATACAAAATTCATTATGGGATCGTCATATAAATACACTTGGACAATCCTCATTGTTCTGTAGCCTTTCTTGTATAGAAAGTCATTTAAGCGATTAGACCACATCATGTTCGATTGCTTAAGTCCATAAAGTGATTTCCTAAATTTTCATTTCCCTTTTGAACAAATACCCACTTATGCCCTACGGGGTGCACATAGGGAGGCATATGGCTTACAGGTCCAAACACATCTCTTTTATTCATAGATAACAATCCAGTTTCTATTGCCTTTTTCTAATCCTCTCAATCTGATCTTTTCTTACAATTAATGGGTGATGCATGCTATGGATCAAGATCGATGATTATGGCAAATTTTTTTTGCAAAATAAGTATCAACATTAGCTGTTGTCCTATTTATGGATTCTCCCGTGTACATATAGTTTATAGCTATTTAATCATGAGTTGATTCGTCTAGTGTTTCTATTTGCTCACCGCTTCTTCCAATTGCGGGGCAAGTTCCTTTAGTTTTTCAACTTCAATACGTGCGCGCACATCCATACTGGTTTCTCCCTCCATGGGAATGTTCAAATCCGATATGCCTATCTTTGAAAGTACCATACCGGTGCCGGGTCTCAACTAACTCCCCTTCTAATTCTAGAGAACTTTGATGATTGGCTATGTCAAGTTCTTCTTATCCTTTTTCACCAGGCATCCTTGATTAATTGGGATTCAAGGGGTAGGAGTTATCATCCTTTTATTCTGAGGCCTTTGGACAAGATTAGGGATCTTCAATTTTCTTCGGTATTTTAACCCTCTCTGGTGCATTGCATGCAGACACATGTGACTTGGTTATGCTCTTTAAATCACTAAAGTGGCCATGTAGTTGATTTGCTAATGCCTGCAAATCAATGATCTTCTGGATTTTTCTATTTGCTTTACTAGTGCGTGAGTCATAAGCATGGATTCCCGTGGCTTGCCACGTAATTTTCCGATATTTTTCATTCCCCCTCTAATGTCGGAAAGCTATCCTTATCAAATATACTATCAGCAAAACGTGTAGTGTGCAAATGTCCTATCATTGGGTCCAAATATCTGGTTATGGATGTTGTCTCATAACCCATATATATCCCAGACGTTCAAAGTGGGCTCATTACGGTACGTTGTGGTGGAGGTATAGGTACATAAATTTTACAACCAAACCTACAGAGATGAGAACTTTGTGGTGCTGATCTTTGCGCTAGTTGCATAGGTGAATGGATGTTATATACTGATAGTCTAAAGTTGATAAGAATTGCTGCATGTAGGACTGTGTGTCCCTAACATGTAGTCGGTAAATTACAACTCTGCAAAAGTGGTCAAGCAATAAATTTAATTCTCTTAATTAATTCCTTTGTTAGTCCATTCTGGGTGTGGACATGAGGTACGAATGCTGTGTAGGATCGTAAATGTCTCATTGGATCCGTTCCAGGAATGTAGCGACTTCATCCTTCATTTTCAGAGTAGAAGGTCTAGTAATTAATTTTTCAGTGGCACATGCGGGGCACATAAAATCTTCTTGATTCGAGAAATTCTTTATATCGATATTATGTCCTTGCGAATTGTTAATTATATTTCTCATCATTCTAAGACCTGGGTGTCCTAATCTATCCTACCAAAGACACAAGAGTTCATAGCTTCTAAATATGGTTTTCAGGGCAGTATAGGTTGCGGGTGCTTTAATATTAGTGTAGTATATCTCAGTCTCAAATGAAGGAAGTCTTTCTAATATTGTTTTTCCTCTTGCTTCGCGCTTTGTAATGAGCAGATATTCCTTACCATATTCTACTTTAGTTTTAACATAGAAACCGTTAGCGCACATATCCTTGAAACTTAGGAAAGTTCTAGTCGATTCTGAATACAACAATGCTTCTTTAATAACCTAAGTTGTGCCCATTGAGAGTATAATTGTGGTTCTTCCTGAGCCTATTATACAAGCATCGCTACCGGCGATAGTCATAAGACTACCAGTATTCTTACTAATCGATTGAAAGAATTTTATCTCTCTTAAGATGGTATTTGTTGACGAGAAGAATTTGTACACACGGAGCGAAGATTCAAACCGGTAAGAGTGAGCCCAAAATCTGGCCGCTCCATCTGGCTGTTAGTTGCAGCTTTTCGCTATTAGCTAAAATTATATTTAATAATAATTAAATAAATTGTTAAATATGGTTTTAATATATAATTAAGGTCAAGAGACCTCGTGGTCGTAAACCTCCACAGATTGCTCTCTAAGTATCGTAGTCGAAGAAATAATGTACATGTTGTCCGACCGGATGACCGCTTTAAAAGTATATGAACCGTGCGATGGATTTTTATTATTTTTTCTCCTATTATTTCATAAAATCGATGACTCGATCGTCGTAAGCATTGTAACCGTTATTAGTTTTTCTGAGTCATTCATTTAAAGACAAATAAGAAAAATAAGAAAAAATAAGAAACATCTTATATCTTTATAGATAATACAAATGAAAAAGATAAAAACAAAAAAATTAAAAAGCTAATACATTTTAAAAGGATTCTGATTTTAGTTTTAGAAACCAGAAGCCATAGGAAATTAGAAGCCGATACTATTTGAAAGAGGCGGTCTCGTTTTTGCCCAATGAAGAAAGCAATGCGTGGGCCACGGAATGTTGGACGTACACTGGACGTGATGGATGACGAGACGACTCAGGCTCCGTTTATTTTGGATTAAATTTATGACTTCTGATTTATATTTTATTATTTTAAATTTTATTTTTATAGCTTTTTAGGGTTTTTTGAGCTTTTTTGCTGGTTCTTTTTTCATATTTGTTTATATTGTCTATGATGGACTAATATATTTTTTATTTTTTTTAAATTAGTTAAGCCAAATAAACCACCATTAGCTACAATATAATTTTAGCCAACTACAGTACAATCTCAGCTATAAATAAACTTATTTTAGTCCAACTAAGCGACACCTGAGTCTCATCATCTGTCTGCAGCAGGCCGGTCCTCAAAAAAGGCAAAGAAGGCAAACTGCTGCAGGCCGCAGCAATAAAAACGAGCTGAAGACGAATGCTATTGTACTACATACACACTAGACTCCGAAGCCCGTAGACACATGCAGTTCTTTTAAAGGGTAGAGAAGCTCACTTAACACATACCTTATACACACCATTTATATGTACTATATGTGTATACTGCATATATTACAGATAATCATTGATCGAAGGCTAAAGGACCTCCGAAGCCCAAGCACAAGCTATCATATTTAGCACAACCTAGATTTCGAACGCGAGTAGACAGAGTGCTCAACGGTAGCACTTGCCACCCTTGACACATGCATTTGGAGACAAAGCAGAGAGAGATTTCGAAACTAAGGCGATGAGACAACGATGAATTGATGAGTAGAGCAGGCGCAGACCCACTGGGAGCTCAGCTGGGTCGTGGGTACCCCTAATCGCCGTGCCTGCCAGAGCCAAAGCAAAAGAGCCGAGGAGGCGTGCGACGACGTCGTGTAGGCATCGGTCGCTTCGCCCGCGGTGACCACGCGGAGGGAGAGGAGGGTGTCGCTGATGGTGTTGCTAGAGCAGGGAGAGTGATAATGGACAACCGACAGCAGCGAGTGGAAGCACGTGGAGGAGGACGTGGCGTCGGAGGAGGGAGGAAGGGCGGTGTGGGTGGATAGTGCTGCGTGTTGCACACGGCAAGAGCACGATCTTCATCCCCTGCGGCCACACCTTTTGTCACACCTGCGCCCATGAGCTCTGCGCTGGCCGTGATCACTGCCCTCTCTGCAACACCGCCATCCACAAGGTCCTTGACCTTTTCTGACAACCGCCCTGCTCACCTTACTCCCTTCGTCGCCACCGCTAATGATAGGGACTCTCTATGTAAGAACCGATCCTTTTCATCTATTTCGCATCGGCTGGTGGTAAATTGTTCGGAAGCTTGAATCTAGCCATTTCGTCATTTCAAGATAGCATTAGGTGTAGATAAATTTCTGCTTACTTGCTGTCTTGTTTCTTGCTCTTGGAAAACTGAAAAGATTCAATAGAATGGAGCACAACTGCAATTCACGGACAAACTGTAGGACCTGCTCAAGGCAACTCGGTATTTGGTAAATTAGTATATAAGTCATATTAGACTTCTTAAATCTTGATTCTAGATCCATCACTCGAGTAGGGCATAGAACAACAACAAAAGCTGAAATCTCCCATCCTATGCGCCCATTGTCAGTGCAATATCTAGTTTACCATGTGTTGCGTGCCGTGTGGCTGTAGCAGATAGCACCAGGAGTGAGACAAGTTAGCCGTATCCAACCAGACCTCCAACCCATGCACTTTCCTGTTGTTCCCTCTTTATTATCAGGTCACTCATCTTCTCCATGGGCCCGGCTGCCCCCACTGCCCGTCACTCTCACCAACATGGCTACTCAAGGGGGGACTCCCGCCTCTAGTCTTTCTGCGCAGTCAAAAGTTATGTTGTTTTAGGTTATGTTGATGACTTTTAACTATGCGATTGATAGTTTTTATCAGTACTTCTGAGACGGTAGTAGATGGTGAAGACACCGATGCGAATGGTGCAAACAATTTTGAACTCGAAAAGTCGTTTGAAGAATCCGCTTTAAAAAGCCATTCCGTTTATTTTGATTTTAGAGAACCCAAAAGCCCAAAATACAGGACCCAAATGTTACCATCTCAACCAAACCCTTAATTGTACACGCCATGGCGTCAATCTAGTGCTACCACCACTAATTAAAACTTACTCTAAATGTTCATGTGAGATGCGGAAAAAAATATCACATATGTACTATGCATCAGTTGGTTATTGTAGATCCATTCAAAAGTGTTACGGCTTTTATCTTTGAGATAATTAACTATATGCCACTGCAATCGTGTTCGGTCTGAAAAATAGCAATGTGATCATGTTCCTTTGAAAAATGACACTCCAATCATAAAATACTCATAGAAATACCATTATACTCAATACTAACCGAATTTTATTGATATAAAATGGGTTTTATTGATTATAATGGTATTTATGCAAGTATGAGATGTTGGAGTGGTATTTATCTACACAAAAATACAAATTAGAATATGGAATGTGTATTAATGTAAAATCGGCTTGTATAGATCATAATGTCATCAATAAAGCCCATGTTATATGAATACACCTCTCTTATGTCAATATGTATTTTGTCCATACAAAAATAATTGAAATACAGTGTGTCACCGTGTATGCATTAATACACCATCCGTATTCCAATATGCACTTTTGTGTAGATAAAATACCACTCCAATCATCTCATACTCATATAAATACCATTATATCAATAAAAACCCATTTTATATCGATACAAATCGGCTAGTATTGAGTATAAATGGTATTTCTAGGAGTATTTCACGATTGAAATGGCATTTTTCAAAGGAATATGATTGCAGTGGTATTTTTCAAATAGAACATGATAGCAGTGGCATATAGTCCATTATCACTTTGTCTTTTGACTGAAATGACACTGTAGCCGCTGTTAGCTTTTTCTGAAGTATTCAATTAAAAGAAAATGAATACAAATACAAAAAAATGAAAAACAACTTATAACTCTATGGATAATGAAAAATAAAAAGAGAGAAAAAAGGCGTATTAAGAAGACAATATATTCTAAACGATTTTTGACTAATGAAATTAGAAGCTATTTGGAATACGACCATAACCTGATGCTGCCTTACCAGTTGGACAATCACAGCTCCTTGATCACCTATATTTCTATCGACTGTATGTAGGATCGTAACATCATTAGCAAAATGATGCCGACAAGTGCTGCATCTTTTGCTTATCATGTGCACTAAAACCCCCTCTTTTTACCTCATGGCTTAGATTTCGCCATTTTTGCCTTTTCAGCTGTTTTTTTTGTTTCTATCAACCGATACTATTTATCAGACCTACTATCTATAGCCAAAAGTCATTAGCCGTAGTCTAAAAAATGAGGCTTATGACTTATGGTTTCTCCCAAATAAACAAACAGAACAGCTTCTTCACCATCTTTTTGAAGTAGCATATCGGGACAACTTTTTCTTAACGATTTATCGGTATTCGGTTCGTTCGTATAAGCATTTATACTACAAATAAAAAGCATCAGCTATAGTCATAACTCATTAGGTGAAAAGAACCCACCTAACTAATTTGGTCCGGAGCCCGGACAACAAAGACTGAGCTGTACAGATCATACACTGAAAGGTAGTCGGAGCAGGCGGCTTTCCCGCGAGGTAATGCAACAAAGCCACTCGCTTCACCGTGCACCGAAGCTTTTAAGCAACTTTGCAACAGTGCGCCAACTCCCAAAAGCAAGCGGACCACACTGATACTGAGCTCAGAGCCGACAAGATCTAGAGTTACTTGACATTAAACAGTTCCGTTAGTCAGAAAAAGATCGGACTAGTGGGCTGAAAGTACCAGGATAAACTAAATTAGACAGATGCACAGACTCCTGGTAGCGACCGGCCCATCAATCATTTTTACAAAACTGAGAGATAAAATGACACGTACAGCTTATAGGACTGCACTGTTGGATAGGTTTGTATTGGTCAATGAATAATAATTCATAGGATAGTACCTAGAGCGAAATCTATAAGCTATAAGCACAAATGGTAAAGCAAAATGCCATCTACAGGACCAATAAAAGGAAGAATCGCATGAATAACCCCTATCCAATCAACTCCATTTGACACGCACCGATTGCCCTTTGTATGAACTTTGTACAACCAATGAGATCGATACAAGCTGGAACCAACATGCGGAGCAACGGAAACACAGAAGAAGCCCGCCTGAGTTGCTTGTCAGATCAAAATGGTATATGGGATGTCGAAATCCTGAACCAAAAAAAGTTCATGTACATCAAAGTCAGTATGAGCTTAACTGATGTCAAAGAAGCCTGAAGAGCAAGGCCAACAACATGTTGTTTGAAAACTTAAAAAGACTTGGCACATATCAATCTTCATATTGAAAACCAAGAAATAGGGGTTTGCAAGACTGAACTGTATATATTAATTCCCAATAGCTTAAACTTTTGGGCAAAAAGGTTGCTGCATGAAACTTGAGAAATTCTCTGAATGGAACATGAATGGGAATTAAACTCTTTTCCCCTATTTTCTTTAGCAAATCTTCTCCCTTTTATCCTCAAGGAAAGTGCTATTTTGCAATGCTATGATTCACACAGTGGACTACATGTCTACTGTGCTGTAAATCTTGCAATGCTATATTTGTGTTTTTCCTAATAATAGAGCAAATGCCTCCTGTAATCCTGCATTGCAGTGCTATTACTCACATAATGAGCATGTCAACACAAGAAGAACACAGCTGATTGCAATATGAAAACGTAAGAATCACCTCAAGATAATATAACCAGTCCAAGATATATTGATGCGCAGAGAAAGATAAATGAGATGAAGCCCCTGAAACAAAGAACAGTGATTGTTAGTGAAAACAAAAGCTTTGAGTGCCAGCATTATCTTCATACGATATCATGAAATCAAGGAAATGACTGAAATTGCAGAGCTGACCATATAACACCCCATCCAACACCATTGCAAGGACAAGGGCAGATTTCAGCAAATTTCTCAGCATCACTTGAATGAACTCTTCGGGATATCAAATCATCATAGATATCTAGATAATTCAACAACATTTAACTTAGAAGTACAATAGGTAACTCACTGCTTATTCTAACATAAAACTACAAGGAAAGGCATTTTGTTCTTACCGTAAACTGAAAATAAGCTATTCATCACACCTGTCACACACAAACAAACATAAGAACTAAATTTCCAACCATACAATTTGAGTTCCCGAAGTGCAAAATAAACGAAAAGAACATATTCGGAAGGGGTCTTCATTCTCACCTATGAATAGAATCACATACTTCAGAATATGGAAAGTTGTAAATTCTTGTATAACCCAAATAACAGCAATGAATATGATGAATCCTGGAAAGTTATATTGTCAGTAGCATGCTGCAGAGTAAGGTTCTAAATGAAGATGAAGTCATCTTAGTGCATACCAATGCAAAGCCAACGAAGAAACCACTGCATAATTGAAGCAAGAGATGATAATACTTGAGTAAATGACCATGATTACTGAGTGAAACACACGGGAAGAGACAAATCAAGGAAATAAAAAATGCAACAATAAATTAGTGAACTTACATTTTTAGCAACAAAAAGAACGACAATTAATGCAAGTATGAAGCAACCCGCTGCGATTCTTGTAGTGAGGAGATTTGTGGATGCCAGTATGAAGATCATTCCCCAAAATGATGAACCCAGATCTGCAGTTGGAACAAAACAGTAGCATCACAATTAAAACCAAAGTGTAAAATCCAGAGGGATGTGAACAAAAGTATTTATAGAAAATTTAAAAGAAAGTTGAATTTAACTTTCTGGTTTGAAGGCATTAAAAAACGAAAGATTATTAAAATATTCACAAGAACCAAGGCCAGTCTTAATAAGATTGCGGGTGATCCCATGAAAGAGATTCTTTACACATTTTCTTCTTGATTTTTGCTGTAAAAAAAAAGTCTCTTAGGTCTCATGCATTAATCGATTAGAGAAAGAACACAACCATAGGAAGTTCAGTTATAGGGAATGAACTATTTGCATTTTTTGTGTGTTCTTGTTGGCACTTGTATGAGGGAGAGAGAGAGAGGGGATGGATAAGTGCTTTACATCCAGCAGGCAAGATTATCCAATATATGCCACCACGAGTTTGAGTAACGCCACCCTCATTAGCATGGACCTGCATGCCCTCAACCTGCAAAAGGCAATCACATTGAAATATAATATCAACCTAGGAGTTTCCTTGATGAATGCACATCAGGGAATAACAAAGTCAAGATACACTAAAATGCCTGAAGCAAGCAAAATCTTTAGGCTAAGTAATAAAAAAAAATCCAATTTCAAACATAGAAAATGACTATTTTCCCCCCTGAAAGCCAGACCTAAGATTTCAAAACTAAAGGACAGGCCTAGACAAGAAACTCAGAAGATGTTTTCTAAATGTTCCAAAATCAATAGTCATAATTCTTACCTATGGGGTTGTCCACATATACAATCAGTGCTATCCAACAATAAATAACAATAAGTTCAACGAAGTGTTTAACATGGAAAAAAAAGGAAAGAAGCAAAGACAAACAAACATGTGGCATTGTTTGTTCCAACCGAATTACAAATTATGCAATAAGAACCATACGATAGACCATTGTTTGTTCTGATCCAGTTATGATTCAACTCCGATGACCACTGATCAAAACTTTTGGTTCTGTCTACGCCAACCATGAAATCAAAATACACTAAACCGACTCTCCATGCCCTCACATTTGACACCTAATCCTGCAGTTGTCTCTCTAGTTACGCCTGCGGAATGCAGATGAATGCGATGCTTCACATGTTGCACGACCAATGTAAGGGAAGATCCATTTGGCATACACAAGCAAAGAGCTATTAATCTGCATGACCAACCCAGGAGGGCCTGTAGCTTAGGAAAATGCCCAAGAGCGCACATTCTCTAGACAAATTACAATACCAGAATCCCTCGCTCGAATGCTGAAGAACTGTTCAATTGCGGCAAATGAAGCTCGTGGGTAAAAAGAAAGGGAAAAAGGCTAGCTGCGTAAGGTCAAGGCATTAGATGAAATCCCTCTTTCTACAAGAATGCAAGGATTCATAGTACATACATGATACTCCCATGTGAGCAAAGGAAACAGTAAAACTAAAAAGGCGCTCTCACATTATGCTATATGGAATCCATCATCCCTACTGATGAAGTACCTACTTTTGCCCGAAAGTGCTAAATCACATACCAGTATCAGACACACACGACAGGCAAAATCTCTCCCCACTTCGAGCCTAATCGGATTTAGCCCAAATATACTCAGATTGCAATGCCACACCAGCACAACATAACACAGCGCAATCAGCAGGCGCCCGCATAAGAAACTCCCAAATCGGTTGCGAGAAAGAGGAACAGCAAGTAATCCGAAGAGCTCGGGCTTACATCTCCGCAGGTGAGCTTGCAGGCGAGGGCGTGGCTGGTCTCGTGGAGGAAGACGGTGATGAGCTTGAAGGGCGTGAGCAGGAACGTCCTCCACAGCTACAAGAAAAGAAGAGAGAACAAAATCCCCAAAGGACCGAAATCAGAAAACCCCTCCACCCCAAGAACCAACCGGAGGCAGAGAAGGCGGGGTTCCGCGAGGCTCACGGCGAGGATGACGACGGTGGAGACGCCGACGGCGGCGATGAAGACCACCTGGTTGTGGTCGCAGCAGCCCTGCAGCTCCCAGTTCACCTTCACCATCCCGCTCGCCAAGCCGCAGCGCGCCGTAGATCTACTCCAACCGGAGCACGAGACCCTGGGCTTCGGCCCCGACTCGAACGAACGCCGAAGGGAGAGAAGATAGCAAAATACGAGGAATTGGAACGAAAACTGTTCTCTCCAACTGGTGGGGGCGCGAGGGGAAGAATCAAACGCGCAGGCACAGAAATCGAGAGCCGCGGTGGGAGCCGAAGTTCTTTTGGTTTATCCGGAAGTTAAATACACCAGATTTTAAAATAATCTTTTAATTTTAAAATTATATATATTATTTGTATCAGCATCTCTACTATTATTGTAGCTTTAAACTATATAGACATACACCAGATACAGCCAAGAAAAAAACAGGGTCTGTGTTTGCGCGTGGGCTAAGAGGTAGGGAAGGAGGAAGGCCAGCGTCAAATGGAGATGGATTGGATTACACGGCCGTTAGCGTGTTGGCCAGGTAATAATTGTCGCTAAAATAAGCTCACGTTAGGATTGAGTTTTTGGCTTTTCGTTTATTTTTTTACTATTTTTAATTTTTTTTTCTGAATTTTTGAGTTTTTATGTCGGTTCGTTTTTCCTGTATTCGTTTGTATTATACGTGTGGGTCTAATCCATTTTCTCTACTTTTAATTTTTTTAAATTTAGTTATATTAAACAAATCATCATCAGTTACAATAAAAATTCTTTCACTCGTAAGTCAAAAAAAAATCAGTCAACCATAGTCCCTGGATATGGCGAGTATTCCATATTGGAGAGGAGTAGGCGTGGAAGTTGGTGGCTCTGGTCCGTGGTTGACTGGCTTGCTCCTACTCTACTAGTTGCTGCAACCGCGTTTCTACTTTTCTTCCTGCAGTTCCTTTCGCTGTTTTCTTTTGGGACCGGAACTTGTCGTTGTCGATAGGCCTTCAGCGTTCGCTTTCTACTTTTCTAGGCTAATTAAACCCCGAAAGAAATGTAAAGTCGCATGCGATGCAGATTTCTCCGCTTTTCAGAATGAACCGCTTGCAAATCGCCGTGCAGCCTAAAATCTGTCTCATGAACCACTACGATGGCTGCTGCAAACCATGAGTTAGTGACGTTTAAAAATACGAGTTGATGATTTCTCCTCCTGGTGTCACTGTCCGGGGGGTTTCCATGTCGGGACTGACGAATCATGGTGTCTCGCAAAATTGGTTTGATCGTATTTATCAAGGTTTCGGTGGATCGAATACGACGTTCAGAAAAATGGCGCTATCAAACTCCCGCAAAAAAGAAAGAACGGGAAGCGCCATGCATGGCTTGCGCGTTTCTTAGCCGTGTTTTGACGAAACCTTTCGCTTCGGCGGAAAGGCTGCACTAGATTGTTCCGAAAGGCAACGTTTCCGTGGTCATCGATTCCTTCTGCTGGGATGCCGGGCACCGACGTGGCGGCACGGGGATGCTCAGCTGTATTGGAATCTCCGTAATCGCTATATATCATTCGAATGATATTTTTTTTCCAAAGTATTTCAATTTTTGAACTTGCGGTTTGCTTAGAGAGTCGTGCTCCGACCGATGAGGTCATCTTCTTCTCGCAGCTCGTCATCCTCCTCCTCTCCGGCACCGCTGTCTCCCACCGCCCCCGTTGGGTTAGAGTTAGGGTTCACCAGATCCTCCGAGCTTAGAGGGTTCAATGGGTTCAGTCCAGAAAAGGAGCGCAGGGCAAATGTCGTTCTTCCTTTTGAACATCAAGGTACTCCTCATTTTACCAAAAGAAGCTTGTATAATTTTAGGCGTCATCAGTTACACTCTTACTGCAGGAAATGCACTGATGATGATCCATAACTAATTTTTTGCACCGCAATCTCAGGAAAGGGCGAGCCTATCCGCATATACGATGGACGGCGATCTCTCCCTGAGGCTCAACAAGATCTCAACTTAACTGCATCCGCTCTCCTGGATGAAATAAAAGCTCCTAAATCTGCAACTGCAAAGGGTGAAATTCATTACATTCGTGATTCTGATGACGAACAGGAACAACAACCTGACTTGGATGAAGACCCAGATGACGATTTGGGCCCGCTTGTTTAGACTTGGACTTCTGGCTTTTGACTTATTTTTTACTATTTCTAATTTTCGTCTTTTTATGATTTTTTAGATTTTTTGAGTTTTTTGCTGGTTTTTTCCGTATTCGTTTGCATTATACGTACTGGATCAACCTTTTTTTATTTTTAAATTTTTTAAATTTAATTATGCTAAATAAGCTATCATCAGCTACAGTATAATTTCAGCCAGCTACAATGAAAATTCAATCATAAGTTACATAAATTCAGCCCAACCAAACGATATTTGAGTTCTACCCACGGTATGAGCTAGTTACCTCATTATGCGGCTCCCGTGGATCATACTCAAGGTAACCCGTAGCCCCACCCAGAACTGTCATCTTGAGTAGGTTATATACCGACAATAGTGTTTTTGAAACTAGAATGTGGAGATATGGCTTCTGTTCTTTGACAAGACTGCTACCTTTTTGTCCTTGGTAGTTAGTGATGAACTGTACTGAATTATAAGCTGATGCATGCAGTCCTCCATAATGTTGGAAAGTTGTTGGACAAATGCAAACTAGCTACAAAATCAAAATTATTGGAAAAGTTAATTTGAAACTTGAAAGTACACAAGAAAATTTGTTAGGAGAATATAATACACAAGTTGCGCAGACCAGCTTCAAGCCTTCAGCACAGGCACCGCGATCGCATTAACTGTCGATTCTCTCGTCACAGAGCCGTTACAAACAGTGAACCCGTCAATTAGCCTAAAAACTATATCAGAAAATAGCATAAACAAAAAAATGGTACTAGTTAAGTCAGTTACGCCTTGATGGTGGCCTTTGCCTTGGAGTCCAGCTCCACCGTCCGCACGACGGCCGACTTGAGCGACGAGTTCTTCACGGTAACGTTGTACTCGCCGTGGAAGAGCTCGGCCTCGAAGACGCCCTTAGCGTCCGTCTTGGCGGCCTTGGGCACGGCCTTTCACTCCGCGACGAGCTTGTCGAGCAGAGAACATCGGAGGAGCAGTAAGCTATATATAGCATAGCGTTTACCAAGAATTAATTGTAATAAGAAGAGATGAAAAAATAGAAGTAAGACATTTGCACATGAAGGGAGGTAATTAATGAAACACCCCGGAATTTCAGAAACCTTTGAACTTCCTTGAAGTTGCTCTGAATTTGAATTCTTTCCCCAATTTGGAAGTTTCTGGCCAAATTGCGCTTTTCTGTCTTAAACTCGCCGCCTCCTCTGGCCCTAAGCGCGATCCAGAAGCTATCTCTTGCACTATTCCTTGTCCGACAACAGTAATGCACCTCACCGCCGCCCTGTTTTTCCCTGACACGTGGATTCCTCCCGTTTGTTGCCACCAGCTCAGTCGCCGCTGCTCCCTCCAGTCAATCGTCGTACACTCGTCTACCGTGCCTGACACCACCCTTGAGTGCCCCCTGAGCGCCACCGGACAAGCCAAACCAGAGCTGCCAGATGCCACCGCCCCTCCTATCTCACAGCCGATCTAACCCGGTGCTGCTCTTGATCGTTGCAATTCTTCGATCGAGGACACCCTGACAGCCTCTCTCCACCACCGGATCGCTCTGTAGCCCCTCAAGCTTCGTCGATGCCAAAAATAGAATCATTACAGCCCCATGAGTCCACCCATGTACTCAATCGCCGTCGGAGACCATCACAGGAGCGTGTACCAAACCTCGTCGCCTTGCTCTGCTTCGGGTGCCCGACAAAGAAGAAGCAGAGCCGGAAGAGGAAGAAGGCACAGGCCACGCACGCATAAAGGCCGAACAGGCCAATTCCCCGGTGGGCCATGCGTAAGAGGAAGTCAAGCCAGCCGGCCCAACACAAGGAGAAAAAGTAGAGCCAGCCCAAGAAGAGTAAAGAAATTATAGGTGAAGCCTAGAAGCCCAAAAGAAATAGAATAAGCCTAGAAAATCAAACCTAAAATTTAGAAAAACAATAGACTTAGCCCAAAAACCAAAAGAAATGGACTCAAACCCAATATCTGTTAAAAACCCAAATCTGCTATTATTTTAAGAACCCAAAACCATTTAGGTCTAAACCTAGGTTGAGCCCGAAAATCCGATCTATCCCTATTCATAACCAGATTCACTCTCCATTCAAAACCCGACCCAAATACTGTTGGAACTGATATTGTTCACAGCAAACCCGATCCACACTAGACAGTAAAACCCGTTAATGTTTCTATCCCAACCTGCGATGAATAGTAAACATCCATTATTGTTCACCGAAAATCCAATAGACATATTTATAATCGTTTTGATCGTTTCGACCCCACGAAACCTATTTTCAATTCTGTTTAGTCTGAATATACTCCGATAAAACACTAGCCATCTCATATGTTATTTCAAACCCATGTCCAACACTGTTCCAACCGTTAATATTCACCAAAAGCCCGATAACACATATATATAGCTATTTCGGCCATCTCGAGCTTGTCTAACCCATTTTCAGCTCCATTCAGCCAAACCAAGCATCACCTAAACCCTTTTCACCAAGACCTAATTTTTTTATATCTTTTTGTTTATTTTATTGTATTTTGTTCCCAGCTCGTATCTTGCAAAGTAGGAACTTATTTGCGTTCGTTTTCCACGCTAGTTACGGACCCAGTGGGTTGGTCAACAGAAGAACTACAGTAGCAAAGACTGAAGATATCGGAAAAGGAGGCAAGTCCTTATATTTATCATGTTGAACCTAGTTTTCAAATGCAATATTTTGCTTTCAAATATAAATGTATGCTTGCCATTATTGTGTGTATAGATTGCCTAGCTGCACCATTTAGTGATACCTTTTATCTCCCCTTTTGATATTACCTTACTCTTGTCACCAAAGGATTATCACAGTAGTAATATTACAGATCATGGTTGTGTTTAGATATACTTTAGAGATAACAGTAAATAAGACAAACACTGCCAACTAAAACTGGAAACATGATAATGGTAGTGATAACATGGGTTACCACTGAAAATAGGGCATTTTTATGAAATGGTGGAGACTCGGACGAATGGTTGACTTGAGACCAGTGCAAGTACTACCCGAGGTCTGGATTGTTGGTTAAGGACTAAATATGTGTGCGCTTATTTCTACACCTAATCGTGCAACCACAAGTCTGGTATGGAATGCACCTGGCCAACTAATTTGCTTTGTTTTGATATGACTCCTGCACCAGTTGGGGATGACCTACAGGGTCATTGCCCGGGAAAGATATGTTGGGGGTGAACCTATAAGGGTCACTACCCGGGGGAGACCCGAAAGGTCTCTACTCTGAGAGAGAGTACACTCAACCAGAACTAATAATGGAGGCCCTTAGCGCTGAGGGTCCATACCTCCAGAGTAGGGAAAATATCAGAATAAGCATTGTAAAGGTTTTGTTATGATTACTTAGTTGGACATCTATGGAAACATGTAATGGCCGATATTATAAGATAATTATATCTTGTAGGTAAAGTTGTACACCTCTACAAAGTCTTATAATCCATTCAAATGGCCATGCCCCTGGTCATGGGCAAAGTGGGGAAATACCACTGTGTGTGGTTTTCATAAAATGATTATTGGTATGGTGTTATAGTAAAGGACATGGACTAAGGTCCATGGACCGGACATGGGAAATAACTGTGAGGAGAGTTGCTCCCACAAAGTCAATTAAAATTAGACATTACTATGAGGAATTTCTTTGGTTCTTCTGAATGTAAGTTAAGTTTTGGGCTTGGACGCCCGTAAAGTTGCTAAAGTTGACCGTTAGGTCATATTTTAATCAAATTAATTCTTTTTAAATGTTTGTGAGCAGGCATGATACTCCTTCAGTTGCTAAAGTTGACCGCTAGGTCATATTTTAATCAAATTAACCCTTTTTAAATGTTTGTGAGCAGGCATTATACTCCTTCTATCTGCAACTGAATTTCTGAGCTGTTGTGGAAGGTACGATGGCCCTTTTCCCAAAAAATGAGGCTGTTATAATTAATCCATACCTTTTAGTGTCTAAAAAAATCCATGCTTGCATTTATGGAAGTAGTTATCTTAACCCCCTAGGTTTTCTACTTCTCAACACATAACACATTGGTTGTGAGTTGCCCCATCAATGAGACATCTAGTGTCATTTTTGCAACCGTGGAACTTTGCATTGTCATATCTCTAAAATTCCCATTTCTCAAATACAACGGCACAATTACTGGAATAGAAACCAAACCGATTGATTTGCATTTTTTTTCAAAGCAATAGGAGCTGAGATGTAGATTTGCCCCCTTCAGCGACAGAGTATATGAGAGTGTGTATCTTGGTTCAATGTTATAGATTTTGATCAAGAAATGTACTCCCTCTATTCTTTTCTAAGTGTTAACATAAAATCTGTGCCATTGAACGTTCTAAAGTTTGATCACTGATATATTTAAAATATCTAGATTGGTTACATGAAAACTATATCATTAGATTTTTCACTGAAAATACTTTCATAGTATTATATTTTTTATTATTATACAATAAGATAAAGTTACAAAAAAATAACGGTCAAAGTCACATCTTGTCAATGATCAAATCATCGATCTTACCAAATGTAGGAAAAATCAAGCCTCTCAAGAGGATTAAGGAGGAGAAATGAGACTATCCTTATTGCTATATTGGAATTACAACCTGCTCTCATAGAGCGATTACAAAGCGATGTTATTAGCCCTAAGTTTGCTACTTCTTATCTCTATTGCTTATTGCTTGATCGAGTGGTCTATCTTGATCTCCTGTCTCTATCTTCTCCCGTAATGCTTAAATAGCGTTGAAGAGGTATCGATTGTCCTACTAGAATGGGCGCCTTATCGACTCCTCATGCTTGGTTGACCAAGTGGTTGCTATCAGTGAGAGAGATCTAACAAATAATTATTGATTGGTTATTTTGTCAGTGGGAAAAGATTGTCGAAATAACCATCAGGTAGTTATTGACTTGTTGTTAGAGGCATAGGACGGAATCACCGTGCGGTTATAGGGGATAGGGGCGCACGTGCCCTATTTAACCACACGGGAGACTACATGAAGTTAAGATTGGTTATCGGAACCCTCCGATCAAGGGTACTCGGGCAGTAATCCTCCAACTAGGGGTATTCAGGCAATATTACTTCAAGTGATCTACAATCACAATAGTTTAGAGCCTTAATTACATATTAAAGCTATATTAATAGATTATTCAATCCTCATAAGCTAGCCCCTAAACTTTAAGTGAATTCATAACTTAGAATCCTTCAATTGGAATACAAGTTAGAAGGTCTTTTTGACGATAGTCAAGGAAGATAGAGAAGTTTTTTCACTTGAAGTTGAAGAGACAACTAGGAGGCGAATGGTAACTGTCAAGTTTGTTGCTAGTAGCGTGACCATAGGAGTGGAGCTGGAGTTGCTGGTCGAAGGGGCTGATGCTACAAGACCGGTAATGGAAGCAAGTCCACTATTTGTGAGCACCGAGGTGGTAGGGACCGAACAAGTTCAAAACCTGGCGGCCACCCTCTAAGATTTTTCAATACCAATGGAAACAAGTGTTCTAGTGGTTGAGGAAGCCTGGCCCTCTAAGGAGGCTTAGGTGGTCAAAGAGACAATCTCCTATCGCCCCAAGAAGGAAACGACTAATGATGTTACTTCAAGTGAGTGCATTCAGTCGAAAAGTGCTAAGGGTTTGGCTAGCCCTACCAGTTCCGAACTGGTAAAATCGGTCGAGAAGAAGAGGAAGGCATGTGCCCTGGACTACGCTCCAGGGAGATTTAAATTCAAGACAAAGAAGATCAGGTATGAAATAAATACTAGAAAATACATCAGTGTAACATTGATTTCTTGATATCTTGGATTTCTTACTTCTTTTTTATTTTGATGTGCGTCTGCTACCTCAGGCGTATGTCTCTTGAGTGCTTCTACCAAAGAAGTATCAAGGGAGGAGGTGGTCATTCCTATTCCTCTGGTGGCTGGGACATCAACCGAAGGAATGGAAGCTGTTATGATCTGAAATCCTTTGGTGGTTCCGACACCATCGAAGGATGTCATCATAGAGGTGGAGGCAAAAACTCAGCATATCTTTGCATCTAGTGGAAAAGCTGTGGTCGAGGAGGAAGAGGTTGAAATTCTTCCTCCTTTCCTCAGAAGCCCAGTAGCGAGAGTTCTTCAATGATCAGGCGATCTCATCCAAAGGATATCCCTGATTGGGGATATATTTTCAACAACCAGAGACTTGAAGATCTTTGGTGGAGGAAGGTATCAGACCTTGATTTGAAGACTGGACCCAAGGAGCTATATTCCACATTTACCAATAAGGCGGTCTCGATTAGTACTTAAGACCACTCTTACTATTTTCTACATGATCAAAACTACTCTTAAGAAGGAGACCCTTAAGAATGAGAAGGAAATGTTCGAGTCTACATTTTCAACAACCAGAGACTTGAAGATCTTTGGTGGAGGAAGGTATCAGACCTTGATTTGAAGACTGGACCCAAGGAGCTATATTCCACATTTACCAATAAGGCGGTCTCGATTAGTACTTAAGACCACTCTTACTATTTTCTACATGATCAAAACTACTCTTAAGAAGGAGACCCTTAAGAATGAGAAGGAAATGTTCGAGTCTACATTTACCGAGAATGAACAACTCAAAACTCTCGAATAGAAGAGCCTTCAATTGAAAAGTAGTCCCTTTTCAATTTTACTTTGTCTTTTTCTCTGTTTTTGCCTTCTTCTTATCTCCTTTTCTTATCATGATTGATAGGATTAAAGAGCTTGAAGCAGAGGCAAAGGCTAAAAGTGTTGTCATCCAAAAACTAGAGGAGGCATGCAAAATGAAGGACCAGTCAATCAAAGACTAGGCAAACAAATTTATAGACAACATTTTTAAGCACAAAGAAGATATTGAAGCACACGAGAGGTTTAACCAAGGTAACCGATCGTACATCCGACTAGTTTCTTAGTTGTTCATATTTCTCTTGAATAATTTTATTTTACTTGTGTAGAGCGAGCTTTAAAACTTGAAGAACTTGAGAAAGCTCTTAGGGTTGAGGAGGAGAGGAAGAAGGCAGTGCAAGAAAACTTTCAGGACAAAATCCTTTTTCACAATACCATGCACACTGAGATGGACGTGGAAGCACTTACCTCCTCCTCGGAGGATCTGGTTGAGAAGATGTGCTGTATATGGAAGCAAGTGGAGAGCCTTCTGAAATTTTCCAAAACCGACCCTCCTAAGGACCTATTTGCAAATTCAAAAAAAGATTGAAGGAAAATGAAATTAGGGGACGAAAGAGGGGGAAGTTTGTAACAGCCCAGATTTTTATGAAAATAAAAATAAATAATTAATTAATTAAAAATTAATTAAAACAAAATCTAAATTAAAACAATTATTTTTGTGCCAAAAATTTCTTTTTGGTTTTGCCCTGGATTTCTGTTTTTGAAAAAAGCTGGATTTGAAAAGTATTTTAAGTGAAACCTAAAAATATTATTAAATAAAATGATATTTTGATTTTCTATAAAAATCTTATGTCAAATTAAATATTTGGATTTATTTGGATTTTCTGAGTTTTAAAATCTATTTTGAAAATAAAAAGTATTTTAAGTATGAAAATTAAATACCAACATTAGTTGTAAATATTTTTATTAAAGTCCAAAGTGTCACCAGGAGATTCTATGAATTTTTCTGGAAATTTTGGAGTTATTTTCATATTTTTCTGAGGCTAAATGAATTTCCTGGCAATTTCTGAAAATCTGAAATCAAAATTCAAAAAAATAAATTCCTAGCCCCTCCCTCCGGCCACCACGTGGACGGGCGGATTTCACCCACGCCAGCCATCCGGCCCCGCCTTCCCCCTCCACTCGGCTGCCACGTGGGTGGCCTGGATCACGCCGCCCCGCCTCCTCGGCCCATCTGCGCCACCCGCGCCCCCTCTCTCACTGCCACCCGACCCCACCTGTCGGCGCGCCTCCCCTCTCTCCGCCTCTCTCTGCCCACGGGCCCCGCCCGTCAGCCGCCCCTCTCTCCCTTCTCCCTCTGCCGCCCGGCCCCACATGTCGGGGGCTTCTTCCCCACCACCTCCTTCCTCGCGCCACCTCCCCGTCTCCCGCGCGCGCCGCCTCCTTCGTGCACCGCACGCGCCGCGCCCCACTATCCTGCCTTCCCCGCGCCCCCATCTCCCCACTCCCCGAAACGGCCGCCCGCAACCGCCGCCCTCCGGCGACGAATTCCCGCCGCCTCCGTCCTCCGCCCCCTATAAATCCCCCGCCCCGAGCTCCTTCCCATCTCGCTCCACCCCACCCCGCCCTCCTTTCCTCCTCCGCTAGCCCGAGACGCCCTAGCTCCGGCCGCCTCCCCTTTTGCGCTGGTGAGCTCAACGGCGAGCAATTGCCGCCGCTTCGCCCCTCCTCGCGCCTCGCCGACGCCGCCCCCAGCTTCGCCGTGACGCCCCCGACCCCCTCCGCTCCTCGGTCGAACGTCTCCACCGCCGGAGCACCCCGCCCGCCGTTCCCCGAGCGCCATCACCGCTTTGCGCTCGCCACCGGCCACTCCCCGCCATCTCCGGTAACCGCCGCCCCCACCACCGCACTCCCCCGCCTCCTCTAACACCTCCGCCCCTCACCGCCGGCAGTCACGCCGTCGCTCGCCGGCAAGGTCCCGGCCCCCGAGCGACTCCGGCCGGCCGGCCACGTCGGTGCACGCGTGGCATCTGCGTGGCACCCCACGTCAGCGACACCAGCCACCCGTGCCACCTCAGCTGCCGCCTCCACCCGTGGGCCTGGTCCATGGACCCGGGGCCCACATGTCAGCATGACTCCCCGGGGCTGATGTCATGCTGACGCAGAAATCCGATTTTTCCGTTGAAAAATAATTCCAGCTGAAAAGAAATTCCCTGCAGACGCAATAATTTAGATTTTCCTTTAGGAAAATAATTCCAGAAATCAGTCTTTTTCCATTTTCTCAAAATTTAATCTTCCCGGAGCCCGTTCTCCTTCGTCCTAACTCCGATTTAGCCCATTCAAATTTTTAAATTCATCAAAAATTCCCCTCTATCCATTTATAGCCTCAATTCAAATATTTGAAGTCAATTTGAATTTAATTTGAATTTATTTGAATTTGGTGGGTTATTTTCACGTGTAGACTTCGACGATTCGGGAAACTTCTTCGACGAAGATTCAAACCAATTTGAAGAGCAAGGCAAGTCACACTCCTTGATCATGTTGATCCCAGTTTTCAAAATAAAATTATGTTGTTTTTAAATTATTCTGCATGCATATGTTTATTCAATTATTTCAATTCAATTTTGAATTTAGCTAATGCCTACTTGTTATTATCTCCATTGACCTTGAAATATCTTGATACCTTGTAACCCTAGATTAAAACTCTAGTTAATACATTAGTGTTGGCTAGAGAGTTTAAATCAAATGCTTAGACTTGCTTAGTTATAATTTTGATTTTGGGATATCTCTTTTTACATAAAATGATATGCTTTTGATATGTACTCTTGACTTTGGTGAGTCAAGGAGTGTTATGAAATATTTTGAAAACAAAATATAAAATCTGGTTTAGACTTAGGCTATTGGTTAGATTGGTGGGTGCAGGCATGCCCTGTTGGTTGGAGCCGCAGTGGTTGATTGTCGTGCACGGGGTATGTGGTTAGGCCTAAGTCAGATTAAGGACCGGTCTGTGAGCTACTATTGCAAAGCCCTAATCGTACTACCACATGGCTGGTATGGGACAGCCCTGGCTGAATAATTTATGAAGTCCCAACCTGAGTCAAGTCGTAGGTTGAAAGTGAGCGTGGTTGGTGCCATGTGAAGTCTCACTTGGGCGAGCGTGGTTAAGCCATGAGAAGTCTTATCTAGGCTCAAGAGGGGGTCCCGGTCTGGTGGATTCCTTGCTGGGGTGAAACCTTAGAGTTGGCTTGGCTAGGTTGAAGGCTTTGCATTGTAAAGGGCTTGTCACGACTCCTTGCCGCACACCTAAGTAAGTGTGTAACTCGCGTGGCATAAAAGGATGATCGTGTCTTGTGGGTAAAGCTGTACAACCTCTGCAGAGTGTATAATCTATCCTGGATAACCGTGCCCACGGTCATGGGCATGCTGAGTAAAAGTTTTTCATGGATTAGACTTTGCTTTTCAAAAATGATTTTCGAAAACCTTATGGATGGATGGAATTCATGAGAGAATAAAAACCTTGTGGGTGGATGGAACCCATGAGAGAGATTGGAAGCTTGTGGATGGATGGAATCCACGAGAGTTTGGAAACGTGTGGATGGATGGAATCCATACGTGAGCTTTTGGAAAAGATGGTCCGGGTGGGATGTCCGTGGATAGGTTGGTGTTTGGTCGGAGCCTGCACTGATGGTATTATTTTCAATTACAAGTATTGTTTTTACTTACTGTATTGAATTCAGCAATTTCAATCTACTTATTGTATTTCCTAAATGTTGTGTTATGCAAACTAACCCTATAAGCCTTCCATTGAAGCCTTTATCATTATGGTGCATTTTTCGTGTAACTTGCGGAGTACAAGTTTGTACTCACCTTGCTTTTTCCACACAGAGAAGGAAGACATCAACTATGGTGAAGATCTGGACGAATAGGCCGCGTCTTACTGTCGTTTGCCTATGGGCAGGCTCAGTGGGCTTCTTCCGCTTCGGTTTTTCTTCCGCTGCTTATTACTTAATTTTGGCTTATGTGCCGTTGATGTAAACTTTGGTATTCATGCCCATATTCAGTTAATAAATGTTATTATGGTTGATATTTATCTTTGTTGTACGCTGTGTGCACTAGCTGATCCTGTACTAGTGCGATTTACACAAAGGATCCAGGAGTCGTTGCTCCGGGTTCCGACAAAGTTCAACCGATCCTGCTAACCGAGCCGTGTGGGAGGTTGGGGGCTTTAGGCTGGGCTTTTTAAGGAGAGGAGGGAGTAGGGGAGGAGAGAAACTTTAGACATCTCCTCCACCCGGCTGCCCTGCAGTTGCCACCCCTACTATCGCGCCTCCCCTACCGCATTGGCTATCGGGCTGCCCTGCTACCCTAGCCACCGCTACCGTTGGTTGCCGCTACAGCTGCCTGCCATCGCTGGCACTTGTTGTGTTGCTGCCAAGGTGCATCGAGATGGAGTATCGGAAGGGGAAGGACTGGCCAAGGAGAAGAGCAAGAGGAAGGAGAAGGGGAAGAAGCGAAAGAGAAGGGAGAAGAGGAGGGAAGAGAAACGGTGTAGGTAATTCTGCTGTAATCCATGTTTTACTATTCTTAGGCCATAGCAGATTGATTTGGAGATGTGACGGTTCTATTTGGGTTAGATGGGTAAAGTTGGAGAGCGAATCTTGTTACCGTTGTTCGTTCAGATGGCTGTCCTGTCTTGCGGTCTAGATTTGGGATAGTTTCGTACTGTTTTTCAGTTTGGCCATAACATAAACGTGGTTTCCATAGAGTGTAAGAACACAGAGTTTGGTTGAGTGGTTTAAAAGTTACGGCTTCGGGAAGACTGCTGTCCAGAAATTAGTTACTGCTAGACATAGTCGTGGAGAACTGCAATTTGGACCTAGTATATGGTTGAATTAAATTCTGGGAATAACTAAAGAAAAGTAGAAAATTTTCTGTAGATTTTAGTAGTGGTATGATTTTTTGTAATTGGATGGGTAAATTTAATAGATATGATAGTGTTAAGCCTGCTATCTAGTAAGGTAACATAACGGTCTTTGGGCGTTAAAAATGAGGGGTTAAATGGATTAATCAAAGTTTGTGGACAACTAAGAAATTATATAAAATCTTGTGTAGATTCCATAAATTATATGGTTTGCCATGTTAGGGCTTGGGAGTCAAGAGTTATGCTATTTTTAGTATCAAGACAATAGGGCAGACTATCCGGTAAAGGAGGAGTATTGCAGGATCAGAAGGCTTGTAAGAGCGATATTATTTAATTAATGATTATGTACTATTGTGGCATATTGTTGAGACTGGATATTTACTGTAGGAGGAGTAACTTCAGAGTTGATGTTATCTTCACATCAATCCATCCCTCGCGATTAGAAAAGGCAAGTGCATTGTAGAATGGTAACGCAGATTATTTGTATTGCTAATTTATTTCCACAAAGTACTTGACATACTGATTTACATGTTTACACTTCCTTTCTATAATGCTCATATGATTATGGATTAAATGGTGATGATGATAAGTGGTTAATGTTGATAAGTGATTAATGAATAAATGAATCAGTGCATTTGCATAATGAGCATTCATGGTGGAAAGACGTGACCTGTGTGGCCCTCTATAGTCTACTTCGTGTGGACGACCCATGGAAGTGGTAGAGAAAGACTTACTTCGATAGGCACTCTATGGGAGTGGAGATGAGGTTTCTGTATGAAAAAGGATTGGTTTGAGGTCCCCGCATGAAAAGAGTGGGCTTGAGTGGACATTGGCAGATGTAACACTCCACTATACCGGTGTAAGCAAACAGAAGTTGAGGTATGTGCACTGCATTCATGAGAAGATAAATGAGATGATGAGATATGTATATGGTATTAATGAGAAGATATATGAAGTTGAGATAGTTGTAAATTGACATGAATACTTGGTGCAATGTTTTATACTTTTTATTATTCTATTATGTCTTTACTGAGTCATGGACTCACCCTTATTTTTGTTGTTATTTTTAGATGCATAGGCAGGGTATAACACATGATTGATCTTACACCATCATTACTTCATTTATCACTTAGCGTTTATTCGTTTATTGTCAGAAATAAATAATACTAGTCATGCAAACTTAGTTTTGAGTAACAGTTTCCCTTAGAACATAATGATATTAGAATGTTGATACTTGTTGAAGTTCCTTTGATTAGACTTAAAGTCGATTCATTTTATTTAATGTTATTAAATGTTCCTATCTTGTAGTTATATTTGTGTTATGTAATCGTCTTGTGGAATTATAGTTGAAGTATAGTTGATGATAATATATGCAGAATGGTTAAAATTGGTAAGGAATTGTAGTTGGTGGTGGCATCCAAGGCTCTTGTCAGGCTGGGTGTTACACCTTCAAGGCCTATTGAGCAACCATGAGCAAACTATACGACATGCTGTTACAGATGGAGTCAGCTTTGCCTTTGTGAAACTCAAGGTATTGAATCCTTCTCTTAACCTTTATCCACTTGAAGCTGTTGTAAATATTGTGGTATAAGCATATTTCTTAATTTAATTCCAGCAATTATTATAATTGTCCAAGCATGGAAACACATGGCATATAAATGACTTAACTAACACACTAACATGCGAATCTTTTAAGCCATTGCAAAAGTAACATATGCTCAGCATAAATGTCACATATATGTATAATATTAGCATGGCAACAGGTAAACATGAGAATTTACATGCTAATATTATAGCAACCTTGACATACATGATTAAATCAAGCATATGTTCAGCAGATTGAATTGAATTATTGCTCTCAGATGTAGGGTTACTCAAGATTTCAATCTTGGCCGTCACGCTACTTTGGTCTAAACTCTTCATAAATTGAATATGACAAGTAAGATTTCAAATTTTGAGCTCTAAATAGCAATATGCCAATCTCAACTATTGACTGTCACCAAAATGTATTTTCGGCCAGCAGAAGAAAACAGTGCTAAGTGATCACATAAGCAATAAGTCAATTAGTCAAATAACTTGACAAGCCTCACGGCTGTGAGATTACAATTTTATCAAGTTATGCAACAAACCGAAGTGACTAATTAAGGCACAGACAACTCAGAACAAGTGATCACAGCATATACATATTCTGAAGAATATCTAATTGCAGGACAGTAAAGTAAATGACAGCAATGGCAATGATTTAGAGCTCAAATTTGAACATTCAATTTCAGTTTTAGACCTCAGTTATCTTCATTGAGCATACAACTTCCCACAAGCATCTCTTTCTACAGCATATAACAGCAAGAACAGAGATGACACTCACTGTGCAGTGATATTTGAAATCACTTGACGTAATCGAATAAGGGCAAGGCACGTGTTTGCGTTGTCCCAGAAAACCAATGCCCCCCACAAACCGAGCAAGGAGATGGCCGCCGGAGATACAAAGCCCTTCTTCCTGTCTCAGCCGCAGCCAACAGGAAGTCGAGGTAGAGGTTGCCGCACAAGACCACAAGCCACAAGAGTATTCTGGCCAAGAACACTCAAGGCACAACTCAAATCTCACGGTGAATCTCCCGATTCAAGCTCAAATCAAAACCCTAACCACGGGTCAAGTCTCGCGGCTGTCGGCGGAGCACAAAGAGCCGGCCAACCGTTCAAGGACCCGAGATCACCATCGGAGAATAAAGAGAGGAGGGGAGAGAGCTCACTGGATTTCGCTGTGTACCGAAGAGAGGAGAGGCCCGGGCTTTATAGATGAGCGGAGAGCAGAGGGGAGCGGCGGGCTGCGGTGTGGCTAGCATCGAGATGCCCGCGCTGACGCCGCCTCCGTCGCCAACGCCCCAAGACCCGGCCGTCGCCGTCGCCCCGAGAGCATCGCCAGATCCGGGTGAAGCGGAATCGCCCGCACCGGCGCTCGGAGGAGACTCGTCTCCTCCCTTATCTCTTCAATCGGCCCACCGACAGGTGGGCCCCACCGGTACCCTTTTTTTCTTTTCTCAATTGGGAAATCCCCAAAATGTCCTCACATATACAACAGAAGCGGAGTTTGATCGATCAGAGAGAGAGGCAACAAAGTTCTTTGGAGAGGTAAGACCCTTCAGAAACAATATTACTAACAAGATGAAGGTCGGATCTCTATCAAATAGCAGTAAGTCGAGAAGCTTCAACAAGTAGTTAATTTAATCTTTAATAGGGAATCAGATAGTATCCTTGTCATGGGTATGAATCAAAATTGTGTCATAATTGTCCGCTTTAAGCGCGGGCACTTTCTCCATTGTACCAACGCACGTCTACTCAGCTGGGTCAATTTAATCTTTAATAGGGAATCAGATAGTATCCTTGTCATGGGTATGAATAAAAATTGTGTCATAATTGTCCGCTTTAAGCCCGGGCATTTTCTCCACTGTACCAACGCGCGCCTACTCAGCTGGGTCGGCAGGTCACTTGGTCCATGAAGGCCCGCAGTACTTTGGTTTGGGTCGTCTGGCCCGAGTCGCATCTCCTTTTGAACGCTGGTTCCTCCTCGCCCGCAACCATCGATGCCGTGCCCACTTTACTAGCCACCGTGACAAGGGAAGGGGCACGGGAGCTGCGCTCGACGCCTCCACGCTATTGTCATTCTCCACAAGCAAAATAATGAAATACATGCACTTTTCAATGGGAGGAACCATTCAATTTAGGTCTAACTCGATTGCTCACATATAGACATCTGAATCACATTGCAAAATCATAGCAGTAGTTTATTACTTACCCTTCCATAACAAATAAATGAATGTATTTGTTCTGTTCTTCTCCATCATTCTTCCCATAGAACTTACCGATTACGGGCCTGTTCGGTTGGCCACAAGCCTGTCGGTTTTTCGCAGCCGCTACAGTACCTAACTTTTAAACGAAGTATTTTCTCAAGACGGGATCTACAAGTTAAACGTAGTACACGTTAAAAGCCCAACATCTGTACCAGCCAATATCGCAAGTGAGTATCGATCTCTCCGTAATCTGTACCGTAAATAGCCAAATTCAAAAAATTCAGCCAAAAGCCATAAGCCGCAGCTAAAAAGAACAGGCCCTACATCCTTCTGCAGACAAACGTGATCAAACTGGGAGGTTGAAGAGTGCAATACAACGGGGAGTTGTATATTATGTTTCCGTGTTTGTGACGTTAGACATGTGAGCTTAAGGCCCAGCTCGGTTGGGCTGAAAAGCTGTGGCTTATGGCTAAAATTTTACTGTAGCTGAAGGTGCCTTATTTGGCGTAATCAAATTTAAAAAAATTAAAAATAGAAAAAAATATGCTAGCTCATCACGGACAACGCAAACAAATACGGGAAAAAAGAACCGGCAAAAAAAGCTAAAAAAAGCCAAAAGTTCAGAAAAAAAATGAAATTTATGAATAGTGAAAAATAAGACAGAAGCTAAAGCCGAAACGAGCGGTGCCTAAATAGCGCTGTTGCAAGATGGCTACCATGCACAGGTTGCATGATGAGCTACATGCTCAAGATTCAGGCCGTACGGTGAGAATGAATTTTTTAGTTATTTAATTAAAAATAAAGGAAAAAACGAAAAACACACACATATATAGATACACGGATAATACAAAAGAACGGAAAAAGCCAATACATTTCCAATGATGTTTTGCTTAGCTGTTTGAAACTAGACCTTGTCTGGTGCAGAAACTCGCCGATTCCACCGTACCGGGGCGGAATCCCATCGATAGCGCCTAAGCTTTCCTTGTTTGGACCGTTGCATGCTAGCTTCCGCGCGCCGAAGACATCTTAATTTATCTCGTCACGGAACGCATCGTCACTTTTCATCAAGCTAGCTACAATCTCCTCCTTCCTGTGAGGCTGTGACCTGTGTTTCTTGTCTTCTTGCTCTCATTTGAGAGTTCAACAAAATAACAGATTAATGCTTGAAACTTTTCGTTTTGGGAGGTTATTTTATGCTTTCCTTGATAATAATTTATATAATTTTTAAATCATGATAAATAGTAGATAAATATTCTTTATACTTTTATTTATTTTGATATTAGTATTACTCTTACTAGAAAGGAAAGTACTTCTCCTCGTTCGTTTTTCTTCTTTTACAAGCCATTCTTTTGCTTTGCAGGTTGAAACCCTTCCTGGTCAGATAGACGTTGATGTGGACGCCGGAGCCATTTTGGCAGATCAAGCATTTTCTATTGCTTGCAAGATATATATACACATGCATAAATGATACTGTCTTCAAGAAAACCTTGAACCGCGTGATATCTGAGATAGATTAATGGTGGATACAGTGAAGAATTATTATAACTACATATAAAGATGGCTACCCTTGCCAACCCTGTACTGCTGTACATGCGTGCACCACCATATAAATAGAGCAGATCGCGTTAGCTGACCTCCCCATCTCTTATTCCCTTCAAGTACGGTAGGTACTAAGAACTAAGGAAACATCAGAAGCAGCCAAGCAGGCAAGCAGCCTCACTTTTCTGATTTCCACTGTTTGTAGTTGTCGAAGAACTCCTTGTTCTCCTTCTCCAGCTCCTTCCACACTGCATGCGCAGTACAAGCCCAGCATCAGAAACATCCGAGATATTTCAGATGATGCAGATCAAACCAGATCAAATGTTTCATTTTGCTCAGTCCGGGGAAGTCGTCGCTGGTAATCGACCTGTAGAGGTGACGACGGGCTGAACGTCGGCGCGCTTGGACAGCGCCTCCATGCACTCCTCCATGCTCATCCCGAACGTCAGGCATCTCTCAATCAGGTGCTGTACCTGCAATTCATACAAACATGCCGACTCAACCTCAACGACATCGTCTGATTTTCCGTAGAAAAAAAAGGCATCGTCCGATCGATGATACGCTAGTTTGGTCTCGTTAGCTCTGCGTCACTGTCACTATGTACCGGTCAGAGAATTGTCCCATGTCCGGTGGTACCGAGCTTGTCTTTGGCCATGGCAGGCATGTCGTCTACAAATTAAATACGGTTCGTCGACACGAATTACTCCAACAGCGTGAGGTGTAGTAAACAGCTGGAGGTGGGTGTTTCAGTTACAATTAGCAAGTAGCTGGGGAAGAGGGGGGAGAGGAGTTGATTCAGTACCATGCGGATGTAAGAGGCAGGAGAGTCGTCGCCCAGAGCCATTTCTTCCAGGATAACCCGCTTGAATCGACCTTTCTTCCTCCTCCTCCTCCTCCTCCTCCTCTCCCAGAGCGAGCGTTTCCTCTGGAAGTCTATGCCTATACGGCTCTACCCGTAATCTGTCTGTGTGTGATGATAAGGAGTGCAGAGTCGACGGAGAAGGATCCTATATATACATGCGGCTTGGACGAGGACACCACCGGCTCGGCAGCTCACTGGAACGAGCCCATGGACCGTCCGACGGTGGCGAGCGGGGTGGATTCGCCAAGTGGTGCATGGACGCGGTGCGTGGAGGCTGGGTGGAAAAGCGGGCGGGCGTTCACGTGGGCGCGGGCAGGCGATTGGAGGGGAGGAGATTGCCGGGCGCATGGCATGCAGCCGTGTGGGAGAGGGAGCGAAGAAGAAGGAGAGAGAGAGAGAGAGAGAGATTGGAAAGCGATGTAGACGTGGCAAACACCTCTTCTCTCTGGAGCTTAGTCCATGCGGGTGGGGCCGGGCGCGGAAAGCGGCCAGGTGGACATTCACCTCGTGCCTTCACGTGCCACCGGGCCCCGCAGGCCGCGTCACGACGGCCAACATCGACCGGATTCCCCGCCATTGTTTCCTTGCCCAAATCCACCTCCCCGCCTATCCTCTTCCCTAACTTTCTCCCCTCCTCCTCCGGTCCGGTGCCGACCTAGTAGGATCCTCTAAGACAGGGGTGGAATTGGGCCCCTGGCAAGGTGGGCTCTAGTCCGGGGCGTGAGAAAATTTGTAGTATATAGCCCAGATCCACCCGGGGTATTATTCCTAGTATTCAGCTCGGGGTATTATTCCTAGTATTCAGCCCAGGTAGCCCATATATATTTCACAATTCAGCACCAAGCCAGCAGCCCACCGGTCTTCGCGCGGCCCACAGTCTTCACGAGGCCCACCACTGCTTCGCACGGCCCAAGTCTTCACGATTTCACGCGCTGCCTGCGGCGCCGGTCGCTGAAAGAAAACCCTAGCTAAACACAGCAGCAGCACAAGGCAGAAACCTGCCTCCGCCGCACTGATCTAGCGCCGCTGCACCGCACCGCAGTCCGCACCGATCCAGCGCCGCCCCGCAACCGGCCTCCGCCTCGTCGCCTCCGCCGTCTCATCTGCGCGACTGCGCCGATCCAGCGCCGCCCCGCAACTGGCCTCCGCCGCACTGCACTGCTCGTCGCCCGCCCCCTCCTGGCCCGCCCCCTCTCGGCGCCGCCCCGCCTCCCAGACAACGCCGCCCGGCGCCCAGCCCGCCCCCCTCCCGACGGCCGGCGCCGCCACGCCTCCCGGCCAGCGTCGCTTGGCTCCCGGCCTGCCCCCCTCCCGGCGTCGCCCCGCCTCGGCTCCTCCCAGCCAGCGCCGGTCGGCTCCCGGCCTGCCCGGCTGCCCTCCTCTCGGCGCCGCCCCGCCTCGGCGCCTCCCAGCCAGCGCCGGCCGGCTCCCGGCCTCCCAGCCCGCCCCCCTCCGGCCCTCCCGACGGCCAGCGCCACCCCGGCGCCCCTCCTCCAGTCCTCCTGACAGTGAAAGGAAAATATTTGACTGTTTTTTCCCTTACTTCTGTAGGATGTTCTCGTGGATCATCTTTAAGTTGGCACATTTGCTTGAAAATTGCTCTTGATGCAGCAAGATTCAAATTCTAAACTCTTGAATTTCCTGTATTTTTCCAAGTTACAATAAGGATAAAGAACACTAATCCAAGTCAATTTTGTAACCACAGAGGTTTGGAACACCTTCATGAGCACTGGCTGCACTGCAATCCATTGATTTTTCACAGAGATATAAAATCATCCAATATACTTCTTGACTCAGATTTCAACGCGAAGGTATGCTCTGTGATCTCTGTACTTTATGCAATTGTACTTTTAGTGAACTTCTGATCATGCCTAAGGTTTTAGCAGCCTGTTATTGTGTTTTTTCTAGCAATGAATAAATGTATTCTGTATTTAGTCGAACTAATGGTGAACATGTGCATTAATGCAGTGAAAGTCCTTAATTTTGCTCTTAATGTTAGTTGATCTATGGAAGTACTCCCATTTGTCAAACTCTTGACATTATTTTTACTGTTGTGCCTCTGAAATGCAACCTTGACCATTGGGCTATCATTATATATTTCTAAAAATTATGGAAGTACTTCTATGGACAATTAAATTATTCAATTTGTGACCATTTATATACTTGTGCAATTAGCTAATTATGATATACTTTTGTTATATCGTGGTATGTGTATAAATTGGCGTTAGTTTAAGTTGTCAGAGTTCAGCCCGGGGCGTAGCCAAATCCTGGTTCCGCCACTGCTCTAAGACCAATAAACTCCTTAGTAGCGTCTTGTTTTTTAAGACAGAACTAGCATTCTTCTCCTATTGTGCAATCAGTCAGGGATGGAAGCTACAAAAAGCGTCATATATGATCAACTTTTTATACGAGGTACGAGGAATTTTATATACTATGATGTCCCTATTATATATATATATATATATATATATATATATATATATATATATATAAAGTTTTGATAGGAGGAATATATATTATATATTGTATTATATTATTAACCGATAGAAAAGGAAGTTATTATGTTCATTCTTAAGAGCTAAAAATTCTATATAATTAAAGAAAAAAGAAAAAAATACATGTATCATTTTATTTTGGCGAATCCATATTATAACAATGCTTATTATTCAGAATGTTACAGTTATACAAAATAAACACAACTCTATCTTCAATCATAAGCATTACATATGTGTTCGAGTAGCTGGTCGCATAGTTACGCAGGAAATTCAGTTAGTTATTACATTATTAAAACAATAGAAAAATAAGCCACCATGTTTGATCTCAAGCGCTGTGGGTCTAGATTATAACGTTACAGATTAATCAGACTGTTACAGTTGCATAAGAAACATAACTCCAATCGTAAGTATTACTTCCTCAGATTCTAAATGTGGGTCATTCTAGAATTTATGCTGGTCAGATATTTTTTTAGTTTGATCATCAATATATAAAAAATTACCAAGATTGATAACATAAGATTAGTATTACTAGATCCATCATAAAATATATTTTAATAATATATAGTTATTTTTGTTTGAAATAGCATACTTTCATAGAAATTAAAGTGCCACCTTAAAGACTAAATTAAGATCATAAACAACTTACAGTTGAAATCAGATGAGGTGCATATATATCGTAGTAGCCAAGCATAGTAGTTACATGAAAAGTTCGGATAGTTAAGCAAAGGAAAAAGACGACACCTAATGCTCCAACTATCTTATGCTTCTATCTTCTAACTTCTTAATTTTGTTTTTTCTGTTTTTTGTCTTTTCTTTTTTCCTATTATTTATTTGCATTGCTAGTAATAATATAACTTTTAAAAAAAATTAATTACACTAAAAAACTAACAGCAACTATAATGTATTTTTAACCGCTACAATACGAAAGAGCCAAAAATCTAAGTTTATAAGCCTAAATGTGTACTACCAAAAGGCTTAAAGAAACAATCGGTGTGCTATTGCTGGAGTCACATTTGGTCGGGTTTGTTGCGCGGTCAATTCAATGGTAATGGCATGCATATTTAATTACCTATACTCACCTCTTTGTTTTGCTCGAGATCAGGACAGAGAAAACCGACAGGAGAGGCGCCAAAGACTCACGCGCACACGAGTCACGCACGCATGCCAACAGTAGTGTTGAGCGAGAGCGAAACAGACGGAGAAGCTACCACCGCTATGTACATCACGATCTGCGATGGGGTCCCGTGAGGCACGTGGCCGCCCTATCAGACAAGGACATGTTTTTTTCCCTATTTATGGGTGTTTTTTAGCTTTTCAGAAATTAAAATAAATGAAAAGGTTTTCCAAATCATTTTTTAAATAACTTTTCGAGTCTGTTGGCACGTACAAAAAAAAGCAACTAAAAACCACAGCTCAAAAAACAGTTCCAAAGCAAAAAAAAAAAAAGCTTATGTGGTGCGTAGGCCGTATCTTACGGCCTACATGGCGGGGTACTTGTCATGCATGTATGCGCAGCACAGCCAGCTAGCGACCGCGCCGATCGATCTCTTCTCTTCCTCTCGGATTTGGAATGGGCGCTGTCGCATCGCAGAGAGAAAGCCACGCCTGCGTGCATGCTGGCTAGAAGACACGGAGGAATCAAGCTTCTCTATTCTCTTTTCTGTGTTTTCTTACACGTAACAATAGTCTAGAAGAAGTAAGTACTGCTACAGATTTTATAAAAAATAAAGTAGAATGAATAAGCTGTTAACACGTGTAAAAAAAAGAAACAGAAACAAAAAGAGAAACAGAGAAGCTGCATTCGCGTGGAACGCAGAAGATGGCTCGAGCTATCCCTCCCTGGCCGATCGAGCTTGTCGCGCATGCCAGATGAGCCCTCTCTCTCCCTGCCGCTGCAAATTGCAATGCCGCGTGCATGCAATGCCTTCTCATGGACGCGTAGCTAGCCCAGGTATTTCCTTGTGAATCTATCTTCATGCATGTGTACAACTTTGTCGGGGATTCTTTGTTTCCATTGACCATATTACCGGCGGCTATTCGCCGTTAGGGAAACCTTCAGTGATGTTTTACTCGTATTCACAGTTTCTCAGTCCTGAAGAAAGTGGATTTTGAGGCAGTGACACCTGGTGCGTGCCTGGGCTAGCTACCATGGACAAGCGCCGGCGCTGCTCACCTCCTCCGCGACCCCACATTTAACAAGGCAGTAGGCAAATCTCGGCTCTATTCTTTTGAGTTTATGATTTATGTCTTTCCTCAAACAAATAAAATGAGGTGGTTTATTCGTCGTCTTTTTGAAATATTTTATCAAGATTGTCTTTTTAAGTGGCTTATCAACATTCAGTTCCTTCGCACAAACACTTATTCTAGAGAAAAAAAATCATCGATCACAGCTATAAACCATTTTATGCAACAAACCATCTATGCATATCTTCCTCCACGAACATACATGCATGCATACGTACATATTATCTCAGCGGCGTAACAACTCAAAGAATGCAGGCATCATGCATCATCTTCCGGTGCTTTCCATACATGGATGGCAAAGTGAGTGAAAACAAATTGGATAATTTCCAACCGATCTGGACAAAAATAAATTTAGATTATCTCGGATCAGATTTTTCTTAGATAATTTTTGGATCGAAAATGAATACAAATTTTTTAAAAATGAATACGAAATATTGGGATTATGCCAATGCCGGATATCCGGCAATTCAGCCCAAGTCGTTGGCGCGTCAATGCTAGGGGCCTAGGGCCGGAGATGCACCTCGCCCATCTGCCACAGCCGCAGATGCATCTACCCTACTCTATAATACACCAAAATTTTCTTTACTAAATCCACCCCCACAGTCATGCCTAATCTAAGTCCACCCAGATTTGTGTACCAAAGAAATCCAACTTCATACAAATGAATGGCCTAGATCTCTTCTCAATCCTTCTTCTCTTACTCATTGAAGATCCTAAGGTCAAAATCATTTGGATCATACACATCATTGAACCCTTCCCCTCCCCGTTCTCACGGCGCAGGCGCAGCGCGCTCCGCCCCACAGAAACCATTCGCCGCATATCCGGCTCAGTCGCCCCCCTCTCGCGCTGCCGCCGCCTCCTCCTCCCCACCCCGCGCCGCGTCTCCCCACGTTCTCCACCACTCCTCCCTCGCGTCCTCCCCCCACCCTGCACCGCCGTGCGCTCGCCTCCCCCCACCCCGCACCGCCGCCGCCACCTCCTCCCCCTACCACGTCGCTGCGCCGCCTCCTCCTCCTCCTCCCTCCTCCGTCGCTCCGCCCTCGCCTCCTCCTCCTCACCCCGCGCCGCTGCCGCCTCCGCCCCCCGCTCCTCCGCTCCGTCGCCACCTCCCCCCGCTCCTCCGCTCCGCCACCGCCTCCTCCCACCCTCCGCTCCGCCCCTCGCCACGTTCTTCACCCTCCGCTCCGCTCCTCCGCTGCGGGCCTGCGGTTTCGGCTGCTGCTGGGATCTAGGGTTTTGGTTGGAGGAGGCGTGGAAGGAAGCGCCTCCCCCCACTCCTTCGCTCCACCGCCGCCTCCTCCCCCGCTCATCCGCTACACCGCCGCCGCCTCCTCCCCATTCCCCGTCGTCTCCCTGGCACCACCGCTACACCGCCGCTCCGCTTCTCCCACTCCTCAGGCCGCCAAAAGTTCCCCACCCCCAGTCTCCTTCATGAGAAGTCTGAACCAGCATACTTGTCCGGTGAGTGGATTGAATCTCATACAGGTTTTTCATTACTGTAAAAACACTTGATCATTGGTTCATGATAGAATCTCTACAAATTATGCAACTGAGTAATTGCAAAGTTAAATAACACTTGAGTTTATTCTGTCTTAAAAAGTTACGTTTTGTTTTCATTCAGACTGGATTGATTGTATTGTACAGAATATTTATTTATTTTAAACTATAGTTTATATCACTTATCACAATTTGCTTCATTTTTTTCAGAGTAAGGTGATAACGGAAGAACTCCAATTAGTTGAAGGCTTGCCTGATCAGAATACATGCAGTTTATGTGGGATGGAAAGACTTCTTTTTTGAACCCCCTCCAAGATTTTGTGCTCTCTGTCTTAAAATAATAAATTCTACTGGATCCTATTACGTTGAAGTGGAAAATGAAAAGGCTTCAATATGTGGCAGGTGTCACCATCTTAGTAGTGCAAAAGCTAAATATCAAAAGAAATTCAGTTATCCAGAAACAGATGCTGAGGCCGAATGTGTAGTGTGCTTTTCTGATCTCTCTCTGACTATTCTTAATTATATATGATCTCATCTTTTGTTCACTTATGTGTTTTCAGTGGGTTCAGTGTGATAAGTGCAAAGCTTGGCAGCATCAAATCTGTGCTCTTTTTAACCCTAAAATTGTGGAGGCAGAGGCTGAATATATATACTTGTGCAAAATGTTTCTTGAAGGAGAAGGATAGTGGAGATATTGATTTGCTGGAGACATCTACTGTTCTGGGAGCATGGGAATTACCAAGAACTAAACTAAGTGATCATATGGAGCAAAGGCTTTCCGAGCGGCTTGAGCAGGAACGGCAGCAGAGTGCAAGCGCTTCAGGAAAAGGCGCTGAAGAGGTATTGTTTTACGTTTGTAATTATCTTGTACCACATACAAAATAAGTCTCATGCATAAGTTGCTACTGTGGACCATGCACCTTATTGTAGACCTATTACACCTGTGTTTAAATCTGATTTCTATTTTTCCAGATGTATTTTTGTGCTACATGCTCTTTCTAATCCTTGTTGATCGATCTTACGCGCTAATCCATGTATTGTAATCTTCTACTTTTGACATCAGTAATTACTGCCGGAAGGCATCTGTACTTCAAATTCATTTCTGTTTTTGTTTTATATGATGGCATTTGATTCGATTTGGTCGTTAAACCTTGTGTTGGTGCAGCGCTGGCAAATTCAGCTCTAATTGGCTTCGAGGTTGCATCAGAGTGTATTAGGTAATGATTTTGGAATATATAACAAAAATACTGTATCTGATGTGTTTGAGGATCTTCTTTTGTTATACTATTGCTGAGTTTTTGTGTTTGTATTTTATTGGATTGATGGATTCCAATAAAAGATGGCCTGCATGCATACATGTTCCAAATTTGATGTGGCGATCCAGTTCATATTACAATCCATTGCCAAACTTGACAAGCATAGAATTGTGGAATTAGTGCTGACTGCTGATGCTTACTCGTTATCAGACTACCTGTGTTGGTCTTTATGTTATTTTCCTGTCTCTAGGAACTGTGTAGGAAGTGTGTTTCTCTGATGCCAACTCTGGAGTAAACTTATTTTACTGTTGTCTTTTGTGCTCCATTTTTTAGGTACCAGGTGTCGAAGGCCTTACTGTTAGAGTGGTTTCTTCAGCTGCCAGAGTACTGCAAGCCCAACCACGTTTTCGGGAATTTTTTAAACAACAAAAATATCCGGGGGAATTTCCGTACAAATCAAAGGTGATTGGATGATACTTTATTTGACCAATGTTTTTTGTTATAATATCCAAGTAAATAATAATTTCAGCTATTTAGTAGACAATGAGGGTTACCTTACCGCCTTTTGTTTTTATACAAGGCCATTCTCTTGTTTCAAAAGAATGAAGGAGTGGATGTTTGTCTATTTGCCATGTATGTACAAGAGTATGGTTCAGGTTGCCCATTACCAAATCAAAGGCATGTTTATCTTGCATATATCGATTCTGTCAAGTAATTCAGACCTGAAATCAAATCTGCAAGTGGGGAAGCTCTCCGGACCTTTGTGTATCACGAAATTTTGATATGAGAAATGCAAATAATAATCAAACACTTGTTCTTGATTTTCCTATTGGGTTCATGAGCCTGATTTTGCATCCAATTTGTTGTTTTCCTAGATTGGTTATTTGGACTACTGCAAGAAACGGGGATTTGTAAGCTGCTCCATATGGGCTTGCCCATCTACAAAGCGTGATTATTATGTTTTATATTGTGATATCTATGTGTACGAAGAAATTGTTCTTCCATGGTGTACGATGTTATATCCGTGTCCGCAACCGAGGAGGTTGCAAGAAGTGTGCCTTCATGTGGAAACTTCTGCTTACTCATTCAAGGCATTGTGATCACGCACTGTTCAGTTCCCAGATGCAGGTAAAATCGTGCTTCGTCTGCATTATTCAGCTCCTCCCTCCAAATGCACATTTGCATTTCAATAAACCCCTTTTCTCCAAGTTGCTTATTGATGATTTTTTTAGTAACATTTTAGGGATATAAAAGTATTCATGGCTGAGAGCAAGAAGCATACTGGACCTTGTGTTGTATGTCTCAATTCTTTTCCGCTAGAATATGATAACTGCTGTTTTGGGTAAGAAGTTTTGAGAGCCTTAGGCTGAACTAAATGAACAGTTTAAATAATACTTATGATGACATATTGGTTTCTTGAAATACTTTATGAATGGGATTATATTTGTTAAGATTTTCAAGTTATTTCTTTGATGAAATAGGATCGTAGATTGAAATGAAATTGGACCTAATGGGATGTTTGAGTGAGGGGATGGGATTTAGTTCAAACTAGATCTTAAGGATTAAAAAAAACTATCCAAACGGGCTCTAAGTTAAACAAGAAACGCTACAATGCTCTGCACTTGAAATAATGACGTGCAATCTAATCAATGCTGAGGCATATACTAACTATGGCCTATATGGGTGCATCCAAGAGGGGTAAGAATTCTTTGGGAGCTTTTACACTGCCATGAACAACTACTCATTTTCCAATGTTCATGCTACTGTTATCATACATGGAGAATCGGTGTCAACAATATTCAATTTGTATTGGAACTTCAGATGGAGATATTGAAAGCTGTGAGTTTCATGTACGTCCGCCCACCTGGATACAATGCAGAGAGTGCAAAAGCTGCTGAAATTGAAGATGAGAAGAAGAGGTCGGATCAAGGTGATGCCATTCAAGGTCCTCCAGCTCCAAGTACCTCTTCAATGTAATGTAACCAATTTTGTCTTGTTTTGAGTTTTTCCATATCGTTTAGAAGCTTGCACTGAATACTGACACTCAACTGTCTGAGTTCCAAGACAGATTTGGAGTGTGTTTACTATTTAGCAGGCAGCTCTGATCAAGTACATCACAAGTTATTTGGAGTCTTGTTATTCTCATACTGCTTCTTCATTATATGTTATCTTTATTACAGGCCTGACAAGGCGCTTGATAAGACCCACTCGGTCGTAGGCTTTTGAGCATTGCGTGTTGGGTAATTCCAACTGGTCACATCCCCAAGTCCTCGCCGCTCCTCTGGCTCCACCTCCTCCTCGCCGCCGCCGTCGTCGCCATCGCCCATCTCGGTATCTCCCGCATGGAGGACGCCCTCCGCACCACCCGATTCCGGTATCTCGGTATCTTGTTTACCTAAGGTGGTATCCAAATTGTTAGCTTTCATTCGTGTGCAGATAGAAATTAAATGTTCATAAATTCACTCAATTCTCAATATAGGCGGTAGCAATACTATGTATATGGGGTTTCCATAACACTACATTGAAGAGAAACTTGGTAGGTATTAGCTATATATTGGTGCTTTGTTTGATTAAAAGTTCATTTGCTTTTTTCTTTTTTCTTTTACTTAAGAAGGGAACCACCATCGTTTCAAGCGAGGGTACAAGAATGTAATAGATGAGGCTATTCATCTGGTTAGTTTGCACTTTCTGCGTAAGTCAGATAGTCCTGTGTAATTCAGATAGCCCTGAAGCAGGACGGAATGTAAGTTTTTGACAGCCTTTCAGAATTCTGTTGGTGAGGAGTCACACTTCGCCATGGAAACAAGTGGCCATGGAGCACTGAAAGAGAATCGCTGGCTCGATGATGGAGCATATCTTATGGTAAGGGCCCTTGTTCTGCTTCATTCATTGAACTTTTCAAACCGTGCAATTATACGGGAACTGGACAACTCATATTGGCATTTCATGCATAAGGCAAGTGCCCTTTTGTTACCTGATCAAGATGGTTAAATACAGCAGATTTGCATGCACCGGTTACATTTGACCTGGTTTTATGGAAAACTGAAACATCTTAATTCTTTACAAGACTACCTTCAGACTTATCTATTTTGTTGATCGAAAGATAAATGTTTATTCTTTGTTAGTCAGGATGATTTTGTCTATCGTCATAGCTTATATATTGCCCAGAAATGAAAATTCTCGAAATATTGCAGTTCACAGATAGATCCTATATTTTTTCCAGGTTATGGATTGGTAGGTCTTACGTGTACAAAATAAATTGAGATGGTTGCAAAGCTACACTCCGGTGTTTGGTTTACCTGTACGAAGATTCCATGAGCCACAAAAAACAGGTGATTCTCTGCCAATTTTTCTCATTGTTATGTTCTATTGTTTCTACTCCTTTTATATCTACTAATACATTCAAACTCTTATATGTAATTTTAGATTGAGCTTGACCACAACTAATTTGTGCTTTACCTTTTTATCAACCGATTTCTGAAATGAATTGTTATCTGTACGGTTTCTGCCCCCTTGATTCTGAGCCCTGCTCTGCATTGCCGGTCTGTACCGGTTTTGTTCCTATCTAATGCTAATGGCGATTTGGCTTCGCGGCCCGTGTTTCTCGGTGATTTTGGGTGTTCCTATTGTTCCTTTGCCTTGTCAGGCCGTGCTTACTGCATCTGCATCTTGAGTCGAGGCCAGATTGGTTCTTTGCGTTCTTTCGTTGCCTAATCGGTTCCATTTGGATTTTGTTCTGCTTCCTGTTGTTCGATTGTTGCTTTGCTTTGTCGGGCCGTGTGTACTGATTCCGTATGCTCGGACGAGGCCACATTGGTCCCTCTTTGTGTTCTTGCTTTGCCTTTGGGTCCTGGTTTGTACTGTGTTCACGGCCTATGCTTTCTCGCTGATTTCCTTGCACCTGTTGCTCGGTACGTGCTTTCCTCAGCCGACATGAAATTGCAGCTGGGTTAGCCCCATGCTTTCTGCTCTCGAATCATGCTATCTGATTTTATCTGCTCTACGCATTCAGCTTTGTTGGCCAAGCTGAGCAGGGATGCGAGGACCAAGGAGCTGTTCGCCGTCAAGTTCATCGAGAGGGAGCACAAGGTGAGTTGGAATGAATTTCCCTCGGTTTATCCTTCTGCCGTCAAGTTTGATCTTGGAGTGTGTTTGGTTGGTTAGGTTGATGCTTAGACCCAATTTTGGCAGGCGGATTATGATCGGAATCTTAATTTGTGAACTTCCTAGGTTTCGTTTGGGTTTGGGTTGGTGCATGAAAAGAGCTCATTTCTTTGGGTTGTTAGTTGTTACTATTTAGCTGGTACTTGGGTGGTTTTTCTAATTTGATCAGTTCCTCCCTCAATATAGTTTGCTCGAGACATTGGAGGAGTTCATAAACCAAATGTACCAAACCACAGGACAGACAGACACACACATCTGGAGCTACAGGACCAAAAAATATAACAGCCCTGCAATATATGTGCGCTTACAAGATAACGACACCAAGCCGGCCCATTATACTCAACAAGGCCCACGATACGTAACCCATCAGCTCGATGTACACGTGAACAGTGACATTCGACATGCATTATTCGCCATAGAGAAGAAAAAAAGCTTGTCCTAGCCTTCATTCATGCAGGGTCTCCAAGAAGCGCAGGCGGTACAAGGACACATCATTGTCGACAATTGCGCCGCCGATCTGCTCCCCCACTTGCCACAGCTCTGCGTGATTCTCATGGTGGGTGCCTGGGTGGTGGTAGGCTAAATTAAAAGTTAAACAAGAGTACTTGGTTTTGACCAAGATTAATTTGCCAGAATTTAATCAGCTGTGCAATATTAAAACTGTTGAATCTCTACCCCTCTATAATCTAGGCCCTTCTGACTCACTGCCCGTTTGGTTTCTTGGAGGTGGCCGCAGCTCTCCGGTGAAAGGCGGCGGAGATGGCTTCCACGGCGGCGGCGATGGCGAGGTCGCAGTGCTACTACTCACGGATGTCGTGGGCGCTGCGGCAGCGTGGCGCCGCCCGGGCGGTTCCGCTGCCTCCCCGGCGGAGTTTTAGAACCATCCACCCAAATTCCGGTACATGCATATACTTCACCATTCGATTACCCATCTCATTTTAATTTTCTCTGCTACATATTTGTAAAATCTGATTCTTATATGGATTAAATGACCGAATGTTTGCTTCAATTAAGACATTTTTTTTGTTATCCTAGCAATAATGCCAAATCCTGCAGCCCCATAATCCGTATCATGACACTTGCAGCAGTGTGGAGTTCTTTGGCTACTTGCATTTTTACCACTTTCATTTGTCACATCTACCCCCTGATCAACCATACTATGAGCCCATTGCACATTGATCGGCCATATTTGAGGAATGAGGAAGACACTGAGGTATCCCATCATGTTAAATTGTTGGTTTGATCTCTATATTTGGTGGGTATGTTAATTGTGCTGATTCATACCATTCCAAGTGAAAAAGATTTCCAAAATTTTCCTCATCTGATCTCCAAAATTTTGTGAAATGATCAAATGAGTTCGCACTGGTTAGCATCAAGTCCTTCTGGTAGCAGTTTTTCTTTTGAACAAGCTTTTATAGCAACTGATGCCAGGCTAGGACATGAGAAAACAAAATTCCCAATGTGTCTGTCTTTTGTTTGCAAGCAAATATTTGACATTTTAATAGCCTGATATAATATCAGAATCTTGCCTTTCTATATTTTGTCATCTACATGTTCAGAATTTAAGGTCATGGCTCAAGAATTTCTTTTGAGTTCCTATTATTATTGCTTCGCTATTTGTAACTAAAGGCAAATCTTTGGATAACCTCCAGGTGATCTAACAACTAAGCCTAACCTTCACCTTGCCAACTGGCTAGATCTGTGATACCAGTGGTCTCATGGTCATTACCAAATGCAACAAGATTGCAGGGAAGTTAGTGAAGGCCTTTACTGAGCACAACGTGGGAGAAGATTTAAGATATGCTCTGGTCATGGGTGATCGGAACACAGTGCTTGGTGTGTATATGCTATGCCTGATGTTGGCCGAACATTGCCAGGGGGTTCCGTTGTGAGGGACATGAGCACAAAATCAGGAGTGTTAGAAACCAATGATAAAGGGTAGTTTAGGGAACCATCTATTTTTGACATTGATGAAATAGTCGATTACTATACAAGAAAAGGTAGCTGACAATACTGCAAATGATTGTATAAGTTTGTTATGAAAAAAAGAAATATCAAATGATTGTCTTCGAAATGATTGCGGAGATGCACCGTGAATCTTAATGAATCTGATTGTTCGTTTTGTTTTTTTACAAATTTTATCTTGTTTTGAATTTTACCGTAACGTTAGCACGGGTACACTACTACTAGAGCGTTAAAACAGACGGAGCACCACGGCACCGGCGGCTTCCAGCACTAACCCATGCCCGCACCTCTTCTTTCCGCGAGATGTATGCCTACCACAACTTTGGCACCGCGGCGGACCTTCCCCAAGGATGAAGGACTCCTCCGCGGGGGCGGACGATGATGACAGTGAGGACATCCCCATGAGCAATGAGGTCGATGGCAACGACAAGGACGACGATGAGGAGGAGGAGGTGGCGCCGGGGATCAAGCACCATGGCAGCCACATCTACATCAGCCACCGCCTCCATCACCACCAAAACGGCGGGCACCACAAGCGTCGTCGGGGCGAGGACAGCACGGCTACGGCGGCCGCGGAGGACGAGGAGGAGGAGAAGGGGAACAAGTGCGCTCACAGGGCGGCGGCAAGAGGCGAGGAGGGGCCGTCCATCATGCAGCAGCTACAGAGCAAGATTGTTGTGGCGGCGGCAAGCGATTACTCGTAGCATTGACGCCTACCACATGCTGCTCATGCTCTGGCAGAAGGACCTCAACTTCGACATTGCCGAGGCCAACTCCTCATCCGTTGACCACCACCTCTCCGCACATGCCCCGCCGCTCGCCGTCCTACAGCAGCAGCTCGGCTCCAGCACCTCCACCGCCGGCCACCCCAATTAGCAAGGGGATGAAGATAGTCTGGAAAGCACAAGGGGCAAATCCATGGTGATCGGCATCGAGCTCAACCATCCCGGGCAGTGGATTTAGATGGGCAACTTGCTCAGTGAAGAATTTGGGAACGTAGCAAGAAGGAAGTAGTACTAGTTAGTTAGCATTGGCTATGTGTGTTGGTGAGAGTAGTACTGAGATGGGGAAAGAACGTAGAAAACGGTGTGTAGCACAGTACAGAGATGATGTAGTGGAGCAGAAGAGGACTACTTCTGGCCAAGTGGCTGATTAAATGGGTCTGGTCTTTGTGCGCACTAATATAAGGTCAGTCTCAGTAGGAGTTTTATGGAGTTTCATGGGCATTAAATACGCTGACATGGCACTATATTGATGAAGAGAGAGATGATAAAAGTTTCATGGGAGTAGAGAGAGTTTCATGGGGATGAAACTATTATGCACTGTTTCCAAAATATGAGTGTGTTGGAAACTGAGACATGAAACCTCCATTGAGACTGGCCTAACTGGGCTATGAGCTGAAGCTAAATCCAAAAAAACAAGACAAAATACAATATGTGAAATGGAACTTAAATATATTTAACTAATGTATACCTATGATGCACGAAGCCGCTGACTTGATCTGTTGTGTCATTAGCCACTATGCATGTCGCTGCCGCCTTGGCGCCCCTATGCCTCAGCCGCAGAGAAAATTGATCATTTGCCACTTTGAAGAGTGGGCTTCGCAAAATTGCCACTTTCAAAATTGGCTTCGCAAAAATGTCATGCAGTACATTTACCTCTTGATTACCATGCCATTTGAGCCATTTAACTCATTTAATATATTTTTTCTAATTTCAGGAGCTAGAAAAGACCTTACTACCCTTATAAGGGAGAGAAGGGAAAGAAAAGTCAAGAAGTCTTACTGTTCTCGTAGCAGAGCTTCCCAGTCCGGGCATCGAAAATCTTGAATCCATCCTTCGTCCCGACAGAAAACATGCTGAAATCATCCAACACCCAGAATTGGAGCTCTCGCTCGCCGAATCCAACAAAAAAAACTCCCAAATTAATCGATCAAGAAAGGAGATTCCGCTGGTCCGCCCTCGTACCTGTTGTCCTGATTGAAGGAGGCGCAGAGAATCTGGGACGGGGACGAGCTGCTCGCCATGGCCAACGAAGAATTTGTCTCCTGTTTGTTCTCCGGATTCGATTCTTGGAGGCGAAAGTTTCACTTTTTTTTATTCGCAGCGGTTGAAGGGAAGTTTTCTTGCGCTTGGCGACCCTTTCTTTTTTCAATTCGGGTGGATATCTCCTGCTGTTCTGTATTATAGTCTTTTCCAGCAAAGGGTAGAAAGGTCTTTTCCAGCCCTTAAAATTAGAAAAAAATATATTAAATGAGTTAAATGGCTCAAATGGCATGGTAATCAAGAGGTAAATGTACTGCATGACATTTTTGCGAAGCCAATTTTGAAAGTGGCAATTTTGCGAAGCCCACTTTTCAAAGTGGCAAATGATCAATTTTCTCTCAGCCGCATGGAGCTGCTATGCCGCATGCACGCTCAAGCTCGGCCTCGCGCTTCACTACGCCTCCCTAGCTAAGTGTGAATGTGTGAACTAAGTTTTATATATGTAATGAATTAAGTGTGAATATGTGATGACTTATGAGTTATGAGCTAAATGCAGTAACTAAGTGCCATGTTTGTGATGAACTAATTAATGCAGTTCGCAAGTGCCAATGTTATATGTGGTTACTGAAAATGTGAACAATTCATAAATGTTTGAATCAAATAAACTAGTTATATATTTCCATTAATTTTTGCCGTACAATTTAAAGGGTTATTATGTTCCAAAAAAATCTCTGTGACCATATTCATTTTGATTCATATTCGCTCCGTATTTGTATTCGATATAATTCATATTCGTATTCACATTTGAGAAAAAAATATGAAAATAAATATGACAGAGCTATTATTCGTTCGTGTTCTATTTGTTTTTGTTACATGCAAAAAGTAAAAGGTGCCCAAATGTATAGGTGCCTCCATGTACAGATGTCTTTCCAGACAGACATCTATTCAATCCACCCCATGATCATCTATATATATGTATCAACATGTACAGATTCTTGACTAATGAATGGATCAACAGTTCATCACATACACTTGTACTCTTTCTCTTGTAATACGTTATCAGCACCACATGGGCTCAAAGGCCAAATGGGCTTCAGCCCAAGTTGCCGAAAATTTGCATTTCCCCCCTTAGATTTCATGGAAAATGCAAAAATTTTCTTTTAAATCAATTACTATTGTAATGTTTGCAGTATAGTCCTTTTGCTTGTTTATAATTGTATCTGTTAATTTTTACAATTATAAATTAGCATTTCAGTCCCTACAGGACCTGAAAATTATGTAAATATTTAATAAATGTGCAATCACGTTTATATAATTTTTACATATTTAGGATCATTTTATTGCAATTTATTTACAATATAAATTGCGACCATATTTAAATTTGCTATCTTTCGCAAATTTAAAATTTAAAATTCCCATTTAGTGAGTACCATTGTACTTAATAATTTGGAATTTTTTGCAAAATATTATACCTACCATAAATACCATAAAATCATAATTTATGGCACTTTGCTTGTACGCTATGCCATACAAATTGGTGTTCATCACCAATATTGTGATTATACGGTATTATAAATATAACCACATGTTATATTTAATTTGGGTATATATTCATTCGGATTACAATACTCATATTGTTTTCGACATATTTTGCATTTTATTACAACATTACCATACACATTAATTTACCTCATGTAAATTAATCATTTATGGTGTACTTTTCATGTAGGTTTTTAAATGGCTACCAAAGATTTTGAGCCCCTCGCTCTCGATGGTACCAATTACCCTACATGGGCTATAGACCTCAAAATCAACCTAACCACACGTGGGTTGCAACAGGTAATATTTGATCCTCGAGCTGATCAAATTCCACCGGATATTGTGAAATATTCCGTTTTGAACATAATACGGAATCACATACATCCGGATTTGAAGGCTGAATATCTATACGAGGAGAATCCACTCACATTATGGTTAGCCCTCAAAAATAGATATGAACAGCAGAAAGCTGTTATATTACCTGAGGCTAATCATGAATGGGCACATCTTAGACTCCAAGATTTCAAATCTATTGGAGAATATAACCATGCCCTTCATACTATTTGCTCCAAATTGCAGTTTTGTGACAAGGAACCAACGGATGCGGACAAAATAGAGAAGACTCTCTCAACTATGCTCCCATCTGACAGGGTCCTACAGCAGCAATGGCGTGCTGTAAATTACCAAACTTATTTTGATCTTATGCATACTATGCTTCAGGCAGGAAAAACATGCTGAACTTCTTTTAAAGAATAATCAGCAACGTCCCATTGGGGCTGCTCCACTTCCTGAAGTTCATGCTAATCAAAATAACAATAAGTTCCGTGGTTCAAAAGACCACTCAAAGAACTTTAAAGGTAAACACAAGCGCAACATGAAGCAAAAACCAAGTGGATTCAAGAAAGGTAAAGGCAATTTTGGTAAGAGAGTTGACAAAACTGAAATTTGTCAAAAGTGTGGTTGCTACAACCATCCTACCAAGAAATGCCGCACCCCGAAGCATCTTGTGAACCTCTACCTCCAGTCTTTGGCTCACGGCAAGAATGCCCAAGAGAAGCGATTTGAAGCACACTTCAATCTCACATCCAACAATGATGCAGCCGGATGTTCTCCAAAGTTCCTTCAAGAACTCAAAGACACATGTGCTTCTCCAAAGAAGGATGATCTCATGTGCACTGAGGACACACTTGAAGAATTTCATTCTCAAGACATGTTTGGAGATCTCAGTTAGACTCCTCGTTCCATAGCTAATAAGTACTATAGTGTTGTAATATAAATAATGTTGTCATTTATATTGTAAGCTTGTATGCTACAATTATATATCGAACACATTCGATATTGTCAATAAAGTTTGTATGTATTCTATATATACCACTATAAGAATTTCATTAAATTCTTCTTTTGTGTATATAGATTTTGGAGTCAATCCAATAGAGGAGGAATTATGCCTTGTGGATAGTGGTACTTAGGGACACAAAATATTTCCTAACTCTTACTAGGAGAAAAGAAAATGTTTTAACCATCGCTGCACGCGATGCAACGATAGTAGACTCTGGTCGCGCCTCTATCACTCTCCCTATGGGTACACAATTGGAAATTGAGGATGCACTATTGTATCCCGATTCAACACGTACCCTACTTAGTTATAGAGATATCCGTCAGAATGGTTTCCATGTTGAAACCCGGAATGACAACAAAGAGGAATATCTCCGCTTAACCAAAAACAACGGATATGGCAAACAAGTACTAGAAAAAAATTCCATCTTTAAACTCCGGATTGTACTATACATACATCAAACCCGTTCAACATATTGCGTACAAAGTAATTTTCCAAAACACTAACACATTCCAAACATGGCATGATCGCCTTGGCCATCCAGGCAATGGAATGATGAGGAAAATTATTAGCAATTCAATTGGTCATACATACCACAAAACAAAATTTCCGGAATCCTCAGATTTTGTATGCACTTCTTGTGCCACCGGAAAATTGATTTTAAGACCCTCTTATCTTAAAATCAGAGCTGAACCACTTAAATTCCTTGAACGCATTCAACGAGATATATGTGGACCTATACAACCATTGTGTGGACCGTTCAGATATTTCATGGTTCTTATTGACGCATCTACTAGATGGTCACATGTGTGTCTATTATCCACACGCAACCATGCATTTCCTAAGTTAATTGGTCAAATTATCCAATTACGAGCACATTATCCTGAATATCGAATTCAATCAATTCGAATGGACAATGCTGCTGAATTTTCATCCCACGCCTTCAATGACTATTGTATGGCTCTTGGGATACAAGTTCAACATTCTGTTCCATATGTCCATACACAAAATGGTTTAGCAGAATCTCTAATCAAGAGAATCAAGCTCATTGCAAGACCATTATTACAGAATTGCAACTTACCAACATCATGTTGGGGTCATGCAGTTTTACACGCTGCTGACTTAATCCAATTGCGTCCAACTGCTTATCATAGCACTTCCCCGCTACAATTAGTACGTGGAAATCCACCAGATATTTCCCATCTGCGAAAGTTCGGTTGCGCTACATACGTACCGATCTCACCATCGCAGCGTACCTCAATGGGACCGCACAGGAAACTTGGGATCTATGTTGGATATAAATCTCCGTCAATCATAAAATACCTCGAGCCCCTAACAGGGGACCTGTTTACGGCCCGGTACGCTGATTGCATATTCAATGAGGAACATTTCCCGGCATTAGGGGGAGACACCAAGTACCAAACTGAATGCCTGGAAATTAATTGGAATGTACAAGGCATTCCTGCCTCATACCCACGTACGAGAGAGACTGAACTCCAAGTTCAGAAAATCATTCATTTGCAAAACATTGCAAATAACCTGCCAGATGCATTTACTGATTATAAGGGTGTCACAAAATCCTATAATCCTGCCAGAAATATACCTGAAAGAGTGGAGGTACCGCAAAATACCACCCAACTCCCAGTTCAAAATAAGAGGGGGAGAAGTACGGTACAAATGGCGGATACAGCTTCTAACAAGCGACAAAGGAAACAAAAGAATGTAAATGCAGATCAACCTCAAGTTGATAGACACCAAAGGATCCTTGAACCCAGATCAACAGTGCACTCAATTACTGATCCTGGGACATCGGAATACCCCGACTCAAACGTTTTGGGAAATAACATTGAGTCACCAGGGGTCCAAGAAATTTCCACTAACTATACTGATTCTGGAGAATCATGCGATCGTAAGACTACAATTGTCGACATTTATTTCTCCACAACAATTGCAAACAACCTTCAAAATGATCCAGATCCCAAGACCATGGCAGAGTGCAAACAGCGCTCGGACTGGAATCAATGGAAGGATGCAATTCAAGCGGAGTTAGCCTCGCTCAAGAAAAGAAATGTATTCACCAATGTGATACATACACCTCCCAAAGTATTCCCTGTCGGTTTCAAATGGGTTTTCATCCGCAAACGGAATGAAAACAATGAGGTGGTGAGATACAAAGCAAGGCTTGTAGCACAAGGGTTCACGCAGAGACCCGACATTGATTTCAATGAAATTTATTGTCCAGTAATGAGTGGAATAACATTTCGATACTTAATCTCATTGGCAGTACAAAATCATCTATCTTTTTAGTTGATGGATGTAGTGACCGCATATCTTTATGGGTCACTTGATTCGGACGTATAATGAAAGTTCCCGATGGAATTTCAATTCCGAATCCAAACGCAAATCGCAATATGTATTGTGTAAAATTAAACAAGTCTTTATACGGCTTGAAACAGTCGGGAAGAATTTGGTACAACCGACTAAGTGAGTTCCTAACCAAAAAGGGATACTCCAACAATGATGATTGCCCATGCGTGTTCGTTAAAAGATCCTCAACAGGATTTTGCATTATATCTGTGTATGTTGATGATCTTAATATCATTGGTAACACACAAGATATAGATGAAGCACGTAATCATCTTATGACGGAATTTGACATGAAGGATTTGGGTAAAACCGAATTTAGCTTAGGTATACAATTTGAGCACCTTCATACATGCATCATAGTGCATCAATCAGCCTATGTCCAGAAAATATTGGAGAAATTCAATATGGACAAAGCATATCCATCGAAAACCCCCATGGTTGTTCGATCTCTCGACAGGGACAAAGATCCATTTAGACCCCGAGATGATAATGAAGAGTTATTGGGATCCGAGATTCCATATCTCAGTGCCATCGGAGCGCTTATGTACCTTGCAAACTGCACCCGGCCGGATATTGCATTTGCGGTAAATCTACTTGCTAGACATAGCGCCGCTCCAACCAAAAGACATTGGGTAGGAGTGAAGCATATCCTTAGATATCCTCAAGGCACTAAAGATCTCGGTCTATTCTTCCAGAAGAATAAAAATATGGATTTAATAGGATATACAGATGCTGGCTATCAGATCCCCATAATGCCAGATCTCAAACAGGCTTTGTATTTTTACATGGTGGAACAACCATCTCTTGGAAGTCTTCGAAACAGACTCTAGTGGCTACATCCACTAATCATTCTGAAATAATTGCATTATATGAAGCATCACGTGAATGTGTATGGCTTTGCAGAATGATTAACCATATACAACAATCATGTGGTATAGGTGCTATTGCATCACCTACCATTATCTACGAAGATAATGCTGCTTGTGTTGTTCAAATGCAAACGGGTTACATAAAGAGCAATATCTCAAAACATATTGCACCTAAACTATTTTACCCACATGAATTGCAAGAGAGTGGGGAAATAAATATTCTGCAAACTAAGTCTTGCGATAATCTCGCAGACTTATTCACTAAGTCATTACCAACCTCCACATTCCAAAAATGTGTTCATGAAATTGGTATGCGAAGACTATGTGATTTGCAGATGTCAGGGGGAGAAATCTCCTAAGACTTAACCCGTTCAAATATAAATATTGTACTCTTTTCCCTTTATGAGTTTTCCTCTAAAGTTTTCTCATCAAGGTTTTAATGAGGCAATATGACAACGTAATAATAAATATATCTCTCTTTTCCCACAGGGGTTTTTAAGAGATATAATCAAATATATGACATATCATTTTTCTCCTTAAATTTGCCCACAGGGTTTTAAAGGAGTTTTTCATGGCATATCTACTCTATCAATTCTCCTCATTTTTCCTACAGGGTTTTAGAGGAGTTATTTCAAGATGATGAATCAAGGTGATCATGTGAAGATACATTGGTCAAGGTGGAGTGTTAAACACCAATTTATTAAACTGCCCAATGTATAGTTATAGCAAAAGGAGCAGATGTCTTTTCATAAAGACACCTTTTGCCACCCATTCAACATGTATATAAAGCAATGTACAGATTCAGAATGAAAGCATTCTTTATCTCAAACACTTGTCTCAAATCTCTCTTGCAATATAAACCACGATGAAACGGGTGGGGGGAGAAGGGAGAGGCTTAGCGGGAAGCCGGGGAAGCACTCGGACACGGTCGGGCCGGGTTCACGTGGGCCGCTCGCATGCTCCCATGTTTTGAAAAATGTCGGCCTCGCAGGCCTCAGATTTCACAAGCCCATTCCTTAATCCAGTTCGGCCCGCTTTGCTTAGACCAAGCGCCAGGCATTGTAATTGTTGTAATATATGAGTTGCAAACATTCTTTCAGAGGCTCGTGCACTCTATTCATTTCGCCTCTGCATTGTATTGATTTGATCATTCACACGTACGTCTGGAAAGAAATGCGGCAGTGCTTATTTGGGCTTAAATTTGTGGTTTTTGTTTTTTTTACTGTTTTGAGGGGGTTTTTTTTGCACGGTAGCTATTTGTAGTTTTTTTAGTGTAATTAAATTTTTTAAAAATTAAAAATAAAAACAAGTCATCCCATTACAGACTATACAAAAGAATATAGAAAAAATAAAAGGCAAAAAAAACTAAAAATAAAAAAAGATGAAATTAAAAGGTTAGAAGCCAAAAGCTGAAGCCCATCAGCACGAGCAGGTAATCGATCAAAATCATTGGTGCCGTGGCATAGCCTTTTTGGCAGTGATCGTATGAACTGTCGTTTGTCCCCCTTAGAGGTGGAGTTAGGCCATGCCTGTGCGTGTGAGCTTGAGGCCTGATCAGCCCAATATGGCCCAAGCACGGCACGGGCACGCCACATGGTACGCCAGGCTAGCACGACACAGACGATGGGCCAGGTCGGGCCTAGAAAATCGGCCCCACGGGCGGCACAGCACGGCCCGCCTCGGCCTCCCCCTTGCATGGCTAGTCACCTCCCGCCACGGCCTTGCCCTCTGCGCACGGCCGCTCACCTTCGCTTCCCGTCTCCACCTCACCCTCCACGCATAGCTGGCCGCCTCCGCCTTGCCCTCTTGCACAGATGGCTGCATCGTCCTCCGCGCTGTCGCCTTGCCTTCCCGCACGGTCGTTTGCCTCCCGCCTCCACCTCGCCCTCCCGCACGGCCGGTCGCCTCCGCCTCGCCCTCCACACACAATCGGCCGTCTCCCGCCTCCGCCTCGCCCTCTGCGCATGGTCGACCATCTCCCGCCTCCACCTCGCCCTCCGCGCCCGACCGATGAAGAGGTCGAGTTCCTTGATGGAGAGGAAGTTGCTGTCGGACCTCGGGTTAACAAATCCAGATCCTCTGTGATTCCACCGCACTATTCCCTGGATCAGTAGATAGTGCTCACAGATACATTACTGTATATCAAAAACATATCATGCAGAAGCGTAAATAATACAGTAATACTTACTCATGGGCCGGTTAAGCCGAAAACGATAAAATGCAGCAGCGAAAACTTCACACAGGTGGGACCCGCAGGACTTGCCCACAGGCAGCCAACTGGGGTTCGCGACCTAGTCCATGGCCTCTTCGTCTTCCAGCTCTGTCGACCCTTTTTAGGCATCGCAGGGCTTGACTTTATTTCCTTTCTGACTGAATGATGGTAATTAAGCAACAATGAGTACGACGGTACTCAGCAAGTCACCACACAGTATGCAATATTAATAGATGCAAGGCTGTCAAAGGAGGCTTGAGGTTCTTTTATTTGCTTAATACGACATTTGCAATAATCATAATTAAAATTTCTATGACTTGGCATTTTATAAACATGCTTTAAGGAGTTTGAAATTGTGCAATAAATATAGCGGTGTCGGTTCCATCCACCGATTTCATGGTTCCATCCACCTATGCTAGCTTTTGATCATTATGCCACTTCCATCTTATTTACCACGCTGGAGTACATCCCTCCAGGAGAAATTCAAAATCAGAGTACCTCCCTCTGATAGGTTTTTGTCCCACCCACAAAGGTTTTTGAAATAGAACTAACTCGAGGAAGATTTCCGTGTCTGCCCTTGACCGTGGGCACGGCTATTCGAATAGTTGTATACTCTGCAGAGTCTGTACATCTTTACCCACAAGAGGTAATCGTCCCGATGGTTCTACATGATTCCTTAGCCATGCAGATCGAGAGACTACCACGAGGCTTTTACAATACCTCGCTCTCTAGCATCTCACTCCTATGGGGTTGCTTCCATAGGTTGTGCGGGATGTCCACCACAGGTTAGCGCACTCGGACTCCACTCTCCACATACGCTAGCCTCGGCGACGTCACCTACATCCGATGTCCCATTCCACGTGGGGTTTTTATTACCCACCTACACACGTTCTCCGTGAAATGGCTAGAGAGTCTAGTAAATTATTCAGCCAAGCCTACAGTTTGCCAGCCTGTGGTTGTACTGTTGTACACGGAGGGGTCATCACAGGATTAAGTCCTTAATTTGTCCGGGCGGTTCATTCCACAAACCACAATCCTTGTGTTACATCCACACCCACCACTCTTACCATCCGCCCAGACTGGTATAGCAGATTTTTAGAGTTTTGAGAAGCATAACTTAAGTTATCACAAATAATCAGCCACGTACATCCCGTGACTATCCCAAAACCAGTTTTCATATTTAAAGATTGATGATCAGGGCCACTAGTGCCCTGGACTTGTCAAGACTAGCACGGCACTAATATGACTTATAGCTAGTAAAGTTATTATTAACATCTAGGGTGACAATGGTCAGGTGATTCAAGTGTCAAGGAAAGGCATAGTAGTTTTTAAGACATCAAATAGGCAGGTAACTACCTTAAGCTTTAACATACATCTGCATAGTAAAGTAAGCATGCAATTTGATAATTTAAAGAAACATAATTTTGCATAAAATGTAGGATCAATATGATCAAAGTGATGACTTGCCTTGCTTGGTGTACCATGGCCCTGATTGACCTAATTCAAGCCTTCTCAGTCAATGCTTATAATTTGCTGATCTTCGCTTTTACCCAAGTCTCGATCCTGTTCGAATCCGTCGCCTCGTCGAGTCTTCCAATTCTAATACGCGGCAAAGAAAAGAAAGACCAAATAAATCCAAACACTTTAAATGCCCGATTTAATTTAAATTATACATTTATTAGGATTTGAGAATAGAGGGATGATTCGAATGAGGTGTTGTAAACACAACGGTAGATGAACTGGGCGAAGGAATGAGGTGGCTGAGTAGCTTTACTGTGAGGGAAAATTTTAGGATAACGAGGATCAAAAATGAAAAAGAAGTAATTACAGGAATTATCCACTTTGGAAAAGGAAGTGGTCAGACTTAGCCGATTTGGGAAAGGCAAGGCTCGATCTTTTATTTGATGACTTTCTTTTAATTGATTTACATTTATCAAGGAAGTTCCATGAGTCGGGCAGGACTTAGGGACAGATAAAAGAGTTTAGCGAAGGTAGCAAAGAGGAATAGAACTTTGTGATTTTGGAAGGCAGGTATTTTACACGAGATGGGTATAATTTTAATTATTCAGTGTAACTTCGATATTTCATGTGGCAATATTTTTCTGAGATTGCAACTGCCCATTCTAAAGTCAGTTATTCTGCTTGATTAATGATTTTATTTGATAGGATCAACGGTTGTGATTTGTTAGAAAGGAGAGTTAGGATTCTTACAAGGATCTTCTTAGTAAGGCTATTTCTTTTATTATTATTTATTTTCGATCATTAAAGTTAAATCCCAAGATAATGATAGGGAATTTGGATGCGAGACAAAGATTAAGGATTGCTCTTTCTTATTCAAGACTTTCTTAATCATATTTTATTTGTCATCTTAAATCTCAGTATTTAAGATAATGTTAAAGTTTTTACTACAAATATTTTAAGCACTTTTGAAAAGATAGCCTCCATGATTTTAGAGATGAGCACTTTATGGTTAATATTTTATGTGACAAGGTATTACTAAACGGGTCTATTTAGTTTGCACAAATAGATTTGGATCGATGAAGGAAGGGTATTATTCAGACCACTCGAGTGCTTGCTAAGATTATGGTTATTATTTGAGTTTTTAGAATAAAGGTTGAAATCATCGAAATTGTCTTTACAAAGGTTCAACCATGGTACTTTAATTATTTAGGATCAACTTTTATTACCTGAAATTCATACAAGATGATCTTCCACTTAGTTTCACATATTTGATTTCTATCATCAATATCCCGTGAATTCATGTCGATTACCCGCCATCCGAAAATAGACCATGGGTAATCTTGTCTTAGTTTTACATGAGGATTAATATATTGATCTTAATTGGCATATAGTTAACCCATGTTAAGTTTTAGCTCAATTGCATCAACCTTTTCCAATATGAATTTATAATTGATTCCTTATTCTTATTCTCATGCACCATGTGTCTTTACAAGCAATTAGTCAAACTTTAATTTCATTTCACAACCCCTTTTAGTTAAATCTCACAATTAAATTATTATTCCCATCTTTATTTACAATCCATATTCTAAGATTGATCTTAGAAATAAAGGGGGAGGCTGCAAGTGATACACCTTTGCTAGAGGTTACTTTTAGTGGGGCCCAGATGTCATACTAGAAAGGGGGCTACTCGGCTGAAAACATAGGAGTAGAGCAGAGGTAGCTGGAACAAAGGAGGGAGGGCGGCGCCAGGGCCGGACGGCGGCGCCGGCGGGGAGAGGCCGGGGAGGAGACGGCGACCGGGAAAAGGGGTTGCCCCGGCGTCAACAAAGCTCGTGGAGGCGGCAGCTTCGGCTGAGGTGGCTTCACGGCGGGCTGGCGGCGGTGCCAAGCGGCCCACAGTGAGGGAGGAAGGGGCGCCGGCGGCCGGGAAGGAGAGGGAGAAGGTGGCGCGCGCCTGAGCAGGAGTGGAGTACTAGAAGCTTACCTCGCAGTCGAGGTGGCCGGAGGGAGGCTGAGACGAGCCGGCGGCGGGCACAGGCGGCGGCACGGGGAGGCGACCGTGGCGGGAGAGCTCCGATGGCGGAGGAAGTCAGCCAATGGTTGGGGAGGCCTCGGGGCACCGGGGAGGTGCTCTCACCACGTGGAATCGCCCCGGGGCCGACCGAGGAGAGGGCGGCGGCGGAAATAGCGACGGTCGGCCGGAAAGGGGAAAAGAGCGCGCACGGCGTGCTCGAGCGGTGGTCCTTCGATTAACCTGGTGGAGAGGTAGAGGACGACCGGGGTTATGTCGTGACGCGATCGATTTGAGGGAAGAATGGCCGGAGCGGCGGAACGGCATGAAATGGCGGTGGCCGGCGCGAGCGCAAGAGCAGTTCGGGCTGAGCTTTGCTTGCAGAAGGCAGAAGGGAAGGGGAGTGGAAGGGGCGAGCTCGGGGGGGCTTTAAAGATGGACGCGCGCTCGGGGACGTACCGCCGGCATGGGCGACAGCGTGGGCAGGGCGTACGTCGGCATGGGCGTAGCGGCGTAGGGGAGTGGCACGGGGAGTAGGCCGGTGATAGGGTGCTAGCGCGGATGTGACGGGGGGGAAAACCGGGGCGGGGCGAAACCGGGGCGAGCGACGCGAGCTGGGCCGACGAGCGCCTGGGGCTGCAGGCGGAGGAGGAAGAAACGGGGGAGGAGGAGGAAGAAGAACGCGCCTGGGCCGAAGCCAGGAGAATGAGTGGGCCGGGGAAAAGAAAAGGATACGGCCCAGGGAAAAGAAGAAAGATGATGCGGCCCGGGAAAAGAAAAGAAATGGGCTGGCCCAAGAAATATTTTGGTGCTTTTAATAAATTTCCGAATTTGAAATTGCAATTAGATTTTCAATTTAAAAGTTTAGTTCAATTTTTGGATTTGTGAGTATATTTCGAATTTGAAAACTTATGTCAAGCTTTGGAAATCAACATTTTAATTTTAAGGTTGTCGAATTTTGGAGAAATAATTATTAATTTTCCGAATTTGAGTTTTCGGATACGAAGATTGGATGGAAGGTATTTATATTATTTTCAATTTCCATTCTTGGCTTTGAATCTCCATATTTCAATTCTTAAATTTGAAATTATTACTTCCAAGGAGATTTGGATTTTCTCAATCTTAACTTTAAATTTTTGGTTCTTGATTCCAAGATTTGGACTTTCATTAATCGGGCTTTCGGCAAGGAATCAATTCGAGAAATTTGAACTTCGCCAAAAACTTTTTAGAAACGCAGGAGAAACAATTTAAAAGATTTTAAAATTTTCGTAATTACACTAGTTCCCTAATTGGGATGTTACAGTTGCGGCCGCACATCTTGCAGGTGCCCTGGATCTTGTCAGAGTTGGAGCTCGTAATGCGGACAAGCGCAAGGAGGCCCTGGAAGCTAGTGTAGGTATTGTCGGAAGAGGGAGCGGGGGCAGCGGAGGAGGCATCCGTCGTCATCACTGTCGTCTTCGTCGTGTATAGTTACTTCGGGCTGGACTTGAGTTGGCACGGCACGAACACAAACACGGTGGGCTTTGGACCATGCATGGGGTGGCTGGAGGCGAGGCGGGCCGACACGGTACAGCACGGCGGAATAACTGGGCAAGCTAGCACGGTATGACGTGGCCCGAAGCACGGTGGGTCCGGACTATGCCGGCACGGCATGGTCCAATATCCACCTCTAGCAACAGATGGCTGAGTGAGTTTACCCCCGGAAAACAAGAAGAAATAAATTCATGCTTAGGTATGTAATCGATCGAGGTGTGACCTTTTCAGCCAGTTGTCTAGCTCCTTACGAGTATGAACGGCTCAATGCATGACAAATGCGGGTTTCGTTCGCCTCCTTCCTCTCGGTCTCAGGCCGGAACAGTACGGGTCTGTGCCGTTTTCTTCGACGTTGCTTTGGTTGGGCACTTGGGCTCTCAACCCGCCGGAGCACTTGACTGAAGGCGGCAGGGAAAACGCGGCTCGGTGCTGGATTGGACGGCAGTCAGCCGCCGGACGCGCGGCCAGGGCCTAGAAGCAAACCGCGACACCTGACCGGCCGGGGGCATTCGATGGGCGGCAGCGCCGGGGGCCGAAGCGCGGGGGCACCAGTGCACCACCCCGCGCGCCCAGCCGATCCTTGGCTGCTTAATTTTCCTTCGTGCGCGCGCGGCGACACCCCCGTGCGGCGGCTCATCTCGCTATTGGCCCAGCCGCGCGCACGCGTGACACCATCCTCGTGCCACCTGCTCCTGCGTGCCGTGGCCTCACCTCGATCGGGCTTCTATCTTTTACAACTAAGCTAGAGCACAACATCAGCGAGATTTCTTACCAACTTCTCTGCACACCAGCAAGATCATGGACGCACAGGTCGGATGGTGTCGGCTGGAACGCGTGGTTTTAGGTGGCACAAAAAATCTAAATCTAATAAACTAATAAACCACCAGTTCAAATTATTCTACATCCACCCAACAATTACCTGCTCCACAGTCATGACCTTAACTACGTCCACACCACAATATGCACCCAGAAATACACCATCCTAAAAACGTGCGCACCAGATTAACTCTCCTCTATTCTCTCTCCTTACTCAACCATATCCGACGGTCATCCTTCAATGGATCTGCAGTACCCCTCCCCATCCCGCACCGCCTCCTCTTCCGCCTCCATGCGCCGGCACCTCCTCCTTCCTCCTCTTCCCTCCCAACGCGCCGCCTCCTTCTCCTTCCCTCCCCACCCCGCATCGCCCCTCCTCCCCCGCCCTGCCATCCCGCACCGCCGCCTCCTCCCCTGCCCTGCCATCCCACACCGCCGCCTCTTCCCCCGCGCCTCCACTCCCGCCGCTCCCCCATTTCCGCCTCTCCCCTGCGCCTCCACTCCCGCCGCTTCCCCCGTCCTCCACCGCGCCGCCACTCCCTCCGCTCCCCCCGTCCTCCACCGCGCCGCCGCTCCCCATCTCCACCTCTCCCCCGCGCCTCCACTCCCTCCGCTCCCCCCGTTCTCCCCCGCGCCGCTGCTCCCCTCACCTCCCCCACGCGACTCGCGATCCCCCACCTCGCGAAAGTCCCCCCCCCCCCCCGGCGCCGCACTCCTCCCGCTCCGCCCTCGCTTCTCCTCCACCACCGCCTCCCCCGCTCCTCCTCCTCGCCCGCTCCGCCGCCGCCTCCTCCTCCCCCACCCCCTGCGCCACCGCCTCCTCCTCCTCCCCGCGCCGGTGAGAGAGGCCTCACATACGGACGGCAGAGCTAGGGTTTGGCGCGGCGCGGCATGGAGAGCCTGGTCCTCACCTCCTGCTCCGCCTCTCCCCGCCTCCTCCTCTCCGCCGCCCGCCGCCGCCTCCTTCCCCAAGAAGACAAGAGAAACAACGCAGCAAACCTCTCAAAAAAAAGAGAGAAAAGGAGAGAGAGAAAAAAATTCCTTCCCCTCCTCCTCCTCCTCCTCTTCTCCGCCGATGTCGCCAGCGACCTCCACCTCCCCCATACCGCGACCACCGATCCTGTTCCCCGGCAGCGTTCATCGGCAATGGCGCCGGACCTCCCCACTGGGACCTTTGCCTCCGGCCCTCCCGAGCCCCAAGCCCTACCCTTCTTCCTATCCCCTCCCCCGCCTACGTCGCCTCTTCCCGCGGGGCACCCTCTCCTTCAGCCGCTGCCTCCTCCCCCGGGTCCAATCATCTTTCGGCTCCACCCAGCCTTCATCACCGAAATGGACTACCGCCGGAGCCAATCCCTCGCCCGGGTGAGCCCCCAAGAGTTTAATCTCGATCGGACTGATGTAGTATTCTGATCGCGTTTGACTAATTTGTGTGCTCTGAACCATGTACGCTTGTGGGGATACAGTTCTTGAAGGATGAGGGGGCCGTCCCGCCGCCGGAGGAGGACAAGAAGAGAGAGCAGGTGATCCGCAAGCTCAAGAAGGTAACGGGCCGGGGATTTTGTCTTAAAGGTTGAATTTTGCAGCGTGTGGTTTCTGATCTTGTATTGTTTTCGCTGCTGTCGCAGATAGTGACGGATTGGGCCAAGGTGGTGGCGTATGAGCAGGGGGTGCCCCCAAGGCGAGCCACGGCCACGGTCTTGACCTATGGATCTTACACGTTATGGGTAAGCGAGATACATGCAAATTTAGAGTTATGATTTGTTCGAATTGTTGCATTGTGATGTGCGGTTTATGCTGCCTAGCATATGGTGTTGGTTGGGTTATCCCCAATTTCATGTGGCGAATTCGGGTTGTGTAATATGTTTTGGTAATGCCTTAGGTTCAATGTTTCACATGTTTTGCCAATTAAGCAGGCCTATATCCTAAGGGAGGCGGATTTCGTAGTTATTACTGAGACAATACAGGAGCAGAAATGGTCTGTTGTTTAGAGTGTCTCCTCTGAGGAAACTATGTCCAAACAGCTTTCCTGTATCGTTAATAATTGTGGGTGTTGCATTGTAAAGTTCACTGCCCTGTTGCATTTATTTTTAGCCTTTTATTTTAACCTAGCTGCCACTTACGATGCAAATAAATTCCATGACAATATTTGGTTGAAGATATGGAAAGCGTGAAGCCCCTTTGCTTTCTCCCGCATTGATATTGCCCTTTATCATATCGTGTGGTAATTCTTGTGGAGGAGATGAGTTGCCCCCTTTGATCTTCAAGGCCAATGCCTGCAGAGGCTGTTAGAGAGATTAGGGTGTGTTATGCTCGTCGCCATTGCCGAGATTTCGTGACTTTAAGTACCTAAGTCCTGGTGTACACAAAAAGTGCTAAGATCAAAACCCCTTATTTTCTATTTAAGTGCTTAAAGTATTGATATCTGCTAAGTCATATGATGTTGGTTCTTATGGCCATCTTTCTGTATATGTTGAACACACCTTGCTCTAAAATGCAGCCCGGCTGGAAGCCCTGCTGTTTGAAGCAAAGGGTGAATGATGGTGCTCAGCCAGTTCTACCACCAGGTCGGTGGCTCCGGGGGCAACGGGCAGCTGCAGCACCCGCACCCTCACCATCATCACCAACACCACCACCAGCAGCAGGAGGACGGAGAGGACGACCGCGATGACGGCGACTCCGACGAGGAGTCCGGGCAGTAGTAGGCCATCCATCCCTGCGTTTCTTGGTGCTTCTCGAGGAGGAGAAAGGAAGGAAGGGATGATTTGCAGTGTGGGTGCCCGACCGGGATGGCGAAGATGACCAATGCGTATGATCTGCCTGCTAGGTTGGTGATTTGATTTTGTAAGAACAAAATTGGGATCTAGCTGCAGTATATGTCTTGAGAGCTAGATCTACTATGAAATATAAACATATATCTGTTGTTTGAAAATTCTAGATTAGGAGCAGATCTATAGAATGTAGATTAGTAGATTCAGTAAAACTGATTCTGGTGGTTTATTTGCAGGTTGGTGGCCATCACCAAAATGAAGAGTTTTCTGTGAGAGGGAAGGAGCCAAATGATGAAGTTCAGATTTACACATGGAAGTATGCCACACTCCGCGAGCTCACTGATCTTGTAATTTTTTTACATATTACTCGCTTATGTCATCTTAAGGGAAAATTGATTTATACCACTGAGGAAAGTGGAAATTCACAAAATACCACTGGGTGTGACAATGATAAGTGAAGATTGGGCCTGCATGTCAAATCTGATCAGCATAATTATGCTTATGTTTCAGGTGAAAGAGGTTGCTCTTGCAGCAAGGAAAAGAAATGCGAGGCTGTCTTTTGCTTTTGTATACCCAGAAAAGAATGGTCGTTTTGTTGTCAAACAGGTAAGAGCATATTTCCATTCTGACTGGTAAGAGCATATTTCCATTGTGACTATCTTGCAGTAACTGATTTTTTTTCTTCATTGCAATTTACATATGGCAAGCAAATCAGTTATTGTGCTGGATATGTGGACCAATGATCATGGTCCAACCTTCTAAGGAATGCATTAGTAATATGCAAGCATGCTGAAATGCAGATCCCCTTGGCCCTAATCCTGATACCACCACATTCTTGCACCGATTAAATAAACGTAACAACGTATATCAATCTTTAATCTTTAAGTCTTAATTAATAATTAATAGCACTAACCTATTTACCATGGTTGAAAGGGCCTGCAATTCATATGTTATGTAGTTATTGAACATGCTAACATGTCATACAAGTTTAAAAATTGGCAACTTACACAACTTAGATATCATTGCTCGAGGAGTGTTCTGTTGGTGTTGGACATAACTGTGGGATTAATTTCAGCGAAGTACTTAGCTGCCCTTGTTGAGTTTGCCACCTTTGGCTGAAAGTAACACTTGATGGATGGGTGCTATTATTATAAGCACTGGATTCTCTATTTTGATTTTGAAGTTACCTGCAGCTATTCCTAATCCTTCCCAGAAAGCATGATAGTAGGCATGTAGCACTTCAGAAGTCACATAAATTTTATGTGGGTGATCTGTAAAATAAATAATGAACCTTATGTTGTCCAGCTTATCTTTTGTAACAATTCTCCATCTCCCTTAATGGTTAAGCAGCAAGTTCTTGAATTTAACATGACTTACAGTTAATTGCATAAATGTATGTTGACTGCCTGAAATAGGAACATGGTTTGATCTAATTCCTACAAAGCCTTCTTTTGTAAAGATCATTTGGTGGATCTACATGATTATGATCCAACGGAATTCAATTCATTTAATGAAAACCATCCATAACATTTTCAGAATAGTCCGGTTTATATTAGCTGCTTAAATTTATAGGTTAATACAAGTAGTGTGCAGCGTATTAACTATCTTTTTCACATGTGCTTATGTATGGATGGGAATCGGTGAGGGAATGTACGATCTGTTCTGTTAAACATTTTGTACATCCATATGTGCTTTCAAGTTAGTTACTTTCTAAGCTGCTATTGATTTATACCTGTGGTGCTGTACCATGTTCAATTCTGCACTTTATTTATTTTCCTTGCTTGTTTCACTTGACAACATTACCAACAAATGGGGAAGTATTTGTTTATACTGTTTTATGCATGAAAAACATGAATGGATCGATGTGTGTAGGCTCAGATAAGAACATTTTGTGGGCAAGAAGTTGGCGATGTGACCAGCCTGATATTGTCGGCACATCCATCGGACCATACTTGTTCGTCTCTGCTCTCGAAGGGTGTGGCTCGAAATGCTTCCCCTCCTTCTAGAGAAGACGATAAAGATGGCCATTACATATTTGCTGTTGGAGAGAATTTGACCTCTCGCTGTAATTACACTTGACCATCATTACCGGAGTAACATCACTGTGATTTGTGATCCTTAGCCTTCTGGGAGCTGCATTTCCCCCTTTTCTTATTTATTTTCTGATAAAAAATTGAACTGAACTATAGAGAATTAGAGATGTATGTTTGTGTTACTTCTGTTTACTCTGCACAGACATCATATAATCTTTTCTAACTTGTTTTCTTCTTTCAAATGCATGATATAAAGTGGTCTTTCGATGGCTCAACAGGTCTGCGAGAAGCTTGGCCCAAGCTTATATGATTTTCTACCGGAAACTGGCTACTGCCCATTTCCAATTGACCTAGAATCCTTAGAATCCTTGCATTGTATTAATACCAAACCTTTTTGGGAGTTAAAGCTTAACTGCCGAGCATGTTACAAGGGTCGTCAGGGCGACTACTATATTCTTGTGAGTTCACTTAACCATCTAGACTGGTTTGAAGCTCAAGAAATTTTATTTTGATCATATTTAAAAATTTTCAGGTAATGGATATGCTTGGTCCCAGCCTTTGGGATGTGTGGAATTCACTGGGGCAGGCGTAAGCATTTTCTCATTCCTTTTGACGTTACCTTGTTTCCCTTGTGTTTCTGCTTCTGTACTAAAAGATCTAACATCTCTAACAGGATGTCCCCACATATGGCTTCTTGCATTGCTGTGGAGACCATATCAATTCTTGAGAAGCTTCATTCTAAAGGGTAACTTACAATTATCTTCAACAGATCAACCGTAGATGCATCACTTTTTATTTACGTTAACACATCCTATGTTTGTCAGGTTTGTTCATGGTGATGTGAAACTGGAGAACTTTCTGCTTGGTCAGCCTGGATCACCTGATGAGAAGAAGCTTTTCCTCATCGATCTTGGTTTAGGTATGCCATTAATCAATGAGTCCTTATCTAAGTATGAAATTATTCCATTTCATTACAATACTTCTTGCCATAGCCCAGGGCCACAGTCATGGACACGTTGTGTAATTTATTAGTGTTCTTTTTCATCAGTTACCTTTTTTTTTGATATGGTGATGTTCAAATTGTACAGCATCAAAGTGGAAGGAGTCATCTGGTCAACATGTTGATTATGATCAAAGGCCTGATATCTTCAGGTTGGTTATATTCTCTCTGCGCCTGTTTCTTTTTCTTCCATGATGCCACTTCACTTACCTGCTTCTTCTTCTTGTTTCCAGGGGAACAATTAGATATGCCAGTGTCCATGCCCATTTAGGTCGTACAGGTAGTAGGAGGGATGATTTAGAGTCACTGGCGTACACCCTTATATTTCTAATAAGAGGAAGATTGCCTTGGCAAGGCTACCAGGTAGATTTTAATATGCCTATTGAGTCATCTTCATGATATTCTCCAGAAGCTCAGTTCAGCCTGTTCCAATGTTACTTGCTTAACAACGCAGGGAGATACCAAGAGTTTCCTTGTTTGCAAGAAGAAAATGGCTACTTCTCCGGAGATGCTATCCTGTTTCTGTCCAGTTCCATTCAAACAGTTTCTTGAGATTGTCACAAATATGAAATTTGATGAAGAGCCAAATTACGCCAAACTTATTTCTCTTTTTGATAGTTTGATTGAAGCACCTGCATCAAGACCAATCAGAATTGATGGGGCTCTTAAGGTTTGCACTACACCTCCCACATTCCTATATTGTTTACTTTGCTTATTCTGTATCTATCTTGCCATGAACCTTTTCTCCCTCAAATTATAGGTTGGGCAGAAACGTGGAAGATTGCTTGTAAATCTAGAAGAAGATGAGCAACCTAAGAAGAAAGTTAGATTGGGGAGCCCAGCAGCTCAATGGATTTCAGTTTACAATGCCAGGCGGCCCATGAAGCAGAGGTAATTACATTACATGATTAAAATATATGATACAAAGTGCGATCAATTGGTATTAGTTTGGGCTTTGGGCACTTGCTCTTCTTTGATGCAAACATTGGTAATTTCAATAACTGTGGTGTTAATACTTGAGATACCTGAGTGTTCAAGTTAATTTGGTTAGAAGAATTGTCAAAACTTACTTGTTGGGAGGTCAGTTAATTTTGGTCATTATAGTACTTCTTCCCAGGTTATTTTTGTTGCAGTTAGACCAGATATTCATGTTAAACCTGTTCCCCGTGTCTGGACCAACTATTTGTATTAAACATGCACCACTCTGCTAGGCTTAATATAGTTGATCTAGATTCCCAACAGCTCCCCATTTAACATTTAACACAATTGTGTTGTTCTGTGTTGAAGTTTTGCTAACCCAACATGAAATATTTAACAATTAGCAGTTATGTATGGATTAGAACATTCTAAAAATTGATATGGAACCATTTGAGTGCAGTGTGTATAGTTGTAAATCTTAAAAATTAAATGACTTTCAGTAACTGGAATAAGCAGAAAAATGCAAACACTATCTGTTTTGCCAATTTTAAGGTAGCCATATACGAACTAAGATATCTTCTGCCGTGGCCTTCTAAGTGTAGCTAGCTTGTGCAATGCCTGATATATACTGGTGCATATATTCATTATGAAAGTATGAAATCGCTCTGCATATTTAGATGAAACCCTGCATGTAAGTGGTAGTAGTTTAGGCTTTTAGTTTATATTTGGTAGTTATTTCAAGCCTACAATGTATAATTGTTGCGTTTCTCCATGTGCTTTCATTTCTTTTGAACATGAAATATCTTCTCAAGCCCACCTTGGGCCTCGGTTGATATATCATTTTATCAAGCTTTTCTAAGGTAAATATAATCTTTAACAGTGAGATGCATTGTTGCTAAATATTAATGTCAAGCTACGTTGCTTTTTTGTTAGGTACCATTACAATGTGGCTGACTCAAGGCTTCAGCAGCATATAGAAAAGGGTAATGAGGATGGTCTGTTCATTAGTTGTGTGAGTTCTTCAGCAAATCTTTGGGCTCTCGTTATGGACGCGGGAACAGGTTTCTGTTCTCAAGTTTATGAGCTCTCACCAGTTTTTCTACACAAGGTACAGTACAATCTGACGAAGCATGATCATTGATGCCCTGGATAAATTTTTTAATGAGGATTCCTAACTCTTTCCATTATACATAGGACTGGATAATGGAGCAGTGGGAGAAGAACTTCTACATAACAGCAATAGCTGGAGCAGCCAATGGAAGTTCGTTGGTCTGAAACCCTTGCCTGACACTGATCAGACTTCTGTTCACAACAATGCCCCTCCCAATTATCAAGCCCATGAATGGCCATGTGACTGTACATGCAGTTTGGAAGAATATAGCATGCCAACACTTCAACAGAATGGTGACCAGTATTATGCATGAACAATGATATGATTCCTCTGTGATTAGTGACTGCAAAATGCATGCATGGATGTTGGCTTGTTACTCTCAAATCTGAAGCTGGCGCAACGGATCTCCTCAGCAACAATGCCCATACAACATTTAACCAGTCTAATATTTAGTCAGTTAGTTTTAAATGGTGTAGTTTTCTGTGAGACCAGAGAGATAAGAAAAGCAGCAGCTGATATAAGATTTGCTGTCACTGTCATGCTCCAACCTAAGGTGAGGATTCCATCAAATATTAGCAAAGGTAAACTACATGGAAATAGTATATTTTTAACATGTACATGGAATTAGTTTACATATTCCATTAGGAGAGCATATGAATCTTCATAGCTGTCCAATGCATGCCACCAACATTAGTGGTCTTTGATCTATCTGTCTTGGCTCTGTGTTTCCGACTTTCTGTGAATCCGTGGTATGAATGTAATAATATGTATAACAGTATCTAAATGATGAAGTCTATTATCCTGCAATGTTGTGGTCATACCCAACATTTATTATATGACAAAAATATTTGGTTATACAATATATGAGACGTGAATCTTAATGAATCTGATTGTTCGTTTTATTTTTTACAAATTTTATCTTGTTTTGTATTTTACCGTAGCGTTAGCACGAGCACTATACTAGTGATTGCAAATTTGCGATACATGGCAACTTTTTATCTACCACATAACGAAATACATCTGCGATCTGTCGTCTTGAATGCATCTCAGCGAGCGCATATACATTACTGGGGAAACCAAGCATTGCCATTTCTCTGCAGGAATGGTACCATGAGACCTACGGTTGACAAGCGAACCATCATGCGTTCATATCTGAGAGCTTGAAAGAGTCCGCGACGACTTTGAGCTTGTTCCGCAGCCTGCTCCATCGCCGCTCGTTCGCGGTCACGATCAGCGTGTAGTACCTCCCTGGAAACAATTCGGCTTTCTTTTTATTCAGAGGGAAACAGAAAGATGAAAACAATTATAATTCTTTACAACGTGATGGCTTAAATAATCGTACCGTTCCCAATGGCAACCGTCGCAAATGCAGATACGCCATATCCTGGGGACTCCAGATCGTACTCAAACGTCCAGTAGTTCTTGCCATCAACCGTACGCTGCCCACAACGGTAGAATTAGTTGCTTATTTTGCATTCTTGTTTATATCCCTTCTAATGAAACCACTTAGCTATGTAACAGAATGGCAATCCTGTGGCCGGTTAAGACTTTAAGAATTAATGATTGCAAGCAATGAATGAAATGGCAAACCTCTTGCATATCATAGATCGTTGGTATTTGATTTGGGGCAGCATAAACATTGCATACCAAATTGAAGATTGCCTGATGGAATATGAATAATTATCAGAAGAAAGCCAAGAAAAGATGACATCGTTTGCAAAACCAAGAAAGTACAGGAGATCAAAGGAAAGCCTACTTCATCCATTGGACCTAGGTCACGAATGTCTGTTTTCTCAGTAGGAATGAAGCCCACACGAACACACTGCAGCGCCATATTACGGTCTTTGAATGCTGAATCATGCCCCAAGAAGTCGAAATCCTAACATGAGACAGCGTAAACAAAAGCATTATGAAATCCATACAGTCAATAAGTTTTGCCCCTAAACAAAAACTTATTGGCATCTGAATCCCTGTTCTTGAATACTAACATAGTAAAATGGCAACCTACCCTCCAATCAGCTGGGTACAGGTACGAATACCCATCTTTCGCATCTACATAAGAATTGTAGTTCTTCGGTACTTCTGGAATCTAGGAACAACTCCATTTAGTATCATATCAAAGAACCATAAAGGCTAATTGAGAACTTGTACACATCTAGACTAGTGCTGAAAACAAAACAGCAGGGGCAGTTAAAATGGCCATACCTTCAGCAAATGCAGAGCTGCTCTTCAGTATGCCAGTGGCTAATGCTCCAGAACCAAGCAAAGCTAATCTCCTCCTTGTGACGTCTATAAGGTGAAGAAGAGATGTTCAATGGACAAAATTTTGTCAATCTTCAAAATATATTGCGATAAACAACACAAAACGAATTACTCTTCTCATCCGAGGATACTTCGCTCGAGCTTGCATTGACAACCGATGGAGGAGCTCCATTCAGCCTGGCGCTAACCGTACAATTCGGCGCAACCAGCTGAAAACAAACACCAAATTCAAGTTGTTACTGACCGAAACTGCAAAGGAACAAATTTCAGAAAACAATGAGAAGAGGGCATACTTGTTTGGAAACGGAGCAAATCATACTCTGCGGGCTTGCCATTTCACCTTCAGCGGAGCACTGAACCTTAAGAAAGTAAGCGTTCTATCAGCCTACCCCAATTTGGCTAGTTATCCATTGCTGCTGGACTGTGGCTCGTTCGCTTTTCCAAGTGTTGTGTGAGTGGAGGCCAGGGCAGCCAAGTCATCATTTTCATTATCCTTACTAGAATTTTTTGGTTCTTTGTCATGTTCTGAGCACTTACCGACAAAAAGGGACCATTCATTCCCTTCTGATGGATAACTCACATAAGTTTTGGTTTGTTTTCCGGTGGTAAGAGTGTGATGTCAGGGGCTCGGGGCTATCTGTTCTTTTTCACCATCTGAATTTTCTCCCGTGGACCTGGCCAGCTTATTCTCAATTTCCTGCAGTGCAACAGCCATCTTGTCATGCAGGGGCATTTTACAATGCTTTCCATTATGTTCTGCCCTAGTTCTGAATCTCTGAACAAAGAATGATGTTACAGAAGTATGAGATCATGGGATACGCGTGTAGATGCGCCATGTGACGCGTTCTGCAATCGGCAGCTCCGATGTAACAACATAGACGATTGATTATGCCACAATTAGTTACATGGATATTTGGAAGGTAATACATCAGTCTGCAACCAACAGATTTAGCCGCAATCGGAAGCAGCAAAGCTGAAATAAACAAGCACATTACCACTTGCATTGTAAAAAGCATTTGGACATCAATTGTTCTAGACCAAACTGTTCACAGAGATATCGAGGCTTTGAAACAAAATTTCCGTGTTAACATATATTGATGATACCATGATAACTCTCAACTCATAAGCAATATACAACAACAGCTAAAATAATTTAAGGCTAGTAACTCTTTGAAGCAGGCTTGACTAATCCTAGTCCAGAACCACTCCCCAAATGCTTGAAATCCCTTGCCTCTAAGCGCTCGTTGTGTGCGGCGAACCCAGTTCCTCCTTTCTCCAACGGAACGAAATTCCTCTCTTTGCACGGTTTGTTGCACACCAAGCAGACCTTATCTGTTGCTAGGAAATTGTCAGAACACTTCTTGCAGAAGACATGGCCACAGGAGCTGATCGCCACCAGGGACATGGTGTTTGTGAGAGTGGACTTGCAGCTGGGGCAGATGTAGCTCTTCTCCACTGACTTCTTCTTCTTCTGGTCAGCGTTTTCCTCAGTGAACGAGATAGGAAAGAGCGATTTCAACTTGAGCTTCTCCTGCCCCTCGGGGCAGATTGTTTCGGTGGAGGGGGCCTCTACCTTGACAGTAGCTTCAGGAGTAGCTGACGGAAGCCAGAACGCCTTCATGTTGCGGAGGGCTTCCTCTTCAAAGGAGGTGACCTTCACACTGTTTGCTCCATGAAAACCATTCTTGTCTTGGGAACCGCTGCGATCATGGTATTGGGGAATGGCTCCATGATTCTGCTGATCAAAAGCGTCTAACTCCTTAGACTTTTGCAGCATCAGCTTCTCCTCCTCCTCTTCCTTCTCTTGCTTTTTCTGGGCGTCATGAGCCACAAGCTTGCTGGAAGAACAAAGATAAAAAAAAAACTCAGAATTCCATCCTTAAGTTACACAGGCTGATAATTTAAGGGTAAACACAGCAATTTCACGAGCCCATTAAGAACGGGAAAAGGGATTGTAAGAAGCCGAGCACAACAAGGAAAGGGAAAAGGGATTGTAAGAAGCCGAGCACAACAAGGAACTACTTTAGTGATCATTTGTTCCATGGTTGCTGGCAAGTGGCAACATCGATTGCAATGAACAAATATATATTGAACACCAAGCTGAGAAATGGCATGAGCAAGTACCATAGTTATGGATACTGAAAATATAATAAGTAAATACATAGTATAAATCCAACGACGAAACAAGATAATTTTATCCTAAAATTCAGGGGTGAGCTCGCACAATACTACTCACAGCAATAGCGACCGAATGCCATCAAAGCTAACAAAGTAACAATCCAAAGGGCCGTCGCAGGATCGAATTTCGATTGTGACATCAAATTCTTTCACCACGAGATCTCCGGCGAACACGAAGCTAAAAGAGACGTCCTCAGAGCGCCAAAAATGCTAAGATTCGATAACTACGGCAACCAAATCCATAAGGAACCCAAGAATCCTTGGGGCAGGGAATTCGGTAGTAAACCCAGCACTCCGTCCGAGCAGTAACATACCGACTTCACAACCCTCACCCTAAAAATGAACTGCCCGGGGATGAGATGACCAAGGAAGGAACGAGTCAGGGGAAAGGGAGAGGGCACGCAAACCTACCGCTTGATGTCCTTCTTCTGCGCGAGGAGGCACTCGAGGATGCACTCCTTGCAGAAGGCGTGGCCCTTGGGGCAGCAGAGCGGGTCGAGAAGCGGCTTGAGGCAGAGGCAGCAGGCGTCGAAGGGCTTGATGGAGTCCTTGCCGAGGCGCTCCCGCTGCGTGCCGTACCCGAGCTTCCGCTTCTCCTCGTACGTGAAGAAGGCGAGGTCGTTGTTGTTCTTCGAATGCCGCTGCGGCATCTTCGCTCGCTCGCCGGCGGCGATGACCCTCCCCTCCTCTTACGGCCGGCGGGTGCGAACAGCGAACGCGAGGAACGCGATCCGATGCGATGTGATGCTCTCCTGCTGTTGTAAGGTCGGTCGGAGTCTAACCCTAGATTTGAAGGGGAAGAGGGAGTGATGGTGTTTTTTTTTGAACTCGGAAACCTTGTTTCCTTAGACACTATCTCCAGCCAGATCGCTGGAGATCAAGCTGAAAACAAAGGTGGGGACTTGCTCATGAACCTCATCGAGCCAGAGCTAACCACGCTCGCCCCATACAATGCAAGGCGATCAGCCACCTTGTTGCAATTTCTCGGGCAATGCCGAATGCTGCAGTAATCGAAGGATGAAACAATAAAATCTCTAACTTACTTGAGGAGGCTTCCATGCACACTTTGATCAAGGTCCAGCGAAGTCAAGCCCCAAACCAGATCAGACGCATCAGACTCCAGTATAATTCTTGACATTCCCAAATGCGCTACCCTCTGCAGACTGTATAAAGCAGCCAGAGCTTCGGCTTGAAAAGGCTGTCCACTCTGCACAGATTGCCACAGCCCCCCTGAAGGAACTCACCAGCACTGTCCCTTGCGATGAAACCCCATCCTCCCTAACCCGAACCAGCCTTGAAGGAGCCATCAATATTAATCTTGTAAACATCTTCCGGTGGCGGCTGCCATACTTTGAGGCTGACTTGCTGCTGACTTTTCGTTGTTTTCCTTCCCTTTTCAAATTCTGACACATAGAAAGAGATTAGTGAAAAGGCCTCAGGACATGTGACTCTTTTTTCCCCAGCATTAACCTTATTCCTCACCGACCACCACCTCCATAAAAGAACCACAATTTGTAGCTGGGTTGGCTGTGGAAAGGACCAGATTTTCCTTAGCATATCTCGCCCAGAATGACAAGCTGCTAAGATATTGCGATATTCCTCTAAGTCCGGCGGCGATGACCCTCCCCTCCTCTTACGGCCGGCGGGTGTGAGCAGCGAGCGCGAGGAACGCGATCCGATGCTCTCCTGCTGTTGTAAGGTCGGTCGGAGTCTAACCCTAGATTTGAAGGGGAAGAGGGAGTGATGGTGTTGGGGAAAAGCAAGGGGAGGAGAGGAGCTGAGGAGGCGAGCTCGGTGGAGGCTTCGGTTCCGTGCCCGGGTCGGGCCGGTACAGACCTGTCGAATAGGGTCACCCGGCACGGCGCATATTGGCGTGTTTGGGAGTGCTCCACAAACTCTGCTCCACGAATTCTACCGTGGAGCAGCTCCACAAAAAACCTAGAGTTTGTGGAGCACCCCTTTAGGTGCTCTCACAACTCCACCTTTTTTTTCCTCGAACAGAGTGCGTGGAGCTGAACCTGTTTGGCTAAAAAAACATAGAGCGGAGCTGAAAAACGTGGAGTGGAGCGGTCCCAAACAGGTAAGGGTCTGTTTGGGAGAGCTTCACCACTGAAAACGTGGATCTGAAGCAGCAGCTCTACCATGGAGCAGCTTTACCGTGGATCTAGGATCCCACTATGGAGTGTTTAGCTTGTACAGGAGCTTCAGATCCACGAAATTGAGCTTTTGGTGGGAATGGCCACTTTTGGTGGGATGGGGTGTGTAACCAGTGGCATTGGTGGGTAATTACCACCCAACTTCACGGTGGAGCACCCCTTGAGGAGCTCCATGAAATCCATGGATCTGGCCCTCAGATCCAGGATTTTGGTGGATCCAGATTTCGCTGAGCTGGAGCGTTGGGTAAACTTTCGTGGAGTGGAGCTGTTTTTCGTGGATCTGGAGCTGGTGGAGCTCTCCCAAACAGGCCCTAAGTTACTGTATTGTGTATCTACTCGTGGATCCGGTATACTTAGTTAAATGAAATACCGATGACTTATTGATTTTACTATCAATTATAAATAATTTTGCTTATAGTCATAAGTAATTTTACTGTCTATCCACTGTAAGAGTTGACTATAAGACTTCATACACCTTAAAGTTCATTGGACGAAAAAGAAGTTTTTTGGAGGCCCTTATCCTTGCTACACCTAGCATTTAGTAGGCTAGATATTTACCTTATCAACTAGCAAATAAATAAGGGTTCTATTTTAATTAGGCACCTAAATCGGACTGAACCGACTGTTTGTCAAACTAGTCGTTGAGTCACAAATATTTTTACCGCTAGTCACAAATAATTTTACTGCTACTCGCAAGTAGTTTTACTGCCAAGTCACCCTAAAGTGCTCAGAAGAGTGTAGCAACTATAACACAAGTAATTTTACTGTCAATCGTAAACAATTTTGCTGCACCGACACAGGAAAGTTATTGTGGGTGCTGGGCCAGGCCGGCTTGCCATGCCTAGATGTTAGCTTAAGTACGACACGTTCGATTGGACCAAACCATGATCAACAGTACTATGTTTTGGGTTAGCACAGTAGATCTGCCCATTAAGCCAGGTCTAGGCGGGATGGAATTTTTTGTACGGATAATCCGTTTTTTATTCGAAATTACAGAAATATACCCGCGGAATTTTTTTTTTACAAAAATAGGCTACAGTCGCCCCATCGTTGTGCAACTGGAGCCTTTCGCCCAACCAGAGGCCAACACAATATCTGGCGTTGCACCATGGAGCGACTGCATGAAAGTCGCCCTCCCGTTGAGCGACTTCATGAAGTCACTCTCCCATTAGGCGACTGTCATGCAGTCGCCCCCCCCCCCCCCCGACGCGTAGGCGACTACATGAACCCCCGTGATTGTTTTAAAATTTGTGAATTTTGTAGTTTTAAACTGGTAAAAAATATGGTAGAGTTGTAATAAAAGTTTATGGTCATTGTATGTTGTAGGTGCGTAAAAAATTTTAGAAACTTTTTTTTACGAAAGATTGACCGTAGAACGATCGGTACATACATTGTTAAGTGACATACGATGAGAATTCCTGTGCAGAGAACCGGTATGTTAATATTTGTTAGATGACTTGATATATGAATGATTGAATGTGAAAAGAAGAGATAATAGGCTTATTTGAATTTAAATAAACTTCATAATATAGTTGTGAGTAACATGCCGCGTATTTTTTTCATTACATTCGTAACATATAGCATCGGCAGCACCCCTCAGTCGCCACCGTCACCGCGTCCGCGTCCTCCCGTACGGCCCCGCTTGGCCGTCCTTCGGTGCAACGGGTTACGACGAGGCTCCGAGAAAGTAAAACATGCAAGAGGGTTTCGCACCTGCCCCTGCGCTGGTGGAGTCAGCTGCACCTCTGGCTGTGTGCCCTCCAGTGCATCGGGGAGGGCACTGCCGGAGAGAACCTCGGGTGCTGCGTCGGAAGACGGCTCGGGCCAGTCCGCAAAAAACTGGTCTACATCGTCGGGGCCCGGGAAGATGCCATGTGCGTGGGGATGGTAAGGACCTGCAATAGTAATATCTTTAGTTCGTTGCATGTCGCCTTGGAATAAAAACGAGATCGACGATGTGTACCCACAGTTAGCGCCATCGAGATAGGATGAGGGGCGTACTGCTCAGAGTACACCCCCTGCGTGTGGAAGCCGGGGATGTGCGGAGGAGTCGTGAAGAGCTGCTGAGGTGGTGTAGGAGGCCGTGCCCAGGCAGAACCCCTGGCTGCTCCGGGTGAGGTGGTGTAGGACGGCTCGTCGGAGCGCTGGGCGTGGGAGTGGAGACTGTCGGTAGCCTCGTGCAGGACAGCCGGCCTCCATCCGACGCGCAAAACTGATAGTCTCCTCGTGGGTCCACTCCGCACCTGTGGTGACCCTCTGCAGTACTGCGGCGGAATCGGTCCACAGTGCAGAACCGACGTCAGCCTGGACAAAAAGACATAAAAGGGTCCATCATCGAAACGATATTGCCATTTGGGAATCTTTGAAATTACATGTAACGTACCGCGATGTGAGCGTCGCGCGTGAGGTGCGCCGGGTACGTGTCTGTGGGAGCGGCGACGTGTGTGGCAGGTGGGTCTACGACATATACCAGCCTGGTACGTGTCCGCGCCTGGTACCAGATCAGGTACTCCGCGTAGTCGTCGAGCGCACCCTCCCACTGTACAATCCAGGGCTGCATCTTCGTCGACCAGTCTGTGCCTTTTTTAACTCCCTTTCTGTTGTGCCTGCAAACACAGTAATGTAAATACTTGCGAACACAGTAGTAAGTACGTACATATTTATGAGAAGCGATCACTCACGCGTGCACGGCCTGCGGAAGTGGTGGTCTGACTGGTACAAGAAGCGCCTGCCATAGCCCAAACTGCCGCATGACTCACTGAGGTGCGTAGTCCTCCACGTAGATATCGTACACGAGCTTCTGGCGGGTGAGCCAGAAAGCCCGATCATGCCAGCAAAGTGCGGACAGCCCGTCAGGAGCACAGGCCTGCACTGTCGTATCTGCGTAAGGCTCCCAGCGCACGTTGTCGGCTGTGAGGCAGTCGAACTGCTCCACAAAGGGCAGGTACGCCCGCGTGACCTACACGTGCGTGAACTGTACCTGCAAGAAAGAAGGAAGTTATTTAGTATGACGATCGTCAATAAGAAAGAAATAGTTGATTATCGCAATACTTACTCGTCGACGGCACCAGAGAGAACCCATCGTCGACCGGTCGACGTCTCCCCCCGGATACATCTCGACCCCGTACGAACCCATGTCGTCTAGCACAGGTTGTTATTAGTATGTAATATCACAAATAAGAGTTTCGAAGACACGATCGATTTTAAATGCCACGTACCCGGTACTGTGCGAGCTACCTCAACGTCGGCCCATGGGTCTGACTCTCTCCGAAGATGTGGTGGTCATCGGCCGGTGGAACGACCCCCTGGAATCTGCCGAGCAGGTCAGCACGCCACTCGGCCGGGGCCTCTGGTAGGAAGGCAGCGCCTCCCGCGATCGGAAGGCCAAGGAGCAGGGACACATCCTACAGGGTCGGCGTCATCTCCCCGAATGGGAGGTGGAAAGTGTGCGTCTCAGGCCGCCAACGGTCTACCAAAGCCGTCAGCAGGGAACGGTCGAACGGGAAGCGTCGTGATCGCTCCACGCCCGCCTCATGCCCTCCCGCGGCCAAGGCGGCTCCATCCTCCTCCGTGGCCTGCACCATCCGGGCAATAGGGAGTAGCCCGGCATCCCGCAACCTGCAAACAAAGTGAAGGTCAGCACAGTACGTTCTTATGGCAGCACTAAAACGCTGGCGTAATGCAAACCTGGCAGTCCAACGGGGGTCGAGTCCCCAGGCCACGCGAGGTGTGCGTGTCCGGACCACTCTCAGCTCAAGCGGCTCGTCCGTGCTCCCCGGTGGCGGCACACGACGGGAAGCGCGGTGCGCGCGGTCCACGTGCTCGTCTAACAGTGGGTACTGCCAGTCGGAGTCACATCCATCACGCGTCATACCTGCAAAATTTGTACAGTAAATTTTCTACATGTAAATATGTACACTAAATTTTCTATAATAATTTTGACACTAAATTTTGTACATCTAAATTTCTACACTAAATTTTCTATAATAATACATCAAAAATACTATACAAAATTTGCACACTAAATTTTTTACATCTAAATTTGTACACTAAATTTTTTACATCTAAATTTGTACACTACATTTTGTACAATAATACATAAAAAAAATTTCTACATCTAAATTTTCTACAATAATACATAAAAATACTATACAAAATTTGGGCACTAAATTCCTAAACTAAAATTTTTAGACTAAATTCCTAAACTAAATTTGTAAACTAAATTCCTAAACTAAATTTGTAAACTAAATTTTCTAAACTAAATTTTCTAAAATAAATTTTCTAAACTAAATTTTGTACACTACATTTTCTAAACTAAATTTTCTAAATTAAATTTATAAACTAAATTTTCTAAATTAAATTTCTAAACTAAATTTCTAATAATAACAAAAAATACCTGAAAATCGCACTTTCCCTCTTCTCTTCTCCTCCTCTCCCTCTCCTCTTCTTCTCCTCTTCTCCCCCTCCTCTTTTCCCCCTTCTTCCTCTCCTCTTCTCCTCTCTTTTCTCTTCTCTTCTCTCACGCGCGCTCGCTCGGTATCGGTATGAGCACAGTGCCGGCGCCGGCCGAGCGCGGTGCACTTTTAAGCCCCCCCCCCCCCCCCACAGTCGCCACACGGTTGGGCGACAGAATTGCAGTCGCCCAACCGTTAGGCGACTGGATTGCAGTCGCTCCACCGTTGGGCGACTGCATTTAATCGCCCAACGGTTGGTAGATTCTCCAGCTGTCGCCGTTGGGTTGGGCGAAAGGCTCCAGTCACCCAACAATGGGGCGACTGGAGCCTATTTTTGTAAAAAAAATCCACAGGTATATTTCTGTAATTTCAAATAAAAAATGGATTATCCGTAAAAAAATTCAGGCGGGATGCGTCTCCCTGATTCCCCTGTTATGGGCCGAATTATGTGTGGTGTGGTGTGGTGTCGTGGCGGTTGGCCGGCTAGTCGCAAGCAATGGGCTCGCGGGATTCGGCAGGCGGCAACGAGGTCACACAACCGTCCGCGGCTGGTGGCACTTGCGGGAACCGGGAATGGCACGGGCACACCACGGTCACGGTCTGGTGTGCAGCTGTGGAACGACGAAAAATACTGTGGTTTCAGTGTAGCGCCCGCGGCCCGCCAGGAATGTACAGGCAAGAGCGTTTCGTTTTGGCTGTTGTAAACCAGGCATTCTTCGGTGCTTCGCACCGAGACCTCAAGGATATATACAACTAGAAGGTGTAGATAGCTACGGCTAATGTTGAAATTTTCCCTTTACTTTGACTACGATGCGCCAATACTGTTGGAATTTCCTTGGTCTGCACCGGCTCTGCTCCGTCACGCCTTCAGAACGACATCTCTGCTCCTGTGTGCGAAAGAAGCATCTCTCTCTCTCCACGCGATACGCCCGCCACGTGATGCACTTGACTGCTGCCTTGGGTTGCGAAGCAGCGAAACACGAAATGGCCTAAGACCAAACAAATCACACAGAGCAAACTCTCTATTTCTGGCTGCTGCTTCCCTGCTTACATTGCTTCTTCAAAGCCTTATAAAGACTAGATACAACCGACTCTATTTCACATACGGACTCATACTCGTACGCGGAAACGACACGACAAATTCTACATATACGGACTTGTATACAACTCGTACGGGATACAACTTGCAAACTAAAAACAAGACTACTAATTCTAACAATCACCTCCTTAATCGTGATTTTCCATCTTGATCATGCCGATCTTCTCTCTTGCTACTGCTTCTTCCTTGCATGCTTGCCTGGGCTGAAGCACCTGCTCCCACAACCGTATGTCTGGTCGTCTTCTACCTGCAGCTCCTGCTCACGCTTCCTCCACCAGCACCTACTCTCACTGTCGTGTGCTCTTGCTTTCGACCACTGCCCTCCACGTTGTGCTTCCTCCTACCGTCTCGGGACCCATCTATGACTACCTCTTGTTGCATACGTGAGAGCTCTTCCCAAGCCCCTGCTCTCTACGACCATCGCAGCGCCCGCAATCCATTGATGACTGAAGACCACACCACCTGAGCAATGGAGACCGGGACAACGTTGGGGTTGAGGACGACAACCACCACTCAGGCTATATGCATACCAATGTTCACGATGACGTCCGGAGTTGGAGATGACCACGATCCGATAGCCACTGCTGAGATCTAGTCGAATTTGTGCGCCAACAGCTTGGATTCGATGGTCTGGTCGGATCTGAGACATGGTCATCGGTTTCGACCTCAAGAGGCGGCATAGTGAAGCAAGCGGGTGGCTCGATTGGCTGCACGATGAAGAGGGAGAGGAAGGCTGGAGTGATGGAGAGGGGGTGGGAAGCCAGAGCGGTGGAAAGGGAGGCGCTGTGGAGAAGGAGAAGGAGGCTGACTCGGCGGAGAGGGAGGGGGCACCAATGCAAGCTCAAGGAGATGGTGGTGATGGTGGGGAGGGAGAGAGAGGAGGGACCGAGGGAGGCATCAATGGGTTGCAAAGGTTGTCGGTTGGAAGGGAGGGAGGAGGAGGTATGGCTGTCTAGAAATATCTAACATATGGGGCCCACTATAAAGGAAAAATATAAAGAATAGTATTAAGAGTATGCTACAGACGGTGGTTATAGAGGTTGTGTTTTATATTGCCTTTAGTTGGATAGGTGAACAAGTTATAGATGGCTCAATAGATAAACTATTATACATGCTCTAACAAGATGTGTCCTGAGTCTAGGGCTTGGTATGATGACAATTTTTTTTGTGTTTAAGGATACGCACACCCAATTTAGGGGCTATGATTTTAGCGTAAGGCTCAACAAATTGGTTAAGGGGTTAGCAAAAAATAAAAATAAAAAATGATTTTGCGTCTCAAGATGTGGAGGATAAGGGCCTCTTTGATTCAAAGAAATTTTAAGGAAAAACGGAATTCAAAACAATGGAAAATTTTCTATGAGAGGTGTTTGATTTGTAGGATTATTTCAAAGGAATTTCATAGGATAGGGAATTTCATAGCACGAGGTCTAACCTTATGTTACAATTTCCTATGAGAGTTCCAATACACCTTTTGTCTTCTTCTCTCTATTCTCTCTCTAATCAATTAATATTTAATCTTAAAATTTCTGTATTTTTCCTGCAGTGCAATCAAACACACTTTGTTGGAAATTCCTACGCTTTTCAATCTTATAGGATTCAAGAGTCTATATCATTGCAATTCGTTCGGCTGAAAAGCTCATGGCTTATGGCTGAAAACACTGTAGCTGGCTGAAAAAAGCATTGTAGCTGACAGATGCTTATTTAGCATAATTAAATTTAAAAAAAATTAAAAATATAAAAAATATGTTAGCTCATTACGTATAATACAAACAAATACGGGAAAAAAAGAACCGGCAAAAAAGCTCAATAAAAAGCCAAAAGTTCAGAAAAAGACGAAACTTATGAATAGTGAAAAATAAGCCAGAAGCCGAAACCGAGTTGATGAGGGCAGTTTTTAAAATCCTGTGTCGTAGGAAACGGCAGGATAGGACAGAAATGGTACTATGAGGAACGAAGGTAACTTTGGGTGACATATAGTGCACCATAAAAATCGATTGCATATTTCTAAGTGGGTATGAGTGCTGTAGAACCAATTTTTGCTTGAGGTAGAGCCCATGCAGAACCATAAACCAGATATAGGCTCCGTTCCAAATAACTTATGATTTTTAGTTTTTAAAAACTAAAAGCTATTTGAACACATATTGGTTTTTTAGCGTTATTTTTTCTTTGTCTTTACATTATCCGTAGAAATATAATGACATTTTTTATTTTTTTTAATTAAATACATCACAAAAAGCTAACAGTCGTTGTGATATCATTTCAACCAAAAGTAAAAAAACAAAAGTATTTTGGAACATGGCCTAAAGACATCAACCAAACTACCAAACCAATATCACTACAAGAAAATAGTTCTTGTTGAGACGCTTTCCTTTGGACACTTTTTGGGTTAAGGCAAGCACAGCCGGGGCGAGAGTGAGACGGATCACACATGCGAAGCCACCAACCAAATACACCCTTTAGGTCTTAATCACCTGAGGGCATCTGTAGTGTATATAACCTAAGGGGCCTTAAGGCGGGTCTCATCTAAACCTTAATGCTGACTCCATAGTGTATATAATTCAAGGGGCCTTAAGACGGTCCCACTTGGCAGATAAAGAAAAATTGTATTTTAATGCTTGTGGCCAGGTCTTTAGCTTGAGGACCAGCCTTAAACCTTTTTTACTTATAGCCTGCTTAAGATCACCCCTGTAATGTATAAGGTTGACTTTAAGGTAGCTTAAGACCCTCCATTTTTATACACTACAGATGCCCTGATGAGTACCTCATAATCCATCGACCATCGTAGAGATGTCACTACTACTGGCTTCTACTACTCCAATCGTTGTCAATGAAGACGAACCCAGTGTCAAGAAACTCGAAAGAAAAAAAAAAGAGAGAGACTAGAAAAGCAAGCCATCAAATTCTATGATATATTCTGTAATTCTGTCTGTGGTTTGAATTTAACAATCTGTTGTTGACTTTGCACAGTATCTTTCAACAACATTGTTGACTTTGCGCAGCACGTCGGTTTTGAATAATGCTGCTCACTGTTAGTGCTATGTCACTTGCAATTTTTTCTGGCTATTATGAGAGTCAGCCGAGCAGAGTGACCACACTAAGGAATATGGTTGACTTAGCAAGCAGGAGTTGTTTACACGGCTAGATTAGTTGACTTCGGCTTGGTCCCAGAGTTCTAGAAGGTCAATAAGCATAATGTTATCTTAATAAGCCAATTGAAAAATAATGAGTTTACATATGTACATACACTACTCGCTTAGCATAATAAAAAAATGCTACTCAAAAGTCAGAATGCAAGAATATTCTGCAAACTGAGGAAGCTTGGCTAGCTTCAGATTGAGTTTGGGAAACTAACCTGAAAAAATGCTTCTGAAACAAGGAAAAAATGCAGGTCAGCTGCCACCAGCTGATATCTGGATACTCTACAGGCATGTATACTAGTATCACAGCTAAACTTTAGGAAAATATATTTCATTTGATTCTAATGCTTGTTTGCAGTTTAGAAAGACAAGTGATGGATTGGTCGGATATGTGGATTCTAATGTTGTTAGAGATTTAGATAAGAGGAAATCTCTTACTGATTATATACTTACTATTGAAGGTTGTGCCATAAGCTGAAAAACTTGTCTACAAACTACTGTTGTTCTTTTGACAGCTGAAGCCGAGTACATGGCTATTTTAGAAGCCTATGGGCCTGTTCTTTAAGTCAAAAGCCGGCGGTTTTTGGCTTTTACTACAGTACCTAACTTTCAAATAGAGTATTTTCTCAAAATGGGGTCTACAAGTTAAACGATCTACACGTTAAAAGCATAACATCTGTACCAGCCAAAATCGCAAGTGAGTATCTGTCTCTCCGTAATCTGTACCGTAAATAGCCAAAATTCAAAAATTTCAGCCAAAAGCCGCAGCCGAAAAGATCAAGCCCTATAAAGAAACTGTTTGGCTAAGGGGTCTGTATACTTAGCTTTGTAGAAGTACATCTAGTATCAATATACACTGTGATAGTCAGAGTGCTATTAGTCTTATAAAAGACCAAATATTCCATGAGAGAAAAACACACATTGATATCATATGTCAATTCATCCGAGGAGTTATTACTCAAGGTTATGTTAAAGTTTGTGAGATCAATAATCATGATAATCCAACTGATATGATGACAAGTCAGTTTCTACCCTTAAATTGAGCCATGCTCAGATTTAATTGGTATTACTCATTAGTGCTTTTGGACGTTTGATACACAAGAAGCGTTTTACAAGCTATTTGAAAAGTTCTTTAGTTCTTTTTTGGCACAGAAGGAATTCAGCTCAAGGTAAAGATTGTTGTATTTTGTTATCTAAATCTGGTCAAGTTCGACCACTTGAAGAATTAGATCAGGTTTCGCTCAAAGATATATTTCGACCAGTATGACTGGTCGGTAATGCAAATTTGTCAGAGATTACGATTGGAATCATATTTATGTTTGTGATGGATTCTACACCAACTTGCACCATCATAGTGTCTAAAGATGTTTACGCTGACTGGAGGCAGACGTGGCTACTCGAGGCGCTTCCGACTACAAATCTTCACTATTATCTTCTAAGACTGTTTCGTCTTCGAGCGGAGTATTGTTTCCATTTCTGAGCAGATTACTATTTTAGTTTTCGAGTAGATCTCTGTTTTCATTGTCGACTAGGACTCTATTTCTTTCTCGTCTGGGGCTCTTGTTCGCAAAGCTATTTATACCCCTTGTAAGCCTCATGATAGATATCAATGCACCACATGTTATCTACACATGTAATATGCTAAGAGTGGTATGTAATATCTTCTCAATATACGGATTTCGTTGATTGTGCGTCTATAGTTTTTTCGTAAAGGTTTTTCAGGTTAAATCTTTGTTGCTTGCTCTTGATTATTTTCATTATTTCATATCTCGTGTTGCGTGTTATAACATAATCCAACTTGCGACCACTAGGTTAATTCAGAAATATTCGTGATGACTGTAATTGATAAGGAAACATCCAATCAGATCAAAGTCTCACAGGACGAAGAAGAGTATATAGATTATAGAGCGACTAGGGTGTGTGATCGCGGCGTGCATGACAGGCTCAGCACTACGGCCTGAACGCTGGATTCAGTGCACCTGCTGACACAGCAGTAGATAGAGGGGCCGCTACAATAGAACTTCGGACTTCTGGTTAAAATTACACTATAACAGTTAAAATTATACTGTAACAGCTATTAATTTTTTCTAAGTCATTCAATTTAAAAATAAAAAATACCGTTATATCATCACAGACAATGCAAATAATAAAAGGAAAAAAGACAAAACAAAAAAGGCAAAAAAAGGGGGGAAAGCCAAAATTAAAAAATTAACACGTTCTAAGTGGCTTATGAAAACTCAAAGCCAGAAGATGAAAACTTTTAAGCCGTTTGGAGCAGAGCGTTCCAAAGAACAAACCCAAAACAACTCTGCATTTTATTTCATATTGAACAATGTAGTGGTTGAAATTGGGCTGTAACGGTTGTTAGTTTTTTCTGAGTCATTCAATTTAAAAAATAAAAAATAAGAAAAAGAAAAACGCTGTTATATCATCACGAACAATGCAAAGGAATAAGAGAAAAACAAGATAAAACGAAAGGATAAAAAAAGTCAAAATTAAGAAATCACCACGTTCAAAGTAGCTTCTAAAAGCTAGAATCTAGAAGCCGAAGGCTTTTGAGCAGTTTGGAGCAGGGCTAGTTCCAAAGGAGCAAACCCAGAACAACCCTGCATTTTGCCCCCCCCCCCCCCCCCAAAAAAAACTTGTATTATATCTTATCTTCGCTAGCTGCGGTTTTAGAGAAATACACATTTTAGTCTAGGTAGCTAGACACAAAAACTGGCAGATAAAGCTTTTACGTACGTTTTATCACAATCGGACTCTCTTGTTACCATTCACAAACATCTAATTTCCTGGTCAATATAACGCACCGAACATAAAAAAAAACATAGGAATACCTTGAGTTGTCATGTCATGAGCATTTTGTTTTTGAAAAAAAAAAGGCAACCACAAGGGTTATTTTCAGATATTCTCGTAGCTAGTCTCCACTGCCTGCAGCAACTTGGCCTTAACATGAATTTGTTAGCAGGGCGTCTCTGCGTGCGTGCTCCGCTCTTGTCGCTCTCCGCGAGCCACATCACAGTACTACAATACTACTGTACTGCAGAAGTCGTCTGAATCTACTACAAGTTTGTGGCTGCTCTGGATGCTGACGAATTTCTGATACAAACTTACATTAAATTAAGCACTGAATCTTACTCTCAACTCTAATATTCTATTATATGCGAAGTATATATACCTACGTGGTATGCGTAAGCACGACAGGATTGTGTACGCTGCACAGGTATTTTATAAGCTTTGACCTCTCATTGCAGTATTAGACTATGTTGCTTTATTACAGGCAATGTCAACGGCCGATCGAGTCATGCACTGTGTTTTCGCTTTAACAACTGGAAAAATCAAGTGCGAGAAGTATAGCTAATTTAGCTTCTGAACTTGTTTGAATTATTGGAAGCGAAGTTGATCTAGGTTTGTGTGGATGTATACGTTACAATTCTTTTCATTCTTTGTGGTGGCATGTATTATTGTTCTCATGTCTCTACTAGGCCGCGTCGGATGAACACCGTAAACAATCTTTTTTCCCCTTATGCAGAAGAATTCTTTTTCCTCCCTGCCTCACGGTATACATCATGAGTTAATGATGCACCAAGCAACTACCAATGATGCATACCACGTTGTAGAAAAACCGTATTCTATTTGGGAAAAAATGGAGCAAGCTGCTAGAACTTCTCACCAGCAGGCCATGTGTTCTTGAAGAAAAGGATGCTCTCTAAAGAAACACTAGAGGACGCACGATGCAAATCAGGAGTGTGGGTTAGTTTGTGTAGTATGCAACCATCTTTGGTGCAGATGGATCAGTTTGGTTTAAGATTTTCAGTTTCAAGATTGTTGAACAGATTGGCGTCCGATCTACCTAGCTTGACGCATGGTTTCGGATAGAGTTGGTGTAGTACAGACTGTGGATTAATCAAAGGAGATTCCTTATCTTTCGAAGAAGATGGCACAGATTAATGAAGGCTAGCTATATGCTTTTCTAAGTTCTCTCGTAACGATGACAGGTGCTTCATCGCAGCCAGGTAACTAAAACTGCTAGTATTAAATATAATTATAGATGATTTTTATATAAACCATCTGTAAAAAAAATATCACAGATGATTCATGGTGAAAACCGTTTATAAAGTATCATAGATGTGATATTACCGAATATTACAGACAGTTTTTTTATTTAAACCATCTGTGATACTTCACAGACAATTTATATTAAAAATTATTTGTAATATTATCTTATCACAAATGGTTTGTATTAAAAACCGTCTGTGATATTTTGCCGCCCCCCTCTATTCAAACTTTCAAACCGAAGCATCACGACCTCTCGAATCCACTATCCAAATCCCTTATATATATATATATATATATATATATATATATATATATATATATATATATATATGCCTCCCCCACACGCCTCCCACAAACACACTCCAAATCAATCCACCTGCTAGCTCCCCCAAGTTGTCGATTGAAGCGCCGGCCGTCTCCCCCAAGTTCCTCCGCGTCCGATTGTAACGCTATGGTTCACTGCACAAGGCACTCTTGTCGTAAAAGTGCCTTCTGCAGTGTCACCGTCGTGATACAATGGTGACGTTGCCACCTCCTCTCCTTCATCGGCGTTGGTACTTTATTCATACCCCATCCGATCCCCTCCCATCTCTTCCTTGATGCTTGAATGGATATAATGTATGTGAAAATTATTTGTTGATGGCTTAGTTTTTGTATGTGATGCTTGGATGGATATGGCTAAGATGATATTGTTATCATAAATAGGCCTACTTTGGTTCATCTGTATTCTCTGATTGCATTATTTCATAGCACAATTAGCACAAACAGCGCAATCAGAGAATGTTGATAAACTGAAGGAGGTCTATTTTTTAGTTCGGTCAAAACTTATTAGTTCGGTCAAAACTTATCACAGATGGTTCTATTGAAATTATTTTACAATTAAAGAACGGTATTGATACGGCCCGGACATCTGGCTGTATCGGACGCTAGCCCATGCAGACGCGGCCCACTCCTCGGCCCATTCAATGTGTCCTTAACTCGCTCTTGTCCCACCTTCTGTCACTCTCTCCTCATTCTCTCTCTTCTCTCACTCTCTTCCTCTCTCTCTCTCCGACAATACCCGAGCACGGCAATGGCCACGAGCCTAGCCACCACATCCCTAGCGCCGGTGCCGCTGGATCCGGCTGCCACTGTCGACTTTCTCTTTGGCAGTCCTCGAGTGCGGCACCGCCAGATCCGGCCTTCCCCCTTCCCCGACAACCTAGGAGGTCGAGTGCGCCACGAGAATATGGGTGACCTTCTCCTCTAGCGCCGAATCCAAGCCATACATGTCATCTTCCCACCGCCCGCCGCTGCTGCGCCCGAGGGCCTCGCCCCTGCCTACCATGGGGTAAGTGTTTGTTTTTTACTGCAACATTTTGATTTCATATATGTAACAATAAGCAATAATCGGTGCAACATCGAGATTTTTATCAAAATATTTTGTTGTATACATGACTAAAATTTGTTACATATATAAGTGATAAATGTTACGGTCGATCGTACGTGTCCGGATCAGACGTTCCGGCCCTAACGACACCCATTAAAGAAAGGGAATTAAAAATGTGGTTCTGTCACTGGGCGTGTAGACTTCGCTGGCTATAAGTACACATCGGTTCTCCTCATCTTCTTCCAATTCAAACACACCTCCAAGAAGGCAAGAGCTCCAGTCGATCGGGCTCATTCCTTTCTTTCTCGACCTCTCTCTCTCTCTCCTTTTGCCGAGTTCTTTTGGTCGTGATCTGCTATTTGATCTTCGTTCAATGGCTAACGGCAAGAGGTCTAGGCAGCAGGCCGAGGAGGTGGTCAGCCTGCTGGACAGCAGCGACATGGCGCGCATCCTGCTGCTCTACTCCGGCCACCACCACCACAGCGCCGCGATCGCGTCGCCGTACATGCTAGCAGCGCCGGAGAGGGTGTTCGAGTGCAAGACCTGCAACCGCCAGTTCCCGTCCTTCCAGGCGCTCGGCGGGCACCGGGCCAGCCACAAGAAGCCGCGCCTGGCGGACAGCGCCGCCGAGCCGGCCAAGCCCAAGGTGCACGGGTGCTCCATCTGCGGGGTTGAGTTCGCCGTCGGGCAGGCGCTCGGCGGCCACATGCGCCGCCACCGCGCCGTCATGGCGGACGGCCTCGGGCTTGACCTCAGCCTCGGCCTCGGGCCCAAGGACGACGGCAAGAAGACCGCGTCGGCCGAGCTGGTGCTCAACCTGAACGTGCCGGCGCCGGAGGAGAAGCCGGATCGCGCCAAAGTGGGGCTCGCCGTGGAGTTCCCCATGGTGGTTGACTTCCCACGTTAAGACCAACACAAGAGATGTTACGTCTCTATACAAGTTTTGGAGTCTAATATTTGCATTGCGCTGCCCGAGAAGTCAACCCTTAGAACATTAGAAATACTGAATACATACTTTTCTAAAAATGTATTCGGCACTTCCTAATGTCTCAGGGGCTCTATATTTACATGGTTTGACTTTTCGCGGTATTTGTAACAGACTATTTTTCTCTTTTTTTTCCCTTCAAGGGGCAACATATACAATATTTTCTCGTTAATTTTGAGCGGATTCCTATTTCTTTTTCAGTTTTGAGTCTCATGCTTCGTTTATTTTACCTTTGGGGGGGTTGTGATACTCATCCTTAACCTTGCGGCTTATCCACTATGAATGTGACCTCTACAATGACGAGAGTATTCTACGAGTTCCATTCCTAATAGCATGACGTGTTTTTGAAAAAAAAAACTCCTGTGGGCAAAGTCTGCATGGCAAAACACAAGCTCTATCGTTTTTCTGCTGAAAACGTTAACGATACTTCGAGACGTCGATGCAAGAGAATTGTATTTTTTTTTCAAACAAAAGAAAAAAGAGTACTAACTTGGGCCCTGGCTATCTCAAAAAATGTCCTGGCCAAGATGCTTACTGGACCATATACAAAGTAGTTTGTGCTTCTGTTCCGTCCACACAACATACGGTATAGGGCCCAAGAGAAAGCCCATGAAAATTTCTCTCACCCGAGCTATCTCAGGCCCAACCCGAAGGAGGAGGAGCTCAGATTCGCACGCTCTAAAGCAAAAATATCTCTCTGGCTCGATCTCATCCTCCTATCGTCGCCATCCAGGCATCCACTCCCATCGAGTCCGCGTCGTGTCATCTATCTGCAGTTCCGTGTCCACACAAGCCCACCCAAGTACCCAACCCAAGCAAAACCCTACTCCGCCGCCCATGGCCTCGCCGCCGCCGCCTCATCGCCCCTCCGCCGGCAGCGGCCGCGCCTCCTCCCCGGCGCCAGTGGATGAGCTCTTCCTCCAGAACCTGATGAGCCGCGTCCAGCTCCGCCCGCCCTTCACCGACACCAACTCCTTCCTCACCCAGGACCTCGATGACTTCCTCCTCAACGAGTTCGCGGCGCTCTCCGCGGAGGCTGGAGCCTCCGATGACGATGAAGAGGACGAGGACGGTGGCCTCTCCGACGGGGAGGTCTCGGGGGAGGCGAGGCGGCGCCGGATGCTGGCGAGGGAGGAGGCCAAGCTGGAGAAGGAGATCGTCCGGCGGGTGCTCGCTGGGGAAGCGGAGGAGGCGCTCAAGGCCAACTCGGGCCAGTCCGTGGCCGTCGGCGACCACCATGTGTGCGTCGGCTTCCACGACGAGCCCGGCGGGGAGTACCGCGTCTGGGAGTGGCACGGCCACGTCATGCTCTTCGACGACGAGGACGGCTACTCCGCCGAGTACATCTACGGCAACCACTTCGAGCCACTCGCCATCGCCACGGCCAGGGCGAAGAAGAAGGAGAAGGAGAAGAGGGAAAAGGACCTGAGCTTGGGCCTTCGGGATTTAATCGTGGGCGATGGGGACGCTGGCAATGGCTCCGAGGAGAATGGCAATGGCAGAGGGCCCAGGGTGGTGCGCAGGAACGTCGTCAATGCCCCCGCGGCGCCTGCAAGGTAATGCCTTTCTAGCGCTTGCAGCGAGCCAGCGAGCGGGTGGAAGCAATGCATCAATCCGAGAGGCAGAAGCAATAAAGTTTGGCCTTTTTTCTCTGATGGTTGTTTAAGCAGTCTCTTTTGATATGATGAGAAATGCTCTATACTTTGCTTCTGGCATGATATATACAGTGTACCCACTTGGTTTTGAGATGGGATATTTATTCAATACTTAACGTATATTCTGCTTCTTGAGTTAAATGTGTCTCACTCTTTTGCTGCTTGTCTGAACTTATGCTTGTTCTAGATCATTTTGTTTTGATACAAATTGGAGATGATACATATACCTGTGATAACTACTTGTCAATTTGTTTTCATACTACGCATCCTGTACTGGAACTTGTATACCTATTGTTAGGGGTGGAATCATAGTGGTTTAGCACCTCCCTGATTATGTCTTAAGTCTCTAAGTTGAGTAAGTGGCACATTTAAAATGACTTCTCTTGGAGGTAATATGTATGTATTCATGGGGGAGAAGGCAAAGAGATCAAACATCACTTAGGTGAAGCATTGTATAATTGTTGTGTACTTTGGTGTGATGATCTTCTCTGGCGTCGTCTTGCCCCAAACCGGTGACTCCTCTGGCGAGGCCGAGGCCAACGTTGTATTTGCCCGAGTGCAGGAAATGGCCGCCTCAGCCATGGAGGGTGGAGAGAGAGTAGGCGTAGAGTCCCTAGTCTGCCTCCATAAGCGTGTGTTGGAAAGCAAGGCGAATTCCTATTTTAGTAAAGCAATTAATTATGTAGTGTGGCACATTTCCTATTTGAATTGAGGAGCACTGTTGTGAATTCTGGAGAGTTAAAATCAAATGAGTATGGTTTTTACCTACCACATAGATGATTCCTGATTCTTCTAGGAGTAATAGCCAAATGTAAGCTTTCTAGGCAGATGATTGATTATTCGAATCATGACATTTGAGTCCATTTGACCTTTTCTACTTTCACCTTATGTGCATAAAATAGAGCTTTTCAGTAGGTTAAGCCCAAAGTGGTTGAGTTGATACAACAATCACTATAGTCAATGTGGGGCATGTATCCCCTGTCATTTAGCACTGTTGGATCACTTGCAACCTTAATTGTGATTGGTAGTTTTAAATAAGTGAGACCGCAATAGCACTTCTTTTGTCCTGTGATGAATCTATCTTTGTGATGATCACAAACCGAGTCAAAGTTGTTTTACATTCTGTTATCTTGCGCCATGACTTTAAACAACAGGCACTGTGACTCTATCAGCAGGAACTATTCTAGATAACAAAGACGGCATGGGGTGAAGACAAGATCTGCCTAAACTAGCCATAAAGCATCTAACAAATCAAACCATGATCGTCATATGAACAAATATCTTAATTAAATCTGGCATTGAAATTGGAGGGCTAGAACTCTTTTATTCCAGTAACCTCATTCTTTCTTTTTTGCCGTATTTACCACTATGGTTGAAATGGAGAAAATTGATATTATGCCACTCCTTTGGAGTGGCTTCGATAAAATGCCACTCTCTAGATGGTAATTGTTAAAATGTCATCCAATACATGATTAGCTCTATGATTTGCCATTTTAGGGGTTTTAGCCATTTCTTTTTCATTTTTTATTTTTTCCCCAAAATTGCATAGGAAATATCCATAATACCCTCCTTTTAGCCATTTGAAAACTATACCGATAATCTGTCTGTTCGCTGAACAAGAAGATGCCAAGATGGTGTGCATGCATGCCTGGTTGGTGGTGGCCTGGATAACGCCGATGGGAGGGTGACGACAAAGGCGAGCGCGAAGGCAAACAGCATCCCCCACCACGGCAGCTGCACCTGCTCCTTCCAGATGACGGACATGAGCAGCGACACCACCACGCTGCCCAGCAGCAGTACCAGGAACCACCACTGCGGCACCTGCCTGTACCTCTGCATCAGCTTCGCGTGCACGTCCGTCTTCACCGAGCTCATCGCCGACCTGCTCTGCCTCCACATGTCGGCGCCGTGGAAGAGCAGGACGTGGACGATGGTGGCCGTGAACCGCAGGAACCCAGAACCGATGGAGATGGCGAAGAGCGGGCTGAGGTAGAGCTTCCCGTAGCTCTCATAGGCGGCGACGTTGAGGTCGAAGTCCCTGGTGAGCACCTTGGTGGTGTCGTACTTCTGGCCGGCGTGCGTGAAGAGCTGGTTGGAGAAGATGGGGAACCTGCGGGCGTCGAACGTGTTGAACCTCCAGTAGCAGAGCGGGACGATGACGTAGATGAACATGACGAAGTCGGCGGCCGTGTTGGCGATGGACGCCCACGGCGTCACCAGCGGGCTGCCGTGGTACACCGAGATGCCGGCCCAGTCGAGCGTGAAGACGCCGAGGCCGTGGTACCCGGAGCCGACCTGCTGCGCCGTGATGCTGTGTTAAAAGGAGGGTATTATGGATATTTCCTATGCAATTTTGGGGAAAAAAATAAAAAAGAAATGGCTAAAACCCCTAAAATGGCAAATCATAGAGCTAATCATGTATTGAATGGCATTTTAACAATTGACATCTAGAGAGTGACATTTTATCGAAGTCACTCCAAAGGAGTGGTATAATATCAATTTTCTTGGTTGAAATGCCAGGCATCGATTTCTTGGCTCCTTGCATCTGTTTTTTGAGTTTGCATACCATGAAGGATCTTTTCTTATTACGAGTGAGTTCTTTTTAGTTGATAGTTTATGGTTGTGATGATAACTTTTAACGTGAGTGTTTGTGCGAACGAATTGAATGTTGATAAGTTGCTTCGAAAATATTGTCCCGATAAGTCATTTAAAAAGATAACAAAGAAATCGTCCAATTTTTTGTTTATTTATTCAGAGAAAACTATAAACTATTGTGCTGAAAAAAAAAGGGTCTATCACTGTGCGTTTGTTCAGAACAGCGTGATGTCTGTACACACGCCATTACGCTCAGGAAACGCTGAATTAGGAATCTGGTCGAGTTGGGGAAAAAAACTACATTTGACATTGTAGTCGACTGTGAAACAATTAGTCGGCCGTCTGAACAGAATATCCATTGAAAGAGCATTCATGCTCGTAGCCGATACGCGTGTCTGGTTAATAACATGCGGTGGTTTTTTCCTTGCCGAAGAAACGTGTAAGTTACTGGATGAGATTTTTTTTTCTATGGTTTATAGTTATAGTTTATGATTTTTAGTTATAGTATAAGTGCTTATGTAATACTGATAAGCTTTTTTAAAAAAACTATTTCAATAATCTGCTTTAAAATAGCGACAAAAATATTATTTTACTTATTTATTTAAAAAAGTTATAAAGCATATACTATGAGCCATGAGGTAACAAGAACTATACCATTCTCTTTAGATTGCAACAAACGTACGCTTTGAGTTCGTGTCGAAAGAGGTTATCTCTATGCTACGCCTATGAGCTATGATCAGCCATCTTGGCACATCATGAGCTGTGATGTCTCGTGAAATATAGGTCACATCCATATTGAGAGAAAATATAAATCAATATGAACATTTAGCTTCTAGAAGCAGTTCCTTCACTCTTTTCATTCCCATCTCACTCTAAGGATAAGTGAGGGGTCACCAGCACTTGATGTACCACATTTCTCTTGTTCTCGTCTTGTGCACATATCTCTGCCTCATTTTTTGCAATAACTTATCCCCTTCTTCTAAAAGATAATTCTTTTATTCACTACTATTTATTTTTAACTAAAGCTATTAGCCACAACTAAAAAGTTATTAGCAGAAGCCAGAACAATGCCCTCAAAGCCGATGCATTGATTCGATGCAGCTTAAACAATCGGCCGGCCTCAACGGACTGCTTGGTCGTAGGTGTTTGGTTCATCTGCTTTTTAAACATTGTGCTTGAGTACGTAGTTGAGCTGATCCTTACAGGATAAAGAAACCCTGGGGGGCAGTGGCAGATTTGCAAGAGGTCAAAGGTATTTAGTTAAATATCTAAATTTTTTTATAAAATACCAAGTATATAATAGATATATTAGATATATATATAATGTTAGTTAGGTTAAAACTATATTTTATATCTGCAAATAAATTTAGCCCGAACTTCTCGTATCTCATGTGCAGCTCATGTAATACATTAGACCCTTTTTTTTTCCTACCTCAGCCCTCCTCATATAGGCTCAAAGAAGTAACAATACAAACAAAACCCTAACCTTTATTCTCTTTCTTATCTTGTGATTGTCTGTGTGGGAGGCGGCTCCGGCCTTTGAGTGGCGAGCGGGCGGAGGTGCAGGCTGCGGAGACGAGTGACGACCAGTGAACGCGGACTGCGTAGGCGAGCAATGGCCAGCGGATGCGGACTGCGTAGGCAAGTGACGGCCAGCGGACGCGGACTGCTTAGGCGAGCGACGGCTGGTGGACGTGGCGCCATGAGCCCATGACGTGACGGCAATCATGCATGAGGCGGTGGGGGTGCAATGTGAGCGTATGGTAGCATGGAAAAGCAGAGAGGTGTTGCGGGCAAGCGAGCGGTGGCACGGCGAACACGGAGGTGGGGAGTGGCCGACGGGAAGAGAGCAGCGCGGTAACCGAGAGTGAGCGTGACATCGGGAAGTGATCAACATCTCTAAACTTATCATCATCGTCATCTTTCCAAAATCTAGGTATGCTCCGCCCCACTCCACTTATTTTCTTTTTTGCTCTACTTTGCTCTGTTCTGGCTCCGGTTCTTTCTGGAGCTTAGCATTTGCTTTCTTCGTTTTTTCTAATAGATGTTGTATAAACATACAATATTTTCCTTAGACAATGAGCAGTTAGTTGGACCCTTATTGCATTTATTTACATGCTAATTTGTGCTTTGTTTTGTTCTATAGAAGGAACATACAATTTTCTCTTAGATAGACGGTTCTTGCTAACGGGGAAATAAGCAAAAAAAGGCAGGATCAACAAGATATACAACTGTCATTAATCTTTATAATTTATTGTTTAATTCATGTCATTATACTTGCTTTATGTCGCCTATTTTCTTATAAGAAATCATTAATTTCTATAATCTATATATTTTTATAATATCTATATACACGTATCGTTGTATCGGTGTTTTAGGGAAAATGGTGTATTACGATATCGACATATTCGAATAACTTAATTTTGAAATCTAAATATTTATCCTAAAAATCTTCGAATACTAATCTCCGGTATTCAAACCGGTGTCCCGGCACTCGTCACCACGGCAAGAGAAGAGAGAGGCTAAGAGACACGATTCCAAGCCAAAAAACTTTTTCTAGCGCTACATGATGCTAGCACAGCCGGGCAGTGCAGTAGAATACTAATCTCCGTCCGTAGAAAATTCAGGGCAACCGCGCGTTTCTAGATCCAAAGTTGGTAAATTTTAATCGATAATTAGTTAAATAATCTCTACTATTATATAAAGAGGAGTTGGTAGTCGTCGGTCCATTCTCCTCTCCCCTCTCTGCAGTCATCCGATTTGATCTAAACTATTCGTCTCTCTCCTCTCTCTCCTAGGATACAACTGCCCACCCCCTCCACTTTCCCATCTCCTTGCGTCCACCCTTTTCTCTTTGTCGTTTGCTCTCTATGTGTAAAATTGGCCAGCAGTAAGTTCTGTTTTATCATTTTTATGACTCCGTTACAACGCATGAGTCTCTAACTAGTATATATTATATGGCACAAAAACGATACCGTTGAATTCATATTTAGAAACACTTTTCTTATGATGATGATTTTGTAGCTATAACCAAATTATAAACAAATTATTGCGAAAGAAATTAACGCCAAAGCTTAATTTTGGAGACGACAGCCAGTCAAACCGTGCCTTACATTTTTCTTAGGGGGGAGTAGCTCATCTCGCATTTGCAGCAGTGAATTAGTGATGAGACTATCAAACTATCTCTATCATGTACTAGTAGTAATCATATCTGCATGTAAGAAGTCAATACGAAGGATAGGGGGAAAATGAGAGGTTGAAACGGCCATGAACGGCCGGAGCTGAATTTATGTATTGAAACGGCAGGAAAGGAGAGGAAGGCAAAGCAAGCGACGCATGCATTTTAGTGCTACTTACGCCGGCAGACACACATGTAGCAGTAGTATTTAGCCACTGCTCTGGGCTACCTTCTCTTCTCTCGTGGTTTTGCATTGCTCTTGCGATCGAGCGAACGACTGCCTCCATGGGGTACTGATGAATCTTACGCTTTGATTTTTTCCCCCTTTTCTTTTGTCCACCTCTGCGTTGCTCTGATGCTGGAGGACGAAACGATGAGAACAAATTCAGTAGAACCTTGCTTCTCCTCCTCCTCCTCCTCCTCCTCCTCCTCCTCCTCCTCCTCCTCTCTCATGTGGTTTCTGAATCCTGTAGTTTTTCTGGGTGGTGAAAGATGGGAAGCCGTTGATTTCATGAATTGCTCACGATGTTCAAAACCATCTTTTACCCCGTGTCATGAATTTTCTATGCTCTGTAAGGTTTATCAACAGTTATGTTCAATTGCAGTGAAATGTGAGGCCTCTAATTCACAGCCAGAACTGTAGATTTCGACAAAATGTAAGCATTGGGTTTCAATTGTTACTAACTTAAAATAATTGCATTGAAGTAACTGAAGTTGTTCTCTTTGAGAAGGCTCGCCGCGGACTATGATATGTGCCATCACATGAGCTTCTCACCATCATTTCAGGGTCTTCAGTCACCAACGTTTTTTCCCACCCGCAGTTCAGAGAGCAATTTAGGTAACTCCTTTTATACTGCTTTTCTAGGGGTAATTGAATTCTTTTCTTTAGTTTTTTTTGTCCTAACTACTCGCCGATGAACTAGAAATAGAAGAGAGTTCGATCTACAACGGCGACGTCAGGCCTTCATTTGCGCAGTTCAGCTATGCCCAGCCAACTACTGCTACTGTAATTCTCTTTACCTTCTTGAAACCGTGGAGATGATCTCAAGCTACTGGCTGCTATTGCGATGTTTACGTTGTTCGGATTTTTTTTTCTGTCAGCATTTGGTGAAATGGACGGCAGCGGGGGAGCCAATGACTGGTGACGGCAGCAGCATTAGGGGCTCGAAGAGGCTGAAGACAAAAGCTCCAGCAACACCACAACGTCCACAGCACCGGCTGCAGTGCAGTGCAAAGCCAAGAAATCAGCCTATGAAGGTGAGGTTGAGTTTGTTTGCTTTGTGGAATGCCAATAGGATCGTGACTGATAGTACACTTCGATGCTTGATCAACTGAAAATAAACCCTTTGCACCGTAAGACGGCACACTGAGACTACTGATACAATTTGTGATTAGAACAGTTTTTGCAGTCTTCAGTGTTTGCTTTCGTTCATGATGACCTTGTATCACCTTACAGGCACCATGCAAGAGGAGACAGAAGCTGGGGGACAAGATCACAGCACTTCAGCAGCTAGTTTCTCCTTATGGCAAGGTTACTGCCAACCCTTTGGTTTTCTGCTCATACATGTCCATGCAGTAATATTCCCTGCTCGCAATTCTGAAAGTATTTCTGGATGTGATCCATATGCAGACGGATACCGCATCGGTGCTCCACGAAGCAGCCACTTGCATCAGGCACCTCCACGAGCAAATCCAGGTGATCAGACATTGCATCATTGAGATCAACTAGTAACTGAAGGATGCGCCATTCTCGCATGTTCAGATACAAACTGCAGTATCTTACAGCCTTTCCGTCTCTTCCTATCCTCTCCCTGCAGATTCTGACCGCTCCCTGCCCTGGAATAAGTTCCTCTGCGTCACAACAGGTATCCTATTATGCGAATGCATGATATGAATAGTAGCAGATTGACGATTCCTACAAGCTTGGTTTACTCTGCAAGATTTTCACACGGCATATTGCACATCCTGCGAGTTGCTGCATGCTGCATCCTTGTTTACACTGTGGGCTTGTGTGACAGGATACCGGAGAACAAGGCGCGACGGATCTGCGCCGACGAGGCCTCTGCCTAGCGCCACTGTCACCGGCCATCGTGAACCTCGTGTCCGAGGCGGTGCGCAGCCATCGTCACTCCGACATGGGAGAACGTTGGTTCGAACCGTTCGGTGCTTTGTAGCTAACTGAACAAAAGGCTACCATGGACCATGGTTCAGTTTATAGAAGTACGAGGCATGACTTGTTATCACCACGCCCTTCTGTTACAGTAGTAGAACTTGCACTTAGTACTAGTTCAATCGGCGCCTACGTCCACACGGTTAAAATGCAATACTCATATGTGAAAATTTACTGGAATGCTGGAGGCAATAAATTAAACAAGAGTCTTCTTCTATGTAATACTAGTATACCATAGCAAGTCCCTCTCCAGGTATAGTCCAAGAAAATACTACGGCAAGTATAAATGTGGTAGTATCTTTGTCTTTTTGTTTAAGTGTGCACCAGCAGAATAAAACCAGATAGAGGATTAGCTTGGAATCTTGGATTGAGATTAGCACATGGCATAGGCCAGCCTTTCCTCTCGTTCTGTTTATTAGGAGAATATGCACACGTCAATAGCATTTTGTGTTTGCTTCTTCTGTTTGATCTTACAGTGAGTTTTTATTTGTGGTGATCTTCTTCATTGCTAAATGAGGTCCTCTGCCTTTTGGATTATAGACTATGGTTTTTCTCTTCGACCAAATGGCTTTGATTTAGTCGGCACAATGTTTCCCTATCTACAAGCAATTTGAGCATGAACCAATTGGAAATGGAGAAAATCGGCTGTGCTTGGGACAAGAACAGAACAAACTAACAAATGCCTTCAGAATTTAGGACATAAACGTTTAACTCATTTAGGTTCTTTGAAATTACCAGGGAAGTTCTTTGCAATTGTGCAGAAGATCTTGTATGAAATTTCCTAAGAAAAATGTACTACAATTTATGTGTTTAGAATCTCTAGCATGCTGTTCTGGCTTAAATTAACAAGATGTAACATCCCAATTTTCTTTTCTCTGCAAAATTATTTTCAAACAATTATTTCAAAGAATTTGGGTTTTATTTGGAGTTCATGCAATTATCTAAATCCAAAATTCAAATCTCAAATTCCAATCGAATCTATCCATATTTCAATTCCGAATTCATTTTAAATTCAAATCCCCTCATTTGCTTCTAGGCCGAAGCACATTCTCTCTTCCCTAGGCCCAACCCATCTTCTCATTTCCCTCAATTTCTGCCTTTGCTTGCTGCTTTGCTCGACGCCCAGTACACCTGGCTAGTGGGCCGTGCTGGGTCGGCATGGCATGGGCCTAGTGGAGGCACGGCCCGTTTCGGCACGGCCTGTTACGGCCTGCCAAACAAATGAGCTGTGCCGTGCTGGCCTACAGGCTGTGTTCCGAGCCCAGGCATGGCCCACGGCCGTGCTGTGCCGGCACGGGCACGGTTAAGGCTTAACGGACCGTGCCGGCACGGTTAGGGCTGTAAACGAGCCGAGCTCGAGCGAGCTTGGCCTAGCAAGCTCGAGCTCGGTAGAAACTCGAGCCGAGCTCGAGCCGAGCCTAAGATCAACATCGAATTTTAAGCTAGGCTCGAGCTCGGCTCAGACAAAACTCGAGCTCGCTCGAGCCGAGCTCGTGTAGGCTCGGGCCTCGGTGCATACCTGCGGCTGCGGGCTGCGGCCTGGCCGGTTCCCGGTTGAGGAGGGGCGGCGCCGGCGGGGGAGGAGGGGCGCCGGGGGGAGGAGAGGCGCCGGCGGCGAGGAAGAGGAGGGGCGGCGGCGGGCCGGGTCGAGGAGAGGGGTGGCGGCAGGGGAGAGGAGGGGCGGCGGCGGGGGGGCGAGGAGAGGCGGCGGGGGGAGAGGAGGGGGACGGGGGGCGACGGGGGAGAGGAAGGGGACGAGGGCGGGAGAGGGGGGCGGCGGCGGGGTGGGAGGCGAGGAGCCGAGGGGAACGGGGGAGAGGAGGGAGGGGGACGGCCGGACGGGGAGGCGGCCGCGGGGCGAGGAGGGTCGGCAGCGGGGGGCGAGGAGGGGCGGCGGCGGGGGAGAGGAGTGAGGCGACGAGGGGGACGGGGGGTGGGGGGCAGCCGGCGGCGGGGGGCGAGGAGGGGCGGCGGCGGGGGAGAGGAGTGTGGCGGGGAGGAGGACGGGGGTGGGGGTGGGGGCGGCCGGCGACGAGGGTGACGAGGGGTGGCGGGGCGGGGCCACGGGGGGCGGCGAGGAGGGGCGGGGGGCAGGCGGAGCCGCGGAGGCCCGCGGGCGGCACTCGGCTGTGGCGTGTGGGGGGCGGCGTGGGAGATTGGGAGTGACCGCTGGGGGGCCTGGGGCTGGGGCCCGCCTGGGGTGGGTGAATTTGAGAGGAGAGGCGGGAGGGGTGGGGGGAATTGGGGAGGGGGTAAAAAAATCCTAAGCTCGTGAGCTATTCGAGCTCGGCTCGTTAAAGCTCGCGAGTTTAGGATGAAGCTCGAATTCGGCTCGTTTGGAGCTCGAGCCAAGCTCGAATCGAGTCTAAAGCGAGCCAAGCTCGAGCAGTTCGCGAGCCTCGAGCTTTTTTTACAGCCCTAGGCACGGTTGGCCCATTAAGTCGAAAAAAAGAAAAAATTTAGAAAACTATAAAAAATTAAGAAAATTTGTAGACGATTACCTAAAAATTATAGAAAATTATAGACATTGCTAATCATCAAGATGATTATTTTCAATGGCATAATGAGCTTTATTAACTTGTTAAATTACATGATATGGCTATCTCATTAAAAGCTTTACCAAGTAAAAACTCAATTTGAGAAAACTTTGGTAAAGAAAAAAAGAATACATCCTATAAAGCTCACTAGTGACTACATATGAAGAAAAGTATTGAAAATCCTATTCATTGCTATCTAGATATAAATTCTCAAAAGATTCTTCTAAGTTCCTATTCTTTGAAGTATGTTGGAGTCTTGATTCAGTTTGTTCCCAGTCAATCGTCCTCAGTAAGTTTAGGGTCTCTAACTGGATTCTACTAGAAGAGCTACAAGATTGATGACCTTGGGTGTGAAGGAAAACAGATAAGGTGCTCTTATATGACAATATATATTTAAGTATAAGGTATGTAGTGTTCCATCTAACAGGCATGTCTAAGCAAAATTTTCTAGGACGGACGTTTATTGCTACGCAAAAGCTCTTATATGCAGCTATTCGTTGGTTAGAATAATTAATATATGAAATTGCATCCCTAAAAGAATCAATACAAGCATTTAATCTTTTTAAACCAGATTTAATATAAGTCGCTTGGTTCATCTTGACTAGTCCCATCATGAGTGTCATATAAGAAGTTGTGAAGTTCATAATTTTTATTCATAGAGAGATCTACATCTGGTTCATCACTAGGAGTAGGTGTAGGTATAGCAGTACTCTTTGGGACATCAGCTGGTTCATCACTAGGAGTAGGTATAGATATAGTAGTACTCTTTAGGATATTAGATGCAGCAAAAGTATAGGCTTCATACATTTGCTTTACATTATTGATGAATTCTTCAAGTTCAACTTATAGAATATCTCATCATAAAACTTCCTCATGTAAAATTCTATAGTTTTTTTCTTGAACCTAGGATCAAGAAAGCTTGTTATAGTAAGAGCAATGTTTGACTTCTTCTAGTACTTTTCAAACTTAGCCCTAATAGATTTTGCCATCTCTGTAACAGTGGTATCAAAGCTAGCACACTAGTCAGAAATCAAAAGTTTAATCTCATAAAAACTTTGGTAAAACAAATTTGTTGTTGGATCTGTTTGTTAACCCTTCACGTTTTTATCTGGCACCTAGCAGAAGCTAGATCTGTTTGTCAACCCTTCACGTTTTTGTCTGGCACATAAAAGTTATGCCAAAAATACAATATTTATAACAAAGAAACAGTCGACAGTTAATTTTCATTGGCCTGCAGAGTTGCCACATGATCTCAAGAATAAGACATGATACTACTCTAGTCTAGCAGAGAAATTATAATTCTATAAACCAGCAATGAGAAAACAGTAGCCAAACCAGCAATGGAGTGATGGAGTTTTGAATTGCCATTTTATGTTGGAACATGTTTTTATTAAACACAGATCATAGGCTCACAGGTGAGGAGAAGGCTCTAAAAATTAGTTGATGAACTGTCTAAGGAACAACCTAAGCTTACCTATTGCATGTGATCTACTTCAATCTAATTATTGAGGCACTGTAAGGCAACAAATCGACGTGGAGCAAAGTCAGCAAACACAAGCTCAGATCTCATCATCTAAATATGGAAGAAAGCAATAGCGGCAGCAATAGGGGGCGTACTAGCTGCGGCGACAGAGGGCGGCGGTGACTAGGGCCCAAACTGGCTCGGTCTAAATGCCTTAATAGCTATTTGCGCTGTGATGACTGATGAGATGAGTACTCGTATATTTATAATCTTACCTCTAAAACAATGAAACCCTAAGTACAATCAATGCGTATTTTTGTCCTTTACAATAACCGCTTGATTTATTTGAAACCGATCAGTTAAGTTGTTCTAGTATAAACCGGCCGGTTTTTTGATCTGACAGTAGGAACGGTCTTTGGACCAAACCAAGCTGCTGCACACTCTGGTTTCGAGATTTCCCCGTTTAAGCTGCGGTCCGGTCCCATTTTAACTATGGCTGGCGCGCGGCTCACCCGCCACACCGCCAAATTCACCTGTTGGGCGGCGCCTGTTGCCGAAAACTCCTTCCCGTGGGCGGGAAAACGGAGGCCCAAAAATTTCCGGCTCCCATAATTTCCTCGCACCTGATTGGCCGAGCCCAACCTCCCACGGATTGACGGGCCCACCACCCATCCCCTCCGCACCGTTTAAATACCCGCTCCCTCCGCTCCTTTACCACCACCGCATCTCGCATTCTCAGTCTCCCAATCAGCAAATCTCGCAGCTCTTCTTCTTGCGTGCCTCCAGAAGCTTTCGCGGAAGCCATGGACGTTAGCGGTGCCGGAGCGGGCGGGAAGGTGAAGAAGGGGGCGGCCGGGAGGAAGGCTGGCGGGCCCAGGAAGAAGTCGGTGTCGCGCTCCGTGAAGGCCGGGCTCCAGTTCCCGGTCGGCCGCATAGGGCGCTACCTCAAGAAGGGCCGCTACGCCCAGCGCGTCGGTACCGGCGCCCCCGTCTACCTCGCCGCCGTCCTCGAGTACCTCGCCGCAGAGGTACGCTCTCGTCTCCAGTACCAGATTCCACGAAGTTTCCTTGTTCTCTGATCTCAGTCCCGATAGTGTCCTGATGCGGTGTTGGTTTTGCGATCAGGTGCTGGAGCTGGCAGGGAACGCGGCGAGGGACAACAAGAAGAACCGGATCATCCCGAGGCACGTGCTGCTGGCGATCAGGAACGACGAGGAGCTGGGGAAACTCCTGGCCGGCGTCACAATCGCGCACGGCGGCGTGCTGCCCAACATCAACCCGGTGCTGCTGCCCAAGAAGGCGGCGGAGAAGGCAGCCAGCGGAGCCGCCAAGGAGGCCAAGTCACCCAAGAAGGGCGCCAAGTCCCCCAAGAAAGCGTAGAGAGATGTTTACATGTTTCTAGATTTGTAGATGGGGTGGATGCGCTCAGAAGAATAGACTTGGTCTAGTGGTGTCGTTGTAGCCTGTGTGATCTGTGCTTTTCAATGGAAGAAGAATGTCAGAAATGACTTAGAATTACTTACTAAATGAGTGCTTGATGTCTCGTTTGTTCTTGCTTTGATGTGTTGCCGTGCAGATTTGCCATTTGGGGGTTTGGATTTGCCGGTCTCGTTTGAATTTTGGCGTAGGGGCTTTTGCGAGTAATTGAAAAGGTTCTGAAAATTTGGGGCAAAAGAAAGATCTTGATCTACTACTACGGACTTCCTGTTTGGAATTTCCTATCTGTTAATTCGCTTGAATTCACTTTGTGTTCCAATTCTTTTTCTTCGGATTGTCCGAGGACAGAGAAGAGCTTTATGAATCCATTGGAATGTTCATGTGTAGAGATTTAGCCATGCTCCAATTGGTTATAAGCTATGGCTTTTGTCATTTTTTTCTATTGTTGTGGCTGTTGGCTCATAAGTAAGTAAATTTGAAAATGAAAAATATTATATTATGGCAAACAATGCAAATGAATAAGAGGAAAAAGGAAAAACAAAAAAGCACAAAAAAAGACAATTAAGAAGCCATAAGTAGAAACTGTTTAGAGCGATTATATCTATATAATCTTTATCAATGTTTTAACTATCCTCTCAAATTTTGATGGAATTGACTTATCTAATGCAGTTTCTAGTAAATGGCCTAATCGATGGTGGGCAGCATGGTGTGGCAACAGATCGATATAGTGAAATTTCACAACTTCAAATGTTGAACAGGTCAGAATCACAAAACAAGCTAGTTCAAACCAATCTACCAGAAAAGGTTCCCACGATACAATAACCCCTGGCACAGGCTTCAAGTGATTAAACTAGAAAATGCTTTATATGTAAAAGGACACCTACTCACGGACTCACACATAAAATATGTATTATATGTTTATCTTCAATTCTGTTGAAAACAACCATACAATATACGGGTTTTTAGAATCATGAGTTTATTACAAATGTTGAACCCAAATTTTATCGATCTGATATCCTCTGTGATTTCACCGTACTATTTTCTGGATCAGTAGATAGTATTCACATATACATTACTGTATACCAAATACATATCATGCGAAAACGTAGATAATATAGTAATAACTTACACTACTACCGAGAAGGTCATTACAAACGGTTTGTAACCATCATCAGAGACGGTTTTTGAACTGTCTGATTTATTGCGTCAGTGATAACAGGAGGTTATCACAGATGGCTCCAAATTGTCTGTGATAAGTCACAACACAGACGGTTTTATTTAAAAACTGTCTGTGACATCCAACATATCACAAACGGCTAATACAAAAAACCATATATGATAGTTATGTGTCACAGACGGTTTTATGTTTTAAACTGTAGAATCGAATACTATAATCAGAGGGGGTGAATGATTGCCTCCGCTTTTTACAATCTCCTGGTGGCCGATGAAGATTTCGACTGCTCGATCGATTGCTCAGTGTTCGACCGCTCGCTCGGTTTTGATTTTTGACCGGTTTGTACGTACTCAAAATCTTCAACACCAGAAACAGAACCTCTCGAATACCTTTGCGCATCACCGTACAATTCAATCCACCTGCAATCACTAGCATTCTTCAAGCAAATCTCGAACCAGATTGATTCAATACGATCTTTATTGCTGGACTTTCGTGAATTTACACAGTGCCCTTACAAGCACCCCTAAAAGCCCTAGCTAGAAACTAAAACCTCTTCTCCAGTCTCTCTAACAAAAACCTTCCAAATAGCCTTGCATTAACCCTTAGCTTCTGCCTGCTTTAATAGGCTAACATCCCAAACATGTCCTCATCAAACATGGACACGAAATCTTATCTCTTTCGAAAATCAAGGGACACGAAACACTTCCAAATATGGGTTTTCCATAATCTCTAAACCTTCCAAGTTATGGACTCTATCCATTTCGAAATTCATGGGAACCGAAACCCTTCCAAACATGGGTTTTCCATAATCTCTAAGCCTTCCAAGTTACGGACTTTATAACTCTTTCAATCTCATCACGTGTTGAAGCCTCTAGGACTGCGCCTTCATAGCTTCTCCATGCATCAACCACCTTTGATCTCCACGTGCTCTAGTGTAAGCCCAACCATCGCGTGACATCCTAGACCACCTGGACATCAGATTTTCCAATTTTAGTCCCGGTCCTCGTCGTCACCGACCATGATTGTCTTCACGCCCAACCTGTATATGCAAAGACCAAAGAGCGTTTTCCTCGGCACAAGTTCTTCCCAACTTGAAAGACATCAGTCCGCACACGCAAATCATACCCTTATCCATCAATAAACACAAACTAGATCATCCACGATCTCAATATCCAACCTTTCTAGAAATCAGTCTAAGACCACTTAGAAAGACCGGTCTGATCGCCATGCACATGCCAGTCAAGCCGGTCAGATAGCTGGCCCAATAAGTACTCAAAAACCATGAGTACTCAGAGTACTTGAACATCACTAGAATTGAAGCATTCGAAGTCTACGAGTACCGATCGTAAAAACGTACGACTACCGAACATGAGGTCTAGAACAACAGATTGTGAAGCCTACGAGTACGACAATAGATCGCGAAGTCTACGACTATCAACGAACAAAGTCTTCGACTACTGATCATAAAGTCTTTGACTACCGAGCAGCAAAGTCTTCGACTACCGATCAGCAAAGTCTACGACTACCGAGTACCGACCAGGTACTATAGATATAACCATAGACTAGTTCACTCTCGCTGATGACCAGTTTACTATTTCTTACAACCAGTTCTCTGATCGAAGTCAACGGTCTGTAGTCGTTCTGCTGTGCTCGACATGTCGTGATCGTTCTTCCGTGGTTGAAATGCTATGGTCAATTTGTTTGGTGTGGTCAATTTATCATAGTCGATATGTTGTGGTCGTTCTGCCATGGTCAAAATGTCGTGGTCGATTTGCCGCGGTCATTTAGATGTGGTCGTTCTGCCGTAGTCGAAATGCCATAGTCGTTATGCTATGGTCGAAATGCCGTGGTTGACACCTGCTAATCAGAGATGCTATCCTAAATACTCTGACAATAATACAATAATAACATGTCAACCAAAACTTTCATAAATGCAAATTTCAACACAATCCAAATGTTAATTATTCATCATCACTAAATTTATGACCTAACCACATGGTCTAACATAAACCATTTGTGATAGTCCTTTGTATAGCTATTTTTTTTGTTTTTCGGCTAGCCTCAGGAAATGGTAGCCATGCCATCTAAAAATAAGCAAGCAGAATATAGATAAGTGAATTTCAGTTGGAGTAGTAATTATTTAAAACACCATTCCAATGAGATGTTATAGCAATAATATATGCCAAGATGAGAAAAGGAGAGCCAATTATCCACAAATTCTTTTGCAAAGTTGTCAGGTTGCTCATGTTGGTATTTCTCAACTACAAGACGAACATTACACCACTGTATACCTAGGCTTCAAGGGGCATGAAGCAAATTATACACTCCAATGTGTAAAGTTTTATGAAGTAGGTCATGACTGGTGTCTCTTCCTCCTCATCATGTTGCGTGTTAGGCACGACGGCAAAGTACACCTAAGACATCAACCAAGCCCAACACACAACATGATGAGGAGGAAGAGGCAACGGTCATGACCTACTTCATAGAACCTGACATACTAGAGTCTGTGATTTGCTTCATACCCTTTGAAGCCTAAGTGTGCGGTGTTTTAATGTTTCTTTTGTAGTTGTTGAGAAATACCAACATGAGAAGTATGACTACTTTCCAGAAAAATTTGTGGATAATTGGCTCTGTTTTCTTATCTTGGCATATATTATTCCTATAAAATCTTATTGGAATAGTGTTTTAAAACAACTATTACTCCAACTAATATAGTTTTAGCTGTCAAGTGTGACATGTGATCTAACTTTGTCTCTAACTTATTTACATTGTGGGGGTGTGCAAGACTATATTAATGTTGACATGAAATATGTGAGCATCATTTATTTAAATCAAGAACTAGTAAGTTGTGAGTTGTGACTTTATATTGTCTAGTTTATTACCTCAATATCAAAAGATAAGTCATTCTATATGCCCATATATTTCATGGTAACACTAACATAGTCTTACATGCCCCACAATTCACTTTGAGTTGTAATTCACTTATCTGTCATTTATTTGTACTATGCTTGCTTGTTTGCGAAGGGCATGGTTAGCATTTTCTGATGCTAAGAACTAAAACAATGATACCGAGATAAATGTAAATCAATTCATAGCAACTCTATGTATTGCTTCAACAATTTATCCAAAGTATCATAAACTAGCACACAAAGATATTATGACAAGGATGCTTTGTGGGCAAAAACAAAGAACAGTTCAAATACCATGCCAATATGAGGTTTACATTAATCTGAATAGAAAATGCCATGCATCTTAGTGATGAGCTAATGTTTACCTATCAAACTGAGCTCAAACAAGATATATCGGTAGATGTCAGTGTCTACCTAAACCTAACAAACATGCACTTGTGACTTGTGACTTGATGCAATTGCACAGATTAGGCCATCTCATACACCATTGAAGAAAGAAGTCAACATTTAAAATAAAGCCATGAGGAAGAAGATGAGACCGAGGCTGGTGGAGATGGTGGTCGCCGTAGAGGAAGAAGAGACCAAGGACGATCCACTTGGCAACGGCTAATCGGAGTCGAGGAGGGAGGAGAGCGATGCTTAGTGGGGTGAGCGGTGGAGCACTGGAGGGAAGGAGCTGGGCAGCTGGTGGTGAAGAGGGGGAGGATGAAGAGGGGGAGGATTAGCTAGGTGCTAGGTGCTAGGATTTGGTGGAGGCGCAGTGGAGGTGCAGCGGCGGCGTCGGAGGTGGAGAAGGGGGAGTTGAGAAGGCACGTGGGTGTGTTGGAAAACTTAAGTGTGCGGTGCAGTAGTGAGTTAGGTTTTTACCACTGTATATATAGAAGAATATTATCACAGATGGTCTTTAAAAATAACCATATGTGATAAGTCGCAACACAAACAGTTAATACAAAAAACCATCTGTGGTGCTTACATATCACAAACGGCTTTTAAAAAATTGTTTGGAATTTTCCTATCTGTTAATTCACTTGAATTCACTTTGTGTTCCAATTTTTTTCTCGAGATTGTCTAGGGATAGAGAAGAGCTTTGTGAATCCATTGGAATGTTCATATGTAGAGAGATTTAGCTGTGCTCAATTGGTTTATAAGCCATGGCTTCTGGCATTTTTGCATTATAGCGGTTGTTAGTTTTTAAGTAATTAAATTTAAAAAGTAAAAAAAACATTATATCATTATGAACAACACAAAGGAATAGGGGGAAAGCGAAAGGCAAAAAAAAAAAGCACCAAAAAAGATGAAATTAATAAGCCAAAAGTTGAAGCTGTGTGGAGCGGGGCCTTAGGACTGTATGTATAAAATCTTTATCAATGTTTTAACTATCCTCTCAAATTTTGATGGAATTGACTTTGAGCGTATTGAGAACTTCTACATGCACTACCACTGGCTGAGGGCACAAATGGATTGACTCTAGATTTTTCATTTTTTTTTGGTGGTGGTGGTGGTGGGGGGTTGCCGTTCTTGTTTGAATTTCATGGAGATACTTGGGCGGCCAATCGAAAAAGTGTCCTTCAAATTGGTGCTATCATTGGGCCAAACATAAAGGCTGTTGATCTACTAAACCTTGACTCCGTAGCTGGGCTATCTTGGGTGCCTAATGAATCCATTTCTGTGTTCTTTATTGTCTGAAATTTCAGTTGATTACCAAATCCTATTCAGTAATCACCAGTTGAGCAATCAGCAGTTCAAGGCATGTGCTTGTCCAATGAAAGATGAGCTCTCAAGAATCAAGATAGAGGTTCACATCAAATTCCAATCCTAATAGCTTGATCAATAACATAGAACAGTAGAGCACAAGTGAGCATCCGGATCATCTAGCATTTCATACAACTAGTGCACATTACGCTTAAGTTCTAAATACACAAAAAAAGAGCAAAACAAATACAAAGCCAAGAATTCAAATTTGATTTCAAACACAAATTCGAATTTCTAAAATGGGAATTCAAATTCCAATTCTTGCTAGCTTACTCTTTATCTTCTCTATCTCCTTCCAGCTGGCCCCACATCCCTTCTTCTCTCTTGCCCCCATCTCTCTTGTCCTTTGTTTGGGCCTGCTTGACCCAAGCGCGCCATTCCCTCCCCCACTGACCTAGGCGCGTTGTTCCTGTGCCACCGACCTAGCGCCGGCCACGGCGACTGCACTTCACGCTGAGCTGGCCCAGCCTCGTTGTGCCCGCCGCACCGAATGGCTTTACAACATAGCATCGTGCCACCTAACCGTGCCATAGGGGCAGAACCAGCCCAAGCCTCGGGCTAGGCCAACTGCTCTTGGGCCAACTCTTGGGCTAACTCTATTTTTTTGTGATATTTCATGAATTTTGCATTGGCTTTAGTTGCCAGGCCTCGGGCTATAGCCCAGGTAGCCCGAGGCCTGGTTTCGCCACTGTCCGTGCCTGCTGCTTCCGCGCCCAGGTGCATCGTCCCCTGTTGAACAACAGTGAGCACTGCCCCATGCTGCTCCTCCCCCGCCTATTTAAAGCCCAGAGCACGCCTTGACTTCCCCCAGTGCCCCCTCCTCTTCCTCCTTCAAGCCAAGCTTAGCCGAGCCACTCCTATGCCTACGTCGACCGTCATTTCCCTCCCCTGTTCTGGCCGCTTTGCCGACCTTTTCCAAGAAATGCTCACGTCCAAATGTGTTCCCAAGTACCCTCTTGTCCCCCTCACGTCCAAATGTTCCTTTTGTAGTTGTTGAAAAATATCAACAATTACTACTTTGACTGATATTCACTTGTCTGTCATTTATCTGTATTTTGTTTACTTGTTTTCATATGGCATGATTAGCATTTCCTAAGGCTAGCTGAAAAACAAATTTTTTTTAAGCTATACAAAGAACTATCGCAAATGGTTTCTAACACAAAACCGTCTGTGATATATAACCATCACAGACGGTTTTTTGTATTAGCCGTCTATGATATGTTGGATGTCACAGACGGTTTTTGAATAAAACCTTCTATGTTATGACTTATCACAGATAGTTTGGGAACCGTCTGTGATAACCACCTGTTATCATTGACGCAATAAATCATACAGTTCAGAAACCATCTTTGATGATGGTTATAAACCATCTGTGATAAGCTTCTCCATAGTCCATAGTAGTGTAAGTTATTAATGTATTATCTATACTTCTGTATGATATATATTTGGTATACAGTACTGTATTTGTGAGCACTGTTTACTGATCCAGAGAATAATACGATAGAATCACAGAGGATTTTGGATCGTTAAAATCTGGGTCCGACAAGTTTGATGCAGACCGGCTTGATATCTCCATTGGAGTTATTCCGCTACTGAAAAATGGCCAGCCGCTCCCTTCTGACAGGTTAACGAAACCTTGACTGCATATAAATCTAAAATTACTTGTTTGAATCACTCTGAGGGTTTATAATTACACGGAATATCTCTTACTACTAAAAGCTAAATGCCAACTCTTTTTCTCAGATCTGCGGCTAGCAAGTATCTCAAAGACGCTGGAGACACCTGTGGTACAGTGAACATCGATGTATCAGTTGGTAAGCTTTCAACTTCTTTGTTGCACAATTCAAACCGTAGTATGTCCTGGAGAGCATTATGATGTTTATTTCAGGTTGCATCTGAACCATGTTAAGATGCTGTTGCTGCATTTGATTGGCGGTGCACTTTCCCTAATTATCGATTTCCTGGTTGATACTGAAGTTACTATAGTGCTCAGGCAGACTAAACCGGCATCTTGAGTTGAATAAACATTGAATAAATGCTAGTACAGACATACGTATGTGCTAGGGAATCTAAGATAACACATTTACCCTGTTGGTGTTCTTACCTGAACAGTCAAACGCTCCAATTGTCCTTAATTCCTTATATTTTATGAAATTACGAGATTGTCATTAACTCATTATCATGCATGTCCATTAATTTTGACTTGACAGGGAGTGGCGGAGGAAGTGGAAAAGCGTGGGGCTGTGATATGGGCATCTCCAATGGTCTGAGTCAGCTAGCTATATGCATGTACACATCAGCATATATCCTATGTGGAGGAAAGAGAGTATGCAAAACAAATCGAGCCAGCTCTTCCTTAAGCACTAGTCTATAACGCCAAACGAGGCAGCCTCTATAAATTCTGTGTGTGCATGTAAGCATCAAATAACTATCCTTATAGATAGTTCTTTAGAATGCTATCTTTAATGTGTACTATATAAATGATGTGGAAGTCTTATAGTTAGTTGCTAGCTATAACCATTGGAGATGAGCTAGCTCTAAGCATATTATTTCATATTTTAATAGAAGAGAGAGAAAAGCTATCTCTTAATCAAGAGCTAGTCTCATACACACATTCCAAGATTATGTGAGAGTGTCATGTGAGGCTATTTATGTTATGAGTTATGTGCTAAAAGTTAGTACTATTGGAGAAGTTGTCTTAGAGCTAGTAACTAGCTCATACTGTTGGAGATGCTCTAAATAATATAAATTTCACGTCGTGTATTCAGCATTTATTTCAACATACTTAGAGCAAGTTTAATAGAAGAGGTGGCTGCCACCTCTAGGGCTAGCCACATAAGCAAAAAGAGTACAAGTGGCTCATGTGAAGGTAGCTAGTACAACAAGTTGAGTAGAGGTTACCTCTACTAAAGCACTCAAACATTTAATACTTGCATAAATATATCAGGGGTCACCTCTTGCATGAGAGGCAGCTTGCCTCTCTCTCCTCGTATGATGTGCTAGAGGTCACCTCTTGCATGAGGGGCAGCTTGCCTCTCTCTCCTCTTTTCTCTCTCTTCCACTTAGGATTGTGTTGACATGGATTTTGTTAGAGGCGACTAATAGCCAAGCTAGTCAGCATTTTTGCTGATGTGGAGGAGAGAAGAGAGGAGAGAGATGAGAGCTTGGCTCTCATGCAAGCAGCTGGCACGGGAGGCCTATGCAGTGGTGGGCCTAGATAATAAATGTATGTGAGGAGGAATAGGAAAGAGAATGTGAGACATGGTACCACATAATAATAAAAAAACTTTTTGTAGATAAATTATTGTATAACTTGGCTCTTATAACTTGACTTATAGTCAAACACTTGGCTCTATTATTGGACTTGCTCTAAGTCACTATTGGAGATGCTCTTAGGAAGAAGTGAAGAACTATCTTCATTGGTTGCAATGCTCGTCAGATGCAACTACATTTCTGATGGCTATATATTGTATTGAAAAGATAGCTTTGTTGTACCAATAGGTTGAACATTTATTCATTGGAATAAGCTCCTAATATCCTAGAAAGCGTGTGTGAAAATTTTCAAGTGATTTGCACCAATTGATCAAAAGTTATATGGTTCTTTATGTTCGAAATCGTGCTGATTTTCTACTCTGTCCTGAGGGAGCAGTCACACCCCCCTGAGAGTGGTCATACTGCATAAGGCCAGTCAGAGTGTTAGACTACCCTTTGCACTCCGATCTGACCATCTAGACACGGCCTGATCCATTTGGTTCGTTTTTTAGATGTCTTTATAAGTGGTTAAGCTTTGTTCTTCATATCTTCTTATAGCTTTTGGAGCGCGAGAACCATGGTCTACTCTTTTGAAGAAAAGATTCGCAGAAGGCACTAATTGTGTTGGCTCATACTCACTCCACTCTAATTGACGTTCCCAATCATACACAACCAAACTGACACCTCGCTGCAAAGAAATATCGTACTAGGTGTAACGCCCCCGTTTCCAGGGGCGCCTGCGGACACAGCATTCCGCAACTATTCACGCATGAACAGTTATGAAACGTTGCGCAAGAGTGTACCATCACATGCTTACAACAAAAGTCCAGCATATATTTCACATAAGGTTTAACAACCCAGTTTTACGGCAGCGGGGCGTGCAAGCCCAAAGTATATTTACATCACAAAAGCTCCAAGAACGCTTGAGCGCGGCGGAGACCTAAAGGCACGGGTCCTCATCGAACAAGATCTCCTCAGGGGCTTCCTCAACGGGGAGACTTTCACCAACGTCTTGATCTTCTGGAGGGGATTAGCAAGCCGTGAGCTAACCAGCTCAGCAAGTCACAACGGGAAACCCTAACTTAGCTACTTGCACTGAACAACAAGGAGGGGAGTATACTTGTTTTATTAACTTTGAGTGGATGCAGTTTTACTTGCAAACGTCTTCAAAAACTCAAAAGAGTACAACTACTCCTTAAGATTAAGGGGTTTTCATAAAAAGTGAGTTAACCAACTAGTTCCAGTTAAACACTTGTAAACACTACTTGAGCTTTGCAGCTGAAATCACCCAAGTGACACAGCTCCATTAACTGGGAGCACGGCGTATTCGAATACCATTTATTTGACTCTCCAGAGTTGCTCAACATTACCCACATGCACCCTTAACCCTCATGACTGAGTTAAGGAACTGGGTCTTTTCGCTACTCAACCCTTGATATACACTCCACCCGATAGGTGCGGAATCCACACATCCTCGGGTATCCGTTGGCCACCACGGAACGTCGGGCCCGAGTTGAGGGGAGCTATCGTTGTCTTAGTCTAGATTCACCATCTATACCAACTCCCAATGTAGGGCTTCACTTAGGTTGAGCAGATACTAAACCAGGGTTGACAAGTCAACACCTGTGGTTGAGCGGACACTATGACATTTGCTCGGCACAAGGGTCTAGTCTTTATATTTTCACGAGGTCCGCGACCTCCAACCAAGGGTAAGCGGTGGGAGTAGACCGACTCGCGGTTTCCCACAACACCCTTACCCTAACATGTGCACGCCGGCACTACCACCCTAGGGTACGGTGTCCCATACCACCCTACCCTAGCTCTAGGTTTTGAAATCTACCGGTCCACGACCACAACCGTAGTAGTGTAAAGACTTTACATGTGATATAGATAGCCTACATGTAATCATACTACTTTTTAAGGTAATTCTAGGGTTACAAGGGTGGGGTCACAAGTTTAACAGGGCATTTATCGGTGGTAGGTTTATCTACATAACAAGTCATTCTAAACATTTCATTTTACTTTAAACTAGCATAATATCGTAATTAAATAACATGGGATACAACATGATCAAGGTTTTGCGACTTGCCGTGAATCTGGACGATCTCGGCGATCTCGAACGTAGAACCTCCCTGATCCTGGGTCTGCACCGAAGCTTCCGAAATCTCCGAAACTAGCGTAAACACATAAAATAACATAAGTCCGGCTTGAGCCTAATCAAGCGAGTAAAAATAATCTATTAAAAAGGAGTAAAATGCAAAAATCCTCAAATGGGAATTTTTTAGAATTTTTCTGGGATGATTTTGGGAAATGGAGGTCAAAATGGGTTCAGGACATTAAATGGAGCAAAATGGTGAAATTTGGAAATTTTTGGGATTTTCTATGAATTTCTAGGATTTATTTGGATTTTTCTGGATTTTAGAAAAGATTAAATCACTAGAAATTCGGAATGAACAGTAAAAGGCTGGCCCGGGGCTACAATGCAGCCCGCCCGGGAATTCAAGCCGCGCGGCCGAATGGCCTGTGCGGTCCACGTGGCCCACGCACGGCGCGTGTGCAACGCGGCTGAGCAGGCCGAGGTGCGTCCCACTCGCGCGGCGCGCTCTCCGGGTCGGGATGACGGACGCGTGGCGCTGGCGGACGGTGTGGATGGGAAAGAGTGAGCGGGAGGGATGCGGTGGGGTTAGATCGATCGGACGGTTGCGAGGAGAAGTGGATCGTGCGGCTGAGGTTATATGGCAGCGAAGGGGGAAGACGGTGAGGATGCGGCCACGTCGTCGTCTTCTTCCTCTCACCGCGCGCGCGCAACAGAGAGGCGGAGATAAAAGCTTCTCCGCTCTCCGGCGACGGCGAGGTCCCCGGCGGCCAGGGAGCGCACTAGGGGACGGGTTTCAGTGAGGGGAACCCATTTCTGGGGTTTGGGGCCCACGGGAATGACCGGCGGCGGCGCTTGACCAGAGAGAAGGTGGCGACGACTTTCGGTCACCAGAGGCCAACGGTGGCGATCCGGGCAAATCGGCTGGGGTAGGAGCATCTCTGGGGCGAGGGGAACTCAATGGTGGCAGTTGGGTGAGCTGGGAAGCTCTCTGGCTAGTTGGCCACGGCGACCCCCTTTCGGCCGACGGCGAGCTTCGCCGCCCGGGCAGGGTAGTGGCGCTCTCGGCCGGCGGGGTCCACCATCGGGTTCAGGAGGTAGAAGAGAGTGAGTTAGCGAACGGAATTGGATTTTAATCAAATGGGGAAGTAGTTAAGCTCGGGAGTTCACCGGCGGCAGAGGAGCTAATCGTCGGCGATGCAGGGGCTCCGAACTCGATCGGACGCTCGAGGAGTGTCTTGGAAGCTAGGGGAATACAATGCCGGCCTTGGTGGAGCTTATAAAGGGAGGAAACAAGCTGGCATCGGAGAGGCGGTTCGGGGGAGTTTATGGCGCGGTGTGGGCAGGGTCACAGCGTCGCTGGCGTCCTGGGGAAGCCGCGGGAGTGGGGGAACTGTCGAATCCGAGTGACTGGGAGGCGGGACGGGGCGCTGCAGTGGAGTAATGGCGGGATGGGGAGTGGGAGCAGGTAAGCAACGGCACGGGCGGAGGCGCTCTCCCGCGCGGGGAGGGAGAGACGGCGGGGCTGACAAGTGGGGTCACGAGGTGACGGGGCGACGGAGTCGCGGGCGACATGGTGCAGCGCTGGCGACCGATGACGGCAGCACGGCGAAGGCGGTGGCAAAACCGCGGGCGCGGGCACGGAGCGCAGCGCGAGCGCGTGCGCGAGGGAGAAAGCGGGGAGGAGGAAGGCGCCAGCGGGGAGAGGGAGCGAGGAAGGTGCCAGGGTAGGAGGGAAGCGGAAAGGAGGAGGGCGCCAGCGGGGAGGAAATGGCGCCTGGCCAGAAGAGGAAAGGGGGACCCGGGAAGACTTTCCAAAAAGGGAAAGTTTTCGAAAAACACTCAAAAACTCAGCAAAAAGCAAAGAAAATTTTGGTTTGAATTTTTGGGGCTTTTCACTAGGCAGCTGCACTTGACTTGTTAGTAATGCTGTGCATTTGACTCACAGAAGTATGTAATAAACTCATGATTCTAAAAGGCCGCATATTGTATAGTTGTTTTCAACAGAATTGAAGATAAACATGTAATACATATTTGATGTGTGAGTCCGTGAGTAGGTGTCCTTTTACATATAGAGCATTTTCTAGCTTAATCATTTGAAGCCTGTGTCAGGGGTTATTGTATCGTGGGAACACCTTTTTGGTAGGTTAGGTTGAACTAGCTTGCTTTGTGATTCTGACCTGTTCAACATTTAAAGTTGTGAAATTTCAGTATACCGTTTTGTTGCCACACCTTACTGCCCACCATTGATTAGGGCATCCATAGTGTATATAACCCAAGGAGCCTTAAGGTGGATTCCATCTAAATCTTAAGGCCGACTCCATAGTGTATATAACCCAAGGGGCCTTAAGATGGTCCCACTCGGCAGATAAAAAAAATTGTATTTTAATGCTTGTGGCCAGGTCTTTAGCTTGAGGACCAGTTTTAAGCTTTTTTTGCTTATAGCCTGCTTTAGGTCACCCCTGTAATATATAAGGTTGACCTTAAGGTGACTTAAACCCTCTATTTTTATACACTACAGATGCTCTTAGGCGATTTACTAGAAACTGGCAAACTGCATTAGATAAGTCACTTCCATCAAATTGAGAGGATAGTTGAAACATTGATAAAGATTTTATACATACAATCCTAAGAGCAACTCCATCCCATTAGTCATTTCTCTCTCTCTATTTCCTAGGATGAAGAGGCTAGCTATTATTTTCAGCTCTCTATTTGAGTTAGCATTCCAATGGCCTAGCTATTTGAGAAGCGAGTGAGGAGGCGCTCGCCAAATCTAGCTAGCGGCCGGGAGAAAATAGCGACTCGATAAAAATGAAGAGGAGGATAAAGAACCGGTTGGAGTCCATTTCTTGAGTCATATTAGGTAAATATACAATGAAGAGCAGGATAAAGAACCGGTTGGAGTTGCTCTAAGGCCCTACTCCAAACAATTTATACTTTTGGCTTCAAATTTCGTCTTTTTGTTTTTTGTTTTTTGCTTTTTTTTATTTTTCCTCTTATTCATTTGTGTTGTTTGTGATAATATAATGATTTTCATTTTTACATTTACTTACTCAAGAGTTAACGGCTACTACAATACAAAAAAAAAGACAAGCCACAGCAATTGGAGCATGGCTAAATCTCTACATATGAACATTCCAATGGGTTCATAAAGCTTCTCTGTCCCCGGACAATCTCAAGAAAAAAAAATTGGAAAACAAAGTGAATTCAGGCGAATCAACAGATAGGAAATGTAACGCCCCCGTTTCCAGGGGCGCGTACGGACACGGCACTCCGCAACTATTCACGCATGCACAGTTATGAAGTGTCGCGCAAGAGTATACCATTGCAAGCTTACGACAAAAGTCCAGCATATATTTCACATACGGATTAACATCCATTTTTCAACAGCGGGGCGTGCAAGCCCAAAGTATAATTACATTACAGAAACTCCAGAATCCGCTTGAGCGCGGCGAAGACCTAAAGCCACGGATCCTCGTCGACGAAGCGACCTTCCGGGACTTCCTCAACGGGGAGGCAAACACCTTCGTCATGATCCTCTAAAGAAGGGCAAAAACAAGCCGTGAGCCAATCAACCGGCTCAGCAAGTCCCAAAGGGACCCTAACTTATTATATGCACGGAACATCAAAGGAAGGGAGTATACTTGGTTTATTAATTTGAGTGGATGCAGTTTTATTTGCAATCATTTTATAAAAGGGACCCAAAACTACTCCTCAAGCACTCAGGGGTTTTTCAACAAGAGTTCATTAACCAACCTAAACAAGTTAAACATTTACAAAACTACTTAAGCTTTGCGGCTGGAATCACCCAAGTGACACAGCTCCAATAACCGGGAGCACGGCGTATTCGAATACCATTTATTTGACTCTGCAGAGTTTGCTCAGCTTTACCCACACAATCCCTTAACCCTCATGACTGTGTTAAGGAAGCCAGGTCGTTTCACTGCTCAACTCTTTATATAGGCTCTACCCGGTAGAATTCACTCGGGTCTGGCCCCCCCCACACACAAGAGAAAACAGTGGCCGCTTCGAGTGAACTCTACCGTTGTTAAGCACCCGTAACCCGCCTTGCCTAACCTCACTGCTAATCCTCCTGTAGAGTTTCAATTGAGTTGAGCAGCTACTAGACCAGTGTTGACAAGTCAACTCCTGTGGTTGAGCGATCACTGTGACATTTGCTCAGCGTAAGGGTTTCAGTCCTTATATTTTCACATGGTCCGCAACCTCGCCAGGCACGCGACCCAACCTAGGGTAAGCGGTGGGCGAAGGCCATCTCGCGACTCCCCACAACTCCCTTACCCTACTCCAAACCTAAGGTAAGAGATTGGGCAAGGACCGTCTTGCGGTTTCCCCACGCACCCTTACCTTACCTTGTGCACGCCGGCACTCTCCGCTCTAAGATACGGTGTCCCATACCACCCTACCTTAGAGTCGGGTTTTACAAATTCTATTGGCTCGCTGCCACGACCTTATTAGTGTAACATTTTGCATGATGATAATAATATCCTACAATTGTCTAGATTATCAAGTAATTAATTCTAGGGTTACAAAGGCATGGCAACAAATTAATCATGGCATTTAACGGTGGTAGGATTAACTACATAATAAGTCATTCTAAACATTTTATTTTATTTCAAACTAACATTTCATAACTAGCTTAATGCAAATAGCATATTAACATAAATAAACAGCATGGGTTGCAATATGATCAAAGGATTTGGGACTTGCCGTCAATCTGGATGATCTCAGCTGGCTCGAACGTAGAAGCTCCTGGATCCTGCGACTGCACTTGAGCTTCTGGAAACTCCGACACTAGCGCAAACACTGAAAATAACATAAATCCGGCTTGAGCCTAATCAAGCGAGGAAAAATAAACTATTTTAAAAAGGAATAAATGCATAAATCCTTCAAATGGAATTTTAGGAATTTATCTGGGATGAATTTGGAGAAATGGAGGTTACAAATGGGTCAAGGATATTATTTGGAGCAAAGTGGTGAAATTTGGGAATTTTTGGGATTTTCTGTGATTTTCTAGGATTTATTTGGATTTTTCTGGATTTTGGAAATTGATAAATCGGGGAAAAATCGGTATGAATAGTGCTGGGCCGGCCCGGAGCTACAGCGCGGCCCGGGCGAGAAAATGGCCCGCGCGGCCGAAGGCCAGCGCGGCCCACGCGCGCGCGGCTCGGCCCACTCGCGCACGCGCGCTCTCGGGGCGGACGGCCGACGCGTGGAGGACGCGGACGGCGGCGATGCGGAGGAGCGGGCGGACGGATGCGGGGCGGGATGGCGATCGAACGGCGGTGGAGAGGGGAAGGCGGGTGAAGCGGGGTTTTGATCAGGCGGCTGGGGAGGGACGATTTTAGTGGGATCGGACGGCTGAGATGGGTTGCCATCCGGCGGTGGAGGTTAGACGGCACAGGAGGGGACGGAAGGGGGGAGGCGCTGAGGAGGAGAGAAGACGGGAAGGAGGAGGGAGGGCACCGGGGATGGGGGAAAGCGGAAATGGGGCGAGGCGCCAACCGAGGGGAGAGGCAAGGAGAGGGGAAAGGCGCCAAAGAAGAGGGGAAACGGATTTGCCGGAAAGGGAAAGCGGGAGCGGGGGAGGACTTTCCAAAAAGGGAAAGTCTCCGAAAATTCACTCAAAAATTCAGGAAAAAGGCTCAAAAATTTTGAAATTTTTAGGGGCTTTTCAACCTACCCCCCTTAAAAGAATCTCGACCCCGAGATTAACTTGGTCCAGGAAGTAAGTTGGGGAAATCTCGCTGCAAGTCCTGACTCTCGTTCCTAGGTGGACTCATCCGCGGTGTGATTCTTCCATTGCACCTTGCAAAACCTGACATCCCTATTTCTGAGCTGCCTTTCTAACTTCTCAAGTATTTGTAGTGGTTCTTCAGTATATATGCAGTCATCTTGCAATCCAATGTCTGACAATGGCACTTCATCTGTAAGCTGTTGTAGATACTTTCGAAGCTGAGATACGTTGAACACATTGTGTATCCTTGATAAGTTGGGCGGAAACTGCACTTGATAAGCTACTTCCCCAACTCTTTCAATTATTTGAAACGGTCCCACATATCTTGGTGCTAGTCTGTCTTTCACTTGAAATCTCTTGACTATCTTGAAGGGTGTGACTTTGATGTATACGAAATCTCCGATTTCAAAGTTCAAGTCTTTCCTGCGGTTATCTGCATAACTCTTCTGTCGGTCTTGTGCCATCTTGAGTCTGTCTCTAACAATCCTGACATGTGCTTCGGCATCTTGATCAATCTGAGGACCAATAAGTTGTCGTTCTCCTGTTTCTGTCCAATTCAGAGGGGTTCTGCATTTTCTGCCATAAAGTGCTTCAGACAGTGCCATTTGGATGCTGGCTTGGTAGCTGTTGTTGTATGAGAACTGAGCAAACGGTAAGCAAGTATTCCATGCTGCACCATACACAATTGTACAAGTTCTCAACATGTCCTCTAATATCTGGTTTGTTCTTTCTGTCTGTCCATCTGTCTGAGGGTGATATGCTGAACTGAAATTCAAATCGGGGTCCATTGCTTCATGTGACTACTCCCAGAACTTATACGTGAACTGTGCTCCTCTATCTGACACAATTTTCTTCGGAACTCTATGCAGTGTCACAATTCTTGTTAAATACAACTCGGCAAGCTTATCCTTCCCATAGGTTTGCTTGATTGGGAGGAAATGAGCCACCTTGGTCAACCTATCAATAATGACCCAGATAGCATCATATCTCTCACGAGTCTTGGGAAGTCCAGTGATAAAATCCATTCCAATACTATCCCACTTCCATTCAGGAATTGGTAAAGGCTGCAATAATCTCGATGGTTTCTGGTGGTCTACCTTGATTTGCTGGCAAACATCACATTTCGCTACATACTCTGCCACTTCTTTCTTCATCAGCTTCCACCAATACCTCTTCTTCAAATCTTGGTACATTGTGGTACCTCCTGGGTGAATTGAGAATTGAGAAGAGTGTGCTTCGGACAGGATCAACTCTCTCAACTCTTTCTTGTCGGGTATACAATAGCGACCACGGAAGGTGAGGATTCCATGTTCATCTATCGCATACTCTGATGGATCTTCTTCTTGAATTTCCTTTTTCAGTTTTTGAATCTCTTCATCTTCATCTTGGGCTGCTTTAATCTGATCTGTCAGTAACGGTTGAATCTCTAATTCTGCTTCTTCACCTTGTTCTGTGATCACCAAGTTCAGTTGTAGTATATCCCTCTTTGCGACTCTGGTGGGTATTCTGATCGACCGACTTTGCTTGGGCGAGCTTTGCGGCTAAGGGCATCTGCAACTACATTTGCCTTGCCCGGGTGATATTGCAGCTCAATATCATAGTCTTTTGTCAGCTCCAGCCATCTCCGTTGTCTCATGTTCAGTTCGGGCTGTGTAAACAAGTACTTCAAACTCTTGTGATCTGAGAATATCTCACAACGATTTCCTAGTAGGTAGTGCCGCCAAAATTTGAGCGCATGCACCACGGCTGCTAGCTCTAAACCGTGTGTGGGGTAATTCTCTTCATGCAGCTTCAGTTGTTTTGAAGCATAGGCAACAACTTTTCCATCTTGCATGAGCACACAGCCCAAACCTGGTTTTGAAGCATCATAATAGCTTTGAAATTCTTTCTCTAGGTTGGGCAAAATCAACACTGGTGTTGTTGTCAACTTGGTCTTCCACAATTGAAAACTTTCCTCACATGCATCTGTCCAGGTGAATGGCCTGTCTTTCTTCAGAAGCTGAGTGAGTGGACGAGAAGTTTGTGAGAATCCTTCTATGAACCGGCGATAATAACCTGCCAATCCAAGAAAGCTCCTCACTTCTGTCACTGTCTTGGACTGTTTCTGTTCCATAACTGCGACTATCTTTTCTGGGTCAACCCTGACTCTATCTTCTGATATAATGTGACCCAAGAAAGCAACTTATTTCAGTCAAAAGCTGTATCTGTCGAACTTGGCATACAACTGGTGTTCTCTCAATCTGGTCAAAGCTATGTGCAAGTGCTGTCTGTGTTCTTCTTCATTCTTGGAATATAATCAGGATATCATCAATGAAGACAATCACAAATCGATCCAATTGGTCCATATGTACCAGGTTCATAGGATTCATGAAATATGCTGGCGCATTGGTTAGACCAAATGGCACGACCGCGAACTCAAATAATCCATATCTGGCAATGAAAGCTGTCTTCTCTTGATCTTGCTCTCGGATTTTAAGCTGATGATAACCCGAGCGCAAGTCGATCTTGGAGAATACTTTGGCACCCTCTGTAGTCGACACACATTCTTAATTCTCCATTCTTCTTCTTCACAAACAGAACTGGTGCCGACCAAGGCGAAACACTTGGTCGAATGAATTCTTCTTCTTGCAATTCATCTATTTGTCTCTTGAGCTCTTTCAGTTCATTGGCGGACATTCGCTACTGATGCTTGGCGATTGGTTTTGTGCCTGAAATCAATTCTATGGCAAGTTTTACTTGTCTGTCAGGGGTCTGCCTGGCAGTTCTTCCGGAAATATATCTGAACATTCTTGTAGCACTGGCACTTGGTCAGGTGTGGCTGCTAGCATGTTGATCATGTGCTTTCTTGCATCCTTCAATACTTTTTTTTCTTCTTTCTGACCTTCCAGGATTGGCCAATGATATTATTTTGATCTCACAATCTACCTTGGCTTTGTTCTGGGCTAGCCAGTTCATGCCCAAAATGACATCTAACGCTTGCATATCTGGCTGCAGCAAATCTGCTTTAACTTCTTCTAGATTGACTTTGACTCCTCTTCACTTGCACCTGTATATCATCCTTGCGTGTGAAGTGCAGGTTCCCACTTGGATGATTTATGTCGCACCAAGGTTGGATATGATTGGGTCTGCTGGGATTAACTCTATTACAACATGACCATCACACCCATTTCACTTTACACAAATAGTCTTCATACATCTTCATAGTTTTGCCACAAGCCTTAGTTAAAGTAATTTACAGACAAACCATTAAGTTCTTCCAACTGGTTTACAAAAGGATAACCAAAAGTACATCACCTCATTTCTTGTTCTGCATAGCTCATATTTCCTTGACTATCTGCTGGTTTTGGGCTTGGAGTTTAGCTGCTTTTGATGACAAACTCTTCCTGGGACACTGATGCCTGTAGTGTCCAGTCTCTCCACAATGAAAACATGCATCTGTTCTTCGTGGACAGCTGCTAGCAAGGTGCTTGCCACAGCAGGTGAGGCACTTGATGGCGAGTGGTGAGGGAGTGGCATGCTGCTGAGGATGTCCAGACTGGGTCTTCGGTATCGTCACAAACTGACGGACATGTGGGGATCGAAATGTGGGTGATCCCGTGGTCTTGCTTTGCTGAGCATTGTGTGAAGACTGAGACTTGTGCGCTGACTTACACTTTCCGTCATCCTCCATTCTGGTCCTCTTAGGGTAAGATTCATCTTCTTCCATCGGTGGCAGGCGGGATGATGAGGTCCGCCTCTTTGCTTGCCCTTTAGCTTCTTCTTCGGGTAAGAACTTCAGTGGGCATTGATCACGATAATGCCCATCCTCTTCACAGTGAAAACAAGCCGTTGGTGATGGAGGCAAAGGCTTCTTTCGTTTCATGATTTTCACGTAACCTGGTCTTTCTTCTATCTGTAGAGCTCGATCAACCAGGCTCAATAGGCTTGAAAACTTCATGGCCTGAAGGCGTTGTCTCACATTGGGTTGTAGACCCTTCATAAAGTACTCCATTCTCTGGGCTTCAGTATCAATCTCTTCTTGAGCATACTGGGACAACTGATAAAATTGTTCTAGATATGCTGTGATGGAGTTTTCTCCTTGTTGAAGATCAAGAAAATCCTGATATTTTTCAGTGAAAACTTCAGGAGAAATGTGGGCTTTACGAAATCTCCTCACAAAGTCTTCCCATGTAATATCTTCCTTATTTGGGTGTATCCACTCGATAGCATTCCACCAAGTAATTACAGGCTCGGACAACTGATAGGTGGCGAAAAGAACTTTCTCCTTATTTGTGCACTGAATAGTATTCATTCTCCTTTCAATATCTTGTAACCAGTCATCTGCATTCAGTGACCCTGTTGTTAAAGGGAAAATTGGGGGTTGAGTTTGCAGGAAGGCTATAAACTTCAATGCAGTTGTGCTTGACGCTGTCACTGACTCTTCGGGTGTCACTTTGACAATGAACTGTGGCAGTGTTTCTCCTTGCTGTTCTGGCATCTGGACTGGATCTGTGGCAGGTGCACCCTGCCTGTTGGTCTGATCACTCTGCTGTGCTGGATCCATCTGCCAACTGGGAACTTGAGATCAGCCTTGCAGCGGCTTTTTGGAGAACAGGAGTAGGTAAGTAAGACTTCGAATTTTAAGGTAAGTATAGGGCGAATAAGATAAGAACGAGGGCGAAAGGGACAGGAGAAAGCTTTGCACACAGGGGAATTACTGATAATTAAGCAAACAATATACAAGGATAAAGAACATAGATTTAGACTATGCAAGTGGCACACAAACCACTTAGGGTTCATGATTACACCTGTTTTACATCACAAAGAAATACCACTACCACTCAGGGTCAATCTAATCTAGCGAACAATCGCTACTCCTCCAACTACCGAGGACCGAAATTTTGAAGCTAGACGAGTAAAGCAGTAAACATTTTGCGGAAGTAAAACTTAAGCAGAAGCAAACTAAGATAGATAAGGTAGCAACAAGAGAGGAAAAGACAGCAATAATACTTATATTTTTCGTAAATCGTTTTTACGGCTTAAATTAAGTTTTGCGATAAAATCGCTTCCTAGTTTGCCTTAGGTCTCAACCTACGGTCAAGAGCCTGCTCTGATACCACTTCTTGTAACGCCCCCGTTTCCAGGGGCGCGTACGGACACGGCACTCCGCAACTATTCACGCATGCACAGTTATGAAGTGTCGCGCAAGAGTATACCATTGCAAGCTTACGACAAAAGTCCAGCATATATTTCACATACGGATTAACATCCATTTTTCAACAGCGGGGCGTGCAAGCCCAAAGTATAATTACATTACAGAAACTCCAGAATCCGCTTGAGCGCGGCGAAGACCTAAAGCCACGGATCCTCGTCGACGAAGCGACCTTCCGGGACTTCCTCAACGAGGAGGCAAACACCTTCGTCTTGATCCTCTAAAGAAGGGCAAAAACAAGCCGTGAGCCAATCAACCGGCTCAGCAAGTCCCAAAGGGACCCTAACTTATTATATGCACGGAACATCAAAGGAAGGGAGTATACTTGGTTTATTAATTTGAGTGGATGCAGTTTTATTTGCAATCATTTTATAAAAGGGACCCAAAACTACTCCTCAAGCACTCAGGGGTTTTTCAACAAGAGTTCATTAACCAACCTAAACAAGTTAAACATTTACAAAACTACTTAAGCTTTGCGGCTGGAATCACCCAAGTGACACAGCTCCAATAACCGGGAGCACAGCGTATTCGAATACCATTTATTTGACTCTGCAGAGTTTGCTCAGCTTTACCCACACGATCCCTTAACCCTCATGACTGAGTTAAGGAAGCCAGGTCGTTTCACTGCTCAACTCTTTATATAGGCTCTACCCGGTAGAATTCACTCGGGTCTGGCCCCCCCACACACAAGAGAAAACAGTGGCCGCTTCGAGTGAACTCTACCGTTGTTAAGCACCCGTAACCCGCCTTGCCTAACCTCACTGCTAATCCTCCTGTAGAGTTTCAATTGAGTTGAGCAGCTACTAGACCAGTGTTGACAAGTCAACTCCTGTGGTTGAGCGATCACTGTGACATTTGCTCAGCGTAAGGGTTTCAGTCCTTATATTTTCACATGGTCCGCAACCTCGCCAGGCACGCGACCCAACCTAGGGTAAGCGGTGGGCGAAGGCCATCTCGCGACTCCCCACAACTCCCTTACCCTACTCCAAACCTAAGGTAAGAGATTGGGCAAGGACCGTCTTGCGGTTTCCCCACGCACCCTTACCTTACCTTGTGCACGCCGGCACTCTCCGCTCTAAGATACGGTGTCCCATACCACCCTACCTTAGAGTCGGGTTTTACAAATTCTATTGGCTCGCTGCCACGACCTTATTAGTGTAACATTTTGCATGATGATAATAATATCCTACAATTGTCTAGATTATCAAGTAATTAATTCTAGGGTTACAAAGGCATGGCAACAAATTAATCATGGCATTTAACGGTGGTAGGATTAACTACATAATAAGTCATTCTAAACATTTTATTTTATTTCAAACTAACATTTCATAACTAGCTTAATGCAAATAGCATATTAACATAAATAAACAGCATGGGTTGCAATATGATCAAAGGATTTGGGACTTGCCGTCAATCTGGATGATCTCAGCTGGCTCGAACGTAGAAGCTCCTGGATCCTGCGACTGCACTTGAGCTTCTGGAAACTCCGACACTAGCGCAAACACTGAAAATAACATAAATCCGGCTTGAGCCTAATCAAGCGAGGAAAAATAAACTATTTTAAAAAGGAATAAATGCATAAATCCTTCAAATGGAATTTTAGGAATTTATCTGGGATGAATTTGGAGAAATGGAGGTTACAAATGGGTCAAGGATATTATTTGGAGCAAAGTGGTGAAATTTGGGAATTTTTGGGATTTTCTGTGATTTTCTAGGATTTATTTGGATTTTTCTGGATTTTGGAAATTGATAAATCGGGGAAAAATCGGTATGAATAGTGCTGGGCCGGCCCGGAGCTACAGCGCGGCCCGGGCGAGAAAATGGCCCGCGCGGCCGAAGGCCAGCGCGGCCCACGCGCGCGCGGCTCGGCCCACTCGCGCACGCGCGCTCTCGGGGCGGACGGCCGACGCGTGGAGGACGCGGACGGCGGCGATGCGGAGGAGCGGGCGGACGGATGCGGGGCGGGATGGCGATCGAACGGCGGTGGAGAGGGGAAGGCGGGTGAAGCGGGGTTTTGATCAGGCGGCTGGGGAGGGACGATTTTAGTGGGATCGGACGGCTGAGATGGGTTGCCATCCGGCGGTGGAGGTTAGACGGCACAGGAGGGGACGGATGGCGGGGATGCGTCCACGTCATCGTCTTCCTCCTCCCGCCGGGCGCGCGCAACAGAGGAGCGGGGACGGCGGTGCCTCCGCTCTCCGGCGACAGTGAGGACTCCCGGCGGTCAGGGATGGCACTAGGGAGTAGGGCTCGTCGAGGGGGACCCGTTTCTGGGTCTTGGGAGCCACGGGAAGGGCTGATGGCGGCGCAATGCCGGAGAGAAGTTAGCGGCGGTTCCCGGGCACCGGAGGCCAACGGCGGCGATCCAGGCAAAATGGCGGCGGTGGGAGCATCTCTGTGGCTTGGAGAACTCGGGGGAGATGGCGGCTCGAGCTGGGGAGATCCACAGCGAGCTGGCCACGGCGACCCCTTTTCGGCCGATGGCGAGCTTCGATGCCAACGCGGAGGGGAGGTGCTCTCGGCCAGGGAGGTCCACCACCGGATTCGGGGAGCAAAGAAGATCGTGTCAGTGAAGGGAATTGGATTTCAATCGAGAAAGGAGGGAGAATAGCTCGGGGGCTCACCGGCGGTGAAGGCGTTAATCGGCGGCGAGACACAGGCTCCGAGCTCAATTGGTTGCACGGGAAGCTTCCTGGGAGCAAGGGGAGCGCAATGCTGGGTCTGGTGGGGCTTAAAAGGGGGTGGAGAGGGCTGGCGACGTGGAGGGCAAGTCGGGGCAGGTCGGGGATGGTAATGGCGGGGCGTGGGCGGGGTTACGGAGCTGCTGACGCGCGGGGATGCTGTAAGAGTTGACGCGGCGTCGTCTCCGCGCGATGGAGGGGGACAGGGCACTGCTAGGAGTTAAGGCAAGGGGACGGGAGCAGGTGAGTAGTGGAAGGGCGACGGTGCGGCTTGCGGGGGAAGGGAGAAAGAGGGGGAGGCTGGCAGGCGGGACCCGGGTGGCAGGAGGGCGAAGACCGGGTCAAAGGCGGTTGGGGGAAAGGCCGGCGACGGCGAGCCGACGCCATGGCAGTGCGGCGGAGCGCAGCGCGCGGCACGAGCGCCTACGCGAGGGCGAAGGCGCCAGCGGGGAGAAGGGGGGAGGCGCTGAGGAGGAGAGAAGACGGGAAGGAGGAGGGAGGGCACCGGGGAAGGGGAAAAGCGGAAATGGGGCAAGGCGCCAACCGAGGGGAGAGGCAAGGAGAGAGGAAAGGCGCCAAAGAAGAGGGGAAACGGATTTGCCGGAAAGGGAAAGCGGGAGCGTGGGAGGACTTTCCAAAAAGGGAAAGTCTCCGAAAATTCACTCAAAAATTCAGGAAAAAGGCTCAAAAATTTTGAAATTTTTAGGGGCTTTTCAGGAAATTCCAAACAGGAAGACCGTAGTAGATCAAGAACTTTCTTTTGCCCCAAATTTTCAGAACCGTTTTAATTACTCGCAAAAGCCCCTCCACCAAATTCAAACGAGACTGGCAAATGCAAACCCCCAAATGGCAAATCCGCACGGCAACACATCAAAGCAAGAACAAACGAGACATCAGGCACTCATTTAGTAAGTAATTCTAAGTCATTTCTGGCATTCTTCTCCCATTGAAAAGCACAGATCACACAGGCTACAACGACACCACTAGACCAAGTCTATTCTTCTGAGCGCATCCACCCCATCTACAAATCTAGAAACATGTAAACATCTCTCTACGCTTTCTTGGGGGACTTGGCGCCCTTCTTGGGCGACTTGGCCTCCTTGGCGGCTCCGCTGGCTGCCTTCTCCGCCGCCTTCTTGGGCAGCAGCACCGGGTTGATGTTGGGCAGCACGCCGCCGTGCGCGATGGTGACGCCGGCCAGGAGCTTCCCCAGCTCCTCGTCGTTCCTGATCGCCAGCAGCACGTGCCTCGGGATGATCCGGTTCTTCTTGTTGTCCCTCGCCGCGTTCCCGGCCAGCTCCAGCACCTGATCGCAAAACCAACACCGCATCAGGACACTATCGGGACTGATATCAGAGAACAAGGAAACTTCGTGGAATCTGGTACTGGAGACGAGAGCGTACCTCTGCGGCGAGGTACTCGAGGACGGCGGCGAGGTAGACGGGGGCGCCGGTACCGACGCGCTGGGCGTAGCGGCCCTTCTTGAGGTAGCGCCCGATGCGGCCGACGGGGAACTGGAGCCCGGCCTTCACGGAGCGCGACACCGACTTCTTCCTGGGCCCGCCAGCCTTCCTCCCGGCCGCCCCCTTCTTCACCTTCCCGCCCGCTCCGGCACCGCTAACTTCCATGGCTTCCGCGAAAGCTTCTCGAGGCGCGCAAGAAGAAGAGCTGCGATATTTGGTGATTGCGAGACTGCGAATGCGAGATGCGGTGGTGGGAAAGGCGCGGAGGGGCCGGGTATTTAAATGGCGCGGAGGGGATGGGTGGTGGGCCGTCGATCCGCGGGCGGGGCGTTGGGCGGTCGGATCTGGAGGTGGATAGACGGATCCGATGTGGTTTGGGAGGGGCGATCCGTGGGAGGTTGGGCTTGGCCAATCAGGTGCGAGGAAATTTTGGCAGCCGGAAATTTTTGCGCCTCCGTTTTCCCGCCCGCGGTGAATATGGCGGTGTGGGGGGTGAGCCGAGCGCCAGCGACGTTAAGGATTGCCATAATTTGCTTGCTAAAAGATTTGGTCAACTTAATCGAAGTTGGAAGTGTTTGGCTTGTTGTCAATCTTTTGGTGAAGATTTTGTTCACGTTGAGATCTTAACCAATCTTTTTTACCAAATTATTTGTGATGTCTATCTTATCGATTTTTGGCATGAATTTCTTTTGGCTCAAATTGGGAGGGAAGACTTCTTGGCACGAGGGTCATAATCCATGAGAAAATGAACTAAGATGTCATTGTGAATAAAATTTTGAAAAAACGTGTTGGCAAATGCTCGCCAATTTTTGTTGATGTGACCAAAATTGTTGCCTTCAAACTGAAAAGATAGAAAAATACAACACCATTTGCTAATTTTTAACAACATTTTTTGTAATAATAATCTAATTCGAGCAATTGAGGAACTAAAATGTCAACGTTTTGGATTTTTGTAAAAGAAAAAAGCATGTTTGCGACTTATTTCTTCTTTCATAAATAATAGTAAGGAAAAGCTAAAGACAATACGATACCTCTTTGTTGCATTTTAGCAATTGATGCCTCCGATCACAATTGACAACAATAAGTGGTGGCACACGAGAGGGTGTAGCGTATCTCTCTTCATGGGTTAGTTATCACGCAACCTCGGACATCAAGTAGAAGGGGTCAACAATGTTGTGACGACGAGGGAAGTAGACACATGAGGAGTTTTGAGGCAAGACCTGGTAGGGAGATAGTGGACGAGGAAGGGTGGGCAAAACACAAGAATTTGAACCAAGACTTGCTCGTGGGTGATTGATGGTCAAGATGATCTTGAATCTACTACAACATATCCTAGCAAGTCTAATCATAGAAAGAACACAAGCCAAAAACCTTTAATCCAAAAAAACCTCTAAAATCACACTTTCTTAAGCTAAAACCGAGCAAGAGCAAGAACTTGCAAATAAGAGTGCAAAGACAGATGGAATCTAATCTTCAAGAGATATCTTTATAACTTATATGTCATTGGTACAAAGTAAGATTAAGAGGAGAAGAGAGAACATCAAAAACCAAGCAAAATCAATATTTTACTATTTGAGCAAACAGGATAAAGACTTAAACGAATTTTGCATATATATTGATACTTGGAGATGAATGTTTACAGCCACTTTACAAGCCTAAGGATGACTACAAGCTTAAGACCAAGAGTCACAACTCATCTCCGAAATTTGGACACTGTTGGACCCCTGTGCATCTGAAATTCCCTATTTGGCCCCTATGCAAAAAAAATTCCAATTTTGGACCCCTCTCCACCGCGCGATCACCACCGGCCGCCACTTGTCCCGGTCGTGCGGTCTGGTACCGTACGACCGGACTGTTCATCGGGTCGTGCGGTGCCTCCGTGCCCGAGCGCGCGATTTCACGGCCGACCGCGCGTCTGCCTCCCTCGCCGCACGACCGCATCGCTGAGCGCGCATCCTCCCGCCCGAACGCGCGACTGCTGGCCCGAGCGCGCGATTGAGCCCCCGACCGCACGAATCTTTGCCCCCACCGCGCAGTCTCGTCGTGTCCCGTCCGTTCCGCCGAAAGGAAAAAAAGCAGTAGCACCGCTGGCTTTCTTGTACCCGGCCGCACACGCGTCAGGAGCCCAAAAACGGCCCCCTCTCCATGGTGAATGAAATGCAGACTTAAAAGCGCAAGGAGGGAGCAGAAGTGCTTGGCCAGCCGGGAAGCTCAAGCACAGCTGAAACGAAGACAGAGCGAGAGAGTGAGGAAGTGAAGGAAAGTGACGAGTGAAAACCCGTAGATTTGAGTTGTGTTCGTTCGGAATCTGCGAATTTTGCAAATACAAAAGTTGTAGATTGTCTCGTGAGCTTCAAGAAGAGGTAAGTCTTGTGCCCATGCAACTATAAATTTATGTTTGTCATTAGTGTATAATTAAGCAAACCATGTTTTGGTAATGTTATTTTATGTCAATGTTTGGTACGGTATGTGTTTGTAGCAAATCTTGTATAATTTAGGCATGATGTATTGTAGTGTATGTAATGTTGTACTGTGAACATACGTATTGTAGTGTAGTTTAATGTTGTGCGAAAATATGAACTTGCATATGTGTAGACGTTGAGAAAGTACATATTTATCTTAGAGCATTTGTAGATGATAACAATATTAGCAGGATTAGGGAAGAAGTGCATACAGTGCGGTAGATGGTAAAAATAAATTGGAAATAAAATTGGTACATTAGAATAAAAATGCAATTACAGTAATACAAAGTTATAGTACAAATCAATAAAGCATGTATTAAGTAAAAGTTAGAAAACAAATGTAGAAAAATCAGTAAATGGTTTTTTTGCATTAATTAGAAAAAAACATGGAATACAAAGTAGTAGCATAGATTGAGAAATAAAAATATTAGTAATAGATATTGTAGGTCATAGGAATAAGTAATTTGATGTATTGTAGTGAAAATAAATTGTAGGTTTACAAATACAAAACATATACTAATGAACTTTATAGGCGGTAGGAAGATGTATGAAATACTGCACTGTTAATGTTACAATGGGGTAGTGGGTGTTTGAGGTAAAATAATAACATATACCAATGCAAATAAAAATGAAATGAATATGTAATGTGATATATGTTAGAATTTGTTTAATGGTACGATTGTTACATGCTGTGTACTAAAATGGTTGATTATGCACTTATGGTAGGTACGCAATGGCTGGCATTGAACAATTGTTTGTGTTTTATGGGAGTGGTCTCGTACGTGATGGGCCGTATGGGGCGGACCTGTCAAATTGCGAGCGGACCGTGATCCGGGTACCCGGTCTGAGCGCCATGAGCTTGTCTGAGCTACAGAGGTGTGTCCATTCAGCGTTCGATCGACAGACCGCAAGGAAGAAGTTACGGATCGAGGCAGTCTATGCCTCATTGGTGGATGATGGAAGGGAGAGCATATGGCAACTTCTGAAGGTGACCAATGACGCCTCATGGGCGAACTACATGGAGGTCGTGTGCAAGGGGTGCGATACGGGCCTTGAGTTGTGGTCGCCACCGAGATGATGTTGTTGCTACACGCGGTGGCGGACGTGACCAGGGACCACCACCTCCCTCCGCGCCGCCGTCAGCACCACCATCAGCACGGCCATCAACGTCGCGTCCATCCCAGTCCGAGAGTCGGCCCAGCTACGCTCGCTCGGCCTCCACGCGCTTCGGACCGGCGGTTCGACAATTGCCAACTATTTTTGATCGGCTTATTTACCATTTATGTCTAACCACATGTTCGTCTTGCAGCAATTGCGACAGGATAGCACGCTGCTACGGAGGGCGACGGAGGAGCGACCGCGCTCTCCAGGACGACGGGAGCCCACTCCAGACAGCGCCCATGACTCGCCGGACCAACCAGAGGGGGCGATGCCCTCGTTCACCCCTACCGTGCAGTCCAACCTAGATGACCGGGACAGGTGGTTTGGGCAGACGTATCAAGGCATGACATCGCAGGAGTACATGGGCGACTACCCGTCGACATCATCATTTCGACAGCCACATACCCCGGTATGCACTAACGTTGTAAGCTAAACATGTGTATTTCAAAGCCATCTAATTGCACTGGCAAAAAAATGCAGGTTTACTCCCAGCAACAAGGCCATGACGTCCATGACGTTCACGGTGGGTCATCCACTTTTCAGAGTACGCAGGTAAATGCCTTGTAATTTTACTACTCATTATGAACAATTTTTGTACTTTCCATTGCCTAATTCAGCTGTACCATCTAAGCAGGACGTAGACACCTCCTCCGAATGGCTGAGCTCTATGATTTTTGGCCAGCTGTCTCGGCCGTAGCCCTCGCACTACGATCTTCGTGATGCACCACGCTCCCCTAGTAGGTTCACCTTCTCAGAGGATCATATGCGCCGTACGAGGCGGCGATGAGGAGATGATGAATGAATTTTTTTAATTGTGCTTTTGTAATTTTTATGATGTTTTTCAAGTGCTTGATGGTTTCTTGTTCAAAGATGGTTTCCAGTATAAAAGGGTTGCTCTAAGTTCTTTGATTTACTACGGCGTACAACCAACTGAGAGATGACAACACGGGGCAGCGGGAGAAGACACGATAACAACAAACACAAGAAACACAAGAAAGAAAATAGCTTGACGACAACGTAGCATAAAACATTACCAACATACACGAGGAGAACCTCCAGCACTACAACTTGAGGATAACAATAAGCACAAGAAAGAAAATAGCACACAATAATCGTTCCTAAATAAAATTACCAAAAGTTGTTATGCATCTACAACATATAATCAACATAAACTTGTTTTACAATTTTATAAGATTTTTTTCTGATTCACAACTACAAAATTAACAAAACTTATAAATTTTTGTATTTGTGCTAATGTGACATCGCATGGTTTGCTGTGTTTCGCATGGCTTATGAAATTATTTGTTCTACAATTAAGGCTTCATTGCAATAACAAGTACGCACGCATGTGGGCACTATACCTCACAACACTCATGTGACATTTTTGAAGTGCTTGATGGTTTGATGTTCAAAGATGGTTTCCTGTATAAAAGGGTTGCTCTAAGTTCTTTGATTTACTAGGACATACAACCAACTGACAGATGACAACACGGGCAGCGGGAGAAGACACGATAACAACAAACACAAGAACCACAAGAAAGAAAATAGCTTGACGATAGATGCGGGCAATAAAAAGGGTTGCTCTTAGTTCTTTGATTTACTAGGGCATACATCCAACAGAGAGATGACAACACGGGACAACCCACATAATAAGAAGGATAACAATAAACAACCCACATAATAAGAAGGACAACATACACGAGGAGAACCTCCAACACTACAACTTGAGGATAACAATAAATATAAGAAACAAAATAGCACACAACATTAAATTTATCTTCCACTCTAGTCTGTCGAAACGATGCCGCATCCCGACGGGGTCGCAACCCCCCACGACAACTCTCTCACGGCGAACAATGTCTGTCCTATTTCCCATTTCATCCTCCCACACCCAGAATCGGTAACCACTAGGAGCTTCCTGCGATTCCATGACAAGAAGATTTTTAAACATACCACCACGATTTGAATGAACCCGAAACAATCTGACTCACCGAGTGATAGGGGCATTGTAGTAGTGTCGCCCAGAATTCGCGGCCGTCTGTGATGTCCTACGTCTAACCACCGTGTTGCAATTTGGGCACATCACCGTGGGTGCCCATGAAGACGTGCTAAGCTGACTCATTGCCTAGTCTGGGGGAGTGAGCACGAAAGAAAACTACACAGATTGCGAACAACTAACTCAGGAGGTGACTGATAACATGGCAAGGGAGTATGTGAGGGATGGCTCCGTTTTATAGGCTGTGTGGGGGGACAGCCTCACGCACAAAGACCACAGACAACACAAACCAAACACGCACATAAAGGGGCAGTGAGCAGACAAAAAGGTGCACCTTTGCTCAGTGACATGAAAAAAGAGGGCAGCTTTGCCCAGTGAGATGACAAAAGAGGGCAGCTTTCCCTAGTGACATGACCAAAGATGCCAGTTTTGCTCAGTGAGATGACAAAAGATAACAGCTTTGCCCAGTGACATCATAAAACGGGGCAGCTGTGCTCAGTGAGAAGACAAAAGATGCCAACTTTGCTCAGTCACAACACGAAACAACGCATACATTGCACGTACATAAAATATAGCAAGTACTACAACCATCAACACACCAACGACGGTAAACATGGAGGGTACCAAAAAATCCTACCGCCACAGCATCAACACATCAACAATTACATGAACTAAAATACGACACAACCATAACCCCCGTTACCTACATGCCAAACGAGCCTCGTGGCACCCACATGGAGAATTGCTCAAGGGTCCGCCTCGGACGTGGCTGGCCGTCGTGGTAGTGGCATGCACATATGCAGCTCGGGTTCGCGCAGCAACATGTGGGATCATAAGAGCTTCATATATTCACGACCTCCTCGTTGCCCCTCTCGCGTTGCATCTGTTCGCGGAGGTCGTTGTTCTCCTCAGTGAGACTCTCCATTCGGTACTCCAAGTCTCATATTCGAGCCCACAATGTATCCACATAACGATCAACATACCGTTCATGAGGAGGGTCGATCCACCGCGAGAAGTCGCATTTTGCCATCTACAAAAAAAAGGACGATAAACTTCGACGGTCCATAAGCAATAAAAAATGTAATATTACTAATTTGTACCCCAGAGCGTGAGCATCGGAAGAAACGTCGCCCGCCATCGTTCGGGCCATCCAAGATCTGGACGACCGCGTACTCATTGTGTCTGCATTTCGGCCACGCTGGTTGAGCACGCCGGCTTGGTATCAATCGGTACTGTGGACCGAACATATCCCTCCTTTCTAAGGGAATGTCTTCCTTCGGTGACCCAAATCCCACTGGCCCCTCGGCTTCCGACATGGTATGTTTCACCACGAAAGAGAAGGGTACTTCTTTGTTCGATTTACAATGTCATGGGACCCCAACCGTGCAACTTATAGCAAAACAGGGCAGCTTAATGCAGTGACCACAAAAAAGGGGCCAGCTTTGCACTGAGATGTGACAATAGAGGACAGCTTTGCACACAGATGTGAAAAAAGGGCAGCTTTGCTCAGTGAGATGTCAATAGAGTGCAGCTTTGCTCAGGGATATGACAACACGGCCCAGCTTTGCTCAGTGACATGACAAAAGAGGTCAGCTTTTGCTCAGTGAGATGACAAAAGAGGGCAGCTTTGCTCAATGACATGACAAAAGAGGTCAGCTTTTGCTCAGTGACATGACAAAACGGGGCAACTTTGCTCAGTGAGATGACAAAATATGCCAGCTTTGCACAGTGAGATGACAAAATATGCCAGCTTTGCGCAGTGAGATGACAAAATATGCCATCTTTGCGCAATGAAAAGCCTTCATAGGGACTTTTTCCTGCAAACGACTGAAAAGGATACGTTGTACCACATACATTGAATGGTCCAAGCTATGAATTTATTACGAGACTACAGGCTCTGAAAAGCCTTCATAGGGACATTTATTACTACACTGCAATCCTGAAAAAACGAAAAGATTCACATGTCGTCCTCTCCATGGACTATGCCCACTGCACCAGATAACCTGCCTACATAAAGGCCTCCCTCCTATGTCTTTCATACCACATCTCTTTCTCAAGGCATCACAATACTACTACACAACAATGTCTTCCTGGAGATCCGACCCATTTGGAGTGCCGGAGTGGCATGAGCGCCCGAAGTGCCATTGCGGCTTTAGGACGATGTTGTGCGTCTGGACGGATCCAGTACAACGAGCTAACTACGACCGCAGGTTCTTCAAGTGTCCAGACCTGGATGACGACTTCATGGTAACGACGACAACTACATCATTTGTTTCTCGTCATCGTTTTTCGACTTGATCCATGACATGTACCACGCCACATATAGCCTTGCGAGTTCATTGAATGGGTGGATCGGGTGCCGCCAGCATGGCCACAGAACCGGCCAAAGGAGGTGGAAAACAAAGGACAATACTTTGTCAAGATGACTCAAGCTCGCGAGGTGGAACGACAGATGCGGCTTGAGCAAGAGCGTCGCGTGAGGGTGGACCAAATCCGTCTGAAGGGCATGGAGGATGAGCTGCAAAGGAGGCGGGAGCAGTTAAGTCTGCGTGAAGTAGCCATCAAGCGTCAGGAGGAAGAGCTTCAAGCTCGTGAGGCAGCTCTCAAGACCAAGAGTGACAGGAAGAAGGATGCAGCGGAGCCATCTTCAGGGCGCGAGAAAAAGGGGAAACAACCACGCTACACCCAGTAGACAAAATGTAATAGACCTAGCAAGTTATGCATGTAATAGACCACGCTACACCCAGGGCGCGAGCGGGCAAGGAAGGGAAAGTGGCCCTGGTCCACACAGAAGGGCGTATGAGCAGTTGGGTGGGTTAGTCTCATATCATGCTATACGTTATACATGTAATAAAAATGTACGCGGCATGTTGCTCCCAATTGTAGTATGAAGTTTATTTCTATTCACCGTACACGAATTCCTATTACAACATCGTCAGATTTTTTTCCAGTTTATAACTACAAAATTGACAAAACTTAAAAAAATCATAGGGTTTGCAAACCCTAAAAACACAGCAAACCTTAAAAGTCACTTACCACTATTTGTACCGATCATTCTACGGTCAATTGTTCCTAAAAAATTTACCAAAATGTTTTTGGCATCTACAAGTTATAATGAATATAAACTTTTATTACAACTTGGTCAGATTCTTTCCGAGTTTACATCTACAAAATTGACAAAATATACAAAAACATGGTGATTGCAAACCTCAAAACCATACGAAACCCTAAATATCACTTACCACTTTATGAAATGATCGTTCTATGATTAATTGTTTTTTAAAAAAATTTATCCAAATTTTTTATACATCTGCAACTAACAATGAACATAAATTATTATTGCAACTTTATGTATTTTTTTATCAGTTTACAACTACAAAATTGAGAAACCATACAAATATTCACGAGTATTGCAAACCCTAAACAGACCAAACCCTAAAAAACCCACAGTTCAATCGCGGTCCGGAAAATGGATCATGCGGTCGGGGGATCAATCGCGCGCTTGGGGACGCAGACGCGCGGTCGGGCGCTGGGTCGCACGCTCGGCGGATCGTTCGTGCGGTTGGGGCGGCAGACGCGCGGTCGGAAAGCTAGTCGCGCGCTCGGGCGGGCGTCGCGCGGTCAGCGCAGGCGATCGTGCGGTCGGCAGTGCGGTCGCGCGGCCGGCGCAGAGGGCAGCGGGGTCGTGCGGTCTGGTACCGCACGACCCAATGAACAGTGCGGTCGTGCGGTACCAGACCACACGACCGGGGCACGTGGCAGCCTCCCGTAATCGCGCGCTCAAAAGGGGGTCCATTTTTGGAATTTTTTTGCCTCGGGGGGCCAAAAATGGAATTCCGGAGGGCCATGGGTCCAACAGTGTCCAAATTTCCTCATCTCCCAAAGATTCTCTCCAAAAACACTAACTCCTCAAGTTGGCTAGGCACTAGCTCAGAAAGGCTTGGCCTTAAGCCAACACCTCTCCCTCCTTACATAGTGAAGGCATATAAGAAACCCTAACCAGCCCTTCTAGTTGGATTTCATCTACTTACATGGACTAACTCGTTAACCCAACACCATACCGAGTTTTACATTCACATAAACATACTTCTCAAAGCATACCATAACCATTAACCCAATAGTGAATTAACACTTGATCCACTTAATATTTTTAGCACATCATTGACCTAAACCACCTCTCTTGTGCCTCCTCACGTGGTTTAATCAAGTCTTCAACTTTTCAGTTTAGGGCAAAAAAAGCCGTTTTGCCCTCAAACCATCTTCCACGAAGCTCTGTGCTTTCTTCACCTTGAAGTAGCCCTACGCTTCATCTTTAACTCCATTTGGCCCCAAAGACTTTCTGCCAAGTCTCTCACATGTCCTGCACGGCCCTGCGGAGATCCGCCAACTCCCGCTGGAGCATGCCGAGGGCCACCAGCTGGGCGTTCTCCGCCATAGGCATAGCCGGGGCAATCAGCGCACCTAGTCGCACTGCCGTGACAGCGGCGACCATGGCCTGCGCTCCTGGGTTGCCTGCTGCGCCGGCACGGTGGGCTCTGAAGTCGAACACGAGGCCCGCGTTGCCGCCGGAAGCGCTCGCCACTCCCGCACCTGGTGTAAGGGCGGCAGCCGTGCCAACGTGGGCACCGGCGCTATCGCCCCCAACCACCCGGCCGGTGCTGCCGACGTTGGCCGTCACACCCACGGTGGGATCACTCGCCATGCGTGGGCGGGCGGTGTCGACCGTTGCGGCAGTGGTAGTGTCGACCGTCGTGGCGATGGTGGCGGGGTCGACCATCGTGGCGGCAGTGGCGGGGTCCACCGTCGTGCCGTGGACGCCGATGTTCGCGGCCGTCGCGCCTGCGTCACCGTCCACGCCTGCGACTGCCGACGCCGAAGCCCTGGTGTTGACGCGGGACTTCATCGCACTCGCCTTCTTCTTCCTCGCCGCCGCCGATGAAGCTTTTTTCGGTGCCATCCTTCTTCGGATCTTGAGGCTTGCTCTTGTCCTCCCCATGGACGACGCCAACTGTTGTGGCTACAGACCAAAACAGAGAGAGAGAGTATGGTAGTGGAGAGTTAGGTGAGCAATGCTTAGGGTTTCCCCTATGGCCTGTATCGTGTGTATATATATATATATATATATATATATATATATATATATATATCCACATGGGGAGTGTTTTTACAGCAGTACCCTTACATTTGAATATCCCTCTTAGAGGTATTTATGTCATTACACATGTTCCATTTTTGGCCTTACAGCCTCCGAACAGGCCGGCTGGGCTTAGGTGGGGGCCACCCCTACAATAGTTGACATTCGTGATTAAGCATAAAGGAGATCATTCATTTAAGTTAGGCTCTAATTCATTGAGCAATGACATAATTCAACATAGAACTAGCATAACACTAAATAAAGAGCAATTTAGACTCAATATTCAATAGATCGTTTTTGACATGGGATATACTGTAAAAGGATCACTAAATAACAAACTAGTTAAAAGATTCATTCTTGCAAATTAAAAGATAGTAATCGTAAAAAAATTGATACCATGTGTGAATTTTAGTTTAAGTTTACAAATTAAGCTAGCATATCAAAAATTTAATAATGCATACAAAAGTATGACAAAGCTAGCTAGGTAGACATAACATCACAATGATCAATCACTACAAGGAATCAGGTGTTTCGCAACGACGCGAAAACGTTGCAATAGGCCCAGTTTGGTTGCAACAGGTACCAATGCCAACCAAATCACTTTCGTTGTCAAGCGTTGCTAGTACTAGCGTGCTCTAAAGTTTGCGCATCGGTTTTGTGTTTCGTTGCAATAGATATGCTTATTGCCACGAAGTGGAGCATGGCGATACATAGGAGATGCAACGAAGTTATTTGTGGCAACAAAGGCTTTTGCCACGACTATCGTGGTGGCGATAACCTCTAGTGCCACGAACCTATTGCATTGCGATTGCAAATATTGCCACGAGTGACACCGTGACAATAGTGTTTGGCGCCACGAACATGCTCCGTTGCGATAAGCGTTATTGCCAGGACAAAACTGTCGTTGCAATAGAACCTTTTGCCACATGCATCATTTTGTTGCAAGTGTTTTTCGCGCCACGTGACACATTTCGTTGCAATTGAAATTATTACCACGGTTATAATTTGGATGCAATAGGTTTTATTGCAACAAGAAATGTTTGGTGGCTAGAGATGGCGGGGGAGGAGGAGGCAGCGGCGGCGCGGGGTGGGAGGAGGGGAGGAGGCGGCGGCGCGGGGTGGGGAGGAGGGGGAGGCGGCGCACGGGTTTGGTGGCGGTTGGGGGGAGGGGGGAGGGGGAGGCGCACGGGCGTGAGAGGGGTGGGTGGGCCCATACGTTAGACAAAGTATCTTTTTTATCAAGAGGGTTGGGAGGGATAGGAGATGCCGGACCAACCACCGACTCCTTCTTTTATATAGTAGAGATAAGTTGGTAACTCAGTGGTAAGCACTGTAGTGTTTAATTGACAAGTCATTGGTTCGAGTCCTACTTAGCGTAGCTTAAAATTTTATTTTCCTATGTTTTTTTATCCCTCATGGCCTCTACATATTAACTAGATAATTGCACTTCCTACCGAGCACAACTGAAATTTTAATTTTCTAAAATTTTATCCCTCTACAAATTAACTAGGTATTTGCGCTTTAGTTACTTTTTATTTTTCTACTAGTATTTTTCTTTTATCCCACTAGCCAGTGCTAATACAAATATTTTTCTTTTCAAACAACGGAAGCTGTCTTATTGCAACGAAAGATAGTTTTATATATCAACGACTAACAACTGTGGCAATACAACCCTAGAAGATGCAATGATCTCAACTTTCGTGGCAACACAACCTTGTTATTGCAACGAAAGATAGTCTTCTATACCAACGACTAACAACCGTGGCAATACAACCCTAGAAGATGCAACGAACCCAAATTTCGTTGCGATAGATAAAACCCTATTGCAACGCAAGCAACGAATCAAAACCGTTGCAAAACTGTCCAGTATTCCAACCATCCGCAAAAACGTGGCAATAACGTCGACATATTGCAACACAAATCAAACGAATCACAACGCAAATTCATTACATGGCAATATTGTCAAGTACTTGCAACCGTTTTATAAATGGTGGTGATAGCACCTACCAATTGCAATGAAATGCATGGTAATCGCCACGCAAAAATATCCGTGGCAACATGGTCACCTATCGCAACCAAAAATGAAAATGGTGGCAATAGCCCCTACCTATTGCAACCAATTTCGTGTCGTTGCAAAGTTGATCGTGGCATTAGGGTCAAAACCTTGTAGTGAATATTAAATTACAATTACATCACAATTAAGTAATAGACAAAACTCATATTTAAACGCATATATCGTAATGAAATGCTATGTATGCATGGCGAAAAAGGAAGTAATAATACAAAATCCCCCTAACTATAAGATGATACCACTTTCAAGAACAAAAAGGATAAAAGCTCTTCATAAACACAAGCTATAAGAAGAGACAGTTGATAACACTTGCAAATGATATGACATGCAATCAAAAGCAACACTCAAACTCTCTTCTCACATGTGATAAGATTAGAAGCGTCTCGAAGAGAAGAGAATGACAACCAAAGGTATAGAAGAGAAGAGAATCTCTTACTCCATATGGTCTTTAGGGAAATGATCTATCACAAATAGGGAGCAAAACACCAACACTAGCTATCGCAAAAGTCCCTGTAGGACAAGCTACCCAAAGCCTGCTAAAAATTTGTGAATGTTGGATAAGCTCAACCTAGATCGCAAAAGGACCATACTAGAAGACAACAAGATAAGAAAAGTGCTTAAGAAAAGATGTGTACTATTGGTGTGCAGTATATCTATTCCATGCCAAACTACCCCTGCTACTAACCAAACCTATGCAAGATACAATGAAGAGCACGAGTACTAAGTAATTTGCATGAATAAAGCTCAGATAATCATAAGCGATAATGAGGCACATGAGTATGCATAAGCATATCATAATGATGAATATGTCAAGAACAATACATACTAGAAAAGATGTGATGAGGCTCGATCAAGGCATTCATAATTTACACTAAGGCACAAAACCATTTAAGCATAAATATGAAATTGGACAAATCATGAATGATATATGCTAACATGTATACCGAATAAGCATATGAATACCTAGAACAAGACATCAATAAGAGCATGATAAAAAGACATGTGAATAACATCACATGCTCATGATGACAAAGACAAAGCTCATACATCTATAGAGATCATGATCGATAATCTAGTATTTGCACACAAGCATATATGCATAGAGCACACCAAAGGATATATCATGAATAAATCATGCTACCCAAATATGATAAAGATCAAGATATCTATAATTCATAATAAAACATAAGGGCAAGCAATCATATATCATGGCATATGATAGATCAAGAATAATACATACTAGTGATAATATGACAAGCTCATGTATCCACCATCAACATATGATAATACCATGTAGATAGAAAACATGATATAGAACATCATAAAAAATACATGGTACAAGAATATCAAGAAGCATATGGATACATAGAGCAATATACTAGCAAGAGCATGGTAAAAGATGTTCCAAGTGGAACACATGCTCATGGGAATGACACAAAACTCATGCATCCACAAATCATGGACAGTAAGCCAAAATATAGATATACAAGCAAAATACTACCAAAGGTATGGCAATGAGTATAACAAGAGAAATACGTGTCAATATAATACAAGTGAGCACAAATATAAACACAACATGCCAAGAGTAGATCATCGTGTATGTAAAGGGATGAAGATAAGAGATAGCTCACAAAATAGGTGAAGACGTCATACATGAGACCACATGCCTCTTAGAGGTAATCAAAGGGAGTGGAGATCCATATAGTGTCCTGATCATATGATGAGGAAGAAGGTTGGAACCAATCAAGCTCATGTTCTCCATTCCGTGTCCCGGTACTTACACATGAGAAGAACAAGATGCCCAGGTCTTGAATCCCAAAGGACGTAAGTAAATGTTTGGAAACCTAAAACTTGGACACATAACCAATAAAAGCATTTGAACTATTATGTGAGTTAGCATGATACAAATGATGGTTCATGCAATAAGATCCAACAACATTCTTAGAGCATACCGCGAGTAAACAATTCAATGAGGAAAATGAGGGCCATCTCTAAGAAAGCAGCAAGGGTCTTGCTTGAAAGCACCACGATGAAAACAAACACAAGCATCAAAGGAACTCACAAAATCTCACCTTTGGTGCGTACCTTGATGGTGAAAATTAGGTCTACCTCTTGGGAGACGGTGGAAATCATGCCTCGGGACAGCTTGCGGACTAAAACCAAAACCATAAAAACCAAGTCCATGACATTATTGAACACAACTAGAAAAGGTGTCAAGGAAACCATCAACAAAGTGAGCCTTCATACATGACTCTTTAGTGTTCATATCATGAGAAAAACTATGAACACTTGGAGACTTAGAAGCACAGGCTCAACGCATGCGATTGGCACATCGAAAACAAAAGTCCACATGATACCCATCCTTCTCACAATATGAACAATGGTGTAAAGTTCTATTAGGAGACATGGTTTGAGAGGACAAAGCACCATTATTGCTCAAAGGAGCACTCACGTGGTACAAGCGTGAAGAACCACAACACTACTCAACCTCGTCTCGGCATTAGGTGCACACATACCATGAGATGGGCAGTGTGTGTTCCTCAAAGCTCAATAATGCACTCTACGCTTGTGTTTGACACGGAGGAAGCAAAACTCAACAATGTGCACATCTTTCATACAAAAAGTGCAATGATACTTTTCTTTGAGAGATATAGCATTATACGAGGAGGAAGCACCATTGTCTTTAGAATTCACTTGGACAATACTAGAAGAGTAATAAGAAGCATCACTATCCAAGCAAAAATGATCTAAAGCAATGGCACAAGTGCCAACTTCAATAGACTCAAGCTCAACACAAGAAGAATCCAACTCCGATTGCAAAGAAGCTCGAGAAACCTTCAAAACATCAATCTCGTAGTGGAGACAAGTGGAAGAGTCACATGATTTGGCGCCCATATCATCGTGCATCCTTTTCAAAGGCTCAATTTCACTTTTCAATGCAATGCAAGATGTGCATGGGGTCAATGATGATTCTTTAGTATGCATGCAATGCGAAACATCAATTTCATTTTAAGCTAGCACAATTTGTACAAGTGAAGTGAGTCAATTTCAAAGTTTTATTTTTAGCTCTAGCCTTCTCAAAATGCTCAACATGTGTGGTCTTAGTCAATTTGAACTTCTCAATTTCAGCAAGCATGTCTACACAAGAATCACATTCATTTCTAGCAAAGGATCCACGATTGCCCATTTATAACTTAGCACTATCAAACTCATAATGTAAGGCAACACAAGAATCACATGGCATATAAGTATTAAATCTCAACAATTCATTTTTAGATTTTAGGCATGCAAGAGAAGTTCTCAAATTTTTGTTATCCACATGCAAGGACTCACACGACTCATATGGCAAAGGATATCTCAACCTATAAATTACACCAAGCAATTTACTATTTTTTATCGCTAGTCTACTCACTAACTTGTTAAAAACATAGACTTTTGAATCTAGAGAGATAAAGTCCTTAATAAGTTTCTCCTTGCTCATCTTGCTTACTTTGAGTTGAAGATTATCCTTGGGAACTCCTCATGATAATCCTCGATGGTCATTCCACACATGCCATGGGTTTGTTCTCCTTGGACTCCACAAGCTTCTTATCCCTGAAACTAGAAGAATCCAAGGAAAAATCTCCACCACAAATATCACACTTGACATTTCTAGCATTAACAAATAATTTCACCTTGAATTCAAGCCTCTTGTCACAAAGGACATCATCGACAAAAGCAACACAACAAGAAGCAAAGAAAAGCTCACAAGACCTTACACTATCCACCATGCTTACAATCGGTTAAGATCACGCAAAGAGTAAATCTTGCTCTTATACCACTTGTAGAACTGGGAACAATGACTAGAGGGGGTGAATAGGAGCAAACACAATTAGTGCCTTTTGCAAATATTTTCTTCAAAAGAGAAGATCATGGTTCTCACACTCCAAAAGATATAAGAAGCTATGAAGAATAAAGCCTAATCACTCACAAAGACATATACAAGAAAAACCGAGTCAAATGGATCAGGACATGTCTAGGCGATTAGACTAGAGTGTAAAAGGTGGTCTAACTGGCCTTGGGTGGTATGACCAGGCTAGGGGCAGTGTGGCTGCTCTCAGGGGTGGTGTGAATACTCCCTTAGGGCAGAGTAGAAAAATCAACATTATTCTGAACATGAAAAACCATGCAACTTTGGATCCATAGGTCCAAACCACTTGAAACTTTGCACACACACACCTTTCCTAGGATGTCAGTATTTGTTCCAATCAGAGATCAAGAAGATTATTGCCAAAGTTCCACCCTTTATCCGTTTAAAGGAAAGCTGCACCAAGACCAGGCAAAACACAAGAACTTGAACCAAGAATTGCTTGTGGGTAATTGATGGTCAAGATGACCTTAGATCTATTCCCATATATCCTAGTAAGCCTTATCATAGCAAGAACATAAGCCAAAAGTTTTTAAGCAAAAGAACCTCCAAAACCACGCTTTCTTGAGCCAAAACCAACCAAGAGTGAGAACTTGCAAAGAAGAGTGACTAGATGAATGGGATCTAGTCTCCAAGATATATCTCCATCACTTACATGTCCTTGGCACAAAGCAAGATTAAGAGGAGCAAATAAAGCAACCAAGCTAAATCAAGATTTCACCACTTGAGTAAAGAGGAGAAAGATTTGGACAAATTTTGGATATATATCGATACTCAGATATTAATGTTTACAGCTACTCCCTAGCCACTTCACAAGTCCAAGGGTGACAACAAGATCAAGACAAATAGCCACAACTCATCTTCCAAAGGTTCTATCTAAGAACACCGACTCCTCAAATTGGCTAGGCGCTAGCTCATAAAGGCTTCGCTCCAAGCCAACACCTCTCCTTCCTTATATAGTTGAGGCACACAAGAAACCTTAACCTACCCTTCTAGTTGGATTTCATCTACTTACATGCACTAACCCGTTAATTCAACATCATACCGGGTTTTACACTCACACCAACACAAACACACTTCTCAAAGCACATACATTTATTAACTTGATAGTGAATGAATACTTGATTCAATTAATATTTTCAGCACATTCTTAACCTAAACCACCCCTCTTGTGTCTCCTTGCGTCATGGTTTAATCAAGTCTTCAACTTTCCAGTTTGGGGGCAAAAAGACCATTTTGCCCCCAAACCACCTTCTACGAAGCTCTACGCTTCCTTTGCCTTAGAAGTAACCTTGTCCTTCATCTTCAAATCCATGTGCCCCCAAAGACTTTCCACTAAGCCTCTCACACATCTGGATCCTACCGAACCGTCCTCACTTACAAACAGACCTAAGTCACTTGGTGCATCATATGCCTCTCATGTGGACCATGATGGCACTTGGCCACCCTGACCATCCTAGGCCTTAGCTCCTTCCTAAGTTTAGCCCCGATCTACCTTACTGTTGCCTATTATGTCTATTACCGGTAGCTCCCACTCTATTTCCTTGTCGAAGGATCGTGGTCGGACAAGCGGTCGAAGGACTGTGGCCGAGGTGCCGTGGTCCCAGTCCCGTGGTCGACGCGCCGTGGTCCAAGTCCCATGGTCGAAGTGCCGTGGTTGGAGAAGCAGTCGAAGTGCCATGGTTGGAGTAGTGGTTGAAGGACCGTGGTCGGAGATGCGATTGAAGTGTTGTGGTCGGAGAAGTTATCGAAGGACCGTGGTCAAGGTGCCATGGTCGCAGTCCCATGGTCCAGGGGCTGTGGTCGAAGTCCCATGATCAACGTGTCATGGTCGAAGGACCGTGGTCGGAGAAGCGATCGATGTAGCATGGTCAAGAAGCGGTCGAAGTGCCATGGTCGAGAAATGGTTGAAGTACCAAAGTCAGAGAAGTGGTCGAAGTGCCGTGGTTGGAGAAGTGGTTGAAGTACCAAAGTCAGAGAAATGGTTGAAGTACCAAAGTCAAAGAAGTGGTCGAAGTGCCGTGGCCGAAGAAGCGGTTGAAGTGTTGTGGTCGAAGAAGCGGTTGAAGAACCGTGGTCGGAGAAGTGATTGAGGCACAATGGTCTCAGCACAATGGTCGAGGCACCGTGGTCCAAGTCCCATGGTCGACACGCCGTGGTTGAAGGACCGTGGTCGAGAAGCGGTCGAAGTGCCGTGGTTGGAGAAGCGGTCGAAGGATCGTGGTTGGAGGAGCGATCAAAGTGCCATCATCGAAGCACTGTGGTCCAAGTCTCGTGGTCGAAATCCTATGGTTGCCGCGCTGTGGTCGAAGGACCGTGGTCGACAATCGGTTGAAGTGCCTGGTCAGAGAAGCGGTCGAAGTGTCGTGGTCGGAGAAGCAGTCGAAGGACCATGGTCGAGGTGCCGTGGTCGAACTCCCATTGTCAACGCGCCGTGATCGAGGTGTTGTGGTCAGGGAAGTGGTGGGGGGCAAAGCTGGAGGGTGGGGGGTGGAGCGAGAGCGGATGGGGTGGAGCAGCGGTGCGAGGGCAGAGCAAGAGTGCTAGGGGCGGAGCCCAGCAGAGCGATGGGGGAAGGAGCATGGGGTGGAGCGGGAGCGAAAGGGGGCGAAGCGGCCGTGGAAGGAGCATGGGGCAGAGCGGGAGGGGTGGGGACTGGAGCAGGGGGCGTTGCAAGAACGGGGGAGCATTGGGGTGGCACTGATGGATATATTGCAGCATGAGGGGCGGCGCCGATGGATTGCGGGTGTGATTGCCGAGGGGCAGGTCGGCACGGCGTGCGGTGGGATTGGCGGGACCAATTTGCAATCATGGATGTTGGATGAACAAAATAAACAGTGTAGATATTCAGATGATATGACTGACTTGCAATGTTAGCCATTGGATTATGTTAGTCTAACGATCAAGAGAGGAGGATATTAATGTGGTTAGGTGACAAATGGTTTAATCAAACTGGTGCTTTTTATATTAGTCTAGATTTGGTAAAAAAGATTTGTTAAGAGCCCAACGAGAACAAAATCTTCACCAAAAGAATGACAGCAAGCTAAACACTTCCAACTTTGATTAATTTGGCCAAATCTTTAGCAAACAAATTTTGGCAATCCTTAACTATGGCCTTGCTCGGTTGGGCTGAAAAACCGTGGTTTATAACTGAAATTTCACTGTAACTGAAGGTGGTTTATTTCGTGTAATTAAATTTAAAAAAATTTAATAATAGAAAAAATATGCTAACTCATCACGGACAACGCGACCGAATACGGAAAAAAAACCGACAAAAAAGTTAAAAAAATAAAAGTTCAGGAAAAAAATAAAATTTATAAATAATAAAAAATAAGTCAGAAACTAAAAATTCACCTGTTGGGCAGCGCCTGTTGCCGAAAACTCCTTCCTGTGGCGGGAAAACGGAGGCGCAAAAATTTCCTGCTGCCAAAATTTCCTCGCACCTGATTGGCCGAGCCCAACTTCCCACGGATTGCTCAACTCCCCACCCGCGGATCGACGGGCCCACCACCCATCCCCTCCGCGCCGTTTAAATACCCGGCCCCTCCGCGCCTTTCCCACCACCGCATCTCGTATTCGCAGCTCATCTTGCGTGCCTCGAGAAGCTTTCGCGGAAGCCATGGACGTTAGCGGTGCCGGAGCGGGCGGGAAGGTGAAGAAGGGGGCGGCCGGGAGGAAGGCTGGCGGGCCCAGGAAGAAGTCGGTGTCGCGCTCCGTGAAGGCCGGGCTCCAGTTCCCCGTCGGCCGCATAGGGCGCTACCTCAAGAAGGGCCGCTACGCCCAGCGCGTCGGTACCGGCGCCCCCGTCTACCTCGCCGCCGTCCTCGAGTACCTCGCCGCAGAGGTACGCTCTCGTCTCCAGTACCAGATTCCACGAAGTTTCCTTGTTCTCTGATCTCAGTCCGATAGTGTCCTGATGCGGTGTTGGTTTTGCGATCAGGTGCTGGAGCTGGCAGGGAACGCGGCGAGGGACAACAAGAAGAACAGGATCATCCCGAGGCACGTGCTGCTGGCGATCAGGAACGACGAGGAGCTGGGGAAACTCCTGGCCGGCGTCACCATCGCGCACGGGGGCGTGCTGCCCAACATCAACCCGGTGCTGCTGCCCAAGAAGGCGGCGGAGAAGGCAGCCAGCGGTGCCTCCAAGGAGGCCAAGTCGCCCAAGAAGGGCGCCAAGTCCCCCAAGAAGGCTTAGAGATGTTTACATGTTTCTAGATTTGTAGATGGGGTGGATGAGCTCGGAAGAATAGACTTGGTCTAGTGGTGTTGTTGTAGCCTGTGTGATCTGTGCTTTTCAATGGGAGAAGAATGTCAGAAATGACATAGAATTACTTACTAAATGAGTGCTTGATGTCTCGTTTGTTCTTGCTTTGATGTGTTGCCGTGCGGATTTGCCATTTCGGGGTTTGGATTTGCCGTTCCCGTTTGAATTTGGTGGAGGGGCTTTTGCGAGTAATTGAAAAGATTATGAAAATTCGCCTGGGGAGGGAGCGGCGCGGTGCGGGGCGGGCGAGGGAGCGGCGGCGGCGCGGCGTGGGGCAGGCGAGGGAGCGGCGGCGCGGGGCGGGCAAGGGGGCGGCGCGGCTAGGTGAGGAGGAAGAAGGGCAAAAGAGTCATTTCGCGTGGAGAAAAATGCCTGAAAAATGGAAATTAAATTAAAATGAGAAAAATCCTATATTTGCAAGAAGGTGGTGAACTCAGTCCTATATTTACAAGTCCAAATAATTTGGTCCTATTTCACAAAAGCACACTCAACTCAGTTCTATATACTCAATTTTCCCAAATTTGCGGCAGAAGAAAGATCTTGATCTACTACCAGGGTCTTCCTGTTCGGAATTTTCCCATCTGTTCATTCGCTTGAATGCGCTTTGTGTTCCAATTTTTTTTCTTGATATTGTCCGGGGACAGAAGAGCTTTTTGAATCCATTGGAATGTTCATATGTAAGCTGTGCCTTTTGACATTTTTTGCATTGCACTGATTGGAAATGTATTGTATGTAGAGAGATTTAGCAGTGTTTCAACTGGTTTGTAAGCTGTGCCTTTTGGCATTTTTTGCATTGTAATTATTGAAAATGTATTGTAATGGTTGTTAGTTTTTTTAAGTAATTAAATTTAAAAATAAAAAATTATATCATTATGGATAATGCTAAAGAATATGTAAAAAAGAAAAAAAAGAAATTAACAAATCAGAAGTTGAGACCATTTAAAGTGGTATAAAATCTTTATCGATATTTTAACTATCCTCTCAGATTTTCATGGAATTGACTTTGAGTGGAGTGAGAACTTCTGCATGCGTTACCATTGGAAGCGCCCAGAAGGATTGACTAGAATTTTCTTTTTTTGGGGGGGGGGGGGGGGGGGGATTGAGATTTCCCGCTCTTGTTTTGAATTTCACGGAGATACTTGGGCGGGCAATCGAAAAAGTCTCCTTAAAATTGGCGTTGTCATTGGGCCAAGTAATGACTGTTGACCTTATCATGAAATTCGTTTTTTGGGCTCTTTTTGAGTTTTTTTGTAGTCATTTGTATTGTTTGTGATGGGCTAATCGGTTTTGTATTTTTAAATTCACTTTTGTCAAACAATTTATTATCAGCTACAGTGCAATTTCAACTAGCTACAATATAATTTTAGTCGTAAGCTACCATTTTTCAGCCTAAATGAGCGGTACCTAAACCTTGGGTTCACAGCTGGACTATCTTGGGTGCTTTATGAATCCATTTCTGTGTTCTTTATTGTCTGAAATTTCAGTTGATTACTAGATCCTAGGTGGTGTTCAGTTGGGCTGAATTTTTGTGGTTTATGGCTGATTGTTCACTGTACCTAATGGTGGTTTATTTAGTATAATTAAATTTAAAAAATTTAAAAATAAAAAAATGGTTAGCCCAGCACGTGTAATGCAAACGAATACGAGAAAAAATTTCAGAAAAAGCAAAATTTAGGAATAGTGAAAAATAAACCGGAAGTCAGAAACTCAAACCTAAACGAGTGGGGCCCTAATCAATATTCACCATTGGTTCAGAACATTTACTGCAATACTGTCGTCTGTTTCATTAGTCGAGCAATCAGCAGTTCAAGTCATGTGCTCGTCCAATGAAAGATGAGCTCTCAAGAATCAAGAGGTTCACATCAATCCAATCCTAATGGCTTGATCAATAACACAGAACTGTAGAGCACAAGTGAGCATCAGGATCATCTAGCATTTCATACTAGTGCACATTACTCTTAGGTTCTAAATACACAAGAAATTCAGCTACACCTTTTCTCTCAGCAACGAATGCACTTGTTCATGGACCAAAACTGGATCTAGCAAAAAATCAGAAAGCTATAGAACTTGGAAATACATGCTGTCACCAATTGGTCCTGTTGGTGAGAACCAGATATCAAGCCAGAAGCGCCTTCAAGCCGAGAAACATGGTGTACTTCAGCAATGACGGCGACGCAATGCGCACTATTCAGCATTGCGTTCTTTTGCAATCTCCACAAAAATTAGTCTTCGACGTAGAATCTGCCAAAAGAGATAATTAACCAAGAGAGTTTAGAAATAGACTAAATCACACCAATCAGGTATATATGAAGGCTGATATTAGTTCACATCAAATATAGCTCACACATTGAATTCTGCACATGGGCTTTTGTTTTTGATTTGATGTATGTTGGCCGCTCAAAACCAAAAAAGGATCAGAATGAGATGCCCACGATCCCAAATAGAAGCATTGCTCAATGGCAAAATGGGAGATCCAAAACGCTGGAAAATTGAAAAGGTAAGGATCTGGCCATGACAATTCTAGGAAATTTTGAAGCTAAATTCCCAAGAAAATACATTATATCACAATTGCGTTAAAAAAGATAAAAAACTACAAAAGCAGCACATAATTGTGCTTCACATGGCTTTCACCGGAACTAGCCAATTTCCAACAAAGTTTCTGACTTGGGATTGCATGAAAAGCCTAAAGGGTCTTACCTAGTGTTCTAGCAGAAAATGGTAGAAACGGCTTATTACAGCTGTACTCAAGCCCTGATCACGAGTTCATGACTGTAAGTCCGAAAACTTCCGATCTGCTTACACATGGAGTCTATTTGCTACAATGCTGTACCATAATAACATGCAATTTACTTTATGCCAAGTTACGTAAAAAAAAAACAGAGATAATTTTCTGAATGCTACATCAGTAGATTAACTTCAACACTAAAACTATGCTTGCAATGTGTCAAAAATACCTACATCAGTTTTACAGTAAAGTTCTCCAGTTAAGTGCCTTAGCTAATGCAGCTTCTAGTAAATGGCCTAATCAATGGTGGGCAGCAAGGTGTGGCAACAGAACGATATAGTGAAATTTCACCAACTTTAAATGTTGAAACAAGTTAGAATCACAAAACAAGCCAGTTCAACCCAATCTACCAGAAAAGGTGTTCCCATCATCCCATGGTACAATAACACCTGGAATAGACTTCAAATGGTTAAGCTAGAAAATGCTATGTATGTATTATCTGTTTATCTTCAATTCTGTTGAAAATAGCTATAGTACATGCGGGTTTTAGAATCATGAGTTTATTACATATTTGAGAGACCAGGTGGTCGTGACTCCATGTGAATGATGAGTAATTGACAAAGGTTTAGGATAGTCGAGTTTGGTTTGAGTGGTTCGGAGTAGAGCCGTTGCGTGGCGCAATCGGACTCGGTCGGACTTTGGTCAAACTTGGTCATTTGGGCTTAGGATGTATATTCTAATGTTTCGACAGGTTTGGACTTCGTCTGTGGTAAGTGTGATGGTATTTACGCTTTCATGTGTCGAGCGGTGCTATTTGACGTGTTTTCTTGTCTGTGTGACTGCAGGACATCGGGTGGAGTCGTGGCGAGACACGTGGACCGGACTAGGCGCAGGTGGCGCTGAGGTCAGAACGGTCGGGATGTGTCGAAGACGACGTAGACTCGAAGTGGTTGCGAGGCGTGCGAGGCAAGGAGCGCGGAAGCTTCCCGGAAGGTGCAGGAGGGGCGAATCGGGAAATTCGCGAGGCTGCACAAGCGGGAGCGGGCGCCGTTGGATTTAGCAGGCGTAACGGGGTGGAGACCCGTTAGCCAAGGCTATATAAGGATTGGAGGGGCTGCATGTCCACTTGAGCACTTCAAGGGTTGGTGGAGTCAAAATAGGCTTTAGAGGTTGTTTTAGCTTTGGCTCTTTAGTGGTTGGAGGACACAGAGTAGTGCTCCCTCTGTTTGTCTCCTTCGATGGGTTCTAGGTGGTAGAACAGAGAGAGTTCATCTCTTCCAAGCATCCATGGTTGAGGATTGAGAGGTTGGAGAGGGATTGAGAGATTGTAATCCTTTATCTTGTTCTCTTGTATCAACTCGGGGTATGGGGATTCCTCTGTATTCCCTGTGAATCAATGAATGAAATTCTGGAGTTTGAGTTCTTCAGTTCGTAGCCTCTGTTCTTATTTCTTGGATTTGTGAGTTTTTGAGTTTCTAGTTGGTTCTTGCTATGGAGGTGTAAAATGGGTTACTTGATGATGGGAGGTTGTCTTTAGACCATTTGGTCAGGTTCCCCTAAGAGCTAACTTGGTTTAATCTCAAATTTACTTTGTTGGCCTCCTCTGTTCAGTTCTTGCAGTTCTAGGGTTTCTCTGCTTCTTGAGTTTCCCTTCTCAAGATGATGTGATTTTTGGTCTGGAGACTCCCTTTGCTATTGCTATCCTAGTTGCAAAATCCCATGAGCAAAGGATTTAAGAGCATAGAGTAATTTGAATTTGTTTGAGCTCCTCTCTGAAGTTTTTCAGTTTTTGTCATTTCTAGGGTTTAGGTTAGTTTTGGATTCCCTTTGAGAGAAGGTCTGATTTTTGGTCTGGATAATCCTTTTGCTATTGCTAACATAGTTGCAAAATCTCATTAGCAAAGGATTTGAGACCATGGAGTAATTTGGATTTTGTGAGCCTTCTCTGAAGTTTTCTTGAATTTCTAGGGTTTAAGTGCAGCTGTTGATTCCCTTGCTGTGTTGACATGAAATTGGGTCTGGAGAGTCCATTGGCTATTGCTAATATCCCCCCAAAGTTTCATGCACAAAGTATCAGGAGTTTGAGAGGAATTTGATTCTTGTGTTCTCCCTGTATCTTTTCAGTTCTTGGCCCTTTTCTGAATATTTGGTGTTTTTGTTGATTGCTCTTGCTGTGTGAAGTTCCCTTGTTATTTAGAATAAGGTTTTTAGTCTTTAGTCCAAAGGGTCTCAGCCGAAATGCATGAATCCTATTAAAACCTCAAAGGTTCAGTAGTTTAGCTTTCTCAGTTTTCGGTTTGCTCTGCCTTCAGTCTTCAGCAAAATGAAATTTCCTTTTTTTAGCTCTTTTGCTTCATTCGGCCAGCAGGAAGCATCTTCAGTCAAGTGCCTTTTCTTTTTTGTTTTTTGCTGATCTTTGACAATTTTGCAAGCAGATCAAACAGCGATATTTTCAGTTGAAATTTTTACTGGATGATCTCTGATTTATGGTGAATTTTTCGGTGTCGCATGCGTTCCAAAATTCAGAGAAATTATTTTTAATTTTCTGTGAGGTGCTGTGTTTTGCATCTTTTTGAAAAACCAGTGTTCGATCTCTCGGGGGCGATTTTAAGCGAGCGACATTCACCCCCCCTCTGTCGCCATTTCGGTCCTACAATTGGTATCAGAGCCGGTTAGCTCTAATTCATAGATCTTAACCGGTCTCAAGAGCCATGGCGACGGACAAGTACTCGACCAAGCCGCCCGTGTTCGATGGCATCGATTACCCCTTCTGGAAGAGCCGAATGGAGACATACATCCAGGCCCAGGGGTATGCCATCTGGCGGAAGGTCAAGGTACGATTCGTTGTTCCTGCCGATGAGAACATCAATGCCGGGAACATGGCTGATGTTGAGGCGAATGCAAAGGCAAGGAACATCATCATCCAGGGGTTGAGTCGTAGCGAGTTTGACCGTATATCTCACCTGTCGTCCGCCTACGACATCTGGGTGACCCTCGACGCATACCATGAGGGCACCACCCAGATCAAGACGGTTCGACAGGACCAGTTCAAGCGCGAATACAACAAATTCGAGATGCTTGCTGGTGAGTCCCTGGACGAGTGCTTTTCGCGATTTCACAAAATCTTGAGCAACCTCCGAGCGGTCGGTCTCACATACCCCGACTCGGACAACGCTCGTCAGATGCTCGCGGCACTCGATCTGCGCGTGTGGGAGATGAAAGTGACCACCATCAAAGACACGACAGACCTCTCGACCCTGACTCTTGACGCGCTGTACTCACGCCTCAAGACTCACGAGATTGACGTTGTCTCTCGTCGGTCGAAGTCACAGTCGATGGCTTTGGTCACCGATCCCAGTTCTGCTTCTGGTCTCTCTTCTGATTCTTCTTGCGGTTTTTCCCTCGCTGCTCTCTGTGACATAACTGATGATCAGTTAGAGCAGCTTGCGGATGATCAGCTGGCCCTCCTAGCCCGAAGGTTTTCACATGCCTACAAGGGTAGGAGAGACAGAAAGAGAGGAGGACCCGTGATTTGCTTCGAGTGTGGTGGCCCCAACCACATTCGGGCAAACTGCCCCAAGATGGAGAAGGGCAAGAACGACTACGGCGGTTCAGGCAAGAACGACTACACCGACAAGAACCGCAACAAGAAGACTCCAGCTCAGACGCCGGGAAAGAAGAAGTTCCGCAACTTCGGGAAGGCCAAGAAGCTCTTCCACCGCGTCCTCACCGCTTTCGACGACCTCGACCTCAGCGAGGTGGAGGGATGGAGCGACGACGACGGGACGGGTGACCAAGAGCCCAAGGATGGCGGCGACGACTTCTCCGGCATGTGCTTCATGGCCCTCGAGGGCGAGATCAGCGACAGCGAGCTGTACTCTGACTCGGATGAGGTACTCCCTTCTTATGACCAGCTAAATGATGCTTTTCTTAAGCTAGGTGGATTTCATGCTAGAGCTAGGTCTAGGTGTACCGAGTTAGAGAAGGAAGTAGATAGACTATCACGGGAGATTACTTCACTTAGATCTGCTCCCTCCCGTGACGATTGTGATACATGCCCTGCTTTGCTTGGAGACATGGAGAAACTAAGGACCTCTCATGATAGTTTATCTTCTGAGCTTGATGTGCTTAAGGTGGAGAATGTTAGTCTGCTTGCTGAGTTAGAGTTGAGTAGGATGGCTGTTACCCTACTTACTACTGATGAGACTACTTCTCCCACCTCATGTGAGGTTAAGGACATTGCTGCTAGAGGACCTTATGCCATGCTCCTTGATCTGCCCGATTCTTGTGAAAATTGCAATAATTTAAAGATGAACCTAAAACGGGCAAATCACAAAATTGCTGAGTTGCATGCTTTTTTACTTGAGCCTATTGATTCATGTTTGAACTGTCCCAAGTTAACTGCTGAACTTGAAGCTGTCTCAAAACAGTTTCAAGAACTGATTGACAACAACAAGAAAATGGCTCAGTATGCGACTAAGGATCCTGTTAGTTCACCATGCATTAGTTGTGATAAACTAAAACTTGAACTCGTTGCTTTGAATGACAAATGTGTGAAGCTAACTAAGGACTTACTAGAGAAGCCACAATCTGGTTGTGATGTGATTGATGGTGTGGGGGAGAAGCCCCAGGGTAAGGGTGAGACGCCTAGAGACGCGAACCAACCTGCTAGTGGTAGGACTGTCCCCTCAGAGTCGGCTGTGCGTGCACAAGCCATTCCTTCCTCTACTGTTGGTTCTTCTTCTGCTCCCTTACCTCCTGCTGTTCCCTCTTCTCCGTGCTCTTCTTGCACCTCTCTCTTTCGGGAGTGTCAGTACCTTATGAACACTCTCGAGAGATTTGTAGGCGGTAAGAAGAAGCTTAATCTTATTCTAGACCAGTCCAAGATTTGCAGATTTAATCAGGGTCTAGGATATGACTATTATGAGGATATGAGGAAGCATCCACCTGTTGTGCTCAGACCCATAGCACCAGGCGTGATCGAGACCGAGCCCAGGACCGAGAAAGTCCAATTTAAGTCAGCGGGCTATGTCCAGGGGATTTCTGACAGCAAGGTGATTGCACCTGCTGCTTCGGCCTCTCAGAAGGCGAAGCCTGACCGTACTACTTCTACCTCTCAGAGGATGAAGTATCACTGCACCTTCTGTCAGAAGGATGGACACACGGTTGATCGATGCTTCAGGCGCGCCAAGATCGCGCGTAGAGACCGTGTTGAGTCTCCTAGGCGTATTCAGGGTCAGCCCCAGATCCTGAGTGCACCTAGGACCAGCACGAAGTCTAGGTTTACTGCTGTTGATGGGTTTGGGCAACATCGAGGACTTGGTTTTTCTGAGTCTTCTGTTTTTCGTCCTCATGCTGCTCCTGGTCATGACTTCCGCCGTCCTGAGGGTACATCTCGTTTCCCCCGTCGAGACAGTTACCCGCGGCGTGTTCAGCGTGTTGCCGGTGTTCCGACTCGCTCTCCCGTAGCAGTCGGACCCCGCAACAGCTTCAGGTCTGCTCACAGACCTTCTGCTTCTTTGAGTCATGGAGAGCGTAGGGTAGATAGAGGTCAGTCGTGCTTGACTACTTCATCTGCTCGACGTGTTGTTCAGTATTGGGTGCCAAAATCACTCTTGATTTATCCCAGTACTGAGACTTTACTCTCTGTTTGACTCAGGTTCGCCGGGCAGGGAAGGGAAAGGTTTGGCTTGTAGACTCCGGTTGTTCTCGTCATATGACCGGAGACTCCCGTTGGTTTTCTTCCCTTGCCCGTGCTCCAGGTGATGAGACGATCACCTTCGGAGATGCTTCATTTGGGCGCGTCATCGCCAAAGGTACTGTGCGCATTAATGATTCTTTCATTTTGAAAGATGTAGCCTTGGTTAGTAAGCTGCAGTACAATTTGCTTTCAGTTTCTCAGCTTACCGATGACGGTTTCGAGGTGAGCTTTAAGAAAAATGCTTGTAAAATTCTTGATTCTTCGGGTAGTCTGGTTTGCGGGATTTCTCGTTATGGGAGGATCTTTCGTGCTGATTTTTCTGAGTCTTCTGGTGATCCTCTCAGGTGTTTAGTTGCTTCTGAGTCCCGCGACCTCTCTTTCTGGCATAGGAGACTTGGTCATATTGGATTTGACCATTTGACCCGAGTTAGCGGCCACGATCTCATTCGTGGTCTGCCTAAACTCAAGATGGTCAAAGATCTTGTTTGCTCTCCATGCCGGCACGGCAAGATGGTTGCCGCTTCACATCCTCCGGTCACTGTGACTATGACCGATGCACCAGGACAGCTGCTCCACATGGATACAGTGGGACCAGCTCGAGTGCAGTCAGCAGGAGGGAAGTGGTATGTTCTTGTCGTGGTCGATGACTTCTCGAGGTATTCTTGGGTGTTTTTCTTAGCCTCGAAGGATGAGACGTTTTCACATTTTCGAGGTCTTTTCAGTAGGTTTTCTGTTGAGCTCCCGGGTGCCTTACGAGCGATCCGCAGTGACAATGGCACGGAGTTCAAGAATTCCTACTTTGAGAGTTTCTGTGGTGAGACAGGTGTAGAGCACCAGTTCTCTTCTCCGCACGTCCCACAGCAAAATGGCGTCGTGGAGAGGAAGAACCGTACCTTGGTCGAGATGGCCAGGACGATGCTCGATGAGTACTCTACACCTAGGAAGTTTTGGGCTGAGGCTATTGCGACCGCGTGCCATGTTTCGAATCGAGTTTTTCTTCGGGCACACTTGCACCGCACTTCTTATGAGTTGAGATACGGGCGAAAGCCCAGCGTCTCTCATTTTCGTGTGTTTGGTTGCAAGTGCTTTATTCTGAAGTCCGGGAACCTAGATAAGTTCGAGTCACGTTCTTGTGATGGGATCTTTCTAGGTTACTCGCCTTCTTCGCGGGCTTATAGGGTCTGGAACTGCGAGTCTAGCAAAATGGTAGAGACCTGTGAGGTGACCTTTGACGAGGCCAGTCCGGGGACTAGGCCTGATATCTCAGGTTCTTTAGAGCAGTCCGAGACCATCTTCGTGGATGACGAGGACGATGGAGATGAGGGTTGTCTACCCGATCCAGTCCCTTATCCACCCCTTGAGGTGCCGTCTTCCACCGCACCTCCAGGTGATCAGCCCATGCCTTCTGCTTCCTCTGGAGCTAGTGGCTCTGTTCCTATCTCGTCAGCTCACGAGGTAGAGGCCACTTCTTCATCTCATCCTGGACCTCCCCGACATATCCAGAAAAGACATCCTTCTGAGCAGATGATTGGAGACCTGTTCGAGCGTGTTACCCGCTCAAAATCTGGCTTATCTCAATTCTGTCTCCATTCTGCTTTCATTGCCTCCTTTGAGCCCAAGGATATTTCTCATGCTCTTTCCGATGAGTCTTGGGTCAATGCCATGCATGAGGAGTTAGAAAATTTCGAGAGGAACAAGGTCTGGTCGCTTGTCGAGCCCCCGCGAGGTCACAATATTATTGGAACTAAGTGGGTGTTCAAGAACAAGCAGAGCGAGGATGGAGTGGTTATTCGGAACAAGGCTAGACTGGTAGCTCAGGGGTTCTCCCAGGTTGAGGGTCTAGATTTTGAGGAGACCTTTGCCCCTGTAGCTCGACTTGAGGCCATTAGAATCCTGCTTGCCTTTGCAGCTTCTAAGGGTTTCAAGCTCTACCAGATGGACGTCAAGAGTGCCTTCCTTAATGGAGTCATTGAGGAAGAAGTTTACGTCAGACAGCCTCCAGGTTTCGAGAACCCCAAATACCCACACCATGTCTTCAAGCTTTCGAAAGCGTTGTATGGACTTAAGCAGGCCCCCAGAGCATGGTATGAGAGGCTTAAGTCCTACTTGTTGAGTCATGGGTTTGAAATGGGTAAAGTAGACAAGACCTTGTTCATCCGCCGTCATGGCAATGACCTTCTGCTCGTCCAGATCTATGTCGATGACATCATCTTTGGCGGCTCTTCTCATACTCTGGTTTCACAGTTCTCGGATGTCATGAGCACCGAGTTTGAGATGAGTATGATGGGCGAGTTAACCTTCTTCCTTGGCTTCCAAATCAAGCAGACTCGGGAGGGTACATTTCTTCATCAGGGAAAGTACACTCGTGACCTCCTGAGACGCTTCGACATGAGTGATGGTAAGCCAGTGTCAACTCCCATGGCTTCTACAGCCTATCTTGACCCAGATGAGGACGGCGAGCCAGTTGATCAGAAAGAGTTCAGAAGTATGATCGGCTCCCTTCTTTACCTCACGGCCTCGAGACCAGACATACACTTCTCTGTGTGTCTGTGTGCCCGTTTTCGGGCTTCTCCTCGCATATCTCACCGCCAGGCGGTGAAGCGCATCTTTCGATACCTTCGAGCTACCATTGACTATGGTATCTGGTACTCTTCCTCATCCTGTCTTTCCTTGAGAGCCTTTTCGGATGCAGACTTTGCCGGCTGTAGGATAGATAGGAAGAGCACTTCTGGCACTTGCCAATTCATTGGCACTTCTCTTGTTTCTTGGTCTTCGAGGAAGCAGTCCGGTGTTGCGCAGTCCACCGCAGAGGCCGAGTATGTTGCTGCAGCCAGCTGCTGCAGTCAGGTACTCTGGATGGCTTCGACCCTGCGGGACTTTGGGTTAGTTATCGACAGTGTTCCACTCTTTTGTGATAACACTTCTGCGATTAACATTGCTAAGAACCCAGTGCAACACTCTCGGACCAAGCACATCGATATCCGTTTTCACTTCCTTAGATACCATGTAGAGAAGGGCGATATAGTGCTCCAGTTTGTGGAGAGTGACCACCAGTTGGCTGACATCTTCACCAAGCCATTGGATAGTTCGAGGTTTTCAGCTCTGCGGGGAGAGCTTGGGGTGGTTTGTCCTTATGGACTGTAGTGAGAGGGAGCTTTGGGCTTTATTGCTTTACTATATTGATTATGCTTCTGTCTCATTTCTATTGCATTGCACTCGGGGTGCATTTGGGTTTAGTCCTTCCAGCATAGGTTAGAGTGCTTCTCTTGCCGAGATGCTTAGACTTCTAACTCTTATCTTGTGCTTCCAGGATTAGCTGCTTCTTATCTCACTAGGTCGAGCTCACTCACTTCTTGTAGGTTCTAGCGAGGGTTGGGCCACCCTCGGGTAGACATGGTACGTGTTTGCTCTCTAGTGTGTGATTTACTGTCAGCTGATTGTCCTGGAGTCATATGGGGTAGATGAGAGTCAGTCTGAGTCATAGTTGTCTCTATATCTTATCTATGCTTTAAGGACTGCCTGTTTTGGTTTTATTTGCCAGCTTCTCGATTTATTGCTTTGGTTCAGGGAGAGTTCATTTGGGAGCTTCTGGAGCTTAATTGTGACTTAACTCAACTTGAACTAAAAGTTGCATGTCATGTTGAGGGGGAGCTGGATTTTTCTGCATTTTAGTATTTAGCATTGTAATATATAACTACATTGAGCCTTGATTATTATCCTGCTATGACATGTTTTCAATGCTTTACATCTTGCCATGACTTGTGCTTAGCTTGCTAGATTTATCATGACTTCATATGTGTAGACTAGCGTTTGCCATGATAAGTTAAGTAAAAATTGATCAACTTAAATTAAACTTGTCATGCTAGCATTTGAGTTTAGTCTTTCTTGAGCTATCCTTTTATGATTCATGTCATGTCAAATAGGCTGAGTAGAGCGTTGAATCTATATTGAGCCTTAGTTTGAGCTGTTTTAGTCTCCTGATGATACATGAGTTAGTACAATGTGTTAAAAAGCAAAAAGATCTCTTTTGTGCGAAAAAACTGATCTCACCAATTCTTTTCTATGAGACGGCTTGCCATTGCACTTGGCATGAACTTAGGGGGAGTTTTGGATGACCTAGACTATCTTCTTAAGCTTATTGCTTGGAGTAGTCGCATAAGGCTTGAGATCTAGCACATAAACAAAAAAATTTGGGTTGAAAACAACCATATGCTTTCAAAAGACAATGTTTAATGTGCTCAATTTGCTTAATCTACAATCAGAACCAAGTACTTTAACCAATGTTTCAATCTTGAGCTTATAGCACTCTATTTGGACTCAATGTTAGCTTCTTTGTTCCGCTTAGCTTATTGACATGGCCTGCATCATCCTTGGATGTCTCTAGTTAAACTTTACTCATTGATGACTTGACTTGCTCACAAAATGCATTACATTTCAGATTGTCATCTATGTGCTCTAGCTGGCTTATATATATGTTGTCATGATCTAGATAGCGTTTTATTGAGTTATGGCTTGGTGTATTACATTATGGTCATTATGGATAATTTTCATGGCTCACAATTCTTAGAAATAAACAAACTTCAGCCATATTCATCCATTGACATGTCATATTCTCTCTATTGCATCTTGATGTGTTTATTGCCAAAAGGGGGAGAATAGAGAAGAAAAAGTCTGTTGGGAACAGTTTAGAGCTTTGGAGATCAATTTGCTCTTTCAGTTGTTGCTCTAGTGTTCCTTCTGTCGACATGGTCATTAGCTTCATTCTCTTCTTTGGACCATGTTGGATTCTTCAAAATCAAACTCAACTTCATGTTTTTCCTGAGTTTGTCAATATACTCATCAAGGGGGAGATTGAGAGACCAGGTGGTCGTGACTCCATGTGAATGATGAGTAATTGACAAAGGTTTAGGATAGTCGAGTTTGGTTTGAGTGGTTCGGAGTAGAGCCGTTGCGTGGCGCAATCGGACTCGGTCGGACTTTGGTCAAACTTGGTCATTTGGGCTTAGGATGTATATTCTAATGTTTCGACAGGTTTGGACTTCGTCTGTGGTAAGTGTGATGGTATTTACGCTTTCATGTGTCGAGCGGTGCTATTTGACGTGTTTTCTTGTCTGTGTGACTGCAGGACATCGGGTGGAGTCGTGGCGAGACACGTGGACCGGACTAGGCGCAGGTGGCGCTGAGGTCAGAACGGTCGGGATGTGTCGAAGACGACGTAGACTCGAAGTGGTTGCGAGGCGTGCGAGGCAAGGAGCGCGGAAGCTTCCCGGAAGGTGCAGGAGGGGCGAATCGGGAAATTCGCGAGGCTGCACAAGCGGGAGCGGGCGCCGTTGGATTTAGCAGGCGTAACGGGGTGGAGACCCGTTAGCCAAGGCTATATAAGGATTGGAGGGGCTGCATGTCCACTTGAGCACTTCAAGGGTTGGTGGAGTCAAAATAGGCTTTAGAGGTTGTTTTAGCTTTGGCTCTTTAGTGGTTGGAGGACACAGAGTAGTGCTCCCTCTGTTTGTCTCCTTCGATGGGTTCTAGGTGGTAGAACAGAGAGAGTTCATCTCTTCCAAGCATCCATGGTTGAGGATTGAGAGGTTGGAGAGGGATTGAGAGATTGTAATCCTTTATCTTGTTCTCTTGTATCAACTCGGGGTATGGGGATTCCTCTGTATTCCCTGTGAATCAATGAATGAAATTCTGGAGTTTGAGTTCTTCAGTTCGTAGCCTCTGTTCTTATTTCTTGGATTTGTGAGTTTTTAAGTTTCTAGTTGGTTCTTGCTATGGAGGTGTAAAATGGGTTACTTGATGATGGGAGGTTGTCTTTAGACCATTTGGTCAGGTTCCCCTAAGAGCTAACTTGGTTTAATCTCAAATTTACTTTGTTGGCCTCCTCTGTTCAGTTCTTGCAGTTCTAGGGTTTCTCTGCTTCTTGAGTTTCCCTTCTCAAGATGATGTGATTTTTGGTCTGGAGACTCCCTTTGCTATTGCTATCCTAGTTGCAAAATCCCATGAGCAAAGGATTTAAGAGCATAGAGTAATTTGAATTTGTTTGAGCTCCTCTCTGAAGTTTTTCAGTTTTTGTCATTTCTAGGGTTTAGGTTAGTTTTGGATTCCCTTTGAGAGAAGGTCTGATTTTTGGTCTGGATAATCCTTTTGCTATTGCTAACATAGTTGCAAAATCTCATTAGCAAAGGATTTGAGACCATGGAGTAATTTGGATTTTGTGAGCCTTCTCTGAAGTTTTCTTGAATTTCTAGGGTTTAAGTGCAGCTGTTGATTCCCTTGCTGTGTTGACATGAAATTGGGTCTGGAGAGTCCATTGGCTATTGCTAATATCCCCCCAAAGTTTCATGCACAAAGTATCAGGAGTTTGAGAGGAATTTGATTCTTGTGTTCTCCCTGTATCTTTTCAGTTCTTGGCCCTTTTCTGAATATTTGGTGTTTTTGTTGATTGCTCTTGCTGTGTGAAGTTCCCTTGTTATTTAGAATAAGGTTTTTAGTCTTTAGTCCAAAGGGTCTCAGCCGAAATGCATGAATCCTATTAAAACCTCAAAGGTTCAGTAGTTTAGCTTTCTCAGTTTTCGGTTTGCTCTGCCTTCAGTCTTCAGCAAAATGAAATTTCCTTTTTTAGCTCTTTTGCTTCATTCGGCCAGCAGGAAGCATCTTCAGTCAAGTGCCTTTTCTTTTTTGTTTTTTGCTGATCTTTGACAATTTTGCAAGCAGATCAAACAGCGATATTTTCAGTTGAAATTTTTACTGGATGATCTCTGATTTATGGTGAATTTTTCGGTGTCGCATGCGTTCCAAAATTCAGAGAAATTATTTTTAATTTTCTGTGAGGTGCTGTGTTTTGCATCTTTTTGAAAAACCAGTGTTCGATCTCTCGGGGGCGATTTTAAGCGAGCGACATTCACCCCCCCTCTGTCGCCATTTCGGTCCTACAATATTTCTGTGAGCCAAATGCACAACATTAGTAACAAGAACAAGTCAAGTGCATCTGCCTAGTACGATATTTTCTTTGCAGCGAGAGGTGTCTTTTGACTTGAGCTTGTTTAGCTGAGAACGAAGGAGTATCAACATTAATAACTTAAGCCCACGCTTTGACGCTTTGTTCTCTATCATGAAATATAACATAATTTCCTCTCGGATAATGACAATTTGTGAAATTCTCATTGCATTAGCATCAGCAAATCAAGTTTGTAGGTTGTAACTTGTAACTAAGATAGTGAGTGAGCAGAGCACATACCCTTTCATCCATTGCCTTGGACAGCTTTCTCTGCCTCCGCTTCTGATGAATATTTGACAAAACCAAATACCTTTGGCCTTCCAGTTAGTTTGTCTCTCACTAATCGAGCTACATTTGACAAGATACACAGGGCAACATGGAACTAAAATATTTCCATGGAACCAACAGAAACAATGTCAAGTATTAGTAGGAAAAAAATAATGGAGACACCCAAGACGGTGGTCATGTAGGGATGCAAAGACGGTGGTGGTGGGGATGGTGCTCTCCGAACGTGTCATCCAAGAGAATACGATGAGTCAATCGATGGTGTTTGATGTCAGCAGCTGAAGCTCTAAGGGCATGTACAATACAAGATGCTTATATATGAATACTTAAAGAGAGAGAATATAGCCACATCATCAAGCACTCATGCAAAAGTTATTTCCTTCAATGCAAGCATATCTTCCGTGGTTGCTTAGATGCTATATTGTCTATTAATAGATATAGTTATACACATAAGCACCTACTAAGCATCGATGCTTCAAAATAAGCATCTTATCTATCCTATGTGGCAAGAAAAATCAGTTTTTCATTGCTAAGCATCTCTCTAAACGCCTGCATTATACATGCTCTAAGTTGTATAGACAGGGATCACCCACAAAGCGAGTGACAAGGATTCAGAGCCCAACGTCGAAGTAGGCTGTAAACACCAGCATCTCACTCTCCCGCGGGCATAGCACAACCTTGTCACTGGTGGGGAGGCGGACAACCTCACGTGACAAGATCTTGCCGTCACGCACGAGCGACTCCACCAGATCCTCTATAGCGATCAACGGGCCGAGTGTTCACGAACACACTGTTAAACTTCCCAGACACTTTCCATCACTTGCCGGTGGTAACATCGCAACGATTGTCTTGACTGACGTGGCTGCTCGATGGAGTGGATGTGCTGCTACGGGAGCAACGGTCACTTCCACGCACCATCACAAGCGACGCAATATCGATGGCACGAGCATGGCCGGAAAGAGGCTCGACGGTGATGGCAAATGGAGATATTGCACAAAGCAAAAACAAGATGAGGAAGCAAATAGTGCCAAAAGGTATCCACACGATGCTTAAGTACAAGATGCAACGACACCATTTAATGCCCGCACAACGGACACGAGAATCAAGAGAACGTGTGCCATACCATAACTGGCACGATGGCTCATGTCGCACGACCAGAAGACTAAGCGTTGCCACATATTGCCTGGTCTCGAGGGTCATACAAGCAAATGCCCATAGCGACGATTTAGCGGGAATTCCAACAGGGTACGATTCAATGTGCTGAAGGAACAGAGGGGACTAAATAACATCAAACATGATCTCAGCCTATAGAAATCAAAGATCTTCAACTATGAGTGGCTACTATTGGAGGAGTGGTCCCCCACCTTGACCTAGTCGATGCATTGTATCAGAAAGCCTAATAATCATATGGCCACATTGTTGGCCCGAGAGAGCTGTCGCAAGGAAAAAGACGGCATTACCTATATGATTGTAGACTTAGATAGAAGTATGGCTATAAATATATAACTTAAAAGCGCCTTGAAGACTCCTTTTTTCCAAGATTAGTCTATGTAACGCAGACTTCTATCCCCTATCACCATATTTTGTAAGACTCCGAGTAGCCCTTTTGTGCCTTCCCATAGTCCTATCATTTATTGTTTAGTTTGTAAACACAACAGTAAAGCACAAGAGCTACTAAGTTACAGGAGGAAACAGAACAATCAGCATATATTTCTTCCAATCAACCAAGTTGGGACTGCAAATTATACTGCCTAGAGCATACCTTAACAGGAAAGCACTAGATAATCAACCAAGTTGGGACTGCAAATTATACTGCCTAGAGCATACCTTAACAGGAAAGCACTAGATGCATATGCACAGCTACACACAGAACAAACCAGCATCTGTCAAAATGCTTTACAACGAGGAGATGACGAGTACTATGGCCAAGAACAGCTTCATACAAGATGGAACAGGCACAACACAATCTAGAAAAAAAAATCCTTGTCGTTCCTTTGTTACAACCCAAAGGAATCATATTCTGAAAGCACCTGATATCGGTAGCAGACTCGGAACATCCTCTGCATGCAAAAACTAATATCCGCAAGGGGGAAAGGAAAAAAAGAATCAAGGCCGAAGGACACCAACCAGTGCTAAATTCATCTACAAAAAGGGAAAATTGCTCTCATGCCACAAACTTAAGTACCATCCTCTCATTTGCCACATAGTTAAATGATTTTGTTATTATGCCACAAACTTGAGTGTTTTGCCCTTTATTTTGGCATTTTCTCCATTTAATATCTATTTTAATTTTATTTTGACCCTTTTGCCCCTGGCCCCACCCCAGGTCTGCTCAGGACGACGAGCTCCTCGCCGCCCTCTCCGCCTCCTCCCAGCCGCAGTTAGGCCTGGGCGTTCGGGTTACCCGAATTTTTCGGGTCGGGTAGTTCGGGTAATTCGAAATTCGGGTAATGAAAACCGCTACCCGATATTAGCCCCAAAAAAACACTACCCGCAATTTCAGGTACCCGATAATTCGGGTTCGGGTTCGGGTATACCTGATATACCCGAATTTACAGAAAACCAGCTAATTTCCCGACAATTCGGGTAATGTACAGACAATTCGGGTAATTCGGGTAGTTCGGGTACCGGGGGATATTACCCGAACTACCCAAACTAATTTCGGGTAATCAAAATCACTATCCGAATTTGGGATCGGGTACCTCGGGTTCAGGTCCGGGTAATTCGGGTACGGGTAACGGGTAGCGGGTATTTTGCCCAGGCCTAGCCGCAGTCCCCCGTCCTCTCCCTCGCGGTTGGCTCGCCTCGCCGCCTCCTCCGCCGCCGGTTGGCTCCGCCCTCTATGGAGCCAACATCGCCTCGCCGCCGACCTCCTCGACCGCGGAGTGGACAACGGAGTTATTGAGCCGGTCGTACGTACGTGTTCTTCTGGCAAAACCCCGCCGCCGAGCGCCACCGGTCGACGCTAGGGCTTTTGAGCCTCTCCCAGCACTCATCTTTGCCCTCTCCCTCTCTTCTCCCACTTAATTGGGTTGTCTCCCAGTGCAGGCCGCCGGCGAGGCTGTTTCTTCCCCAACACCGGCGCCGGGTCTTCTCCGGGAAGCGCTGCGTCTTGGGCCGATTCCCCGCGCATGGAGCATTGCCTGGACCCCGCAATCACCACCCCCACATCGACGGACCCCGCCTCCCTCCCCAGTGAACCGCCGCCACCTTCTTCCTCGCCGCCGAGCCCTTCCCCGCCGCCAGCTCACCCGGCTCCACTCCAGCCACCGCTCGGGCCCAAGGTAGGCTCAAGACCCCCCAGGTTGCTCTCTCGACGAGCAATCGGGTCCCCGTGGCCTGAGCCGCTGGCGCCCCTTTTCCGCTGTCTCGGCCGTCGCCGTGCTCATTGCCGGGCGCCGCCAGGCCTAATCCAGCCATCTCCTCCCGCCCCGAGGCGCGCGCCGGGTCGTGTGATCCGTTTTGGCCGGCGCTGCCGCGCCTCCGTGCCCCCTCCGCCGCCGGTTGGCTCCGCCCTCCTCACAGCCGGGACAAGCCAGTGAAGCCAGCGGCCGGCTCAATAACTCTGCTGACAACGCCGCGGCGACGGGGCCAATGGCGAGGACGTTGCGGAAGGTGGCGTCGGAGGAGAGGACGGCGTCGAGGAGCTTGGAGAGGAAGGCGAGGGAGAGGACGGAGGACTACGGCTAGGAGGAGGCGGGGAGGGCGGCGAGTAGCTTGTCGTCCTGAGCAGGCCTGGGGTGAGGTCGAGGGTAAAAGGGTCAAAATGAAATTAAAATAGATATTAAATGGAGAAAATGGCAAAACAAAGTGTAAAACACTCAAGTTTGTGGCATAATAATAAAGTCATTTAATTATGTGGCAAATGAGAGAATAACACTTAAGTTTGTGACATGAGAGCAATTTTCTCCTACGAAAACCCCCCAAGATCACAATTCACATCTCACAAAACTCTGCACGAATCAAGACTTGTGCACAAGAACAATCGTTAAGCGGCATTCACGATTACAAGGATTTACTTACTGGTCACAAATATCTCGGTGCCGAAAAACCCCTCTTCCCCACAACCTGAGGGGCCAAACCCATCAGCCTCCCTCCTCGCATCATCATCATCAACTCCCCTCGAGTTCCCCCTCAAACCCTAGATCCCCAAATCAGCAGAGCAGAAAGAAACAGCGACAAGCAGACAGTAACAAGCCGTCCATTACAACCAGGCACGATTTACAAAGCAGGCAAGTTAGCTACCGAACAATACTACTCATCCTCGCAGGTGACACACACAGAAGAGGGGAAGGGAATGGAGCAGAAACAACGACGAAAGCCTAGAGGACGAGTCTTAGTTGCTAGTGAACTTGGTGACGGCCTTGGTGCCCTCGGAGACGGCGTGCTTGGCGAGCTCGCCGGGGAGGACGAGGCGGACGGAGGTCTGGATCTCGCGGGAGGTGATGGTGGGCTTCTTGTTGTAGCGCGCGAGGCGGGAGGCCTCCTGCGCGAGCTTCTCGAAGATGTCGTTGATGAAGGAGTTCATGATGGACATGGCCTTGGAGGAGATGCCGATGTCGGGGTGCACCTGCTTGAGCACCTTGAAGATGTAGATCTTGTACGTCTCCACGCTCTTCTTGGCCTTCTTCCTCCCCTTCTTGTCCCCGCCGCCCTCCTTGGAGGCCTTGGACGCCGGCAGCCGCTTCTCCGCCTTGGGCTTCTTCCCCGCCGGCGCCTTCTCGGCCTTCTCCTCGCCGGCCGGCTTCTTCTCCGCCGGCTTCTTCTCCGCCTTGGGCGCCATCGACCGGGATCGGTGGGGCTTGGGTGGAGGCCTCGAGGGGGAATAGGATGACTGGTGGGTTCGCGAGGGAGACTTTCCTTGGCGTGAAGTGGAGGCAAAGGGGGAGGGGGGTAATATAGAAGCGCGCGGTGGGAGGGGATTGGTGGGGAGGGGTGGCACGCGGATCGATGAGGTGGCGTCGGTGAGTGGCGTTGGATCTGGGGAGCGGGGAATGGACGGTGCGGATACGGATGCTGAATTTTCCGCGGGTTCGTGAGGGCTTTGGATGGAGGAGGCGGTTCACGAAATTGATGGCGCGCCGCGCATGGTATGTTTGTTTCTTTTTCTTTTTCTTTTCTTTTAAAGACCGTAGGAGTCTTTTGGATGGCGCGTCCGCTGGAACTCTTCGTGAGCTATAGTGAAGCCCATAGGCCACAGGTGAGGTGACTATTTGAGTATGGGTTTAGGTTTTTCGCTTTCAGTTTATTTTTTATTATTTTTATAAATTTTTTCTGATTTTTCTGATTTTTTTAGTTTTTGTCGGTCTTTTTTGTATTTGTTTGTATTATATATGCTGGGCTAACCTTTTTTATTTTTAAAATTTTTAAATTTAATTATGCTAATAAGCCACCACCAGGTACAGTATAATTTCCACCAACTACAGTAAAAATTCAGTCATAAACCATAAAAATTCAGTCTAACTGAACACCACCTATAGACAAGCTGTAGATGGAACAATTTTCCAAGTAAAGTATACCAAGCTAGCTTTCCTATTCAAATATATGTAATCTCTTCGTCCCGCAATATAAATGTGGTATGTATATCTAAAAAGTATATTATTTAAATAATATTTAATTAAATTGGACTATAGTTGCTCTAATTAGATAGACATATTATTACTCTTTTTATTATAGATAAATATAATATAATTTTATTAAATAATATATCTACTTATTTATACGTGTCGGACTTATATTGTAGGATAAAGAGAGTATCAACTAACCGATTTCTTTAAAACATAATTGCTTTTTAGCCATTAGATTACACATTTGAGATTCATGATCTATGAGGTTTTCGAGGTCCACCGGGCTGACCTGAATTATTGGTTCACCGCCCATTATATTATACAATATCCCAGAATACTCTGAGATAAATACCTCTCTCGGTTGGGCTGAAAAATAGTGGTTTATGGCTGAAATTACACTATAGCTGGCTGAAATTATACTGTAGCTAAAGGTGATTTATTTGGCGTATCTAAATTTTAAAAAATTAAAAATAGAAAAAAATATGTTAACTCATCACGGACAACGTAAACGAATACGAGAAAAAAGAACTGGGAAAAAAGCTTAAAAAGCCAAAAGTTCAGAAAAAGATGAAACTTATGAATAGTAAAAAAATAAGGCAGAAACCAGAAGTTCAAATCGAAATAAGCGGGGCAAAAGGCTTACGGAATTGTAGTACGTAAAAAACAGCAAAACATCTACTGATGCGGCTGCATCCCGAGGAGGCAGCCCGACGGCGGCGACAACGAGGAGGCCGATTACTGCGACGAGTTGGACATATGCATCCTGTATCCTCTATTTACTATTATTTACACACATATATTAAATATAATATTTATAAATAATAATTAGAGGTAATGTAGTTATTTTTATTATCTCTTTGATTTATATGGCAAAAAAATAAGTCTTATGAACTTAAACGGAGAGAGTACTTTATCATTTCATATACCGCTATGCTCTCTAATACAATTTTTTTACTTTTAATTTTTTCTATTTATTTGTTATAAAATGTATTAAAACACAATGAAATGGGATCTCTTTTGATCATAAATATATTAATACTATTTCTATCTAACAAATATACAACTTTGGTGCATTTAAGCGGTTAAAGTTTTAAAAGGCGACTAAGTCGTTATACCAGAAAGGAAACGGAGAGAGCAAAAGGATTTTGTTTCCCCTGCAGTGTCCGAAGGGCCAAACGGGCTAATGATGGCCTGTTTAGCAGTTATGGGCCACTATCTGACCCAAAAAAAAGAGCGTGATATTGGCGAGCGTTAGTGGCAGGAAGCGAGCAGCGGCATCGTGTGGCCTCCGTTCCTCCGCACGCCGCAAGCCGCAAGCCAACCCTTCCGGATAGATAGCCGATACCGCGCCACCCCTTCTCCCCACCAGACCTCCACTCCGCCACTGCTGCTCCCCGTGCACCTCCTCTCACCCGCCCATGGCGACGGCTATGATGGCTGCGGCCACCACCTCCTGCTCCCCGCGCCGCGCACCGCTCCTCCTCAGGCCCGTCGCTTCCTCCAGCCGCGTGCCGCCGCCCAGGCGGCCTTTCAAGCACTTCCCGGGGCTCGTCGCGACGGCGGCGGCGGCCGCCGTGGCAGCCGCGCCGCTCCCGGCGCTGGCGGAGCAGATGGAGAAGGCGGCGCTGTTCGACTTCAACCTGACGCTCCCGGCGATCGCGATCGAGTTCCTGCTGCTGATGGTGGCGCTGGACAAGATCTACTACACGCCGCTGGGCAAATTCATGGACGAGCGGGACGCCAAGATCCGGGCCGAGCTCGGCGACGTCAAGGACGCTTCTGAGGAGGTGCGGCAGCTGGAGGAGCAGGCCGAGGCCGTGATGAAGGCGGCGCGCGCCGAGATCGCCGCCGCGCTCAACAAGATGAAGAAGGAGACCACCAAGGAGCTGGAGGCCAAGCTGGAAGAGGGCCGCCGCCGCGTGGAGGCCGAGCTTGTCGAGGCGCTCGCCAGCCTCGAGGAGCAGAAGGAGGAGTCCATCAAGGCGCTCGACGCGCAGATCGTGTCGCTCAGCGACGAGATCGTCAAGAAGGTGCTCCCGACCGCGTGAGAACCAGCGCGCACAGCACGCAGCCGCCGGCGTTCTCGTCAATTTCTCGTAAAGCTTTCGTCAGTTCTCGACGGATTCTGTCTGTGTATACGCCGTTGGGCCGCCGTCCACTGGTGGCCCTGGCCCTCCTAAGAACGTAATCGGATGAACATTTTGTGATTAAGTATAAATGTATGATCCTTTCGTAGAAATTGGAGTGGATTAGGCTATTGAGTCCTGGATGGCGCTTTGATTAGTGAACTACTCCTACTCTGTAAAATTTGCTTGATCATTCATCGGTCGCTACTCAGATCGTCAGATGAGCTTAGTGAGAACTTAAACCACGCCGATAACCTTGCCTACTGGAAGATGTGCTTTCAGTTTTCACATCTGACTACTGCGCACACGTTGATGCCCGCTTTCCAACCTACGGAACGTACGCCACTGCTAGCTCGCCCAATCACCTAGTCGCTGTGTTTGACTCGATCGGGTCGATGAGTCCCCCTTGATCCCAATAGAACATCTACCCTACTCTATAATACATCAAAATTTTCTTTACTAAATTCACCCCCTCAACCACCCCCACAGTCATGCCAAATCTAAGTCCACCCAGATGTGTGTACCAAAGTAATCCAACTTCATACAAATGAATGGCCTGGATCTCTCCTCAAATCTTCTTCTCTTACTCATTGAAGATCCTAAGGTCAAAATCATCTGGATCATGCACATCATTGAATCTCTCACAAATCCCTTCCCTCCCCACCCGCCGCCGCCGCGGCCTCCTTCCCTCCCCATCCCGCACCGCCTCCTCTTCCGCCCCCATGCGCCGGCACCTCCTCCTTCCTCCCCACGCGCCGCCTCCTTCTCCTTCCCTCCCCACCCCGCATCGCCCCTCCTCCCCTGCCCTGCCATCCCGCACCGCCGCCTCCTCCCCCGCGCCTCCACTCCCGCCGCTCCCCCATCTCCGCCTCTCCCCCGCGCCTCCACTCCCGCCGCTCCCCCCGTCCTCCACCGCGCCGCCACTCCCTCCGCTCCCCCCATCCTCCACCGCGCCGCCGCTCCCCCATCTCCACCTCTCCCCCGCGCCTCCACTCCCTCCGCTCCCCCCATCCTCCCCCGCGCCGCCGCTCCCCCATCTCCGTCTCTCCCCCGCGCCTCAAGGGGGAAAATTTTGCTTAATGATTAGGCGCTATGCGGCGGACGGCGGCTCAAGGGGGAGGCGCTATGCCACCAGCTTGCGGAGATTGCGCGGCGTGAGGTGGACGCTGCGCCGCGGCCAGAGCAAGCGCACTCGAAACTGATCCCTCTAGCGCCTCGCCGGAGCTCGGCCCCTGCAAGCAGCCTCTTGCCAGAGAACAAGGCGGTGGCGCCTCCTGAGCTGCCAAGGCAGCGGACGCTGTCGTCGTACACTTCTCTACTGATGATGGAGCCCGATAGCTGCGCCGATCTCGGCGGCGGTGTCCGCCTTGCCGACGACAACGAGCTTGTATGGGACCGTGCCGCGCCCTCAGATCCGCCCTCACAGGTAAGAATCAGAAACATCGCTACCATTGCTTCTTGGAGCTGTTTTCTTGCATTGTATCGTGATAAAAGAATGGTACTGTGATGAACAACACGATCGCATGATTCACATTGTTTGGTGGTGTGGTGAGAAATGCTAGCTGTGTAGTTGGTTGCACAGCAAAAGCTTGAAATTTAGAAACTGCCACATCTTGTAGCCAAGAACTAGAAATGCGGTGGTTAGATAGTGAATATCCAATTGAATATAAACACTGTATGTTTACTTTTCAATGATGTAAACTTTGATATTTAAATATATGGTAGAATGACCTTATTAGCTTTGTGAACGAATTGATTTGGTCTTTTCAAATATTGCTTTTAGATGGTATGAGGTTCAGGGGCGCTGCTATTTTACATATGTTAAACCTGCAATTTTATTCAAGAAAGGTCTATTTTTTGAAGCGGTACTTGTCGTAATCCTTAGGCTTTAGGCGTTCTCTAGATGCTAATGTTGTGCACAATCGTACATGACTTCCTAAAAATGATCTGTTGCCTGTTAATAGGATGCCGAAAAAGTGCATTATATATGTAATTTCACTACGCACTTGCTAAGATATATCTTCATGACTACATGGTAAGTGCATAAATCTTGGTTCACGGATCTTGATACCATTTCTTAATACTTTTGACTATACTTTCATAATTAGCATCATTTTTTCAGTTTTACTTTGAGCTTATTTTCAAGGAAAAATGAAAAATCAATGGTTGAAATTTGGAGTTTGTTATTGGCATGACAGATATGGGATTTTAATCTAGGAAAATCAAGGGATCATGATGAGAATTCCGCACTTGAAGTTTGATTTGGCTTAAAAGATGAAGGTTTTATGATCAAGAGTTATAATGACATGCTCACGAAACTTTCCTCTGGCTCAAGGAAAGCTCTCGAAGATATTTATGATTCAACTTATTCTTTCGCTACTGAAGATATCATGTCGACTAATATCTGCCAGCTGACAACCAAAAAGGTAGGCCACATTTTCCTCTTTCTGCTATAAACGCATATAGTGTCTGCAAACTATTGTGCTTTGGGGACTTATGAGGGACATGTAACCCTAAAACTGTATTAAAACGTGATTAAAATGTCTGCGATATTATCTCCTAAAGGTTGATTTTGACAAGGTAGGCCATGTGATTCCATCGGGTGTGAGATATTAGCTGGACCATTATGGGTCACCATACACATCCTCGTTCTGTGCTTTGGCCCACTTGGTCATGGAAGCCTCTTGTTCTTTTATGATACATTGAAGGCCAACTTAGTCATGGAAAATCACACTGTTGATAACCCCATATGGATTGTTCTTGGTTTGAATTATTATAAGGGAGACCCACACTGCGAAAATTATTTGTGCTATCTCTCGCAGTAGACTGTAGAACCTGCAATATGTCTTGCGTTACTCAAGTTCTGTGTTCTTATGCCTATTTGCAGCTGAGCACTGCTACCATGTCCAGTAACAAACAGAAGATTAACTCGTACTCGACAACCAACCGATCGTCAACTTCAATGAATTGTGCATCTGCAGGTAGAACTTTGAGCTCTTCTCCTGAAGAGGCAGCTGCTCTTGCGAGGGAAAGTTCTTTTGGGGATCAAACTATACCTGCAACCGGAACTGATGGGGCTGCCATGAAGATAGGTAGCCAGACGCTCGCGATGAATAGGGACAACGCGATGCAGCGTTACAGGGAGAAAAGGAAGACCCGCAGGCATGATTTGCCTGTTATCATTTCTATATAGCAACTTGTCTACTATAGCTTTCTTACAATTTCTCATAACATGGTGCAGGTACGAAAAGCACATCCACTACGAATCTAGGAAGATGAGGGCCGACACAAGGAAGTGAGTGAAAGGACGTTTCATTAAGTCCATCGACCCCGCCAATGTTAGCGATGGCGATGGTGGGTGAAGGTGCTGCATCTCACGTTATGAACCACGTGTGAATAAATGAACTGAACTTGTATGCTGAATTAGCATCCATCTGTTGTTGCCATAATCCATCTCACCAAAGGTGGCTGTTTATTCAGTAGCCAGGTAGCGTTGCAGGCCCTGAAATCCTAACGATAAAGATATAATAGATTTTGTAGTATTTGTGTAAGTTCTTTTGTAGAAATACTTTGAAAGGGTTAGTACTAATACCTGCCTTAATGATACATGAACTAATTTTGGAACAATGGCAACAAAATGATTAGGCAATGTCATTTCTCCATTCAAATTCTCAAGTTGATTGCCTTGTTGAAGACGGAAAATTTTGCTTCTCTAATATTAGTTGTTCTTGTGCCATTCAGGACTACTATTTTGATGTGATAACCAATGTTGTTGGTTTGGTGGCTGCTGTTCTTGGAGACAAGTTCTTCTGGTGGATTGACCCTGCAGGGTCTGTGCTGCTTGCAGTGTATACCATAGCAAATTGGTCCGGAACTGTGCTAGAAAATGCAGGTTGTTTCCCAAATCTAACACTCCAATCACCTGAAATTTTACCCATGCTTTCTCTCTCTCTCTCTCTCTCTCCAGATGTTTGAGAATGAAATGGCTGATAAAATGCAAACCACTTTTCAAGAAAAGCATGTTTAGAACTTCTGGTGGCAATTGTCAACAGTTTTGACACTACAAAGTAGCACAATGCATATGCATGTCTACTACTAATCTGAATTCTTGATCAGCTTGTGGTTGTGACTTTCTTCTTGCAGTTACGCTGGTGGGTCAGTGTGCAATATAACATGCAAAATCAGCAAGCACATATGGCAATTCTGAGTTTTCAGAATACAAAACTACTATCACAGTTGGATGAGAACATGAGCAGAATCATCAGAAAAACATAATAATTAATTAATGATACAGTAAAATCTAATGGTGGTGCTACGGATGGTCATTCCAATTGTATTTTTAAAGGTAGAAATGGGAGGCCATAGTGAGAATAAATCTTCCTCCTATATTGTGTATAAATATATCGATTGTTTTATTTCGTTATCAGCAAAACTAAGAAAGCTTTCTCTGGCATTGAATAGGGTTGGTTTGTTGTCTCTTCTGGAACATCATTGCAGTTACTTCAACTTGGATGAAGGGGGAAGGTAATACTCAAGCCCTTTTGGTGTTGGCTGTGCAATGTGCATCTAGAAAATTAATTAACACTTATTTATGAATGGTCTATCCATTTTCAGGTGTGAAGATCTGGTTTCTGGCAATCATCTACTTCATCTCTGGGGTTCCTGGTGCAGATGTGTTATGGTATCGCCCTCTTTATAATGCTACGAGGTATATATACTTGCATTTGATACAAATGGCTTTTTCTATGATAATTTTAGTGAGACAGTGGCATGAATTGTATGTTGTTGCGCATTTTGCACATTTTGTTGCGCATTTTGAATTGTATGTCGGGAAGGTGTTTAAATCACGCGATAAACGGTCGTAGCTTCTGTTAACCGGTCGTATGGTCTCGCGAAGCGGTCGCAAGACCTGGGAATCGGTCGTAGGCTTTTGAGCATTGCGTGTTGGGTGGTTCCGACCGGTCACGTATTTATGTGACATTCATTATGTGACAAAAATATTTGGTTATACAATATATGAGACGTGAATCTTAATGAATCTGATTGTTCGTTTTATTTTTTACAAATTTTATCTTGTTTTGTATTTTACCGTAGCGTTAGCACGGGCACACTACTAGTGTATGTAGTCGACAAACTACCACATCTAATACGGATGACAACATGACAATGGACCAGCTACTACCAAAGGCCGAACACTCCCCTCGAGGCCAATCAAGCAGCTGCACTCAGCTGATCAATCAAGACCAGGAGATTCTCAGGCCATCTCAATCATCCCTTGGTTCTGGATTTTAGTTTCGTTAATGTTTTCGTTTGGAGCGTAGGATTATCACATGAATTTCGTGAGACATGAATTCTTCGGCCTGTTTATTATGTTACGGTTTATGGGTTTTAGATGTGTTTTATTAATCTAATGAATAGTGATTGTTGAGAGAAACCAAAAGTTGCTGAAAAACCAAAAATAATAGGCCCCTTACTTTCTGGTGGGATAGTGGCCCCCCACTGGGACCTAGTCGGCCCATTGCGCAAATAGGCCAGCGGCCGGCCCAGTAGAACCGACGAGCGGGGGGAATGACATATTTACCTCTCCATATGTAGACCCAGATAGGGGTATTCATGTATATTAAGCTGGGTGAAATGATATGCTCACCCCTATAAGTGTAGGCCCAGACAGGGTCATTTGTTTAATTCACACCCCTCATGAATATAAATATATGCCTTTGAGCATCGTGAGGGAGAACGACTCAGTTTTTGGGAAAAGACACTTATATTCTAGACAAGTCATCTTCCACACGTTTCTCACGGCATCTAAGGCTTCGGGGAACTCCTACATGATATTTCGGGGAACCCTACTACTCACTATTTGGTTCATAACCATAATAGTTGGCGTCGTCGTGGGATACGGCATAGAAGCTGCGAGCCAAGGTAAGAACGTTTGGGCACAATGGCACCAAAGAAGGTAACGACCCCAAAGAATGTGGTGGCGTCGACCCCCAAGCAAAAAAGGAGCATCGTCTCCAAAGTAACCGCGATGAGAGCCAGGAGGTGGCCCACAAAGGACTGCTGCCCTTGTGGCAGTGGCGCGCTGACGCAACAACATCCAGGGAAGCGATGAGCGACGAAGCTCCTACGGTGGCTGCAACGATGTCTGTGGCAACGAATGAGGTCCTTTGGCGGCTGCACCGATGATGGGGTAGGAGGCGCCTCGAGTGGAGGACCCGGCCGTGGCAGCCAGCCGAAACCCCGAGACTCATACCGGAACCGTCACCAACATGCAAAGGGTGAATGGCGCCCTCCCTCCTGCACTAAACACGGGCAGAGGCACACTCGAGGCGATCTACAGAACATTGTGGCAAGAATTGGTGGACCTGCGGGGAGTCATGCGTGACATGCAAGAAAGCCGGAACCAACTGATGGCCATCGCGGTAACAGTAGAGGCAACTCCACAAGGCACGGAGTGTCAGTAGGCCCATGTGGGAGCCCACAACGTCTCTCAATGGGTGGATGCAGAGTCCCCCCTCTCCATAGGTTTACTGCAGGGTGCCTGGCCAGAGGATTTAAAAATTCCTACTGTGGAGCCGTACAAGGGCAACACAGACCCTCGTGAGTTTTTGCATGTCTATGAGACAGCAATCAAGGCAGCAGGGGGATGACTCGATGAAGGCAAAGGAGTTGCCCCTCGCCCTACAGGGGGTGGCGATCTCCTATTTCTTCACCATGACCTTGGCTCCATATGCGCGTAGGAACAGATCTAGAATCTTATGCACAACAACTTTTAAGGTAACTATGTAGAGCAGATCGTCGCCGACCAGCTCTTTGTGGTAAGGTAGGAGCTGAGAGAGAAGCTACTGGCCTACTTTCAGTGCTTTGCACAATTTTGCTGCCAAGTGAAGGACGTCAACGAGACGATAATTATCAATGCAGCCATTCAAGGCCACTAGAAAGGGCCAACTCACAGAGTACAATGTGTGAAAACCCATAAAATCGGTGGCCAAAACTCTTCGATAAGATAGAGGAGTATGCTAGGGTAGAACAAGATGCGATGCAGCACTAAACGGAAGTCATGCCCTAGCCATGTAGTCAAGCCCGCCCTCATGGCCCCGAATGAGGACTCCAACTGCAAGCAACGGAGGGCGCCTCGCTCCAAATATATTTTTGGCATTGATGGGGCTAAGGAGAGCAACGCCCTAGGGGTAGCAACCGTGGTCGAAGGGGCCGCGGGCAGGGAAGGGGGCGGGTCGTGAGGCCGGGTGCCAGCAAGGGCTTTGGTGTGAGGTACACGGCCGTAGAAACCACCTCACCTATGATTGCTCTTCCATCGCAACCCTCCATAAAAGCGTGGCTAGGGAGTGTGCCCAAGAAGCGAGAGCGCCAGTGGTCACAAGCGTACAATAGAGTGCGGAGGCACCTCCAATCCAACCCCTCCAACTGTGCTAATCCAGGGCACTGAAGCTAGCCCCTGTAGGGAGATCAACGTCATGACGGGCGGATCATCCCTCAACTTCCCTTCCGAGAGACAATGAAGACATTACGCATGCCAGATCCATCATTCATCGTGTACCCAACACAGGTGGCCCCAGAATGGGCCCAAGCGGACATCACCTTCAGTGCAAAGGATGCTATGGGAGTGGACTTTCCTCACCTGGATCCCCTAATAATCATAGCTAACATCGTGGGTTGTGACCTGTGACAAGTCCTGATTGATGAAGGCAACTCCACGAATCTCTTGTTCACCGATGCATTTGACCAGATGGGTCTCCCGCAAAGTAGGCTGGAACCACCAGGCATACCCTTGCAAGGCTTTGTCAGGTGGCCAATCAATGCATTGGGGCAAATAGCACTGGAGGTAATCTTCGCGCAAGGAGAGCAGAGTAGGCGCGAAGTTATCACCTTCGATGTAGCCGACCTACAGTATCCCTACAACACTATACTGGGAAGGGCCACCCTGAATGCCTTCGGGGCAGTGCCACACCACAATTACATGTACATGAAGCTCCCGGGTCCTAGCGGAGTCATCACGGTGTTGATGACTAGGACCTGGTGCGTCAAATCAAAGTAGGCACATGAAGCCCACACAAAAGGGTGCATGTCGTAAGGGACCCGCCCCACCCTCTACGCCAGGTTGGACGCCCATGTTGAAGCCGAGTGGCGACATAAAAATAGTGTCGCTTAGCCTAGAGGACCCGATGAAGCAGGTGTTAATCAGAGCATGCCTCACCCCTGAAGCTGAGCAGAAACTCATGGTCGTGCTTCACAAAAATGTGGGTGTCTTCGTGTGGTCACCTGTGGACATCACAGGGGTGGACTACTCCATCATTGACATAAGTTGGTGGTACGCCCCGAGGCGAAGCCGGTGAAACAACAAATGAGACGTATGTTTGTTGATCGACAAGAGGCTGCAATGGTGGAGGTGGCCAAATTAAAGGCCTTCGGCATAATCAGAGAGGTGGTCCACCCCGATTGGCTTGCCAACCACATGTTGGTGAAAAAGGCCAACGAGACCTGGCGAATGTGTGTTGACTTCACAAACTTGAACAAAGGCATGTCCTAAGGACAACTACTCATTGCCACATGTTGATCAATTGGTTGATGCGATAACAGGGTGTGAAATGATGGGCTTTCTCCACGCATACTCTAGGTATTATCAAGTACAGATGGTGAACGACAACGAAGTGAAGATGAGCTTCATAGTCCCCAACGGGACGTATTGCTTCGTCCGGATACCCTTTGGGTTGAAAAACACCAGGGGCACCTTCACCAGACTCATTGCGCTCGTCCTTGCATTGCAACTAGGTCGGAATGTCAAAGCCTAAATCAACGACATCATGGTTAAGAGCCTTCGGGCGGCATCCCACGACAGGGATCTCCAAGAAACATTTGACAACCTCCGACAGGCCATCCTTAGGCTTAACCCAGAAAATGCATCTTTCGAGTTCAGGTGAGCAAGCTCCTTAGTTTCCTAGTTTTCGAATAGGGAATCGAAGCCAACCCCAACAAGATTGACACTATACTTTCCATGGAGGACCCGAAGACCGCCCGGGAAGTGCAGAGGCTCATGGGTCACCTTATGGCCCTCAGTCATTTTCTTTCCAGGGCGGCAGAGCAAGCGTTGCCCATCTTCAAAACACTACACGACTCAGGCAACTCCCAGTGGGCCGATGAGTGTGCACAGGCCTTTTAGGATTTGAAGGAGTACCTCGCCAAGCTCCCCGGCTAGCTTGCCTGACACCAGAGGCTCTACTATTATTATACCTCACCACGACACCCCAGGTAGTCAATGCGGTACTCATGCTAGAAAAGGGCTCCGCACAATAGCCTATTTACTACACATGGGAGGCCCTCCAAGGAGCGAAGATGAGGTACACCAAGCTGGAGAAGCTAGCATACGCTCTGCTCATGGCTTCACGAATGTTATGACACTACTTCATGGGGCACAGCATCACTGTGCCCTCATCCTTCCCCTTAGGGGAGATGCTATGAAACAAGGAGTCCACGGGCCGTAGTGGGCAGTAGAGCTGCCCCCTTATCCATCACCTACGTCGTGCGTACCATGATAAAATCATAAATAATGGCAGACTTTTTTGCCGAATGGACCCCTGTGAGCCACCAGTCACGCGAGCAACCTCCAGAGCCAGTATGGGCCTTGCACATGATGGAGCGTACTGCGCAGCTAGAGCAGGCGTAGGGGTCATCGTAACAACACCCGAGGGCTAAAGCCTCGTGTACACTGCACGCCTCAGCTTCCTCGCCACCAACAACACAACAGAGTACGAGGCCCTACTATTTGGACTGCAAAAGGTGAAGGCGCTCGAAGCATGAAGGGTGCTTGTGCATACTGATTCCGGCCTCCTCGTGGGGAATATCGATAAATCCTATTAGGTCAGGGATCTCGAGTTAGCCAGATATCTCTCCGTGGTTAGGGCAAGGGAGCACCATTTCCTAGAGATCACTGTTAAGCCAATACCGTAGGCTGCCAATGGTGACGTGAATGCCTTGGCAAAAGCAGCTAGCCAAGGAAGGAGCCGTCTGCCAGCGTCTTTTCAAAGTCCTAACCTTTGCAGCAGTGCTGCACGACCAACCGTAGGCATCATCCATATTGCACATTGGGTAGGATGACAATTGGAGACTGCCCATCATCACCTTCCTCCAGGGTAGCGACGAGCTAGACAACCTATGCGAAGCACAGAGGTTAGTGCACTAAGCAAGAGCCTTTGAGCTGCTCAAGGACATCATGTACAAGCAAGGTGTGTGCACCCTGCTTCTCTACTGCCTCTCATGCTGTGAAGGCCTGAAAATGCTCATGGAGATACACAAAGGTTTATATGGCTCCCACATAGCCCTAAGGGCCCTGGTTAGAAAGGCCTTCTAGCAAGGTTTCTACTGGCCGATGGCAGTGTTGAATGCGAAGGAGCTGGTCCGATGGTGCCAGGGGTGCCAGTGAATGGGGAGGTTCTCCCATGCCCTACCCAGTCCCCTCCAGCCAATCCCACTGGTATGGCTATTGGCTCGATGGGGGATCGACATCATTGGATTGTTACCATGTGCCCCTAGAGACAGTTAGTTCATTCTCGTCACCTATGACTGCTTCTCCAAATGGGTCGAGGTAGTGCTCCTCAAGGACCTCAACAAAATTACCTCCGCGGTAGCCCAAAAGTTCCTATGGCATAACATCATATGGCTATTTGGAGTTCCCAGGGAAATTACGATTGACAATGGCCTACAGTTCGATACAGAGGCATTTCATGAGTTCTGCAATCGCATGGGTATTAAGGTGTGCTACACTTCCGTATAACACCGCAGTCCAGCCGTCAAATGCGCCAACAACACAATCTCTGATGGTATCAAGAAGCATTTGGTTGGCCTCCCCAAGGGCAGGTAGCTAGAGGAATTGCATAAGGTATTATGGTCCATTCACACCACGACTTCTTGCCCAATGGGCTTCACCTTGTTCAAGCTACTCTTTAGGGATGAGGCCATGATGCTTGAGGAACTCAAGGCAAAGTCCCATCGAGTGGTAGCCCCTTTGGTGCCAGGTGAGCACAATGTCTCGCTCGACCTCGTCGATGGAGACCGGGTGCAGGCAACGCACAACATTACGAAGTATATCCGCATGACGATGGACTCCTATAACAAGAAAGTCAAGTCACGAAGACTGGCGGTGGGTGGCCTCATCCTCAAAAAATCCCTCCATGCTAACATGGCAGGCAAACTAGAGTCCAATTGGAAGGGACCCTACATAATCACAGCCTCATTTAGGGCAGTCTTGTACCACCTCTCGACCCTCAACGGAAGCAACCTCGAGCACACATGGAACGGTGACCACCTTCTTCGTTACTATGCATGATCACCAACTGGAGGGGTGACCCAAAATGTCACGCATGTACACGAGTTGTAAGAAGCTTACCTACACAAAGGGGTGCAATAAAGTTTCCTTTTCACCCGCACACACCGACTTTGTTGTACATGTATAAATAGCCTGCGAAGCCCCTAGGTTCCGCGCTAACTCTATAGAGTATAAGCGAACAGAGCCCCTGGACTCCGCGCCAACTCTACAGACTATAAATAGCGCGTGGATCCCTGAGACTCCACGCTAACTCTATGTAGTATAAACAGAATGCGGGGTTAATGGGCTCTGCACCAACTCTATGGAGTATAAATATCAACGCCAAATCGATGGGCTCCACACCAACTATGGAGTATGAATAAAATGGGAGGCCCTTGGGCTCCGCGCTAACTCTACGGAGTATAAATAGGAGCTGGGACACTCGTATGTCCCAAACAACTCCATGAAGTATAAAAGGAGCGTCGGGCCCTGAGCTCCGTGCAAATTCTAAGGAGTGAAAATGGAGCGCGGAGCCCCCCGAGCCTCGTGCCACTCTGCCGAGTATAGATAGGAGCTGAGACCCTTGAGCGTCTCGGTCAACTATAATGAGTATAAACAAAACATGGCATGCAAGGGTGAGGTACGGAACACGCGAACCTAGCTTGTCCTACCACCAACTTCATCAATGCTTGCCCAAAAGATGGGGGACAGAGCGTGTGAACCTAGATCATCCTACCGCCGATTGTCGTCAACCCTAATGCAAAGGGTGGGGGACGGAGCGTGTGAACCTCTCTGCGTCCTACCACCGACTCTAGTCCGAAGGGAGAGTGACAGAGCACACGAACCTCTCCGCTCCTACCGCCGACTTCGTCGATGCTACTCTGAAGTCTGGGGGATGGAGCGCACGGGACAACACCGGGCGTCTTACTAACAACTGCACCAACATCCATACATAGGAACAAAGTGCAAAAGATAACAATTTTTAAAGCACTCACAACACCAGTGCAGATCACTCATACATACACGTCACTAATTTAAGTGGACCCTTTTTCATTAATCAAATAACGCATGGGGTCGCTCGGCCTCGTCACGCTTGATCTTTATATAGGCATCTAGATGGACATGCAGTCAAGGCTTGAAGCCCACCTAGAAGCGCATGGAGTCCTCCACTTGGTGCCAGTGGCGGAGCCCTTTCCGAAGAAGGCACTCTGTAATGGAAAAACGATCTTCGTCAAGCACCTGCCCAAGAAAGATAGTAAACGAAATCACTAAGCCAAGCAAACAGACGAAACAAGTGAAGGGTACAAGCGTTCCCCACAAAAACAAAAGGAAGCAGTTTGCCAATACATGCCTCACATTATAAAAGAAAAAACATAAAAGCACCGAAGGGTGGGAGCCCCATGTGGAGGCCCTGCCACAACTAAGTACTATAGACCGAACTACATGAACAAACAGGGCGGCCTCATACCTGCTAGGTGACCTCCACGGGTCCCACGCTAGAAGAGTGCCGAAGGGCCACTTTCCCCAGCCAATCCCCAAATCTGTAGTCGCCCCGAGGGAGCACCATAGGGACACTTTCACGGTAGCTTTGCCCAAATATTCCCAAATATGCTAGTGGAAGGCACGAGCGGAGCGCCGTGTCATGTGAATTGCATGCAGCATGGTAGTATTCCCAAGAGGAAGGTCCAGAGCTGGGTCTGCTAGCTTGCCCATGTGCAAACACCCTCAGATGTGTAGCAGGCTGAGGAGTAGTTGCACGGTGACCTGCAAATGGCGGTCCCTATAAACTCGAGGTACCCTCAAGGAAAGCATCAACGCATCGCGTATGCATTGTATGCTTCCCCACAGATCCTCTGGGCCATGCAAATGTGGAGGGACTTCGACCACAAGGTCCGTCAGGGTTGCCTCCAAGCTCTGCATAGCCTCCCATGGCGCCACGGAGCACTGATCACAAAGGTGGTGACCCTCTATGACCTCGAACCTCAGGTGGTCTGTCTCCTCCTTGAGCGTGGCCACCTACTGTAGGAAGTTCTCCCTCTCCTCTGTTGCGTGGACATTCGCTTTAGCTACAGCAGCCAACGCCTTCGCTCCCTCAGCCTCAAGGAACTGGATGCAGCCCTCGTGCTCCTCCAAGGATTGGTGAAGAGCGCTGGCCTCGTCGCGGGACATGCTTAGCTGCTCTTGTAGGCTTGACGCCTCTTAGAGTATCACCGTATGTACCGCCCAAGACAGGGCAAACATTTGCTAAGCATAGTGCCTAGCACTCATAACAGGAGGGAAGGAAACAACAAAGAAGAAGTTCCACACAAAGATATCAGACACACCCTCGCTTCGCTCACCTCAAGCGCCCCAAAAAGAAGCTCCACACTGCACGACAACAACACACTTTGATCAAGGTTGGCGTCCAGACAATCCACTATGGTGCAAAAGGGAGCAGAGTGCATCCAGAAAAGGGATGAAATCGCCCAACGAGAGTCTTCTAGACTCCGTGCCAAGTCCCTCGATTGGGACACCATGGGAAACCACCTCCATGCCAGTTGCCTCCACTGTCTTCGTATGCAAACCACCCTCCACACCGAGGCCTGCCTCAAGCCCACGAGCCTCCTCTTTGCCAAGCAGTTGGTGCCCTGCCACCGAAAAAGGGGGAGCCATTGATGAAGGTGATAGAGTGAGGGAGCATAGCGAAGACAGCCGCACGAAGTCCCAAGAATAGAAAGAGCTTGTACCTGTAATATGCTAGCTGACGTCAGCCCTAAGTGCATCCTCTTCTTTATTCGTCCTAAAGAAGGCTCTCTCTGGGAGGCAGCGTCGCTTGAGGAGCTACGGGAGCAGCCAAAGGGGGCGGCAACGTGCCATCCTTCGAACTCGAATCTTCGTCTAGCACCCTCTGGGCAGGCGAGGGAAATTGCCATGTTTAGCTCTCTATATGTAGACGTGGATAGGAGTATTCATGTAATGCTAAGCTAGGTGAAATGACATGCTCACCCATGTCAGTGTAGGCCCAATAGGTTATTTGTGTAATTCACACCCCCCTCATGAGTATAAATATATGCCACCGAGTACCGTGAGGGGGGGGACAACTCAGTGTTTGAGAAAGGACATCTATATTCTAGACAAGTCATCTTCCACACGTTTCCCATGGCATCTAAGGCTCTGAATAACTCGTCCATGGTCTTCCCGGGAGCCCCCATTACTCAACTATTTGATCCGTGACCACAACAATTGTAATCATTTTTTAGTAAGCATCACCACATACAAGTGACAATAAATAAATTATGGGCTAGAAGATAAGTAATTTCATTAGATGAAAGCAGTAGCTACAATAACAATACACCATTAGCATGCACAGACAAAGAAATGAGGATAGAGCCTGATGTCATCAATCAAGCTTCCAATGCATTCGTAGAAGCAGGCTGTTGACCAGTTCAACACTTGCAGACTTGCATATCATTAGCTTGCAGACATCAAGCTACAAGCAGACAATGTCACAAGTTCCACATTGCACCGAGCAAATATGACAAACTGAAACTTTGGCAAGTATTGTAGCAAACTGGAGCCAGTGGGCACAAACAAACCCCAGACAGACTACAACTTCCCCGACCCACTGATACTTAGCAGCTATAGGCATTCACTAAAGCGGCCATCCAAACTGAAGTGCATGGAGAATACCTCCGCAGAAGGAACCAAGTATCAATAACATGACTTAATTTGCACGGCTCCTGATCACATCAAGACTCATCTCAGTTGGATCAGTCGCTTGCAACTCCACTTGGATACCATCGAGCTGTTTTTTAATAATCTATTTTTAATTCCGAATTACAGTATTATTCCTTCTTTTTGCAGTTTTGACTATATGTCGCTTTATGATTGGGTGACTTGGGCTAATCGCCCAACAGCTGGGCGATACATGACCAAGTCATCCAACCATTGGGCAAGTAGTACCTGTCGTGACAAGACCCTAGTCGCCCAGCCTGGTTGAGTGACTAGTCCAAGTCGCCCAACGGTTGGGCAATTTAAAATAATAATATAATTATTTTATTAATATGATGGAAATAATTTTGAGGGAGTAAATGGCATTTTTGTAGATAATACATTTAACAAATCTTGTTGTAGGCTGTTTTTTTAATAAAAGGCCAAACAATGTTGGTTGATCCATTTGTGATTTTTGTAGATTTTGAAGGGTACAAAATTTGTTAGACTCGCAATAACATTTTATGATCGTCGTATATTGCTGTAGTGCGATAAATTTCTGAAGAATTTTGTGAGGATAATTGAGATAGCAATGATTCGTAAGTAGGAAGGTACGTGATATTGTGAGACAATAGGGAATTCATGCACGAAGAACTTTGAATATATGGTGTAACGATAATAACATGAGGGAATTCATATATAATCATGTCATAGTACCTATGAAGTAAAATACGCACACAATGAACAAAGTACACAAAGTAGGAGGAAGATCCACTACTTGCCACTAGCTACACCACCCGCAGCACCTCCCCCGTTGTCGCCACGTCCCACCCTCGGTCGGTGCCCGCCCGTACGGCTCTGCTTGGCCTTCCTCAGCGCGGGGGTTGGTGCTCCGATAGGGTAAGGCGGTTAGGAGCCTTGGTGTACTGCCCTGACGCTACCAGGTAGGGGTCCATGAACGACAGCGGTGCTAGTGTGTGGGCACGTGCCAACCCTGACCCTCCGGCCTGGCCCACCGGTGGTGGTGCCCAGGGTAGGCACCTGACCACCCTGCCCTCTAGCCTGGTCAGGCACTAGCAAGGCACGTGCACGTGGACCTTCGCAGCCTCCTACCTGAGGACGTGGCGGCCTCTAGGAGCGTCCTGCACGATGAGAAGACGACAACACGCCTCGACGCAGTGTAGACCTAATGGACAATATGCAGTAGCTCATCGCGCATCACCTGCAAATCATGGGCGAGTGGGCGACCCTATCCACGATTGACTCTGTGTCCCTCGCAATCCCAGCAATGATGTCCATCTACAAGAAGTACATGAAAGCATCAAACTAGTAATTGTGGTAACCGTACTCATACACTTCAAAACACGAAAGTACCAACCGCGAGGGAGAAGTTTTGCGCTAAGTGTATGGGTTACGAATCGGTCGATGCTAGTACGTGAGTGGGGGAGGGTCAACGACACGCACTAGCCTGGTACGTGTCTATGGAGTGTACTAGTGTAGGTTCTCGTCGTATGTGCTAGGGTCATACGCGGCGCTCTCATGCATGAAGTCCTCGAGTGCCTCTGCCCACTCCACCACCCACAACGCCATCTTCGTGACCTAGTTCATCCCACTACCACCCCTCCTATTGTGTATGTGAAACGTACAACTACAATTAAATGCATCGTAACAGAACTGGGGAAAAAATATAGGGGCATGTGTTGTGTGTAACTCATGCGTGGACTGAGTCAGGCACTCGATGCCCAACGGGGACTAAAACAACCTGGCGGAGGCTAAACTGGCGCATCACCCTGTGCACCGCGTAGTTCTCGATGAACACGCCAAAGAAAAGCTTCTTTCGTGTGAGCCAGTATGCCTGATCGTGCCAGCACAACGATGAGAGCCCAGCAGGGGCGTGGTCCGCCATCTCCTGACTAAAGTACAGCTCCCAGCGCACGTCGTTAGTGGTGAGGTAGTCAAGGTGCCCAACGAAGTTGTCGTACACGGGTCCTGCAGGTGTACAAATTGTGCCTACGAGACAGAACAGTGGTTATAAAGGATGACCCGTAATACACATATAGTAAAGATTCAGGAGAGTATGTACTCATCTACGACACCAAAGGGACCCTACGATTGGCCGCTCCACGGTGCCCCTATGGTACATGTCCGCGCGGTACGGACCACTGTCAAGCAACATCGGCCATCCAAGGGAGAAGTGATCGAATGACCACAGCTGTAGCAGGAGGGGGTAGCCTGTGCAGACAGAGGTCATCCTCGTCCTGCAACAGGCACCGCACATGCTACGGTATTTCATGGCAAGTACGGCTGATCCCTAGCTAACATGCACCTACTCCCAGTCAGCGATGGCCCTCGCATACCGCATGAGGCGGGTGTCGACGTGGCTGCTAGTAAACAACACTTAGCCGAATAGCCACAACAAGTACACCTCAAGGTGCTGGGACACCATGTACTCGCTGGCCTCTAGGTCCATCCGCTCGACCTGTCCGCAAATGAAAAAATAGTAAGCCCATCATATGGCAAGGATGGTGTATCGCTAAACAGAAAAAATGGATAGCGTATGTACCCAGAACTGCAAAAGTTACCGCATGGGCAGGCCATGCTTCTGTCACACCGGGAAGACGTGGTACGCTACCTCGGCCTCAGTCGGAAGAACCCCCTCAAGCCTATCCAACAAGTCGTCGCGCCAGTTGGTAGGCACATTCAGCAGGGAGGCAACCTCTCCCGTGATAAGTAGGTCGAGCAGCATCGCGATGTCCTACAGAGTGGGGGCCATCTCCCCAAATGGGAGGTAAAAGGTGTGCATCTCGGGCCATCACCGGTCCAGCAGGGCTGTCAACAATGACTGGTCGAACAGGAACCGTCGTGACCGCTCAGGGCTAGGTCGCCTCAAGCCATCCCGAGCCAAGCTGCCACTACATGAAGAAGCAACGAGAACCCTACTGCTCTTGCATTGTCCAATTTAGCTGGACCGTCGTTGCATCTCACCAACGGCGAGCTCTCCCCTCCACAGCCGCCACTACCACCATCATTATGATTCAGTCACCATGAACCTTGTTAGCACCAAGGACCACCACATTATACTCCGTCCTCTCCAGGAACACGCCGTGCATGTGCCGACGTGGCCCCTCCACCGCTACAGCTTGCTGCCGCTAGCTAATAGGAGTTTTAGCGCTAGAGAAAGGTGATGAGTCAAGAAGAAAGTTAGCCCCAATGTGCCCCCTTTCCCCTATTTCCGCTACCACCAAATGTTGCACCGTGCCATCACCCTGACTCCCAAAGTCCCTCTACGCTGCTGCTTTCTATGGTCCCTACCCCATTGTGACCAAGAAGCAAAGAGGGGAGGGAGCATAGAGAAACAGAGGTCAGTAAATGATGGGTGGGCCTAGAGGTGGCCAATGGGTCAGGCCTTAGCGTGCCGGCTCGTGGCCTGCTACTGTTGGCCTGGCCCAAGCATGGCATGGCCTGGTGGACCGTGCCGTGCCTGGGCCGAGAGGGCGGCACGTTGGGCCGGCACAACCCGATAATGGTCATGGGCCGTGCTGGCACGGCACGGTATGGCACGGCTCGGCACGGTTGGAAACGGGCGTAAACAGGCATGTTGGCACGGCACAGCCCGACCCGTCGAAAATAGCCGCTTTTGGCCATTTTTTGACTGTTGGGTGTAAAAAATTCTAAAAAAAATAGCAAAAAGTTCAAAAATATGGATTTTTTCTATAAATAGGGGGCATCTGGCTTCTATTCTCTACACCTCAAACCTGACTCTCATCTCTCTGTTTAGCTATGAAAAATCCAGTAGTGTTTGCATAAATTTAGCAAAATTAGTGAGAAATTCATGCGAAATTCAGAAAATTCAAAAATCTTCAAAGAATTTTTTGATAGATGTAGAAGGAGGTAATAGTGCTACCTTATTTTAATTTTTTTGCTATTATTTGTTGATTCAATAGTAAGTTAATTATACTTTACTATTTCAATTTACTGTTGATTGAATGGAGAACTACGTTTTTCAAATCTCCGAATTCGACCTCACGGCGGAGGATATGCAATCCTTCCAAGAAGGATATTCATCTGTGGGATGTCCACATCCACAACAAATTGGAGAGGCAGAAGAAACGACGGCCCCAACGGCGCAGGGTCTAATCAATCCATTTTCTGCTGGCTCAACGAGTACATCCATAACCCATAGCACGTGTGGAAAAAACAAGAGCTACTACATCAGGAATCTGGAATGATTTTGACAAGATGCTCAAGACGGTGGGACGGGTCACCTGCAGCGGCATGCTACAAGCTGTAAAAGAAGATAAGGAAAACAAATGTGCCAAACGCAGCTTCAATATAACCCCGACGGCTCAGTACATACTTGGGAGTACAACCCAGAGGTAGCCCGGGAATCTCTTTGTAGATTAATTGCTTCTCAAGATTTACTTTTAAATTTGGTGAGTCTGATGCTTTTCAAAAATGTATTAGGACTGCTCATAACCCTCGATTTAGTGTTGTATCTAAGCAAACTACAACTAGAGATTTAATTAAATATTATAACAATTGTCGTAAAAAATTGAAAGAAATGTTTTATACATGTATATTCTCTATTGCTTTGACATCAAATATATGGAGTGGTAGGACTAGGTTGGATTATTAGTGTTGTTGCTCATTATGTTAATGATTACTATGTAATGGAAAAAAAATAATTATAGGATTTAAATTAATTAATGCTTCACATACTGCTGAAAATATTGCAGAATGCATTATTAAGTTGTAGAAGATTTTGATCTCACGGATAAGATTTTTTCTATAACTTTAGATAATACAGCTGCAAACACTAAGGCTATAGAAATTCTTACTCCTTTGTTTAATACTTATGCACAATCATTCTTACTGCATCAATGTTGTGTTTGTCATATTATTAATCTTATTGTTAAATCTGGTTTAGAAAGATTAAATGCTTGTATTGATTATTTTAGGGATGCAATTTCATATATTAATTGTTCTAACCAATGAATGGCCGCATATAAGAACTTTTGCATAGCAATGGACGTTCTCCTAGAAAATTTGGCTTAGACAAGTCAGTTAGATGAAACTCTACTTACCTTATGCTTAAACATATATTGTCATATAAGAGCACCTTATTTGTTTTCCTTCACACCCAAGATCATCAATCTCATAGCTTCTCTAGTAGAACCCAAGTGAGAGACCCTGAACTTATTGAGGACGATTGGGTTATTGGTGAAAAAATATTTTCTTTTTTAGAACTTTTTCATAAAGCTACAATTTGTTTTTCTAGATTATATTACCCAACCTCTCCTCTAATTGTTCATAACATTCTTGAAATTTCCACTCACCTAAATGCTTTTGAAAATGATCCTGTACTACGGGATACTGTAGTTGCTATGAAAACTAAGTTTTTAAAATATTAGAAGGAAATTCCTATTTTATATGCATTCATCTTTATTTTGGATCCTAGGGCTAAACTATAAGGATTTATAAATGTATTACAACTTTTAAGTGATGCTACCGGTTTAAATTATTATACATACTATAGAGGAGTTAAAGATAAATTATATGAGATATACGAGAAATACGAAAATAAGTTTGGGTCCATGTGTTTGGAAAGACCTCCGGTAGCCCCTAGCACCTCTATGGGGACTATGCAATGGGGGAAGATTTTTTGTTCTTCCTTCTAGAGATTCTTGTGCAGATACATATCAGTCAGGAGGAGGAAAGCGACAAAGCACCGAAGACCTATCAAGCTATCTCAACAATGATAGCATCAACTTCGAGCAAGAGTTGAACATCCTCTCATGGTGGCAAATCTAGAAAGTAACATATCCAGTGCTATCCATATTAGCATGTGATGTGTTGACTGTTCTTGTTTCTACGGTCTCCTTAGAGTCAGCCTTCAGTCTATCTAGAAGAGTAATCGAGGAGCGGCGAACAAGTCTCTCGAACAAGATGGTCGAAATCCTTCTAACCGTCAAAGACTCGAAACAAGCTGAATCAAGACTCCAACATACTGCACAGAATAGAGACTTAGAAGAATCTTTTAAGAATTTATATCTAGATAGCAATGAATAGGATTTTCAATGTTTTTCTTCAGATGTTGTCAGTAGTGAGCTTTATAAACTGTACTCTTTTTTAACCAATGTTTTCTCAAATTTAATTTAATAAAGATCGTATAGCATTGAAAATAATTATATTGATCATTAATAATGTTTACAATTTTCTATACTTTTTTTGGATAATTTTCTACAATTTTTCTTTAATTTTCTACAATTTTTTTTTATTTTTTCTCTTTTCCTCGGTTTAACAGGCCAACCATGTCGGCACAGCCCGTTAAGCCCTAACCGTGCCTTTGCCACACGGCATGGTCGTGGGCCGTGCCTGGGCTCACACTGTGGTCCATGGGCCAGCATGGCACAGCCTGTTTATTTGCCATGCCTAAACGGGCCAAGCCTAAATTAGGCCCGTGCCAACCCTGCACGGCCGAGTGAACAGATCTAGGTGGGTCTCCCAATTTTTTTTTAAAAAAAAACTTATTTCCTCATTTTTAACTGCTTACGTGTCAAAACACTAAACTGAAAACCAACTTATGCATAAAAAAAAAATCTGCCATGCTGGCGCCAACTCGGAGCAAAAACTCTTTCAATCAACCTCAGGAGGTAAATTAAATAGTATTGGAGTAAAACATCCGTTTGACGATTGAGGGTTAAAACCTAGACTTTCTCAAGAGTCAAAAGGAGGTCAAATGAACTTATTCCTTTTCATAAGATCACGGAAAGAGCACGACACAGTGACATCACCATAGATCTTCTCAGTTTAATAGCATGTCCAATGAAAAGAAAAAACTCACGAGATTCTAGCTAAATCCTACGTATTATTAGCAAGTTCTGTAACAAGTAACTTCATAAGTCCATCCGGTAAAACTCCACTAAAACAAGGGCAGCTATCTAATTTCTTGGTATGGTCAAAAGCTTGGCTTGGCAAGGAACTCTTAGTTGGCATTTACACCAGTAGAGTCAAGAAGGAAACCGGGGTGTAGGGCCTCTTGATCTTCAGGTTTAGTTTTTGTCGCTTGGAGCAGTTGGACGCACTCGTTGATTTTGGCCGACAGCATGTCAGAAGAACAAAGCAGCATGACCACATCAGAATTATCTAGCTCAAGTAACATTCCAGTGATTTTACTGGCAAGATCAGGCTGCAACAGACAACGCATAGCATGTTAGTGCAAAACTAGGTCCCTTGGATATTTTGAAAGCCAGAAAAATTTAGATCAACATAAGGAGTAAATTAGATGAAAATAAATAATTACCTGATGTCTCTCAACCAGTGGATATAGCCTATTCCCAAGCATGTTCTTTTGTTGGTCAGGTGGAGCGGCAGACAGCAAGTTGTTGAAAGCATCATTCACTGATGAAACAGAGTCACCATGGTGAATAGCCAGGCCATTGGTCATAACATCAGTTGGAATGTACTTTGCATGACCGAATTGCTGCGTAAGCTCAACAGGTAGCAAGTTACTCTCTAGAATGAAACAAAACAAGAATAACTGATATACAATATCAAATACTCAAGTTAATTAGTGGTAGTCTATCACATGATATTAGTAAATCAACAAGAAAACTATCACAGGACAACACCCAAATACCTATGATCGAATTGGAAATAGTAATAGTGTAGGTACTAGACATACCACATATGAATGCGTGCAGCCATATATTGAGCGCCCCCCCCCCCCCCCCCCCCAAAGAATAAAGGAAAAGAACAAGTACTTTGCAATAAGCCACATAACAAGTACTAATAAGAGTGTTAGACTAATGCAGCTAAAAAAAGAGCATGGAGCTAACATAATGGAAGTATGGGAGTGAAACAGAGCAATGTTCCAAAAATACTAAATATCAAAATGATGAAGTAGACAAATCATACCTGTCGGGGCATAGACATAAAATCTTTCGCTGGTTGTGCACGTGAGACATAGTTAACAGTGTGGGGATGAGGCAACATATTCTGTGAGACATAGTTAACAGTGTGGGGATGAGGCAACATATTCCCATTCATCCTTCCCCTGTTGTTTCTGTATTGTCTTGGGGTATTTGGCATCTATGGAGAAAGTAAATAAGATTTTATCATCCGTGCAGTTGAATATATGGATTTGAGTAAATCAAGGCAAGAACATACCAGTGGTGAATGTATTTGTTGGATATTATGTGGCGAGGGGAAGATATTATGCCCCCATTCTTGACCGAGCACCATGGGTGGATACACAAATCCTTGTCTTGAAGGACCTTGAGGGAAATGCGTGCTAGGATGGGCAATGTAAACATGAGGATATCCTGTGGGGATTACAGAGCTTGCAGCTCCTACCATTGTAGCAAGTTCGGCAAAGCGTTGCTCCAGTCTAGCTCGTCTCTCCTCTTTCCTTTGAGCAATGGCAACATACAATGGTTTGCCATAAAACATAACACCTGCTTGATCCAAGCAAAATAACATTGTAAGTGTTTTGATACAAATAGTTTATGAGTTATTGCAAAAGAATAGAGGATTACCACGCATGTTGCTTACAGCACACTTTGCTTCCTCCGGAGTGCTGTAACATACAAATCCAAATCCTTTGCTAATGCCCTTCTCATCACGCATAATCCTTACTGACGTAATATTTCCAAATTCAACAAAACGTTCACAAAGGGCAGTATCGTCAACTTTGTCATTAATATTTTTGATATAGACATTCGATCCCTGTCAAAAATAGATATGCCCATTTGTAAATGATAGATGTGGACGCATATATGTTAATATACATGATATAACACAGAACACATAGAAAATAGAAGAATGGAAATTTACATTGCTCTTAGTGATTATTTCATTTCTCTTCTCCTCGTGTAAGCGCTGCAAATATTGTTTCCTTTCAGCTTTCTTTTGAGCCCTTGCCACATACAATGTTTTTGATCCTGATAAAAATTTAAAAAGCATTCTTAAATTAAAGCTCGTAAGTAAGCAATATTTCTTTGTAAAATGAAAAATTTTATCATTAGTTCCCTATATCTAATATCAGATTAATGAACTTACCAAGTGGCATCCCATTCATGGCCTCTTTTGCTTTCTTGGCACTTTCTGGGTATTGGAAACTGACAAACCCAAAACCCTTAGATGTCCCATCATCTCTCTTCATTATCTTCACACTAATTATTGAACCAAACCGAGAGAACTTCAACTTAATAAGCTCCTCTGTTATGTCGTCATCCAGATTCTTCATGTATAAGTTAGTGTATTTGTCCTCATTATTGGCAGATCGTTCACTCTTCTTCATGAAAGTAGCAACATGCCTACACAATACGATCGATCATTTTCAAACAAAACTGTGTAAGGATTAATGTAAATAACCAATAAAATAAGAGCAAGACAAACTCAATTTAACATTAAGGGAGTCATGTTGTACTACAGAAGACATAAACTTACAGTTGCCTGTCACCAAAGTGAGAGTTGTTAAGATTCTCAATTGCTGCATCTGCTGATTCTTGCAATGTAAATTGAACAAATCCATAGCCTCTACTTGTCCCATCCTCATTTCTGGCAACTTTACATGATAATATATCTCCAAACTTGGAGAACAATTCTTGGAGACTTGCATTGTCAATAGAATCACTAAGGTTCTGGAAATTAATATCATACCTAATTAATACTTACATATGGCAAGTCATAGTGGGATATATTAACATATGATGAAAGATATTGGTATTTTTTTACCTTAACAAACACATTTCCAACACCACTTCTCCTGGCATCTGGATCTCGATTAGACCACATTACTCTGATTGGTTTATCCAAAAGAAGGCTATGATTCAGCTTCTCCAATGCAGTCATGGCTGTCGATTGTTAACAAACTAGTCAAAATTTAACCAATAGCCTCTCTATAAAGAAAAGTTAGTTAGCGGATAAGGATATCAAGTTAAACAACAAATAAAATCATTAAAAAACAAGGCAAGAGACAAAGAAGCATACAAAAGTAGATAAGGCGCTTCCGTGCACTTGGTTAAAACAGAGCAAGAATTTATATAAATAAAAGCATACATTGATATCTTCAATGCATTAATAGTAAACAAGCAATAGTATGCAACAAGCTTATGGCCAAATCAAAGAGAGGCCCAACAAGATAGTGATAGTCAATTTAATAACTCCCACAAGAAAAAAGCATGCCAAAAAAGGAAAAGAAAGGCACAATTATGAAATTGCAAGATAGGTAGTTGCAAGCAATACACGTATACAATATTCAAGGAGCCAGAAATTTTAACTGGGCAAATCATTTAGTCCAAGTTTTCCTGGATAATCATATCTACACATTTTACCAACAGATGTACAAATCAAATTTGGCCACCTATCTTTTGTTCCACGTTACAAATATATCACCATACATCTCACTAGAAAGACCACACGTAAAAACCTTAAGATACATGTAAAAGGGAGGTAAATATTAAACACAAACATGGTCAATTTGCTGGTACGGATACAAGATAACATTAGGATCCACTAAAGGACCATACTTGAGATGAGTTCTAATTGCTTGCATGGTAAACTTCTTTAAAAAATCATACATGGCCAAAGTGCATAGGTTTTTCCCATTTAAAATATTAACAGTTGAATTATTGCAGGTCACATACAAACTCAAAAACAGACTGCTTGGTCATCATGTGGATGCAACAAATTATATGTTTTACAACCCAAACAACAGCCAATTACTATAAAGGGATGATGGCTATGACATCACAATAACGATAGCATGCAGCAGCAGCAGCAACACAAAGAAGATACAGTGATCAGAGTAATTTAACTCGTGTTACATCTTGTCAATGGCACGCATAGCTCCTACAAACGCCATGCAAGTGCTTCACGTAAATACACGTGCTTTGATCTATCTAACAGGACTTTCATCACCGAAAAATATGGTTACTTCCTCAGTCATTCAAGACAGAAACAAATCACCCCAAATTATGCAAACAACCAATCTATCAAGTCCTAACCCGGTCGACGTGGTCAAAATCGTGCACGAAAGTTAGCACACATTATCGTACAAAGAAACGAGATCGAATCCGCGAATCGTGCACGGGTGCGTATACCGTCTGCTTGGGAGAAGTAGTTGACGTATCCGTATCTGAGGGAGCTGCTGGTGGTGTTGTCGCGGCAGACGCGCACGGACGTGACGGCGCCGACCTTGCTGAAGGCGTCGAACAGGTGCTCCTCCTGCACGTCCTCGTGCAGATCGCCCACGTACAGCGCGGGCACCGTCGCGTTCGCCGCCGCGGCCGGTGGAGCCTCCTCGCCCGCCGCCGCAAGCGCCGACGACTCCTCCCCCGGCGTCTCCGCCGCCGCCACCGTCGGCACTTCCATCTCCGACGCCGCCGTGATCGACCGGGCAGGGGTTAGGGATCAGGGGAGCGCTCGCGCTCTGTACTGCGCAGCCTAGGGCAATGCGGCAAGGCCAAAGAGGAACTGATCGAGAGCGGAAACGATCGGCGTGTTTTGGAGGCAGCGGGGCGAGACCGCGAGAGGCGACGGTTCGGAGAAACTGGCGAGAGCGAGGGGGCAGAGACGCCTCGACGTCTTTTGTGTTGCGGTGGGGAGAGGCTGAGGCGCACAGCAACACAGTTGGCTGCGCGCGCCGCGCGAGTTGCGGAAACCCCCCGCGCGCCCGGATGGACATGGACTCCCCAAACAACGCTGCGCCCGAAACGCGACGCGGTGGCCGCCCGCCTCTCTCGCGTGCCGTGCCGCGTGAACGAACCCAATTAGGGGTGGAAACGGTTCGGATACATCGAATAGCCTCAGATATGAATACGAATTCATATTTTTAAAGCAAATACGAATTTGAATGTTCTCAAATACGGATACGAATATTCTCGAATACAAATACGGATATTTTTAAATACATATTTTCTCATATATGAATATCGGATAAAACGGATTCCTAACGGTTTTACCAATTTTTCACCGGTTACCGGTTTTAAACCGGCTATATTCAAATTTTGAATCACAAAATTCATACGGAATTTTCATGGGTTCTAGAAACGAATAGAATACGAATCGAATAGTCTCGAATACGAATACGGATACAGATATTCTCGAATACGAATGTGAATACGAATATTTCCAAATACGAATATGAATATTCTCAAATACGAATACGGATTTTACTTACCACATTCACGTTTTCTCGGATACGAATATCGGATAAAACGAATTATCCGTTACCATTTTTCACCCCTAAACCCAAGTACCCAACGCCTTGCCTTAGTACCCGGAAAGAAATTCTATGGGATGGCCCCCAAATCTTACATCTAACTCCCTAAGATTATGACACATATCAAAGCACCAATCATGGAACAAGACATATCTCCCCCCATCATGTCAAAGCACCCAACAGCTAGTGAAGATGATGGGAACAGGATTCTGGTGGATTCCATCGCCCCGGCCACGCCGCCGCCGGATCCGGCCATCCTTAGCCACGACATTGCCAGATCTTACCGCCCTGCGTGCTTCTTCCCTAGCAAAGGCCACGGCGGTCTCACCATCTCCAGCCATCCCGCGCCTTCCTCCTCCGCCGATGCCACCTCCCCACCACTCAGGAGCAGTCAAGTGCAAAAGCGTCCAAGTGACGTATTTGACCCATTCCCTTCTCATGTCGGCGATTCCTCCTCTCGTGGCCACCCACTCACACCCAATCTCGGATCCAACACGGCAGATCCAATCCGGCGATGATGTCAACGGTGGTGAGGTGGCTGAGGGAGATACAGGGGTAGCCTGGGAACAAGAAGGGCGTGGACTACGCACGGCTAAACCTGTAGTGGGCGAGCATCCCCTACAGGGTGTTCATGTGCCATGAGTGCTCTGGGAAGCACCGCGGCCTCGGCATGCACATCAGCTTCGTCTACTCTGTCACCATGGACTCCCGCTTCAATGCCCTCCTCACCGTGCGGGGCATGCCCAATGAGATACCCCATGTCGCCAAGTACAAAAACTCTACTGCCTACGGTGACCTTATCGCCGCACTCACCGAGGGCTGCCCCGTGGACTGACACACCCATCGTAAGGGAGACACCCATATCTGGTGCGCCAGCCCCTTCCAGGAAGCCTCCCTTTCCCGCCTCTAGTAGAGACAGCGGAGGATGGGACAGCTGGGATGACGACTCCGGCCGGACATGAGAAGGAACAAGTCGGTGGGGTTGTTTGATGTTGCAGGCGGAGTCCGAGAGGCAGCCATTGAGGTCCAAGTCTATAGAGGACATGTACATGAGGTAGAAGTTGGAGGCATTGGCAGCCAACAAGAAGAGCTTTTTTGCTAGGAGGATGGCAGAGAACGAGCTGAAGCATGAGGGGATCCCACCCTCATAGGGCAAGAAGCACGTCAGGTTTGGATCTAGCCCGGCACTGTCACTTAATAGGAACGGGGGTGTTGCCCTAGGCGATGTCATGTAGGTCATCTCCCAAGTAAAAAAGATCATTGTTGTAGTTGTACGTCAAACAGTAGTAACCAAAAGCTTCAAAAAGCCCAAGTAGGGCACCCGGAGCCTAGAACTCAGGAGAGGGAAGAAGTGTAGAGTGGATACACTGTACTCAATCTTTATTCAGTCTTTTTTTGTACACAAATATCCCCTCCCCCATGGTGTCTTACGAGCCATTTTCATAGGTGTCTACACAAATACCTCCCTCGAGGTCTTTACTTGTGGGGGCAAATATGTCATTTTCTTAGTAGGGCGTATGTGGGCCTGCCTTTTAATTATATGCATACTTGCGCTTGCACATAGTGAGCTGATTGGGCCAAGGTATGGCCATTCCCCCAATATTAGTTTCTCATGGGCAAGAATTTTGTAATCGATAGATCGAAACCATGCACTCCACGCTTTGACCCCCTCCGTCTCTTTGACCCACCACTGCGCTTGGTGAGATATTCTATGGCAGTTTCAAATTGACATTTCTTAGTAATTGGGATGGCAGTTTCAAATGAACCCTGACCATAGCAATATCCACTAGACATAACAGTTGTAGATAAGGTACAAAAACACAAACTCTTTTACTTGACCATTTCAGTATCCTAGATAATAGGAACCACCAGACGCTCACATTTTCTGACATATAACACAACTCTGCAAGTATAATCTCTCTCTAGAAAGAGACCCAACTTCAGCGGAAGCTGCCTTCGGTCCAATATGAGCCACCGGAGGTTGTGTTCTGATTGCTCCCCATTTTTGGACGTGCTGTGATTGAAACTGTTGGAAAACCTGGGCTTGCGCCTGCAAGCCTTGGCCCATGATAGGCACATCACCCTTTAGTCTATAAATAGGGATCCCAATGATTAGATGATGTAACTTTTGGAGAAGAAAGCAATAAAGAAAGAAGAAGTTCCCCATCTCTGTGTGTTCAATTTATTATTCATTATTTCTGTCTAAGAGGAATCGCTTGGACTGGACTCGCCAGTGACTGTTCCTTAACATGTTATCAGCACGAATGCTCTGGTGGATCGAAGGTAATCATCGAAGCACGATACTCATAAATTGAATTACCTATCTAAATCGCTTTAAATTCTATAAAATTTTAATTTCTAGATTTTTCTATGGTGCAAATCTACTCTAATCTACCGCAAGCTGACATGAAGTCGTTAGCCAAGCTGATCGGTAGATTTGCATGAGAGAGTAGATGTTGATTGCACTGTAGATTAAAAAACGACCTATGACCATGCCGCTCATATGGCCATTGCGCCGCCCACACGCAGCCGTGTCGCTGAGCTATCGGCACCATCCCACCTGCACGTAGCTGCGGCCACCTCGCCGCTGTGTCACGTCAGGCACCACCACTGGCCCTGCACGGCCGCTCTATGTCGAGCACCGCCGATGGACCCGCATGGCCGCCGCCGCCCCGCGTGAGCGCCGCCGCCGGCCCTGCATGTGTGAGTGCCGTCGTCGACCCCACATGGTTGTTGCCGTATCTTGGCCCTGCATGGTTTTTCCTCTTAGAACACATAAAATGAAAAGAAATGTTTACTTGTTATCTTTCTTTTTGTGGCTGTAGATTCCCCACATGAACATTTGTTGTGGTCGGCAGCCGCAGTCTCTCTTGAAGTTGTAGGTTTGGGCATCAATTTTTGGCGGCAAACCCGACGACCTCTGCGCCGCCTGTCACCCATCCGCGTGGCGTAGAATGGGCTGCGCATCATCGAAGTAGTTCAAGCGCACGCCGGGGTTCCCCTTCCTCTTCTGACTCCTCTCCCTCCCCGCCTCCGACGTCTCGTCGACCAGCGTCATGTAGGGATCGTCGTACGAGTCGCTATAAATTGTCACTCCTACTGCACAGCGCGACTCCAGTGAGGAGACAGAGAAGAAAAGGCAATGCAGGATCCACGTAATGATCACGGTTGGATGGATGTGGTGGCTAGAAAGGTTAGATACCGCACAAATTTCCATTTGATAGCAGCATTCTGCTAATCAATATTTACATAATTTCTCACTTTTTTTCTTCTCCTCCTCCTTAGTGAACTGACATGTATTCCATAAACCGCCGCTGCATTGTGTTTAATTGTATCCTGCTACAACTTGACGGGAAATATCTTAACTAACATAACCATAATCACAAAATATTCCTTGGTTCAGGAAGACCTATGTTACCCATTGATCATAGTAGGAATTTCAACACCTTCATATTCCAAATAGCCATTTCATATGGATTAAATCAAAATATATTATTGATTATTAATTATTTTTCAAAAAGGTAGCTGAGATTCGATTCAAATGTTTCATTTTATTCTTTCTTAACAAGGTAGTTTGGTCTCACAAAATTCATCTTTGCATGCAGGATTGATCATAGCTAGGCTTCTTGGGCAACGGATCAGACTGGAGAGTATCAATGTAAGCCTATCTTTAGTATTGTTCATGATTTGTGACTTTCTTTTTATGATTCGTCTATGTACAACCATGGTTTTAGCATATGGTGTGACGTTTTAGCTGAAACTTGTACATATATATGTGTTGCGTTACTACTACTTCGGCTATTCAACCAAAATCAAACAGGTTCTGGTGAAGTAATTGCTGTTCACAGCATTCTACTTGCGGATAGTTTGCCTCCTGTTCGTTTGAAAGATTACTTGGAAAAATCTTTGTTATCTAGTTTTGCTGCTATGATATCTTGGCACTTTGGGTCACTATGATATGGGCTACTCTTGTCTAGGAGTGTTGCCGAGGCAAACGACGTACGCCGGCTGAAGATTTTCCGCGCGTGGGAGGAAGCGCAAGCAGAGCACAATCTTAGGTTAGATTTTTCCTCTTGGAACACATAAAACGAAAAGAAATCTTTACCTGTTATCTTTCTTTGGTGGTTTTAGATTCCCCACATGAACATTTTGTTGTGGTCGGCAGCCGCAGTCTCTCTTGAAGTTGCAGGTTTGGGCATCGTTTTTTGGCGGCGAACCCGACGACCTCCGGGCCGCTTGTCACCCATCCGCGCGGTGTGGAATGGGCTGCGCGTCGTCTAAGCAGTTCAAGAGCACGTCGAGATGCGAGGAGCCCGCCGTCCTCATGCTCCCAAACCTCCTGTGTCCTCTTAATTACATGTATACCTCATGCGTAGTTCTTGATACTGCACCAAGTTTGCCTTTCTCCTATGCCTGAATTGATATTGTGAGATTAGATACAACAGTATGGGTTTTGATCTGTTAGAGCATTGGAAAGTGTTGTGCATTGTGGTTGATTGGCAGTCAGGGTGAACGAGGTCGAGGCGCTGTACGAGCTGTACAAGAAGCTGAGCTTTTCCATCTTCAAAGATGGGCTCATTCACAAGGTGACATAGATGATAGAGCTTTAATTTCAATTCTGCTGGCAATGGCACCTCAGTGATCAACTATGTTTTCTGACTGTGCTGATGATGTTTTGGGTTTTTCTTGAACAGGAGGAGTTCCAGCTTGCCTTGTTCAGGAACAGCAAAAAAGCAAACCTCTTCGCAGACAGGGTAAGGCCTTCATATCCAGTGTTGATTTCGCAGGAGTTTTTCACCAAATGATCTACTCACTTCTTGTTCTTTGTGACAGGTGGATAGGGTACAACGATAGGTATAGTGCAGTGGCTCCAAACATATGTTTGTCATCAGATCTTGTAAGTTATTTCTCTCGTGATATGTTAGTTAAAGTTGATTGATCTATATCTGTTTGCTAAGTAGATGATTCAAATACCAAATTCAAACTTGTGTTTTAAATGAAACCTTATGGTTGTTAGTTGATGCTTATTGGAAGTCAAGTATAGTGTCTATCTTCCTTATGGCAATATTTTAGGAGATTGAAGAATACCATAAAACTATGGGCCTGTTTGGTTGGTGCCTAAACTTGCCATGCCTAAGCTTAGGCAATATGTGGCTGCCACAGAAAGTGTGGCTAACAAAATCGAAGCCACACTTGTGGCAAAGTTTGGCAAGAAATTGAGTCTATGACATGTGGGGCCGGGTGCTAAGAAAGTGTGGCATGCCACAGTTACGTCAGTGAACTAAACAGCTACCTAAAAACTGTGGCACGCCTAACTTGTGGCTAGGCAACTTCTGGTCATGAACCAAACATGCCCTATATTTTTTGTGCTGCTCTTACTTAATACTGGCGTATCTCCAACATAAAACGGTATAGAGCTCTATATTTTAAACGAACAACAAATCAACGCTTCGGTCAATAATCTTTGCCAAATCAATGATTTGATCAATAATCCTTGCCATTATGGTTGTAGAAACTATTATTGTTCGCATGGCATTTTTTTTACCATTTGGTACTTATACGTGATATAAACTTGTGATCTTGTTAGCCTAAAGCCAGTGTCGAGTTCATCATGAGGATCTCGGTTTCATGGATTTTCTAGCACTCTACAAATGAGTATACCGGAAAAGTGGTTTAGGATGAATAGACAAAGCATGCATGATATTTACTATAAGTTTTTTTCCGGTGTAATGTATGAGCACATGACTGGTCCCTATAAAAATTTCTCCATGATGCTCAGTTTTTTTAAAAAATGCTACCCCTTCCCCTTCCTCTTGAGCGAAACCGAACCAGCGCCGCCTCCCACCCCTTCCTCTCCCCTTCGCCTTGCCGCCGCTGGAGCATGCCACCGGTGGCCTGTGCGGGTGCTAGGAAGGCGGCGGCGGGGCTCTTCCACCTGGATCTGGACGGCGGCTTCCAGATCTGGGCGTTGGTTCGAGGCGGCAGGGTCCCTGTGGAGGTCGCCGGCGGAGGCTGGGCGACGTGAGCGGCAGCCGGGGCCGGTGCTCGCCTCCGGGCGTGCGGGGGCGTGGTGGTGGTGTTGGTGCTCGTGTGGAGCTTTGTCGAGGAGGTGCGGCGGCGCTTTGCAGCCCGATCTGGATCTCGTCTGCATCAAGGTTGTCGGCCATCAGCGTGCGCTTCCGGCGAGCTGGCGCCTGGATCTGGTTGAGCTCAGATCCGGCGGCGGTGCTGAGGCCTGGCTCGGTGAGGGTCGTCGGAGGCTTTCTGCGGCCAGTGGCGGTGGAGGAGGAAGGCGGGAGGAAGGTGGGGTCGGAAGAGTCTGCGGCGGCCAGTGTTGTCGAGGGTGCAGAGGCCGGTGGCGGCTCGGCGGAGTAACCCTGAGCGGCGATTTGTTCTGGTAGGAGTGAAGGTGCGGTGGGCGTTGGTGGGTGGAGCCAGCATTGGGGGAGCAGAGCAGGCTGGCGGAGGAGGTGGGCGAGCTGTGGGGGCTGCAGGCGCGGGCGGGTCTCTGGCGGCGGTGTTGGCTGGGCCAAGGTCGACCCCGGGGTTCACGGTGGTGAACGAGGTGATGGAGAAGGAGGACGGGCCGGGTTGCCGGTGCGGGCTCGCGCTCACCGCGGTTCCGGCAGTCGGGGAGGAGGGTTTGCCAGGGTACATAGGCCCGTGGCTAACTCTCTTCGGCGGCGCCACCGTCGACTGGGAGTGCGGTGGGAGTTGGAGGGCGGAGCCAGCGTTGGGAGCAGAGCAGTCTGGCGTAGGAGGTGGGCGCGCTGGAGCGTGCCGTCCGGCGGGTGGAGGAGGCCGGTCGGCGCTGGCGGCAAAGGCCGGGAGGCGGCAGGAGTTGGGGATGCTGGGTTTGTCCAGGGATCCATGGTGCGACGGTGATCGAGCAGGAAGCGGTTCATCGTGGAGTTCAAGGATGGCTATGCCATGGCCTTGAGGTGGCGGTCTTTTTTGTGCGTGGGTTGCTGTGGAGGTACTGGCGAAAGCCTTGCCGGTGTTTCTACCGGTCTCGACAACTATGACGCCTTTGGACGCCATTTTCCTTCTTGAAGGGTTGTCATGGCACTTCATAGCCCTCATGTACTCTGTTCTCCAGGTGAAAGCCTAGTCTCGGAGAGGCGGGCGGCGTCGGCGACCCTCGTCGCCTCTTGGAGGCGTCGCCTTGGAGGTTCATCTTCACGCAAAATAGACCAGAGTTTGGGTGGCTCAGTTGGAGGAGGTTAAGGGCTTGGTTGAAAGCAAGGACGATGAAGAATTTCTGAAGCTTAGTCTTTATAGTTTTTTCATAGTCCTTAAGCTTTTTTTTTCTTGACTAGTATAGTGCCCGTGCTAACGCTACGGTAAAATACAAAACAAGATAAAATTTGTAAAAAATAAAACGAACAATCAGATTCATTAAGATTCACGTCTCATATATTGTATAACCAAATATTTTTGTCACAAAATGAATGTCACATAAATACGTGACCGGTCGGAACCACCCAATACGCAATGCTCAAAAGCCTACGACCGATTCCCAGGTCTTGCGACCGCTTCGCGAGACCATACGACCGGTTAACAGAAGCTACGATCGTTTATCGCGTGATTTAAGCTACGACCGTCTCATATAACAATGTGTGCACAAGCCATACGACCAGCTCCCACATGCTACGACCACCCAGAAGACCGTACGACCGACTCCCAGACCAAACGATTGATCCTACAGGTCACACGACCACTTACCAGGTATCTACGACTACGTTCAAGTCTTCCCGGGCGCAACCGACCGCATACGACGACCTCACAACGAAGTCGCAAGCTCGAGCGCCGACTTCCGACTGCAGACTACGGCCAACGTGGTCGTAAGCCTTCCGACTACGAACCTCGGCCAACGTGGTCGTAAGCCTTCCGACTACGAACCTCGGCCAACGTGGTCGTACCAGCTTTACTGTGGTCGAACCGCCTCCCGATAGACTACGACCATGGCCAAGAGGACTAAGAAAAGGTTTTACTGGTTCCGGTCGCTAGCAAAGTGGTCGTATAGAGTACTACTAACTTCCGACCACGGTCAAAGTCGTCGTATGAACTTCGGCTAACTCTCGATGATGTACAGCGTAGTCGTAGACAACCCGGCTAGGTTCCGAATCGCACAACGTGGTCGTAAATGCTTCCGACTACGCGTTCAAACTTTCTACCCGGTTACGATTATGACCAGCGCACTCCCCCCAACTTCTCCCTGGCGTAGCGCCGCCCCTCCCCGGTGCCGCACACTGGTGCCGTGCCGCCCGTCGACAGCAGCCCCGGCGACGGCGACGACGAAAGCATGTCAAAAGCCATGAGTGGCTGGAAGTGTTACGACCTCTTGGCACATGGTCAAAAGCCAGCTGGACCTATTACGACCACTGCAGCGCAATTTGGCCATGGTCGGAAGGCAGCAGAAGCACTTACGACCACATTGTCGCTGGTCGAAAGTCGATAGTGCATTTACGAGTGGTCAGAAGTCGAATGCATCTCTTTGATCGTGGTCGAAAGTCCCCAGACGAATCACTTGCCGATCTCACTGTCTACTGTAGGTTTACCGTGGTCGTAAAAGCACTGTCCTTGGCCGTGGTCGATAACCCCTTACGACCACGTTATGCGCTCCTTCAACGTGGTAGTAAACCTCTCGATCGCCTCATACTTTGCCTTGCTGTGGTCGTAGGTCCTCTCGAGCACGCCTCTTTCAGTATTGGTGTGGTCGAACACCTTTCGACCATGTCTATTGACGGTTTGCCGTGGTCGTAAGTCCTTACGACCACTTACACCGTGGTCACTTGCCTTCTTTGACCACGCTCAGCGACTTTACAACGTGGTCGTAGCCTCCTTACGACCATGTTCAAACTTCCCGAGCACGCCTCTTTCAGTTTTACCGTGGTCGAACGCCTTTCGACCACGTCTATTGACGGATTGATGTGGTCGTAAGTCTACTTACGACCACTTACACCGTGGTCAAAGCCTTCTACGACCACGCGTAGCGACTTTACAACGTGGTCGTAGCCTTTTTTTGGTGTATTATAGAGGGGTACTTAGAGTCGTTTATGACCGATTCCGAGTGCTTACGTCGCCGTACGACCACTCAAACTCGGCACCGATCGCTTTGAGTCGTTGTCATAACTTCACTGTATCAGTTTACGACCGCTCCGCTATATCGCTGCACTGTCTTCCTTCAGCCGCTCTCGAGTTACTGTGATCGCAACTCTTTACGACCACGCAGTGATGCTGGCGATCACTGTTCACCGTGGTCGAAACCTTCACAACGTGATCGTAGCCTCCTTCGACCACGTTTAATCTTCTTCTTTGCAGTCGTACGTCTTCAGACCACCTTCGACTTTGCGTGTTCGTGGTCGTAGATGCTCTCAATCACACCTGCTTTCGATTTTGCCGTGGTCGACCGCCTTTCGACCACGCCTGCTAGCTTTACGACCACGATCTTCCTCCTTACGACCATCATGCAAAGTTACTGTAGCTTTGCCGTGGTCGTAAGTCCTTACGACCACGTTTGCGACCGCTCAGATCTTCCCGCTGAAGTCACTGCTCCTTACGATCAATTACACCGTGGTCGTAGCCTTCAACGTGATTGCAACCACTCTTACAACGTGGTCGTAGACTCCGTACGACCACGTACAAACTTTGTTGCAGTCGTAAGCCTTTAGATTACCTTCGATTTCTCTGGGAAGTGGTCGTACCTCTTCTCGACCTCACTGTTCACCGTGGTCGAAACCACAACATGGTCGTAGCCTCCTTCGACCACGTTTAATCTTCTTCTTTGCAGACATACATCTTCAGACCACCTTCGACTTTGTGTGTTCGTGGTTGTAGATGCTCCCAATAGCTTCCGATCGCAATCCAGCACTTCCGACCACGCGCTAGATAGCCACGACCACTTCCGACCGGTTACGACTACGACCGACCGGTTACGACTACGACCGACCGGCTACAACCACAACCGACTGAGTCCGACTCAGACCCGACCTCGTTCGACCGCTTCACAACGTGGTCGAACTCTGCCGACTTCTTACGTGATCGTAGACTTGAGCACCGACTTCGACCGCAGCCCACTACAACGTGGTCGTAGCTTCAACTTACGACTTCCAACCGCTTCAGCTCATGACAACTGGTCGAAGCTGCATTCGACTATGGCCAACGTGATCGTAAATGACCTGAATGACCTCCGACCATGCCCAAAATGGTCGTATACGCCACAAAGTGGTCGTAAACAGTCTGGTGGTCTTCGACTTCCAACAAGTGGTCGTAAACTTGCCTGATGGCCTTCGACCATAGCTAAAATTGGTCGTACGCCCTCCTGGCGACTTCCGACCATGGCCAAATAATGGTGTCAGGAAGAATTTTTCAGGAAGAATCCAACCTTTTACAAGACTCACCAAAAAAGACATTCCATTCAAATGGGATGAAAACTGCCAACAAGCCCTAGATGGCATCAAAAGCTATCTCCTCAATCCGCCAGTCCTGGCTGCGCCGATACCTGGGAAGGAGCTTATACTCTACACCACGGCCTTGGATGAATCTCTTGGGGCTCTATTGGCACAAGAAAATGAAAACGGGAAAGAGAATGCCCTCTATTACCTCAGTCCTATGCTCGTAGGAGCTGAACATGCGTACTCTCCTATCGAAAATGGGATAAAACTCTATTACTACAGGTGTTCCTTCCAATAAATACTAAAAAAATTCAAAAGTGCTGCATACGAAAATATTGTAAGCATACCTATGACGTTGGTGATATCGCTTAGCGCTTCGCGTGTATCTCTCGGCGTAGACATATCGCGTTGTGCTTCGCGTGTATTTCTCGGCGTAGACATTTTTATGTACCTGTATTGACAATTAATATTTTCATTGAATTGAAATATCTAGTACGAAGGGATTCCCATTAGAATAGCACTAAGGGATGAGTATTTACTTAGCAAGGCTAATATGATAACATGAGATGTTGAACAATTTATAATCTCTACTATAAGAATTGAAATAAACTTGTAGTGGTAGTGTTTTGTAATGAAACAACAGGGGCTCTGACCTTGATTAAAATATGGGGTGGCAACATAGTTCAAACCCAACTTAAATTATTAACTATCAATTGCTTCTCGCTGTGACAGTGTGTCAATGTTCATGAAATTTGTATCAAGATTGTACTATGCACGAGGCAACAGGCGTTTAACGGGCATCAAATGACCAAGCAGGGGACGATTACACAATAGATCTCATGCATGAAATCACGAAGCACAGGAATCATGCATTAAATCATGAGGACTATTCAAATATGAACTACTGCACGTTCAGACAACACTATTAGGAACTGATCACATAAGTCGACAAATAACAATTTATCATTGATTATCTCTATATCTAGATGTTAATGCAGCAGGCCAGCAGCAGCCGGCCATCTAGTAGTAGCATTCAGCAGCAAGCCATCCAAGAGTAGCATGCAGCACAGTAGCATGCAACCAAAGCCGGTTTAGCAGTAGTAGCATTTAGCAGGAGGCGCCCAGCAGCAATCAGCCGGCAAGCAGACAAGCAGGCAGGTACCAGCATCAAGAACCATGTAATAAGCAGTCTAATGGCTAGGCAAACGGTTCACATGAAAAAAATGAGCGAGCTGAAACAGGTGCCAATTTCATTGAATAGAGAAGAAGTAAACGGTTCACAGCAATCAAATGACAACTTGCTTCAGAATAAGGTGGCACGAAATTACCAAAACTTTTGCCCTGCTAGAGGACTTCAAAGTATATTTGTCAGTGCCTTTCATCATTAGGTCATTATCCATGTGAGTTTGACCATTTGGATTAGCAGGAACAGCTATATTTTCAACCAATTCTAACTGACACATTCCAAGTTGCAGAAATTGTTTATCGGCAAAAGTACTTCCTCATGATCACAGAATGGCAATAGATATTTCCTTAACCCTAGTGTATATGCAGCAGCTGCGCAAGGCACTGATTTACACACAAGATGATCTGGAGGAATGAAATCACCCTAGTGTATTATCCTACTTCTACACACCGAACACCCAGTTCATGAGAACTTAAAAATTATAGGGGCATTTGGTGGGGGCATTTGCCTGAATAATTGACATGCATAGTACTTGTTCTGAATCTTGTTCCAGCAGAGCGGTTGCTGGTCTGAAACCTGACATTTTCAGAAGTACTACAGGAAGCAAGCAATGGTGTAAATTCTACACAAATCTCATTAAATCGAAACTAATACGATCATTGTCTTTCTGATGGCACTCAGGAAGCACAACAGATAAAGATTAATAATTATTAAATTTGAGAAGCAAGAATCGCCCAAGAACTGAAAAAGAAAAGGGAAGAAACGAATCGTACCAGGCCGGGTCGCCGTCGTTAGCGGCGCCTGCTGCTTCTACCGGGTCTGCTGAACGGTGCCGTCGCCGTCGGCGAGAGGAAAGCGCCTGCTGTTACCGGCGGATGGAGGAAATCCCGGCGGCGGCGAGCACAGAGCACGCACGTCATGGCATATAGCTGGATCAGTGCGCGGGTACAGAGTGCACGGTCGCCTGTGCTCTCGGCACGGAGGGCTGGGGCAGAGGCACGGGGCCGCCGCCGGAGAGAGGCACGGCGGGCGGCGGCAGGGAGCGACGTGCGGGCACAGAGTGCACGGGCGCGGCTGCTCTCGGCACGGAGGGCGGGAGCACAGCAAGAGGGCCGGAGGAGAGAGGCACGGCGGGCGGCAGCAGGGAGCGACGGGCGATCGATGGAGCGACGAAATTGTTTCCTTTTTTTCTCGATGATTGATCGTAGGAAGAGAAAGTAGAAGCCGCGATCCCGGGCGGACAGTGTTGAATCGCGGGCGGGCGCCTCGTGTTGAAGCCTCACGTTGAAGTCTACGTTCCATCCAGGCCGCACGATTGGGTTGAAGCCAGGGAGAGTTTTTTTTAGCCCTTGATTTTAATGCAGACAATTTGCTGGGTGCATTTTTGTGGGTGCACGAAGGTTGGTGCTCTCAGCGGGGGACGTATTCTTGGGTGGACTGAGTGTAATTTCAATTGGTCAATTATAGTAGAGATGTTGTGTACTCCTCAGTGTTGAGGCTTTGAGCCTAAGAGCTCGTGTAACTTTTGGCCGTATATATCCCAAGTGGATATAGAGGCCAGATTTTAATCCTTTATCTAAAAATAAAAATTTCTCCATGACCATTTGGGAATCTATAGGATTAGTGCAGTATTTTTCACCGATAGCAACATAGTGTGCTTCTATCACAAAAAGTTATGTGTTCTGGATTTAGAGTTTCTGACCATATAAAATTGAAACGTGACATGGTGAAGCTTTGGTAAGTAATGGATCGAACAAAAAGTTTGGTACAAAAGATACTCTCAAAATCTTCCCATGTAGCATAAGTGTGTATACAATAATATAGATAATTGTTATCTATAGCATCCTTTTATGTCATATATAGATCGTACTAAACATAATTCCTATAATGAGTTGTTTTTATAAGACCCATAATCCTTTAATTCTTGTATGAAAAAAATAGTAGCTATAGAAAGCAACTCATATAATGGTGTTGTGTGCTATCTATAAGAGCCTTATAGGGATTGTTCTTTTCGACCGAAGCTAGTAGTTTTTGGCTTTTGCTACAGTACCTAACTTTTAAATGAAGTATTTTTTTCAAGACGGGATCTACAAGTTAATTGTAGTACATGTTAAAAACCTAACATCTGTATCAACAAAAATCGCAAGCGAATATCTCCCTCTCTGTAATCTCTGTCGCAAACAGCTAAAATTCAAAAATTTCAACCAAAAGTCATAAGTCACAGCCGAAAAGAATAGGCCCATAGACTGTCTATTGTATGCTAGACAGACAACTTCTGCCTCCTTGTTCTTTCTCATCTATATCGTCAAAAAATCTTACATGGCAAGGAGCCCCACTATACATGGCCTAAGAGGACAACTCAGAGAGAGAAAAACGAAAGGAAGACATAGATAGATCATTGAAGAGAGTAACTAGCGAACGGTATATCGTTGGAAGCACTTTCAACGGTATAGGATGGTACCTCATTACCGGCCGCCGTTGCTACGCTGCCTTGAGCAGCTCCGCGCACCTCCTCCGCTGCCCGCTAGCCCCTTCACCACCACTCGTGGCTAGTGGCGCCGTTGCTGCCTCACCGCGTGGCCCCTTGACACTTCCCCACCATGCTGTCTCGCCCAACATAACTGCCATAGTTACCGCTGCCACCGCCCTCCAGCTCCACCCACCGCCCTTTACCCCGCCATCGCCCTCACCGCCCACCGTTGGGCTGCCTCCTCCCCCTGACCTCCTTCTATGCTCGGGGGAGGATGAACTTGTAGCAGAGGAGGTGGATTTCTCTCCTCCGACACTAGATCTGGTGGCGGTGCCCCTCCAGATTGTCGGATCCAGCGCGCGGCAGGCCCGATGGTGGAGAAGAGTTAAGGGGATGGTGGTGGCAAGGGAGGGAGAGCGAGAGGGAGCGGGGGAGAAAGTTGGGTTGGCTTCGAGAGCGAAGGTGTAGCAGTAATAGAGGTGTTTTGAGATTTATATGATTTGAATTTGATGGTTATCGCTTATTCCGTCATAATAGTATAAGATTGGTTAGTTTTTCTCATCCCCGAATTTGTTAGCATAACAGAATTTGTTGAAGGAAAAGGACTCGAACCAGACTACCAGATGAGCCGTTGGAACAAAGGAACAAGCTCAGCTCGAGCGAGACCTGACCCCACCAATAAAGTGGTGATCATTTGGGCTTATTTTTGGTGGCTTATGGCTGAAAAGCACTGTAGCTGACTGAAAAAACACTGTAGCTGACAGAGGCTTATTTAGCATAATTAAATTTAAAAAAAATAAAAAATATGTTAGCCCGTTACGTATAATACAAACAAATACAGAAAAAACTGGCAAAAAAAGCTCAACAAAAAGCCAAAAGTTCAGAAAAAGACGAAATCTATGAATAATAAAAAATAGAGTAAAGTTCATTACCGGTCCTTAAACTTTTTATGTTGTGTCATCCCGGTCCATAAACTTTTAAAGTATGCCATCTCGGTCCTTAAACTTTCAAAGTATGGCAATTTCTTTTGAAAGTCTATGGACCGGGATGACACAGCATAAAAAGTTCACTGCTACAACTACATAGGATATTGTCACATTTTGAAAGTCTAAGGACCGGGATGACATACTTTAAAAGTTTATGGACCGGGATGACACAACATAAAAAGTTTAAGGACCGGTAATGGACTTTACTCTAAAAAATAAGTCAGAAAATAAAAGCTGAAGCCAAAATTATGACAGCCTAAGGCCCGTGCCCCCCTAGGGCTGTAAACGAGCCGAGCTCGAGCTCGGTAGAAGCTCGAGCTGAGTTCTACCGAGTTCGAGCCGAGCTCGAGTTGGGGTCCGCGCCTGGACCTGGGCTCGAACTCGGCTCGTTGAAGCTCGATAACAATTAAAATAATTTATTATGCACTATTTTTTAATAATAAAAAATTTTAAGTTCGAGCTCGGCTTTAGGAAGCTCGATAACAATCAAAATAATTCAAATACACACTAATTTTTAATAATAAGAAAAGCTCGAGCTCGAGTTCAGCTCGAGAACGCTCGGTAAGAATTAATATGTATTACTATTTAAGCTCAAATCGGGGCTCGCGAACTATTCGAGCTCGAGATCAAGCTTGAGTTCGGCTCGTTTAAAGTTCGAACCGAGCTTGAATCGAACCTAGAACGAGCCGAACTCGAGTAGTTCACGAGCTTCGAGCTTTTTTTTACAGGCCTTCCCAACTGCCCGTCCCATCACGCCCACGCGGTCGTGACTCGTGCGCCCCCCTCCCTCACCACGCGTTCTCCCGACGCGTTGCCCCGCCTATTATTTCGTCGCGGCCGCCTCCGCAGAAAAATCCTCAATTCCCCGATCCCCACCACCTAGCAACCCTAATCAACTTGCCACGCAAAAGGCCAAAATCCCAAGTCGCCGCCGCCCTCGTCGAGCTCTCTCTCGCCTCCCTAAACCTATCGCGAGCCGAGATCTATCCCCCCTCCCCCGAGCCGCCATGGCGGAGGCCCTCGACATGACCCTCGACGACATGATCAAGAACAACAAGAAGAGCAACCCCTCGTCCGGTGGGGGTGGCCGCCGCCGCGAGGGCCGCCGCGAATCCGCTGCTGGAGGTGGCGGCGGAGGCGGGGGAGTCGGGCCGACCAGGCGCTCCTTCAAGAGGTCGGGGAACAGGGCGGCGCCCTACCAGCCGCCGAAGGTACGAACGAATCGAACGGGCTAGGGTTTGCGCAGTCGGCGAAGGATGGGGTTCCGTTTTTGCCGAGGCGGGAGGATGGTCGGGTGGTTTTCTCACTGTGGTGTGACGCGATCCAGGCCCCTGACTCGGAGTGGCAGCACGACATGTACTCGGAGGTCGCAGCTGGCGGCCGTGGCGGGAGGGTCTCGGCTATCGAGACCGGCACCAAGCTCTACATCTCGAATTTGGACTTCGGTGTCTCAAACGAGGACATCAAGGTATATGCGTCACCAGATCAACATGTTCCATTGTTGCTTCTAAGCAATTGATTGTATAAAAACCATAAATAGTTGGCTTAGCTAGGTTATTTTCTAGATCTGGCAGATGCGCGAGTGAAGTAAAGTTAAAAAAAACATAGATACTTGGCTAGATATGTGATTAGCTAGGTTATTTTCTAGATCTGGCAGATGCGTGAGTAAAGTTAAGTAAGTATATATATTTTTTGGCCATGATGCTAACTTCGATCTGTTGTACAACCGAGTTAATTTGTTTTTTAACCTTGGAGTCTTTGCTTGTTTGTGAAAAATGACTTGGTTTCATTCTTAATTGTAGTGAACCCTGAATGGTTGGTTGCATATGTTGTGCCTGTGTTTTCTATCATGGTGCATGGATTCAGAACAAGTGTAATTTTAAAGCAGAGATCTATATCTGCACATTCCCTGTTCTTCGGTTGCACTGCTGTAACCTTTTTTTGGATACATTTGAACCTTTTTGTAGTATACTGTTTGCTTCAATCGCTTACGAGTTTGCTCCTTATTTTGAATCCTAAATTTTGCAGCTTATCTTGAATGCTCAATTTGTTTAGTCCACTTATCCGTGTAATTTCCGTGCTATAGGTTGAAACTTTGTTTCATAAAATTTTATTGCTATATTTAGTTACATCTAAGTTTCCATGTCAATTACACGTAGCAGACATCACCTGAATCTTTTTACAATATTAAGTCAAACATTTTGCTGAGTATCTTCTGTATACAATGATACAGGACCTTTTCTCTGAGGTGGGCGATCTGAAGCGATCCTCAATTCACTATGACCGAAGTGGGAGGTCCAAGGTACGTATGCAATCTTATGCTTTCTTTGTTACATGCTCGTTTTTCTGTGATGTCTGACTTTGCTATTTCTTGCAGGGAACAGCTGAAGTTATATTTGCAAGGCATGGTGATGCTGTTGCAGCGGTGAAGAAATATAACAATGTGCAACTTGATGGTAAGCCTATGAAAATGGAGATAATTGGGACCAATACTCCTACAGCTGCAGCTGCCCTTCCAGCCAATAATGGAGGCCATGTTAGGAATGCTCCTAAGAGGTATCTTTTGTAAGCTGCATTATTTATTTGTGAATTATCAGTCCATTGCAATATTGAATATCTGCATTTGTTTGTTTGCTAAAAGTGTGCATAATTGCTGGTCTTATGATGTTGAATGTGAGGGCTGATGTTACTATAATTATTCGCTATAAGTGATAATCATGTAGCACAGAAGAGCACTTGTATGTGTTCCATTGCATCATGTCCAGAAAAGTTTTGTCCATTAATTTGACATGGAAAAAAGACGCCCAATATTTCAAGAGAGACATTATATATTTATACGAGTAGGTGCTTTATGGTACTTATTGCACCCCCAAAATTTAGTATATTCTTAGTTATATTGTAGGGGTGTTAGCAGAACTGAATGATGGATTTCAGGTTTAAGAATTCATTTGTATCTGCATTTGTCATGTGAAAGTTAGTCTATCTAGCAGAATTTATTGAGTTAGATCATTTTCCTACTTTATTGATACGTGATGGGGCACCTTTGTCCACTAATAATGTTTCAAGCCTACCATCCTATACTAATATGCTGTGAGATATGACCTACAGCACTTTTGATTAGCAGTATATCTATGTGTTGTTCTGTCTCATTTTCAACCATCAACTTGTTTGTTGATTTGCTTATAATGTTTTGTTTTTGAGCTGTTAGTTTGATCCTTCTTCAGTTTATATTAGATTTTCCCAACTTACCTTATTGGTCTGTGAATGTTACAGCGTGCAAAGGGGTGGCCCAGCTGGTTTGCTTCAAAGTAGACCCCGTCCAAGGGGTAGGAGGGGGCGTCGTGGCGGCGGCGGCGGCGGCGGACCTGGTGGTCACCGTGGCAAAGAGCGTAGTCAGCCAAAGTCTGCTGAAGAACTTGATGCTGACTTGGAGAAGTACCATGCAGATGCGATGCAGACTAACTAGATATCTTCGCAATGTTGATATTTCAACATCAAATATGAAGGGTGTTAGTCCATGTGTTCTTGCTATTTGTGCTACTATATTCAAGGGACAACAAAACCTTATGTTTGTGGGGCTCTTGGTTTACTGAATTGTATGGGTTTTATGTGTCTACATAGAACTAAAGTGGATGATGGTGAACACTGTTATGAAAATTACTTGGTTGCCTTAGTTTCTGTACCCTTTTCTGTGAAGTGAAGAACCATACGAGTTGCTACATGTGAAAGTTATTGAGGATCCCTTCTGACCCTCATATCATACACCCTCAAGGTAAAAAGGCTGGACTTCAGATGCATCATGGTGATCTTGTTGTCTGTATTATTTGGGCGGTGGTCGGACATTGTTTCTCTGCTGTACAAAGGTTTAAAGCTTCAACCATCCTTTGTAGGAGGTATGCATATTTCTCATTTGTTTACCTATCTACTATGTGGTGGTTTACTTTATTCATATGCATTCTTGTGCTTCATGTGTTAAAAGGATTCTTTTCTTCTCATGTTGCAGGTGGCTGCTGCCTTTCTGTTTATTTATTCTGCTATTGTTGATTTTGGACCTAGCAATCTTCTCTTGCACATTAATGAATCACACGACAGCTGAAGGGGTCTTGTTCTTTTAAAAGTTGATTTCTTGCATAATCTTTACCTTTACAGGTGGTTAGCACCCTGATCCGCTTATTGTGAATTTGCTAGTTGCTCGTCTGCTTGAAGAAGCATCAAGGTCACATCTTGCTTTGCAATAGAAGCATCAAGGTTGCATCTTGCTTTGCAATCATGCTATTTATAGTTAAGAGATGTCTATCCGAATGATAGGCTTCACCATACTTTGGACTGCTCTGTAGAGATCCATTGCCTGCTTACTTTATGACACTAGGCACTAGCATATGGTTGGGCCTTTCCATTTGAACTTTTACTAGCCATCGAACTCTCATTTGCCGATCTCTTCAACTGTGGTTGGTTCGTAATCATTTCAACTGTGCTTGGAAGATCCACATGGGAGGCTTGTGCTTCTGCCCTACAAATCAAGTATTAACCGAAGGGCCTTTCATATTCTTGCTCGTGTATGGTGATCTGGAATCCTATATTGACTAGTTTCATCTCTGGTGATGAGCTGTGCTTGATTGATTACAGATGATTGAATAACTCGAGATTCCTACCACTGCAAGAGATTCTTGACAGCTAGCATCAATGGTAATGGATCAATCATCCATTATTTTGGAAACCTATAAGGAGTGCTGGTAAACATTTTGGAACATGGGGTTTAATGGATCAATCATCCATTATTTTGGAAACCTGTAAGGAGTGTTGGTAAACATTTTGGAACATGGGGTTAACTACCAGCATTTGTTTTGTTTATTCACTATTACCAAGTAGTTAATTTTTGAATGCTTCCATTTGCAATATGGTAGATGCTACATAGGTGTAGGCATTGCGATCTGGTGTTTGTTATTGTTGTTTTGAAATTATCATAATGATTGTGCACGACGTTTCATTCTCATTTAATGTTATCGAGAAATGTCTATTCTCCTGTTAATTGTCATTGCTTATTTTTCTAGTGTTACATATCTGCATATGGTTTGTAGCGTTTAACTTTTTGAGAACAGCATGCTTTTGCAACTGTGTTTCTGTGCACGACTGAGGGATTAAAGGGAGGGAATTACGGATCATGTCTGGGTCATAAGTTGAAAGATCATTTTCTTGCACTGCATTGATGCTCTTGTCCCAGGAGCATAACCTTTTGTCTAAGGGTTTGCATTTTGCACGAACCTTGTAATTTTTCCTGCGTTGTGAGACTGTTGTGGTCCCTTCTGTTGGTTTCAATTCGCAAGGCCATCTTGGTCTGTGATTATATTCCATAGCATCCATAAGAAATATTAACTTTTTTCCCATGAGGATATGTATGGGTCTACGTGGTGGATATGGTATCATGCTTATGTGTTTCGGGCCTACTTAACAGGTTATTATACGGCAAAAATAGATTTGCTTGCCGCACTGATATTGCAAAATTTAACGTGTCTCGCGGGACGATCTCCCACGCGAGGAAGGTGAAATATTGTTTGATCTGCGAACGAAACTCGTGAAGTAGCATCCTTGTCGTGTTTCCTACTGCGTTTGCAACCATTTTACCAGAAATCTCGAAACAAGAACTAGTTAGGCCTGCAGTATGTGTTATGGACCTTGTGGTTCCTGTACCCACCAGCCTGCGAACACGAGCTACGTTAAGTCGTTCCTGTTTAGGGTTGGCTGTGCTCCCATTGGGTTTAAACTCAAGCTTTTTTACTGTTCGTGGTTTATTTTTATACTGTAGCTGGTATTAGATTTTTTAGCATAATTAAATTTAAAAATAAAAAGTTTACATCATCACGGATAATGCAAAGAATAAGGAGAGAAAAGAGAAGTAAAAATAAAAAAAATAAAAAGGATGAATTTAAGAAGATAGAAGCTTAAAAAATGAAGCGCAATGGAGGCGGCCTTTGTTTTACAAGACACCTGCCCCAGCGACGCGCCTTGAACAGCAGCCGCCCCCGCACAACACAGTGGTCCCCGGAAATGCTGTGCACACCAAGTTTCTTGCACGAAGCCTGTACGAAGTCAAATGTTTTCGTCCCATTTTTTTTTCTTCTACGGGCTTCCCCTGTCTCTCTCCCACCTGAAACCAGTCCCCAATGGAGTCCACGGCGGTCTAACCATGGCAACCACCGGAATCCAACCAAGGGGGCCAAATCAAGAGAAGTGAAAGTCGAATAAAAAGGCGGATCTCCACTGGCATACATGCACAATCGTCCTTGGCACGGCTGGGTGAGGTAGAGAGACGGGCGCACGAGGCCGGTGCAGTCGCGCGGGGGTGGCGCAACAATGAGGTGGCGCGGGACGCCGTGATCAACCACAGCGCCGGCAGGCAGCGCCTGAGGTGGCAGCCAGGGCTCATGCCGGTCCAGCCGTTGCGGTGACCCATCTCGTCCCTGCTTCAATGGCCAACACGCGGGAGACCGTCGAGGAAGCAAACCGTCTGCCGTTGCAATCTTGACCGTTCCTTCACTTTGGATGGTTAGGATTTTCACCTTCCAGCCCGGTTCGGATTTCGAAGCCTCGCAAGGCGACGTTAGGCTGCGGCGAGCTCCGACTGCATTCGATCTGTCGTCTTCAGCAGAGCACCGGCTCCACCAGTTAGTGACAATTGCACAACTAACAGTGTCTTCCCCGTCTCGTCCCGAGACGAGAGATCACGCGCTTGGTACAAGCCTTGTCCAAGCGGCTTCGTGTGCACAGCATGGTCGGTGTTGTCCCTGACGAGCATCCGCCACATGACACGGGCACCTGCTGGGTGCTGGCACGTTGCAGCCGCGGATGCGCGCACGGCACAAACCCGCGCGATAGCAACTACCGCCCAACCCACGCGCCCCCTTGGCGAACGAGCGAACAACAGGAAACGGTGCGATGCGGATGGGCGGATGGCTCGCCGGCTCGGGCGCCGCCTCGGACCGTCGGGTGCAGGCGCGGAGCACGTCAGGCACACAGGGCACGATCAGTCGCGGAGGTGCGGCGCGGGAGGCCGCGCAACCGCGCGGGCCGTTGGGGCAAGTGCACTCTGCGTGGTTGGTGGCTAGGCGCCTCTATGCATGCGGCGGGTGCTGCCGATCTGCTGTACCGACAGCCGACAAGCGAACAAAAATGTCTCGCTAGGCACCTCAACACACTACAGCTGCAGGCCGTAGCGATTCTCACGCACGACCAGATTCAACGCGGGAGACAAGTCATGTGCAATTCGCCAAGAAACGTGTAATCTTCCGCCGAAGTGAAAGATTTCTAGGTGCGATACTAAATAAAACGTCGTGCTGTCTGGCGCTGATGATTGACTGATCAGGGTACACCGGCTGACCATATGCTCGACTTCTGGGTGTGCAATATCATACGAAGCATCAGTATAAACAACACATTGAATATGTACGTAATATAAAGTTTCACGGGGAAATCAGAAGCATAGAATACCTAAACTAACGTAACAACAAAAGCATACTACCGTAGCAACAAAAGAAGCATACGAACTTCAAAAGAAAACTAAAAAAACAACAAAGCGCAACGAGGAGATAAAATGCACAACACTGTGCACGAAATTGTATTTGATAGTTATAATATATGATGAAATAAGTTAATCTCTGACGTTCATTGATAACCATGTAAAAAAACATATCCGACACTATATAGAACATCTAAGGATATCTCTTAAGTAAAAGAGGACGTGTAGAAAACAAAATACAAAAATAAGTATGCATGCCACACCCAAAAGAATGGACCACAACTGCCACCATGCAGTATTAGCTAATCAGTGTCAAATAACCAATATAAATAGGGTGTGTATAGGTATTACCCGGATGTTTTATTCCTAACAATCATCCAAATTTTGGACCGTTAGATTAGAGATCCAACGGTCTCTTATTTTTGAAGGGGGGAGATTTTTTTAGAGGTGGGAGATTTTTTTTTGGAGGGGGCAGGGAGAATTCGTGACCATTGAATCTCTAATCTAACGGTCACAAATCTGGATGATAGTTAGAAAGAAAATATCGGATGATGTTTATCAATATGGATATAAATAACCTCCACCACACCCGTACCCATAAATCTTCAATTAGCAGGAACCGTCCTGTTTGGCTCAAAGACATACTTAATCAAAGATTCCTTAATGGACAATAGCTCAGGGAACTCGGACTTTAGCTTTGATGCATCCATTTCATTGTTGCTCCTTGGTGCAACTATAACCTTGGCCTGCTCTTCAAGTGTGAAGTTGGTCCACTTGAAGTCGGGATTAATGTATTTCTTGTACATCTCCAGAATCTCGTTGTGACTGACAACCCCAGGATTCGTGAAGTTCCATATGCCCCTGCAGTCCCGCTTCGCCATCTCGATGGAGATAGGCAAAAGTTCATCTAAAATTGTCATACTGTTGGGAATGTTCACCACCTTGTCATAACGAGCTATCTTTGTAATGAAGTTACGAGGGTTGCTAAGATCTGATGATATGGGCATCCTGACTCTAAGAGTACAGACATTGTCGTACTCCTTCAATAGCTCTTCCACCTGCATTGCATGAAACAACACATCATTAGTTTCAGAAAGAAGTAAAAGGAGGAATGTCATAGTTCACAAAGAATAAAGATGAATCTACCATTGCTTTAGTTTTGGAATAAAATGAACCAGTAAAGTTGGGCTTGTCTTCCTCCTTGAAACCAATTCCAGAACCTTCAGGGTGTTTAGCATCATACTCAAATATACAACCTGTAGCATAATTGATCATGAGCAATCCCTGCTCACGACAAACATCAGCAAGATTCAAGGTCCCAACAACATTGGTGTGGATAGTATCCTGTTTGTGGGTCTCACACCAGTCAACATTTGGCCTTCCAGTGACACCGGCAGCATTGAAAACATGGGTTGGCTTCACATTTCTAATGTCCTGCAAGAGCTGAGAGCGCTCCTCCAAGCGTCCTTTCCCATACTCATATGGTATGCCTTGCTTCTCACATATCTTCCCAAGTAGACCACCAATCCATCCAGTCCTACCATATATCAAGAACTTGGCAGTGGTTGCAGGAGCTGTTGTGCTAGCTTCCTTAGCTTCCGCTGGTGAAGCAAGAGATTTGATTTCCTCAGTCCAGTTATGCCTTTCAACTCCAGGCATCATGAACATCCTTGGATGAGGGAGCAATGCACCAACGACATCTCCCCAGTAATCAGGATTGTTGGTATACCATTCGATTGTTTTCTTCAACCCCTCTTCCCATGGCGTGCGCTCTGCCCATCCCAAGTTCTTTAGTTTCTGGTCATCCAAAAAGTACCTCTGGTCATTGAAGGGCCTGTTCTCGACAAACCTGATTACTTTCTCAGTGTCCAAGCCAAACAGCTTGCATATGTCCCTGGCCACATCAATCACCCTCCTCTCCTTAACAGTACCGATGTTATACACATGTCCGACCTCTCCCTTGTGAAGAACTACCTCAAAAGCTTCAACAACATCCTCACAATACATATAGCTCCTAATATTAGAGCCATCGCCATAAATTGGAAGGGGCAAGCCTCTCATGGCCAAAAGAATAAACTTGGGAACGAGCTTCTCAGGGAATTGATTTGGCCCATACACATTGTTGCCTCGAGTTGTAATCACAGGAAGACCATAAGACCTTCCATAAGCCATCACAAGCATTTCAGCCCCGGCTTTTGTAGCTGAATATGGATTTGTCGGAAGCAACTGCGAGGCCTCATGGTTACCAACGACAGCATCCTCATCAGTTTCTCCGTACACCTCATCAGTACTGACATGAATAAATCTTCTGATCTGACCAGTAACCTTGCAGGCCTCAAGAAGGACGTGGGTACCATATATGTTGTTCTTTGTGAACTCAAAGGAATTGCCAAATGAATTATCCACATGAGTCTGAGCAGCAAAATGCATGATGGTGTCAATCGACTCAGTGATGAGAAGGTAGTTCACCAGATCAGCACTTGCAATGTCACCCTTGACAAACTTGAAATTTGGCGATGGCCGCGAAGGGCTGAGATTTTTAAGGTTGGAGCAGTAATCAATCTTGTCAAGGACAACAATCTTATAGTGCGGATAGTTCCTAACTAGGCGGTTCGCCACATGTGAAGCAATGAAACCCGCAGCACCAGTTATGAGAATGTTCTTGGGCTCATAAGTCGCCATCTTTGCCTGCTAATTTAGCAACCTGTTATGTGTTACAAGTGACATCATAATTACTCTCACAAGGTGTCATCAAAGTTATTGAGAGAAGGGGGAAAGCACAAACATCTAAAAGCATATCTACTCCCTAACACCAATGGCAAATAAGGGAAATACTATCAAATAGCAAAAATAACTAATTAACTCTACCACTAAACATCATTAGCGCCATCAGCCAGCACAGAACGAGAACACCCTTACTACAATATCCTAATCAGTTACAAACGCAAATTCTACGAGGCATACATTACGATCCAAAAGTCCAGCAAAGTCAAAACCAACTCACGCGACATCACATCACACCACAATCAGCACCACTGCCCGCCGTGCCATGTGCTGCAAACATGGAGCCCTTCGCCACCAAAAACAAACCTGTAATTTAGACCGCACCACCACCGCCGATCGAGAGGGACCCGGACGGAGTTCCCAGTTGAGATCGCGGGATCACGCAACCCCCACACACTAGACAGCAGAGCCGTACAGGACGCAGATCTAACACCAGGGGCGAGAGTGAAAAAAAAGCAATGCCGCCACAAGCAATCCAGCACAGCATGCATTCACGAACCACGCGATCCAATCCAGGAACGGGAGAACTGGGAGGAGTGCTGGCTCACCGAGCGCAGATCGCGCGGAGATATGGGGGAAGCAGGGGCCGCGGCGCGTCGGAAACGAACCGACCGAATCGGAGGACGGAGAAGCTCCAGGAACTGACGAACGGTCGCGGCGGAGGAGGTAACGAAGCGAAAACCACGGACGGTGGGTGGGAAAGAATGGGATGGGCGACGGTGGAGAGGTGGGGTGGGTCCTTCATAAAAGCTGGCTGGAGAAGCGGAGGATACTGACCGGTTTGCCGCGTGGACAGCGCCTCTCGTTTCGTCTCTCACACGCTGCTCTTGCAATGGAGATGGATCCATCCACCGCTCCTGCGTTCGATGTGCCGGTGGCGATCGTCCATCTCGTGTCTAGGCCATGGAGGCCACCTGTTTACCAATACTGTGCCTTTTGTCTTTGGGGCGATTGATAGTTTGCCATTTTATAGAGCAGTCTTTCGAGATTTATTATTATATCGAAATGAAGTTTAGAATTAACTACTTTATAATTACAAGAGAGATTGGGGGAGTAAGAAATACTTATGTTGAGAATTTATTCTATTTAAAATGTCTCTTATAGTAACTCTTTATAAACGATTTATAGAAATTATCTTAAGAAATCACTCTATTTAAAACTCAGGCGCATGGAGGCTGCAGTGCCGTGTGATATTAAATTTGGCAGTTCAATCAAGAAAATACAATGTCTAGGTTAATTACATCAGTGGTCTGTTATAGTGTCAGAAATAGCTATAGTAAAAAAATAGGACTGTTAAATTTACTATCGTTCTTGCCATTATTTTATGTAGAGTTTTTGTCGGAAACTTTACACAAAATTGCTATACATCATTTGTATGCTTTTTTTCTTGTATATCATCCATAATTCTGGTCTTATGATTTGCTTGGAGATTTATTCTCTAGGACATCATCTTCACCGTCCCTGGTGTCTGCAGCCAACGTAGACGTGTCCAAGCATGAGCGAGGGTCACCGCCACAACCTCATGCCCCTCGGACAAGCGCGCTCCATCGAATGCACGCTTCACCAAATGTCTAATTCCTTTTCTTATATTAAAGAGATACATCGAAGATACTGCTAACTATGACTAGAGGTGATGGCAAGGATCATCGAAGGTCGAGCAGCCAGAGAGCGCCCTTGGAAGAATGCCGGCAGTAGGGAAAAGGGGGTGGAGAGGAGCAAAAATTTGAATAATATAAAAAAATTGTTGTATAGGTTCTCCCTAGTTTTATCATAGCAAATGAGACGAATCAGTTAGGTAAGGGCAAAAGAGTACTACAACTCCACATTGCCTTTTTTTAGTCAGTTAGTCTGTGTTATTTTAGGTTGAGACTTCGGCTTATCACTTTTCGCTATAGTAACTAGTTATTTTGGGTTCAGATTTTGGCTTATCATTTATTGCTATAGTAACTAGCTAGATTGTAGTGGACACTGTACTTAGCTCAGATATATCGATCAAAATCATAAATAATTGTTTTCTCTTCGTACTATCTTTTACAAACAGCCAAAATTTTAAACTGTAAACTAAAAATTATAGTCTAAAAGAATCCACGTCATGGCGATAGGATGCGTGGTTTTGGAGGATCGGAGGCGTTATCTGTTGGGCTTAGAGAATTGGAAGTTGTTCAGTAAATTGCATTGGCAAGGAAGGTTCACGGATGACAAGGGGAGGTTTCTTGGATGACCGCTGAGGTGAGTATTCGGGAGTGAGCAATCCTGTGTTTGCGTTGAACTTTTGCCTTGAAGATATGTGCATCCAGGTGGATGGTGGGCATTTAGTGGCCACCGACATCAGCACGTCCTGCTCCACGCGGACCACGCTTGGACATGGACACGTAGATTTCGCCGCACATGTGCTTGCTTTCGAAGGACGCATTGGATCATTATCCTCGAAACTTTTTGTAAACGTGATGGAATCATGTTACCACCTCAGCTAGCTAGCCGTAGCAGCAGTTGCACTGTTGTGGACGCGTTTGTCGGACAAACGTATCAGCGTCGGCGTAAGGCTATTACGTCTGATTCGGATATTGCAGTAGTTTCGGTTTCAAAAGTTTCTGATGATGTAACTGCTAGTTGAATCAATTTGACAAGACTTGACAAACGCAGAGCTGTTCGGCAATACTTGACGTCTACAGATAGAGTCCAGTTCGGCTACAACGTCTTCACGTACAACTAAATAGTAGAGTTCGGATTAATTAGTATTTGCTATTCTATAGATAGATGAGTTTGTTTCAGAAGTTGTAACTTATTTATAGAAAGTCTATTATTAGTATGGTTTGTTAGGAAGGGCTCTCATGCATATAAGAGATGCCGGCTACTATTAGAGGAAATAACAAAGAAATTACTTCTAGCAAACAACAAGCAGATCAGAGCCTTCGTTGATTTGGAACCAGCCAAACCAACGTAAGGGAGATTTGTACTATCTCGTATACCCAGGGGCGGAGGGCCTGATAGGGCAAGCTATGGCTTGGGCTAGACCTTGAATTTTTGTAACAGACCCCCATATACCCCTCTATTCAATAAACAATAGCCCAATAACTAAACCCTAGTCTCTGGACTCTGGCTGCTCCTGAGGAGCGCGGCGGCGAGTGGCGACGAAACTGGGGGAGCGGCGGCCGGCGGGCGTAGCCGGCGGCGGGAGGCGGGCAGGACTCGGGAGGCGGGCGGCGGGCGGGACTCGGCCACTCGGGAGGCGGGCGGGCGGCGGGAGGCGGACGGCCGCCGGGACGCGCACCGACGCCACCCGGTCACTGCTCCTCGTCCGGCAGATCTCGGGAGGCGGGCAGGACTCGGCCACTCGGGAGGCGGGCGGGCGGGCGGCGGGCGGCCGCCGGGACGCGCGCCGACGCCACCGACTCCACCCGGTCGCTGCTCCTCGTCCGGCAGATCTCCACGTCCAGCCCGTGCGACCACGCCGGCATCGTCACCAGCACTGCCTCGCCCCGGCCGGCGTTCGGCGGGAGGCGGGCGGCCGGCGGGAGGCGAGCGGGCGACAGGCCGGCAGCCACGGAGCCACCGGCGCGCTGCGCGCAGCCGCGCAGGCCGCACCGCTGCAGACTCTCTGCTCTGATTCTAGCCCTCTACTCTGATTTGTGATTTGTGAATTTTGATTTGAGGCTTGAGCAATGGATAGAAGGGGAAAGGGAAAATCACAGAGAGGTGAGGCATATATTAGGAGTGTCATTGATATTTGATAATTGATATGCAGTTTCCATTTGTCAATTTACATTTTGCAAATTCATAGGTCAATTTATTTGTCTATTTGCTTTTATGTGTTTAGAATTGAAGAGCTATTTTAATCGGGGTTCAAATGCCACAAACCCAAGCACTCGTGAAAGTGGAAATGTTGAAGTGGAGGTGGGAGAGTCTGTTGGTGCTGGGCAAGTGGAAGAGCTGCAAGAACAAATACAATTAGGCTCTGTACAAGTGGAAGAGGTAACTGAAGAAGAGACAGTGCAAGGTGGTCAGCAATGAAGATTATCAAGACTGAATTGCGCAACAAGATGTCCGATGGATGGCTTAATGATTTGATGGTGTGCTACATTGAAAGGGAGATATTTAAAGGACTTGATCTTCAAAAAATTAAAAAGATGTTTCAGAAAAAGAAAGATAGGCAGATGCAATTGCCTAAGTCTTCTAGACGCAATTAACAAGATTAATATTGGTATTTCTCATTTGATTCCACTTGTCTCTTTTGTGCTGTCTACACTATACATAACAATATTAACTATGTTTGCTCTTTCTTTGGCAGATTATTTCCATTACTATGCTCTACAAGGCTATATGTTAAATTGGTGATATATTATTGTGATTCTTCAATTTTTGGAGGTACTTTTCAATGTCTTGTATTATTAAATATCTTTGCACTTGGATTATTGTTGATGGGTCTGATTAGTATTATAGCTTGAATGGTATTGCTTTCGATCCGCCCCACCTCTTTTTTTTCCCGTCCTCCGCCACTGCGTATACCTACGTTTACGTACTGCATCCAAGCCATAACATCTTGGTATCAGAGCCGACGATTCACCGCCGAAGTTCTCTGCGCGTCTCGCTCGCCGAAGTTCCCTGTGTTCTGATCGCCGGTGTTCTTGGTTCGCAGTATTTAGCCATGGACGATCACATGAAGACACAACTGGACACAATGCTACGTATGCTACATGACCTGACTGCATCAAAGGAGGCTATGGATAATCGAATTGCAGCGTTGGAAGCTTCCGTCTGTGGGGACAGCTCCGGCGCGAGAAGAGGAACCGGTCATGCTCGACCGAAGGACGAGGACACGGATTACACTTCTGGAATTCGCGGAGCACCACGATACCACAAGTTGCTATTTCCAACTTACGATGGGAAAGAGGATCCGTTATCATGGCTAAATCGCTGCAAGCAATTTTTTCAAGGTCAGCGAACCATGGAGGAAGAAAAAGTGTGGTTAGTTTCATATTACATGACAGGAGTCGCGCAACAGTGGTATTATCGACTCGAGAGGAATCAAGGCGTTCCTTCCTGGCCACGTTTTGTCAATCATGTGAACCTCCGTTTTGGACCACCAATTCGGAGCAATGCCTTGGGCGAGCTCATTCAACTTCGGCGCACAGGCACAGTAGACGATTATCAAGAACGGTTCCTGGCCCTCTTGTGTCGTTGTGATGACATGACAGAAAAACAACAGGTACAAATTTTCACTAACGGTTTGCGCAATCCATTGCGTACAGATGTTGAATTGCAGAACCCTACAACTTTGGAAATGGCAATGAGTTTGGCACGAGCATATGAGAAGCGACTTGAGGTCGACGACGAAGATGAAACCCGTCCGAACATCAAAATTACTGGAGCAAGCAGGCCGGCCAATTCTAATCGTGGCTCTTTGCTGGGCTTCAACACAGCTCTAGCAGTTCCGAAAGTAACACCAACCAGTGCAACTACAGCAGCAGCGCCACCACTTCCTGGTGTTAAAGCAACAAATCCCATGTTCAGGCGTTTGACCACCGAAGAGATGGCAGACCGCCGACTAAAAGGGCTCTGCTTCAACTGTCTTGCAAAATTTTCAAGGGACCATGTCAAGCAATGTTCCATGAAAGGCATATACTTGCTAGAACTAGACGAGGAGGTTATTGACGAGCACATTTCTGAAGATGAGGTGGAAATTTCTCTACATGCGCTAACTGGCATTCGCACGGGTAAGACCATGCAACTGCAGGTGGTCCTCAACGACACACTGTAGGATCAAGGATACTGACTAGAGGAGGGTGAATAGGAGGTTTTAAAATTTTTCTTGTTTACTTGATTAATTCTTCACAATTTAATGACAAGAGAGTAAAGCAATTAATCCTATGCAATTCTAGACAACAATATAGCAATCCTAGCTCTAAGCAAACAAATAATCACAATGAAGCAAATAAACAAGAGCTAAGAAGACAAGGAATACAACCGATGTTTTTACCGTGGTGATCGGAAACTTGCCGGTTTCCCCTAGTCCACGTTGAAGTCAGCCCGGACGAATCGAACCGGCTCCACGAATTGAGCCAAACACCTCGATCACTAATGTAGCTCTTCCCCGCTCTGGGTAGGTGAGCTCCTGAAAGCATCTAGGCCCCTAAAAATGTTAGTTTTGGTAATTAATGAATTTATGTAAATATGGGACTAATGTGTGCATTAAGTGTTTGAAAGGATATGTTCAAATAGCAAAGAAAGAGGCTCACAAAATATCCCATGAAGATTCAAGATCTCTAGGGCGACAAGGTAAATAGTTTAGGTATCTATTTTGTTTTACCGGTCTTGGAGTTAGGCTGGAAGACCGGATTATAGGATAGACGCCGTACTATTAAGAGGGATCATGGTGATTGCTTGATCATATTCAAATGTGCCTTTTGGATCAATTTAGGATCATGCATGCACTTAGAAATTAAAATCAAATCAAATCTGTGCATTGTCAGAAAATCCGGTAGTTCCGGCGTGTATTGGGCGGAACTACCGCAGGTCCGGTAGTACCGGGCGCCCGAGCGGAACGTTTTTTCCAGAGAGCGCCCGGACTAAGACTTAGTCTCTCGGAAAACGGTAGTACCGCGGTTTGACCTGCGGAACTACCGGACTGCCGGTAGTACCGGGTACTCGAGCGGAACGTTTTTTCCAGAGAGCGCCCGGACTTTAACTTAGCCTCTCGGAAAACGGAAGTACCGCGGTTTTACCTGCGGAACTACCGCATGTGCGGAAGTTCCGGTCACCCGAGCGGAACGTTTTTTCCAGAGAGCGCCGAGAATAAGACTTAGTCTCGTTGAGATCGGAAGTACCGGGCTTGGGGCGGAACTTCCGGACGTCCGGAAGTACCGCGGTTTTAACGGCGGTAGTACCGCACTCATTGACCAACGGTTACTTCTGACTCTCTGACATAGCCGTTCTGACCGGTCAGCTAGGGTCCGGTAGTGCCGCGGTTTTGCCTGCGGTAGTACCGGATTTCCTGAATTCTTCAGGATTGTTTATTGCAACGGCTATTTGAGGTGGGTGAGGGTATAAATACACCCCCACCAGAACTAGGACGTGGTGTTGAACATCCATTGAATACATTTGAGCCTAGAGCAACCTCTCACACCTCATTCACTCTCTTGTGCATTCATTTGAGGTAGTTGACCCAAAATTCAAGTGCATTGCATTCTAGTTGATCCATTGAGCACTTGAGTGAGATCAAGCCGCAGTGGTCTATTCTCTTGGTGCTTGCCGGCACCTAGACGGCTTGGCGGAGTTTCGGTGATCTTCTCAAGAAGATTGTGAGAAGGCCCGGAAGATTGTGAAGGCTTGGAGCTCGCCTACCCGGAGAGGGAAAGGGCATCCAATAGTGATCGAGGTGCTTAGGCTCATTCGTGGAGCCGGTCCGATTCGTTCGGGCTTACCTCAACGTGGACTAGGGGAGACCGGCAAGTCTCCGATCACCACGGTAAAAAGTAACCGTGTCAAAATTGTGGTTTGCTCTCTTGTGATCATATTCTTCCAAGCAACGCTCTTTATTTATATCATTTGATTGCTTGCTTAGTTAGAGTAGCAATTGTTGTTCTCTACCGTTCATTATTGCTCTTAGTCAATCACTTGTGCTAGTGTTAGTGTTATCTTGCTCTATTACTCCATCAAGTTTAAAATTGCTAATTAGAATTAGACGAAAATTTTATAACCTCCTATTCACCCCCCCTCTAGTCGGCTTCCTCGATCTTACAAGTGGTATCAGAGCTTGGTCTCTCAAATTTAGACTTAACCGTCTAGAGAGAAAAGGATGGCTAGTGAGGGTATAGCAATAGGAAAGGCACCTCTATTTGATGGCTCAAATTATGCTTATTGGAAGATTAGAATGTCTATTTATTTAAAGGCCATGAGTCCTCAAATTTGGAAAGTCGTAAATGAGGGTTACGTTATGGCTCTTGATCCGGATCACCCAACGGATCAAGACGGGCGTAATGCTCATTTAGACGCCCAAGCTATGAATGCTCTATTTGGAGCCTTGAACGCGGATGAGTTCAATAGGGTGAGCAATCTTGAGACGGCTCATGCTATTTGGACTACCCTTTCGGAAATACACGAAGGGACATCCACGGTCAAGGAGGCCAAATTGCATCGGCTTAGGATCAAATATGAGACATTCACAATGTTGCCCCATGAAGACATTAATGAGATGTACTCAAGGCTCAACAACATTGTGAATGAGCTTAAGGGCCTTGGAACTAATCTTTCCGATCTTGATATTGTTCGAAAGATGCTTAGGGCCTTGCCGGAGAAATATGAAGTGTTGGTGACTCTCCTCCTCAACTCACCGGAGTTGGCAAGAATGACACCAACGCAATTGTTGGGCAACCTCATCACCAACGAGCTATACAAGAAAGACAAGGAAGAGCTCTTGGAGCAATCCTCTTCCAAGAATAAGAAGATCACCGCTTTCAAAGCTAAAGCGGTAATGAGTGAAGAATCCGAAGAAGATGATGAGGAGGACTCCGAAGAAGAATTTGCGCTTCTAGTTAGAAGAATGAAGAAGTTCATGAGAAGACGCCCATTTCGGAGTACAAGCCATGAGAAGACCAAGAAATGGCACTCTTCCTCCAACAAGAAGTTTAGCAACATTCGTTGCTATGAATGTGATGAGAAGGGGCACATTGCCTCTCAATGTCCAACAAAGAAGGATGACAAGGAGAAGTCATCAAAGAAGAAGAACTACAACGGCAAAAAGAAGCTTTTCAAGAAGCTTCACAAGGATGGCAAGAATGAAGCTCATATTGGTGAGTGGAACTCCGAAGAGGAGTATTCGGACTCCGACTCAAGCGAGGACGAATCTCCCAAGAAGAAAGGGCTTGTGGGCATTGCAATCAAGGAGGCTCCATCACTATTCTCCACTCCTACATGCCTTATGGCTAAAGGAGAAAAGGTAAACTTGCTTGATGATGATGAGCCTTCATATGATGACTTGATGAATATGCTAATTGAATTGAATGAATTTCTTGGAAAAGAAAAATCAAAGTTTAAGGTCTTAAAGAGAGAACACACCTCTCTCAAAGACTCTTATGAGGAGCTAAAGGAAGCTCATGATTTGCTTCTTCAAGAAAATCACAAATCTAGTACTAGCATTGGAGTTACTTGCAATATCTTGAATGAAATGTCTAGTATAGAAATTTCAAAGTCTAGTATATCTACTTGTTGTGATGATCTACTTGCCATACCTTGTTCATCAAGTGTAGATTCTAGAAATGTTTCAAATCTTGTTCATGATGATATCATTGCAAATGAGAACAAAAATTTAAAAGAACAAGTGCTAAAACTAAACAAAAGTTTAGAGAGGGCTTACAAGGGAAAGGAAACCCTTGATAAGTTACTAAGCGATCAAAGATGCTCTTTTAACAAAGAGGGACTTGGATATGTCCCCCAAAAGGGTAAAAAGCCGGTATACAAGCCTCCAAGGTTTGTAAAGGAAAATGGTAAGTATTGCACAAAATGCCGGTGTATTGGACATATGCCAAGTGATTGCTCTAAGAATAACATGCATTCCATTGGTTTATATGATTCATGTTATATGCTTAGAAAATCCAAAAATGGAAATGTTATTGCTCATTTCATTGGCACCTCAATTTTGGGTGCTAAAAAGAAATCCATTTGGGTACCCAAGACCTTGGTCACTAACCTCCAAGGACCCAAACAAATTTGGGTACCTAAAAGAACTTGATCTTCTTTTGTAGGTGAACTACAAAACCGGTGGAAGGCATTGGGTGTTGGATAGCGGTTGCACTCAACATATGACCGGAGACCGGAAGATGTTCACCACATTTGAGAATGGAAGCAATGACAAAATCACATTTGGAGACAATAGCAAAGGAAAGGTATTAGGATTGGGTAAAATCGCTATCTCAAACGACCTTTCAATTTCTAATGTATCTTTAGTTGAATCATTAAATTTCAACTTACTATCCGTTGCTCAAATATGTGATCTAGGCTTAACATGCACATTCTCAAAAGAAAATGTTGTAATCTCAAAAGATAATAATAATGAACTAGTCTTCAAAGGCTTTAGATTTGGGAATCTCTATTTGGTAGATTTTTCCTCAAATGAGTCTTGTTTGAAAACTTGTTTAATTGCAAAAACTTCCTTAGGTTGGTTGTGGCATAGAAGGTTAGGTCATGTGGGAATGATTCAACTTAAAAAGCTTTTTAAGCATGACTTAGTGGTTGGCTTGAAGGATGTAAAGTTTGAGAAAAATCGACTTTGTAGTGCTTGTCAAGCCGGAAAACAAGTCGCTAATTCTCATCCTTCCAAAAGTATCATGTCAACCTCTAGGCCATTAGCGCTCTTGCATATGGATTTGTTCGGGCCAACAACCTATAAGAGCATTGGAGGAAATAGCTATTGTTTAGTCATTGTGGATGATTACTCTAGATATACATGAGTTTTCTTCCTAAATGACAAAAGTGAAACCTCCGGGATTTTCAAAAGTTTTTCAAAAAGGGCTCAAAATGAATTTGATTTTAAAATAAAGAAAATTAGGAGTGACAATGGTTCCGAGTTCAAAAACACAAAAGTTGAAGACTTTTGTGATGAACTTGGAATAAAGCACGAACTTTCCACAACCTACACTCCGGAGCAAAATGGAGTTGTAGAGAGGAAAAATCGAACATTAATTGAAATGGCTAGGACAATGCTTGATGAATATGATACTTCCGACAAGTTTTGGGCGGAAGCTATTAACACCGCATGTCATGCCATAAATCGCCTCTACTTACATCGACTCCTGAAAAAGACTTCCTATGAGCTTCTTGTTGGAAGGAGACCGAACATCTCTTATTTTAGAGTATTTGGTTGCAAATGCTATATTCTAAGAAAAGGTGTTCGGCTCTCAAAATTTCAAAGTCGATGTGATGAAGGTTTCCTTTTAGGGTATTCCTCAAATAGTAAAGCCTATAGGGTCTATAATAAAAATTCGGGTTTAGTGGAAGAATCATGTGTTGTTCTCTACCGTTCATTATTGCTCTTAGTCAATCACTTGTGCTAGTGTTAGTGTTATCTTGCTCTATTACTCCATCAAGTTTAAAATTGCTAATTAGAATTAGACGAAACTTTTATAACCTCCTATTCACCCCCCTCTAGTCGGCTTCCTCGATCTTACAGCTCCGACCTTCACAAATTGTCGGGTCTTCTCACAAGCTTCTTGAGAAGATCTCCAACCCAAACTTCGCCCGATCGTCCAAGTGCCGGCAAGCACTAAGAGTAATAAACCTTGGGCTTCACTTGAATGCAATTCTTGTGCTAAGTGGATCAACAAATGAAATTCTTGTACTAATTGCAAAACCACCTCAATTCAATGCTCAATGAGAGAAAGTGGGTGGAATGAATGCTCTTGGGCTTAAGGAATATGCAACGAGTCTCTAAAAAACTGCCCTTGTGCAGTGGTGGGGGTATTTATAGCCTCCACCAACCAAAACTAGCTGTTTGACATAATTTCCAGAAAAAATTCTGGTCGAGCGGTACTACCGTCCCCAGGGGCCGGTACTACCGCTACCAAATCTTCGCTCCAGAACGGCTATCCTACATTCCAGCTCGAGGACGGGCTGTTTCGTAATGAGGGTGGAAGTGTTGTGGACGCGTTTGTCGGACAAACGTATCAGCGTCGGCGTAAGGCTATTGCGTCTGATTCGGACATTGCAGCAGTTTCGGTTTCAAAAGTTTCTGATGATGTAACTGCTAGTTGAATCAATTTGGCAAGACTTGACAAACACAGAGCTGTTCGTCAATACTTGACGTCTACAGATAGAGTCCAGTTCGGCTACAACGTCTTCACATACAACTAAAGAGTAGAGTTCGGATTAACTAGTATTTGCTATTCTATAGATAGATGAGTTTGTTTCAAAAGTTGTAACTTATTTATAGAAAGTCTATTATTAGTATGGTTTGTTAGGAAGGGCTCTCATGCATATAAGAGATGCCGACTACTATTGGAGGAAATAACAAAGAAATTACTTCTAGCAAACAACAAGCAGATCAGAGCCTTCGTTGATTTGGAACCAGCCAAACCAACGTAAGGGAGATTTGTACTATCTCGTATACCTACGTTTACGTACTGCATCCAAGCCATAACAGCACCCTCCTTCGCCCGTCAGATCACGTAACCAGCGCTCCATAGCGACGCCCGTTCCAAAAGCAGGAATTTGTGGTGTCCCTTATTTTCACTGCTTAATTTGAAGCGTCTGTTTGACATTCAATAGCAGTACGGGCTGTCATATTAGCTGTTATTAATGGTTTTTTGTTTAATTAATGATTTTTTGGTTAAAAATAAATAGTAGTAGCTGAAAAAAATAATTTTACAAGGAGAGAGCGAGCGTTAGGAAAAGAAGAAAGAGAAAAGTACGAGAAAAGTAAGATACGTGATATATTTGTGATATTCTATTTTATCTTTAAAGTAAGATAAGAACGAAAGAAATAAAAATCTATTTTAAAAAGTTAAGGTTTATATTGACTTTAGGTGGAGAAACTTCTCCCGAGTGGAAGCCAGGCCGTTGAAGAAACTGCAACCGACATTGAGGAACAACTTTGCAAGTTGCAACAAACCAATCAGCTATCAGCACGATAGCCGTACAGGTTCCTTCGCAGCAGCTGCTGCTTTTTTGGGGTGCGGCTCAGGTGCTGGGGCACAGCACATAGCGCGTGCGGGGGTGCCCCCAGCACCCGCCACGTGTCCCACAAAACCGAAAAAAATTCCGAAAAATTCAAAAAAAACTTACAAAATCCAAAAATTTGTAAAAAGTATTTTTTGTAAAAATACTTTTAATAAAAATTATTTTTAAGTACTTAAAAAATACTTTTTAATAAAAAGTATAAACCAAATTTTTTTTAAGTACTTACAAAAAAATACTTTTTATACTTAAAAATGTACTTTTTACAAATTTTTGGATTTTGTAAGTATTTATTTTGAATTTTTCGGAATTTTTTTCGGTTTTATGGGACACGTGGCGGGTGCTGGGGGCACCCCCGCACGCGCTATGTGCTGTGCCCCCAGCACCTGAGCCGCACCCGCTTTTTTGTAGGAAACTTGGAAAAGACCAAGACCAGATTCGCTAGGGGTCTTTTTGGTTGGTGATCCGTACGATTGATTCAATCAATCAAAAACACAGCAGCCACTTAAGTCTTAACACGCCGTTACACACTGAACAAGCCAGTAATGTAATAGCAAGGTAATTTTTTTATAAAAAAATTGGAACCTGGAATATTCGACAACATAAGAGCATCTCCAACAGTATGAGCTAGTTACTAGCTCTAAGACAACTTCTCCAATAGTATTAACTTTTAGCACATAGCTCATAACATAAATAGCCTCACATGACACTCTCACATAATCTTGGAATGTGTGTATGAGACTAGCTCTTGATCAAGAGATAGCTTTTCTCTCTCTTCTATTAAAATATAAAATAATATGTTTAGAGCTAGCTCATAAGTCACTATTGGAGATGCGCTAAGAAATGGCAGCAATACATCACATCAGACAAAAAAGATCTCCATTTGTGATGACAACAGATGTAATGTGCAGCCAGGTCAGACTTGACATTCTCAGCGGCAAAATTTTCAACAAACTTAAATGTTAGAAGTAATCTTATTTCTATTGTTTAGTCGTATCCGGGTATGTACCTGTGTACGCATCATTGTCGTATACATAGAAGTCGAGTCCGTATTAGAGTCTGTAACCGAGTCTGGTTCCAGTTTGTTTCTGAGATATATGCTTTTCAGTTTTTTAGTCAATGTGTTGAGTATAAATATCAGGGTCTTGTAAACAAAAGAAAACGAGAGAGAAGTAGCGAGGTAACAAAGAGTTGATCGGGGTGATCTGAACAAGCGAATAAAGATGAGAAGGAGGAGCGGTTTTGGCTTTGGGAAATCGCTGTATTCGTGCGTGTTCAAATCCAGCGACTAGATAACTTCATGTTTTACTTGGTTGCATTGCATGCATTTGTCTACTCGCGTCAAGTTGCATCTTCATGTGGGCGTAGCGGAAGACAGAGGTGGCTGCCCTTTTGCGTGGACCAGCGTGTCTCATCGAGAGGCATTGCAAGAAGTGCTCTGATGGAAGTCGTGTCCGTGCAAAGACAGTGGAGTGCCGTGCGTAGTTGAGCAGCATGATCCGAGAGCAAGGATAAGAAGAAACTACAACAAGTGGTATCAGAGCCAGTTGATCTTGGTGTTTCCTAAAGATCATGGGCGATAAGGCGAAAGCCCAGGGTGATCTAATCTTCCTTCAGTACCCTCTTCTGACGACTGACAATTATCTGATGTGGGCAATGAAGATGAAGGTGAACATGCACGTTCAGGGAGTCTGGGTGCAGTCGATCCAAAGGGAAAGGATAAGGAGGTGGATAACAAGATAGATCAGGCGGCTTTGGCTATCATCTACCAAGCGGTGCCAAATTTGATGATGCATCAGCTCGTCGGGAAGGAGACGGCATGGGAAGCGTGGGAGACACTTTAGATGATGTACGAGGGAGTTGATCGTGTAAAGGAGGTGCGGCTCCAGAATTTGCGGAGCGAGTTAGAGAATCTCAATATGGGAGAGACCCAGTCGGTGGACAAGTTCGCTGACAAGCTGATTTTATTGTACAATCATATTAACTCTCTTGGTGACAAGATGGGGGAATATGTGGCAGTGAAGAAATATCTGTGCGTGCTTCCGGAGAAGTACATACCTGTTGTCACCACACTTATGTACTCATCCGATCTGGACAAGAAGAAGATAGAGGAGATCACCAGCTTCCTCAAGACGCATGAGAAGCTACTGACGGGGTTTCAGTCACGTAACGAGCAGGGATCCCAGACTCATAACAAGCAGGCATTGCTAGTAAAGGGAGATCCGAGAAATAGTCGTGACTCATCAAACAACCATGGGAGATGGCGCGGTCGAGGCGGCCAGAGTGGCCGAGGCGGCAGAGGTGGCCGTGGAGACAAGGCTGGGTAAGGCGGTGGTGACAAATCCCGTGATAAATCACATGTTAAGTATTTTGAATGTGGCAAATACGGGCGCTACTCGTCAAGATGCCACAGCCATATAAAGTGTTTCAACTGTAACGAGTACGGGCACTATGCTTCGGATTGTCGAAGCAAGAAGAATAACAGTGAAGTGAACCTTGCCCAAGACGAAGAAGAAGATGAAGAACCGGGACTACTTCTCTCCTCATATATTGAAAAGGCGCCGGTCATGGTGATGCTAAATGAGGAGAACATAGTTCCAAAACTAAGCATGAAGGTAGTCACGATCACACGGATTAGTGGTACTTAGACAATGGAGCAGGCAACCATATGACGGGAGATCGCTCCATGTTTCATGAGCTCGACGAGAAAATTTGGGGCAAGGTCAAGTTTGGCAATGGCTCCACAGTGGAGATAAGAGGCAAATGGATGATGATGTTGCAATGCAAGAACAGAGATAAGAAGTTATTGATAGGGATTTACTATATACCAAGTCTGTGCAACAACATACTCAGTCTCGGGCAGATGATAGAAAGAGAGCACAGGGTGGTGCTGCATGACGAGTTCTTGCATGTGTACGACAAGAACAAAGATCTATTAATGAAGGTGCAAAGATCTCCAAATCAGTTGTATAAGATTTCTTTGAAAACTTGCAAATCGGTTTGTCTGAAGAGCAGCCTGGAGGAGCTGGGTGATGGCATGGAACGTGACGGCTCCGGTCAAGGCAGTGTGCCTTATGGTGCAGGCATGCATGTAGCTGCGGGCAGAACCAGTAGGAGGCACATCCCTTGGAAGACGCAGAAACAGAGAAAAGAAGGCGGCATCTCCGGACGCGTGCATGCAAGTGGAGAGGAGCAAAGCGGTTTGACTAGGCCCCACGCGCGAGGTGTGTGTACAACAACGGTGGCTCGAGCGCACAAGGCAGTGGGGCCCTCGAACATGCATTGGGGCAGGAGACGTGCATGCAACAGGCACGCAAGTAGATGGCACGGGAGAAAGAATGGGTGCAATCAACTTGCATGCAGGGCAACTAGAGCATGTAGCTAGAGGCATGACACCCTACACGCATGTAGTTGACGAAAGCAATGGGAGTGTCACTCCAACGAAATCATGCATGCAGGAGGCATGTGAAAAAGGTGCACAAGGTCCAAGAGGAGAACTTGGAGTACAGGTTTGTGTAGTTTTCTATGGTTTTGCAGAGGAAATGTAGGAAGCGTTGGAGACAGAAGTTAGGGGCAGCGTAGCCTCAGCTGAGGTGTACGTGGGAAAGTGGACAAACTTGGTCTAAAAGAGAGGAGTAGGAAACTCAGGTAACGGTAAAGCCAAGGCGACTGTGGGAGCAGGTGCTTCAGCACAGGCAGGCGTGCAAGGAAGGACGAGTTCAGTCTAGGTGCGAGACGTGGCAAGCGTCAGATTGTGCGAGGCTCAGGATGAAGCAATTACAGGTGGTAGAGTGGTGACGGCTCATGAAGGAACGACGCACGGAAGTGCAGGTAAAAGGAAGAAGCGGAAGCAAGAAAGAAGATCAACGTGATCAAAATGGAGAAACAAGATTAAGGAGGTGATTGTTAGAAGTAATCTTGTTTTTGTTACTTAATCGTATCCGAGTCCGTATCTATGTACGCATCGTTGCCGTATACATAGAAGTCGAGTCCGAATTAGAGTCTGTAGCTAAGTTCGGTTCTAGTCTGTTTCTGAGTTATATACTTTTCCGTTTCTTAGTCAATGTGTTTGGTATAAATATCAGGGTCTTGTAAACTAAAGAAAACGAGAGAGAAGTAGCAAGGTAACGAAAAGTTGATCAGGGTCATCTGAACAAGCGAATAAAGATGAGGAGTGATTTTGGCTCTGGAAAATCGCTGTGTTCAGGCGTTTTCAAGTCCAGCGACTATATAACTTCATATTTTGCTTAGTTGCATTGCATACGTTTATCCACTCGCGTCAAGTCCAAATGCATCACAGATGCATCGTCACATGGGCGTAGCGGAAGACAGAGGTGGCTACCTTTTTGTGTAGACCAGCGCGTCTTGTCGAGAGGCATAGCAAGACATGATCTGACAAAAGTCGTGTCGCGTGCGAAGACAGTGAAGTGCCGTGCGCAGTTGAGCGACCTAATCCGAGAGCAAGGATAGGAAGAAACTACAGCATTAAAAATGACATCAACACTGCTATAATCGATTTAGGGAGTACATAGGCTACAAACAAATGTATCACAAGTTCGGCAAAAGCGGTAGCAGTACAAATAGCCAGCCCCGTATGAAAATTCTAATAATACAATCTTTTTAAGTGAACGGCAATGGCGTAATTCATTTTATTGGAACTCAAACTCCGTAATGAAACGCGGCCACGAATAATGGTGAATCCGACTGTGCGTATGCTCCGGTGATAATTCTCCGCCAAATGCGAAGCAGCAGCTTAGGCCTTGGTGTTCCTGGGCACTGCCAGGCGCTCCCGGAAATCATCCTCCATGAGCACCAAGCCGTTGCGCAGAACGACCTTGGGCTCCCACCCCAGGACTTCCTTAGCCTTTGTAATGTCTGGCTTCCTCTGGCGAGGGTCATCAGGAGTGTTCTCAGTCATCGTCACTGTCACGTCTGGGTTGATCAACTGCAGAGTAAAACCAGACGCCTTATTAAACCTTCCAGAAACCCCATGCATTGTTAGTTGAATGGAATGGAATTGTAGAATATCCAGCTTACCTCCTTCACGTTCTCAGCAAGTTCCAGCATGGTAAATTCACCTACAGCACAATAAATTATGGGCATTTAGTGAAATGGCGAAGAAAGTCCATTTCATTACCACAGGAATGCTAGTACAAAATTATAAATAAATCACAGATCGAGTTGCTCACTGTGGCAAAAAAACCAAACAAATGCAGAGATAAATTTACCTGGGTTCCCCAAATTAATCGGTCCAGTGTTGTCCCCATTCATCAGCTTAATAAGACCATCAACCTGCATTGAAATGGTACCATTGATGATGTGATGCCAGTGATACTTTTAAGAGTTTTGACTAGATAATAAATGATAACAAATCACACTGTAAGACAAACCATGTCGGCGACATAGCAGAAGCTCCTAGTCTGTGTTCCTGGCTTCTGAACAGTCAAAGGCTCACCACTGCAAAATTATGACAAAATAAGCTCCAAAACCATCTGGACAGAAGCTCAGAAAAAGGTTAAAAGAAGTCCAACAAGCATTACCGAACAGCCTGAGCAATGAAGTTACTAACAACACGCCCATCGTCAATGTTCATCCTAGGTCCATAGGTGTTGAAAATCCTGGCGATTCGGATCTCTACAGAAGTAGATGACAATTACTTATTAAGGACATCATAATCCAAGACTTTATCACAGGACAAAAACATTATGAGCTAACAGTGAAGTTTAAGTACATGTCGAAGTATTACCAATGCCATGCTGCCTGTGATAGTCAAACATCAGCGTCTCTGCTACACGCTTACCCTCATCGTAGCAGCTCCTGACTCCTGATAAAGAAAATCAATTCAAAATGATAAGAGAACTTTGGGAGATAGATTAAGAAAAGGCAGGTAAAATATAATGCATTTGTCAGATGAACAGACATACCAATTGGGTTAACATTGCCCCAGTAGGCCTCCGTTTGAGGATGCTCAAGCGGATCACCATAAACTTCAGAGGTTGAAGTCAACAAAATTCTGCAATTGAACATAAAACCTCCATTTAATATAGTTTTTCTCATGAGATGTATTAAGGATCAATCAGCGTGATAAACACTGACCTAGCCCCAACTCTCTTTGCAAGTCCCAGCATGTTCAGGGTCCCAATAACATTTGTCTTGATGGTCTGCACGATATTTACACCCATTTCAGTATCAGGACAGGACAGGACAGGAACAACTACTATTTCTTGTCTATGTGTAATCATTGCAAGAAAACATAAAATGAAGTGACAAACCAATATTTGAAATGGTTATACTAATCATAAGTTTGAATAATCACAAAAACAGAGCCTGCACACCTTGACAGGGTTGTGCTTGTAGAAGATTGGTGAAGCAGGGCAAGCAAGGTGATAGATTTGATCAACCTCCACAAGCAACGGTTGGGTGACATCTGAAATGAAGCAAAAAATAAAATTATAGGGCAACTCAAGCACAAGAATATAACTTCGAAAATGGAACATTGAGGGAAGTGATTTGAAATATAAAGGTTATTCCGTAAGGACATTACACAATTAAGATTAGCACAGTAACTGTCCTATGTGCATGTTTAAATAGTTGGACTAAACACCTGGCCTCACAATACTGACATGGATGGGCGTACTTTTATTTGGAACAGAAGTTGCCAATGGAAAGTCACATACACATACCCATAGTCAAATGAGATATTAACATTTATTGAACTACAAAGGCTTAAATGACCAGTTCAGAAAATTTTAATATCATTCAACAGGCAACTCAGGACATGTTTTTGGACATGCATTGATTATATGCCAAGATAAACTTATGTACATTGTTTGTCATTGACTAACCAGGATCTATAATCTTGAGGAACCTTTAAAAGAAAAGACCCAAAGGCTGTCAATTTTCTGTAACCACAACAAAACAGTTTGTGGCTATGTAGAAATGAGCTGCATTGACAATTGACTAGATGATGCCTTAAGTATGTAGTTATTACCATGACGGATGAGCTCAAATCTTGGGTGGCCAATCCACTTCTTCAGGTTGTCTTTTGAACCAGTGAAAAAGTTATCAGCAACAATGACCTGAACCAAAAAGAACACATGATCAAAGGTGTGTACATTTTCTCAGCGAAAAGGTCAGTAATACAGATCCACATAGTACATTACTCAATTCTACAAAATCTAGTGAAACCCAAAGCATGTAAACAACACTACACGCTAGAGCTCCCAACCATTAGCATGGCAATTCGCATAATTCGAAAAGTTTTCTCAGGTAACTGACAGAACAAAGTACTTGCAGCAAGATCTCTAAAGCATTGCTATTGGATCTCTGTGATCTCTCACATTCCCAAACAAATCCAAGTTAAACTCAAAACTCTGAATAAGTAACCACAGCGAGATCTCTAAAGCATTGCCGCCAGATCTCTGAACTCTCCCATTCCTAAAATTTTTCTCAGGTACTCAAGACTAGCACAGCTTCCAACTTAAGCTCTAGACAGTAATGCCCCACACCATGCAAGACTTAGCACAAAAGCTTAAACCCCAGAGATCTAGCACAAAGCAGCTCCACTCACAACGTCCCTTTCGCACAGATCTAGACCCCCCTTGACTGTATCACTCAGATCTAGCTACTCTCCCTCACGACGGGATCAAGGAGTTGACCACGCTGCGAACCGCAGCAAACAAGCAACGCAGTGATCGATACCCCGGGATCTCGTCCGTACCTCGTGCTTCTCGTTCTCCATAAGCTTGTCGACGAGGTGCGACCCGATGAATCCAGCTCCGCCGGTGACAAGGATCCGCAGGTTCGCCTGCCCAACCGCCAAATTAGCACCGATCGATCAAAACCACGAACGATCAAGCGGCGAGATCCAGCGATCAGATCCCACGGGTACCTGGAAGAACTTGGAGAAGCGGAGTGGCGAGGGTGTCGGCGGCGGGCGGGTGGTGTGCTCGCCGTTGCCATTGGTCTCCTTCTGCGACATCGTGTCGAGCACCTGGTCTGCAACACCACCCACAGATGGAATCCACCCAGCCCAAAATCGTCAGGAACCACACGCCAATCCCCCCAAAACCAAAACCAACCCGAAACGAAACGAAACGATCTCGGAAGGGATCGCGAACGAATTCACGGACGAGGAAGCGTCGGAAATGCTCACCGGGCGGTGGTGGCGCCGGGGTTGGGGATTAGCTCGGACACGAGGAAGCGATGGGTTTGAATCGGATTAGACCGGAGGCGGACGAGGAGTAAGCCTCCCAGATCTGAGCCATATTTATGGGAGGCGCACGGAAACACACGCGCACCGACTGGCGACTGCCACCAACCGGGGCCGGCTGGGCTGATCTCCGATCAGATCTCGCTCGCACCACCCGACTCCAAAATTAATCCCTCCCCCCTTTTCTTCCTCAAAAGAAAGAAGAAGAAATGGTGGTGAAAAAGAAAAACCTGGTGATTTGATTATGGTTTATGAGTAACCTAATAATAATTCAGCTTCCAATTGAAGCAATGCGTCGATGGCGACAGCTCAGCGAGCCCGGATCTGGACGCTCGACCCTCGCGAGTGTTAATCTTGTACTGCTCCAGTAATTTAGCACCGCCATTAGGCGGGGATTACGTGGCACTTCGGGTTAGTTTACCTCTGGGAGGTGGGGATTGGCTCGGCATTAGCTAGTGGGTAGGGAATTGGGTGATTGTTTAGGACGGGGAGTGCTGGCCTCCTCGCTGCCAGGTGGGCCCCAGGCATTGCCTTCACCTCAGTGGCGGGTAAGGTGAACTGGTCGCGGTTTTCGCAGGTCCGATCGTCCGACCGACGAGCTCGGAGCCGTGGGGTTCGTCCGAACCGGTACGGGCTGTCCGGTCCGAAGCTGGAGGGTGCGGTGAGGTGGTGCGGTGTGATAGCGTGGGACTCGTTGCTTGCGACATACGGATACGGGTGCGTCGTGTTTCGCGGCTGGAAACTTGGGCGCCTGCGATTGGTCTTGGGAACGACTAGATTGATTAGTTAGTGAACAACATCAGCAGCGAAAGGAGATTACGATGAACATCAAGGCTACGCATCACCAGTATTTTATAGTCCGAGCTACGCCACCAATAAAGTCCCAACCTTTTTGTCCCATGGTTAGTGGGTGGTTACACAGTGGGCCATGGTTGGTGGATGGTTACACAGTGGGCCATGGTTAGTGGATGGTTACACGAATTTTTTTAAATAATTATTTTTTATTCGGTATTACAAACGATTTTTTACACAGTTTTTTAAATAATTATTTTTTATTTGATATTACAAACGAATTTTTATCGTTTTGATCGCTACACGATTGGGCGACTTGGGCCGTTGGGCGACATATGTTGCTCAACCGTTGGGTGATTTTAAATAATAATGTAATTATCGTATTAATCCGATGAAAATAATTGTGGGGGAGTAAATGGCAATTTTTTATAAGTAAAACATTTCAAAAATCTTGTTTGTAGTTGTTTTTTAAATAAAAAGATAGACAATGTCGTTTGATGCATTTGTGATTTTCGTAGATTGCGAATGGTCAAAAATATGTTAGACTCGTAATAATATTTTGCGATCGTCGTACGTTATTGTAGTATGAGAAATTTCTAAAGAATTTTGTGAAGACGATTGAGATAGCAATGATTCGTAAGTAGGGAGGTAAGTGATATTATGACGCAATAGATAATTCATACATGAAGGAAAGCAAAATAAAATACGTACACAATCAAAAAAAGTAAAACATAGCAGGTGGAAGATCTACTACTTGCCACCAGCTACACCACCCGCAGCACCTTCTCTGTCATTGCCACGTTCCACCCCCAGTCGGCCTCGTTTGGGCTTCCTCAGCGCAAGGTGTCAGGGTTTGGGCCCCGACTGGGTGAAGCGGTCAAGAGACCTATTGACCTGTGCTCCTTATGGCTCGGGGGTAGACTGCACCTGTGGCAGCGTGGAAATTGGGGCACTGCTGAGCTGCGACCTAGAAAGGACCTCCACCTAGTCCTCCGCGAGGAAGTCGCACACGTTCCCCAGGAGATCCTCGTGGAGGATAGGTGAACTCTTGATCGTTGCGTCGTTTCTGCAAGATAGGTTTTGTTTATTCATGCAACATATCAATGCGAAAAAAATCTTAAGAAACAATACATATCTTTCAAGTGGATCATGGCCTGCTGCTAACTGTCGTACCTGCCCTGGCCGAACAATGTGTGCTGCCTTGCTGATGCCAAGTAGGTGTCCACAGATGACAACGGCGCCGGTGTGTACAGGCGTGCCCACCCTAACCCTCCCGCCTAGCCCGGCGGTGGCGGTATCAGTGCCTGGGAGTAGACACGTGGCCACGCCGACCCTCCAGCCTGGTCAGACGTCGGCGAGGTCCGTGTATGTGGCCATCCAGATCCACCTACCTAAGCTATAGGACGTGGCGGCCTCGGTGTACGCGTTGATGTGCCCACCTCTGGGAGCGTCTTGCACGACGAGAGGTCGAGGGCATGCTTCGCCTTCTCGTAGACCTGATGGACAATGCCCACCAACTCGCTGTGCATCACCTCCAAACCGTGGGCGATCCTATCCATGAGTGACATGGTGTCCATCACAATCTTGATGATGATGTCTGTATGCAAGAAGTACATGAAAGCGTCAAAGTAGTAGTTATGGTAACCATACTAGAAACTTTGAAATATGAGAGTACCTACTATGAGGGTGAAGTTCCGCTCAAAGTACACGGGGTAAGCATCTATCGGTGCTGGTACGTGAACGGGGGAGGGTCGATGAGACGCACCAACCTGGTGCATGTCTGCGGAGCGTACCAGCGCAGATACTCCGCGTATGTGCTGGGGTCATACGCGGTGGCCTCTTGCACGAAGTCCTGGGGTGCCTCCACCTACTCGTCCACCCACGGTGCCATCTTCGCGGCCCAACTCGTCCCGCTACCACTCCTCTTATTGTACCTACGAAACGTACATCTACAATCAAAAGGCATCGTAACAAAACTACGAAAAAAATTATGGGTCAAGTGCTATCTGTAACTCACACGTGGATCAAGTCAGGCATCTGACGCTCGACGGGGATAGGAACAACCTAACAAAGGCCGAACTAGCACATAATCCTATGCACCGCATAGTCCTCAATGAACACGTTGAAGACGAGCTTCTTCTGTGTCAGCCAGTATGCATGGTTGCGCTAGCACAATGAGGATAGCCCCTTAGGAGTGCGGGACTCCATCTCCTAAACTGAGTACGGCTCCCAGCACACATCGTCAGTGGTGAGGCGGTCGAGGTGCTCGACAAAGTGGGCTTACACACGGGTGACATGTAGGCGTGCAAACTGCGCCTACGAGCCAGAACAGTGGTTACAGAGGATAACATGTAATGTACGTATAGTAAAGACTCACAAGAGCAGTACCCATCTACGGCACCACAGGCACCCTGTGGTAGGCTAGTCCATGGCTCCCCTCGGTACATATCCGCGCGGTATGGACCGCTGTCGAGTAGCATCGGCCGTCCGAGGGGGATGCGATCAAACGACCATAGCTGCAGCAGGAGGGGGTAGCCTCTGAGGATAGGGGTCGTCCTCGTCCTAAGGCAAGAGTCACACATACCGTGGTAGGTCATGGCAAGTATGGTTGATTCCCAGCTGACATGACCTGGTCCCTGTCAGCGATGGCCCCCGTGTACCATACGAGGTGGGTGTTAACGTAGTCACCGTGGCTGCTGGTAAACAGTACCCAGCCAAACTGCCACAACAAGTACGTCTCCAGGTGCCATGACACCTGGTATTCATTGCCGTATAGGTCCATCCGCTCGACCTGTGCACAAATGAAAAATTAGTAAGCCCATCATATGGTAAGGATAGTGCATCGCTAAACAGAAAAATTGATAGCATATGTATCCGGAACTGCGGAAGCCACCGCATGGGTGGGCCATGCTTATATCACACTGGGAAGATGTGGTACGCTGTCGCGGCCTCAGCTAGAAGAACTCCCTAAAACTTGTCCAACAAGTCATCGCGCTAGTTGGCAGGCACATCCTCCGGAGAAACCGCCTCTCCCGCGATAGCCAGGCCGAGCAGCATTGCGATGTCCTACAGAGTAGGGGCCATCTCCCCGAATGAGAGTGGAACATGTGTGTCTCAGACCACCATCGGTCCAACAGAGCTGTCAGCAATGACCGGTCAAACGAGAACGGTCGTGACCGCTCTGAGCTGACGTGGACCTCCCCAGCCTCCTCCACTAGAGCGCCGTCCTTGTTGGTGGCCTCCACCATCCGCGTGAGGGGTAAAAGGCCTGTATTGCTTAGCCTACAAATTACAAAAAAGTAAGTACATAGAGGAAATATCATAAAATGACGTGCCATACCTTGTACACAAACATGTCTCTCTAGTGTGGGTCCAATCTCCAAGCTCGCCAGGGTGTCCGTGTGCGAACCACCCCTAACTCGGTCTCCTCATCCCTACCATAGGGATACTCATGCAGTGCTGCGTGTCGACGCGTTGGTCCACCAAGCGGAAAGCCCAGTCCGCCATATCTGCAAATAGATTTTAAGTTAACAATCACGACACAATTACTTACAGACTTAACAGAAAGTAAATTTAAATATAATAATTAAATGAATTATACTAAGGCCTCCCTATGGGATCCTTGAATTTTATTTTAGTCATTTGTGGTTTGTTACAACTCAAATGCTATTTAAATCGTTGCATACAATTTTAATCGCTACGCGTAATCTTAAATAATCGTGTACTATTTTAAATCGATGCATCCTATTCTAATCGTCATGAATAGTTTTAAATCTTTCGATGCTTATTAGTTATTCTAATAATTAAAAATACTTATTATGGGGTTTCTATAATTTACAAGCGACTAACAAAATTAACTGGGCCTTTAAATACACAATAGAACGATCTAAACGACAATACAATTATTAACAACTAAATTACCATTAGTTTCTAAACAACAACTTTAATGATTTTAATTGCTATCCTATCATGTTTCAAAAATAATTGTATAAAAATATAAAAACTCACCATCGTCATGCGCAGATCTCTCTCTCTCTCTTCCCCTCCCTCTCCTCCTCTCTTCCCTCCTCTTCCTCCTCTCCTCTCTCCTCCTCTTGCTCTCTCTTCCCTCCTCTCCTCCCTCTTCCTCTCTTCCCTCCTTTCCTCTCTTCTCCTTCCCTTTCCTCTTCTTCTCTCTTTCTCTTCTCGCCTTTCTTTGCTGTCGGGTGAAACGAAGAAATGAGCAGGGCCAAGCGCCCGATCCTGCGGCTGAGGAGGTTATACCCCTAGTTGTCCAACCGTTGGGCGACATATGTTTAAGTCGCCCAACAGTTAGACGACTAGGGGTAATGTCGCCCAACGGTTGGGCGACACGGTCTAGTTGCCCAACGGTTGGATGACATAGACTAGTCGCCCAACGGTTGGGCAACTTTGACATGTGATACCCAACGGTTGGCGACTAGTCTAAGTCGCCTAACCGTGCGGCGACATGTGGTCTAATTTGCAAAAAAAAATGTTGCAAGTATAATTTTGTAATACCAAATAAAAAATAATTATTTAAAAAAATTCATGGTTACACAATGGGTCTGTTTTTCTCGACTGTGGCTGATGGTATATGGCTATGACTGATGATTTTTTGCCATCGAGTGTTTATGTGAACGAAATGAATACTGATAAATTGCTTCTAAAAGGTGACAGAGAAGTTATTCTGTTTATTTGTTCGAGGAAAACTATAAGCTATAAGCTAAAAATAATAGAGCTAATGTGTTTACAAAGTGTGGGATGATTGGATGAATAGTGACATTCTATTATGTTTAGCTATCTTTTTAAATAAAAATCACTTCTTTCAACTATTAATATTTATTTTCAGCCAAAATCCATCAGCAAAAGTCTATACAAACGCCCCCTAAGCCTCTTCCATAAACCAAATAACACTTGATTTTATTTTAAATTAAATTAAATTTATTTTTTCACTGATAATTTTAAAATAAACAGCTGGGCTGTGACATAATTTTATAATAAACAGCTGGGCTGTGACATTAGTCCCGGTCACTTGCCATTAACTGTTAATGTTCTACAAGCCACCTGCATATCCAAAAACCAAGCAACCATCTCAAGCACAAGTTTAATGCACTTTACTCACATTAGCCGAAACAATTTATCATGGAACACAGCACCTCATGGCTTCCAAGCCATGAATCGAACTCAGCTCAAAACACATTTTCATCAACACTCGAAACATGTTTTGGGTACATCAGACATGTCTGGTCTCTTCAGAATCCCTAGGTATGTCTGCTCTTGAGCCACTGGTCTAACCATACTTCCTATGGCGGTCGGATAGCACCTGTCAGACTATACTCCCCATGGTGGTCGGACCGCACCAGTCAGACCGGTCCTAGTCCACCGGTGTGACCACATATTCCCAGCAGTCTAAACAGTCCCACATACTGGTCAAACCGATTGCACTGACAGCAACTCTAAAACTTTTCAAACTCCTAAAATCAAACTCAAAATTCGACAACATTTGCACAACAAAATCAAATACTTAGATACATTGTTCTTTCCTCTCACTTCATTGCTATGCTCTTGTCATTCTCACTTGTGCCAATCAGAATTAGATAAAAGTAAGATCTCCAGTACCAATAAACAAACAAATTTCATCAGGTTTTACCTTGCTGCCAGGGGCGGACCTGCCCTTCGGGCGAGGCCGGGCGGCCGCCCGAGCTCCTCGCCGGCCGGACCCCCCTGGCGGCAGAAGCACAGGCCCCCCCATGACTCATACGTGTGCAGTGTGCACATCTTGCCGGAAGCACACAAGGCCCAAGTCCATGTCCATTAGTCCAAGGCTCCAAACAATGAAGCAACACCCAAATACCACACACGGCCCAAGCCCAACAAAGCAAGAGAAGAGATATACTGATATACTGTCTAGCGTCTAGCAGAGGACGCACACCAAGTCGAAGAGGCACTAACCCTAGATCCCAAGCGGGCGAGCGGCAGAGGCGGAGTTGTAGGAGGACCGAGGACGGCGCGGCGGCGCCCAGGCGGAGGAGGCGAGGAGTCGTCGGACACTCGGACGGCGCGACGGCGCCCAGGCCAGGCGGCTAGGGGAGGCCGGGAGCCCAGGAGGCGGTGGCCGGGGTACGGGGAGCGCGGGAGGCGGGGAGCCCGGGCCGGGAGGCGCGAGGCAGGAGGTGTAGCAGTCGGTTGAGGCCGGGAGATTTGAGGAGCGGCCAGTGGGCGTCGGCGACTCGGCGGATTTGTGATTTTGTGCTGACTGGCGACTGCCGAGGACTACTAGGCGAGGAAGGCAGGAAGGCGGAAGCAGTCGGCTCATGAGCTCATCGGTTGTTGAGGCCTAAGACGGTGAGACCCTGAGTGAGGCTTTGAGCCTTTGAGGTCTTGAGGAGCAGAGCCGCAAAGGAGATCGGGATTCGGGAGCAAGTAACTAAGTAAGGCAGTAAGCCGAGGCCCAATTGCCCATTTGCCCGAGGAGGTGATTTGGCTATTTGAGCATCTGTATTTCTATAGCTTCTATTTTATAAAGGTATAATAAATTCTATTTATTCTAGATTTTAGATTTGTGTATTTGAGTATTAGTTTTGATAGCTTGTAAAAATTTTATGTACATTGTAGAATATGTAAACTAGCTTGTCAGTTGTCAAAATGAGGGTACTTATATTTTTACCTCTCCAGAAACAGTGACCTGAGGCTTGTTCAAATTGAAAATGAATAGAAAGGATTTGAATAGCTATTTTAGCAAATTGTCAAGCAGAAGTACCAAGGAAAGCGGAACGGTTGTGCTATATCCGATTTGCGTAATAAGATATCCGATGATTGGCTTAATGACTTGATGGTGTGCTATATCGAGCGAGAGATATTCAAAGGATTTGATCGTGAAAAAAAATCGAGAAACGATTTCAAGACATGAAAACTCGAAGAATGAAAATGCCTCGTTCTCCTAGACGTACTTAGTTATTTACTAGTATATTTTTTGTCTTTTTTTTATTGCATCTTTTATATTCTATTATTGAATTGTGACACTATTGATTTATCTATCTTCCACAATTGACAGGTTGTTTTTTTACTGCTCATCTACAATTGTGGATTAAGCTTCATTAGTGAGGTATTTTTCATTGTCCTTCCGTTATCTACATATGTTAACATGCGAATTGTAGTTGTTGTTTCTATTTCGTATCACATACTTTTATTAGTGTGATTGCAACATAGTTTGATCATGGATTGTTTTGCTTTTGGGTACTACTGTTTATTTCACGCTTCCGATTTCAGCCTACCTAGTTTATTTTTTTTATCAGCCATTAGACTTCGCCCTACCTCCAATTTTTTTCCTGGGTCCGCCACTGCTTGCTGCAGAACATCTTGAAGTCTTTAATTTACTAGCTTGGGCTCATATGCAGTTCTGCAATCTTTTCACTCTTTATTCTGCTTATGCAGCATGCATCGCGCACACAATTCAGCAGCATTCTGAGGCTCACAGCCAATGCTCATGGCTGAGAGCCTGAGCCCTGAGGCTAATTAGACGGGGACGTGGGCATGCGGCGCGCACACAATTCAGCGACATTCTCATGGGCAGATAGCCAATTCAGCATGATAGTTCATGCATGGTTATGAGTCCTAACTTAGGACTAACAAAACGAGCGGAGGCAACGCATGCAAGGATTCCCTTTGTTCAGAGCAAGCTCTTCCATGTTACTACTGAGGAGGAGGAGGAGGGAATCAAGGAGGATGCAAGAATCCTCCATGCAAATTGCTCTGAACCTTGTTAAGCGAGTAACTTTTCCAATACTTGACGCCGTCTTGAATCTTGATACTAGTGTTTGTGCACTTTGTTGTACTGAATCTGGCCCATGGTGTTGTACCAAATCTGGCCATGGACTTGCAGAAAAAGGGCCTGGTGTTGGGCTTCTTGTTTGTCGATATGGTAGCGCCGCCAAAACAAATTACACTGTGCCGCTTCTGCAGTGCACTGGAGTCTACCGCGGACATCCAGCTTCCTGGCTTCTGATTTCTGAAACAAATCTGGATTCTATTCTACCAGCACCAGGGTATTCTATGATCTATTCATATTGGTTTTTTCTTATGAATTTTGGCTGTGACTGATAAATAGTGATGACTAATAGAAGCAGTTTATAGGAGTTAGGACGTTCGTATTGGGTTATAGCTTTTGACTTTTTACTGAGTATATTATGTAAAAATGAGAGTAAACGACAGTGCAACGCAAAGTACTACAACATTCGGACCGCTATACGATTTACAAAATTACGATATAATAAAATACATAGTACGTTATAACATATGAAAACATAAAATGGTTAATAGTAGTGCTAATAGAAGCAGCTTATAGAAACTGGGACATTCATAATAACTTTAGCTTCTAGAAGTAGAAGCTAGAAGTCAAAGCTAATAGATATGCCCCTAGTTTGCTGCTTGAACATGTGGGAGGCCTGACCCTTACGCATCCAAAAGATTGGCTGGCTTGTCGCTGGACTGGACAGTGGCGTCCCGTTTCGGCTTATCTCATTCCAGGATATTGCATACGCTAATCACGCTGGAAACTTCGGCACCAATATTTCAGAATACCATCCATCGCAAACAGGCCGGAGGTCGTCTCTTGACTTTGTTCTGGATGTAAAAAAGGAAATGGCTTAATTGAATAATCTCTCTTTTTCAATTTATTTACTTTTTCAATTAACATTCTGGAAAGAGCAGAATTCTCGTATTTTTTTTATTCGGTTGAGATCTCGTCCTTATCCTTGATCACCTTGATTAAGGAAGAGGTTGAAAACTAGATATTAGAGGAGCCAAAAGACTAAAATAGTTTTCTCCTTCTCTGTAATATATATATATATATATATATAGCCTCTTTTCTACACCCGGATGTAATTACACCCTATATCGTATCTCGCAATGTAGGGAGTATCTTGCGTAACGGAGGGTATGTATGTGTAGTATATGAGTATTTAAGACCATCTAGGTGGTATGAACAATTTTTTAGAAGTGGTATGTACATTTTTTCAACATACTCCTTTTTATGTGCGCATATGAGGGTATTTATAAAATACGCTAAAAACTATGAACTCCTTTATAAGTTTTTCGTGTGGTTCACATTGGAGTATCTTATAATTAGTATACAAATATATCTAAAGTGATAAAGAAGTATTTCAAATTTGTTTAGATGGTATATTAGAGATGGGTGTAATTACACCCGGGTGTAAAAGGTATTTTTCATATATATATATATATATATACATATATATATATACATATATATATATACATATATATATACATATATATATATAGTATAAATAACAGGGGCACCTAGGTGTCTGGACACCTAGTCTCTCTACCTTTGGATTGCTTTTAGATGCGTGCTAGTGTGATTGAGACTTTCCATCCATGATTAAGACTTTCCTTCCATGATTGATTTAGCATGCCTAATATATTACATACCATACATAACATTACTCTAGCACGTATCTAAAAGTAATCTAACGGCAGGGAGCCTAGGTGTCTGGACACCTAGGTGTCCCATTTCAGCGTCATATATATATATATATATATATATATATATATATATATATATATATATATATATATATATATATATATATATATATATATATATATATATATATAGAAACCCGGGTGTGGGCTAGTCTCGGTCGCCTGATTCTGTTTCCCTCTTTTTAATGAAAGGCAGTGCTCCTTCCAGTTTCAAAAAAAAAAAAAATCCAAACCAAACTCTCATTTCCCTTCGGAGGTACCATACTCTAATTTCGGAGCCCGAATTTGGCATGAATCATCGTAAAGAAGATATTTTAGGGGAGTTTTTTTTTAAGTTAAGTCAATCATCTTACTATCTAGTTTGAAATCGACCTAACAGGAGAGAAAATACATCCTCACAGACTCGGTGCCATCCAGGTGGAATTAGAAGATCAGAAGGAACGGAGTACATGACGTGGAGATCATTACTACTGCAACAACTCAGCCGGTGAAAAGCATTTTCATGGTGAAGAGACCATCCTAGGCTAAGGGACTGTTTTTTATGACTGTGACTTATGACTTTTGATTGAAAATTTTGAATTTTAGCTGTTTGTAATAGAGATTATGGAGAGAGATACTCGCTTGCTATTTTGGATGGTACAGATGTTGAGCTTTTAATATGTACTACAATTAACTTATAGACTCCGTTTTAAAAACAATACTCCGTTTGAAAGTTAGGCAATGTAGTAAAAGCCAAAAGCCGGTTTTAAAAGTAGAAAAGAACAGGCGCTAAAGCTCCGAAAGCAAAGTATATCCGATATGGATACCACTAGGAAAGCAGCACTTGCTACATCCTCAGACGATGACAGAATGCATCAGCAATTTTCACTTCTTTTAAAAAAAACTGGAGGACAATACATGAGCAAGCAAATGCCTCCCTGCAGCATTTACTATAGGGTATTGATAAACATCATCTGGATATTTTCTTTCTAACTATCATCCAGATTTGTGATCGTTGGATTAGAGATCCAAGGGCCACAAATTCTCCCCATCCCCTCCAAAAAAAATTCACCCCCCTCCAAAAAAAATTCTCCTCCTTCCAAAAAAAGAGACCGTTGGATCTCTAATCCAACGGTCTGAAATTTGGATGATTGTTAGGAAGAAAACATCCGGATGATACTTATACACACCCTTTACTATAACATAGGGGACATGGATGAAAGCGATCGAAACTAAGGCCCCGTTTGGCAGAGCTCTAGCTCTAGAAAATATGTAGATTTCCTAGAGCTGGTCATCTGTAGCTCTAGGAAATCCTGGATCTAGAGTTGCAGGCATGTTAAGTGCATTTACATGACTCAATTCGTTTATATTATATATTAAATAAAAATATTTAAATCACTTTAATTTAGTCAACAAACTACAGATCCAGCATAGATCTCGGAGTTAGAGCTGTGCCAAACGAGGCCTAAACTCTTTAACGCCAAAGATATTTGGTAAGGTCGCGAAACAATCTCCAGTGGCACACCTCAGCGAAAGCAAATGGAGCCACATGGCTAATGCAGCAAAACAAAGCCCTAGGCAGCAGGCCCGTATAAGGCCCAGCGCAAGTGGACCGATCGCGCTAGGCCCCTAAAATTTTTAGGCCCCCATCCGACTCCTCACGACCTCACGTGTAGAGCGACGAAGTCGGAAGTCGAATCGACAGTCGACACTTCGATTTCGCCGGCCGAGCGATCCGCATCCGCCATTGTCTAAGGAGGCCAAGCCATCACTCATCACCAGCCATTACTGCCGAGTACGAGGTCGTCAACGTCGACTTCGCCACCAGCGAGCACAAGGGCCCTGAGTACCTCGCGCGCAACGTGAGTTTGCATATCTGTTGTTCACTTGTTCTTCTTTCTTGGATTTGTCTGTCGCACATGGTAAACTAGAAAGGTATAGGTGCCTTGCTTGATATGATCGATCATTGTCATTTGTTCTTCTACTTTCAGCCGTTTGGACAGGTTCCGGCCTTCCAGGATGGAGACCTGAAGCTCTTCGGTGAGTTCCCAAGTCTTGCGTAAGTTTCAACCACTACTAGTCTTTTGACAGCACGAAAATCAAGCAGATATTGTCGTATGGTATGGGTGCCTCGATTCCTTAATCAAAGAGGAGATGACGTGTTTCCTACTTTGGTTTGTTTCGTAGGAGTGAACTTGTAATAATTGAGCATCTAAAGGGATGAGACAAATCACACTTGGTTACCTCCTAAGCCATAAGAGGAACTTAAAACTATTTTTTCCTTGAAAATCCTAGTTAAAATGTTGAAATATAGGATATCTTTATTAGTTCATGAATAACTTAACAAATATAAGAATTGATGTTGCAATCAAGTTTCAGTTTCACCCCTCTGTTGGCATAGGGAAAAGTCGTCTCTGATTGTCCTTACACCTTACATGCTTTGAGTGATTATACAATTAACTAGCACAAACAGAATAATTTGACCAAGTGTTGCAACACATGCTTCTAATAACTGATGAAGTCAAAAAACAAGTCTGTTATAATGTAAAATTCAAATACACTTTGGTATCTGTATTTGTCTAAAATAGGCCCTATTTTATATTTTGCACTAGGGCCTAAAATTCTCAGATACGAGCCTGCTAGGCAGCATGGTGGCTGATGAGCACATCAAACCAACAGGGAGAATTCCCATGACAAATCATCGCATACCACTCTTTCATAGTTAGATCTCTCTAGTCCTAAACTCCAAACCAGGAAGTAAAGCACACACTGGTTCATACACTAGGAAAACAAAACAAAAAAAGAAGCAGGAAGCTTATCCAATTCAGATACTAGCAACCAAAAAGTAGCATTATTATAAGGCAGGCCAGTGCCAAATAAGCACTCCATGATCTGAAAGCTTATCAAATTTGTGCTGCCCAACGCTCCGAATTGCCAGTCTTTCCAGGGACGATCAGGTATAGCCGCAGCTATAGATAAAAAAAAAACTAGGAACTATGTAGAGCATAAAAGCGCCCTCTGGGTGAAGGAAAGGCCACTTCACCGGCTTATCGAAACGGCGACATGCAGATAAAGGGGCACATGTTGTGAGGCGACGACGCCGAGTTGGCACTTCGCAATCGCAATCGAACCTCCCCTCTTCTCGCAAGTCAACCAGGGTCGAATTAACAAGCAATTATCTTCCAAAACCGAGTTGTTATTTATAGATTAAGTGGAGATGAGCAAGATTCTCAAGCCTTGGCAGAGCAAGAAACAACGCTTTCCTTCAGTACTAGTACTAATCAAAGTGCATGCATCAACAGCAGAAGGAAGCGTCGTAAAACGGGAACTCGAAAGAAAATGCAACTTGAGCAGAAATGACGCCACGCTAGTTGCCTATGTCAATAGGATCGGTCAATCATAAAAGTGCCAGGGGGCAGGGAAAAGAACACACCAACTTGCAAGAGAACATGAAAACGATGTAGATGGTAAAATGGGGCAGAAAATCCAGGGTGGCCAGTTGGCAGGTTTAGCCATGCAACCAGAGGTGAAATGAAGTATTGTCCAAACAATTTTCACTTTCAGGGAAGCATTAGAGCATCTCCAAGAGATGCCCAATAAATTCACACCCTAAATCTCTTTTTACAGATCCTAACCACGATATAAGGTCCCAAAATAATCATTCCCTCCAACAGATACCCTAAACCAGAAAAACAGTATTGGGAGTCTAGATCATCCTCTATAAGTAGAGAGCGAGAGCCTATTTTTTGGGTGTGTTCTATTTTTGGGAGTCTATTTGGGAATCTGTTGGAGCTACTTCTTACCCTTCAACTCTAAAATTTAAATATTAAGAGCCATATAGAGTATTCTATATCTCTTGGAGATGCTCTTAGAAACCAATGGGCCAGCCTTCACTGTGTCATCTCAGTAGTTAACAAGGTGTTGTGTCAAACAGAAGGCATTGGAATAAGCAAATCCATCCAAAAGGGCATTCTGCAGAAATATCCCAACAAGGCTAATCCTCGCAAATACAGCTGCATTCCAGCAAAATCCTCAGACTGAGATTTCGTGGGGTTGAACCAAACACCCCATACGGAGGAATGGAGCTTCCCTGTTCTCTCTTATGTGTTCCCTTCTCTATTCCCTCCACATGTCATCACTCAATTGGCTCTCAAGTGAATTAGTGAGGTAATTAATTAATATAAGTGATTAATTAGGCTGATAATTAATTAGTATAAAATATTAGTGTGAATAATTAGTATAGATCAATTGGAATAAATAGTAAGTATAAATTAATTAATATATTGATTCCAATTGATTTATACTTACTATTTATTTTAATTAATCTATACTAATTATTCACACTAATATTTCATACTAATTAATTACCAGCCTAATTAATCACCTACATTAATTAATTATCTCACTAATTTACTTGAGAGCCAATTGAGTGATGACAAATGGAGGGAATAGGGAGGGGAACACATAGAGGGAACAGGGAAGCTCCATTCCATACGGAGAGCCTGTTTGGCACAGCTCCAACTGGATTCTCAACTGAAGCAGGTGGAGCCAAGCCAAACACTCCTAGCTCTCAGTTTTCCTAGATCTGGATCAGCAAGTAGCGGAGCGGTTCAATAGTGTATTTCGTGGAGCGACCTTCTACTTGCTCTCCGCACGGGGCAGCAACAATGTTACAAAAATGCCCTCGGAGATGGGAGGAAATTATCAGCGTTTTGCCATCCATATATACCTAACCTGTATACTCCCCGCACCCGACACCTCTCATGTACTCCTTCGCTCATCCTCTAGTGTTGGGTGTTGGGAGAGCTCGAGCACGAGCAATGCACAGATGGAGCGAGGTCGGTGACCACAGCGAACTCCGGTGACCTCGGCAAACTCCTCAGCCTTCTCTCTTCCTGTTCAGGTCAACATCCACCTCAGCTCTTAACCCTAACCTCTTCTGTCGCTGCTCTTAACTCTATCTACGCCATTGCTCTATGCTAGGCTCGTCAGTTGTTCCCCACTCCTCGCTTGGTGTTTGTAGTACCTCACCATCGCTGCCAGCCCCGCATCTCATTCACCCTGGAGCAGACGACCTCGGTGGCTTTCCTTGCACGCAGCTCCTCTCGTCTCACCTTATGACAACCCCTGGTCCTCGGCATCCATGGCAATGTCCAATACGGCGACTGACAACTACAGATACCTTGGCGACGTCCCCCGCGCACCGCTCTTCGTTTAGGTATGCTCCCATCATCATCTTCTAGTTCCACCGGGATTGCCAGATCTAGAAAAACATCTGTAGATCTTGCCAAATACACCTCATTTCTTCTAAACTTCGGATTTTGAGGATGGAAAGGGGTGTAATTTGTTGCCTAAATCTGGAATGAACAGATACCTAGATTTAAGTAATTTCTTTTGTTCTGATTCGTTCTACTGCATGCTATTAATAATTTTTGTACTATTGCATGCCTATATGTGCAATGAACTGTTGGCTAGTAGGTGCTATTATCATAGTATATAGGTTCATCTGAGCACAACAAAATAATAGCCTAGATTTGCAATGGACTCTATATTTGAGTAACATATTTCTGTAATGTTGCTAATTGCCATTTGAGTAATAGTGTTTTATTACAAATTTTCTTGCCATTTGACAGTCCAGCTTGGGTTTGAGTGTGGGTGGCAATAGGCTTTGATCAGGAAAAAGGTGATAGCTCATGCATGTGAGAGTGGTGCTGGTGCTTATTGACAGCCTAATATGGACATAAAAAATTTGTTCAGATTTCAGCTGAATTAGCGGAGTAATTATTATTTTATTATTGTTTGCTTTAGAGTGAGCAATCACATTGAGAGATGAGAGCAATTGTATAGATTCTTTCAAAGTTCCAATACATATAAAAGCTTGATTCTTCAAATGGATATACTGTGTGAATTTAATATTTGGAACAGTGATGTAAAAGGCGCCCTAGGCGGCCGCCGAGGCGGCGCCTAGGCGGTGGGCGGCAGCCGGCCGCCGCGACTTGGCTCCTCGGCGGGATGCCAGGCGGCTGGGCGGTCGCAGGCGGGATTAGGCGGTCAAAGGCGGGCGCCAGGCGGCGGCAAACCAGGCGGGCGCGGCGGCTAGGCGGCTGCCGAGGACGCCTAGGCGTGGGAAGCGACATAAGAAGCACGAAATAAACGGTGCAGGCGGTGACATTTCGACAGAGCGCGCAAAAGAAAAGCTAGGGTTGGGCGAAAAGCTAGGGTTGGGGGAGCCGCACCTACGCGCGCCGTCGAACCGCCGGGTCCCTCCGCCTCGCGTCCTCGCCGGAGCAGCCCCGAGCTTCTCCTCCGCCTCTGGCCTCCCCCTTCACCGGATCCGGCCCGGATTATCTTAGGAGTCAGGATCCAGGTACTGCACTTCCTCCCCTCCACCTCCCCCTTCGCCTCCGGCCTCCGCCTCCTCCTCCGCGGCTCCAGCCTTCGCCTCCCCCTCCGGCCTCCGTCTCCCCTCCGGCCTCCCCTCCCCCTCCGCCTCTGACCTCCCCTCCGCCTCCGCTGGGCCACTGGGGAGCTCAGGCAATGAATCCGGCTGAGCTCTGGGGAGATTGAGAGGGGAGCGGAGTGAAGACCCGAGAGGCCGAGACCCAACCGAGAGGGAGAGGCAGAGCGGAGGGAGCGAGTGAGCGACCGAGAGGGAGACGCGAGAGCGGCGAGTGACTTGAGGGAGTGGCTCGGCCGCACGGCCTGCGCAAGGGTGAGGTGTCGGCAGTCCGCTGGAGCCGGCTGTCGGCACGGGAGGAGACTGTCCCATTATTTTTTTAATTATACTGATTACTGATTAGTGAACTAATTTGATGATTACCTTAACTATGTTGTGTGTTTGTAACTTGTGAGAAAAACTATGTTTATGTGTGTTTAGTTGCGTGTATTTGAGATTTGAGAATAATGCTTATATGTGTTTTGTTATGAACTTCATAATTCATTACGTATGTTTTATTATATTGCTATCATTTCCTTTATTCTTTTCAATTTACAAGTTTGAAGCACAAATGCACAATAGTTATTCAATACAAAAAACTCACACATTGCTTAATGTGCAAGTTTTACAATTATACATCAAGCATTTACATCAATGGATAGAGAGCTATCATTGTTGCTCAAGGTACTAATTTTCTTCATTTAAACATCAAATACATATATATGATTGCTTATCTTTGTCTGCTGTCCTTATTTTTGATTTAACCGCCTAGGCCCCCTGGGCGCTAGGCCCTACCTCGCCGCCCGCCTAGCGCCTTCTTGAACATTGATTTGGAATATGTTGACTAATTGATAAAATGATTCATGATTGTTGCATTTATTTCTATGATATAGAAATTTTGTAAAAAAAGGGTTTTGTGCAGCAAAAATGTTGCTTTGGATAATGTCTGGGTTTTTTCAACTTTAGCTTTAGCTTATCACTTCTTGCTACAGTAACTAATTTTCGAACGGCTCATCTTTTCAGGACAGAGTCTACAAGTGAATTATAGTAGACATTATACCGAGTTCAGTTGTACCGGTCAAAATCGCATGCGACTTTTTCCCTCTTTGTATTGTCTCTCATGAACTACCAAAATTTAAAAGTTATAAGCCAAAAATCAAAGCCACAGCCCAAAAAAATCCAACCAATATTTCTTAAGACATCTCTAGAATTGAAGTGTTACAAACAATGGTAGTATAGACTTTTTCCCATCAATTTTCTCTTTTAGGGTCTTAGGAGCCAACATACTACCAAACCCTTCCTTCAGCTAGCTCCAAATTCTCAGAGGAGTAGATTCTTAGAGAATCAAGAACATGAACTAAAAAAAATCAGAATCTAAAGCTCTACAAAACATGCCCTGCATGATATTAGATCATAACTGAAGATATGAAAAGACGTAAATATATAGTAGTGCTCTTAACTGATAAACACTGATCACTTCTATATTGACAGATAGATACATACCTTCAATCAATTACACTTAACTTACAGTAATTCCTGGAAAACGTCCACAAATGCTAAACAAACCCACTAATTCCCATAAAACATGGACAAATCCTAAAAGCACTCACAAGTACTCCTTTCCTAGTTTCCATCAAATAAATGAGATGAAATTTCCAAGAATGCCCACAAAATGAACTTCTCACCTATCTATGCAAATTGACTATAAATGCCTATACAGTTCTCCAGGAGTCAATTCTGTAGAACAAGCAAACTGCTCGCGACAACAATGCACAGATGGAAGCACATCGAGCAGGCAACAAACCTTTCGTACAAAGATAATAAATATAAGGTATTTCCAAACAAATATATTGAAAAGAAGAACGAAGTAATCCAGATATGTTCCTTGTGACCTGTAGCATATTCCTAAAATGTTCCAATTGTTGCAATTGCCAACTAGCAGAATGCTTCAATCAATTAGGACTGTTTCCCATCACAATTAGCAAAACTGAGCTGCATTTGTTGTATGGTAACATCCACACCATATATCTCCTCGCGAGCTAAAGGGTTAGCAGAAAGTAAAAGATCAGTCACGAGCAGCTGACAATAATGGACTTCTAACTACTGCAGAAATATCTATCACACACCTTCAACATGTTTTCATTGGCACCATGACGAGGGAGGCCTCATAGACACATGAACTTCATGTTCTTCAGGCCCAACACGATATTTAGGGACAATAATCTCTAGGTCTGTTCCTGTTTCATCACAGTATGCTTCCAAAGTAGCGTCTTCTGGGATCCGGGTAGGCAGCGGAATTTCCCGAATAAACTCTCCTGGTGGGCAATGCTCGGGTGAGGGATCCGCCAACTTGAAGGTCCGATCGTGTCGCTTCAATAATGGAATCCGGCCAACACTAGTGCACGATATCTTAACAATCCCATTTGTAAGAGTATTCTTCCATGAAACCTTCACCCTTTGTATATCAGCGAACGGCAGGCTAATGATGATCAAATAGCCCTTACTGTCCTCGTATATTGTTTTTGCAGCAGTTACTGGCCCAGAAGCATGGCGCATCACACCAGAGAAGTCATTCATCCATGATGGCTCAAAAGTGTGGCTCACAACCATGTCCTGGACCTTTTCTGAATTTGAATTGCTGCAATCCTCTTCCATGGAAGTGGGTGAGGAATCCTTCCTGCGCTTGTGGGAAATGGCCAAGGTGTCCAGACAATCCCCAGAACCATGATTCGATGGCTGTGTTGATAGTTTAAGACCAGAACAATTCAGCAACTTCTTGTGATGGCCATGTGAGGTGCTCTTTGCTGGAGCAGCAGTTGTTGGCCTCTCAAGCTCAAAGTCTGTGCTCGGCAGATTCCTCCATGACTCAAAATCACTTGCCTCGGCAGGGATCGAGAAATTGGCATCCCTACCAGTGAGCTCCATCCACCTCTTCAAATCAGCCTCAGGCACACCCGACAGGTTCGGTGCCCATACGATCTCAATCCCATGCAGGCACTGCGGGTTTGACAGCCCCCGGTAGTGCTTACGCTGCATCCTGTGGGAGCGCACAAACCCCTTCTCCGTGCTGAAAGGAAATTGAGGCTCCCCATGACGTGAGTGCCCATTCATGAAGCTTCTCAGCTGCATCTTCCCCAGGGCATTCTCTGGCCGCTCCTTAAACACCCACATGTACATGTTCTCCATGTCGTGCTGCACCAGGAAAGCATCCAGCGTGGCATTATTACCATTCCCACCCCCGGTGGCTGCCTTTGCCTTGCCACCCTTGTCAGCCGACATGACCGGCTTGAAGTAGTGGGTGAAGAAGAACCACGCGCCCCAGATGCTATCGTTCCTCTTGACGCACTTGCGTGCGGCGCTGGAACTGGAGCCCTTGGTGTGAGACACGGCGACCGTGGTCGTTGCGACTGCAGGGGTCGAGGCCGCGCCGGCGGCGGCAGGCGAGTCCGAGTCGTAGAGCTGCGCGCCACCGAGGCCGACATCTAGCATGTCGACGTTGGAGTCGTAGAGGGCGGTGGCCTGAAGGGCAGGAGGGGGAGGGGAGGGGGCGGCGGCGAGGGGGAGATTGATGTCAGGGGGGGCGGCGGCCGCGGCTTGGAGGCAGCGGCGAAAGGGCCCCGGCGGCGGGAGGAAGAGGTCGAAGTCGTCGTGGGAGGCGGTGTCCATGGAGAGGAAGGTGGAGGGGCCCTGGTGCGGGTGGTGGGCCGTGGCAGTGTCCATGGAGAGCGCCGTGAGCAGCGACTCCCCCATGGCAGCGGCGGCGTCGGCGGCCGTCGTTGGAGGAGCAGCCCTCTTCCTGACCTCGTCTCCCCCCGGCTGCGCAGCGTCCGTCGCTGCGCTGCTGTCCAACTCGTCGGCGCTTCCGCCTCCACCGCCTCCTCACCGCGCGCTCCTCTCCCCCGAACCTCTCCACGAGCATCAGTTAGCGACCAGGCTTCACACCTCCCTCGCGTCCATCCCACAGCAAAGAGGGGAAAAAATGATCTTTTCCCTGCAAATCACACACTCTCTCAGCCGAAACCCAAAACTAACAAGAAATCACATCAACTCACAATAACAAGGATCCCATCCAAATATAACCCCAAGAAAAGCTACGTACCTACGGGAAATCCAAGAACTCGGCAACTCTCAAATCAAAGAACCACCCCCATCCATGAAGACGAATCTAACAATTAACAAAAGGAAACTCTCCCTCCTCGCGGCAGAGTTGCAACCAACCAATCAATCGAAATCAAACCCAAGGCGTGTTTTTTTTTTTTTTGATAAGAACCCAAGGCGTGTTGATGAGCAGCGGATGGGGGAGGTCGGAAGGGGGGAGACGATAACGGAGGGGGGGCGAGTTAAAGGCGACGGTGGGCCTCCCCCAGGAGGAGCCTGGACGAGGGGAGAGGGTGGGGGTCCGTTACTTGACGGTGACGGCTGGGCTCGGGAAGGCGAAGGGCAGTGGTGGCACGCTGGTAATTTTGCCGCGGGAAAGCGGCGGTTGTGTACTGGTGTGGCGTCGGGATGGAATTATGGATGGGACTAGAGGTAGAGATCCAAACGGATATTATTTATATCGCATTTTAATTTATATATTTTTTATCAAATTTGAAGTTAGACATAGTAAAATCGGATATAAATATAAATTTGGAGTATTTAAAATTTTGGATACGGTACCATCGGAATGGATACATGACGTTTCAGATCGGTAACGGATAATATAGACGGATAGTATATGTATACAAAAAGGAATATATACTGAACCATACCACCATCACTTTAAACCCCCAACTAGCAATAAATTCATCTAAATTACTTAAGTACGATAGCTGACACAACATAATTTTAACATAAGTGATAAATTTATATATAAGTGATAAATTCATACATAAGTTCAAAAACTGATAAATTCATACGTAAGTTTAACATTAGCGGGAAGGATAGATGGCGATTGACTAAAGTTGCTGAACTCTAGAGTTAGGTTAAGATTTGAGTAAAATCTAGATCGGTTGGTGTTTATAATGGTTGATTGGCTGGATCGGTTGAGATACTAACTTGCTTATCGGATATCTAGTTGGATAATATTCGGTTTCCCATTTACCGATGCTATTCGATTGGATTTTACCTCTTTCTTTTTCGCTACCGTATTCAGCAACAATTATTTGGTACTGACCATATTTGATTTCGGATACTAAAATACCTTCCCGTATTCCATATCTACCAGATTGGTCGGGGATGAACCCGTACCGTTTACGCCCCTAGCTAGGGGTGTAAATGGTGCGGGTTAATCATGACCGAATATATAAAGGTAATTTAGTATTCGGTACCGGATAGTTGTTGCTGGATACAGTAGCGAAAATGGGAGAGCTAAATTTTGACCGAATAGCATTGATAAATAGTAAATTAGATATGCGACAAGCAAATTAGTACCCCCAGCCGACTCTGCCCATCAATCATCATTGATACCAATCGGCCTACATTTTACCCAAGTCCTAACTTAACTCTAGAGTCCAGCTAGTCGCCACCAATTCTCCCCGCTTATGTTGAATTTACGTATGAATTTATCAGTTTTCGAACTTATGTATGAATTTATTGCTTATGTTGAACTTGTATTTGTGTGGCTATCGTACATAAGTAATCTTGATGAATATATTGCTAGTTGAAGGCTTGAAGTGATGGTGGTATGGTTCAGTGTATATTCCTTTATGTATACACATATTGTCCATCTATATTATCCGTTTTCGATCCAAAACCGTTATGTATCTGTCCTGATGGTACCATATCTAAAATTATGAATACTCTAAATTTTTATTTGTATCTGGTCTTACCATATCCAACTCCAAATCCAAGAAAAAATATGGGTTAGAATACAGTATGAATAATATCTGTCCGAATATGACTCGATTGCACCCCTAGATGGGGCTCCCTCCTAAGTCCTAAGCACGGGTGCAATCGAAGCGGATACGAACATATTTCTCTTATCTTATTTATATTTCATATTTTTGTCGGAATTGGACATGGATAATATTGGATATGAATACGACTACATATAGTCTCAGTCACAAATGTGGAGTGAATACATGTCACTCCGAATATGGTTAATTTTGGTCATGAATATTTAGTCGGATATCGCGCAAAAATAGAACCCATATGTGTCACACATAGAAGGATCAATCAATTGTACTACATGTCCAAAATGCAACTCATTAGTAGTTTAACAAGCAAATTTGACTACATCAATTAAATTCAAAAGTATTTTTTAAGTTCTTTATGTTCAAAAGTATTCGCCTAAATTGTTTAGAATTTTTCTGAGTTTATCTACTATTTTTCTTGGCTTATTTGGATTTATTGTATTTTCTTAAAATAAAAAACTAATTTTAATACTGAAAAAGCCTTGTAGGCCGATTTATCTCTCCAACCCATTCTAGACAAGTGAGAGGCTAACACATGTACACATGAGGCCATGGTCTCATGGGCTTGTTTATTGGGCTAGCGGGCTAAAGTATGACTCATGGGCCCCTAGAGTTTACCAGATACTATTCGATTAAATTTTTAGATAGCTTTAAATCTTACGGATATTTCTATTCCAAATCCGATATTATATCTAGAAAAAGTATCCGGTTTCAAAATATACAAAATAGCCAAATATCCAGTTTTTGCTCCGAATGCTTTCGGTCAAATGGGTGGTTGAAAACTATCCGCTCCCTTTTCACCCTTAGTCCGGAGTCTCCTCTCCCCTCTAGAGTCTGGACTGCAACATTTCGTTTCTTTTTTCTTTTTGGTTTAGGGGGAAATTATGTCGTATCCTTCGGAATTGTCTGTATTTAGAAGCGGAAAAAAGTTCAAGCTCGCAAGCTGAAACATCCTGTTTTTCAGAGCCTTTTTGAAGCTTTTAAAATAAAATTCACCATTTGGATTTTTCTGAAATTAATTAAAGCTTAATTGGAATTTTTATTAATTAAAAAGATTTAATATGATTAAATTAAACATTAAAATTTGCCAAAAGTATTTTATTTGTGTTCCTTGTGTCACAAGGAATTTTTCTGTATTTTCTTGGATTTTTCAGAGTTTGTTTGAGCTCAATTTTAAATTTCCCAAAAAAAGAATCTGTTCACTCATCTTCCCAGCGAGCGCGCAGAAGCTCGATCCATCCTGTGCGTGTACGTTTTCCTTCTTTTTCCTCTCTCTTCATAACTTTCAATTCGGATCTTATTTCAATGTCCTCCCATAAGGAAAGTTGTGCCAAATCACGTAAGAAATCCATCCCAATTGACCTCTTTCCATTTCGTTTATCCGTTTGCCTTTTATCTCTGATTTTCTGAAACGGACTCTAAACCGAAATCCGCGAATTGGAGCCAGTTTCTACCTCTTCCAAGCCTATAAATACGACCCCTTGACCCCTCTAAACCCATCCCAAGCCGTGGCAAGTCCCCTCAAAGGTCAGGACGCCGTCGGCATCGAGGCCCTTCGGTCCCGAATTTGCTCGTCGCGTCTTGAGCTATTTGGTGAGTTTTTCTGTGATCCTTTCATGTCACATTGTGCCATCATATGCCATCTACCTTCTTGCCAAGTTAATTTGGTTTTGGTGCAGCCAATCTCCCGGAATCAAGTTTTCCCCAATCTAGGTCAAGAGCGCTTCCCGACGTCGATTCGTCGCCTCCGGTAAGCTTTAGCCCTTACCGTAATTTTTCTTAGACTTGCCTCGTCGCGTTCTACGCCGTGCTCCCTCCTTTTCTCCGAAAAACCTCCACAAATTTTTGCCTCCGAACCTCGCTATGGCCGTCAATGGCATCTCATGTCCCCATCTATCTGGTGGTGTTTTCCCCAATCCGTTCACGTCACATTGTGCCAAACCATCCCAGGTAGCTACCCTCCAATTGGTTTTAGATTTCGTTCACCGAGCACCAAGATATCAAGATTTTGCTTTTTCCTTCCCGACGTCGTTCAAACGTCGTTTGCGTCGTCTCCGGTTGGTTTCTGTCTGAGCCGACAATTTTCCTAGCTTCGCCAAGCCGCGTTCTAGCCTGTGCTCACCCTACTTCTCCATGTTTTATGCCCGGGTTTTATTCCTCTCTCCTAACCATGTCGTTGTAGCCGCTCGTGCCGTCATCGTTCTCCGTTTGGCGTGCCGTCGCTTCCTATGTGTGCCTTGGGTCCCTAGCAACCCATTTTGCTAGTTAGATTCACCACCCATGCCTCCTCTCGCCGACGCTAGCCTTCTCTCCAAAAGTGCTGCTCTCGAGTGAACAGTAACTTTTGCTATTTTTCCAGCATTTTCTCGCCCGGCAAACTTTAGATCGCTTGTTCTCCTTCATCCGAACTCCGATTGACCCGATTCTTTTTCCTAAATTCATATAAAATTGAGCTCTATCGTTTGGTTCTGGTTTTTCAGTTTTTGAAGTTCATTTAAATTTTATTTGAATTTGTTTTGTTTGTTTTGTCGTTTCGCGCGTAGAACCCGACGTCGCCGAAGAGTTTGTCGAACCGCAGCAAGAGGGACCAACCAGTGCACAAGAAGGCAAGTCTCCTTTGATCATCTTGAACATATGATTTTGAAAAGTTTTAATTATTTTAAATTATGTGCATTGCTATTTACATAAAACATTAATTCAAATCTTAAGGTATTAGTTAATCCAACTTTGTTATGCCATCAATTGAAGTTGAATGCCATGTACCTTTGTAACCTTAGAATTCCTTTGTATCAATAATGAGAGTATTATAATTATTTGTGAATAATAGAATGATAGTATAATGCTTAGTTACGCTATTTAATACCCTTGAAATCTTGAAATTGGGAAATTATGAATTGTTGTAATACCTTGTGCTTATAAGTCTAGTGGTGATTGGAGTTGCCACTGATCTTTTAAAATAAAATAAAATGTGAAAATTGTTTTAGATTAGGGTGGATGGTTGGATTGGATTGGTGCGGCAAGCACGAGATCTTGTAAAGTGTACGTTCCACCCTACTCAACTAAGGATCGACGCTTGTGTTTGTCCAGACTGAGCATTAACCGTACAACCACAAGTCTATATGGGTACGACCTAGCTGACTAACTTATGATATTCTAGTTTAGGTGCCACCAGTGGAAAGTGGGTGCCAGGGATGGACTGATTATTCACAGTAAGGGACAGGGATTTACTGTACTCATATGGCGCAAGAGGGGGCTTCGGATCTGGGCAGATTTAACCCTTCTGCGGTGAAACCTCAGCGGGTGGTGTCTAGCTAGTCTAGAGTGAGGTAAAGGCTTTGTGATAATTTATCTGTGTCTCATGCCAAAGGAAGCGTGGTGGACTGTTAAGATAATTTATCTCTTGGGGATAAAGTTGTACAACCTCTGCAGAGTGTCAAACTATTCGAATAGCCGTGCCCACGGTCAAGGGGCGGGTAAGGAATGCATTCACATGGTGATTTCTGGTTTTGGTTTTAAAATCAAAGTTTTTGTATTCCGAGAGTGGAGGGAACTCTTGGAAGGGAATCCTGGCAGTTGGAGCCAGAGAGGGTGGATGGAACCCGCATTTTTAAACTTGATCAATTGTAATTGGTAATCTAGTGTTGGTAGATGGAACCTTCACTATAAAGTTAATGATAGTTCTATTAAAACATTTACTTTATTAAATTGATGCCTTTGAAAATAATTAGTAGTAATTGGATTTAAAACATTGCTTTGTGCAAAAGAACCATATAGCCTTCCTTGTCAAGCCTTGCATCTATTGCATTTTTCCCAAGACTTGCGGAGTACTTTATGTACTCACATGCTGCACTCAAAAATAATATTCAGAAGAATACGAAGCCCAAGAAGGAGACTACGACTACTTCGCGGGTGGATTCGACGAAGGATTCCAGGAGTTCTAGGTCGCGCTCCCTAGTCAATTGCCTGTGGCGTATTGATGGGTCTTCATCGAGTTTATCTTTTGCTTCCGCTTTATTTCATGTGTGCGAGGTCTTAAAACCTCAATTGTAATAATGAGACCTTTCGGTCAGTACTCTCAATTATTGTAATAACACGATGCTGGTGATGTATTCATTTCTGTTTAACTGTGTGCACTAGCTTTGATCTGGGACTAGTGCAGTAATACACAGAGGGTCCGGGTTTAGAAATCCGGGGTCCCGACACAAGCCGGCTCAGACATAGCTTGACAAAGCTTCTAGCCAGTGGGTCCATAAAACTCACTCGGATAAGCCGGACTAGTTAACTTAATGAGAAAAAAAATGAAGCTAAGCCCAACAAAGCTAGCAAGCCATGTCCAAGCGGGCGTGAGGCGAGGTGGCCCCGTCCATGCCGCGGCGGCAGCGCATTCATGCGGTGATCCCCTAAGCGGAGGTCGTCTTTGTGGTTGTGGATTGGGGTGAAAAATGTATACGAATTATTTATATTATTTGGTTACCGTATTTGATAGGAAGTAAATATGGTATAGATTTTTTATCCATTAACAATTTATATTATATTTATATTCGTATTCGAATTCGCATAAATAATATGGATGCGAATATGATATCGACTTTTAGCAAACGAAATGTTATTTTATCTGGACTATCCGTATCAATATTCGTATTCAACGAAGTAATATGCATATTTTATTACAATACGACTAATTAATTGGGTAAGTTTTTAATTGAACATGGATTCGTGTTTATTTAGATAAATTAAATGAATTAGAATGATTAAGCGTGATTATATGAGGATAAAATATCATTAATGTTTTCATACTATATAAGTTATGAGAATAGCTGGATCCGACCGAATTGAGTAGATATTCGATTCGTATTTGTATTCGTTTACAAATATGAATATGAATATAGTTTAGACACTATCTGATCCATTTCCACCTCTAGTTGTGGATGAGCAACGAGAAGGTCTAGGTGTATGGGGCCGGGGTGGCATAAGTCACGTGAGGGTGTGGTCGTGTCCTCGACTGGGGCAAACAAATATTGAGGATAGCACGGTGGAAAGGCATATGCGGGAAATTTTGGCGCTGCTTTCAAGAACTTTCAGTCTTTTTTGGCTTTGGCTTATGGTTTTTTTTGCTGCGGTTTATAACTTTTAGGCTGTTTGTGTGAGAGAGTAAGGAGTAATAGAAAATTAAGTGAGGTTTTGACCGATATAAATAAAATCGTTATAGCATGTACTATAATCAACTTGTAGAGTCTGTATTGAAAAGATATTTCGTTTGAAAACTAATTATTGTAGAAAAATCAAAAAGTAGCTTTTAAAAACTGATAAAAAGAGACCTTTCAGTCTTTCATCGAGCCATTCGAGCCCAACTTGCAACGAGCTTAGGTGTAGGCCCAAACTCAGTCCAATTTTCATACGAGTCAAACTCGAGTTGGTTGAACTCAAGCAGTTTGTTAACCCGGGGGTTTTTTTTTATTGCCCCATATACCAGTGCACGGACAGCAACTTTTCTTAGCTGCGCGCTTGTTTTTTCTACGAGGGATTTTCATGTGATTGAGCCGGGTTTGGCTGGCGTGACATGGGAGAACGAAACGAAACGAAAAGAAAAGGAAAGAAGAGAACTCCGGGAGTCCGGGACGCGACGTATTTTATGGCGAGATAAGATCTCGAAACCAATTTGGGGAGGGACCTGTCTCCAAAAGTCCACGGCGCCGGAGGCGTATCTGATCGCGAGAGGAGGGCCCACTTTAACGGCGACTTCATTAACGCTGTGTGCTTCGTCAGCTTTGGTTGGGGTTTAAAAGTATTTTAGGATCAGGTTGCTATCGCGCGGAATAGTAATTGACACGTGATGTTTGGTATCTCCGAATCAAAATGCGTCACCATGTTATACTCCTCTGTTCATACTCCCTCCGTTCCAGTGTACTTACGCTCTTTGATTTTTCACGGTTTCTAAAATTAAACTTTAACTCTTGATTTTATATGAATATATTTATAAAATACTATAGAAATATAGTATTATGAAAAATATTTTTAATGAAAAATCTAACAATACTAATTTAATACGACCAACTTATTATTCAGAAAAATCGTATTAGCCGAAGATTATCAAGTTTTGACTAATCAAAGTCTAAAAGAGAACCAAGTATTCTGAAACGTTTGAGGACCGCACAAATTTTCTCAGTGGTTTGAGATTGGACTTTGGACCACTGCAATCACCAGGCCAATGATACCCTTGTGGCGACAAATCGCCATCATTTTCTAATTCAACGTTACGCTACAGCCTTTAGGGCAATAAGCAAGTTTGACCGGGCTAAACAGCCATTTTAGGAGTACAAGGCACATGCACATAAACTACGTACACTTACTCACACTATACGTATATACACATATATGTATTGCCTACATATACTAGAATCTAATCAAAATCTCAAGTCTTTAGAGCATGAGTACACATTATTTTACTAAACATGCACATATGTATACCCTCTCTGGAGGACCTTTGAGATAGTCCGGGCTATAGGGCTTGTCCTTTTTAGATTCTAAAAACTGTTTTTCGACTTTTCTACAGTAACTAGCTTTTAAACGAAGTATCTTTTCAATATAAGGTCTATTAGTTAATTATAGTATATATTATACTGACTTCATTTATATCGGAAAAAATCGCACGTAAATTTTCGTTACTCTGTAATCTCTCGTACAAATAATTCAAAAATCATCAGTCAAAGCTAAAAGTCGTAAAGTTTTTTTTAAAAAAACAGGTCCATACATAGATCAACGCGCAACAGAACAGAACGGGCCGGGCCATCGATTTCCCCCCCAAAACGCGAAAACGGTACGATAAATCGAGTACCGAACAAGCATCGGGCTGAGCCCCTTGGGTTGGTCGCTTGTGGCGGATACGGTGGCCCAAGCTGCGATCCGGCCCACCGCTTCCGAGGGAACGGGAGAAGGCACGCCACGCGTCGCGCCTGCCGGGCGCGGCAATTGCAACCGCAACCACCCCGACGACATCTTTGCGGGAAGCGGCGACCGATGCATGCACGCGCGCTTGTCCGCCTCCCTCCTCCATATATACGATGAGCCTATCGAGAAGAAAGAGATCACCAGCAAGATATAGGGGAAGAGGAGAGGAGAAGGCTCATCGGCACAAGGGAAGGGAAGGGGAGAAGAGAACAGATCTAGCGGATTCGGAGGAGGAGAGATGGATGAGGAGTACGACGTGATCGTGCTGGGGACGGGGCTCAAGGAGTGCATCCTCAGCGGCCTCCTCTCCGTCGAGGGCCTCAAGGTAGATCTTCCCCTTCTGATTTGTTTTTGTTCACGCGCCCTGTTTCTGATAACAATGTGCGATGCGATCTGACATGATATTCTTTGATCTCACATTTTGGCTTTGTACTGTTGGGAGCTTTGCGTGCCAAATGGGAAACGTGGCTGGGTATGTCGCTATTGTTCAGGAACCGTATGTGTAAATACCAGAAGTTCTTAGGATGGTCTCTTGCTTAAAGAAGAGAAATCTTGATTCTTGGATGATGGCCCTGGACATGTTAAGGGCAGGCAAAGTGTTGTCTCCATGCGTTTCCTAAAAATATCGTTAACATATAGCGTTTTATTCAAACCGATTTACCTGATTTTTATTGGTCGGCATCTGAGTATGAATCTCGCAGCAAACTCTCCGCAGATTGCGACCTCAAGTAAAAAAAAAAAAAAAAAATCTGGTCTCATAAATCGTTCTAGACGAAGGTACAATGCACGCTCTGAAGTCATTCTTTTTGTTTGTTTCTTGTGTGTATACAGATTCTTCACATGGACAGGAATGATTACTACGGAGGAGAATCTTCGTCCCTTAATCTGAATAAGGTGTGGTAACATGATCCTTACACTGTTATTTCTGCTCCGAGCAGTTAGCATAGGAAGAACGGTAAACACCTTCATGTTTTCCAAAATAGGAAACGATCTTAAATTCTCGTAACTCTGAAGTTATATTGACTAATGTTTTTTCTTCCATTTGCATGATATGCGTATAGCTCTGGAAGAGATTCAAAGGCAACGAAAACCCTCCTGAACATCTGGGTGTCAGCAAGGAGTATAATGTTGACATGGTGCCCAAGGTCTGTTGGCATCTGAAATATGTTCCTTGATCTCCTATGCTTCTGGTGTTATGCATATCACTGTAAATTGTGAATTTGCAGTTCATGATGGCCAATGGTGCATTGGTCCGCGTTCTGATCCACACGAGCGTGGTAAAGTATCTGAACTTCAAGGCCGTCGATGGCAATTTCGTGTACAACAACGGCAAGGTGTGGAACTGATATTCGGATGCCATCCAACTGTGGAACATGTATATATGACGCGCGGATTCATCTTTTCTTCTTCGGTGATTCTGACAGATCCACAAAGTCCCTGCGACTGATGTTGAAGCCTTGAAATCTAACCTGATGGGCCTCTTTGAAAAGCGCCGTGCTCGCAAGTTCTTCATATACGTGCAGGATTACGAAGAGGATGATCCTAAGTCACACGAGGGCCTGGATCTGCACAAGGTCACGACGAGAGAAGTCATCTCGTGAGTTGCTTCACTTGTGTTACATTTCAGTTGCTGCACTCTGATCGGAAATATCAGAAAACCAAGTTGTATTTTGCCACCATGCCCTAATGTGAAGAATATGATGTTTGCTTGGATCAGCAAGTATGGACTGGAGGATGACACAGTTGACTTTATTGGGCATGCCTTAGCACTTCACCAGGATGACAACTATCTGGGTGAGCCTGCAATTGACACTGTCAAGAGAATGAAGGTATTGAATTCTCTATGCATCTTGGAAGCAATATTTCAATATCCTAAGCTATGTTGTTTCTTTTTTGAAAAACAATAGATCCTAATCTATATTATTGAACCGTAGATTACGCAAGGAACTAGTACTAGAACTATACGTCTTAATAAGAGCATGATTCAAGCTAGCTGTTAGGGACCTTAGGGTCCAATTGAAGACTTACAAATGGAACCATTACTTGTCCGGAAGTTTTTTTTTCTTTCCCTTGTTTTTCTCTTTTGAAACGCTTCCCTTGTTATTAATGTCTGTTGTGTCCTCTCATTTTCTGTGGTCCTTTTCCGTTCAATGTGATTAAGACTAACAAACATTAGGTTAAGCACATGCACATTAAAATGACATTCAAAATGGCATATACTGTAATTCCTGGCTAGTTGTTCTAGACCTTGTGATCACACAACTCCGTCATATAAGTGATCGATCAAGTTGCTCTGATAATGTGATGTTCTTCTGCTGTCCAAAACTTCAGGGTATATTTTATGGACCAAAATATGCATAATCTGGTCATCACATAATAGATATTTGCCGTGGTTGCACCCACATGACACTTTTAGCTGAGAAAATTTCTACAGCCTCATTGCATATCTTTAGCTGAAAATTATTCCACAAGATAGATAGTTGGAAAAATAAATATATTGTGATACGTGTGGAGGGAAAAAGAAAATTAAAATATGATCCTCACATTGGTCTTCTGTTTCAATAGCTTTACATGGAATCATTAGCACGCTTTCAAGGTGGATCACCTTATATCTACCCTCTGTATGGGCTAGGAGAGCTCCCTCAGGTATGCCATTGTCAAATTATCAGTGGTCGGCACATGTTTTAGTTTCATTACAACTGAAATTCAGAATGCTGTAATAGGCCTTTGCTCGTCTCAGCGCTGTTTACGGTGGCACATACATGCTCAACAAACCAGAATGCAAGGTAACTGAACTGAAAATTTTCAGACAGTTCACCACTCGACAATGCCCCAATGCTAGTTTACAGATCTTCAGTCAAATATGATCAAATTTGGCGATTGCTTGCAGGTTGAGTTTGATGAAAGTGGTAAAGCATTTGGTGTGACTTCCGAAGGGGAGACCGCGAAATGCAAGAAGATTGTCTGTGATCCCTCGTACTTGCCTGACAAGGTAACCTTCGTCACTCGCTCGCAGTACATTTCAGATTCAGGTCTATGGTCGTATGTAGCCATAAAATCTTTCAAACAATGAATAGGTGAAGAAGGTTGGAAGGGTGGCACGCGCAATATGCATAATGAAGCATCCGATCCCTGACACCAAGGATTCTCATTCCGTGCAGATTATCCTCCCAAAGAAACAGCTGAAGCGCAAATCGGACATGTAAGTAGTTTAGAACAAAAGCAATATAGTGATTTTTAGGACCATCTTAATTATATAAGGGGTACTGTTCAGCTGGTTCTTGTTGTGATGACAGCCTTTAAATCTGTAGCTGTCTTGCTTAGTATGCATAATACTAGTGCATCACATAAAAATATCTTGCTACAACAGATGGCATTTAGGTATCTCATCTTATGAAGTGTAATTTCTTTACATACTCTGCTATTTTTTGTGTTTCATTTCAGGTACGTGTTCTGTTGCTCCTACGCTCACAATGTCGCGCCGAAAGGAAAATTCATCGCTTTCGTGTCTACTGAAGCTGAGACTGACAAGCCTGAGATCGAGCTGAAACCTGGGATCGACCTGCTCGGCCCCGTGGAGGAAACGTTCTTCGACATCTACGACCGATACGAACCTGCTAATAGCCCTGAGGAGGACAACTGTTTCGTAACAAATGTAAGCTCAAGCAACAGCAAATTTCTTTAGCGACCACACTGCATAACTGTTAATAAGTGCCTGCGTTTTACAGAGCTACGACGCAACTACTCATTTTGAGACGACGGTGAAGGATGTGCTCGCCTTGTACAGCAAGATCACTGGAAAGGTAATTAATTGTATGAGAAAAATAAAGTACCAAGTGTTCAATGCTGACGTGCACTATTAGTAGAGCAAAGATCGACGCCTTTAGTTAGCAATTTGGAGTAACAATTTGCAATCATGCAATGCAGGAACTTGATCTTTCTGTTGATCTGAATGCTGCTAGCGCTGCTGAACCTGAAGCTGCTTGAGTGATAGCTGCTTCTTCCAATTTTTTTTGTTCTTTCATAGATGGATCTGTTAAATTAAATACATTCCTTCTTGCTTTTCGAGTTTCATTTGACCTTACGAAATAAAATACAGTATCATGGATTTATATATATATATAATAATCTTCAGTTCTCCACACATTTTTACTAGCGAGACTACAAACTGCATTGTTCATCTCTATTCATTTTGAACATATCCCATTTAAGACTAAACATCTCCAGATCTGTGTCCCTGGAATAAAACACTGCAGAAAACAGAGTTTAGGCAGTGGGAAATATTCTAATGCTCATCTACCTCTTGTACTGATGACAGTTGGAAGGATAAATAAAGGGGAGCAGCTAGCCAATGCTAACGGTATAGCAAAATTTTATAGAGTTTCAACACACTACAGTAAGGCAGTGTAATTTGTATGTAAGTTTCAATGATGCAATAAGTTTCGTGAAAGTTTCAGCAAAAGTTTTAAGTAGATTTCAACAACTTTCATAAATTTAAACAAGATTTAAAAAGGTTTCAAAGAAGTCTCAAAAATTCAAGCAACAGTTTCATCCTTATTCCATCAAGTTTCACTATATTTCAAAGAGTTTCAAATATGTTTCGGAGAGTTTCAATGCATCATCAGAATGTTTCATCGTATTTTAAATATGAAACTTGATTGAAAAAAGTTTAAGAATAATTTCAAAAAAGATTCAAAAACAAACTTCAAAGTTTCATAGAGTTGACAAAAAATCTAAGCAAATTTCATAATTTTAGGCGAATTCTAGATTGAAACTACAATATTCGAGAAAATTTTGAACACAAAAGTCACAAACTTCATGTTTTTATTATAGTTTCAAAGAAGCATCTTCACTGCAACACATTAGAGGTGAGGAGATAATGAATTTTAAGCATGCTGCAAGCTGCCATGCTTACCTTCAGCCACTCAACTCTCACCACCACACTCACCAGTGGTCGTTGTATGGCCCACCACCGCTCACTGTGGTGCTCGGGCGAGCCCACAACTTCACTCGTTTGTGGACGTCGTGTGAGCACACTACCGCTCATTGCTCGTTGCAGCGCGGGTGAGCTTGTGGCCACTCGTTGCTTTCCAAAATACAAATTTTATGAAGTTTCATGTTCTAAAATACAAGTTTCATGAGGTTCCATATTTTAAAACGCAAAATTTTATATGGTTTCATGTTCTAAATTATAAGTTTCATGATATCTCATATTCCAAAATACAAGTTTCATGTGAGTTTCACAAAGCTTCATGTTCCAAAACACAAAGTTTCAAGTGGTTTTATGTTCCAAATTGTAAGTTTTATGAGGTTTCATATTTCAAAATGCAAGTTTACGTGAGTTTCATGAGGTTTCATATTTCAAAACGCAAAAAATTCAACATATTTTTGTGAGTCTCAAAAAACAAAGGAATATGATATTTCAATGCAAAACAAAAAAAACAGAATAAATTACAAGAGACAGTGCAAAATGTCCATAATTTTTTAAATCCAAAATTTCAAAGAGATGCAAATGATTGGGGCTAGGAAACAGTGACATCACCCAAAGTAGGCTTGAAATTCATGGTGGCGTGTGTCGATCTGGCAACATGAGAGATCATCCCAGCTCCTGTTGAATTGTTGCGACATCACCTCACTGTGTCATCGGTCCTATGCCACTGCAAGTTGCCTCGGCCATGCCTGCAACCATCATTGCTCCTAAACGTCGCCATCCACTTGTGGTTGCATTGCCTCAGTTGATCCCACCGTCGTAGCACCGCCTCGCTTGCTAGTAGCCACCCTTGTCAGAGCCATTCCCTTCCGCATTGCCTAGCACGCCCATGCCAGCTAACCCCGCGGCCTCGTCGTGGGGCTCATGAGTAGATTGGCAGTTTAGGATGAAAGAGAGTAGGGATGTAGAGAGCAAGCAAAGAGAGGGATATTGCCAGAAGGAAAATGATTGGAGGGGGATGACTCAGGGGATGGATAAGACGATAAGGATTGAAAGGTGGATAATGATTAGGATGAAGCAAATGATCTTGGTTGTCCATTGTAATAGATACACTTCCAAGTTATTCCGTTGGTTCAACAAAGAATGGTATACTGTTCTCTATAATTTTTCTCAATTAAGTGCACGATGTTGTTGCCCTTGCATGAACAGAACCAAAATTAATTAGCACAGTGAATGGATGAGCCTAATTAGATACATAGATGACATTAGAAAAGGATACAACAGAGAAACAACAGATAAGAGTTTTCAAATGAGGCTTGTGGTTGGTGGCCTAATAATTTTTCATGCTACTCATAGCAGTTCAGCAGAATGAAATTTCTCTAACATAATTGGTAGCTATGAAGGCCAGACAGCCCCACTCCATTGGGCTTAAGCTTTTAGCTTATAGCTTCTTAATTTCATTTTTCTGGTTTTTTGTTTTTTTGGGCTTTTTTTTTGCTTTTCCCCCTTATTCCTTTATATTGTCCGTAATGATGTAACTTTTTTCCCTTTTTCAAATTTAGCATACTAAAAAAGCTCACAACAGCTATAGTACAAAAAAAAGCCTGAAACAGGGCGGAACAGTGGAAAAAGCTTACGCCCACAACCCACTTGAGCGGGGCCGATTGGTGTCGGCTCCAATTATTATGGGCAAAGTGTCTAAGGCTGATATTGTGGGGGTGCCCTACTTCTCGGATCGTTATAATTAGCTAGCGGGTCTTGAAGCAAGTCCAATAGTATTGTATTACATGTGTAAAGGAATATACCAATATGCTTTTTGTAACATCCTAAAAGATGTAAATTTGAAATTGTGAAGCTTTTGAATTATTTCTGTACTGTGTTTCATTTGAATTTGGAGTTTATGGCCTTTCTTGGGAAATTTGATGAAATATTCAAAAGTTAAAGAGGAAACAAATATGTTTAAATATTAGAAAGTTAAAATTTAAACTAAGAATCTGAAAAGATGATCCAGAAAAGGAGGGGAGAAAATTGGCCTAAAACATAAAACCCTATTTCTGTAAATGATGATATAAATAACAAGGAAGCAAATACATTAAAAATGTCAACAAATATGTATATATATATATAAGTATATGTGTACCTAATAAAATATGACACCTATAAAATTTATGTTAAATAAAAAGTACAGAAATTTAGAGGAGTTAGAAAGAGAGCAAATAATTGGAATTATATATATGTGGATAAATACAATTGCTTAAATCAAAAACAAAAGAAAAAGAAAATAGCAGAGCTAGGCCGGTCATCACCCCGGCCCAGCTCCCCTTTCCCGCTCCCTCTCGCTGCGGCCGAAAGGCCCATCCTTTTTCCCACTGCGCCATGCCGGCCCAGCCGCTCCCCGCGCGTGCTTCACCAGCGGCCTGCTCCCTCCGCTCCTGCCGCTGTCACGCGGGCCCTCGCCCCTCACCGCCTCTCTCTCTGGCGGGTGGACCCGAGTTGCCATAGCCTTCTTCTCCCTTGTCTTTTCCCCGCGCGCCTGGCTCGCTCTCCTTCGCCCGTCACCGGTCAAAAAGCCGCGCGACCCAGGCGGATGACACGGCCAACGTGCGAGCCCTCGATCCGTGCGGCCATACCCCCGCTGCCCGCGGACACGCCGCCTGCCACCGCCACCCGACCGCAGCCGTTGTCGCCGCTGCACCAGAACGTGTGCGCACGTCCTCCGCCGCAATCGGCCGCACTCGTCGCCTATAAAGCCCGGGAAACCCCCTCATTTGCGTCGCCACACTCCCCTCATCCTCTTCTCGAAAGCAATTAGACTCAAACTCCCTAAACCGCCGGCGAGCCGAAACCACCCTCAACTCCGGCGAGCTTCGATATGCCAATTTAAGCCATTAGGGCTCAATTCCCCGCCGCCACACCATCCCCGGCTCACCGCAAAGACAACCCCGCCCTCGCCTAAGCACCTCACCGCTCGTAGCTCGCTGTCACCGGAGCTTCTCCCGAGCCGCCGCCACCGCGCGCCACCGGCATAACTCCGGTATCCCTCGGCCCCCACTGACCCCACCGTCGGCATCCCCTTCACACCGGCAACGCATTTTGCCCACCAACTCCGACCATCCGACCACCGTTCACCGGCGACACCACCGCCCTTCCCCGGCTTTGGAACTCCTCTGCTTGGCCCCTCCCCAGACCCACTTTAAGAGGTATAATTGCCCTTATATGGTAAGCAACACCTGAGCATTCGACTAGCTAGCACCGTTACTCTTCCCTTTCCCCTCGGCTCCGCAGCGCTGAGGTTGAGCCATTCTTTTTATTTGCGGGCTGACAGCTGGGCCCCGCTTGTCAGCCGCTGTCGATCTGTGGGCCTGCTGACATATGGGCCCCGCCTGTCAGTGCTATCTACTGGTGAGTGGGTCCAGAGCCCAGGGTCCCATCTGTCAGTGACCTGTAACATGAATGGCCACTGACAGAGGGGTCCCACTGGTAAGTGACCGAGTGCAATGGGTTCACTGCCATGTGGGCCCTATCTGTCATAGTCACAGAGAATAAATAATAAAGGAAAAGAATAAAATGTAAAATATACAGTGGGACCCACCTGTTAGAAATTTGATAATTTTTGGAATTAACTAAACTGAGATTTTTAAATGGGCACAACTTATTCATTTTAATTCCAAATTGAGTGAGACAAATTTCTAAATTCATCTAAAATCCAAATCTATCCAATGGAACTGAAATCATGATTTTTAGAGTTCATTTAAATTTCTGGTGTTATTTGGTTTAATTTGTTGATTTTCTTTTTATCCAAATTTTCGCGCACGAATAAATTAGCTTACGAGGCTCAGGAGGAAGAAGTTGAGGCAGCAGCATTAGAAGCTCAAGACCACCAAGAACAAGACTACGGTGACCAAGGCGAGTCATTACTTTGATCATGTTGATCCTACATTTTCTGCAAATTATTTTTGTTTAAATTATCAAATTGCATGCTGCTAATTTATATGCAAATACAAGTTTAATTTAAGAATCTAGTTATATGCCAATTGTTTACCTTGAATAATATTACACCTTCCTTGGAATATTTGAATGTGTGAACCTCGTCACCCTAGCAAAATTATAATTGTAATCTTTTGAAAATAAGTCCCTAATTATACACCATGCTTAGTACTGCTAGACACTCGGGGGCGCTGAAATGCCCCAAGCATCATTATCATTTTTAATCATGAGAAACTGGTTTGGGAAGTCATGGTGGTAATGACTGGTACATTTGATATGATTATTTTATACTCCCAAAATCTCCAACTTGCTTAATTATCTAGGCGGATTGGTTCGAGGGTGTGAGTGTGGTGCAGTGGAAGCACAAAGTGGGTAGTGGTAGACCGCCCAGATACCACTAAGGACTGAATCTTGTCATGACCTCCTGTGGAAAACAGTACAACCACAAGCTGGCAAAATGTAGGCAGGGCTAACTAATTTGCATCGACTTAGTAAGGGTTGCGCCGGTGTGACTACGGGCGAGTAGAGGGTGGCAACATCCTCCGACGTGACAGCGCAAGAGGGGGCTTCTGGAAGGGTGGTCGTACCCTGAAGGAAGTGGAAACCTTAGCGGACGTAACTCTGCTAGGAAAAATGCATTGTAAAGGTCATGTGATAGTCTACTCAACCGCATGGCTAAGGAATCATGTGGGGGCAACGAGTGGATTTATCTCTTGTGGGTAAAGTGTGCAAACTCTGCAGAGTCAAAAACTATTCAAATAGCCGTGCCCACGGTTAAGGGCAGACATGGGAACTTAACCAGATATAGTTCTATTTCAAAAATTTTGTGGGGTGGAATTGGAAAAGTGAAGGTCATGGAAAGCTCTGGTTTGAATTGTCCTGGGTGTCGTCCCAGTGGTAAGTTAAGCGGCTATAACGCTGAAAGATGCTATATGGTGCAGATGCCATGTAACGGTGGATGGAATCTGGATCGCTATTATTATTGCATTCTCTTACACATTATGTTTTTTTAAAAAAATTTGCTAGGTCTCAGGAAATTTCTATGTATTATATTTCTGAATAATGATAATACATCTCACAAAGTAAAATGTCAGGAAGAATAGATAGAGTCGTAAGAAAAGTAGATGGTTGATTATGTTAACCGTATAAAGTTGTTGGTGGATTCATGTCAATCATTAAGGTGAAAATGATAGTGCGGATTCTGGGAGAAATAAATTGGTGGTGCCTAAATGAATATATAGGCTAGAAAGATGATTTAAATGATTTTCGAAAAATTAGGGAGTGCAAAGGTAATTGCTGGATTACAACACTGATAAACAATATAAATTCTTGGAAGATATTGGCGATGATGGGATTAATAGGATTTGGTCAAATACTAGATGGATGAAACGAATTTTTGGGAATTGAGATGAAAAATAACAAATATTGGAGTATAATCTTGATCAATGATATTCTTGGTGGATGTATACTAGCGAGTCGTAGACTTGATTACTGATATTCTTGGTGGATATATAATAGTAAATTATAGACTTGATCGCTGATATACTTGGTGGACTAGTTAGAGGTAGATAATGGAAAATAAGATTGATTATCGGAAGAGCAAATCATGGTCTTGGATCAATAACCAAAAGGATTGAATTGTTAGGGTGTCCTGATACAAATGATATCGGTGGATTTGAAAGTAATTATGTTAGAGAATCATTAGAATTCAAGAGTGAGGAGCTGATGAATAGTAATTACAAGATTGGATTATTAGGAATTCTAAATACAAAGTATGACCGGTGGATTAAATAAATGATGTCACTCGCTGTTTGGAATCTTAGACAGCAATCAATAAAGAAAGTGTATTTTCGGTGGATTAAGTCAATTATGGCAACCGTTATGTGGAGTTTAGGTAGCATCAATAACACTATGATTAAATAATAATAATGCTGCTAAAAGCGATTTTTGGCAAATAAAATAACCCGAGCCTCTCCTTTGATAAGCCATGCATACTATTTATTTGCATTCTATGTATTGGCTCGCGGAGCACGGTGGTTAGTGTGCTCACACTCGCTCTCATAACAAATCCAGAAGCAGGAATCAGATCACTGCGCTTCAGCAATACTTTTGGTTATGATGGAAGAGAAGATGAAGTCGTCAAGGGCTAGGTCGCGAAGCTCCAGTTGGTTGCCTGTGGGCATGTCCTGAAGGTCCTACCTGTGTGCTTCGTTCTTCCTCTGCTGTAATTTATTGATTTCGGCCTAACCGGCCCATGAGTAAGTCTACTATTATATTTATGCTTCCGCATGATATGTACTTTGATGTTCAGAACTGTAATCTGTGAGCACTATCTACTGATCCAGGGAATAGTGCGGTGGAATCACAGAGGAATCCGGATTGTAAAATCTAGGTGCCTGACACTTTTATCCTTTGCAATTATTGAGGGTGGGATAGAAAATTTCCATTCTATCCCATTCATTGATATAAACCTCAAAAGAGGTACAAGGTAGGGACTCACTCATTTTTACTAAAAGGAAGGGGTAGAACCTACCCACTGGTGTTGGTGGTTGTCCGTAGGGACTGTGAGAAGAAGGGCCGTTGGGAGTCACCACCATATGGGAGATTTGCTCCACGGCCAGGCGGGGGCGCATCTCGTTGCACCAGATCTCACCCGATGTGGATGGAAACACAACGCCTCAAAGGTAACAAGGCATTTGCTGGTCGATTTGGGTCTATATGGTTGTTTGTCATAGCTACTACGCAGAGCATGGTGTGGCGCTTTGTGCCTGGGCATGTGGTTGCATTTCACTTGGGTATCTCAACACCTCAAGTGGTGGAGACCAGGGCCTCTGCACAACCCTGCTCACCTTCGGGCTCCGCGTCATCGACCTCGCCCGCGTCGACCAGCACTCATGCCGTTGGTCTCCGTGGTGGCCTTTACTCATGCCATGGCCTCCGGGCCACCGGGCTCCGCGCTGTCGGCCTCCGCCACGCTGGCCTCGCACCACCAGACTGTGCGCCTTTGGCCTCCACCTCGCCCATGCTGGCCTCTACACGACCTTCGCTTTTGCCGCTGGACTGCACACTTGCGCCCACGCCCACACCTCCGCCTTCGCGTGTCCCCCAACCTGAGTGGGTGCCTGATGTTGCTTGCAACTGTGGAAAATTGAAAATCAGTAGCATGAGACCACTCAGCTCAATCAATGAGTATGTGTACTGTTGCCCTTCAGCACTATTTAATGTTACGTTTTGGTAGGTGCAGCATAGCACTGTCACACCTTTTAATGCTGTTAGCTAAATCGTATTTGTGTCTAGTTCTACAATTGTTTTTGTGGCTTTTTGACTAGTGTGGCCTCTCACACCTGTTAGTGTTAGCTTTTCTCTTATCTCACTATTTTAGTCCACTTTTAGCTTAAATCACATGGCGGACTCGTGCCTCAACGTACTCGACAGAGTATAAATCACTCTACGTAGTCTAAAATAAATATCGGGACTCACGCGTGTCCCGACCCAGTCCTGCAGGACTCTAAACAAATTGCACAGTGGCCATACGCCCCGTTGTACTCAATAGAGTATAAATCACTCTACATAATCTAAAATAAGTGATGGGACCCACGTGTGTCCCGTCCTAATCCTGCAGGACTAAACAAACTGCACGATGGCCACACATCCTAGCATACTCGACGAAGTATAACTAAGTCTCGTGGGACTCTAAACAAACCGCATGATGGTCTTGTGCCTCAGCATACTCGACAGAGTATAATTAAGTCACGCGGGACCCTAAACAAACTGCATGACGGTCACATGCCCTGACGTACTCAATGTAGTCCAAAAGCAAGTGTAGAAGCCTTCACACCTTGCACCACGATACAGAGCCTAATACCATGAAGGGTGCGGGACAGACCTAGTTCTATTGCATGTTTATGCACACTCCACCCTAGCACCTAATCAGCAGTTACTGAATGGAGCAATTAACACCTTGGGATTTTATGTCCCTCTAGATCTAGGTGTATCATTATGGCTGACCATCTCTACCTACAGTTGGCATCTTTTCCTTCTCCCCAAATCTTCCGAATAGAGAGCATGAGTTTTGGTGGAGAAGGGAGCGTCTTTCGGATTTCAAGGTCCATCTTCGACGACGCTCGCACAAAGGGTGAGGGATGGAGCGCGCACGAGACCTTTAGCGATGTCCTCAATGAAAATCACGCCTTCGCATGTGTCCCACTAGGGAATCCCCCACTTTAGTGATGCCCCTGGTGAAATATTGCGCCCCATGCACGCCCTACTATAGAGTCTACCATTTTATCAAGGTTCGGCTTCCCTGCCTCTGCGTGCATTAGCGCCCTCCTCGGGCCACGCCACTCACTCTCCGTGGGTGCTTTTTGAAGGTAAGGGAATGATGGCCCGACCTTCTTGCCTTGGCGTCCGTTAGCATCCTTCTTGAGCCACGCCGCTCGCCCTTCGTGGGTGCTATTTTTGAAGGTAGGGGAATGACGGTCCGCCTCCTTGCCTCGGAGTGCGTTAGCACCCTCCTTGGGCCACATCACTCACCCTCAGTAAGCGATAGTATTTCACGCCTCCTTGTCTCGGAGTGCATTAGCACCATCCTCGGGCCACACCACTTGCCATCCATGGGTGCTGTTTTTGAAGGTAGGGGAATAACGATCCAGTCTCTCTGCCTTGGCGTGTGTTAGTGCCCTCCTTGAGCCACGTCGCTCGCCCTCTATGGGTGCTAATTTTAAAGGTAGGGGAACGATGGTCCAGCCTCCCTGCCTCCGCATGCGTTAGCACCATCGTCAGGCCATGCTGCTCGCGCCTCCGTGGGCGCTGTTTTTGAAGGAGGGGGAATAACGGTCCGTCCTTTCTTGTGTGTTAGCACTCTCCTCAGGCCATGCCACTCACCCTTCGTGGGTGTTGTTATTGAAGGTAGGAGAATGATAGTCCAGCCTCCCTGCCTTCGTATGTGTTAGCACTCTCCTCGGGCCATGCCGCTTGCCCTCCATGGGCGCTATTTTTGAAGGGAGAGGAATGACGATCCAGCCTCTTTGCCTCTGCATGCATTAGTGCCATAATTGGGTCACGCCGCTTGCCCTCCGTGGGCGCTGGTTTTTCAAGGTAGGAAAATAGGTCCATCCTTCCTACCCATGTGGATAATATTTCTGTGACACATCTTATTTTGCGCATGGTAGCATCTATCCCTTCGTGCTACCGTAGGGTGGTTTTGCCTCTAGTAGGCATGCCACCGTGGCGGAAGGGGGGAATGTTACTGGGCCATTAGAAAAGGTAGCAACAAGGTGAATCTCACACAACACCGGGCTACCAGCAAGTGCATAGAGCACCGCCTATCTTGGAGGCATGACTTCGATGGGATGGTCATGATTTCACTACCTGTCTGGTAGGCATCGCCTCGGTAGGGTAGCCCTACCTCGATGGCTTCGTTCTACATGTTACCTGTCTCGAAGACGCGTTTATGACTTCGTCGCCTATCTAGTAGGCATCGCCTCGGCAGGGCGGCCTTACCTCGATGACTTCGTTTCCACGTGTCGCCGATCTCAGAGACGCATCTTCGACAGGGTGGCCACGACTTCATCGCTTGCCTACCAGCTTGTCTGGTAGGCATCGCTTCTGCAGGGCGGTCCTACCTTGACGACTCCATTTCTATGCGCCACCCATATCAGAGGCACAGCCATGACATGATGGCCATGACTTCATCACCTGCCTAGTAGGCATTGCCTTAGTAAGGCGGCCTGATGAGGCAATGTAGTCCTGATCTTCTGATAGGATGATAACTTCGATTTGGAGGAGAACAACTTTGACAATGCACGCTTCTAACTGACCATGACCAGAACACCAAGCAATCACTAAACCACACTCCAAATCGTTATCAACCATACCAAGAATGTGGTTGACCTGACCACGAATGTATATTCCTGCATGTAACCGAAGAACACACAAGAACAAGATAACAAGTAATCTGAATTGTAAATATATAAATTGAGTTCAAAAATGTGGGATTCCGTAGAGGTTCTTTATGGTTGGTCTAGTCGACACAAGCGAAGAACAAGAGTTTTCACAATGGAAAAACTAAGCATACGAAATCCAAGAAAACTAGAAGGGTGCGGCCTCCTTAAATAGGGGAGGGAAAGCCACACAAAACTAAGAAATAAGGGGTGGACTATTTATGGTACTGTTCACATGAACAGTACGCCCGTGAACAATACGGGCCTAGGGAGGGGGGCACCTCCCCCTTGGGCCCAAGCATTACAAGGCCTAATTTGGCCCAAATAGGTGATGCATCATTTTATTTTAATGATTACAGTTTGCACAGGAGGAATTTGAATTTTAGACTAGATCCATTGGAAAGAGGACGAGAAAAGCTTTCCAATAAGTATTCGTGGAGCACAAACAAACTCCGTATGTGAAAGTTATGCACATTTAAAGTTGGACCTGTCAGGCTAAATTCGAATTGATTTGGAGGTCGAATTGGATTCCAAATCCTGTATAACTTGAACTCTTGCTTTACTTGGACCAAAAGTGACGTGGTGACCCTGAGGAAAGGTTGAAAAAGATGTCGACTTGGTCTTGATATGCTGGTTGGCTTCCCTTTAGGTGGACCCTAACCACGAGTTTGTAGTGTTGATGCGATCCTCCTTGTATAGCTGCACAAATATACATTTTCATCATTAGGTAGCATCATATTCTCATTTAAAATATGTTGAAGCTGAAGAAACAAATCCACTTTTAGTTTAATCTTAATATTGGGTGCTATGGTCATATCATCCTTCTCTTCTTAATAGAAAACAGTCATTGGTTTTAACAGATGTATAGTCTCACGTGTTGCATGATTTTGATCAGAAATCTTGGTACATGACAACAAATGCAATGGACTCTCATTATGTAATATCATATATTCTTTACCAAATAAAGTAAAACCTCTTTGAAACATGCTCACCTGATAATTTAAGTGATGCGTAGGAGCTCTTGTAATTGGAACAACAAGCATAGCAAATATGATTGTATTCATAGGGGTCATGTCCTCATCACGGCCCAACCTTGATAGCTCTGTGTCTACACACCGCCCGTCTCAGAGGCACGGCCCCGACAGGATGGCCATGACTTCGCCGCCTGCTTGGTAGGCATCACCTTGGCAGGACGACCCAACCTTGATGGCTCTAGCTATATGCACTTTGTGCTTCGAAGACGAGGCAACGACAACTTCGCTAATGGAAGTGGACTCGTTCCTTGAGGTTTGGAGCATCTAGGCCATCGATGGCCTAAGGCAATTGGTCGCGTTAGCTTGCCCTTTGGACCTCGGTGCTCGCCATCGAGAGAGTATTGTTATGGGGTGCTCAAACCCTTGGACTATTAGGATTAGCTAGTGGGCCTTTGAGCAAGCCCAATAACATTGTATTGCATGTCTAAAGGAATATAATAATATGCTCTTACCCTTTGCAATTATTGAGGAGCAGGATAGAAAATTCTCATTCTACCTCATTCATATATATAAACCCCAAGAGGGTATTGGACTCACTCATTTTTACTCATTATCTCTCTCCCATTACCGACAATCTCTAACTCTCTTGATTCCATATCCCCAAGAGAAAAAGGGTAGAGCACCATTGCTGTCCACTGTTGTGACCAATGTCATAACAACTAACAACCTTTAAAGAAGTGCTTCTATACTTTTCTCTCTAATAAAAGTAATACTAATCTCAAAGCACATAAAGAGGTAAGTAACATCTATCCACTATTTATCGTGCTTCAAAAATTATTCAAATCACTATTGAGAAAAGTATAAAAGCATCTTCCCCATCTTTATCGCGGTTCTAGTAGTACATATAATCATGGATAGAATCATTTCATTTCCATCTTCTAGCTGGGCGCTAAACTAGCATCTTGAATTGACACCATAATACCGTGTGCTGGTAGAATCTTTGGCCGTGTTCTTTTGGGCTTAAAGCTAGTTTATAGTTGTACTGTCTATAGTAACTAGCTTTTAAACAGTGTGTTTTTTCAAGACAGGGTTAATAAAAATTGTAGTAAAAAGTGTACTGAGTTTAGCTGTATCGGCCAAAATCGCATACCATTTTTTCTATGTACTACCCTCTCACAAACAATCAGAATTCAAAACTGGTATGGTATGAGGTCACCAAGCGATCATATGAACTACTATGTATATATATAGTAGTTAAAGTCTTAAAAGTTTGACTGCACATGAAATTTGAACAAAACTGGTATGAGGTCACCAGGCGATCCTATGAAATAGTCCTCGAAGAAATCTTCTCCATGGAGTTAGGGTGGATTTATTTTGACTGCGGTTGATGGCTTTTGGCCATAACACAAGTGTTTGTGCAAACAAATCGAAAGTCAATAAGCCACTTCGAAAATGCTATCCCTATAAGTTACTTTAAAAAGATAACGAAGAAACTGTCCTATTTATTTATTTAGATAAAGTCATAAGATGAAAAGTAGAGGACCTAAATATTGTTATCGTGGTTAGAGCCCACTAGCATCAACGATGGACACTTGACTTCATAATTAAGAAAGCCAAACCAGATCGTCGGTTGAACAAAAAAAACTTGGAACTAGAGAATGCACCGGGTTGGTTTGGTTCAAAGACCGTTCACGCATTCAGACCAGAAAAAACCGAGCAAACCGGACAGTTTTTATAAGAACTGGTGAACCAGCTGGTTTCATTTGAACCGAGCGGTTTTGGTGAAGGACAAAAATAGCCTTAGGGTTTCACTATTTCGGGGGTAAGACTGGAAAAGTGGAGATATGCTCATCTCTCAATCTCTGGCTCTACTTGGCCATTGGTATTGAGGCATTCATATTTTAGATTTCACCATCACAGTCGAGCTTGATTGGGCCCTATTCATCACCTCGCCGCCGCCGGGCCTGAGCGGCTGAGCCTGAGGCAGCAAATTGGCTGTTGCCCTAGGCTGAGCCTGAGGTAGTAAACTTGCTTCTCTTCCTCAAAGCTTCTCGTCTCACCTCTGCTCTACGCCACCGGTAATCTCTCTGTTGCCCCCTATTCGTACTAGCTTCCTCGTGATTCGCAGCTTGACTACGCTCGCTCAGCTTAGACTAGGCCACATCGCTGGTTGCGTGCCCGACTAGGCTGGTTACCGTAGGGCTTGGCGTGCTGATTGGATTGAGGTGTCTATCTTCCCGTTCCTTGTCCCTGTCGGCCCTAGCGATCTGTTCGTAGGGTGGGGGATTGTCTAGTTTGGTATGCTCCTTGCGTATTTTGCCCCATCAATTTGGTCAAATCTGGTCACTTATGTGTTCATTATCACTTCTTTACTTGGAGGCGATTTAGGATTTGTGATACCAGTTCAGTTTAGTTTTCATTTGAGTTATTGTTCGATTTGTAATGCAATCTCGTCTTCTACGTGCTCTTGTTTGAGCTTCAGATCTCACAGCTTTTAGGCATGGAAAGAGAATAAGAGAAATGGTACAGTTTCTAAATTGCTTCAGACTTGTTCTATCTTTTCATTTTTCAACTTTTTAGTTAAATGCTTGACTAAAAAAATATTATTTATCTTTCAAGCAGCATCAAGTTGGCTGCACATAGTTCCTTGGGGCATGTTCAAGCTGATGAAATACGTCAAAGAAAAGTATGGAAATCCGCCTTTGATCATTACCGAAAATGGTAGGTGGCTGAAGATTGTACTATTGACAGTCAATAAGAATTATTGCCTTGAATGAGTCGATTAGAAATAACTGACACATGAAGTTGTTTGTGGCAGGTATGGATGGTGCACACATCCCATTTTTAAGATTAGAAAATGTCCTACAGGATGATAAAAGGATATAGTACCATAGTGACTATATGTTTAACCTCCTGGATGCTCTAAGGTGAAGTTTCACTTATGTGTGCATATACATGGTCTTGTTTCATGATTGTTTGGTTACAGTTTAGTGTTTTCCCATTACTAGTTTATAGAATTATAATTTCTCTACTAAACTAGAGTAGTATCATACTATTATGTCTTGCTTTGAGATCCTATTTTGTTACATACTTACACGGCGATAGTAGCCTGAGATAGCTAGCTGACAGACAGAGAGCTGAGCGCTAAACATAGTTCACCAGTTAAACCGTCGGTCGGACTGATGAGAGTTTTGGTTTGGTCCATCTGGTGGTGTTGGAGGTGTCCACACTTCCGGTACATCTGACCGTCCATGAAAGAGGGGTATAACCGTATTTTTATGTCTGTTATGTTTAAAGAAAGACTCCACGTTCTGAATGTTTGTCGCCTGCATAGCCTAGACAGTTCAGATTGCCGACACCACATCCTCGTCGGTCTACGCGGCGCCCTCTGCCACCGTCCTCCCCGCACGGCCACCCTCCTGCCGCGCACCTCCATCCTCGGCCATCTCCACCCTCACTTCCTGCTCCCACTAAGCCCCCTCCCCGAATACGCCGCCCGCTGCCCCGCCCGTGTCGCCTCCAGCGCCATCGCCCAACACGCTCACCGAGCCCATCTAGGACACCATCAAGCATGACCTCGCCTGCATCATCAGCAACTTCAAGCTCGCCGTCTTCCCCAACCCCTACAGCAAGGACCCCGGCAAGCTGTCAGGGATTGGGACTTCCTCATTGTTTTCCTGGGCCTCACCATCTCCTGGTCCACCTCCGTTAAGCAGGAACCTACTCTCGCTCCACAACCAGGTCTGGTGTTAGCTTTTGTGTGGATCTTCACCATCTGCTGTATATTTCTATTTGTATTCCAGCTTAGGTGCTTAAATGAACTAATCCAAGTTTTTTTGAACCAGGTGGTTTCTCATAATGGAAATCAAAGGGTTCTGCCTTTCTTATTCTAAGAAAAAAAACTAATCTAAGTTTTTTAGGTGTCCTAGGTTAGATCATCTGTGTGCTATATCTTGATATTCAGATTACAGAGGAATACTACATTTTCTCCAAAATATTATTTGAACTAACTAAGTTCAATTTCTGTTGACACGGCAAGCCACTTCTACTAGTAAACCACTCGCTTGGGAGCAACGTATTCAGATCTCCCTTGATGTTGCACAAGGTTAGGACCTAACCATCTACTACTTTCTGATATTTCCTTTATTCCTGTACATTGTTACAAAAAATTAGTATTTACTTTATCGTACGCTTGGAGTATCTGCACGTTGTGTGTAGGCCAGCATTGATTCATAGAGAGGTTTCCAGCCATTCATTGTTATGTGTTAACGTACCACGTGAGAGGAAGAAATGGATCTTCATCATCTGCTGTGTATTGCTATTTGCTTTTCAGTACAAAAGGGAAGAGTTGCATTAGACATGCATGCCTTAGGGCAGCTCAACGGTCATCTCTTACGTTTAGATTGTGTTAATATGTTGAGTTCATATGTTAGGGTCTTTCGTTGTCTGGTTTTTTATCACGTTAGATGATATGTCTCATCCTCGTAATATATTTGTAGATGGAGGTGAATTGGGTTCTCAATCAGCTATGAACTGTCAAATACTAGGACCTGCCGAACTTTCATTACACTAGGACCTGCAGCACATTTAACAAAATATTGTTTGTTTAAGGTTTCTCGATCAGGGTATATATCGGCAAATACAAGAACAAGGCCAAGGAATCATACATTAGTACATACCATTCAACCTGGTGGAACTCAAAAGAATGCTTGTTTGTAACTCTAACTGCTAATTATATTGACAAAGCTGATGTTGGGTTTGTATCAAAGTTTCAGGCTGGTAGCTAATGTTTGTTGTAGCTTATCTAATGCTGGTATTGTAGCATATCCGAGACAACATGTTTACAAATCCAAGGATTGTCTGTTGTAATAGATTGTATCTCATCTCATGTACTTGTACTGAATATAAATAGAAACTGAATAGATTGTATCTTGTCTGAACAGATGTGCACAGCTATAGCACCGCTACACATGAAAAATACGCATGTAAAAATAGAAGCTGACAAAAACACAAGTAAAAATATAAGCTGAGTTGATACATCTTTAATTTGTCGAGTTGAAAATGCCACATTAGACTCCCCCTTGTACTGCTAACATGTCATTGCAATTCAACGCCAGAGTTCATTCTGTATTACAGCTTGCGACAAGGCAGGCTTGGTGTTTGCACCTTCTTGAAGTACGGAATTATAGGTGCTTGTATGATACTACGATTACACATTTGAACTGTTAAGTGTTGATATGGAAAAAAGCGAAATTTGGTTGTGTGCTCAAAAGATATACGCTACTATTCCAGCCACAAGCAGCTTCCTGTGTATTGGGAACCAAGTGTTGTCACAAAATATTGCAAGTTTGAGATAGCATATAATCAGAACAATCTAGAGAGAGGTAATGAATGGGTACACAGTACGTTTTGATTAAGTACACAGGTCAAAATACATTCAAAATCAATCTAATTGTGGCCGACGTGTTACTCCGCCGGCAATCAATCTTAATTAAAAAATAATCAGCCTCTCACTAAAAACTGCTGAATCAACCTTTCAGTTCCAGTTGCAAGTAGGCAAGTGACTTTCCGTGAATGACATCTTTCATACAAATGGTTTGTGAGAGAGAGAGAATTCCGTACTGTGCATAAGAAATCATAGAAGGTAGTGTGTACACCGTTAGGCTATATCAACCTATACATTAGTCAGAATATTCTCCAGGCCGGAACTCTGACCTCGTCAATTGAGCTTAAGGCAACATAAGGAACTTCCTTCAATTGGCCAATAGCATCTAAATCTTTGTTCCCTTCTCTCCCTGGTGTCTTTCGACCTAAGCGTCCTAAAGGGCCTCTTCCATAACTTTCTGAACTTTTACCAGCATTCGTAGAAGTGCTAAGAGAACTGCAGGCTTGAGAACACGAATCAGAACTAGTATCTACAGAAGATTTTGGTGTCTCATCATCAGGGAGGCCGTGCAATGATTGTTTGTCTTGCAACCAATTCCTCTGTATTCGGGCAAATGCTTTATGACTAATTGACTGAATCCTTACACACGCGTTTGACTCTGAAAAACGTTTGGTTAAGACAAAATGAGTGTATCACTATTGCGGTACTAAAAGTAAACAAAGACAAAACTAACAATGAAGAGAAATTGGTCAAAACATACTGCCTGTTCGAGCCTGATTTGCGAATTTTATAGTTAATCTGTACCGGGACACAATGAATACATTGCAGGAACAGGGCATAGCTTTCAGGACAGTAGCAGGCACATCTCGGAGACGAAATATCCTGAAAAGGTAACAGTGATACCATTTACCAACAGTAGATTTGGGATAGCTAGCTATCAACCAATATGGCAAAAACTCAGTACATAAACAGAGAGGCTCATAAATTTTGGTTATGCATTTGAAGTTGATAGAAGATAAATTTATGGAAACAAGAAAAAAGCTTTAAGCCCTTAATCGAGTTGGAACAATGACAATAGCAAATGTGACAGTTGAGGGATATACTGATTGCATCAAGCTCTACAACATAAACAGAAACCAGCTGCTGGTCATGGAATGGGCATCTGACATCTGCTATTTTGTTTTAGAAATATTTTATGAGATAAGAGGTAGGAACATGAGCGTCTTTTGGAGCTACTGCCAACCTCAGAAAAGAGGATGAGAACAAAGTAAGGAGGATGAGAACAAAGTTAAGTCTGAGACTTAATTTGTGTGGAAAACTATCCGAAAATGGACCCTTTTCACCGTACCCTTCCCAGCTAGAAACTCCCCCCACCAACTGCTCCTAAGAGATGAAACCATTGGGACCAAATAGTGCATCAACTTATATAATATAAACCAAAACCAGCTGCATATGCTGACAATCTACTTGGTACATAACAGGGACAGATCAGCATCAACAGGTCTATTGCTGTTGCTGCTAACCTCACCAAGATACACTTTGCAAGCTAAGTTAGTCCTACTATATTTTGTTCAAAAACATAAATGAGAGAAAAAGACCAAATGCGTAGCGAGAGAGAATCAGCCACATCTCATCATCCCCGTAACCCCGTAACCAGCTCAGGGAGGCGGATCCAAGCACCAGGTCGTGGACGCCGGACTCCACTGTGTACCTCACCAGCGCCTCCGCGACGCTGTCCCCCTCAAGAACCACCGTCTCCACCTGCACGCTCGAATTGGAAGCACCAATCGATCGATCAAAACAAGAGGGTAGCAAAATTACGCGGAGAAAATGGCATTTCAAAAGAGTACTGACGCTTCTGCGGCCGCAGAGGTGGCAGAAGGGGAGGAAGACCTCCTGGGCGCGCCTTCCGGTCCTGCGCGTACATCTCGACCACCTCCCGCTCCATCTTCTCCACCGGCACCCGCTCCCCCGCTTCGCCGCACGGCCACACCATAAAAAAGGAAACCCCATCAGCTCGCTGTTGATTCGCACCGAACCGCACCACACCACCCGGCGAACCGAATCGAAGAGAAGCCCCCGGAGGAGGAGGAGACGGAGAGACGCAGCGAGCTTACAGGGGGAGGGGACGAACGAGACGGGCGGGATGACGTGGACGAGCGTGACGCGGCCTGGGCCGGGGGCAAGGTTGGCGGCGGCCCACCTGGCCACGCGGCGGCTGCCGCGGCCGTCCCCGCGCACGGCCACCGCGACCGCCGCCTGGAGGACTCATGACGCCGGGGCACGGGGGGAAAATCTTATCCTCCATTCGCCGTCACCGGCGCCCAGGGGGAGGAGGGGACGGCCGCGTCTCCTCCGCCGGCGAGGTGTTCGTCGCCTCTACCATCGTCGACGGCGAAGTCGTAGAGGAGATCGCCTCGCCTCACCTTCGACTCCCCGAAACTCTCTCTGCTTTCGTGCTTGGCGTGAGGGAGGAAAGTGGGGCGCACGCGGGACAGTTGTAAGACAGTGAGTTTCCACACGAAATTACTCTTTTACCCATTTCGTTAACACCATTCCTGTACACCACTTACAAATATTGGAGGTGTCCAAGCCATGATAACCATTGGATGAGTTTCATTGAACGGTTGAGAATCATTTGAGTGTATGGAACTATTTCTCTTTTCAGATTAGCAATAATGCCACAAGATATTGTAGATGTCCATATCAGCTCTTTCACCATCATTATTCATTCTAGTCAGTAAAATACGTGCTATACTTCTAGTAGCGATTAAATTAATATATCATCTACGTTACAATTAGTAAACTCTCTCAGATATCAAGACTTTAGTTCCCAGGCATCATAGAACGTATATTACCCGTTTATAACCAGTTGTCTAAGATAATGTTTACAAATACGAGACCACATATCGTGAGTACTACAGTGCTCCTACTGTCTAATTGCATCGCTAATACGGAGCAGTTGCTCTGCTACGCAGCGACTTCAGCTCCGCCCCCACCAGCTACAGCAACCGAGCCCCCTCCGATTTTATTTGATTTACAGATAGGCCCCCTGTCCGTACGCCTCGCTGGCGAGCCGCCGAGAGCGAATGCCGGAGCTCTAGCGCTCCCTCCCTCCCTCGCCGGCGGCGTGGAGTACGGCCATGAGGAAGCAGCTGCCGCCGGGGCAACACCGCCTCAGGTGGCTCCGCGCGCTGCTGCTCGCGCTTCCGCTCCTCTCGCTTCCCGTCCTCTATGCCGCGCTCGGGGCGGCACGCTCGCCGCCCCCGCCACCGCGGAGGGGGAGGCGGCCGCCCGAACAGCCACCGAGGCTGGCGTACCTCATATCGGGCGGCGCCGGCGACGTCCCGCGGATCTGGCGGCTGCTACGGGCGCTGTACCATCCCTGGAACTACTACCTCGTCGGGATCGTGGGGGAGGAGGAGCGCGCGGATCTCGAGGCGCTCGTGCGCGGCGAGGATGCGCCGCTGCGGTACGGCAACGTGCGGGTGGCGGCGGCGGGGGATTGGGGCGCGGTCTCGCGGAGGGGCCCCACCGAGCTGGCCGCGACGCTCTACGGCGCCGCCCTGCTGCTCCGGGAGTTCGAGGGATGGAGCTGGTTCATCAATCTCAGCGCCTCCGATTACCCGCTCATGCCACAAGATGGTAATTTCAGCTCCTCCGTGGATGGATTGCCCCTAGTTCCAAGCGACAGTGTAGAGTGTTAAGGGTATTAGAGATAGGGAAAATCTGTTTAGTAGCACTAAAAATACACCGTTTCCGGAAAATACCACTAAAAGAATCGGGCTCCGGAAATTACCACCAAAAAGTTCAATTTTCTTCGGGATCTAGCATTCTAGACAAAAATGCCCCTCTCCCTCACCTTCTCTCCTCTGCGCCGCCCCGTTCGCCTCCCCGCCCCCGCCTCCTCCTCGCCGCCGGCCTCCCCGCCTCCTCCCTCCTCACGCCGTCGCCTACCTCCGCCTCCTCCTCGCCCCCACCTCCCCGCTCCTCTCCCCGCGGCGCCCCGCGCCGTCCGCCCCCTCTTCCCCCACCTCTTCGCCGCCGGCCTCCCAGCCTCCTCCCTCCTCATGCCGCGGCGCGGTCGGCTGCGGGCCGAGGCGCGGCGATGGTGGCCGGCGTGCGGCTCGGCTGCGGGCGAGCGGAGGCAGCCGGTGTGCGGTGGCGCGGCGGCTTCAGGCGAGCGGCGTGAGGAGGGAGGAGGCGGGGAGGCCGGCGGCGAAGAGGTGGGGGAAGAGGGGGCGGACGACGCGGGGCGCCGCGGGGAGGCGGGGGCGAGGAGGAGGCGGAGGTAGGCGACGGCGTGAGGAGGGAGGAGGCGGGGAGGCCGGCGGCGAGGAGGAGGCGGGGGCGGGGAGGCGGGGAGGCCGGCGGCGAAGAGGTGGGGGAAGAGGGGGCGGACGGCGCGGGGCGCCGCGGGGAGGCGGGGGCGAGGAGGAGGCGGAGGTAGGCGACGGCGTGAGGAGGGAGGAGGCGGGGAGGCCGGCGGCGAGGAGGAGGCGGGGGCGGGGAGGCGGACGGGGCGGCGCAGAGGAGAGAAGGTGAGGGAGAGGGGCATTTTTGTCCAGAATGCTAGATCCCGAAGAAAATTGAACTTTTTGGTGGTAATTTCCGGAGCCCGATTCTTTTAGTGGTATTTTCCGGAAACGGTGTATTTTCAGTGCTACTGAACAGATTTTCCCTTAGAGATAAGGTACTAGTGCTGCATTTTTCATTGAAAATGCTATGTGGGAGTACAAAAATTTAGTCAATTTCATCATCTTATATAAAATTTAATTGGAACGTTACTGATGTTTCATCAACTCAAGAATGGTAGATGCTGGATGTCATACATTTGTCAATACCTTATTGATTGATAGCACTTTAATGGATTGCAATGCTCTACCAAAATATTTGGTGTTCTCTAACTTTCAAAAACTAATATTCATGTTCTTGCCCTACTTGACAGACATCCTTCATATCTTCTCATATCTTCCAAGAGATCTGAATTTTATTGAGCACACAAGCAATATTGGTTGGAAGGAGTAAGCATTTCTTCTTCTTCTTCTGTGTGTTTCCTAACCTCCTGATATGTTCTTTATCATGATTCTTTGGTTGTATGTGCAGGTTTCAAAGGGCAAGACCAATCATTGTAGATCCAGCATTGCAGATCTCAAATAAAACTGAGGTTGTGACAACAAAGGAGAAAAGAAGCATGCCTTCAGCTTTCAAAATATTTGTAGGTATTGTCTCATCCTTGTTTTCTACTTTATACCATTCAAATGTTCTGTACTAATTCTCTGTAAGATCTTGCTGTTTGCCTATCTGCCTTCTTTTGAGAATAATCTCTTCAAGCACAATACTGATAAAATCCCATCCATATTACTGCGGTATGGAGTAGTAAATAACAATTGAAGTAATAATTGCTTTGCGAACCAAATTTTTATTATTCCACCTTGTAGAAAATATGTATGGTATTAAATTATTCACGGATGGTCATAAAATGAACTTCCTCTAGGCTGTAACTGTTATGGCAAGATCATTCAATAGACGCGAAGTAGGTTTTGCATAATAGATATTACAATATCAGACATATCGAATTATTTTTAAAAGAAATGGTCACGAGGTGATTGAGATAGAAAAATCCTTGTCCAAATGAACAAACAGGGATATAATGCCTTTTTAATGTTCCAACTAGACAAGCAGCATCCACTGGAGCTTCTAGGTAGAAAATATTTGGTGTTATCTCTACAGTTTATTCTCCATTCCACATATATATGTTGGCTAGGGCCTTAATAATGCAGCACATTACCTTTACAACATTGATAACTAGGCCAACCATTATCTCAGTTGTAATTTTGAGTGTTGACATCCGCAGGGAACTCAATAGGAGCTTTAAATCGAGGGTAAAAAAGGGAATATGCTTTAGTTCGATATTTGGATTTTTTCCCCTTTTGCAGAATTATATAAAGTTTTCCTTAATGAAGTGTTCTCCTGAAGATGGAACTTCATACATGACTTACAGTCAAATGCTACTCTTTATTAATCTGTATATTTGAGCTATAACCAAATCTCTTGATGCAGGTTCTTCATGGGTAATACTTAGCAGATCATTCCTGGAGTTTTGCCTCTTAGGATGGGACAACCTTCCTCGCACATTACTCATGTATTTCGCCAACTTCATGTCATCCTCAGAGAGCTACTTCCACACAGTGATCTGCAACTCAAAGTACTACCAGAACACCACCGTTAACAACGATCTGCGTTTCATGGCGTGGGGCAACCCCCCTCGGACGTGTAGTTGTGCTCTCTTTCGATCTCTCTCAACTCTCTGACGTAGAACTGAAGAAAACCAGCTGAGGCAGTTATTTTGGTGCAGTGTTCACCTTTTCTGTTGATCTTTCATTCCTATATAAGCAAATTACATGCAGGAAAATATGGATACAAATAACTGAGACAATCACGGCATGCTCGTGAGCAATTGTTGCCATCCCAACAATCTGGGACATGCCATTCTTAGCACAGCCCGCTAATCTACCTTCTACTTACCAAAGTTAGCAAGCTCAGGATTTATTCAAACAACTAGTACCGTGTGTTGCAACGGCCAAACCAGCATCGGATTCAGTCTTGAGCTAGCCAAGCTGAAGGTTTGAACAACATTTCTCCCCCTCAAACCTGCTGCTTGATCTTCAGGACGCCGATCTTTTGACGAAATTCGACGAACTTGTTGCGGCCTAGGGCCTTGGTGAGGATGTCTGCAAGCTGCTTCTCAGTGCTCACATGTTTGACTTCCAGTACTCCGTCTTCAATTTGCTCACGCGTGTAGTGGAACTTGGTGTCGATGTGCTTGCTGCGGCTGTGGTGCACTGGATTCTTGCATAAAGCAACGGCGGACTTGTTGTCGATGAAGAGCTTGAACTTTGGCTGCTCCTTGCCGATGAGCTCACCGACGAGCCTGTTCAGCCACACTCCTTGGCACGCTGCTGCCGCCGCTGCAACGTACTCAGCTTCGCAGGAGGAGGTCGCCACCCCTCCTTGCTTCTGTGAGCACCACGAGATCAGGTTGTTGTTGAAGAAGAACACGAAGCCCGTGGTGCTTTTGCGATCGTTGATGTCGCCGGCATGGTCGCTGTCGCTAAAGCCGACGAGACGCGCCGCTCCCCCGTGCACATAGCGGCAGCCAAAATCCTGCGTGCCACGGATGTAGCGCAGAATCTGCTTGACCGCCGCCCAGTGTTCTTTGCCCGGCGCCTCCATGTGCCTGCTCACGACGCCCACGGCATGGGCGATGTCAGGGCGGGTGTTGACCAGGTAGCGGAGGCTACCGATCACACTCCTGTACTCCGTCGCGTCGACGACGGTGCCGTCGACCATCTTCTGAAGCTGAAGGCGCTGCTCCATGGGTGTGCTGCAGGGGTTGCATGTGCTAAGTCCTGCACGCTCCAGGATTTTCCCGGCGTACGCTGCCTGTGTCAGCGTGATCTCCCCCTGTCGCTGCTGAACCTCGATCCCCAAGTAGTAACTCAGGAGACCGAGATCGCTCATCTCGAACATCTGCTTCATCTGGGTCTTGAACTCGATGATCTCGCCAGTGTTGCTCCCTGTGATCACAAGGTCATCGACATAGACGCCGACAAGCAGAAAAGATTCAGAGTTACCACGGCGGTAGACGCCATGTTCGAGTGAGCAGCGCGTGAACCCGAGCGACACAAGGGTCGCGTCGAGCTTCGCGTTCCATGCGCGTGGAGCTTGACGAAGACCATACAGCGCTTTGTCCAGCTTGAGGACCTTGGTGGCGTCCTTGTCAATGGTGAAACCGGGAGGCTGCTGCACGTACACCTCCTCGGTGAGGACCCCGTTCAGAAACGCCGATTTGACGTCCATATGGTGCACTTCCCACTTGCCGTGCGCGGCGAGCGCGAGCAGCAAGCGTACCGTCTCCAAGCGCGCCACGGGAGCGAAGACCTCGTCGAAATCCACCCCCTGACGCTGCGAGTACCCCTTCGCCACCAGCCTCGCCTTATGCTTCACGATGGCGCCGGTCGGGTCTCTTTTCACCTTGAAGACCCACTTCATGCCAATGGCACGGTGTCCCTTGAGCAACGACGACGGTGACCACGTGGCATTGTCTTCTATGGACTTCAGTTCAGCCTCCATCGCGCTGCGCCAAGCTGGATCGTCAAGCGCGGCGTCGAGGCTTGCAGGTTCCTCGGCCGTGATCAGGCCGAGAGTCTCTTCCTCCTCCACTGGCAACGCGGTGTCGTACAGGTTCGTGACACGCCGGTAGCGGTGAGGCCTGCCGGAGTCGGTGTCGAAGTTGCTGTCGTGGCTAGGTGGAGTGGCGAACTCCACTCTCGGCGTCGATGGTGTCGCTGTCCCGTGCGCTGGAGTGCCAGTGTCAAGTTCAGTTTCTAAACCTGCACCTGCTCCTGCACTTGTAGTGCCTGTTGAGACAGGGCTTTGTGCCTGTTCCTCCACCACGTGCTCGATGGTGTACTCGATGATGAAGGTTGGCGGTGCGGAGAGCTTGTGAGCGTCCTTCGCCATGTCCCAGCTCCACGCACGGCGCTCCTCAAACGCGACGTCACGGGTCACGTAGATGCGCTCGCCGACGGGGTCGTAGACACGGTAGGCCTTGGCGCCCTCCTCGTACCCGGCAAAGATGCCCGGCGTGGAGCGATCGGCGAGCTTGTGCTGTCCCAGTCCCAGCTTCTTCACGTGCGCAGTGCAGCCGAAGGTGCGCAGGTGATGAACATTGGGCTTCCTGCCGTGCCAGGTCTCGTACGGGGTGACGCCGTTGAGGCTCCTCGATGGCGCCCGATTGAGCAGGTAGACAGCGGTTTTCATCGCCTCTCCCCAAAACGGCCCCGGCACCGCCATTGCCTTGAGCAGGCATCTGGTCATCTCCACGACGGTCTGATTCCTCCGTTCCACCACGCCGTTCTGCTGGGGCGTGTACGGCGCGGTGGTGAAGTGTTTGACGCCGTTCTCCTCGCAGAATTCAGAGAACTCTGCAGAGTTGAACTCGCCACCGCGGTCCGATCTGAACGCGAGCAGTTTGCTACCGCGCTCGTTCTCCGCCAGTGCCTTCACCTTCTTGAAGAAACGCAGGGCCTCGTCCTTCGACCTGATCAGCTCGACCCACATATACCGCGAGTGATCGTCAACAAGGAGCAGGAAGTACTTCTTACCGCCAGCGGTCGGCGGTGTGATCGGTCCGCACAGATCCATGTGCACCAGCTCCAATGGCTTCTCCGCGCGGAACGCCGTCGCCCTTGGGAACGGCGTGCGATGCTGCTTGCCCATGGCGCAGCCGTCGCAGAACTCCTCCACGTGCTCGACTGGCGGCATGCCACGCACCAGCCCTTTGTGCGCCAATGAGTGCAGGGCGCGGAAGTGCAGATGCCCGTAGCGTCCATGCCACAGCCACGCCACGTCGTCCTTCTGTGCAAGAAGACTTACGGGCGACGCGATCTGGAGCCACACGGTGTAGAGCCTGTTGCCGGTGCGGGTGACGCGCGCGAGGATCTTGCGTGTCCTGTCGAGGATGCACATAACGCCACCCTCGATGGTGATCTTGCAGCCGTTCTCGTCAAGCTGTCCGAGGGAGACGATGTTGCTGCGCAGGCTCGGAATGAAGTAGACGTCGCCGAGGACGCGGTGATCGCCGGTGAGGCACTCAAAAACGACGGTGCCTCGCCCCTGGATCTTAACGACGGAGCCATCTCCGAACCGTACCGTGCCGTGCACGGATTCGTCCAGCGTGGTGAACATGTTGCGGCAGCCCGTCATGTGGCTGCTAGCACCGGAGTCCAGGTACCACACACCGGCAGGCGATGGCACGGGCACGACCCTCTCCTCGTTGAGGTTCACCTCCTGCGCGTCGACGGCGTCAGAGATCTGCACCAGCGTGCAGGCCTGCGCCATCAACAGTCCCGGCTGCTCTTCTTCCTCGGCGTTCGCAAGGTTGGCCACCTCGCCGCGCTTCTCCCGGTCATGGGCAGCCTTGCGGCACTCTTTTGCCCAGTGCCCATGCTTGCCACAGTAGCGGCAGTTGCCGGCGCGTCGAGGCGCCGTGTTGCCACCACCGCCGGATGCGTTGGCCGCGCCCTTTTCCTTGTCGCCGCCGCCTTGGGGTTTCTGCTTTGAGCTCCCCTTTGGTGCTGACGACGATCCCTGCCCGCGCTGCTGCTGGCGGGATGCCCACTCCTCCTCCGTGAGAAGCAGGCGACCTCCGGTGTCCTGCTCGGGCGCGCCGCGGCCTTCAGATGCGGCTAGGCGACCGCTGAGCTCCTCGATCGACAGCGTACTCAGGTCGAGCAGCGTCTCGATGGAACAGGCCATCTGCGCGTACCGAGGTGGCACGACGCGGAGGAGCTTTTGCACGGCGTCGAGCTGCATGGTGTTGTCGCCGAGAGATTGCAGCTCGCTGAGGAGGCTCGAGAGACGGAGGGCGAAATCCTCGACGCTCTCGCCGCTCTTGAACGCCAATGCATCGAAGTCCTTGCGGAGCTTCTGGCGACGCGCCTCCCGTACGCGATTGTCGCCGACGCGCATTGCCGTCAGCGTGTCCCAAGCGATCTTGGCATCGTCCTTGGCGGCGAGCGCGGGCACCATCTCCGGCGGGACGGACCTGAGGATCGCGCCGAGAGCCTGCCGCTCCTGGCGCTCAGTCGCGTCGCCGGTGTCGACGGCCTCCCAGAGGCCCGCGCCCTGGAGCGCGATCCGCATCAGGATCCGCCACTCCTGGTAGTTCGTCTTGGTGAGGGTGGGGAACGTGACGGAACCGCCGCCGCCACCGCCCTCGCGCACGATCTCCCTGACCATGATCTCGCCGCCGCCACCCCTCCTTACCCTGCTCCGTCCGCGGCTTGATGAGCGCGCGCGACGCTGGGATGCCGATCTTTCAGGCGTCTTGGAGGCGGAGGCCGCCGGCGGTGGTGTGCCGACCATGATCGTAACACTTGCTCTGATACCAAATGTAGTTGTGCTCTCTTTCGATCTCTCTCAACTCTCTGACGTAGAACTGAAGAAAACCAGCTGAGGCAGTTATTTTGGTGCAGTGTTCACCTTTTCTGTTGATCTTTCATTCCTATATAAGCAAATTACATGCAGGAAAATATGGATACAAATAACTGAGACAATCACGGCATGCTCGTGAGCAATTGTTGCCATCCCAACAATCTGGGACATGCCATTCTTAGCACAGCCCGCTAATCTACCTTCTACTTACCAAAGTTAGCAAGCTCAGGATTTATTCAAACAACTAGTACCGTGTGTTGCAACGGCCAAACCAGCATCGGATTCAGTCTTGAGCTAGCCAAGCTGAAGGTTTGAACAACAGGACGCACCCTGTTAACCTGACAACAGAGTATTTCGGCGCAATCGCAAACAGCGGGGCGCCGTTTGCACACTCGTTTGCGAACGACAATCCGGTCCTGGAAATGATCGATGCCAAGCTGTTGAGGCGAGCACCTGACCGCTTCACGCCGGGTGGATGGTGCCTGGGAAGCTTGGTAGGTGGCAAAGACCCGTGTACCTTCTTCAGAAGGTCCTTTGTTCTCAGGCCGACGAAGAGTTCGGCGAAGCTAGAGATGTCATTGTTGAAACTTTTGGAACCTAATAACTTCAGGCCTAAACAGTGTATATAACACTCGTGTGACATGTAGCCAGTTCTAGCAGAGTTTTTGTAGTGTTCAGGGGCAAGAGCGTTGATGAGGTCGTTTTCTGATTGTTTCGGCGGTAGGCACACGGCGTGTTGTTGTATACTTGCAGCTGGAAAGCTATACATGTATGCAGTCTGGTTGGTCTTGTTAGGACGCTATTTAGGATCTTCTAGCTTAGATCTAGCGGGGTATCAATCTGTGCATACGGGTTCTTGAGGGAGACAGTGAGGGAGAGGGGTACCAACCTTCAGACGTAGAGGAGGAGGGATTGGCCATCACGGTTCGTCGGTGAAGCTCTGCGCACGGGCAGCGACGGTCGGGGAAGAAGGATGACGTCGACGGCGGCAGTGCAGATCCGGTGAAGGAGACGGCAGTGGAGCTTCCCGTCGCTGGAGCGCCACCCTCTCAGATCGGGTTAGGGTTTGTCGGTGGGTCTGGCGGCGGCACGGTGAACCTCGTCGTACGTGCCGCCCCGGCCCCCACCTTTCTTTTATATGGCGCTGGCGACAGGGGCCCACCAGCCTGTTGGGCTGGGCGCCCCCGATCAGGGCGCGGTCAAGGGGAGGGTATTTGGCCGTTGGGCCAAATGCCCTGCTGAGATCATTCTAACATTCTCCCCCTTGATCTCAATCTATACTTTATCTTTAATTACTTTTTGACTTTACACATTCCATCATAGATTAGTGCATAGAACATGTCTCATCGTCACGGTCAATCGCCGATAGATTCAACAGCTACAATACACCTCTCTGTTCTGAAATAGTTACTTTAATCTTTTGGGCCATCTTTTAGTCCAGGAATCATAGGCTTTCCCTTAAACCCAAGCCGGCTACATGTTCTCTGAACACGTTGGGTGGTAAGCCTTTAGTAAGCGGATCCGCTAACATCTTTGCGGTACTTATATGCTCAAGACTTATAATTTGATCCCGAACTTTATCTTTCACAACATAGTACTTTATGTCAATGTGTTTGGCAGCACCACTTGACTTATTGTTGTGGGCATACGTTACTGCGGGTTCATTATCGCAGTACAACTTAAGTGGTCTATTGATGTCGTCAACCACTTTTAAACCGGGTATGAACTTCTTTAGCCAGTTCACCTGCCCCGTAGCCTCATAACATGCTACAAACTCGGCATACATTGTGGACGATGTAGTGACGGTTTGCTTTGAGCTTTTCCACGATATAGCTCCTCCTGCGAGAGTGAATACATATCCGGATGTAGACTTTCTATCATCTCTCGCAAAATCAGAATCTGTATACCCCACTATATGGAGTAAATCTGATCTTCTGTATGTCATCATGAGGCCTTTTGTTCCTTGCAAAATAACGCAAGACTTTCTTTATCAATTTCCAATGTTCTATTCCAGGATTGCTCTGGAATCTGCCAAGTAACCCGGTAACAAATGCTAAGTCAGGGCATGTGCATACTTGAGCATACTGTAAGCTTCCGACAGCTGAAGCATATGGAACCGATTTCATTTGATCGAGCTCGTACTGGTTCCTGGGACATTGATAATCCCCATATCTGTCGCCCTTGATTATAGGTGCAGGTGAAGGACTACATTTATGCATACCAAATTTCTTTAAGACTTTCTCTATGTATGCCTTTTGTGACAGTCCCAATATCCCCTTGTTTCTATCCCGGTGAATTTCGATCCCTAGAACGAACGAAGCTTCACCAAGATCTTTCATATCAAAGTTTGAGGACAAAAACTTCTTTGTCTCCAGTAGCAGACTGACATCACTACTAACTAGTAGGATATCATCCACATACAGGATTAGGAAGATAAACTTCCCATCTTTAAACTTTGCATAAACACAGTTGTCCTCTACATTCTCTTTAAACCCAAATTTTCTTATTGTACTGTCAAACTTCAAGTACCATTGTCTTGAAGCCTGCTTTAACCCATAAATCGACTTCTTTAGGCGGCATCCCATTCTTTCATTTCCTTCCACGACAAAACCTTTCGGTTGTGCCATGTAAACATTTTCCTCCAAATCCCCATTAAGAAATGCCGTCTTTACATCCATCTGATGTAACTCTAAATCATAATGTGCTACTAATGTCATTATGATTCTGAAGGAATCTTTACATGAGACTGGAGAAAAGGTCTCATTGTAATCAATCCATTCTCTTTGCGTAAAGCCTTTTGCCACAAGTCGCGCTTTGTATCTTTCTACATTCCCTTGGGAGTCGAGCTTTGTCTTGTAGACCCATTTACAGCCTACTGTTTTGGCTCCTTTAGGAATAATTTCCAAGTCCCAGACTTTATTAGCCTTCATGGACCTCATCTCCTCTTCCATGGCCTCAAGCCATTTTGAGGAATTTTCGCTTCTCATGGCTTCTTCAAATGAGGTGGGATCATCCTCCATTTGAAATTCCTCTGTATGATAAATCTGATAATCATCAGAAATAGCTGATCTTCTTATTCTTTGAGACCTCCTCGGGGCCTCCCCATTTGGTACATCTACTGTTTGAGGCTGCTGTTGCTCCCCCTCATCTGTGGCAATAGGTTCTATATGATCCTGAAGAACAGGTTCTTCATTCTCATTCATTGTTGCCACGGGAGGAACAATAACAGGTGCTGGCACCACAGTGTCTTGCACCGTCGGTGCAGCGACAACAGGTAGTGTGAAGAATGGCTCTTGAATCATCGGAGTGGGCGCATACACCCGCTTCTCTTCAAGGTCAATCTCTCGAGCTACCATGCTCCCCTCATCATTTCATCCTCTAAGAAGACATCGTGTCTCGTTTCTACAAACTTTGTATATCTGTCTGGACAGTAGAAACGATAATCTTTTGACTTTTCAGGGTAGCCAATGAAATGGCAACTTACTGTTTTGGGATCAAGTTTCCCAAGGTTTGGGTTAAATACTTTAGCCTCAGCAGGACTTCCCCACACACGTAAGTGGTTTAATGAGGGAACTCTTCCTGTCCACAATTCGTACGGTGTTTTGGGCACCGACTTACTAGGTACTCTGTTGAGAATATGAATGGCGGTTTTCAACGCCTCCATCCATAAACTCAATGGCAGTGTGGAATAGCTCATCATGCTTCGCACCATATCCATCAGGGTACGGTTGCGTCTTTCAGCTACTCCATTTTGCTGGGGTTCGCCCGGCATAGAATACTGGGCCACTATTCTATTTTCCTGTAAAAACCTTGCAAAAGGTCCAGGAACTTGTCCATATGGGGTATGTCGACCGTAGTACTCCCCCCCACGATCAGATCGGACTATCTTAATCTTTAAATCGTGTTGGTTTTCAATTTCAGCCTTAAATATCTTGAATTTATCCAAGGCTTCATTTCTTTCTTTGATTGGATAAATATATCCAAAACGGGAGTAATCATCCGTGAATGTTATGAACGAGTCATAACCTTCCACACTTTTCACAGGAAAAGGACCACAAATGTCTGTGAGAATAATTTGTAGAACTCCTGTGCTTCTTTTGGCGTTTTTCTTAATTTTCTTTACATATTTTCCTTTAATGCATTCTCTGCATTGTTCTAAGTCTGAGAACTCTAATGGAGGAAGAATATCATTCTTAACTAGTCTTTCTATTCTCCCCCTCGAAATATGGCCTAAACGACAGTGCCATAATTTCGACGACGCATCTAGAGTTCTCTTTCATTTCCTGTTTACATTCGTAGACGAGGATTCATTCACTTTCTCGCACGCGACGTTCCCATTATCGCATACGACATTCACATCAATGTTCTCACCTTTCTTTGCCATTATCATCTTTAAGTAATCAGGACAGTTCTTCTTGTAGTGTCCCGTCTTTTTGCAGTGAAGACACTGATCTTTGTCTACTGCAAACTTATTCTGTTGAGGCTGATAGACAGGGGCTTTTCCCTTGTTCTTTGAGAAGGAGTTACTGTTGAAGTTCTTTTTTTGTTGTCCTTCACATAGTTGATAGAACCACCATGTGAGGTTTTAATTCTTTCCTCCTCTTGCACACACATAACTATGCACTTTTCTAAGTCCCATTTTTCGGGCTATCAATGTTGTAGTTGACAACAAAGGTGTCAAACTCTTTCGGCAAGGAAGCAAAAAATCAAATGAATAAGGAACTCATCCTTGAGAGCCAAATCCATTGGTTTAAGCTTGGATGCCAAGTTGCTCATCCTTAGTATGTGCTCTCTTATGCCACTGCCACCACCAGAGTACCTTTCTGTCACAAGCTGCTTAATCAGCTGTGTAGTATAAGTCTTTGAAGAGCCAGTAAACTAACTCTTTATTTTCTCAAGGTACTCTGTGACAATGTCACACTCTGCGATTGGGCCCACAATTGCAGGCTCAATCGTGTTCTTTATCACAGCCAAACATTTCTTGTTGGCAGTGACCCACTTTTTATGATCAAGATTATATGACATTTTTATGGGAGCTTAGTCCCTCTGTCTGGTCTGCCAAGCAGCATCAGCCTCATTTTCATCCCTCACCGGTGCCACAGGCTCTGTGGGACACGGTGTGGTGACACAATTCATATACAGTGAGAACAATTAGACATAATAACAACAACTGCATGCCTTGGTTTCAACGTTGGTTAAAATTAAAAACATACAGTTGTTTTACACATTAAATCTACATCACCGTTGGGCAGAAATAGAAATAATGCATAAAATCATCAATTAAAATTATAATACTGTTAACAGCAAAATTATATGCCTTATTTCCAACATTGGTCAAAATACGACATACAATTTTATTTATACATTAAATCTACATCACCGTTGGGCAGAAATAGAAATAATGCATAAAAACTTCAATTAAAAATTATAATACTGTTATTATCAACGTTGGTCAGAAAATAACAATATCATAATTATCTGGAAATTCTATCTATTTTTTCCAAAATTAAATTCTCCCGTTGGTTCGAATTTAATAATGAAAATCATTCAATCTCATTAACTTTTGCAGCGGAAACTGTAATTATTCTAAAAATAATTCAATATTCAGAAGCATTAATACTGTACACATTTAATCTCTGGAAAAGTAACACGTTGGTGCAAAATTTACAGAGATTTGATTCAAGTTTCATTCAAATTCACTCAAAAAAAAGCTTCTGAAAATCAATAAAAAATTCTTTTCGGATTTACTGTTCATTCGGCCGAAAACGGCCCATTCTTTCGGCCACGGCCCATGGCGGCCCAGCCCAAAAACGCCACCGCGCGCGGCCTCTTTCTCCCTCGCGCCCAGGCCGCAACCTGGGCCTGGGCCGGGAAAGTCTCTCCCCGCCTGGGCCGAAACCGGCCGGAGGGTCAACAGCCGTCCGATCGCATCCGATCGGATCGGACGGTCGACCGCGCGCGCGCCGGGATCAAAATCCCGAAACCCTAACCCTAGCCCCCATTCTCACCCGCCTCCTCCCAAAAAAGCCGGACGGCGGCGGCGGCGGCGGCCCGCGCACGGAGGGGAGCGGCAGCGGCGCGGCGGCCCCAGCGGAGCTCGGCGGCCGGCGCGCGACATCGGGGCGGCGGGCTCCCGCGGAGCGGCGGCGCCATCGGGACGGGCCGACAGCGGCGGCCCCCGACGCGGAGCACGACGGCCCCATGGGAGGTGGGGCGCACGGAGGGGCAACCTCAAGCCGGAGTGGCGGCACGGCTACCCGGCGCACGCGACGGCGTCCCGAGGCGCCGGCCGGCGGCGACCTCACCCGTGAGTCCCAATCCCTCCCCTTTCCCGTTTCTTTCTATTCTTTTGCCGATCCGGTGGCCTAGGGTTCGTTTTTCTTTTCTTTTCTTTTTCCCGCATCTAGATCTAAGCCTAGTTGCTCTGATACCATTGTTAGGACGCTATTTAGGATCTTCTAGCTTAGATCTAGCGGGGTATCAATCTGTGCATACGGGTTCTTGAGGGAGACAGTGAGGGAGAGGGGTACCAACCTTCAGACGTAGAGGAGGAGGGATTGGCCATCACGGTTCGTCGGTGAAGCTCTGCGCACGGGCAGCGACGGTCGGGGAAGAAGGATGACGTCGACGACGGCAGTGCAGATCCGGTGAAGGAGACGGCAGTGGAGCTTCCCGTCGCTGGAGCGCCACCCTCTCAGATCGGGTTAGGGTTTGTCGGTGGGTCTGGCGGCGGCACGGTGAACCTCGTCGTACGTGCCGCCCCGGCCCCCACCTCTCTTTTATATGGCGCTGGCGACAGGGGCCCACCAGCCTGTTGGGCTGGGCGCCCCCGATCAGGGCGCGGTCAAGGGGAGGGTATTTGGCCGTTGGGCCAAATGCCCTGCTGAGATCATTCTAACAGGTCTCTCATCTATGGGCCTGTTTGGGGGAGCTCTACCAGCTCTAGGGGCCTGTTTGGCAGAGCTCCGCCACTGAAAAACTGAATCTGGAGCATCAGATCCACCAAAAACAGCTCCACCGTGAATCTGGGATCCCACCATGGAGCTAGACAAAACTGTTTGGCTTGCACAGCAGCTCCAGATCCACGAAACTGAGTTTTTGATGGGAATGGCCTGTTTTGCCCATGGGTTTTATGGTGGTATGGGATAGGGTGTGTAACCAGTGGCAAAAGGTGGGTAATTACCACCCAACTCCACGAGTAGGTACGAAACAAGGTTTCGTGGAGCACCCCTTGAGGTGCTCCATAGATTTCATGAATCTGGAGCTAGATTCAGTATTTTGGTGGATCCAGATTTCGTGGAGCTGGAGCGTTTGGGTAAAAATTCGTGCAATGGAGCTGTTTTTGGTGGATCTGGAGTTGGTGGAGCTCTGCCAAACAGGCCCTAGATCCACGAAAAACAGCTTCACTTCACGAAATTTTGCCCAAACGCTTCAGCTCCGCGAAATCTGGATCCACCAAAATCCTGGATCTGAAGATCCATGGATTTCATGGAGCTCCTCAAGGGGTGCTTCACCGTGGAGTTGGGTGGTAATTACCCACCAATGCCACTGGTTACACACCCCATTCCACCAAAAGTGGCCATTCCCACCAAAACCTCAATTTCGTAGATCTGGAGCTGCTGTACAAGCCAAACACTCCATGGTGGGATCCCAGATCCATGGTGGAGCTGTTCCATGGTGAAGCTGCTGCTCCATATCTACATTTTCAATGGTGGAGCTCTCCCAAACAGGCCCTATAGCTGTGCATACATCCAGGGTTTGAGTTGTAAAAATTAGTAAGAATCAGAGCTCTAATCTCTCTTTTGTAGAGGAACTAGCTGAATGCTCGTGCGTTGCTACGGATTTAAAAAAAATTAGAACATATTTATATGCACGTTCAACAAATTTTATCATTCGTTAATTTTAGAACATGTAGTATGATAAAATTTTAAAATCCGTAGCAACGCATGGGCATTCAGCTAGTATAGAACAAAAGGTTGACTTGTAACTGAATGATACATATAAGTGTGTGCAATTTATTGGATCACAATTCAAGCTAAACCATCCACTGTGTGCTTTTCTTAAGCCCCAGATTGTGTGGTAGTGGTGTTCACTGTTCAATAAGACGCAGTTTATACAGAGTTCTAGCAATAAGCAATAAATAAAAGAAAGAATATTCATTAGTTCTTAAATTGATGATACAGATTTTAGGATGCTAAGTAAAAAAACGTAAATTTAATGACACGGATTTTAAGAGGTCAGTATAAAAAAGAACGGAGGGAGTGGCTCTCCAACTCTCAGCTCACTCACTGACAATCGATGTCCACCCTTCACTTACAATGACTTCACACTATCCTAATCCATCCGTGAAGACATTCTCCGTTCCCACCTTACTCTGCTTCTTCGCCTTGCTCCTCTGCTTTCTTCTCCATACCAAATCGTGGCCAGTTTTAACACCAAATTTGTGTACTACTCCCGATGTACACCGAGTACGCTGATTGCTGCCAAACATTTTGACCAGTTTTTGACTGAGTCGCTTCAGTTCTGCATACCATGTACGAGATGACATTTGAACATTCAGCAGTCTTGTTTAAGAACTCGGCATGTCTTGCTTGGTTGCTTGTCCCTTCCTAGAGGGGACAAATGACAAATGCAACTTCGGTAACCTGCTTTTCATGTGCTCAATGCAGCTTATTTTGTATGAAATTTAACTTGCTTCTCATGTGCCCATCCTTCTATAAAGCAACTTCAATTTAGTGCATCTTTTTTCTGTTAAAAAAACAAAACAACAACAATGGGGGAAGAAAGCAAACCAAGCCAAACTACAGAACTGTCCCCATACGTCGTCTCTCACACAGCAAATCCATTATCTTTAATGACAACCATTATATATCATGCTTGCATTCAACAATGTACAATCAAAACCGTTATATCAATGATTCATCTTTCATGACAAAACCGTCACAGGAAAAACGAAGTGAAATGATGGGATTAAAAAGCTGTTCGTTAACCTATCGGTTACAAGTACAAACTCCAGACCATCACAATCTTATTCTCTTTGGAATTCCGCCACAACAGTGCAAACAACAATCAACCCTCATCTCACTCGGCAAAACTGGCCTCACCATGAAAGTAAGCAATGCTTTGCAGTTTGCAACCATAGACCGAAAACCAAGAGCTGCTATTATACACTAATGTATCCCACACTATAACAAAAAATACACTCCCAAAGGTGAGTGTCAGTGTCTATGCGAATGCTTTCGAATTTTTCTGGGACTAATATCACCTCTCACCCTACTTCTTGTCTCAACAATTCTGGAAGCAAGACAGATGAAACCAATTACTGCCATGGCATACAGCGCTCTGTAAGGCGCCAATGCCATGGAACTAACAAAGGACTAATAGCCACCTAAAAGGTAGAGAAAGCTCAATCCAACTTCACGTCCTCTCCTTCCAGGTAGCTTGAAAGATATACAGCTGACATTTGGTTGTGATCCGAAAAGTCCATGCAGGATAACACCAACACAGAGTGCAGAATCCACGAACCAGGGAAAATTCTGCCCCATTCCGATTCTCTGTACAAAAAAGAACAGGAACCGATTTAAATCACCATTGATTAAGCAGCATAGTACATACATAGCATGGTGGTATCCTATAAATGTTTTTGTGGGGTGTTTTGCAGAATGTCCGATTAATAAAATAGAAAATATATCGGTTCCTAAATCAACAGTTGGCAAGTTTTGATAGAGTGCTAGGAATGTGATTTGCTTTCATTGGGGATATCCTGCTGGAGTAGCCGCATTCTGGCAAAAATCTGTATCCCAAGTCATGGTGCGATTTATGTTCGAGCCAATGTATCAAAGCCTGATTTTAAGAGGTAGAAAATTGAAACCTGTTAACCAGCTATACCAACCAGTATCCAGTATTACTGACCATAAAAAAATCTATTTTGAGGACATTTATGCCAGGCCAAGGCATTTCATGAAGAAAATGAACAAATCCCAGCTGCATTTCCCATTATATTGCATGTAAACACATTATTCAAAAACATGCTTCAAAGAAATGGAGAAAACACCCTCACTGAGTCTACTGAATTTCCCTACAACGCAAGCTTGCAGATGAGGTGTCAGGCTGCCCACTGTGTAGACTGTAGTTTCTTTGAAACAGTAATGGGCCAAAAAAGGAATTGTCTGCTAAGTGTTATCCAATTACATCCCAGACTTGAAAACAGCAGTCCCAACTACAAATTTAAGAAGGTATGATAAATAACACAATATTGGCTTTGGCTTTGGTTATCTGGCATTCTAGCCAGTGTTACCAGGACTCGGACGAGTGTCGGAGTCCAACTCGGATTCGAGTGTCCGATTCGGCAAATTTTAGAAAATAAGATGACAACAAAATAACTTGATGCTATATGTTCTAATATATAGAAGGCATTTCATCAAACAGGTCATATGCACCCAAATGTGCAACCATTTTCCCTATCTAGCATTAAACACTAAGCAGATCTTGCCCACTTTGGTTACATATGTTGCTCACATCATTCCATTTCATATTAAGTACTTCCACTTGCAAACTGCATGATCACGATCTAACGTCAAACAGTTTCAACCATTAAGACATAACATGCAAATAATACTCTAATTTGCAAGAGACCAATACAATCCAATATTTCAAATAACACTCCCTCCCCACAGTTACAATACATCACACCCCCATTTTAATTAACGGCTTATCATAACTTACCAAATACGCAACGAACCCGCCATTAAAAACCAGCACGTTGCTAAAAACACACCACGACATGAACCAATGCGAATAGAGCGAGAGATCCAGACCTATAGAGGAACTTGGCGGGGCTGTAGGGCGTGCGCTCCCCGGAGAAGGCGGCGGAGTAGATCTCGTCAAGATCACAAGCGAGGCACGCGGCCTTGTCATTGGCCTCGGATGCACGATGTCTCATGGGCGTGCGGCGCGGGCAGAGGAAGCGGTTGTGCCGATCGCCAAGGAAGTAGTTCCGGAGCGGCGGCGCGTGGAGTAGAGCCTGGAGCACGGAGTTCATGAAGCAGGTGTTGCCGAGGTTGTTGAGCCCGCGCAGCCCTGCCGGCGCGGCAGCGGATGCGGAGGTAGTGGGATCGGCGGAGCTCATGAGCGCGAATTCGACCGGATCTGGGGCCCAGGCGCGGTAGTCTACGCGGCGGCGCTTGCGGGGTGCAGGGGAGGCTGAGGCGGGTGCGGAGAGGGGTGGTAGGGAGGAGGATTGGGTGAGGAAAACGGCGTGGTCGAAGTCGGGGTCGTAGACCTGGTCGCCGCAGGCGGCGCAGAAGAGCTCCGCGCGGTCGACGTCTACGGCGATCTGGTGGCCGGAGGCGGAGGCATGGGAGGCCGCGTGCGAGGGGCAGAAGACGGCGGCGCAGGAGAGGCACGCGTAGAGGCGGGAGGAGGAGGGGGAGGGGGAGGAGGCGGGGCAAGGCACGCAGCGGGGAAGCTCGCGCGGGTCGCGGCGGATCTCGGGGCGGCCGAGCGGGCGGACGCGGGAGGAGGAGGCGGCGGCGGCGCGGGGTGGGGAGGAGGAGGCGAGGGCGGAGCGGCGGCGGAGGGACGGGAGGAGGCGAGGACGGAGCGGCGGATGAGGGAGGGGAGGAGGCGAGGGCGGAGGACGGAGGGGAGGAGGCGGCACGGGATTCGGGCGGCGGGGTGGGGGGAAGGGGGGAGCAGCGCGGAGAACCGGTGGGGCGGAGAACGTGGGGAGCCGCGGGATTCGGGGGGCAGGGGAAGGGGGAGCAGCGCGTTTCGTGAGGTGGGGTGGGACCATATGTCAGTGAAAAGTGAAGGAGTGTAAGATGCATTATCACCTTGAACTCCTCCTTTTAAGGAGTAGAGATAAGTGCTCTAATCTCATAGTCAATCACGTGCTGCGTTAGAATCCAGTCGGCCCAGGAACAGAACGAAACAGCTCTCTAGCAATTTGGTGAGGCCGCCTCCTGAGGAAGGGCAGCCCACTAGGCATTATTTACATTTAGGTCCCCTACAAAAACATCAATTGGACGGTATACTCTGGAACGGAAGACCTTGTGTTTTTTCTCCGGAGTTACCGGCTTGGCAGGCCCTAGTTGGCAGAAGTGCCGATCTATTCTCCGCTCTTTCGAGATCCAGAAGCCACTCGTCCGACGCACCGCCTCTCCTCTCCTCCCCTCGTCGCGCCGCGCCGCGCCGTCGCCCGCCCGTCGGTTTCTCCGTCGAGGTACGCGCTCTCTTCCCCTCTGGTTCCCCTTCTCTTGTTCGGTCGCGCGCGCGACCTACTCGAGCATCGTTTCCGTTTCTATCCGTCGGTTTTGTCCCGCCGCGTGAGGAATCTAGGGTTACTAGTGAGCAGGTCTCCCGAATGGTCTCGGCCTCCCATTTTTGAGAGCCTCAGTGCGCCGACGCGTACGTACCATCTGATTGCTGGTGTCGCCGTTGATGATTTGATGAACTGTTTGTGTTACATACCGTGGCAGCTTGCCGGCGCCCACAACCTGTTCGACCAAATGTTCCTGCCAAAAGAATGTCTCCTCAACGAAGTGATGATTTCGTAGTTTCGTGCTATTTCCCCCGTTTAGTCCTCGTGCGGTCGTGCCCTCTGCAACTGTTCTCTCGCTTATACAAGTTAAGAACTTTACTTGTGTGAACTAGAATTCCCAGCATTAGCCCCTCGGTAAAATTGGAGTTAGTACTTCACACACCTACATTGCTTGTATTGTGCATAGTAAAGTTCTTGCCATCTGTTAATGCTCTTGGGGCCCATTCTTCGCAAGCATTACTCTCTGTAGAGTTGATCTCACATATTAATTTTTGGATTGGCAGAATGGGTCGGAAGGCTGGTGGGCTGTACATAAACCCGAAGAAGTTTGGTGGTGTCGTGAAGCCTTGCATGGTGGAGATGGCGTCGTTCCTCAACTGCCTGGCCCTGAACAAGCAGAACGATGACAAGTGCTCGAGGCAGAAGGAACTCTTGGTTGCTTGCAGTCAGGCTCAGGTCATTGCCTGCAACACCGTTTAGTTCTTTTTGCATCCCTCATAAAGCAAAATTACTCACTTCAGATTGTTTCCCTCACAACTTATTGTTTACCCAAAGTTGAGAGTTGAAGCTAGTCGTTATTATGCTTGCTGAATCCTGATGCCTCCTTTTGTACTTATTGCAGAAAGGGAAACCGAAGAATGCAGCAAAGACTATCAATTACCATCTCCAGCGACTTGGGAGAGACAAGTTTGGCTAGTTCAGATGATAATCAAGACATTTCCTTATTGCCTTGTGCTGAGGTCCGTAGGACAAACAGTTTTCTTTCTAAGTAGCCTTGCTGAAATGGAGCAGAAATAGCATGGACATGATAGTAGAAACTATTAGTATATCATCGTTTCAAGCAGATGGCGAGACAGCAGTGCGGTATCAATATGGCTTTATTCTGATGCAATAAAAAACAACCGATCTTGCTTCTTTCCTTATAACTGTTGTGCTGCTAATTTGGTTGGGGTGTTTGTTTCAAATATAGCACTACTCGTGCACTGTGGTTTGAACCTTACCCAATTGCGGCTCTGGTTGCTTGGTGAGTTCCAGGTATGACTTGTGAGCTTACATTCGACCATGTCTTGATGATGAATTTTTATTGGAACATGATTCAGCAATCCATTCAAGCGAACACAACAGTAGACTAGACTACATAGATCACACAATTAGCAGTTTTCAGTACAGTGCCTTTTTCTGTCAAACCTGAAACTAAAAGCTAAATCAAAGTTTGTTAGAGAAAGTAAGCTGTGTCACTTGTAACACTGATTGTGAATTGTGGTTTTGAGCGCAATTCCAGTTTTGATTACTTTGGTTTCAGTTTGTTACTGCATAGTTATATATCTGATGACTGATGAGCGCAATTCCAGTTCTGATGACCCAACCCTGAAATAAGCATTTTCGGTGCGCCGTTTAGTAGTACTAAGCAGGCATCCTCCGTTGTAAAGAAAAAGCGCGGTTGTAGGGCTGCAGAAGCACATTGTACGCGTAGTTTCCGAGGGCCTCATTGGCCTCCGGCTTTCTTCCTTTGCTCCTCGTCCCCGGCCTTGCACTTCTCGGCCTCCTGCACCATCCGCTCGATCTCCTCCTTGCTTAGCCGCCCTTTGTCGCCTTTGATGGTGATTTTTTCCTTGCGTCCGGTCGTCTTGTCGTCCGCCGACACCTTCAGGTCGCAGTTAGCATCGACCGATTTTTTTCTATTTTAGCCTTTTTTTTTGAAAAATATTCACATTTAGACCCCTGATAGTTTTAATTACGTTTTTGGACCCAGGGGGTCGGCGCCGTGACCCACGACGCCGAGGTAACACGTCTCGGCACCGTGGTCCATGGCGCCGAGGTCCCAGGCCCGCACCAGCGTGGCGCCGACGTGGCAAGTACCTCGGCGCCGAGCTCTGGCCAGCGGGCCCCACGCGGCCTTCTCCTTTCTCCCTCTGTCTCTTTCGTTCTTTCGTTTTTTTCTCCCTCTCCCTCTCCCTCTCTCTTGCCCGCCTCCCCGCTGCCGCCCTGTGGTGCCGCCGCCTTCCTTCCCCGCCCGCCCGCGTCCCCGCCGGCGGCCGAGCCCCCACCGCCTCCCCGGCCGCCCGCCTCCCCGCCCGCCCGCGTCCCCGCCGCAGCCGCCCGCGCGCCTCCCCGCCGCGGCCGCCGCCTCCCCTTTCCGCCCGCCCGCGTCCCCGCCGGCGGCCAAGCCCCCACCGCCTCCCCGGCCGCCCGCCTCCCCGCCGCGGCCGCCCGCCTCCCCTCCCCGCCCACTCGCTGGACGCCGGTGCCATCATCCATTCCCTCTGCTTCTCGCCCAACCGCTACTGGATCTGGGACCTGGAGTCCAAGCACATCTTGCAGGACCTTAAGCCAGAAGTCCAGGCCTCCAAGAACCAGGTACATCTCTACCCTTTGCCTGTCTTGTTTGCTTTCTTGTTAGATCTGTTGCGGTGTCTGATTAGGGTGCATTGCTGGATGTATTGTGGATTTGTGCCGTGTAGTGCACTAGTGCTATTTGCTTCAATTGTAATATGCTGTGCTGTTCGCTATGTAGTAGTGTTGTCTTAGTTAATATGTAAGTTCGTGGTTAGTAGAGCTTTCATTTCATTAATTACACCATGTAGAATGCAGAATTGCTGTTAATGCATCAAATTGATACAACCATACGATCGTGTATTTGTAAGAATCTAGTTTGCATATTATAATGTAAGATTATTTTGTTGGGTGCCTACTTTGCACTATCAATGTATGTAAGTTTTGCAAATGGACCGAGTTCCACACCCCTAATTGAGCTAATCGGATATTTTTGGACCAATCTTATTCTCAGTTGGTTTCAACTAAATAGTACAAGTATGATCTTTATTTGTAGTTGCATCAGTTTTAGGAGAAGCAAGGAATAAAGCTACGCTCAAGCTAAAGAGAGCATCAAATTAAAGAAAGCCACCCCTGTTGAACTGGAATGTACGGACGGGAACCAAATTTGGGTGGTTAGGGTTCGCGTTTCAACTTTGGAACTAATCATTGTTTAAGCTAAACAAACCTCTTACCAATAGTGCTCTAGTTTAACAATGCATAAACACAGTACCCTTTTTTCCCTTAAAATTGTAGCAAGTACATATATACACTTGCTTCTTTTTCAGTACCATACTACCATCAGTAGTATTTTATTTCACTATAGGATAATTGGTAAAGCGAAAGAAAGAAGAAAAAGGCTCACTGAAAAATTGTATTGGCCCTTCTCGAGCTAGCTTATACTCCCTTCATCCAAATTTGTAAGACTTATTTTCTTTTGACATATAGACGGTTAGTGCCTGGCTACACCGAACCTATAGAGCATGGTTTAGCTTTCTGCTTTAGCTAGATGATATGTGGTTGTGGGACTTAAATCGTTTCTGCTTTAGCTTTATTTTTAACTTTCCATCCGCATATTTCCAAGGTATTAAGTTTGGTTTTCTGTATGAACTAGATGGACAACCTAGTCACCCTATATCATAGAGGCAGTGTGACAAGTGATGATTATGAAAATGTTCGATTTGTTGAAATGCAAAGGGTGCTTCTGATATTCAGTGATCGGTCGTCGTTTAGTGAGTTGGTTGCTAGGGCCCGGGAGGAGCTACATTGTCATGCAAACGAGGAGAGCATCACAGTTGAGGGGTTACTTCACTTCGGTTCGAAAGACACAATTCTAAGGCGGTTGATCTTAATTGGTTGTGAGGATCAGTGGGACAAATATGTCAAATTGGTTATGAGGAATGAGTTCCAATGTTTGGACCTTGTTGTGCGGAAGGTGTCCATTGATCCCACCCCTCATGGTTATTCACCAGAACTAGGTGATCAGGCACCCTTTGACCCTCCGTTACCGGACCTTGCGGTGGATGTGGAAGAAGTGCCTGAGGTGCCCGATGCTCTATCTGCCCCGAACGAGGTTCAGATTTCTCAACCAGTTCGAGTTGAATGTCGGACTGATGATGTCGTGGCAGCCCCTCAGGAGATCCATTTGACCCAAAATCATCCCAGTAAGTGTCGAGCAACACTTTAGCCTTTTCCCGTCATTCCATTCTTTTGTGTCAATCCCATCGTTTTCGTGCTTATGATGCAGGAGACATTCCTGATAATGTGGGTGTTCCTCCCGTTGCTCCATCTGGCAACGTTGAAGAAGTCTGCAGGGACTCCAACAGTGTAGATGTTCAAATTGTGGATGATCTGGAGCCTTACGAGATCGCAAGGGCCGTTGATTTTGATGATGACCGCCATTTTGGAGAGCTGATCGAAAGTGATATTGAGCTGATAAGGCGTTATTGCCCTGGCCGGGATCCATCAGTTCATGAATTCAGCGATCTTAGGCATTCTCATGAGGCTTATGCAGAAGGAAGGGATGACGAGTTGCTAGATGCTCCTGAGGCCGGGTCAAGCATGACAATTGAGAAGGGCATAGTGTTTGAGGACTTGTCTGCATTGAAAAGGTGGCTGCAGGAGTATTCAGTGATTCGTAAAAGGCCATTCAAGGTGAGGTATTCTTATGTGGAGCGGAGGTACACAGTTGTGTGCGAGAAGGAAACATTTGAATGGAGGGTTTGTGCTAGGAAACAGAAGGACACGGGAAAGTTCAAGATCACAAGAATCGTTGGCCCACACACTTGTGCCGAAGCAGAGCTCAAACAGAAGCATCGGCAGTTGACCTCTACCATTATTGCCAAGTCACTGTGGCACATAGTAAAGGGAGAACCCAATATGAAGGTGAAGACACTTGCTGGGATTGTTAAGGAGAAATTTGGATACGAGATAAGGTATGGAAAAGCATAGAGGGCAAAGCAATGCATCTGGAAGATGATATATGGGGACTGGGAAGATGGGTACTTGCAGTTGCCAGCACTCTTCAATGCAATCAAAGCGGTTAATCCAGGCATGCATTATGAGCACGTCCCAAAACCAAATGAATGGACACAAGATGGGATGCAGATATTCTTCCGTGTTTTCTGGTGCTTTACTCAGTCCATCGAGGCCTTTCGGCATTGTCGTCCCATCTTCTCCATTGACGGTACGTTTCTTCTTGGCAAGTACCAGGGCACACTTCTGATAGCCATTTCCTGTGACGCAGACAACGCGTTGGTTCCTTTGGCGTTTGCTTTGGTTGAGAGGGAGAACAAAGACAACTGGGGATGGTTCTTGCAGCTCGTTCGGAGGCACGTGGTCAGCCCTGGTAGGGCGGTTGGTGTCATATCTGATAGACACCAGGGCATACTTGCTGCCGTACAGGAGCAGATACCGGGGTATCCAGCTTTGCACCACCGTTGGTGCACTCGGCATCTTGCCGAGAATCTACTCCGTAAGGATGGTACGAAGGATAACTTTCCTCTGTTCGAGGAGGTCGCTCGAATGCTTGAGGTTAAGTTCTTCCAGGAGAAGTTGGAGCAGCTTAATACTGCAACAAACACAGAAGGTAGACAGTGGTTGACGGGATTGATGAGAGATGTCGACAAATGGACAAGGGCTCATGACGATGGTGGCTGGAGGTACGAGTTTCAGACAAGCAACATGGCCAAATCCTTCAATAATTTGCTTAGGGGTATACGTGGTATGTCCGTCAATGCTATCGTATCCTTCACCTTTTACAAGCTTGTTGTCTGGTTCAACGAAAGACACACACATGCAATGGCGCTACAGAGTAAACAAGAGAGATGGGCGCCAAAACCGAAGCGCCACCTTGAAAAGGCAAAGGCGAGGGCTGAGGCACATGAGGTACATTGTTTTGACAATGCCACGGGCACTTACGAGGTTGTAGAAAGGGGTGGTACAACGACCGATGGAGAGCTCCGGCCGACGAGGAGGCATAAGGTTGTCCTTATTGCTTTCTCATGCACATGTGGTAAACCGAGGCAGTACCACTTTCCATATTCTCATTATGTGGCAGCAGCAAGGCATCGCAACTTTGACTACGAGAGCAAGATACCTTGGGAGTTCAGTGTTGACAACCTTGTGCTTACGTGGTCTCCCCGTTTCGAGCCTTACCGGGATGAGGGAGAGTGGCCACCATACACCGGGCCCAAATACATTGCGGATTCGGGTAGCCGTTGGAACAAACGTGGAACCAGGAAGAGGACGAGACACAAGATGGTTATGGATCAGCTTCCAAGAAGAACGAGGCGAGGGAGAGCAACCCCCTTTCTTACTGACCCCGAGCAGAACCAATGTAGCAGATGTGGTAGACTTGGCCACAATTCACGCACATGCCATTGGCCACTTAGTCAGGTGCGAGTGCTTGTTGTTCGTTATGTTTCATAGTTCATCTAGTTGTTTTTCCATATGCAATTTGCTATGTTTCTTGTTTAATTTCTTATTCTTTCCATATTTTATGCATGTTCAATTTTTTGTTTACTTCTATGTTGGACTGCGAAATTCAATTTTTTTTAGGATGGCACAATTCCACCTGCTAGACCCATACTACGAGGAGAACCACCGAGGACGACTCACCGCGGAGGGGAGGGTACTGTCTTCATCACTTCCCGTGCAATTTGAGTTTATGTTGATGCATTAACTAAAAAAATTGGTCTATTCTATACATGTATTCTCTGACATGTATTCCTCTTTTTTGTATCATGTAGGTGGAGGCCGGAGACTCACAGCTTCCACCTCCCTTTCGGAGAGATGACAATTACGCTCGAGGACACTCAGAAGATGCTTGGTGTCGCCATTCATGGCCGTCCAGTTATCGGACCGTGCGTGCCTACAGGTTGGAGAGCCCGAGTAGAGGCCTTCCTCGGGAGAGAGCTTCCTCCTGAGGCAGACCTTCGCACTTCTGGAGTTCCAATCACCTGGCTCCGGCGGTCTTTCGCAGTGTGTCCTGAAGGTGCGGATGAGCAGACAGTTGCCTACTACTGCAGGGCATGGATCCTTCACTTGTTTGGCTGCGTTCTCTTCCCCGACGGAACGGGGGACAGCACATCGTGGATGTACATCCACTGCCTCACTGACTGGGACACGGCGGGTCAGTACAGCTGGGCTTCCGGGGTGTTGGTGTTCCTTTACCGCCACCTCTGCGAGGCGTGTCGTCGGACTTCGGCGAACCCGTCACTAGGTGGTTGCCTCTACCTCCTCCAGCTGTGGATGTGGTGTCGTCTACCAGTTGGTCATCCCACGGTTTTGGCTCCTCGTCCCTGGTTCGCAGGGGTTCCTCTTCGTCGATGTCCGACATTTGCCTATCTTTGGGACCAGGTCTCAGTTCCCTACGCCAGGATGAAGCGGGCCTACCTAGAGTACACGAACGAGCTAGATGCGCTCATGGCCTCCAATGTAAGTTTATTCCATTTGGTATCGTGATTTTCATTTGTTAGTATAGTACCTTACAAGTAAATTGTTACTATGCAGGTTAAGTGAGAGCCGTACGCCGAGCAAGAAGTGGAAAGTATTCAGTTCAGTGCATTGTGCTACATAGACGAGGCCCTCTACAGGATGAGGTGCCCCCTAATATGTTTCTATGCTGTTGAGTACCACCTGCCACAAAGAGTTGCACGTCAGTTTGGTAAGAGGCAGCTGTGCCCAGTAGAGCCGTTCTCGACGTCTGTGACCTTGCACAAGTAAGTTTGATCGTCAGTAGAGCCGTTCCAATTGCACAGAGTTTCTACTAATTTTAACTATTGGTTTACGTGACATGCAGATTTGATTGTCAGCGACAGAAGGTGACAGACTTCGAGTAGCACCACCACGCGTACGTTCAAGAGTGGGGACTCTTGCAAGTCAACGTGGACGCCAACAACGAGCCGCACACCAACGAGTCCTTCCGGCGGTACCAAGTTTGGTACCAGGGTGCGACGCTGTCCAAGCTGAAGGGACAATGGACACAAGATGACTATGCCGACATTGAGTCCTCGGATGACGAAGACACGCCGTACGACCAGTCTACTCGCCTTGGGACGCAGGTGGAGACAGCACCAGACCTGGACCGTGTGGTAATGTTCAATCTCATTGCTTATTTTCCAATAGACCGAAATACCACTACATACAGCAAATTATCCATTATTTTGCTTGTTTGCAGGGCAACACCCTCAAGCAATCTGTACAGGACATAGAACGTTTCTCCAGGACAGTCGGCGACGTCAGGACGTATACCTTCCTAGAAGTAAGCTTCGACAAAGCCACTCACAAAATTAGTACCTAATATCTTCGTATCTTGTTGGTTAACAAAATGTTGGACGACAGAGGCTAGCAGGTCGGCTACGTCGTGCGGTTGGTCGTTGTGGTTGCAGCACAGGCGCGGCGAGGGACGTACATATGCCTTCGACAAGACTTGCAGACCCGACGCGGCGAGGGTCGTACACGGAACAGAGCTCGTCCCCCACGAGAAGCGACACTTTCCCGGCCCAGGGTGGTGAGGACGACGACGAGGACGAGGTGGAGCAGACTTACGATGATATAGGCCCGTTTCAGCTCGTAGACGCTCCTTCGACTTAGCCTTCACAGCCTCTACCACGCAGACGCCGCCGCGAGCCTAGCCGTTACACTCCAGGCACCGACGCACTTGGTAGGGGTAAGGGTAAGGCTAGGAGGCAGTGATACATATGTGTAGGCTTGTGGTTGGGCTTAAAAGTCGTGCTTCATGTGATACATATGTGTATATGGACTGAGATGGGTTGTAATGAGCTACTTGTTGTATATATGTTTATATGTTATATTCATGTGATATTTGTGTTCGAATCCGTAGTCTGTACTTTGTGGTTCTATAATTCCTGCAATGTACCGTAGCTTGTTGTTTAAGAAATTATGATTACTGGCCTCTGAGAAGGCAATGTTGTAGCACTTATTTCGTGGCACGTACTGTTTCCTGCAAACGACTGAAAAGGCTACGAACTATGAATTTATTACGAGACTACAGGCTCTGAAAAGCCTATATAGGAACATTTATTGCTACACTGGAATCCTGAAAAAGCGAAAAGATTCGTATGTCCTCCTCTCCATGGACTATGCCCACTGCACTAGATAACCTGCCTACATAAAGGCCTCCTATGTCTTCCATACCACATCTCCGTTACCAGCCTTCACAATACTACTACACAACAATGTCTTCCTGGAGGTCCGACCCATTTGGAGTGCCGGAGTGGCATGAACGCCCGAAGTGCCATTGCGGCTTTAGAACGATGTTGTGCATCTGGACGGATCGAGTACAACGAGCCAACTACGGCCGTAGGTTCTTCAAGTGTCCAGACCTGGATGACGACTTCATGGTAACGACGACAACTAAATCCTTTGTTTCTCGTTATCGTTTTTCAACTTGATCCGTGATATCTACCACGCCACACATAGCCTTGCGAGTTCATCGAATGGGTGGATCGGGTGCCGTCGGCATGGCCACGGAACCGGCCAATGGAGGTGGAAAACAAAGGACAATACTTTGTCAAGATGACTCAGGCTCGCGAGGTGGAATGACAGATGCGGCTTGAGCAAGAGCGCCGCGTGAGGGTGGACCAAATCCGTCTGAAGGGCAAGGAGGATGAGCTGCAAAGGAGGCGGAACAGTTAAGTCTGCGTGAAGCAGCCATCAAGCGTCAGGAGGAAGAGCTTTAAGCTCGTGAGGCAGCTCTCAAGACCAAGAGTGACAGGAAGAATGATGCAGCGGAGCCATCTTCAGGGCACAATAAAAAGGGAAACAACCACGCTACACCCAGTAGACAAAATGTAATAGACCCAGCAAGTTATATTCCCTAAGGCATGTTAGGACTAGTGGTGGAGTTCTGAACATTACAAGTACAGAGTTCCACACATGCCACATGCCACGTGCTCATCATATGATCTTATGATGAGAATTTTCTCCATTTATGTTTTATTTCCTTTAATTCTAATTGGGTGGGTATAAAGGAATTCGCGCTCCTCATATACCCCTATGGCTGGGTAGTAATTTTCAGTCACAAAAACTTTCCTAGGTCCGCCTCATGGTATCCAAGTTGAAAGGGATAAGTTGAACAAGTACGGCCGTCCTTTTTTCTACATCTTGTAAAGATGGAGTAGCCAATCCCATAGCAGTGCAATTGATGGGAACGGTCATGGGGGGTGAGGGGATCAATTATTTTATATCTTACACGTGTACAGTAGCCAATCTAATTTATAGGGAATGGTGATGAGGATCGGCCTACATGAATGCATGCACAACTGTTTCAGCAAGAGAAATCAAATTGCTCAGCAATGAACTGAAATGCCATGTGTCTTGATGTCAATGAATAGGAAAATGGGTTTGAGAAGTGGAAGAAATATCTTGAGGTGGCTTTATTTACTCGAATGAGATTCAGTGACTCACTCTCAAGTCTCCTTAGGTTCTTAGATCTCTCCCAAGCCCACGTTTTCCTCTAGACTTGTATGGAAACCAGATGAGGGGATGACTCCTGTTATATAGAGCAGAGGGGATTCCCTAAGCCAACCTCAAAATCCAGATGACAGCCAACCACCCCATGGTGGGACCATGTGATTTGAAGGTATATCAGTCTCGAACATATGGTATCTATCTTTAACCAAACCGTGCAGTCATGCACAGCATGGCATGGGATTACTGCTGTTGTGCTATTAATAAATGCCATTCAATAGTATTTAGCAATTAATATATATACCATGATAATTGCTGAATAGGAATATTCGAATTTTTAGTCAAAGCTTTGTCATTTCACACCTTTAAATTACTGAATGGTATTTTGTTGAAAATTGAAATAACACAGGTAAAACAGCTTCTCAGTTTCCTGAATCACTGAATCTCGGCGCCGAGCTCGGCGCCGTGTATCCTGGTGCCGAGCAGCTCGGCGCCACTGATCCTGGCGCCGAGCTCGGCGCCGTGGATCCACGGCGCCGAGGTACTTGCCACGTCGGCGCCACGCGGGCCGCCACGCTGGTGCAAGCCTGCGACCTTGGCGCCATGGACCACGGCGCCGAGACGTGTTACCTCGGCGCCGTGGGTCACGGCGCCGACCCCCTGGGTCCAAAAACGGAATTAAAACTACCAGGGGTCTAAATGTGAATATTTTTCAAAAAATGGGCTAAAATAGAAAAAATTCGGTAGCATCGATGTCGAAGGTGACATTGATCTCGGGAACGCCCCTCGGCGGCGGTGGGATGTCCTCAAGCCTGAACTTGCCGAGCAGTCTGTTGCCCTCGGTCCTCGTCCCCTCACCCTCATACACCCTCATCCCCACTAGTTTGCCCATCTACATTTGACCCAGCTTATGACCTTCTTCTTGGTTTTTCTTCAGTTCAACAATACTACTCTTAATTTCCTCCATGTCAGCCATTGTTGCAAACGAAGCTCCGCCTTCGTCTACCGTAGCAGGTGGCGAAGGTCTCACCATATCAGATTTGCGTAGATCGGGGCAGGGATTTTACTTAGCACCCAACCTGTCCGATCCTTGCAATCCCACCACAGATTTCCCCCCTCGAAGTCTCACCGGTTCTCCAGGCCCCGGAATTTTACAGGGGAACGACGAATCGTCCCCAAACCCTCACCAAAACGAAACCAAGATCCAACTCTGAGGCCAAGAATCACGGCTCTGATACCAAAATGTCAGGAACCGAGAGCATGAATCTGAAATCGAAAGCAAAAATCGGGAGTAATCTAGAAAGCAATGAAGGAATAGCGTAAACTATAAGCTAGGCTAACCTATGACGTCTAGGGTTCATGTATCACCAACTGGATGATCTCCTCAAGAGAGTTTACAAGCCTTTTATACAGGCTGCTCACATTAACCAAAGCTTAAGACAAATGATAGGGAGTAGTGCCGACAAAACACACAGTTTAACATGTAATGAGGAGAACGTAATTGCTTGGTAGCCGTCGGATGCGCATCAAACGATCAAGGAAACATAACTCTTCATGGCTTAACTTGAAGTCGGTGGCGTCTTCACTTACGACCTGGCCGTCCAATTAATAAAACAGTTCAACATCTCATCTGCGCCGTCCAATCAATTCTGCAGCCTCCTCTCCCCAAACCCTTGTGCCGCGCCTCCTCCTCAGCGCCACCACCAATTCCTTCCCCGTACACCAGTGTCTGGTCGTAGTCCCCCCACTTCCCCCAGCAGCGTCGCATCCCCTCGTCACTGCCTCCCCAATGCATTTGCCCCCCGCCTCCTCTCCCCATCTGCCCACCACCGCCTTCCCACCTCCACCTCCCCCAATCGCCGCCTCCTTCTCCCCCGAACCCTCGTATCGTGCCTCTTCTTCCTCCTCAGCACCGCCACCAATTCCTTCCCCACGCAGCAGCATCTGGTCGCAGTCCCCCAAACTTTTCCCCAGGGCGCCGCCACCAATTCCATCTCCTATCGCCCCTCCAACCAGCGGCACGACGCTCGGTGACAGCTGTTGGTGGATCAAAGAGAATGGTGCTCGACGACAGTGGCCGGTAGATCAGAGAAGGGCACTTGGCGATGGCGGCGACTTCCTCTTACTATGCCCACCCACGTGGCTCTCCCCCCGCCCGGTGAGCCTCTCTACCTTCTCTTGCTCTTCGCTCGGAGCCCATCGCGCTGTCTGGCGATTGTGGTCTCCCAAGCTGGTCATCAAAGTCGGTGCCGTGGTGGAATGGGGTTGTGATCGAGGGGCCATGGCTGAAGTCAAGGGGCCGTGATCGAAGTCGAAGCCGTGGTTGAAGGGGGCGTGGCCGAAGTCAAAGATCCATGGTTGAAGTCGAAGCTGTGGTCAAAGGGGCGGTGGTCGAAGTTGAAGGACCGTGGTCGAAGTCAGGCCGTGGTCGAAGTTGAAGGGCCATGGTCGATGTCCAAGCTGTCATCAAAAGGGACAGTGGTCGAAGGGGGCAGTGGTCGAAGTCGAAGGGCCGTGGACAAAGTCGTTCCGCAGTTGAAGTCGAAGGGCTGTGGTTGAAGTCAGGCCGTGGTCGAAGTCGAATGATCATGGTCGAAGTCCAAACTGTGGTAAAAGGGGACAGTGGTCGAAGGGGCAGCTGTCAAAGTCGAAGGGCATGGATGAAGTTGGTCCGCGGTCTAAGTCGAAGGGCCATAGTTGAAGTCAAAGGGTCGTGGTCGAAGTCCCAGCCGTGGTCGAAGCAGAAAGTGGTCAAAGGGGCAGTGGTCGAAGTCGAAGGGCCGTGGTCAATGTCAGGGTCGTGGTCCAAGGGGGTCGTAGTTGAAGGGGGCCGTGGTTGAGGGGTCATGGCTAAAGTCGAAGATCCATGGTCGAAGTCGATGTCGTGGTCAAAGGGGGTGGTGGTCGAAGGAGGAAGTGGTCAACGTCGAAGGGCCATGGTCATCAAAGGAGACAGTGGTTGAAGTCAAAACTGTGATCGATGTCAAAGGGCCGTGGTCGAAGGGAACAGTGGTCGACGTTGAAGGGCCATGGTCGAAGGGAACAGTGGTCGAAGGGGACGGTGGTCAAAGGGGGAAGTGGTTAATGTCGAGGGGCTATGGTCATCGAAGGGCTATGGTCGAAGGAGACAATAGTTGAAGGGGCAGTGGTCGAAGTCGAAGATCCGTGGTTGTGCTCGAAAGGGAAAGTGGTCGACATCGAAGGGCCATGATTGAAGGGGACAGTGGTCGAAGGGCGGTGGTCGAAGGGGGAAGTGGTCGACGTCGAAGGGTCGTGGTCGTCGAAGGGCCATGGTCGAAGGGGATAGTGGTTGAAGGGGGCAGTGGTCGAAGTCGCATATCTGTGGTTGAAGTCGAATATCCGTGGTTGAAGGGGAAAGTGGTCTACGTCAAAGGGCCATGGTCGAAGGGGATAGCGGTCGAAGGGGACAGTGGTCGAAGTCAAAGATCTGTGGTCAAAGTCAAAGATCCTTGGTCAAAGTCGAACCCGTGGTCGAAGGGGGCCGTGTTCGAAGGGGGAAGTGGTCAGAGTCAAAAGGATGTGGTCGTCGAAGGGTTGTGGTCGAGGGGGCAGTGGTCAAAGTCGAAGATCTGTGGTTGTTGTCAAAGCTGTGGTCGAAGAGGAAAGTGGTCGATGTCAAAGGGCCGTGGTCAAAGGGGGCGGTGGTCGAAGTTAAAGAGGGCAGTGCTTGAAGTCGAAGGGGGCAGTGATCGAAGTTGCGGTCATGGTCGTAGTCGTAGCACCTGTGGACGTGGTCGTAGTGGTCATGGTCGTAGTCGTAAAGCCAACCCGGAGGGCACCTGCTGGTTCGTCCACAACCTCCACAGCTACGAGTTCCCCCTCCAGTTGGACATCCTCATCGCCTACCCCCAAGTTACCCTCGAGATCGAGCTCCCCACCCTTGACGGCAAGACCCACAAGGTGGTCGAAGTCGAAGCCATAGTCGAAAGGGGCCGTGGTCGAAGGGGGAAGTGGTTGACGTTTGAAGGGGGCAGTGGCCGAAGTCGGGGCCGAGCAGGCTGGCACTGGCAGTCGGGTGACAAGGCACAAGCGCACCGGAGGCTTGCCAACATACGACCACTAGTGATGGTCGACCGTTCTCGACCTACGATCACGCGTGATGGTCGACGACTTCTAATTTACGACCAAGGTATGATCGACGCTTCTAATTTACTACCATAAGCACTGGTCGATGTGTTTCGACTGATGACCACGAGGTGTGGTCAATGTCTTCCGACTTATGACTACGAGCGTTGGTCGATGTGTTCCGACTTACGACCACGAGGTATCATCGATGGCTTCCAACTTATGACTACGAATGATGGTCGTCGGCTTTCGATGTACGACCATGAGCCATTGTTAAAGGCTCTTGATTTAGGACCATGATCGATCATTGACCGCTGCCAACTTACGACCGCCAGCGATGGTCGACCGCTCCCGACCAATGATCACGCGTGATGGTCGACGGCTCCCGACTTACGATGACGAGGTGTGCTCGAGAGCTCCCGACCTACGACAATGTGTGGTCGATATCTTCCGACTTATGACCACGTGGTGTGATCGACGGCTTTCGACTTACTTGATGGATTTAAAAACTTTTAGAACATGTTTGTATGCATATTCTAAAAGTTTTTACCACCCATAAGTTTTAAAATATATAGTATGATAAATTTTAAAAATTCGTAGCAACGCACGAGCATTCAGCTAGTGTTCCATTAAATGTCCTATCTTCACTACAGTGTCAGTACGTGAAGCACTTGGATTCATCGATATGGTTATCAGCACAAAGTTTTACTCATATTGTGACCTGACGAACTCAGCATTGCCTGCCTCAGTTGAATGCTCACATAAAAGGTTGTTTAAGCAATTTAATCAAAGACGAGTCAACAAATGCAGAGGAATAAGCATACTCCACTATCACTAATTAAACGATGGTGACCACACCAAAAATTGCAACGATACTAAGAATCCACTGTAAAGGAGAGATTATTTCAAGCAGAGCCTAGGCGATCTAAATATATGGTTTAGTCGACCTCCTCGATCTTGGGCCCAGGACCGCTGCTGCCGCCAGCCGCCGGAGCATCCTCCTCCATGCCACCCGGCATGTCAGCGCCGGCGCCCTGGTACATCTTGGCGATGATAGGGTTGCAGATGCCCTCCAGCTCCTTCATCTTGTCCTCAAATTCGTCGGTCTCGGCGAGCTGGTTGTTGTCGAGCCAGCTGATGGCCCCCTCGACGGCGTCCTCGATCTTCTTCTTGTCGGCCTCAGGGAGCTTGGACGCGATCTTGTCGTCCCTGATGGTGTTGCGCATGTTGTAGGCGTAGTTCTCGAGGGAGTTCTTGGCGTCCACCTTCTTCTTGTGCTCCTCGTCCTCGGCCTTGTATTTCTCCGCCTCCTGCACCATCTTCTCGATCTCCTCCTTGCTCAGCCGGCCCTTGTCGTTGGTGATGGTGATCTTGTTCTTCTGCCCGGTGGTCTTGTCCTCCGCCGAGACGTTCAGGATGCCGTTGGCGTCAATGTCGAAGCACACGGTGATCTGGGGGACGCCCCTGGGCGCCGGGGGGATGCCGGAGAGCTCGAACTTGCCGAGCAGGTTGTTGTCCTTGCTCCTCGCCCTCTCGCCCTCGTACACCTGGATGAGCACGCCGGGCTGGTTGTCGGAGTAGGTGGAGAAGACCTGCTCCTTCTTGGTGGGAATGGTGGTGTTCCTCGGGATCAGCACGGTCATGACGCCTCCGGCCGTCTCCAGGCCCTGCGAGAGAGGCGTGACATCGAGCAGGAGCAGGTCCTGGACCTTCTCGTTGCCCTCGCCGGTGAGGATGGCGGCCTGGACGGCGGCGCCGTACGCGACGGCCTCGTCGGGGTTGATGCTCTTGCAGAGCTCCTTCCCGTTGAAGAAGTCCTGGAGGAGCTGCTGAACGCGGGGGATACGGGTGGAGCCTCCGACGAGCACGACGTCGTGGACGCTGCTTTTGTCCATCTTGGCGTCCCTCAAGCACTTCTCGACGGGCTCCATGCACTTGCGGAAGAGATCCATGTTGAGCTCCTCGAAGCGGGCGCGGGTGATGGTCGTGTAGAAGTCGATGCCCTCGTAGAGGGAGTCGATCTCGATGGTGGTCTGTGCGGTAGAAGAGAGCGTCCTCTTCGCCCTCTCGCACGCCGTCCTCAGCCGCCGGAGTGCCCTCGGGTTGCCGCTGATGTCCTTCTTGTTCTTCCTCTTGAACTCCTGCACGAAGTGGTTAACCATCCGGTTGTCGAAGTCCTCGCCTCCCAGGTGGGTGTCGCCGGCGGTGGCCTTGACCTCGAAGATGCCCTCCTCGATAGTGAGGAGCGAGACATCGAAGGTGCCGCCGCCGAGGTCGAAGATGAGCACGTTCTTCTCGCCGACGCTGCTCGTTTTCTTGTCGAGGCCGTAGGCGATGGCGGCGGCGGTGGGCTCGTTGATGATGCGCATGACGTTCAGGCCGGAGATGACGCCGGCGTCCTTAGTGGCCTGGCGCTGGGAGTCGTTGAAGTAGGCGGGGACGGTGACGACGGCGTTCTTGATGGTGCTGCCGAGGTAGGCCTCGGCCGTCTCCTTCATCTTCGTGAGCACCATGGAGGAGATCTCCTCGGCCGAGAACTGCTTCTCCTCGCCCCGGTACTGCACCCCGATCATCGGCTTGTCGCCGGGGCCCGGGATCAACTTAAACGGCCATAGCTTAGCGTCGCTCTGCACCGACGCGTCCGAGAACCGCCTGCCGATGAGCCGCTTCGCATCTGCAAACAAGAGAGACCACGCGCGCGTTTTAGATCCATATAAATTGCACGGATCTCGATCAACTTCTAAATCGAGGACCGGAGCAGAGCAGAACAGATGGATCTACTTACCGAAGACGGTGTTGATGGGGTTCATGGCGACCTGGTTCTTGGCGGCGTCGCCGATGAGCCTCTCGGTGTCGGTGAAGGCGACATAGGACGGCGTGGTGCGGTTGCCCTGGTCGTTGGCGATGATCTCGACGCGGTCGTGCTGCCACACGCCGACGCACGAGTAGGTCGTGCCGAGGTCGATGCCGATCGCCGGCCCGTCTCCTTTGCCGGCCATGATCTCGTCGACGACTCAAGCAAAAGGGGAAAAAACTCGAAGAAAAATCTACGCGCTTGATTGGTGTCAGAGCACGCGAGGAGGACGAGAGGAATAATTGGTGGACGTGAGGGAGGAGGCGATATGGGGTTGGATTTATAAGCTTGTGTGGTGGGGAGGGGTTCTAGAATGTTCCGGGGTGGCATCTGCCGTCGGATGCGATCTGGACGGGCGAGGGAGGCGGCGGCATCGTTGCAGGCGTGGAAACGGGCGCGTCGTGGGGACTCGGGACTCGCCTAGAGGGGTTGGGTTTGGGTTCTCGAGAGTACCGGAAGGTTCTGGAGACGGGAGAAATTCCTTTCGTTTCAGACTTGTGGCCGATTGGCCGGTAGCAATTGGTTGATTGGTTCCTACGGCGTGTCGGGTCCGTTTCAGACGCCAGGAGGAACCGCCGGGTTTGACCTGCATCCTCACGGGATTAAACCCGGGGGACTCCGCGCGAGGGGACGCGCCCCCACGTCGCCCCCAACGCTCCCTCGGTCGGTCGGCGCGTGGCGGGGGAATCCGCGTACGGTCGGAGGAGCGATTTCCCTGTATTTTTCGAAAATTACGTAAAGGTCTTTTTTCCTCGTGAAAAGGTCCCTGTCAGTTTTTTCAGGCCCCTCCACTTTGCAGGATAGCGCCCCGCGGTTTCTAAATTACGTACGGGTCCTCATTTATTACGTACAGGCCCTCGGTTTTTTACGAAAAAGCCCTTCGATTTTTTTGGAAATACACATGTGCCCCCGATTTTTTTAATTTTTTTTAAAACTCCTCTGCCAGTTTTTTCCAGGCCCCTCCACTTTGCAGGATAGCGCCCCGCGGTTCCTAAATTAAGTACGGGTCCTCATTTATTACGTACAGGCCCTCGGTTTTTTACGAAAAAGTCCTTCGACTTTTTTGAAAATACACATGTGCCCTCGATTTTTTTTAATTTTTTTTTAAACTCCTCACGAATTATCGCCTCTTTCACTTCGGTACACACAGTGGCTGGCGCGGCGTGGCGCCGCGCCTATGAGGCTAGTTCTCTACGCAGGAGAGGAAAATGCTGTTTCAGGAGTATTTGATTGTATCATCATGCAGGGTAAAAAGTGCTATAGAATTAGGGCCTCTTTGGAACAAAGCAAAAATAGAGGAACAAAGGAAAAATGGAGGAATTTTGTACAATTGAAATCCTATGAAAAATTTCCTATGAGCCCCTTTGGAACAAAAGAATGAGCTCCTAAAATTCCTGTGGAATGACTCCTATGGAATGGCTCAATCCATAGGAATTTTAGAGGAAATTTAACATGAGATCCAACCTTATGAAAACTTTTCTTTGTGTTTCTCTCTCCAAAATCCTATACTCTTTTTCTGCGAAGCATCCAAATGGCATAGTTGAGCAATCCAAAGGATTCAACTGAATATGCCACCTAATTATTGTGTTTTTTCTATTCCTATAATTTTGGATTATTGTGTTCCAAAGAGGCCCTAAAACCAAAGTTTATACAGGAAACAACATGTCCTTTTGATGTTTGCCCCATGGTATCTTGTTGATGATTAAGACTCAGGCTTCACTATCAAACTTATGGAAAAATAAAATAAAACAGCACAATTAAATCGAGACTTTATTGCCATGGACAGAAAGAATGTTACAGGAATAAATTCAATGTGTTTTGGGATACGTAGGCCATAGGGTCCCCTATCTAAGGGCATCTCCAATGGTTATAGCTAACAACTAACTATAAGACTTCCACATCATCTATATAGTACACACTAAAGTTAGCATTCTAAAGAACTATCTATAAGGATAGCTATTTGATGCTTACATGCACACACAGAATTTATGGAGGCTGCCTCGTTTGGCGCTATAGACTATCTCTAGAGCTGTAGAGAGCTGCGTTCTCTTTCTTCATTTAATATCTTCCACGTAGGACAGTTGATGACATGGACTCTCTTGTAGATAGCTGCTATAGACCCATTGGAGATGCTCTAAGGGGTGGTAGTTAATGCCGCTAAAGGCGCTTTGTGTCTTCACGCATGTGTCTTTGTTGAGTCTTGATTCGTCACATTCTTTGGTCAACTGTTGTAAGTTGACATATGCACCAATAACTGCTCTCATGTTAATTACGTGGGAAACTGTCATGTTTCTCGACCAATTAACCTAGTTAGAGCTAACGGAACCATATAATTAATCGTCATTGCCCATGACTAGTTGTCTCTAGGTTATAACTGGTTGTCATTAGCTTTCGACCAGTTTATTACTAAAGGGATAAGGTTTCCTTTGAATTGTGGTAGTAGACATAACCATTATATTAAGTGGACTCTTAATATGTGGGCTAGCATTTCATAGGAAAATATTGACCCAGTCAAGAATCCTCCTCAGCTAGCCCCCAAGGCTTAAGAAAATAAGAAATATTTACTTAAGGCTTTCTTGCCTCAAAATGTGCATCAAGAATATTTTCTGCTCTACATTCCAGTCATTTAATAGGAACATGGGAGAGAGGAAAAGATTATATTTTCTTGGTAATTGCGTCCTTTTAGTGGGGAATGGAGACCAAAAATTGTGGTAGGTGGGGAACATTGTAGTAAAAATAGGGATATAAAACAACTTCCTTCCTTTTACCGTCATTTTTTACTTTACCGACGCCATAGTCTTTGTTCACAATCCACCCGTTCTGAAGCTCTTCATCTTCTTTCTCTCTCCTACCTAAGTTCCTAATCAAGTGGATATTTGCTGGTGAGGAATCTGCCCTGACTCCATCGGAAGGTCGGATTGTTCTTTTTGCTTATTTCATCAAATTAGGTTTCCACTTGCTAGAGAGCGAATTCTTAGCAGGTGTTCTTGATCATTACAAGATCTAACTTTTTCACCTAGGACCAAATTCAATTTTGATCTTTAGTGTCTTTTCACATCTTTGCAAAGCTTTCCTTAGCATTCCCCCTTTTGCTCATCTTTTCTGCCATTTCTATTAATTTACTTGCAACAATAGCAGTCGAGAGATATGTGGTAGCGTATATTTTAAGTTGAATGACAACATGGTGAAAGAATACCCTCCCCTTCCGATTAAAGATGCATGGTGTGATTATCTGAAGGAGTGGTTCTACTCCGAACTCCCTAGAGATAGTTGCCTCAAATTCAGTGTGAATGCTCCTCCAGTGTGGACAATGAAAGATAGGGAAAAGGATAAGAAGGATTTAAATTTAACATCCGAAGAGAAGAGTTTAGCCACTACAGTCACTTTCCTAGTTGCAGTCAAACTGACTAGTCAGAAGATCGTGCGCTACTTCCTCCAGCACAAAATCATCATGCACTACTTATTCCAGCACAAAATTAGCCCTCTAAAAAAGAGGGTTTGCTATGCTTAGATGCTTGAAGGGGCTGATGACCCAACAAAAGACAGCCCTAGAGGTATATTTATTCTCTGAACTTTCTAAAGTCATTATTTTCGATTTAGTAGCAAATGCATTAGTAAGTTTTTTTTATGTTTTTATTTTAGAATTGTTGCAACAAGAAGTAGCGGAGAGAACTTCTAAAATGTTGTGTAGGACCGGTGCTGACAATTAGTGGGTGGTGAATGATTCCAGAAACTTCCCTTTTCGGTATTCAAATCTTTACTCAATGACTATAACGATCGCCAAGTGTAGATTACACCACTTAGACTTGGCACGACAAAGCAAGAAATTCGAGCCAACAAAAAATTGACAAGCTTCAGCCTATGGCTGGTCATATTGTAGGCCAATGGCTGATCTGATCACAGTAGGCTAGTCTGATAGCCGATATAAGGTTGGTCCGACCACTGGCTGGTCTGATCATTGGAGTAGGGCCGATATGATTAGTCCCTTATTCCACACCTTAAAACCTCTCAGGACAAAAATTCAAATATTAAGTAATTTCCCAAATATTATCCAAACACTTTTAAATTTTATATGTGACTTGTTCAAGTCATTAAGAACCTAAACCAAATAAAAATCATAAGGTTCTTGGGTTTAATTCCACTAAATCAATCTAGGTCACAAGAACACCACAAAATCTTAAATCCTAAATTACTATTTGCTCATGAGGATCGAGGGCATGAGGATTTCCAGATCTATTCTCACTTGTCCTAGCAAGGCAGATCAAGCAAGAGATCGAGCTAGAATAGCCATGTGCAATAAATCACAGATCAAGAATAACAAAAGCCAAACAAGAACACAAATAAAAACATGATTGAGACAAAACTTTAATTGATTCAGTAGAGGAAGATGTTTATAAGCTTATGGATGTTTACAAGGTGCAGCCACAACACCACTCTTTCCCTCTCTCAACTTTCTCTTGCAACCCTAAACAAGGATGGAAGATGAAACACTTAACCCTAGAATCTTTGACCTATCCACCTCCTCTCCTCCTCACTAAATAACTAGCACACACCTCTTAATGAGTCCAACCCATTAAGGAAACTGGGGAAATCCATGAACCCTAACTAACACGGGTTTTACACACTTACATTCGCTTTATAAAATGCTTACAAGACTTAACCCACTAACGCCTTAGGGATTGATATACTTACAATTCTAGCTCTCTTTGACCTAAACCTCTTTACCTTTGCACCTCCCTGCGCCGCGGTTTTGATCAAGCCACCGACTCTAGTATTTGGCCAACTAACAAAATACACCCGATGAAGCTTTCGGGCACCTTCCTTTGACTATATCATTGCCTTCACCTCAAAGCATCTCTGTATGTTTTGACACTCATCCATAGTGCCCAATGATTAGCCTCACATCACCATGCATTCAGTCTCCCCTATTTATCTCTATGTGCATCGGTCTTATCATTTGGTGCACCACATGCACCAACTCACCTTACCATGATTCTTGTCTTCTCTATACTCTTGCTTGAGCCACATAGTCTCACCCAAACTTACATAACTGCTCTAGACCTTAGCTCCCTCACCTAGTCTCGGTCCATTGCCGTCGACCGCTACGTCCTCCAAGACACCTGCACATCCAAAGACCAAGCAACCATATCAAGCTTAAGTTCCATGCACTTGGCTCATGTAAGTCAAACCATTGCATCATGTAGTACAATACAATCATGATCGAGCTACCAAGATCAACCCAAGATCAAATCTTGCAAAATCACCCAAAAGACAGAATATTTAACTCCCTGTCGGTCTGACCACCACCAGCATGTCGGTCAGACCGCACTGGTATTATTGCCATGGTGTGTCTGGTCAAACCACCCCATAAACTCGGCTAAGTCCTGAAACAGATCCTCTCTAGAAATTTTGGGAAAAATCTATCTAGTTTTGCCTCACAACTCTATTTTCAGTGAAACCTAGTGCAAACTCACCCCCAAACCATTCCTCATATTTGTTTGGTCCAGGATACCCAAAATTCCACAAAATCATCCAGTGCTGGTTTGATCGCACACTCATGCCAGCCAGACCAACCTTCGCATTTTCAGTGAAGACCAAGCTAGCCGGTCTAATCAACCCTATAGGGTGATCAGACTGCCTATGCACAATGGTCTGACTAGCCATCCAAACCAATCAGACCGTCCCCACTTCCAGGATGAAAATTGGAGAGCTTGTTGTATACTCCAAAATTCAACTCAACAAATATACCAATTGGTCATTATAAAATGACCAGTGAGATCTCACATGGTCTCTCATGTTGCGAACTGTAAAACATGATTCAGAACCCATCTCTCTTGAAGACCAACCTTCTAGTCTGATTGGGGCTTCAAAAGAATTTCAAGAGAAGCGCATAGTGGTATGCAAGGAAAATATTTTTTGTTAATATCGAATTCTTTCTAAGATTATAATTTGACAAGTTCTCCTTTTATTTTTAGATGCATGGCAGAAAGAGGTCGGGCAACTAGACTTGTTCGAGCAATCAAGCTTCTCCAGCCAAGAAAGCTAAAACTACTAAGCTGGACCCTCACAAGTGGTAGTGAGGAAACCATTGACCAGGGCTAGAACTTCTGTAGCAGCCCCAACCAGGACTCCGACCAGTATTGCACCGACCAGTGCCCAGGTTGCTATAGTCCCAACCAATAGTTTAACTACCATTGCATCGACCAATGCCCTTCTCTATCTTGTGCCATCCGGTCAAAACATGCTCATGATCAATCTTAGGTGCAAGAGAAGTTGGCAAAAGCCACTAAATCTATAAAAGCTACTAAGGCCATTGAGACCAGGAAAACCACTCGGGTGCGTAAGAGAAAATACAAGACCAAATATCAAAATCCATCTCATCGTCACCTTCCTTCATTCCCATATGTTTAGGGTAAGGATGAAGATATTGAGGAAGAAGAGGAAACCCCTTTGATTAGAGTGAGGGTACCTAGGATAAACAATCCTAGTGTAAATATCTCTAAAGATAACTTAGGCAGTGGCAGCCATACACTTAGCGCCACTGAAGCTTTACTTTCTTTTGAGACTGGAGTTGGTCTCTATTTTGACTAAGTTCATAACTCGACTCGTTCTTTAATTTTTTACATTATTTATTCAGATAAGGTTATACTTTTATCTGTATCAACCCCTGGCCTCTTATCCCAGTCCAATTGCTGAAGCTCGAGGAGAAGAGACACATGTGAGAGGAACCGCTGCCCACTCCCATAGTTGAGTTGGCTCCGACTAGTTTGGAGGAGACAACAATGCCCGCGGCCATGGTGAAGGAAGTGGTTGGGGATGCTTTGACCAATTAGGAGGAGACGGCTAGGCCTACAACCATTGCGAAGGAAGTGGTCGGGATGCTCTAACGTTTGCAAGAGACGGAGTTGAGAATATTTGATCAGTGCAAATGAAAACATCTCCAAGGAAGTGGTCTGGGATGCACCAACTACAATAGAAAAAATGGCAAGGCCAACAACAAAAGGTGTGGTCATCGAGCAAGCTCTGACCACTAATATTTCACCGGCTGTCGACGAGCCACTCCAAGTCGTCCCCAACCAGGAAGTAGGTCAAGATTCAACCTCTAAAGTAGTTGCTCAAGTAAGTGTTTTTTAATTTCTTGTTTGTTATAATTAAAAATAATAATTTCTGCCTTAGGTTTTGAGTAGGAAAACAAAACTTCTGAATTTGCTTTTACTAATGAGATTAATGCCTTGGTGGTATGATGAATTTGCATCTTTTTGTTATATTTTCATAATAAAACCAAAATTCTTAGCATAGTGAAAGTTTACATTAGCAATTCTGGGAAAGTAGATGCATCCAAGATGCCGAGATTGCAAGATTGAAGAAGTACAAAATATTCTTGTTTAATTACTTGAACCTTTTTTTCTTTTTCTAACCTTTTGAAAATTTGGAGAGCTTGATCAGGAAAAGAGATCTTCTGGTTGAATAATTCAGGGTTATGAGAATAGCTTGGTATACTTGAATAATATAGCCAAGGATTACAAATTCCAACTTATTCAAGTAAATGAAAACCTGGAAGCAAAGGATAATAGTCTCAAAGAGGTCATCACAGAGCATGAATGCCTTCGAGAGTAAAATAAGAACATTTCTTCTAACCTCAAGGAGTGCAACACAATTTACGAGAAGCTTGTTCAAGAGCATGACACACTCCCTAGCAAAGAAAGAGACAAAAGATAAAAACTATCCTAGTAACTTTGTTTACACTAAGTATGAGCATTTTGAATTTATTTGATTTATTAAAATTTTAGGTTTATAGAAACAACTGAAAGAGCAAAAGGCTTCTACTCAAAAGCAATTGTTGAAAAAACAAGAGACATGTAGGCTTCGACATAAACTCCATGAGGAAAATTTGAAGTTAGAAGAGGAAAAGGAATCTCTCAGGGAAGTAATTAAGAAAAACCAACAAGCAAATCTGTTCGCTCTAACTTTCATTTTGAAGCAGCTTAAAACAATTGTTGTGAGGATAAAGTATGCAGAGGTCGTACTTATAAAAGATGATTGTCTATTGAAGAAGTGGTCGTAAGTATTGACTCTGAATTGAAGCACATTAACGACCACATTCCAAAGATGGTTCAGACCATGAAGACCTCTCTTCAGTCCATTGTAGCCACCCGTGTTGGCACCTTGTTCATTAAATTGAAGCACTTTTACAAGGATATGGTGGACTTGGAAAGGTTAATTCCCAACCAACACTTAAGCTCTATTGAGGAGATCACAAAGAAGAGGGAAGAAGTGGCTACTATAGTAGTTAATTATATGCAGAATATCAAATTCCTTTTCAAGGAAAAGTAATTATTGTACTGATAACACTACTTGATGTCATGAACATGATGTGATGTAAATGTTTTTGCTTTATGATTCTTCTATTTACTTCTTTTTTATTTGTACTTTGTTGAGTATGGTACTAGTACCTGACTTTGATTTGTTGACCACTTCAATGGTTAACTTATCACAGGGACGTGTAGAAAATGTGAAACAAGTAAGGCTGTACGACCAGTATAACCTTCACAATATACTTAGTATTAACAAGCAACAAGCTTAAGACAAAGTCAATCTAATGAGTTTCTAAGAAGTACGTACTAGCTTATAAGAAAAGGCTCTATTAAAAGTTATCTTAAAGCCCAACCAGTAACTTTACATATGTTAGAAAACTGTGGTCAAAAATCATGTAGACCAGCCTTTATCACAAGGATAAACAATATGGAACCACAAAACTTAAATAAGAAAATGTAAATAACAAAGAATGAACACGAACATAAACTTTATTAATGATAAAGGGTTTGTGACACATAATATTTGTGAAGGTATTCAACGTTCCAAGCGTTAGAAAGGATTCACCCATCTTCCATAGTGTCGGGACTCAAATATGCAAATTCAGATCCTCTACGTATACTACACTAGTCCAGGATCACGCTAGTGTATACAGTAGCAATATAGATAAAATATCATTCCATAGACATAAGTGACTAAGAAATAAACAAATATCTTTATTATTAGAGTAGCGACCTTAGGGTCAAAGCTTGCAATTAATAGCCTCAATGGCTAAACAACTCAATTAAACTATAGCAGAAGGAATAAAATAATCTTCAAGTGTAGCCCATCCATATGCCCACAAGTAGTCGATTGGGGTAGAGCGACCTAGTTCTTCTCGATACTTGAGGTAGCAGTCTTCCTTGAACTATGTGGTGTAACTGGCATCTTCAGCAAATGAGCAGCATTTTTGTATAGCAACGGTGAGCACATGGATTACTCAGCAAGTTGCGCATGTAGAATGCAATACACACACACAAGGCTTATTACAAAGGAATTGGCCAACCTGGCTGGTTTTGCATAAAGCTAGTTTGACTTGTAAATACAATAAATAGATTTTTTTTTGGGGATTAACTTCGATTCCATGAGAAAAAAAATAAGAAAACCAAGTAACGTTTTAGAACAAACACCAAAAATACGCTTTTCTGGATTCAATTTGATCCCATGTTTATTCAAATTATTAAAGGTTTCTTCCAAATCAGACAAATGACTAGAGCCTTTTGTGCTAGTTACAACAAGATCATCCACACAAGCTTCTAGATTACACCCTATCTGGTCTATGAAGGTTTAGACATTGGTACGTGGCTCCAACATTTTTAGACTAAATAGCATCTTGATGTAGCAGTAGACACTGAATGGGGTGATGAAGGTGATCTTCTCTTCATCTTCTGTTGCCATAATTATTTGATGATAGCCTAAGTAAGCATCCAGAAAACTCACAATTCATATCCTACAGTTGAGTCGACTAGTTGGTTAATATAGGGTAAAGGGAAATCATCTTTAGGACAGGTAGTATTTGAACTGGTAAAATCAACACACCTGTACTACTTACCATTGGCTTTCTTGACGATGACTAGGTTCACAAGCTAGCTTGGATGGTCGACTTCATGAATGAAACCAACATCTAAGAGGTTGTCCAACTCTTGTCAGATGGCTTCTTGCCAATTAGGAGCTAAACACCGTAGCTTCTACTTGACTGGTCACTTGTTAGGCTGTATAGTTAGCCTGTGCTCGGTTACCTCCCTTAGGACACCAGACATATCGGATGATTTCCACATAAGCACATATGTGTTTGCCCGGAGGAAGACAATGAGCTCTGACGAGGATATAACAATCCTCAAATTATTATTTATCTGTAAATAATATTTATTACATTATTATACACCTTGAGTATACCCTTTATCTGTAAGAATGATATTTTATAAGGTAGTCGTAAGCCCTTTTACGACCACTCCTTAGTCGTAAGCTTTTCTACGACTACTCCTTAGTCGTAAGTTCTTCTACGATGACTTCATGATCGTAAGTTCTCCTATGATCATGACATAGTCGTAAGTTATCCTATGACCACCTTGTGGTCGTAGATCCTCCTACAACTAAGCCAAACTTCGACTGATCTATCTATGACAACCTATTACATTGTGGGTTTATTAGACGAGGTGGTTAGCATGCGCATTTATTCTCTAGAATAATTGCACATGACTTCTCTCTGACAGTAACCGCCGCACGACGAGTGAGATACCATGTTTCTTTGACAATAACTCCCGTTGGACGGTTATCATCCAAAATATCAAGGCGTCTCTTGGCATGGAACAACTGCCACCGCTTCGTAGGCTATATAAGGGTGGACATTAGTGAGAGATGGGGGGTGGACTCGAGGGAGAATAGAAGTAGAGCAAGATATTCCACATTACTTTCTCGGTTGTAATCAATTCATTAAGCAATAGCTATACAGGAGTAGGGTTGTTATTTTCCAAGAGAAGGCTCGAACCTGTATAAAATCCCTGTGTCTTCTCTCAGTGTGATTGTAGCCAGGTCTTCGAGAGTTCCCCTAAATCTAACTAATCATACATAAAATCGATACTAAAATATCGACAAGCTCAGTTTCCTATTTCTTTTTCATTTCAATCCAATCCGAACTATGTTGGACTAGTTGTCAGGGTTAAATGGCACTTGCTTCACTTCTTCATTGAGTCGAGGAGTTGCTTTCAGCTTGTCAGTCTTGCTTGGCTTCTCGGCCTTACTCATGTTTTCCACTTCATTAGAATCTCTTAATGGTAATTGATCAATAGAGATCTATGATCAGAAGTAAGTGCAGTAGACTGGTTACCTTGTACAGAGATGATGCCTTTTGGACCAGGAATTTGATACTCTAGTAGGCATGATGAGTAGCTGCCATAAATTTTGTTAGCGATGTTCTGCCTAATATGGCATTATAAGCTAACTCAAAATCCATAATTTCAAAAGTGATAAATTTTGTTCTAAAATTGTGAGAATCTCCAAATGTTGCTGGCAATAATATTTGACCAATAAGTGTTATAGGACCAGGCACTATTCCAAAGAAGGGATTTGTAACTGGTCATATCTTAGAATGAGGTATTTGCATCTCATCTAAACTACTAATAAAAAGCAAATCAAGAGAACTACCACTGTCAACTAGTACTCTACCCACTTTGCAACTACTAATTGTAGGAGAAATGTTTAATGATAATTTTCAAGGTGTGGACATACCTTCTAGGCAGTCTTCCTTGTTAAAGGACAAAACTACATCTGACCACTTCGGTTTACCTGGCTTTCCTAGTTAGGTGGTGATGTTATTGACTTCTCACCAAGTTGATTTGAACTGCCTCTTCGATTAGTAGGCAACATACCCTCCGAAGATGACATTGACATGGTTGTTGGGCTTCTCGTATCTATTTCTTCATCTTTGTCAGCCCCTGCATCCCTACTAGCGACCGATGGTGACCTTGCCACCTCATCGCGTTGCCGTCTCCCCCTTTCCCTCTGCCCTCACCCCGCCCAACCTAATATGCCGTGCCTCCCTCAGCCACCACTCACCACTGGGCCACTGCCTCCCTAGCCTCCCTTTACAACGAGGGAGGGGGCAGTGAGCCCGTCGGTGGTAGTGACACCACCCCTATCAGCACGAGAGTGAGAGGACATGGCCGAGAAAGAGCAAGGGAGAGACTTGGTATACCATTCGAGTGGTATATGACTTGGTATACCATTCGAGTGGTATATTATTTTTAGCATTTCTCAACATTAAAAATATGGATTTTACCTATTTTAAATTGGTGGCTTGGCCACCAGAGGTACCGCCTCAAGTCTGAATTTCATTTTTGGTGGTTACATAGGTTGTTCAAGTGCCCATTGCTACTGAGAATCCCAGTAGATGACAGGTCAAACTCGCGTGGAAAGGTTGGATCACCAAAAGAAATTGTGTGGACAACAATGAAGAAACAAAAAAGAAAGTGTCGATTGCTTGCCTGACAATCTGAAACCTCATAGGATGGTGGGAGTATAGTTAGTTAGTATCTTCAGGAGTGGAGGACTTCCATGCTTTTACAACTAGTTGCAGCCTTCATTATATTGCATTAGAAAAGTCTAAATTATACCCCGGACTCTAGAGGCTATTTAACCCCATGAACTACAAAACGCTCTCCAAACTTTTACTATTGGTGCAAATAACCCCCTAAGATAGATTTTGCAGGTGGTTCTGCCACTGTGGCAGTGATGTGGAGTGGTTTGGCCACACAGAAGATGATGTGGATATTTTCAAGTATGGTTAGCAAATCACATATGTAAAAGGAATCACCTTTCTCTGTCTCTCACTCTTCTGTCCCTTCCCATTTCCCAAGTAGTATAGCTAGCATCCACAACAAGGCTTCCCACTGTCCAATTCATCATCAACGACGGTGGATTCACCACCAATGTCCTTGAAAAGGCGCACAAGGAAAGATACAGTGGCACTCATGCAGGGGAGCAGAGGAGGCGATGACAATCAATAGAGTAGAGGTGGTGGCGATGGCGACAAGCACGAAGGGGAGTAGGTGATTGGTGTGGTTGGCGCACAACTACCTTAGGATCAAGCCATAGAGGATAGTTGACAGCGTGCAGCAATCTATATGTGCAGGCTGGATCCAATGGTCACAGGGATCGGTGTGAGACGGTGGTTACGGGGAGGAGGGAATGGTGGGGGTGCAGGCGGCATCGTGGGCATGGAGGCAGGGAAGGGTGTTGGGAATGCCACCAGAGCCTTTCTCAATGTCGATTATGAGGGAGGCTACAACGAATTATCCACTGCCTCATCCATTCCTGATGACCCATGGTTCCAGATCTGGTCTCCTTCGACCTCATCATCATTCATTCCGATGCTGCATTGCTTGCTGTCAGTTGCCTCCATGTAGACCCTTCGATGCTCCAACGTCATTGCTTGGTGCCCTTAGTGGTTTCTCAAGCTCACCCTTGACGAGGAAGATGCCCATGGCAGTGAGCCATGTAGCCAAACAAAGTGCAACGAGTGCTAACCGTGGACACTTGATTGGTTGTAGCCTTGCAAGAAGTGGCTGCGCCATTTCTTTTTTTCCACATTAACAAAACTAGGATTTGCCCATGTCATCATCCACGTGTATGGCCCGCTGTGATGAATCAGTCCATGTCATCATCCACTATGGCAAAACCACCTTTTAAACCAGCCTAGGGGGTTATTTGCACTGGTATTGCAAGTTTAGGGTTACTGTACCTGGTTTTATAGTTCAGGGGTTAAGTAAACAAACATGCAAAGTTCAGGAAGGGTAATATAGACTTTTTTATTGCATTATATAAGTTCCCTTTGGGCCAACTTTGGCCGGGCTGACGCTCGACTCAGTTCCCTTTGGGTGCCAATTCTGGCTTGGCTCTTGTTGGCCCAATAGAGAATCCTCTACAGTTTCCTCTCGGTATTTTTGTCATGTGTTAATTCTTTTTTGGGGAATTGCCAATTCTCAACAACTAAAATTTTAACAAATCTCAATCAATTTTGCTCACTTTTGGATTGGGCGTGGAGATTCATGCTCAAGTAGTGTTTCACCATCTCAAAACACAAAACCGGAGTGGCTCACATTAGAATTATCATATATGTGACATGCATGGCTCTCGAATTTCATCATCTAAAGCTCCTTCTCTTTTTTGGTTAACATAGGCCTAGACCAAACAGGATGTTTCTTGGGCTGCCGGCTGAGGAAGCTACGCCATCCGTTCTAGGTGTGCACACAAGTTTCAGCTGAACCAAATGGGCCCATGCATACTACTCCAGAAAGGCGTCCTGATGTAGTGTGGTACGCAGAACAAAAGGGACGACCTTGTTATCTTTGCTTGCCAATCTAGAGAACCTCTCTATTCATCGATGGGGATGGCTAGCCGGTTCTTGGGATCCTTGAGAGATTTGTTGTATGTATTAATATCGATAATATTTCGTTACTCTTGGTCGCACGTTAGCTGAATTGTACGAACACACACTGCACCATCGGATGTAAAGGAATGAAAAAGCCATGCAATGTTCATTAAAGCATAGTTGTTGGGACACCTAAGAGACAAAAGCCAACACATGGACAGCTTATGTTCATCACTATTCCTTCCTCATTTTATCCTAATCCTTCTAACTCTCTCTCATCTCTAGTGGACACTACATATCTCTTGAGCCAGCGTGATGCAAGCCAATTAGAGCAAGATTGTTGGTGATTTAGAGTCACAAGAGGGGCAGGCGGTGAGGTGCCCAGCTGCACAATCCAACAAGGACTACATGCAGAGGAGTTGCTAGCCTATTTTCATTAAAGTTGCTACCTAGCTTCCAATGGTTGCTACCTGATTTGAGTTTTTCTGTGAGTTGCTACGCTATTTTTGTTGTAGTTGCTATCTAGTTTTCTTACATCCCTAGCCAATTTTCATTAGAGTTGCTACCTAGTTTTGCTATGAGTTCATATCAAATTTGTGTTCTTTAGAGTTGCTAGTTGATTTGCACTGAAGTTTCTACCTAATTTTCTTATAAGTTGCTAATTTGCATTGAAGTTTCTACCTAACTTTCTTGTGAGTTGCTAAAAGATTTGAGTTTTCTGCAAGTTGCTAGCCAATTAATTTAAGTTGCTATCTTGTTTTCCTATGATTTCCTAATTGATTTGAGTTTTCATTTGAGTTGCTACTATAATTTTATTGAAGTTGCTACCTAGATTTTCTGTGGGTTGCTAGCCGATTTTTATTGAAGTTGATATCTAGTTTATTGTGCGTTACTACCCGATTTGAGTTCTCCTGCAAGTTGCTAGTAGATTTACATTACAATTGCTATCTAGCTTTTATGTGATTTGCAACCGATTTGAGTTCTTCTGTGAGATGCTACTCTATTTATATTGAAGTTTCTCTTTAGTTTTTTAGTTGCTATCTAATTTTTGGTAGAGTGGGTGTCAGTTGCCAACTGATTGTCCTTTGAAGTTTGTTGCATGAATTAGAGCTAGATATGGGTGGCATCGCGTATAGGCAGGAGAGTGTAACCCTAGCTACACATGCGCATGGGGAGAATGGAGCATGGTGGTGACGAAGAAGCCTGACGTGCATGGAAAAGCAAAGGGAAGAAGGAAACACATACACCAAAAGTAGATGGAAGAGATGGTTGCGCTAACACGCTAGCATGCGACTAGTCGTGCATTAGTCACATCCTATTAATATACCGCCCTTCTGTCAATGTGGTTCTCCTCCACTCACACTGACACACTTGCTTACCACCGAAAACTGCACATATTCATCCAGGCTCACTTCGCTACTCCTAGCTCGTCTCCAACCGTGCATGTAAACCACTTTAAAAACAAGTGAGATATGAGTAGCAATCCAATCAGGGCTATGAGGGTTTGACGCGGAGATGTAGAGAAGCCTGGATGGGCAGAGAACGACAGGCACTAGCTAAGGGTGTGCACACTTTTATACTTCCATCCTTTTCTTTCCACAGTAGAGTGATCAGGGCTACACCTTCGGCTTTGGCCAATCTGGCCCCACACATCGTGATCGCACAAACAAATTTGTTGTTTTCTTCCCATGTGTAGCAACACCGGATTAATTCACTCTCCTTGATAAATATTCGCTGCCAACTTTAATCTCTTTACGACTGTACATGGATAGGGCCTCGGAATTTTAAAGCTAGAGAAATTAAAGCAGAATATTTGTGGGAATTGATTTTGTTAATCTTCTCTTCTGTCCATTTTGATTTTGTTAATAGAGCTTGCTCGGGCTAGGCTGGGCTTGAACATAGGATTGCACACTGAAACACGAGTTATTGTTTGCTGGGCTAGGTTGAGCATAGCATATTTAGGGCATTGGATGTGAAATTATCACCTAAGCCCAGTCTTATGCCAGGCGGCCTATACGTCTGTCTGTAACTACGGTGCCAGAGTCCATAGATAGGCTAGTAGCCACGGTGACTGCAAACGCGCGTACGTAGCAAGACGACATATGCACACCACACCACCCCGGCTGGCCAACAACATGAGTACGTTCATGCATGGGTACGTAGAGGAGGGGGAGCGGTCACTGGTCCTAAGTTTTTTAGCTATGGCTTATGACGTATATTTGAAAATTTTGAATTATCTATCCGTGAGAGGTAATACAGAGAGAAAAATAATCATATGCAATTTTAGCCGGTAAAGATGAATTCAGAACACTTTTTCCGTTGACCTCGCCTTGAAAAATACACCGTTTGAAAGCTGGTTACTGTAGCATAAGCCATAAGCTACAAATCATAAGTGGAAAAGAACTTAGCCTATTCTTTTTTAAGCTTATGACTTATAATTTATAGTTTTTCTCGAATAAACAAACAGGATGGTTTCTCCGTCATCATTCTAATCATTCTAAAGCAGTTTATTAGGATAGTCTTTTTGAAACGGATTTTTAGTTTATATGTATTCGATTCGTTCGTACAAATGTTTATGTTAAAACCAAAATACATTAACCACAGCTACAAACTATCATCCATAGCAAAAAAAAAAAGTGAAAACACCCTATAGCTTGCATTTGATTGGCTCGATTAGACTTGCGTTGCACAACATGTCACGTCTTCAAAGGAAGTTGAACGATATTGGCTGTTTAACGAACACGCGCGGCTAGTAGTGTGTTCTTTTCTCGTGGAACACACATATTACAATATTACATATTTACATGACGACGATTTTGCAATCTGTCACAATAGTTTTTGGTCAGACAAGTGTGAGATATAAAGAAGTGCTTCGTTTGTTCAAAGAGCAGTTTTTCTATCCTTGAGGAGGTACCAAGAGGTACGAGGTACCAAATTAGATCCAGCCGTTCAATCAGTGTGATCAACGGCTCAAAATTTGGTACCTCTTGGTACCTTGTACCTCTTGGTATCTCGCGTCCGGTACCACTAGGTACTGCCAAATCTCAGTCGTCCGATCAGTGTGATCAACGGCTCAAATTTGGTACCTCTTCCCCCTCAAGGATGGTAAAATTTCCCTTGTTCAAAAGGAGTGGTTCAGTGTTTTAGCAGATTTAAGGTTTGACTGCATTGACTCCTCGAGTATTATAACCGATCACTTTGGAATTGGAGATATGATATTTGCAACTGGACAATTAGGACACTCACGATAGTCCACATTAGCTGTTGTCTATAGTTTTAATTAGTCTACCATATAAGTAAATATCTGATGTAAAAACATATTTAAGAAGGAGATGTAATATCCCGAACGTCTTTTCGGCGTAAGTTTTAAAATAATCGCGGAGTCGCCGGGTTTTTGGTAAATCGCGGGAAGGAAAAAAATAAAAATTGTAGAACAGTATAAAATGAATAAAACAAGTTAAAAAAAATAATAATAAGCTCGAAATGGGCTGTTGGGAGAGTGGGCCGACCACCTTGGGCCGGAGGCCCAAGGGGTGGCCGCACCTCCCCCTCTCCCTCCCCTAAAACCCTAAGCCACTCTCCCCCTCCACCCCCACAGCCGCCACCCCCCCTTTCCCACCCTCTTGGGCGCAGCCCCCTTCCCTGGTTGGTGCCCCCACCTCCCCCAAGCTGCTGTCCATTGGAGCCAAGAAGGAAGGAGAAGGGAAGAGGAGGAAAAAGAAGAGAAGGAGGAGAAGAAGAGGAGGAAAGAAGAGGGGTGATCTTAAGGGATCATCTAGGTAATTTTTCCTCATCCCAAACCATCTGTTCTTATGAATAATTAGGGTTCTTGGCACGGTTTTTGAAGGTAGTTAATAGATTAATTGCCCGATTAGAAATTAGCTGCGGTCTGCCAGTAGATTGATTCGCGCAGCGTGTCTGTTCGTGAGGTTTTGACCTAGTAAACGAATTTTCCTGTGGACTCTCCCAAAAGTAAAGTTGTAGAGGACTTCCATACACATCTCCTGTATTTGTTTCGGAATTTTCTGCCGTGGGATCTGGGAGTTACAGGGTCGGGAATACTGCTGTTCGTCAGGCCAGCAGATTGATACAGACCGACGGTAATCTGTGAATTTGAGGTAGTAAAGGATTTTTATTGTCATGGCTGTAATTGAGAAAGTTGTAGATAATTTGGATATCTAGCTTCTGTATAAAAGTCATAATTTTTAGACCCCTGTACTGTTGCTGGGACGCAATTGAATACCGCTGTCCAATCTGCCAGGACAGAGTTCTTCCTCTGTTTTGGGCATTAAATTACACCTAGCTGTGATCAAAATAAAAATATGTGTTCTACATTAAAAATGTAGGTTTTTAAGTGATGAATCCAGAGAGGTATCGTTTGATGTATTTGAATCAATATTTTTAAAGTTACGAAAATGTTAAGCAGCGCTGCTGCAGAGGGTAATTTGCTGAATTGTTGAGCGGAGAGAAGTTAGTGCGGGTTCGGGGTTCTAGCGACGTCTTTAATTATTTATGTCGTGTTTGTATGCTGTGGCTTTGTGCTGAGAGATGCCTTTTGGACAGGTGGTCTTGTCCCTGAGCGCTCTTGATTTTACTTCGCTTCGTCGGATTGAGGCAAGTAAACGTAGCGGTGGTTGCTACCGTTTAACTTGTTATTCCTTCTACTTTCAGTTTACATTATTATCATAATTTGATACATTATGCCATGGCTGCATGATATCTTAATTGTGGAGATGGTAGCAAGTATAATGATGGTTTAAACTTTATAGTGTGGATTGTTGATGATTGTTGGTGCGTAGATGTTTGATCCATGTTATGAGTAAATGTGACCTTGATTATGTTAATGGTATGTTGATATTGTTTATGGTCAAATGCATTTGAAAGTGTTCAGGAGAATTTCTGATGCATAGATGTTGTGAATGCAAGTTTTTTGTTGAGACATTCACATTGTGCATCATGCTGATTTATTGAAGTCTTGGTCATGAGATGACCAAGCGTCGAGGTCCCCGTCGTGTTGATGACATGACGGGCTAAAGGTCCCCATACTTGAGGAGTATGGGCAATTGGTCCCTGTACCAGATGGTACAGGCATGGGTGTGCATTGACGGATGCACACTCCGCATTACCGGTAAAATGCGAAAGAGAAGAGATAAAGAGATTTTTGATCATACAGCATAGCATGAAAGCATTCATATGCATTGCATTGTGGAAAGATTCATTTGCATGCATATGCAATATGTTGTGGTGAAGTTATTTTGTGGAATATTCAACTTTATAGTTGCAATGTGGAATTGGCTCATGTGGGCTAATTGTGGTATGAGGATTGTGGTTGTGGTCGTGGAATGTGGTTCCTCCCTTGTGTATGGTAATGGTTGTGATGGTGGCATGATATTCTTTTCTCTTGTAGTAATTGATGATATCAATTGTGGATATGGGAAATAATAAAGTATTGAAGTAAGACATACATATGTTTTATTGCTTTTGGTAGTGGTAGTGGTCGAGGATTTAAAGTAGTCAAACAAGATTTATTTGCTAAATGCTTTACCGTCATTGATGGTGATTTGAGTTTGAGGATATAAATATTGTTATTTGTGGAAGATTTGAGGTTGATGATTAATCTATTGTGGATTGTAGAAGACTAAATGTTTTCTCTTGCATCTAATCGTGGATAGAATGATTGTATGCATATGCCAATTAAATCTGGAATTGAAGAGGTATGAATACGGAAGTTGTGGTGGTTTAATAACTGTAGACATGAATTGTGGTTGTAGTTGTATGGAATTATAAATGATGATGTATAATTGTTTGTAGTTTGAATAGCCTGTTAAACAGTTTGCTTGCTGAGATTTTATCTCACCCTTGTTTCCCCCTCTCTACAGGTGGACTTTGAGCATGCATGGGAAGGGTAGAGTGGCACCACACTAATGCACTTGGATCCTAGTTTAATGCTGTAATAAAGTTGAAAGGATTCTAGACCTTTGCATAGCTTTGTTTACATTATCATAATGTTAAATTTTGGGAACTATGTTATAGATTGAAATGTTGGAGGATGTTCCAAATATTGAATTGTCATCACTATACTGTTATTCCTTAGTTGTTTATGCTTCCGCTCATACTATCTGGTTTAGTAATTGTTGCCAGTTTAATTTATCTTGTAAATTGGCTAGTTGTAGAGCAGTTTTAGTAGCATCCCAGGGTAATGTGGACCTTGGGGGTGTTACAGGAGAGATGTGAGAGCAGTGTCTCAAGATACCACATTTTTAAGAGGACCAAAGCAGATGAACACCAGAAGAAACCCCACTAAGATGAATTAGACGTCTATAGCACACGTTTTGTAGGTTCAACTGGATTTTATGCGCCCGTAGGCTACAAGATTAAAAGCAAAACATGTAGGCTGCAAGATTAAAAGATAGATTAGATCATAATACATACAACAATAATGATATTGGAATAAAACACATAGACACTATCCATTAACACTACTACAAAAGAGGCTATACTAGACGGCTACATCACAGACGGTTTTGTCAAACCGTCTGTGATTGACACTAACACAAACGGTTTTAATTTGGACACCGTCTGTGTTAGTGGTCGAGTATCACAGACGGTCCTTACCAATGAACCGTCTGTGATACTTTAGTATCACAGGCGGTTTAAAATAAAAAACCGTCTGTGATAATCTGAAATTATCACAGACGGTTTTTTATTAAAAACCGTCTGTGTTGTGTAGACTATCACGGCCGGTTGTTGTTAAGAACTGTCTGGGAATGTTCACAGACGGTTTTTTACAAGAACCGGCTGTGATGTCCCTTTGTCTGTCATATTCTAGATCAGAGGTTAATATATAAGTACACATTGCTTCTAATAACTTAACTACAGAACTACTGAGACAAGAGGTCACAAATTAAAGGCAAATTTATTAATTTCAATTAGAGGGAAATTCATTACATAAGTCGCACAGGTAAAGAGTTTCCCAGATTGTAATCTTTTGGGCTTCGTACGCTTCTTCTTCGACTTTGGGACTTGGAGGATCAGCCGCTGAATTCTCGAACGCTGTTAAGATTGCCCTTGTCCTCTGCACTTCCTCGTGCAGCCTGGGCAAATGATCAGCAGCATCCATCATGTCGTACAGGATAGCATGAAAAGATTCCTCAGAATCTGCCGTTTCTGCATGAGCGGCAAGGCTATCCATCAGTCTGTGCAATGCGAGTAGAGCTTCTTCCGCATTGCGCACATTGTGGAGAAGAACCAGGGTGAGAGCTGTTTCCCTTTCTTGAGCGGCAGCGAGACGCCTCCGTCGACGGCGGAGGATCAGGTCAAGCTGACGGATGCAAGAAAGTCGGGGAAGGAGAGCAGGGCGGGTGCGGAGAAGCTGCTCCAGATGCAAATTGCTGGCCGCCTGTGTAAGGTTCCGGCCGAACAATTCGTGATGAACAGATAAGAGGAAGGAGATGATCACAAGAATAGTAGAAGGCGCCATATTGTACGTACGTAGAAGAGACCTGGATTAGGCGCGCATATTTAACCTTTAGCACAGACGGTTCGTATACCCAAACATTAATGATATAGATGCTTCGTATAACGATCGAGAGACGTTAATTAGACGATCGAAACCCGAAGCGTTCTGGCAATCGAAACACGAAGCGTTCTGGCAATCGAAACACGCGCGAAGCGTTCTGGCAATAGAAACACGCGCGAAGCGTTATGGCAGACGGTTTTACTGGCAACCGTCTGTGATATTTTCATAGACGGTTACTAACCGTCTGTGAACTTTCACAGACGGTTCTTAATACGAACCGTCTATACCAATCGAGATAACACAGACGGGTCCTGTTAAGAACCGTCTGTGAAAAGCCAGATAACACAGACGGTTCCTGTTAAGAACCGTCTGTAATAATCCCATGTCACTGATAATTGGTGTGTAATAATCACATGTCACCAATAATTGGCGTATACATAGGATTTCGATCTCACCCATCTATTCTCTCCACATCGAATGGCTGGCACCAGTTCCTCCCACGGCCAGGCCCTTATTAATAACTCCCCATCAACCTTTCCACCGGTACTAGTCACGCGTGAGTTCATCCACTAGCTAGCTTCCTGCATGCATCTCCCCTCCGCTGTGAGATAGCACCTCCATCGCGGCACGACCGGTTCATACAAAACAACACACTCTTGCCGTAAGTGTGTCTTGTTTAGTGTGAACCGTCGTGCCACGAAGGGTTTGTTAGCTTGTTATCCTGTAATAGATCGATCTGAATGTGTTGTTGAGTTTTTGTGCTTGCCTCTGTATTTGCATGTTCCTCGACCAGCTCAACCAAGAATCTTGAAATGTCTTTTCTTTGCACTATTGTAATAAAATTGCCTTGAATTTTGTCGGGAAAGATGAACTGTTTCGTCAGGGCATGACTGCCAACTCGAAGCATATATAGCATAGCATTCGAGGCACATCCGAGGCCTGCAGCTGTGTCTTGAGGAATGCCAAGAGCTGGTCTTCAGATGTGGCAGCCACACTGGTCTTCAGATGTGGCAGCCACATCTGAAGACCAGCTCTTGGCATTCCTCAAGACACAGCAGCAGGCCTCGGATGTGCCTCGAATGCTATGCTATATATGCTTCGAGTTGGCAGTCATGCCCTGACGAAACAGTTCATCCCCGTGTAACTATCACAGACAGTTTGTAATGTAAACCGTCTGTGAAGGACTATCACAAACGGTTCTATACACGAACCGTCTGTGATACGCATAAATCACAGACGGTTGATATTTAGAACCGTCTGTGATATTATGTACATCACAGACGGTTCGTGTTACGAACCGTCTGTGATAATGAGACTATCACAGACGGTTATTGATGCGAACCGTCTATGATAGGCAGAAATCACAGACCGTTTGTAGTTGGAACCGTCTGTGATATTCTGCGTAGTATTAATTACTTGGCGTATTTGCTTGAAGGATGTCGACACCGATCTGTCTTCATTGTGCTGCATCGGTGGAGCAAGGCGGCCGGCTTTAGGGAGTTGGGGGTGAAAAAATATCACCGTCTTCTTATTGATCTGATCAGAGGTTAGCATACTCAATTACTTAACATTCTTAGTGATCTGATCAGAGATTAGTATTCAATTACTTAACATTCTTAGTGATCTGATCAGAGGTTAGTAGTAGAGGTAATAATCATTTTTGACACCCATTTTTCACTTGTGTAGCGTAGATGGACCGAAGCTGGATGTATATTGAGAACCGTGTGAGTGAAGAGTACATTACTGGCGTGTCTGCCTTTAGAAGGGCGGCCGAGCTGGATATGTTGAAGAAGGGGATGAAATATATGTATTGCCCATGTATTGATTGTGATAATCTCAAGATGTTTAGCAACTCAGCGCAGATTGAAGCTAACTTGATTCGAAGGGGTTTCAGAAAAGGGTACAAATGTTGGACCAGTCACGGTGAAGAGAAGAGTACACAAGAAGATAGTTATGACATAGTCGAGGGAGGCAACGATATGCCAGTTGTGGACTGTTCTTTCGATCATGAGGAAAGGTCGCAGGATGACAATCTGGATCATGAGGATAGGTCGCAGGATGACAATCTGGATCATGAGGATAGGTCGCAGGATGATAATCTGGATCAGATGTTACGTGATGCAGAAGGGAACTATAGTGAGAGAGAGTTTGGTAAATTTGAGGGCTTGATGGAGGACTCGGAGAAACATTTGTTCCCGGGCTGCAAGCCGCAATACACGAGGTTGTCATCAGTTCTAGAACTGCTAAAATTGAAGGCAAGCAATGGTTGGTCCGACAAGAGTTTCACGGCATTATTAGGTCTCCTAGTGGACATGCTTCCAACGGGAAATGTGTTGCCGAGAACCACCTACCAAGCCAAGAAGATTCTTTGTCCATTAGGAATGGAAGTAGAAAGAATACATGCATGTCGGAATGATTGTATCCTGTACCGTAAAGAGTATGCTAGCTTACATGTTTGTCCGGTGTGCAAAGCATCCCGATACAAACGTAAAAATGACTCTGATGATGGGAAGGGCATCGAGGTGAAGCAAGGACCTCCTGCTAAGGTGATGTGGTATCTTCCTGTAATCCCCCGTTTGAAGCGTTTATTTGCAAACCGCAAGGATGCAAGATTGATGCGTTGGCACTGCGAGCAGCGTAAGAAAGACGGAATGATAAGACATGTTGCTGATTCTGCCCAGTGGAGGAACATCGATAGGATGTTTGCAGATTTCGGTGTGGAACCGAGAAATATAAGGTTTGGGTTGAGTACAGATGGAATGAATCCTTTTGGTAACATGAGCAGTCGACATAGCACCTGGCCCGTGACTCTGTGCATGTACAACCTTCCTCCTTGGCTGTGTATGAAGCGGAAATATATTTTGATGTCACTACTTATCCAAGGGCCGAAGCAACCTGGCAATGATATTGATGTGTTCCTAGCCCCATTGGTGGAAGATCTTGCAACACTGTGGAATGAAGGGGTACATGTATGGGATGCGGACAAACGAGAGAACTTCACTCTACAGGCCATGTTGTTCTGCACCATTAATGATTTTCCTGCCCTTGGTAACCTGTCAGGGTTTAGTATAAAAGGAGCCAAAGCGTGTCCGCACTGCTTAGATTATACGGAGAGTGTGTGGTTGAACAACTCCCGAAAAACTGTGTACATGCGTCACCGTAGGTTCCTTCCAAAGTATCACCCATACCGCAAGATGAAGAAACAATTTGACGGAAAAAAAGAGGATGACTCAGTACCAAGACCTTTTAGCGGGAAAGAGGTGTATGATATGGTCAAGGATATAAATGTTGTGTTTGGAAAGGGACGTAAATTGAGGAAGAACATGTGGAAAAAGAGGTCAATATTTTGGGACTTACCTTATTGGGAGCACTTAGAAGTTCGCAATTGCATCGATGTCATGCACGTAGAGAAGAATGTATGTGACAGTTTGATTGGTCTCTTACTGAACATTCCTGACAAAACAAAGGATGGTGTTAACGCAAGGCGTGACTTGGTCGCTATGAACATCAGGACCGAGTTAGCACCGATAGAGACCGATAAAGGCCAGACGTACCTTCCCCCGGCATGTTACACTCTGTCTAAGTCTGAGAGAACTGAATTGTGCCAGTCCTTAAATGGTGTGAAAGTTCCATCCGGTCACTCGACAAGCATGAAGAAACTTGTTTCCATGGAACATTTGAAATTAATTGGCATGAAGTCTCACGACTGTCATGTGCTAATGACTCAAATGCTACCTGTTGCAATTAGAAGTATTTTGCCGAACAAGATTCGAGTGACAATCATAAGGCTATGTTATTTCTTCAACGCAATTGCTCAGAAGGTCATTGATCCGGATGGACTAGATGCTCTGCAAACCGAGGTGGTGACAACTCTATGTCATCTAGAGATGTATTTCCCTCCATCATTTTTTGATATCATGGTCCATCTCATTGTCCACCTTGTGAAAGAGATAAAAATATGTGGCCCCGTATTTCTACGTCATATGTACCCTTTCGAGAGGTACATGGGAATTCTGAAGTCCTATGTACGCAATCGATCTCGACCGGAGGGTAGCATCATCGAAGGTTATACAACAGAAGAGGTCATTGAATTCTGCATCGGCTACATGGCTCAGGTAGAGCCGATAGGTGTACCTCTATCTCGTCACGAGGGGATGCTAGAGGGTATCGGGACTATCGGGAGGAAAGCAATAACTCCGGATCAAAATACGTATACTCAAGCCCATTTCATGGTTTTACAACACATGACTGAAGTGACCCCATATATTGAAGAGCACAAGGACATGCTACGTCAGGAGAATGCAGACCAGTCAGAAGTTTGGACCACGAGACAACACAACCGTCAGTTCAACAAATGGTTCAAGGCGCAATTGACTAGGAGGTCGTCAAGTGAAACACTACAATGGTTGGCAAAAGGGCCAAAATTTACAATTGTGACATGGCAAGCATACGACATTAATGGCTACACATTTTATACAACATATCAAGATAGAAAGAGCACAGTGCAGAACTCAGGTGTCCGCATAGATGCCTATGATGCGCACGGCAGTACCGCTGGCCCAAGCTCGTACTACGGGCTTGTAGAGGAGATTTGGGAGCTTGACTACGTAATTTTTAAAATTCCTCTATTTCGGTGCCGTTGGGTCCAACTTCCACGGGGTGTAAAGGTTGACAAGTACGGCGTCACTACCGTGGACCTCGAATGTGTAGGATACAAAGATGAACCATTCGTACTCGCGAGGCAAGTTGTTCAAGTATTTTATGTAACCGACCCGGCAAATAAGAAGCGCCATGTAGTTCTTTAGGGAAAAAGAAGGATTGTCGGGGTTGAGAATGTTGTGGATGAGGAAGAGTACAATCAATTTGATGATTTGCCTCCATTCAGACAAGGCATCAGGCTCGAGGAAGAACAAGGCGATGAACCAAGCTATATGCGTGTCGATCATCGTGAAGGGCTTTATTTAAAATGATATAGCCAAAGTGTAATAAATGATATTGGTTATGCTTGTGTTTTTCATAAATGTATGTATGTTCCATTGTAATTGTAAAATGACTAAAGAACTAAGAAATAGTTATATCTATGGTTATGCTTGCGTTTTTCATAAATGTATCTATGTTCCATTGTAATTGTAAAATGACATAGGAACCTAGCTAGCTACCGGTATTTATAGTGAAATATCACAGTCGGTTTATCAAAAGAAACCGTCTGTGATAAAACATCACAGACGGTTCTATAGATATAACCGTCTGTGATAATATAAATATCACAGACGGTTATATATATAGAACCGTCTGTGATAATATTGATATCACAGACGGTTATATTGATAGAACCGTCTGTGATAAGTGCATATCACAGGCGGTTATATTGATAGAATCGTCTGTGATAGCTCATCTTTAAATACCCGCAGCTAGGTCTGCGGAGTCCGCTCTGGCGCAGTCTCTTGTCTCCACCCTGCAGCGCCCCTGCTAGCTAGGTTTTGCTCCCTCCCGACGCCGCTGGTCCCTCCCGACGCCGCCGTTCCCTCCCGACGCCGCTCCCTCCCGACGCCGGTCCCTCCCGACGCCGCCGGTCCCTCCCGACGCCGCTCCCTCCCGACGCCGCCGATCCCTCCCGACGCCGGTCCCTCCCGACGCCGCTCCCTCCCGACGCCGCCGGTCACTCCCGACGCCGCTTATTTTATGTTATATGCTTCACATGAATTTTATGTTATATGCTTCACATGTTATATGCTTCACATTAATTTTATGTTATATGCTCCACATGAATTTTATGTTATATGCTTCACATGTTATATGCTTCACATGAATTTTATGTTATATGCTTCACATGAATTTTATGTTATATGCTTCATATGAATTTTATGTTATATGCTTCACATGTTATATGCTCAACATGTTAGCTTTATGATATATGCTTCACATGTATTTTATGTAGCATATAATATATGCTGCAGGTGTTTAGCTCACTGTAGGCACTTCATAGAACCTTGTAACAATAATATATGCTGCACTTGTTAGCTGCAAGGTCTATTTAGAAGGCCCATAGCTCACTGCAATTAGTTAATCGTTAGAACTTTGTCAAAGAGCATAAAGCAAGTGACACACTCCAGTGTATCTTGTTCAATGAACTTGATGCACTGGTTTGTGTCACTTGATTCATAGAACTTTGACAAGCTGGGTCCATAGCTCACTGCAGTTAGTTTTTCTTAGAAGAGAGATGGCGTCCACACAGTCTTCGTCGTCATCATCTGGGTCTCACGCTCCCAAGATTGCGAAAAGTAAACGTGGCCGAGGAGTATCGAAAAGGCCAGAGGCCCGAATGACCATCACGGTGGTCTCTCCGAATGGGACTCCTCTGGAACCGTCGAAAGCAGCGTCATCATTTCGGACTACCTGCGGGATAATTGGAAGGCAACGGGTCCCCATCACCATAGCAAGCTGGAAAGATGTGACAAAGGATCACAAAAATCAGCTATGGGAGGAACTTACAAATTCCTTCGAGTTCCCAGCAGAAGCACAGGGACTCGTGCAACGGCAGGCGCTCCTCGCGATGGGAAAAGCATGGAAGAATTTTAAGAGCATTCTTGTGACGAAGTACGTGGCCGAGGATGTCACGCCCTTCACGAAGTATCCTTTCGTGTCGCCGGAAACATGGGAGGCCTTTGTGCAGATGAAGACGACGCCTGAATTTGTACAACAAAGTGCGGCGCACAAGGATCTCCAGTCACAAAACACGCACCCTCACAGACTCGGCACTGCTGGGTACGCGGGTAAAATCCCGCAATGGAGGATGCAGGATGAGGTCGCAATCCGATCGGAGGCCTCTCCGCCATTTGCCGGGATCGCAAACGAGCGCGCTCGAAACTGGTTAAGAGCGAGGTCATCAACCACATCTTCGGGTGTCTCTTTCAAAAACCCCGCAGATGAGGAAGTGTCCCAACGCATGGTAAAATATGTTAAACAACATAGTTGTTAACACCTCTTGAACTTCATGGGTTCAAAAATAACATGATTAATTGCCTCTTGCAGCAATCATTGACTACCGAATCTTCTCGTGGCTCCTTTGAAGAATATAGGGAGATAGATTTACTATCACAGGCCATGGGAAACAAGGAGCACCTAGGTCGCACACGAGGCATGGGGGTTTATGTACCTTGGAGGCAAGGATTTCCAGATTACTCCGAGACATATAGGAGTAGGAAGAGATCCAAGGCGTACCGCAGCGAACAAATAAAACAGGAGCTTCGTGCTCAACTTGAGGAACAACTATCTGCCTCACTTCAAGAGCAGACTGCCTCACTTCGAGGAGAGATAGATTCGTTGCGGGAAGAACTGAGACAAGTCCGCAACCATTCGCAACCCACTCCTAGTACTGCGGTACCCAGTCCCCCTCAACGTCGCAGTAGCTGCGCGTCCACACCAATTTCTGAACATAGCGACGACCACTTACGTATTGATGACATTCAGGTAATGTACCTCTTTAGAATGGTACTTAGATCTCTCTGGTGGACGCCTTAACTCAGCTCTTGTATCGTTATGTAGGAGCCCATCCCTTGCAGCCTCAGAGTCAGGCTTGTTGGCTCTATTCCCGTTGACGCTGGGCGCGGTATGGTGTATCCATTGCTGCCAGGGACGCTGGTGCACGGTGTACAAGTAGACACCGGTTTCATAAAGGTCCAGGTGGACATGATTAATGATATTTTTAAGTCCGTCCCTCTTGAGAAGCCCCCAAACGAAGAGATTAAGACATTAGGGGATGCCGTCCACACATTCATTCAGTGGCCCAAGAGGGACATCGTCCTCGACATGTCCGTGCCACAATCTTCACATCCAGTGGCCCAAGAGGGACGTCGCCCTGGACCTGGCACATCGGCTCCGGTGGCTCCACCTCCACCTCCAAATCCAGTAAAGTCTGTTGCATCGGCTCTCGCCGAGACGCCACCGAGAACATATCATAAGCGAGGCTCCAAGGCCTCCAAGGCTCATGCGAAGAAAATTAAGCCGGGTCCCGTGCCATGGAAGTTTATTCTAGGAGTGTCGTTGGTGCTCGATTCACAATTACGCCAACTTGGTATGATTTGCAATACATTGCATGCTTGGTACATGGAGAAGTCCAACATGAAGCCAAACCGGCAGAGTGCATTCACTGTGAAATATAACGAGACGCATTTCCTCCATGACTTGGGCTACATCGTCGTGACATTCGAAGATTTATTCTTACTATTCAATCTCGACGAACTCGACGCCTCACTTCTACGATGCTGGACACTGTAAGTGTACTGTACAATGAAGTTCTACATTCACGTTATACAGATAAATGTCATTAATCTTTCTTTATGTATAGATACATGATCCAACAAGCCCGGAAATCGCGACGACCGGTGGGTTTCCTCGACCCTCACTTGGTCTCCGAGCAATCTATCAACGCAGATGCATCCTTCGTGGAAGGTTACATAACGAGGGGATTGATTGCTCACACCGACAAGGAGTACGTCATGGTACCCTTCAACCAAGGGTAAGTGCTTCACTAGTTGCCACACATATGTTTCATTTGTACTTTACATGCAGCATGAACTTAGGATTAATCACTGTGGCGACACATATGACTAGGAATCACTGGATTTTGATTGTGATTGTACCAAAGTGGAGCAAGGTAATATACCTTGATTCCCTCCTTAGGAGCAACCACGACTTCAGTCGTATGCAAGAAGTACTTAACAGGTAAACTCATTTCCTCCATACATAATTCTATTGTAATATTTCTTTTGTTTGCCACGGCTGAGGCTAAGTTTTTTGAATCACGTAGGGCGTTTGCCGAATATGTTGCCCAAGGAGGAACACACGACAAATCCAGTGACACGCTACGACACAACACGCGATTTCCGATACCCGCTACAACACAATAATCCTATATCATACTTTGTAATAATGCCTCTAGAATTGACAATACCGATGTATGTAATTCTATTTTTGCAGTGCCACCAGCAGCTACAGGGCAACGTATGTGGATTCTACGTTTGCCGCCATATGATGGAAATCATGGGTACTAAGATCAATGATCCAGAGGTTTGTCAGGTCCTTCCAATAATTATTATTTTCTGATTATATTACACACACATGCTAATTAATGACTTAACATTGCTCCTAGCGACAGCGGGTGAACTTCGACGGAAGTGCATATGATCTTGACAATCTCGTCGATATTCGTGCAATCATCTCCCAATTCTTGCTAGCAGAGGTCATAAATAAGAGGGGAGAGTTCCAAGCCGGCGATGATGATAATTAGATGTTGAAACATTGGATTCAACTGTACAAATCAAACAATTCCTTCAATTGAATACATTTGTCAGATTTTGTGTAACAATTTTCATTCTATATATGTGATATTGTTACATTCATCTGTGTATCGAATTTTGTTGTAATTTACTATGAGTTGCAATTAACTTATATCTATCATTTATCTGTAATCTGCTTGCTTTCAGAGGGCATGGCTAGCATATCCTGAGGCTAGCCAAGAAACAGCATATAAAATGGATGATGCACTTGGTATCACAGACGGTTCATTGTTAAAAACCGTCTGTGATACCATATCACAGACGGTTTCAAAGAGTGCCGTATGTGGTGTGACTGCTATCACAGACGGCTTTACTACTGACCGTCTGTGATATACACAATATCACAGACGGTTAGTAATACAAACCGTCTGTGATATTGTGCATATCACAGACGGTCTTGATTACTAACCGTCTGTGATAGGCGAGTATCACAGACGGTTTTTTTATAAACAACCGTCGGTGATACTCGCCTATCACAGACGGTTAGTAATCAAGACCGTCTGTGATATACACAATATCACAGACGGTTTGTAATACAAACCGTCTCTGATATTCTGTATTGTTGGATTAATTGGACTTGGTCCATTTTAATTTAGCAATTAATCAAATGAAATTCCTAGGCCCACATGGAAAAATTGTTTAGTCCCATATGGAGAGTTGAATGGGAGTTACACCACTTTAAAAGGTGGAACGTGGTAACCCCCTTGTGGAATTGGAGAGAGCCAATACACGCGCGCGCGCGCTCGCTCGCCTCGCCACGCCACGCCACGCCGTGCCGTGCCGTGCGGTGCGGTGCGTGTGCGTGTGCGTGCGTACGTACGCGCGCAGGCGTGTCGGGTGCGGGCGCGTTTTTCTTTATCTATTCGAAAAACGAAATGCACTGATGGCTGGCAGTAACGGTGCACGATTATGGCTGCGGTTACTTTCGAGTAATGGTTGCTGTTACCAGTCTCTTCGTTTTTGCTGTTACAAAAGAGGGCTCTCCTCTCCATACCAAAGGGATACGAAAGAACAGAACTCTCTCTCTGTGTTGTGGCTGCTCTCTGCAATCTCCGGTCCAGAACCTTGCGCGCACAAGTTTCTGGGCGAGTAGGCCTCCGGAACTTCGTCCGTTTGTGTACCTGCACGGGTAGGCGGGCGATCAAGTTTTTGGGGAGCGCATCGGCGCGACTACTCAATCTGCGACGTCTTCTTCCTGGTGGTGAACCGTTCGCGGGACTGCACTGCGAACATCTTCCTGCATCAAGCTTCGACCTGCATCACGCCTTGATCGACTACATCGAATAGGCCATCATGTCGACTGATGGTAACGGCGCCTCCGGTGTCTCCGGCACTGGCCCCGCCCGAGGGTATAAATCTAAAACTTTTCTGCTGTATTTGTTTCTGTGCGCTATGAATATGTTAATAGATGTTTCTGTTAACTTGTTCGTTAGCGAATACGAATACATCGTTGATAGATCACTCATGCATGTTTATGTCATGTTTTACATGCTGAATTTCTGGATTAAAATATGCCGAAAATTGACTAAATTTCCAACAATCCAAAAACTTGATAGGTCTTTTTCGGTAGTTGGCTTTGCTGCGTCGCTTAAACCACACCCTCCGTTTGATGGTTCAAATTTTAAGAGATGGCGTGCACGCGCGATCCTGTGGTTTACTGCCATGGAATGTTTTCATGTTGCACAAGGAAAGCCCGCTGAGCCTCTGTCTGATAAGGATGAACGCAAGTTCAATGTAGCGGATAACTTTTTTCGAGGTGCACTTGTCAACATACTGGCGGATAACATTGTGGATGTGTACATGCATTTGCCTACGGGCAAAGATATGTGGAATGCACTTGAGGCCAAGTTCGGAGTTTCCGATGCTGGCAGTGAGCTGTATGTCATGGAGCAGTTCTATGACTACAAGATGGTCGATGACCGTTCTGTAGTAGAGCAAGCTCATGAGATTCAGGCGCTGGCAAAGGAGCTTGAGAACAATAAGTGCGAGTTACCGGACAAGTTTGTGGCTGGCGGTATTATCGCCAAGTTACCACCCTCTTGGTCCGATTTTGCTACTTCTCTAAAGCACAAGAGGCAGGAGTTCAGTGTTACTGATCTCATTGGCACTCTTGGTGTTGAAGAGAAGGCGAGGGCAAAAGATACTCGTGGCAAGAAAGTTGCTGCTGAGGGAGGTTCTAGCGCCAATTTGGTGCAGAAGAAGAATCCTCAGGCTTTCCACAACAAAAAGAAAAATAAGCCTTTTGTCAAGCCCAAGGCTACTACTGAGTTTAAGAAGAAAGGCAAAGGAAAGGGCAGCTGCTTTGTGTGCGGTGATTCTGGCCATTGGGCTAAGGATTGTCCAGATCGCAAGGATAAGCAGAAGAAGTCTGCCAACATGGTTATTAGTGAAGCTGGAGGAACATCGGGGTACGGTAATTATTTACCTACAGTTCTTTCTGTTTGTCAATCACCTGAGTGGTGGGTTGACACTGGTGCTAATATTCATGTTTGTGCTGATATTTCCTTGTTTTCATCTTATCAGGTCGGTCGAGGTTGCTCCTTGTTGATGGGGAACGGATCGCATGCAGCTGTTCATGGTGTTGGTACGGTCGATCTGAAGTTTACTTCGGGAAAGACTGTGCAGTTGAAGAACGTGCAGCATGTCCCCTCCATAAAGAAGAATCTCGTTAGCGGATCTCTACTATGTAGAGATGGTTTTAGGCTTGCTTTTGAGTCCAATAAATGTGTCGTGTCTAAGTATGGAACATTTGTTGGTAAAGGCTATGAGAGCGGAGGTTTGTTCCGTTTTTCTTTGATGGATTCCTGTAATAAAATTGTGAACCATGTGTGTAATGATGATGATGAGTCTAATGTTTGGCATTCACGACTTTGTCATGTTAATTTTGGGTGTATGACGCGCTTAGCTAATATGAGTTTAATCCCGAAATTCACTTTGGTCAAAGGTTCTAAGTGCCATGCGTGTGTTCAATCGAAACAACCTCGCAAGCCTCACAAGGCAGCAAAAGAGGCGAGGAATTTGGCATCGTTAGAACTCATTCATTCCGATTTGTGCGAGATGAATGGCGTGTTGACTAAAGGGGGAAAGAAATATTTCATGACGCTTATAGATGATTGCACTAGATTTTGCTATGTGTACTTATTGAAAACAAAAGATGAAGCGTTGAATTATTTTAAGATCTATAAAGCTGAGGTAGAAAACCAACTTGAAAGGAAAATCAAGCGGGTAAGGTCTGATCGTGGGGGAGAGTATTTTTCAAATGAGTTTACTTTATTCTGCGAGGAACATGGAATTATTCATGAGAGGACGCCTCCCTATTCTCCCGAATCAAACGGGGTTGCCGAAAGAAAGAACCGCACTCTAACTGATTTGGTTAACGCCATGTTAAACACTGCGGGACTTTCTAAGGAATGGTGGGGTGAGGCTATATTGACCGCATGTCATGTCCTAAATAGAGTTCCTACAAAGAACAAAGAAGTAACACCATTCGAGGAATGGGAAAAGAAGAACTTGACTCTCTCATACTTGCGCACCTGGGGATGTTTGGCTAAAGTTAACGTGCCAATTGTCAAGAAGCGCAAACTTGGACCAAAAACCGTAGATTGTGTATTTCTTGGTTATGCTATACACAGCGTGGGTTATAGGTTCTTAATTATAAAAACTGGAGTACCTGACATGCATGTTGGTACAATCATAGAGTCCAGAGATGCTACATTTTTTGAGAATGAATTTCCTATGAAAAGTGATGTACCTAGCTTATCTAGTCAAGAACCTATAATTTCCCTTGAGTCTTTTGTGCTGATAGAACATGTTGAGCAAACGCCTATGGAAAATCCTGAGGAGGATAACAATGAAGTTACTCGAAAGAGTAAGAGACAGAGGACTGCAAAGTCTTTTGGTGATGATTTCATTGTATACCTCGTGGATGACACTCCAAGAACCATTGAAGAGGCATATTCTTCTCCTGACGCTGACTATTGGAAGGAAGCAGAACGGAGTGAGATGGACTCTATTATGTCTAATGAAACTTGGGAGGTCGTTGACCGTCCTTATGGGTGTAAATCTGTAGGATGTAAATGGATTTTCAAGAAAAAGCTTAGGCCTGATGGTACAATTGAAAAGTACAAGGCAAGACTTGTGGCCAAGGGTTATACCCAGAAAGAAGGCGAGGACTTCTTTGATACTTATTCACCTGTTGCCCGACTGACCACAATTCGAGTACTACTTGCCCTGGCTGCCTCTCATGGTCTTCTCGTTCATCAAATGGACGTTAAGACAGCTTTTCTAAATGGAGAGTTGGAGGAGGAGATTTATATGGATCAGCCAGACGGGTTTGTGGTAGAAGGTCAAGAAGGAAAGGTGTGCAAGTTGTTAAAGTCTTTGTATGGCCTAAAGCAAGCACCTAAGCAATGGCATGAGAAGTTCGACAAAACTTTGACATCTGCTGGTTTTGTTGTGAATAAAGCTGACAAATGTGTGTACTATCGCTATGGTGGGGGAGAAGGAGTGATCTTGTGCTTGTATGTTGATGACATACTGATTTTTGGAACCAACCTCAATGTGATTGAGGAGGTCAAGGACTTTCTGTCCAAGAATTTTTAGATGAAAGATTTGGGAGTGGCTGATGTGATTCTTAACATTAAGCTACTGAGAGAAGGTGATGGTGGGGTTACACTCGTGCAATCCCACTATGTGGATAAGGTCTTGAGTCGCTTTGGTTATAGTGACTGCAAGCCTGCTTCTACTCCTTATGATCCTAGTGTGTTATTGAGGAAAAACCGAAGAATAACAAGGGATCAATTGAGATACTCCCAGATCATTGGCTCACTGATGTATTTAGCTAGTGCTACGAGGCCTGACATCTCGTTTGCTGTGAGCAAGCTAAGCCGGTTTGTTTCAAATCCGGGAGATGATCATTGGCGTGCTCTTGAGAGAGTAATGCGTTATCTAAAGGCAACCGTGAGCTATGGAATTCACTATGCTGGGTACCCAAAAGTACTGGAGGGCTACAGTGATTCAAACTGGATCTCTGATGCTGATGAGATAAAAGCCACGAGTGGATATGTGTTCACACTTGGAGGTGGTGCTGTTTCCTGGAAGTCTTGCAAGCAGACCATCTTAACGAGGTCAACAATGGAAGCAGAACTCACAGCATTAGATACCGCTACTGTTGAGGCTGAGTGGCTTCGTGAATTCCTTATGGATTTGCCGATGGTTGAAAAACCGATACCGGCTATCCTGATGAACTGTGATAATCAGACTGTAATTATCAAGGTGAACAGTTCTAAGGACAACATGAAGTCATCTAGGCATGTTAAGAGGCGGTTGAAGTCTGTCAGAAAGCTGAAAAACTCCGGAGTGATAGCGCTGGACTATGTCCAGACAGCTAATAATCTGGCCGACCAATTTACAAAGGGTTTATCACGTAATGTGATAGATAGTGCATCGAGTGAGATGGGCCTGAGACCCACATGAGTCATACCACAGTGGTAACCTGTTCTACGTGATCGGAGATCCCGTGAAGTAGGATGGTGAAACAAGCTGTTGGTTGACTGGAAGGAGAGACCTTTACAAGGCTCATTTCTTCAGTGATGCACTTCTCTCCTATTCTGTATGGCAGGTTGGTTTTTTACCTCAATGTGATCCGAGTGGCTTATTTAAAGCAGAGATGTCGGCCTACAGGACATCTTAGAAGGAACACACCTATATGAGTTCGACTGCTGGTCACAGTCTATGAGATTTGGGTGATCTCTAAATACTCATGAATAGGCATGGAGTATGACTTATACGCTCCAACCAGAGGGGATGCTTTAGGCAGCCTAGTACTAGTAAAGGAATTGGGTAAAGCTTGTTCGCACAAAACTGTCAATTCAAGGCATAGTCCATTGTTCAGTTGTGGATGAGTGTAACTCCTTTCCTAGGTGGATGTTCAACTTAACAGTCTCCATCGAAACACTGGTATATCAAACAACAGCAGAACTGAGAGTTTTCTCGTGTGCCTTGAAATTTGGTGGGGATTGTTGGATTAATTGGACTTGGTCCATTTTAATTTAGCAATTAATCAAAAGAAATTCCTAGGCCCACATGGAAAAATTGTTTAGTCCCATATGGAGAGTTGAATGGGAGTTACACCACTTTAAAAGGTGGAACGTGGTAACCCCCTTGTGGAATTGGAGAGAGCCAATACACGCGCGCGCGCTCGCTCGCTCGCTCGCCTCGCCTCGCCTCGCCACGCCGTGCCGTGCCGTGCCGTGTGGTGCGTGTGCGTGTGCGTGCATACGTACGCGCGCAGGCGTGTCGGGTGCGGGCGCGTTTTTCTTTATCTATTCGAAAAACGAAATGCACTGATGGCTGGCAGTAACGGTGCACGATTATGGCTGCGGTTACTTTCGAGTAATGGTTGCTGTTACTAGTGACTAATGGCTGCAGTTACCAGTCTCTTCGTTTTTGCTGTTACAAAAGAGGGCTCTCCTCTCCATACCAAAGGGATACGAAAGAACAGAACTCTCTCTCTGTGTTGTGGCTGCTCTCTGCAATCTCCGGTCCAGAACCTTGCGCGCACAAGTTTCTGGGCGAGTAGGCCTCCGGAACTTCGTCCGTTTGTGTACCTGCACGGGTAGGCGGGCGATCAAGTTTTTGGGGAGCGCATCGGCGCGACTACTCAATCTGCGACGTCTTCTTCCTGGTGGTGAACCGTTCGCGGGACTGCACTGCGAACATCTTCCTGCATCAAGCTTCGACCTGCATCACGCCTTGATCGACTACATCGAATAGGCCATCATGTCGACTGATGGTAACGGCGCCTCCGGTGTCTCCGGCACTGGCCCCGCCCGAGGGTATAAATCTAAAACTTTTCTGCTGTATTTGTTTCTGTGCGCTATGAATATGTTAATAGATGTTTCTGTTAGCTTGTTCGTTAGCGAATACGAATACATCGTTGATAGATCACTCATGCATGTTTATGTCATGTTTTACATGCTGAATTTCTGGATTAAAATATGCCGAAAATTGACTAAATTTCCAACATGTATATCACAGACGGTCTTGATTACTAACCGTCTGTGATAGGCGAGTATCACCGACGGTTGTTTATAAAAAAACCGTCTGTGATACTCGCCTATCACAGACGGTTAGTAATCAAGACCGTCTGTAATGTTTTTATCACAGACGGCTCGGGAACCGTCTGTGATAACCACCAACTATCACTGACACCTAAACACTGACGGTTCAGGAACCGTCTGTGATGACGGTTCCGAACCGTCTGTGATAGGGCTGTCTGTAGCAGTGTAAGATAGTTGTATCTAAACACTCATTTAATATATAGTTTCTCCTCATAGGCATTGCTATAAAAATTATCCACTGGAAATGCCCTTAACAAAACTCTCACAATAAACACTACCGGGTTCAGCAGCTTTGCCGAGTGCCGGTGGCACTCGGCAAAGCACGAGAAACACTCGGCAAAGTCTTTGCCGAGTGCCACCCACGGCATATCTCACACGTCATAGTTTCTGACGGCAAAGGGCTCTTTGCCGAGAGCTTTTTCTCGAGCACTCGGCAAAGTCTTTGCCGAGTGCCGAAACGACTCTCGGCAAAAAAAGGACAGTGGACGGCGAGAACACGGTGACGGCGTCGTTTGCCGAGTGCCAGGACGGAATGGCACTCGGCAAAGCTTTAAACTTTGCCGAGTGTCATGGTGAAGACACTCGGCAAAGATTTAATCTTTGCCGAGTGTCATGGTAAAAACACTCGGCAAAGTTTAAAACTTTGCCGAGTGTTTTTACCATGACACTCGGCAAAAACACATACACTCGGCATAGTACGTTCCCAGGATGCCCTGGAACGTTACTTTGCCGAGTGTTTTTACCATGACACTCGGCAAAGCCTCCCTTTGCCGAGTGTAACACACGGCAAAGTGGCCAAAAACTGCCTATTTTAATTGTTTATTGCACCCCACTCAACAAGTCACAATAATATCAAAGATATATCAACAAGTAATCACCACAAGACACAATATATCACATATCAAGTCACAATATCACATATAGTCACAATATATCACCACAAGTCACATATATATCACCACATGTCACATATATCACCAGAAGTCACAATATATCACCACAAGTCACATATATCACCACAAGTCACAATATATCACCCCGACTGATGTGGTGGGTCATGAGGCAAGTTATTCGAAGCCGCCGATTGATTCTGCACAAAGGAGAAGAGATTGCATGTGTGAGACAAGATTTAAGGTATGAACATACAAACTTAAACATTCATACTCCACTAGAAACTCACAGGAGTAGTTGCAGGAGGAGGTGGAGGGAATAGCTCCGGTGACAGAGGTTGACCCATCCTCTCGCCAAGACTTTGCATCCACTGAAACATCTGCGTCATCCTCTGTCGCTCGGCCTCATTCCTCTGCCGATCGGCCTCCATCCTCGCCGCCATCTCCTCCCGTAGCCTCTTCTCTTCTTCCAGCTGGGCCTACAATATTTCACCCCAATGTTACAATGCAAAGCAAAGGTATGTAAAAATTAATGAACGACGAATAAAACAGAAATAACCTGGAGTGCCTCCATCCGGGACTGTGCAGTGTCCGGCCGTGGGCGTATGGCCGGGCTTGAGCTCGTGCTCCTTGCTCGAATCTGGGTGAGAGTGGGAGTAGTGGCCGTGTCGAGTGTGCTGTCGCCAATCCAGTACCGCCCATGCTTCTTGCCTCCTCCCACCCTCATGACGACTTCTCCATCAAGGTCCTGGGTGCTCGGATCGTACTCTGGCCCATGGACCGCCCTTGCCATCGATGTGTACTCACTGAGGCGGCTGTGGACGGTCGCATTGCTGTACACCGAGGGCGGGTCCTCCGGGTTGTAGTTGACGTCGGACGTCGCCTTGCCCTTGTGGGCCAAAGCCCATGCCTTGAACTGGGAGCAAGGCTGGCCACCATGTGACGACGACTGCAAAAAAAACAGCAAGATGATTAGAAATTATGCAGAATTGAGCGTTATAATAAAGAAATGAATTCGCGTACCCATGTAGCTGCGAATTTGTCGAGGCTACGGTTGCCTTGATGGTGTGGTGCACCTGGCATCATCAAACGCCGCTCCCGGCAAGCGTTGTGCGTCTCCTCCCACTCGGCGGCGCACCACTTGTCCACCATCTGTGCCCAGCACTGGAGATGCTGGGCGCACCACCACGGAGGCACCTACACGTCATCAAGTATATAACATATAAGAAGATCAAATTAAGCGTACTTAATCTCAGAAAAAATCAGTATTAATGTTCTATATTTACCTGCATGTAGTCTTCCCGGGTCAGCCTCATGTTTCTTGCTTCAGTTTTGTTGATCTTCACTCCAAGGTAGGTAGCGTTGTATGTTACGATGGCCTGGACGCGCGCCTCGTAATGCATGTCCTTCACGAGTTTATAACATGCTTTGTGAGCCACACTAGCCGCCTTGGCCTCATATCCCTCCTGGCATCTGAAGAAATCCTGCATATAGACGCGATGTATCCAGTCATTATTTCAAGAATGTCCAATGAATGTGATGTATTGAGCAATGTAGTGCGAGGAAGACTTACCCACAGCTCGGTCGTCACCTGCGCCGCCTTGTTGGCGAATACCCTGCCATCCCGATCTGGTAAATCGGGGAAGGCGACGTAGTGGTCCCACGTGTAGGCCGGCTCCTGCCCTCCGCCAAACGCAACCAGGCCAGGGAAGTGTAGCCTGCACAAAAGACCCAGGATGCCATTGACATGGCGTTTGTGATCACCTGCAGCCACAAGCGTCCAACCCCTGCCCAAGTGATTAAGATAAATTATTAGTTTCTATTTGTGATTTTCAACATATCAAATGAAAAAGTAGTGATAACATCTAAAGTTACTTACCTAGCCCCAGTGGGTTGAATCAGCGGGCGTCTCTCACGAGGTATCGGTCGCCTCGGGAGGGTCGAGGGACCTCGCAACCATACACCCGACGAACCAGAGGAAGCGGAACCCCCTGCCGCCGCCTCCTCCTCCTCCTGCTCCTCCTCCCGCTCCTCCTCCCGCTCCCGCTCCTCCTCCCGCTCCTCCTCCCGCTCCCTCTCAAAAGTGCTCCTGCTCCTCCTGCTGCTCCTCCTACTGCTCCTCCCGCTCCTCCTACTCCTGCTCCCCGACTGCTCAGCTGCATCGTGCCATCTTTGGTAAAGCGACCTTACGTTCCTCATACCGCCCACCATCTTTGTTCAATCACCTGCAATTAAAAAGAGTAAACCAATAAGCACAGATAAACAAGACGTACTTTAGAAAGAGATGCAAAATAAACAAAACATAATTAGAAAATAACAAAGTATTACATGTATTAGAAATAATCATCATGATCGGGATTAGCTGGATCATAAGTCTCATCATCACTATCAGCCATGTCCATATAATCAACACTATTCGAAGGAGCAATGTTGTCATCACTGTCATTGCCTAAATGTAATCGCTGAAGTAATTCTAAGTCCTTCACATTTTGAACCTCATCTCCAGCGTCCTCGTCAACAACCCTTTCATTGTCTACTTCCATTCCGATCGTTTCGGTTAAGTCTATCTCAAAACTCCCTTCTAGCCCCTCTTCTTGAAAGAACGCTCCATCATATGTGTTTGGGTCAAAATTGTAATCTTCATTGTTTGGGACAGGTAGTTTACCGTGTGGCGATACCTTGTACACAACATCCCAACCCTTAAGACGGTCGTCTTTTTGGCACGGGTATGAGAGATAATAAACTTGCGTGGCCTGTTGAGCCACAATATACACATCGTCTCCTGGTAAGACGGATGACTGTCGAATTTCGACTAGCCCAAGATTAGGGGTCCGTCTCGTTACTTCAGGATCAAACCAATGGCATTTGAATATCACAGGATTAAGAGGTTTGCAACCATGAAACGTGAGTTCGTATATTTCTTCAATTCTTCCATAATACTCGACCCCATCAAGGCCAGGCGTAAAAACTCCAGTATTTGTGGTTCTTCGATTGGGCCGACTCTGCTCATGTCTTGTTGTGTGAAAGCGATATCCATTCACGTCATAACAGGTAAATGAGCTTACCCTATAGGCACAGCCATCGGCAACCTGTCTCAACTCGGCACTCATAGACGCATCGGTTTGGCCCTTCTGTTTGAACCAAGAAATGAAATCGGGCATTCCATTTCCCGCACCGTGGCTAAGAAGGGTCTCAGCTTCCTGCGGGGTAGGTTCCCTTGATTCACGCCAGAATTGATGATGAAAATCCCTGCACCAACGAGAAACAAGGGGGTTGGATGCAGAATAGTGACTACTGGAGCACAAGTTTGTTGACAACTTACCGCATGTACGGCTCCACTTCGGAAAGGTTGTTCAACACATATAGCATGATAGTGCGCCACTCTTCATGTTTCAAGGTCTTGGGGGTCGCATCACTTGCACTTCCGAGTTGCCCTCGGAAAATGCTGAGGTTCGATTCATTTTCGCCAACATTGTAACGACGGGGTGGATTGTGCACGCTAGGAAGGTTGTCACCATAGTACGTTGTTGTGAAGTTTGACACCTCCTCCAAAATGTATGCCTCTGCAACGGAAGCCTCAATTTTGCATTTATTTTTACATTTAGTTCGATGAACCTTTAGACATCTCTCAATTGGATAGCACCAACGGCCCTGCACGGGCCCCCCATTCGTGCCTCATACGGGAGGTGCAAAATCAAATGCTGCATCGGATTGAAGAAGCCGGGTGGAAAGATCTTCTCCAACTTACAGAGCAACACAGGTGCCATTCTTTCCAAGTCTGCAATCACGGTCCGAGATAACTCCTTGGCACAAAGCTGGCGGAAGAAATTGCTCAACTCTGCCAGCACTATCCAGACATGCTCAGGGACATAGCCTTGAACCATCACCGGAAGAAGCCGCTCAAGCCATATGTGGTAGTCATGACTCTTGAGCCCATTGATTCGCATAGTAGATAAGTTCACTCCCCTCCTCAGATTCGCTGCATACCCATCAGGGAACATTAACGTTTGGAACCATTCTAGTACTTTCCTCCTTTGGGGCCTGGTCAAGACGAATTCGGCCTTAGGCTTTCTCCATGTCCTGCCGCCTCTAGGAGGCTTCATTTCTTGCTTTGGTCTATCGCATAACGTTGCCAGATCCACTCTAGCCTTAATGTTGTCCTTTGTCTTATCAGGAATGTCCATGATTGTTGCCCAAAGTGCCTCGGCGACATTCTTTTCAGTGTGCATTACATCAATGTTATGTGGAAGAAGAAGGTGATCAAAATAGGGGAGCCTCAACAAGCCCGACTTATGAGTCCATGCATGTTGCTCACCATATCCCACAAAACCGCGACATTCTTGATTGACCTCGAGAGCATCTATCTGAGCACGAACCGCGGCACCGGTCATCATCGCCTCGGCAGGGTCTATAACTACGACACCTTTCGTAAAGTTCTTGATGTCTCGTCTGAATGCATGGTCAAGAGGGAGGAATTGTCGATGTTTGTCGAACGAAGAATACTTGCCACCCTTCAGCAACCAAATGAACTTCAGAGCTGCCTTGCATACTGGGCATGGGAACTTCCCGTGAACACACCAGCCGCAGAATATCCCATACGCCGGGAAGTCATGCAGGGAGTAGTGGTACCAAACATGCATTTTGAAGTTTCTCTTTGTAGCTCGGTCGTATGTCCATACCCCTTCCTCCCAAGCACAGACCAATTCATCAATCACGGGCTCCATGAACACACCCATATTATTCCCCGGGTGTTCAGGAATTATCAACGACAAGAATATGTTCTGTCGTTGGAAGAGGACGCCGGGGGGGAGATTGAGGGGGATAACGAACACGGGCCAACAAGTGTATGGGGCGGCCATCATTCCATAAGGATTGAACCCATCTGTTGCCAGCACAACACGTACATTACGAGCCTCTACAGCTTTCTCACGATGAATCACATCAAAGTGGGTCCATGCTTCACCATCGGATGGATGTACCAGCTTCTCAGGATTGTATCGACGTCCATTTTTGTGCCATGTCATCTGTTTCGCGGTTTCCTCGGTCATGTATAGCCGTTGGATCCTCGGTATGAACGGAAGGTACCGTAGGATTTTCACGGGGATCGCAAGCTGCCTCTTCTGACCATCACCAGAGTCTACCTCCAGGAACCTAGAGGATCCACACTTTGCACAGTACTTTGCTTCCGCGTGTTCTTTCCTAAATAGGATGCACCCCTTCGGACAAGCATGTATATGCTCATATGGCATCTTAAGTGCACGAAGGAGTTTCTTTGCCTCGTACATGCTCTTTGGCAGAATGTGACCCTCCGGAAGCATGCTGCCAAAAACTGTCAACATAGCATCGAAGGCGTCTCGACTCAAGCTAAACTGGGACTTCAAGGCCATTACGCGTCCAATGCCATCCAGTTGAGAAACCTTCGTCTGGCCGTGAAGGGGTTTCTGTGCCGCAGACAACATGTCGTAATACGCCTTTGCGGTTGCCTCTGGCTCCTCCTCCGTACGTCCTTCAGCGAAGTGTGCTTCATGATAGTCATTTAACATGTCTCCTACCCCGCCATCAGCATCATAATCCTCGACGCGTGGTCTCACAACCTCCTCTCTCATACAATCGGATTCACCGTGGTAGATCCACCGGGTATAGTATGCCGTAAATCCAAACTTGCAAAGATGTTTACCCATGACCTCCTTTGTTTGTCGACGCGTGTTTGCACATCTGCTGCAGGGACACCAAGTGGCACGCGCTCCTTTAACCTTGGCAAATGCTAGTTCCAAGAAAGCATCGGTCTTCTCAATCCATTCATCGGACAACGAACCCTGACTTGAGCGGCCCGTGTACATCCACTCACGGTCATCCATCCTCTAACATATCAGGGAGTAATATAAGAATCAAATGCATCTACACGATCTTTCTCCTATCTAATAGGTGAAGATAGGTCCTAATCCCACCCGAGGCTGCGTAGATGAGGTTAGTTTCCATGCTCCACTCCTATCCGAGACAGAATTTCGGCAGCACCTTCCCGCTGTTCTCCAAATACACGTCCTGGCAGGGAGATTGTGTATCCGGAGAACAACAGGGAGATGATGCCGAAACTATGTCACGGATCGGAGTAGACCATGGAAACTAACCCCATCTACGCATCCTCGGGCTGTCCAAAAAACGTGGACAATTCAAAACAGATACGGTTATAGATATGCAAAGATCTGCATATTTCCAACCGTATCTCTTTCGAACGGGAGACGCCTAACTAGGTTACGTAATCTATGAAAATTGAAAATAGTGTCAATTGAAAATTTCGGCAGCACCTCCCCTGCACGGTGAGGTTTCCAAAACCTGCAACAAACCACACCAACGGCACGATGGCCGACAACCACACCAACGGCACGATGCCGGCAACCACATATACTGCCCCTGTGTTTTACTCCTGTTAGAACCGGCTTCTTGATACCACAACAGCAGGAGGCAACACACACATCGTCCAATATATGCATGTATTCTAGCTATTCATGAAAGAGAGAGAACGGAGAAAAACATTCGTGTATGATTTTGGCTAATATAACTGAAATCGGTACAATATATACTACAATCGACTTCTATCTTATGTTTAAAATCTAGGTACTACTTCCTCTATTCATGTATTCTTATTGGCAATATATACTACAATCACAATATATACTACAATCGACTTCTAGCTATCTTATTGGCAATATATACTATAATCGACTTCTAGCTATGCATGTATTCTTATGTTTAAAATCTAGCTATCTTATATGTATTCTTATCAGTACCTTTGAGGAGAAATTGCTAATTCGGTTTGACACTTCTGTTCACTAGAGATATTTGAGGAGAAATTGCTGAGAATACTCAGATGATCAGTACCTTTGCTGTCGGGCGGCGGGCGACCGCGGGGGAGCCGTCGGGCGTCGGGCGGCCGCGGGGGAGGCGTCGGGCGTCGGGCGGCCGCGGGGGAGGCGTCGGGCGACGGGTGGCCGCGGGGGAGCCGTCGGGCGTCGGCCGACCGCGGGGGAGGCGTCGGGCGGCGGGCGGCCGCGGGGGCGGGCGCAGTCGGGGGAGGCGTCGGGCGGCCGTGGCAGTCGAAGCGGGCGGGCGCGGGCGCGGCGGCGGGCTTGCGGCGCGGCGGGCGTGCGGGCGCGGGCGAGGCGGCGGGCGGGCGCGGGCGAGGCGGCGGCCGTGCGGGGTGCGCGGCGGCGGGGCGGCGGCGGCGGGCGTGCGGGGGCGGGGCGGCGGCGGCGGGCGTGCGGGAAAACTGATTTTGTTGCGTGTGTGAGGCTGTGAGCGCGGCCGCGGGGAAGTTAACCCGTTTTTCCTCCTTCTTTGCCGAGTGCCTCCGATCTGGCACTCGGCAAAGCCATACTTTTTTGCCGAGTGCCTTTGATCTGGCACTCGGCAAAGCCATACTTTTTTGCCGAGTGTCGCCCACAAAGCACTCGGCAAATATATTTTTTATAATATAGCTACATTTCCTCTCTTTCTTTTCCATAAGGGCAGTTCCAATGGACAGTTTCTTGGAGTGGTTTCCAAGAGAGAAAAAGAGTGATTAATATCTATTAGAAATTGTCCTTCGCAACCATGGTTTCTATAGTAATTGCATAGTAAGCAGTAATTTCTATAGAACTACCATTAATGCTCCATAGTAATTGCAGTTTAAAAATTAAAATTATCAAACGGATCCGAAAAATTACCAAAATTTCACATGAAACAATCTCTGTTGTCTATTGCCTATACAAAAAGTTTTGTAGTCAAACCACAATTCGACCGTCACTTTGATTCCAAATCTTACCGGATCCTTCTCAACTCTACGCTTCTTCTTCAGAAAAGCTTCGGTTTGTAAGCATCGTACGTGACAACTTATGCGAAATCTTCTCAATTTTTTACCACAGCCTCCGCGTATGATATCATGACATCTTGACAAATCTCATGATTTTCAAACTTCGTTTGCTTTTTTAAAAATTTTAAAATCATTCGGCCACACGTTCGTGGTTGTGTTTCCTCAACAAGATGTTTGAAATTCCTTTTCATTTCACAGGTAAGGCATCAGACCGGGCTGAATAACATGAATATCATTTTTCTACTCATTGTTTCCTATTATTTGAATCACTTGCAGTTCAAATTTGACTTGATTCAAAAAATTGCTTAAAATACAATTAATTAATTAAATATAGCAAACAAATACAAAAATATACCAAATTTTAACATGGAGTACCATATGTTGTATGTGGAGAGTACAAAAAGTTTGAAGGGTAGGAAAGGAAAATGTTTTATTGTTTTGCCGAGTGCCGCAAAAAAAACACTCGGCAAAGATATCTTTGCCGAGTGTCAGCTCCAGACTCTCGGCACAGTTCTAACGGCGGCGGCTGACCTCTAACGGACGGCCGTTTGTGACGAGTGTTTTATTTTTGCCGAGTGTTTTCCTGTTAGCACTCGGCAAAGAGCTTACTTTGCCGAGTGTCTAATATACAGCACTCGGCAAAGAGCTTACTTTGCCAAGTGCTTTATTTTTCCGAGTGCAATTTAGCGGGCACTCGGCAAAATTATTGTTTGCCAAGTGTCCGATAGATTGCACTCGGCAAAATTTCAGACACTCGGCATAAAACAGCTTTCCGGTAGTGAAAGGACCCCACTGCAAAACTTTTTATATGGAGAAGGACCAAGAAACTTAAAATCTCTGATCCGGGCCATGGGAATTGAAGCAGCATTACTTCTTCAGTTCTTCGTACGTACATCTTCCATGCATGTAACTACTAGTCGGCTCTAGCTGGTTGGAGTACTCCTCTGGTTTTTAGGGTTTCGTTTCTAAGTGCAGTGTGCAGATTTCCCCCAAGCACTCGTGGCTACATGCACTATCTAAACAGCCCGTCTTGCTCCGATATTCCCACTCTTCTCCGGTCGGCACGGCGGCGTGGCCCGCGGCCGGCAGCTTCGATGGCTGCGGCTCGGAGCGGATTCAGTGGCGGCGTGCACACCCGGTGACGGTAGAGAGAGAGGGAGACGGGGGATGGGTGCACGAATCTCGGAGTGAAAATCAAGGGTATAGATAGTGCATGTAGCCACGAGGTTTTGTGGTTCGACATTTTCGTTTCCAAAGGGCCATGTATCTTTTTGCATTGCATCCTCAGATCCTCTTACTCCTTTTCCTACTTTTCCATGCTAGAAACACATCAAGAATGCTCACTGGCTTGTCACTACCCATCCAGCCATTTCTTGCCATCTCAGTCCCTCTGTCCCTCCACCAGCTGATTGCCTTCAATTTTTTCTGCTGAGCACAATGCTAAATGAGTAGTACAATCTTAAAGGCTAAGTAAGCTATCTTTAATTACTCTCCCCCCCCCCCCCCCCCCCCCCCCCCAAACATTCTTCCCAACCGCACAAAGCAAAAACTAGAAATATAAAGCCACCATACGCATAAAAGGAGAAGATAAATTCATGCTTTTTCCCCTCTCTCTTTCCTAGCTTCTCTTTCTCTCTCGCTCTCTCATTGCTGTCTTCTCTCCTGCAACTGCTGGATGTGATTCTCCACCACCTCCTAGCTAGCCAGAAGACTCCACCACCTCTTCCTTCCTTTCTTCCCAGCTGAAGCTTGCTTCCCTTTTCTTTCCAAACACAAATCCACAACAAAGAAAAGTGCAAATTATAAAGAAAAGATCGGAATTCAAAGCAGCAGAAAGCCTGGAAGAGTTGAGAGAGAGAGAGAGAGAGAGAGAGGAAATATATCTCTCTCACCAATAACTGGCCTCCATGGTGTTCCCTTCAGTGCCTGCCTACCTAGATCCACCTAATTGGAATAACCAGGTACTGCATAATCTTAATACTCTCTCCTTTCTCCCTTTTGTGTAGAGCACTCTAGCTAGGCCTTGATCCATCCATACAGACACAGCTTCTTCATGGCAAAACAATTTTGACACAAAGAAGCTAGAAAGAGATTCTCCCCTTGAATATTCACAGACAATTCTCTCCTCCTTTTCCTCTCCTCTTTTGATCTCTAACATGCTTGCATGTGTATGCAATATGTGTGTAACAGCAAGGCCAGCAGCCGAGGGCGAGCGACGGTGGCGATGCACCGCAGCTGCCCGTGGGCCCGAACGCGGCTACAGCTTCGGCGCTCGAGGTCGGTGCCTTGCCGAGCAGCTCGTCGGCCGGCGCGGGTGTGGCGCAGCACGCGCGGCCGAACTCGATGGCGGAGCGCGCCCGACTGGCGCGGGTGCCCCAGCCGGAGCCGGCGCTCAAGTGCCCGCGCTGCGACTCCACCAACACCAAGTTCTGCTACTACAACAACTACTCCCTCTCCCAGCCCCGCCACTTTTGCAAGACATGCCGCCGCTACTGGACGCGCGGCGGCGCCCTCCGCAACGTCCCAGTCGGCGGCGGGTGCCGCCGCAACAAGCGCTCGTCCAAGTCATCCTCCGCCGCGGTGGCTTCCTCCTCCTCCAAGCCATCGTCGTCGGCCAGGCAGCTTCCCGGTGGCCCGTCGTCTATGCCGTCCACCGCAGCGTCCGGCCCGGGCCCCACCGGCGCGATCATCCCCCCGGGGCTCAGCTCCATGTCGCACCACCTGCCGTTCTTGGGGCCGATGCACCCGCCGGGTCCCAACTTAGGGTTAGCCTTCTCCGCCGGCCTCCCGCCGCTCGGCATGCAGCACATGGACGCGGTGGATCACTTCCCGGTGGCAAGCGGCGGTAGCGCCACCATTGGCGCATCACTGGAGCAGTGGAGAATGCAGCAGCAGCCACAGCAGCAGTTCCCGTTCTTCGGGGGAGGGGTACTGGAACTTCCGCCACCGCCGCCGATGTACCAAATGGGACTGGAAGTTACTCGATCAGGCACCGGCGCAGAGGCGGCGGCGTTCACGTTAGGGCAGACTAGTGCTACCACCGCAAGGCACGAAGGGTCAATGAAGTTGGAAGATAGCAAAGCGCAGGAGATGAGCTTGCAGAGGCAGTACATGGAGGCTCTACGACAAGGAGAGGGCGTCTGGGGTGGAAGTGGTGGTAATGCCAGCAACGGCGGCGGCAACAGCGACAAAGGCAGTAGCAGTTGGACCATGAACATTCCCGGATTCCATTCTTCGTCGACCGGCGGCGATGGCGGCGGCCTGATGTAGTTTACTGCTTCTTCTAGGTCAATTGGCTGGACAAAGCGAACGTTTTTCTAGCTAGCTAGATGCATGGTTTGAGCAAATGAAAGGAGGAGGAAAAGAAGAAGAGGTTCAAGTTTTAATTCTTCATCAGCTACCGTAGAAGTGCTGCTAGTTCATCAGGTAGGGGGTTTAAGTTAAAGTTGTTCCTTGCTGGTTAACGCTTTCTTTTTTCCGCCATTTGGTTTTGAACTCAAAGGTGTGCTTGTGTTGTGTCCACAGTGTCACTTTTCATCCTTTCCACACTATTGTTTACAGGGATTAATTAATTAACCAAACTTGGTGCATGAGGGTATATATAATCAAATATATTTCACTTGGAGATTAGAGAGTGCTCAAACTGTTTCATTAGTTGATTTAGTTCTGTGAAACTTGCATGCATGAAATTAATGTATGACTTGTTGCCAAATAATGTTACACACACACACACATACATATATATATATATATATATATATATATATATATATATATATATATATATATATATATATATATATATATATATATATAAAGTCTCTTTTCTACTCCTAGGTGTAATACACCCTATATCGTATCTCACAACGTAGAGAGTATCTCACGTAACGGAGGGTATGTACGTATAGTATACGAGTATTTAAGACCATCTAGGTGGTATGAACAATTTTCAGAGGTGGTATGTATATTTTTTTTGATCACATACTCCTTTTTATATGTGTATATGAAGGTATTGATAAAATACGGTAAAAACTATGGACCCTTTATAATATTTTCATGTGGTTTATATTGGAGTATTTTACAATTAGTATACGAGTATACCTAAAATGTAAAGGAGTATTTTAAATTTATTTAAGTGGTATATTAGATATTGGTGTAATTACACCCAGGAGTAAGCTTCCGAGTGTTCTTAACTAAGCACATTACAGTAGAAGCAGTGCGATCACACTCGCGTGCCAGGAGCCAGGGGCGGACCTAGGACTAAAATTGAGTGGGGGCATGCTGCTACGCGTAGCTGAGAAGGCACTGCCGGCCTGCCGTCCTGCCAGCTGCCGCACTGGGCCACTGGGGGCCTGCTGAGTTGTGGACTGGGGGCCTACATAGATTATATCCAGGAGGTATACGTAATTAACAAAATTGAGTGGGGGCCAAGGCCCCCACTGCTCACACTGTGCGTCCGCCCCTGCCAGGAGCTGTAAGCTCTTAATCGCATGCATTTGGTATTAATCGGTGTAATACATGCATATGTATATGCGTGGTCATTTCACTAGTGAACCTACATTTAGTTATTTAATTCACTAGAACTAAATGTTCGAGTGCACATAATTAAATTGGTGAATTTATTCATTTCTAGTTGCCTCCAAGTCGATCGATTACATTGATATCAAGTCAGGAGTACTATTCAGTTCTACAATTAATTCTAAATTGTGCCAAAATGTCTAGTTCTACTGATACTACTCCCTCCGTCTCGCAACATATATAAGTCCAAAGCACACTATATACATAGACCAAAGAAATGTTATTTTTTTAAAAAAAAGTTAATACCATTGGACCATACATACCCCTATTAAGTGGTATACTACAACTATCAACTCATTTTTTTCAGCATTAAAGTAGGGGTATATGGTGTGACTTATATTGTGTATTGTGGGATACATTTAACAAGAATGAGGACTTAGAGCATCTCCAATAGTGCCATATCAGCTGTCTCTTAGTTATATTAAATGAGTGAAATCCTATGTGGAGGAAAGAGGAGGTAAGCAGAGATAATGCGCTATCTCTTATGCAAGAGGTGACTTGAACCAGCAAATCAACGCAAATAATAAGACAGTGTGAGACAAGAAGTTATAATGAAAATAGTATAAAATAGTTAGGAATGATTTACTGTTTGAGAGATTATCTCTAATACTATCTTTAAATGAGATGAATGATTTAGAGACAACATTAAGAGACAAACTATTATATATGCTCTTATATTACGAGACGAAGAAAGTAATAAATTACAACATTTGCGTGTGTTGTATGCATTATAATTACATGGTTGTGATGCTCTGCAATTCAGAATACAATTAGCATATATGGTTTTCTGAATCAGTGACCGTTATACTGAAATAAAGATAAAAGGCCCTTTAACTCCATGAAACATATTTTCTTTTAAATATATGATAGCCTTTGGCCCTGTTCATATTGGATTCTAAAAACTACTTTTCTATAGTAAATGACTTTTCTACAGTACCAAGCTTTCAAATTGAATGTTTTTTAAGGCGGAGTCTATTAGTCGATTGTAGTACATATTATAATGACTTAATTTATATTAGTTAAAATCGCACACGAATGTTTCTCTCTACAATCTTCTCTATAAATTGTTACTATTCATAAATCAAAGTCAAAGGACTATATAAACGAACCCTTTGACTACCATGGAAACATGTCCCTGTTCTAGGCCTAGAGGTAATGAAATGAAATGGGCTTCTTTGGTATTCTATTTTTTTAAAAAAGTATATAATATATGCAAATCCAAAAGGATAATAGGAGTTGAAGTTTGATCTAGATGCCCTGTACCGTATTATTAATTAGCGCAAAGGTTGTTTAAGATTTCTGTGCTTCTTTTTGAGCACAGAAGCACTCTTTTCTGACAAACTACAAAATACATAGGAAGAGATGACACCCTTTTTCTAGCTTCTCTGACAAATTTCCTTTGCACTCTTTTCTTTTGATTTCTTTGGACTTCCTGGCATTGGATCTCTGGCCTGCATTTTCAGAGGGCACGATCTTTCACCCCTTTTTATGCTCTGTCCAATTGATTATGTGTGCATGTGCATGGGGGATTAATCAGTCAAATAACTAAGGCCGGGTATTTTTTTCTTTGATTTCAGTCTATCGTTTTCTGTTACAGTAACTACCCTTTCAACAATATATCTTTTTAAATAGAGTCTACAGATATATTGTAGTAGACACTGTACTAAGTTCTAGTATACCGGCTAAAATCATATGCGACTGTTTTTCTCTACATACTGTCTCTAAGTTCAGCTATACCGGCTAAAATCGTATGTGATTGTTTCTCTCGCGAACAGTCAAAATTAAAAAATTATAAGTCAAAAGCTAAAGCTATAGTATAAAAAGCCCACAGATCTAGAGTTATAGACACATTATTCGTAGTTCTCTTGCTTTGGGCAGGTAGCAATAATTGATTGACATGTTCTCTTAAAAACAATTTCTTGACATGCATATATACCAGGTGTATCTTAATTTGTGCACCTATACAAAAAAGACCCTAGGATCATCGGGTACACGAAATAGTGCGTTCACAAAAAAAATCCCCTTATTAGGTAAAATATGCATAAAAGTCAGTTTTTGCAGTGCTAGTGTACAGCGTGATGTAACCTCGGTAGGTCACAAGTGTCCGTAGCGCCATGATTAGATTATGATCGGAAATGATGGATTTTCGAGCGCTGCTCATTGGAGTTTTTTTTAACTTAAAGTTTATTTTGTTATGTTATTGACTTATTTTGTACTATAGTTGGTAGTGACTTTTTGAGCGTCATTAAATTTAAAATTTTTTAAAATAGAAATAATATGTTAGCTAATCACGGATAATACAAACTAATATGGAGAAAAAAGAAGAAAAGCCAAAAAATCAGAAAAAAATGAAATTAAGGAATAGCGAACTAGAAACCAAAAGCTGAAGCCGAAACGAGCGGGGCATCGAGCTGATCATGAATATATATATATAGGAAAAAATACTATTTACTCTTGAGTATAGTTACTTCCACTCCATCCACCACGCAATTTGTTCAAGATCCGTGTGACTTTGAGTGGGTTGTGGATGCAAGAGTGCAGGTTTCTTATCGGGCAAATCCATTACTTTTGGACATTTCAAAATCCCGTTCGAGATTGGATAAGATCCGTTCGAGATTTCCCCATCTCTCCCTCCCGCCCCCGAGCTCCTCCTTTCTCCTCGGCCCCCTCGGCGTCACTCTACTACAAAAAAACACTATACTGGATGTCTCACCACAGATAGTTTTCTGGAACCGTCTATGGTGTAATTATCACATACGATTTTATAAGCGATGTCTAGAACTGTCTGTGATACATAATTATCACCGACGGTTCTTAATAAGAACTATTTGTAAATTATTACAGACGGTTCAGATTTAAAATCGTCTGTGATGTCTGTAATTATCACAGATGGTTTTTTTAATAAGAACCGTTTGTGTTAATTCACAGATGGTTCTTGAGCTGCTCGCACCTCCCAGATGATAGTCGTCGGCATGACTTTGTACAACTTCTATTGGGCATGGTTACACAAACATCACATACTTGTATCCACGGAGCCGGCACCCCTTGCGCAAACCTCTTCCACGCAGCAGTGTGCATCAATGTTCTCAACTCCCATCTAATGTCCATGGGAGACTGGCTCCAAAGCCCTTGTATGATGATGCTGCATACCTTAGGGTCCAAAGAGAAACTGTGGGTGAGCTAGTACATAACATCTGCGATTCGAGCATTCTCACAGTCTGGGTATAATAGAGTGGCTTGCGCAAAACCATTCAAGTCAACACCGTTCAGACGTAATGCACTTCAATGTAGTGGTATCGGCATTACTGATGTCTGCCTGCACATATTTTCAATGTTGCAACTAGTCAAATTGCATTGCATATTATGAAAGTACTGATATATTGTAATTTACATTTCAATGACCGTTTGCCTATCATAATCAACTACACTATCCTCATAGTATTAACTCCCTATCGGCAGACCACACACCGATGCCGCTCTTGTCTCGCTGCTCGAGCTTGCACATACTGTAAATAATTTCTAATGGTTTCAATAATTTACATGACATATTAATTTAAATGCCAATATACCAATTATAATGGTACACATGATTTTTCAATATGATAACAACATTACATTCATTCGTAATTAATCATAAATGTTACGTATTATTGTTTTGTACAAAGCAAACTATTTAATTTGTACAAAAGTATTGACTGAATTTTGAATAACTATAAATTTCTATGGATGCTTAATTTGTACATAACATTGACTAAATTTTCTACAACTATAATTTTGTATGGATGCTAATTTTCTAGAACTATATTCACTAAATTTTCTACAACCACATGTTTCTATGGCTACTAATTTTCTATAACTACATTGACTAAATTTTTTATACCAAAGTTACACAATTCTTTTCTACATATACAATTTTCTACGGATACTAATTATACACTAAATAAACTATTTACTTTATATAAAAAATATTGACTACAATATATAAAAAAATTTATCTAATGGAAGTAGCGGTACCTCTCCTCCTTCCTCTCCCTCTCCTCTCCTCTCCTCTCTTTTTCTTTCCTCTCCTCTCCTCTTCTTTCTTTCCCTTCTGCCTTCTCTTCACCGCACGACGTGGGCGGAAGAAATGCTTGGGGCTCGGTCGCGCGGCCGATTTATATGCGCCTCCAGTCGTCGAAGGGTTGGGTGACTGGATTAGCAATCATCTAACCGCTGGGCGACTAGAAGCAATCGTCTGACGGTTTGGCGACTGTAATTATGTCGCTCAACAGCCTATGGATTGTCTACGCGTCACACAGCCGTTGGGCGACAACATCCAGTTACCTAAAGGTTAAGCAACTGGAGGATATTTTTGTAAAAAATATTTTTGTAGATATATATTTGTTATTTTGAATAAAATATAAATTATTTACAAAAAAAATCCTTCCACCCCCACGTAGTTTTGTTCCTTGGCCTGGTACTTCGTATTGCAGATCGCGCGAGCTGCGTCTGTGTGTTATACTGTTATCTGCCGTGTGCATGCGTGGTGCTATCCCCCCGCACGGACGTGTGCAGAGAGTTAAATCCAAACAAGAATACATGATGGTCATGATTAAAGATTTACACATAAGTAGTACCCCACCAGCTGCACTGTAGCTGGATCATTATATGGCTGAAGGGATCCTCAAAAGTTCAACCATTCTGTAGGGGAACAGAATTAATGGCAACTCTTAGTTTTATTTGTGACTAATATAACCGTTGTTACAGTTGACTGTCCCCGTTTGACTCGTCCTCACAATTGACTATATTAAGCTAATGCTTAGGCTTGTTCGAATTGTCTCTATTTACAAAAGTCAAATGTTAATACAAACATCTAGTTTTTCGAAGTGGTTTCTCCACTGATCTCTTGCTACTATCTCATTTCGGAGATGATGCAGAGGATCATGGGTGCATCATCTACCCCACTTCTCGTGCTCCTATCACGCGTACATATTTCTCCTTCATTTTTTGCATCGCTCGCCCTCTCCTTCTTAAAGCCATTTTTCAGCCACTACTATTCATTGTCAGTCATAAGTCACAGCCAAAAACCATAAGCAAAAACCAATACGAACCCCCCCTAAGCATTTAAGTCCATAAATAATTAAAATTAAAATTAATATATATGCCTAATAATATAGGTCATTTTTCCCATTAATGGACCAACACACAGAGTTAGGTTCATATCTGAATTAGAATTGCAAGTTGAATACATAACTTGAACTCAAAATGTCAATAGAATTAATTTGAAACTCAAAATTTAAATTTACACCATCCTTAAATATTTAGGGATTTTCTCAAAATTAGCTCTACTTGTTTTTCACACAGGAACTTTATTAACACCAACCCCTTTATTTGTTGGAATTTAATCCTAATCATTGGGCACCAGGATTTATAACACCAGCCAATGCTGGTGATTTTAAATATCAAAACAATTAATAAACAATGTTGTTTCAAGATTCTTGAAACATCATAATTTGAGAAAATACAATGTCAAAAAAAAAGAGAGAAAAACCTTACCTTAACATTCACCAAGAAACCGGATTCCTGGTGGGGTCCATGATTAGCCTGTAATCCAGGGAATGGAACCTTGCATATATAGCGACATGTTACACTACGAATGTTAAGTATGCTACTATTGGAAATTAGTAATGTACAAGTGGTAGCGTAAGCTTTCAATCCAAGCCGTTCGGTTATCATGGGAACGACCACAATCCGTTCTATCATGGAATGGTATAATTAATTTGCTGAAACGGCGCCATCATGCCGATGGATTTGACACACAAATGTGATTCTTCCAAGCTAATTAAATGGTTCAGATTGCAAGTTCACATTATTTGAAAGTGAACTTGCAAGGCCTTTGACCTTCGCTAAGTAGTAAGTATGATTGTCTATTCTTGAAGCAATAATAAAAGGAACAACCATTCAAATCAATCGGCATGCAAGTAGCTAGGTTACATATACATCATAACATCAACATGATCCATAGCCAGCAGGCGGAGAGAGAACCAAGCCCTCTTCTTAAGTACCGTATCTTTTGATTTTTGACTAAAATAATATTACAGATATATTCACTTAAAGAAAAAAATAAAAAAATATTATATCTCTATAGGTAATACAAATGAAAAGAAAAAACTTACGTTAAAAAATCAATGTGTTCTAAACTTTTCTTGTTTCTAAATGACAAAAGTTGGAATAGGCCCTATGCTAAAAAAAAGTATTCATTTGGCCCAGGTACATGGCGCTGCTAGCTTTTGCGTGCCTACCTGGTCGTTTACAACTGTGATGACAAAACAAATCTAACGACGCATCGTGAACACATATGCACGCACTAGCAATCGAAAGGAAAGCGGGCAAAAGACAAGGCCAAAGCCGTGTTGCAAGGACTGGGTAAAGGGCAGGAGCCAAAAGCGAGGCTCGAAGAGGGCCAATGGCCGTGTGCATGCTGGCTCGGCTGGCTTGCTGGTCGCTTTGCTTCATAAGGGAATCTGTGGAGGGGTACTAGTGTACTACTGCTACCTCATCTATCGATCATCGCCTAGCAGCAGCAGAATTAGAGGCTTTCCCGAATACCGAGGCACTAGTACACTCATCCTCGCATAAGATGTCAAGGGTGAGATATGCCCCCATACAATTCGGTTTTTTAATGATTTTTGTAAAAATTATACTATAACAATTATTAATTTTTTTAAATTATTTAATTAAAAATAACGAAAATAATAAAAATAAAAAAAATACTATTATATGTCTACGGATAATGTAAAGAAAAAGAGAAAAAAATAAAAAAACTTAAAAAAAACTAAAAAACCGAAATTAAGAAGCCATGGAATGAATGGGGAGTGAGAATAAAGGCACCCATGCGATGCCCATGTGATATGTTTTTGTACAACAACATAATGTGAACAGTGAGCAGGGAAAAGGTATACAATACAGTGCCTACCTAGCTACGTGACTATACGTACGTGCACGTTCATTCGACACTGCATGCAGATACGTATGCAGCTCGACGAGCTTTCATGTCTAATTAATTAAGCACGGTACATGCGACGCATGCATGCTTGTGAATCGCAGTAGCTACATGAGCTTCCAAGTTTAATCTCATTAATTGATCGCTAACTTTCATCTGCATGATAGCAGCAGAATGTATATATATATCGATCTAGGCTATAGCTAAAAGCATGTTTCGTGCGTCTTAAGCGTACGCAGATAGCTAGAGAGAGATGGCACGGGACGTCGTTATCGAACCGGCAAACTTTTATTGACCAGCTGCCGTCAGGTAGGTCGACGGCGCCACAGGATGAAAAGCAGAAGGAATTCCTCCGGTTTCTTGTGTTTTCAGTCGATAGATCGATCGTACCATGGCGTGACGACAACGACGGCTGGTGGTACGAACAGAGTTATCATCCATAGATCGGTTGGAAATTATGCGCAGCTTGCGACCTTGATCGGTCTAGTGTTGAGATCAATCCATGGAGAGAAAAACCTCCGAGGAATCTTGAGTTGACACCTTTCTAAACAAGATCATTCTGGCGACTAAAAGATCTACTGACAATTCCGCTCTCAAGTAGGCCTGGACGAAAAACTCGAAGCTTGTTAGCTCGCTCGGCTCGGCTCGGCTCAGCTCGTTAGGATAACGAGCCGAGCCGAGCCAAGATTTTAGCTCGTTAGCTATAACGAGCCAACTCGAGCCAGCTCGCGAGCCGCTCACGAGCCAAACGAGCCATACTATGTTAACTTATGATGGAACTTGAACAATGTGTCATTATGCTATATTAACTTATGTAGTTATGTCTATGCAGCCATTCCTGTCTAGTCAATCTAGATGATGTCGTACTTTGCAATTTGCATGGATGATAGTTGATGGATGAATATATGATGGAGACATGGACCTAATTTGTACTCTATTGCATGTGTATGCATATGCTGCTTGCTGCTAGCATGTATGATGGATGAATATGTGCTGTATGACTCACTGGAATGTAAGGTAGTCTTCATTTTAGATTTTTTGGCCCTGGCTCACGAGCCAAATGAGCTAGCTCGAGCTTGTGGTCGAGCCGAGCCGAGCTAGCTTTTTAGTTCGTTAGTTATAACGAGCCAGCTCGAGCCAACTCGTTATCCTACCGAGCTAGACCGAGCCGAGCCGAGCCAGCTCGATATCCAGGCCTACTCTCAAGTTACATGCATCATGCAGAGGCACAAGAGCTCCATAATCTATATATATTGTGTACGTGCTGCATAATTTGGAGATTTGACCCATTTTAGATTGTAACGCCCCCGTTTCCAGGGGCGCGTACGGACACGGCATTCCGTAACTATTCACGCATGAACAGTTATATATGGAGTGTCGCGCAAGAGTATACCATTGCATGCTTACAACAAAAGTCCAGCATATATTTCACATAAGGATTAACATCCATTTTCGACAGCGGGGCGTGCAAGCCCAAAGTATACTTACATTACAAAAAAAAACTCCAAGATCCGCTTAAGCGCGGCCAAGACCTAAAGCCACGGGTCCTCGTCGAACAAGCATTCCTCAGGGGCGTCCTTGACGGGGAAACCTTCACCTTTGTCTTGATCCTCTAAAGAGTGGATTAAGCAAGCCGTGAGCCAAACAACCGGCTCAGCAAGTCCCAAAGGGACCCTAACTTATTACATGCACGGAACATCAAAGGAAGGGAGTATACTTGGTTTATTAACTTTGAGTGGATGCAGTTTTATTTGCAAACATTTTTATAAAACGGACCCAAAACTACTCCTTAAGATCTCAAGGGTTTTCATGAAAATTTAATTAACCAACTAATCAAGTTAAAGCATGTACAAAACTACTTAAGCTTTGCTGCTGGAATCACCCAAGTGACACAGCTCCATTTACCGGGAGCACGGCGTATTCGAATACCATTTATTTAACTCTGCAGAGTTTGCTCAGCTTTACCCACACGATCCCTTAACTCCCGCGACAGAGTTAAGAAAGCCAGGTCGTTTCACTGCTCAATTCTTTATATAGGCTCTACCCGGTAGAATCCACTCGGGTCTGGCTCACACACACACACACCCACAAGAAGAGAAAACAAACGTCCACTTCGAGTGAATTCTACCGTTGTTAGGCACCCGTAGCACGGCCTGCCTAACCTCACTGCTAATCCTCCTCCTCCTCCACACCTGTAGAGTTTCAATCGAGTTGAGCAGCTACTAGACCAGTGTTGACAAGTCAACTCCTGTGGTTGAGCGATCACTATGACATTTGCTCAGCGTAAGGGTTTCAGTCCTTATATTTTCACGTGGTCCGCAGCCTCACCAGGCCCGCGACCCAACCTAGGGTAAGCGGTGGGCGTAGACCGTCTCGCGGTTTCCCACTCACCCTTACCCTACTCCAAACCTAGGGTAAAAGATGGGCAAAGACCGTCTCGCGGCTCTTCCCCAACCCTTACCCTACCTTGTGTACACCGGCACTCTCCGCTCTAAGATACGGTGTCCCATACCACCCTACCTTAGAGTCGGGTTTTCCAAATTCTATTGGCCCGCAGCCACAACTTTATCAGTGTAACACTTTGCATGATAATAATATCCTACAATTATCTAGATTAACAGATAATTATTTCTAGGGTTACAAAGGCATGGCAACAAATTTAACAGGGCATTTATCGGTGGTAGGCTTAACTACATCACATGTCATTCTAAACATTTTATTTTACTTTGAATTAACATTTCAGAACTAGCTCAATGCAAATAGCATAATAACATAATTAGATAACATGGGTTGCAACATGATCAAAGGATTTGAGACTTGCCGGCAATCCGGATGATCTCAGCTAGCTCGAACGTAGAAGCACCTTAGTCCTGCGATTGCACTTGAACTTCCGGGATCTCCAAAACTAGCGCAAACACATAAAATAACATAAGTCATGCTTGAGCCTAATCAAGCGAGGGAAAAATAAACTAATTAAAAAGGAGTAAAATGCATAAATCCTCAAATGGGGAATTTTAGGGATTTATCTGGCATGAATTTGTGGAAGTGGAGGCCAAAAATGGGTCCAGGATATTATTTGGAGCAAAGTGGTGAAATTTGGGAATTTTTGGGATTTTCTGTGATTTTCTAGGATTTATTTGGATTTTCTGGGATTTTGGAAATTGCTAAATGCTGGAAAAGCGGAATGAACAGTGCGGCCCGGCCGCTTTGCTACAGTGCGTCCTGGCCCGCGGTTTCGGCCCGCTCGACTGAGCGGCCGGCGCGGCCCAACGCGCGCACGCGCGGCGCGGCTTGGCAGGCCGAGGCGCGGCCCAACTGCGCGCGTCCACCCGAGGGGGATGGCGGACACGCGGCCCGCGCGGACGGCGGGGATGCGGGGCGAACCGAAGGACTGGATGAAACGGGCGGAGATCGAACGGTGGTGGCGAGGGGTAGGCGGGCGAAGCGGTGTGGGAGGGATCGGACGGAGGTGGAGGGTGGCTTTTATGGAGCTTGAACGGTTGGGAGGCGTTGCCATCGGGCGGCTCGGGTGAGACGGCAACGACGGGAGTGGGCGGCCGGGATGCGACCACGTTGCCGGGGGGGGTTGTCTTCAACCTCCGGCCGCTACAGTGCTTCCGGGACAGAGCAACGGCAGCGACGGCGGTCTGGGCGCCAGGGGGCTCGCCGGCGGCAGAAAAGGGCACCGGCGGGTGCGGCTTGACAAGGGGATCCCATTTTTGGGGCTTGGGAGGTGCGGGAGGCAACGGTGGTGGCCGGAGGCAGAAGGGGGGGTTGCGGTTTCACGGTGGCGCTGGGGGTTCTCCGGTGGCGAAACATCCAAAAGGGGCGCAAATTCACGGATAGGGGAGTCTAGAGCTTACAATGGCAGTGGAGAAATTGGCTGGGGAGCTTCGAGGAGAGCTGGCCACGGGAGGGGGTGAGATGGCCGGCGGGGTGCTCCGAAGCGGGAACTCCTCGGCGATCCTCCTGGCCAAACAAGTGCGCCATGGTGGTTAAGGGGTAGCGGAGGAGCTCTGGGCGCAAGCAATTAAAGAATGGGGGTGGAGAGGGGGAGATCAGTTCACTGAGGTCACCGGCGCAGGGGAAGGCAGCGATGGCGATTGGGGCGATGCGGCGCCGATTGGTTGCTCGTGGAGGTTCTCTGGGGTAGTAGGGGGGAAACGGGGCAGTGGGGGAACTCGGGGAGCAAAGGGAGCAAGGGAGCGGGGAAAGCGGCTTTTATACCTTGGCGGGGAAGGAGCTGTGGGGGAGAAGGCAACGGGCGCGGGCGCGGGGTCAACCGGAGGGGACGGGAGCAGGTGGGGAGTCTCCTCCGCGGGATGGAGCAGTGACCGGGGTGACGCCAGCTCTGCAGAGGGAGTTAAGGCGAGCGACGGGAGCAGGTGAGCTTCGGCGAAGGCGGAGGCGCGTCCGCGCGCCGGAGAGGGTGGCGCGGCGACTGCCAGGTGGGGCCGGAGCAAAGGCGGGCGACGTGGCGCGAGGACGTCCACGTCTTCGGACCGGGGGGGTGGTCGGGACGGCGCTGGCGCGGGCGAAGCCAGGGGCGGCGCGGAGACAGGCACGACGCTGCTCGGGCGCGGGCGCAGCGCGAGGGAGAAGGCGGAGAGGGGCTGGGGCGCCAGCGGGCGAGAGGGAGCGGAGGGAGGCGCTTGGGCGAGGGGGAAGGCGGGGTCGGGGGCGGCGCTAGCGCAAGCGCGAGGGAGGGGGCACCGGGAGGAAGGAGGAAGCGGAAACCGAGGAGGGCGCCAGCGAAAGGAGAAAGCGCTCGGCCAGAAAAGGAAAGCGGATTTTCGGCCGACTTTCCAAAAAGGGAAAGTCTCCAGAATTCACTCAAAAATGCAGCAAAAATTAAGAAATTTTTAGGGTTGAAATTTTGGGGTTTTTCATAGATCTAGCTAATCATTATTATTCGATCGAATTCCCGTTTCTTAGGCCCTCTTACTATTTACGGGGAATGACTAGTCTCCGCAAGATGCATAGTTGATTAATTACAGCGAGCATGAGTAACTAGTGAGCAATAAATATGTTCGATGGTAACAAACACTACCAAATGTACCCACACACATATACCACTCGATCTCTGGCCGGCTCCCAGGATCGATGATAATATGATCCATCATGAACGTACTACGATCGACTCACCACGGCAACCGTTGCCACCAGCAACAGCGCCCAATGGTACACGCCATGCTACAGATCGATCGAGACCACTAGCAGTCACGCACATAGAACCCAACACCACACCCTGTTGCAATGTGCACCTGTTGCACCACCAGCGATCGGCTGCCTCAACCAGCATTTACATATTGAAACACCTCAAAATTTCAAATTTTCGTTTGAATTTACTTTGATTTTCCAAACTTTCCCAATTTGGCAACTCCATGTGAAAAACCGCTTTCTCTTATCAGCCTTTCCGCTTCCCTTTTTCGTCGGTGCCGTTCTTCAGCCTGTCTCCTCCCCCTGTGTGCCAAGACATTTGGCGGCTTGCCTCGCTCACTACTGCTAGCCAGCGCCACTTCGACGTTCATATCTCTCCATGGCTCCGCCATTGCAGACCGCTCATTAACTCACCATCATCTCAGTGTCATCCTCGCCTCGAGTGCCGCACCCTTGACCGAGCTTCGCCGCAATTTGGCGCTCCATGTGGCCGACACATGCGTCCGCTCTATGCTGCCTCCATTAGTGCACGTTATCGTGCCACAAAGTTGCTGTGCTTGCTGCCCCATCGCCGCGCCGACCAAAACCCATATTGGGCCGACCCAACACTGTAGCATGTTACTGTTCACAACCCGACCTGATGCTTTGCAAACCTGATCCACTACTGTTCCAAATCCAACACTGTTCTCAACCCGATTTGCAATGAATAGTTAGACCCATTACTATTCATTAGAAAACCCAATAATATATTTATACCCATTTTAATTGTTTCGAGTCTATTTAAACCATTCCCAGCTCAGTTTTGCCAATCTAGACTCTAACAGAAACCAAACCTAGCGTTTATTAGATTTTACTCAATTTTATTTTATTTATTTTTCTAGCTTGATTTATTTCAAGCATGGACTCATATTATTTTAATTGTTTGCGCTAGCATCCAACTTCTCCGAGGCAACAGTTCAAGGATCAGGTCCAGGCATTGAAGGCTTTGAACCAGTAGAATATTTTGAACAAGGCTGTGATATTTTGAAAATATCCCTATTAAGGACTTATGCGTAAATTAAGAAAATAGATACGTGAAAAGGGAATACGTGGGTTTTTAGAGGAGAGGTTGATCTTCCCGAGCGAGTAGTAATAGGGGTTTATTAGAATCTAATTAGGATTCCATGCTAAGATAAAAAGAAACGTAAACGAGCGAGTCGTACTAGGGGTTAGAATCAAATTAGGATTCCGTGCTAAGATAAAAAGAAACTAAGGGAGAGGAGAATCCAAACCCTAATCACTTCGTTCTTTCCCGTGCGTCGTCACCGATGCTCTCATTACCTTCGCGTTGCTTGTTCTCGCACCGGAGCCAGCTAATCATAGACGTCACCTTCGATCGGTTGCTGTCGAGCGCCAGCTAATCATACACTCGGCCGCACGTAGGAGCGCCACACGCCGGAGCCAGATGCACTACCGCATTTTCCCGCCACGTTGGTTTTGTTGGTGCACGCTAGCGCCTACACCAAGCCAGCCCATGGTAGCGCCTTCTCGGGCGGTTGCATGCTCCATCGGCCGCCCGAGTCGCGCCCGCATCGCATCTATTGTGTCCCTTCGGTGTGAGTGTTGACACATCGCTGCGAGCTGCCGACCAGCGCTCCCGTGTGAAGGAGAATTTTGGTTAAGTTGTGTCTTGAATCTAAATTGAGATTTAGATTGAGCTATACTAATTCTTTTATTGAAGTATGAATTTACTTATCTTAGATTTTTGTGGCTCGGGTTAAATATAGCTTATGGACTAAGGAGTAACTTATTGTTCATAAACTAAAAATGAAAACTAAAAAATGATATCTTTTTGTGAGAAAAACTGATAACACCATTTCTTTCTCATGAGACGATTTACCATTACTCTTGGTATGAACTCGGTGAGAGTTTTGGATGACCTAGACCAATCTCTTAAGCTTCTTGCTTAGGATAGTCATAGTGAGGCTTGAGATCTAGCACATGGCTAAGAAAGAAAAATGTAAAAAATGGTTGAAACTTAGAAGATAGTTGTGGATGGCTCTCAGTCTAAGACTAGTTTTGCTAAGATGAAACCAAAAATAAATTTTAGCAAGTACTAAATGTGCTAATTATGTTTAATTTCAAGTGCTTAAACCAAATAATTCAATTCCGAACTTGTAGCATTCTAAATAGACACAATTGTAGCTTCTTGGTTCTATTTAGTTTATCGACATGACTTGACTCATTTTTTTAATACATTTGGCTAAACTACTATCTTGAGAAACTTTAAAGATAAAATCTATTTAATTGCATATTATTACTTATTTGGTTTTAGCTTTACTATATATGATTTACCATGATCGAGATAGCTTCTTCACATAATATGTCTTAATGGAATACTTGTATAGTCACTTTAGATAATTTTCGTGACTCTTTATGCTAAAAATGAATAAAATGTAGCCATTTTATTTCATTCATACTTTATCTTCTTACATATATCTTGATGATTCCATTGTCAAATAGGGAAAAAAGATTGGCAAAAATACATATCTAGAGTATAATTTTGAGTTTTTGTGCAAATTTATGCTAAGATGGAGTTTTAATGTTTTGCTATGATTCTCTTAATATTTTGATCTCTTATGACCATGATCAAGGTCGAATAGAACAATTGTTTTTTCATATGAATCTAGAGTGTGATTTCCCATTTTATTTGGTGGATTCGAATTTGTCTGTGGCAAACTTATCATTTTTAGTAGCTTCACTTCATTTCTAGTTCATAGGATCATTTTTAGTCTTTGGAATGCTTGTGTGGCCATTTTGAGCTTCTATTTGCAAAATTCCCTAACTAAATTCTAAAATCACCTCCTATTTGTATTTTTGAGAAATTATGACGAGTTTATCAAAGGGGAGATTGAAAGACTATGTAAGATGGTCCAAGTTTATATTGTGATGAACCATTGTAATATTTGAGGTTTGAGATTTGAATTCTGTAAAAAAAAAAAGTTTTCAGTTTTGTTGTAGCCCTGGTGGTCTGACCGGTAGAAGCATTTTTATTTCGGCTAAATTGTGGCTTTTGAGAATTTGAGTCATGGGATGATTTGGTTTGACCTGGGTCAGTGCATATTGTTGTATGATGCATATTATAGCTAACGTGGGTCATGTTGTGAAGAACTTACACCTGAAAATGATTTCTTGGTCTTTGGATGTGCAGAGTTACTTGGAGTCAACCATAATCAACGGCAAGAATTGGGGCTACACACATGGAGGAGCCGAGGCCCAGAACGATCAAGGATACGGAAAATGTTGATGAAAAGTTCAAGCAACAGGTTGCACTATATAGCTTGGTAGGTTCAAGTGAGGCATGATCTAGTGGAACTAACATAGAAGAGACTTGTTGACGCGTGGCAAGCCAGTGGTGCACCTACACGTGGCAAGCATGGTGATTGCTTATAATAGATGGTGAAGATCAGATAAGAAATGATATTTTGGTAAATTGACTAAAATACTCAAAACTACCATAGATCGAAACCGCGGCACTTGGGAGAACAGTTTAAGTCAAGGAGAAGTTGAAAGGATCAAGTTAGATCAAGGCTAAAGACTTAGTAGATTTAGGCTTATGTGCTTTGAAAAGCGTGCATGAGTGCAGTGTGTGAGTTAAAATCTGTGCGTGGGGGGTTATCGGGTTTTCCCTATATATGTTAAATGGATAGTATCCACTAAGAATTAGATGGGGTAGTTAGCATATCTATTTAACGGGTTGGGATGGAGACTTACTAGTTAACCATCCAACCATCCTCTCATTGTGACTAAGTGTTATGAGGTTAGAGTATGAAAGAAATTGAGTGTTGTGGTATACTCTTTTGTCCTCCAAGTGGAATGGCTATAAAACCTTCTATTGTAGGGGTGGCCAAATTCCCTGTGACTGGGCCTTACAACTGGTTCAATATATAATAGACCCAATAGTATAGATGAATGTACCAATGTACCCTTACCTTTTGTAATTATTACGTGATATGATGGGAGTTTCCTATCCTGCCCCACTTGTATATATAAACCCCCAAGAGGGGCATGATGAGGACAGATCCACTCATTTTATCACCAGCTCTCTCTTAACGTAGTTCTTTTGGCTATGTCTCCTATGGAGAAAGGTATCTTGTACCCACTGTTGTAGCCATGCTATAACACCTTCATTCTCAAGTTATATTAACTTTATTCATTTCCTATGCATCTCTATTGTGTTAGATGACTTTGATCTTCTCTCTCCCCTTCTTAATCTTATTGTGCCAAGAATGTGTAAGAGATGCAGATGACCCCTAGAAATCAATCCTCATCCGTCTAGGCACTTGGTTGGCAAGTTCTTGAAGTTGCCCTTTTTTGCTCTTTTTGGTCTCTCTAAGTGATTTTTTGATCTACTTATTTTTGCTTCGATTTCTTTAGAAATCTTATTTCCTATGATACATGAAAATACATCTAGAGTTATCTTGGCTATCATCCACCCATTAACAAGTCTTATTCATCATTTTTTGTTTTTGGTGCACTATTTTTCAGACGAAAAAAGATCAGAACTTTGATAATGATTTTCTTGATCGTTGATTGGAATAGGTTCAGAATATTCTAGAGAAGGTGCATATCAAATTTCAACTAATTTAGAATTTGGTTTGAGAGTTAGCTCAATTTTAAGTTTTGATCTGAGTTTGGTGCAGCAGAGCTACACGAATCAAAAGATCTTAATTCTCTGAAGTTCTTTCAAGATTTTTGGTTAGAATAGATTCTTAAGGTCATGATCTTGTCTTGGTTCAAGTCTTTTGGATCTATAAATCAAAAGTTTCATAGAATTTTGAATTTGAAATAGTGCGGGCTGAAATTACTGTAGCACTAAGATTTTTTTTTGGGAATTTTGGATTTTTGATCTTTATAGCTTCTCTTAACTATTTGAGTGAAAAAATGTTGAATATTTTGGGTAAAATTTAAAAGCACCATTCAACTTCTCTCTGTTGCTATGTCGGTCCTACAGCACCGTTCGTGTCAGCGTCTCCACCATCCGCTGCTATCTCAAAAAGCACAAACAAAAAATATCATTCGCAGTTAAAACTCATCAACCGTAGCATAAAAGAATAGAAACCAATTGCGTGCTACATGTCATCTCCCAGGCGCCTTTTTCCAGTTGTTGCCCAATGGTCAAAGATCGAGGCTAGACCTGAAAATTGGATTAAGAGCGCCAAAATACGTTATCACCGATCAGAGATGGACAATAGAATGACCAACGGAGACATAAAGTCGTGTTTAAATGCAAATAGTACGTCGTAATTAACCAGAACCCAGCCCTACATACATGCCTTGTGAGTGCCCTTCTAGCTAGTGTTAAGCGAAGCAATAAGCAGAAACCGGTTTTCACCTGGGGTCAGTCTCGAAGCCAGCAGCCAGCTAGCAACAGGCACCTGGCCAATACACATGCTAGCTGGTGCGCGCTGCTGTGGCCCGCGTACGTGTGGAGAGACCGGACTGGGCACTAATCCTGTAAAAAAGCAGCACTAAACCTTGAAAAGATGCTTGGATAGCTAGCCAGTCGCGCGGCGCGCTAGGACATCGCGATCGATCGTACGTGCGTACCCCCGTCCTTCGATCGATCCCCCGTGTACGCCGGCCGGCTCCATGCGTGCCATGCCCATGCATGCACGCAGCACGCACCGATGTAACAAAACTAAAGCCTGCGCGAGATAATACGGGCGATCGCGCGCGCGAGCGAGCCAGCGACCAAACCGGCCGGCCGCGCGCAGGCGAGCAGCAGCAGGCAGCACGGTGGCGCGCAGGCAGGCCGTTGTGGGGCTGTCCCACGCTGGCCGGCCGGCGAGCAGCACAGCAGGCAGCACGGTGGCGCGCAGCAGGCCGTTGTGGGGGTGTCCCACGCGAGGCCACGGGCGAGGAAGTCAGCCTGCAGTGTCGCATGCTCTGCTCGGCTCCTTCGGTTGTCACTTCGCCGCTGCATGCATGTCCTTCCGTTCAGTTCTCGATCGATCCCTTCCTTCCGTGCATTGGCAAATGCTGGGCCCCGGCACTAGCATGCATCGATTTTTGTTTCTACCGTGCACATTAATATTGGTCTTCCTTCAACTGGCTCATAGTTTTTTGCTCAATTTTAATTTATGACTGAAATTGCATTATAGTTAAAGTTAGTTTTTCCTAAGAAAAAAAACTAATATATCGTCACAGACAATATAAAAGAATAAGAGAAAAAGAAAATATAAAAAACAAAATCAAAATATGCCAAAATTAGAAGTTGACAAGTTCCAAGTAATTTCTGACTTAAATAAGCCGAAAACTAAAATAAACAAGAAACTCAAACCGTTTGGAACGGAGGACATCTAGCTAACACGTGAGCCCTGAGTTGAATATGATGGTGAGCTAATGGGATGGCAAATACTAAAGCGGTAGCCATAGTGTTAGAAACGTGAGTAATATTTTAATTTCAAATTTTACTAAGAGACGTACAATAAACTAATGATTCAAAATTTACTACTAACAGCAGGCTACTCATCATCATACTTCAGAATATACGTAAGAAAAATATAATAAAAAAGTCGAACGAACGCGCGAACGACTTACTTTTGAGCCTGATAGAGAACAGGAAGCAGCGCAGGCTTGATGCAGTGCATAACGTAGATGACGCAGTGTAGTGAACGGTCGCGCAGATGTGCGCTGCCCAGAAACCTTATTGCCGCCCCATGCAAGTACTCTCTGCGGCAATGGTTCGGAGATAACCGTTCTCCCTCCTTCCAGATGCACGCCAGGAAGAAAGGATGGCGAAGTTCAAACAGCACAGCGCTAGAGCACAAGATCGCAGAGAAGAAGAAAATAGAGGCAGTAGAATTCTCACACATACTCTGGGCATCTCCAGGCATATAAATAAATAGACTGATAACTGACATGACTAAAACAACCATTTACCCATTGGTAACTGTCACATTCAACCAGCCATTTATCCAGTGGTAACTGCCTGTCATCAAAACCCCAATAAAGCTTCAAATTCAAATGTTTGAATCTCATTCAAACACAGAGAGAGTGGTGTAGAGTTCAGCACAAAATAAAGATAGACTTGGTATGCCAAGTGGCGTGCCATGTTACGGTCGCAAGTCACAAGTCACGCGATTTTTACGTGAAAATACGCGAATGCGCTCGCGCGTGTACGTGCGCGCGTGTGTGATTAGTCAGAAACCTCCTTATACCATCTCTATCCATATTCAAGGAATGGTGATGACTCTACCTTATAAATCGGTCTTTCTCACTTTGCTTTAGCAATATGGTACTAAACCATGCATGCTTTGAAATTAAGGAAATGGGCCATACTCAAATGGGCCAATTTCTAACAATCCCCCACCAATTCCAAAGCAAGAAGTAAACATATGACAAAGATATTGTGATGAAGTACTGTTAATATACCAGTCATTTAGTGTAAGTTCCGTACGGGTTGAACTTGCACCTAGAATGACAAGATTCATCTTCTCACAGCTGATGAATGGACTATGCCTTGAATTCACAGCTTTTCGTGATCAGATTTGACTTGAAATCTCAACTAGTATTAGGCTGCCAATGAACCACGCCTAAACAGAGCATTAGATGGTCATGCTCCCATATCTGCTTATAAGTTTTCTAGAGAATGCCCCATTCTCGTGAACTACGACCACGCAGTTAAGCTCAAGTAGGTGTATTCTTTCTAGGTATTCTGCAGGCTAATATCTTTTCCTCATTTGGACAATAGAATACATTAAGACTTTATGCCAACCTTCCATACAGTCGAAAGTACATTGTTTATTAGGACATGGGTACAATAAATATGTACTCTCTTGTTACAACATCAATTTATTTTTCCCATTGCCTAAGTCATGGGTTCTTCGATTAACAAGGTATGTGTTACTATTGTGATTTAACTTAAATGAGCCTCATTCCCATGTCCATAGATGTAATAAAAATCGCTTTCAGTGCTAACCCCTTTGTAAAAGGGTCTGCCAGATTTTTCTCAGTGTGAATATAGTTCACAGTAATTACTCCGGAGTTTCTTAGTTTTCTGACAGATTTAAGTCTACGCTTCACATGTCTAGATGACTTTATATTATCCTTTGCACTTGTGACTTTGTCCAACACTGTTTGATTATCACAGTACGTCAAGATTGCAAGTATTAGTTTCTCAACCAATGGTAAGTCCAATAGAAACTCTCTCAGCCATTCAGCCCCAACAGTGGCTGTGTCAAGTGCTACAAATTCTACTTCCGTGGTTGACCTTGTCAATATGGTCTGTTTGCAAGACCTCGATGAAACTACAACACCAGCTAAAGTGAATACTAACCACTTGTAGCTTTGATCTCATCCGCATTAGAGATCCAATTAGAGTCACTGTATCCTTCTAATATAAAAGGGTATCCAGTATAATATATTCCACAAGATGTTGTGCCTCTCAAGTAGCGCAACACTCTTTCAAGTCCCTCCTAGTGACCATTTCCTGGGTTAGAAGTAAACCGACTTAATTTGCTCACAGCAAACGAAATGTTAGGTCTTGTGGCACCAGCTAAATACATAAGTGACCCAATAATTTGTGAATATCTTAATTGATCTTTTTCTAACCCTTGGTTCTTTCGAAGCTTAATGCTCGCATCATAGGGTGTTGGAGAAACTTTACAATTTTCAAAACCGAACCGATTCAATATTTTCTCAGCATAATGGGATTGATTTAAAGTGATCCCATCCTTGCTTTTGATCAATTTAATATTCAGAATGACACCTGCCTCTCCCAAGTCTTTCATATCAAAACACCAAGCTAAGAAAGATTTGATCTCGTCAATTACGGTACTGTTTGTTCCAAATATAAGTATGTCATCTACATACAGACATAAGATCACTCCTTGACCCCCATCATTCACAACAAAGCCAACGGATGTCAAAGTTTTGTCAAACTTCTCGTGCCATTGTTTAGGTGCTTGTTTTAGGCCATACGAAGATTTCAATAATCTGCATACCTTATTTCCTATCCAGAAATCACAAAACCATCCGGTTGATCCATATATATTTCTTCCTCCAACTTTCCATTAAGGAAAGCCGTCTTCACGTTCATTTGGTGAACATGTAGACCATAGGAAGATGCTAACACAAGGAGCACTCTGATGGTAGTTAGTCTGGCGATAGGAGAATAGGTATTAAAGAAATCTTCTCCCTCTCTCTGGGTGTAACCCTTGGCCACAAGTCTTGCTTTGTACTTCTCAATAGTTCCATCAGGCCTTAGTTTCTTTTTAAAGACCCACTTACATTTTACAGGTTTACACCTGATATGACGGTCTGTGATCTCCCAAGTCTCATTAGCCATGATAGAGTCCATCTCTCTATGGACTGCCTCTTTCCAATATTCGGTATCAGAAGATGCATAAGCCTTCGAAAAAGTCTTTGGCACATCATCCACAAGTTATACAATAAAGTCGTCACTAAAGGTTTTCTCAACCATTTGTCTCTTGCTCCTGCGAGGAGCTTCTGCGACTAGATTGTTATCCTCCTCAGGGATATGACATATTAGTTCAGAAATGGTGGGGAGTTCAGAAGTTTGATTATTCTCACTTTCAATATTATCAGTTTGAATATTCTCTGTTCGTGAAGTACTGCCTGGTGTTCTCATAGGAAAGATATTCTCAAAAAAAATGAAGCATATCTAGACTCCATTATTGTATTAGCAATAATCTCAAGAGTTTCTGATTTAACTACTAAAAATCTATAAGCTGTGCTATTTTGAGCATATCCTAGAAAAATACCATCGACTGTTTTTGATCCAAGTTTCCTCTTTTTCTGCAATAGTATATTGACTTTTGCCAAACACCCCTAAGTTCACAGAAAATTAACATTAGATTTTCTCTCCTTTCATCCCTCATACAGAGTAATCTCACTCTTTTTAGTGATTACTCTGTTTAGGACGAAAGTTGTTGTTAGTATAGCTTCCCCCACCATGCCTTAGGTATACCGACACTCTCTAACATGGCATTAACTAAGTTTGTTTGCGTCCAGTTTTTTCTCTCAGCTACCCCGTTTGATTGGGGCGAATATGGTGGTGTAAATTCATGGACTATTCCATGCTCAGAATAGAATTGAGAGAATTCATGAGAGACATACTCTCCTCCACGATCAGACCTCAATTTTTTTATTTTCTTCTCTAGTTGGTTCTCAACCTCGTCCTTATAAGTTTTAAAGTAGTTTAAAGTTTCATCCTTAGTTTTCAATAAATACACGTAGCAGTAGCGTGTTGCATCATCAATAAAAGTTAGAAAGTATCTTGTCTCCTTTTGTCAATAATCCATTCATTTCACACAAATCTGAATGAGCAAGATCTAAAGGTGCCAAGTTCTTTTCATCCTCTAATCCCTTAAAGAGTTTTTTAGGTTGCTTTGCTTGCACACATGACTGTCACTTTGATCCTTTGATAATTTCACATTTTGGAATTAAATCTAATCTAGATATTCTAGCAATACTGTCAAAACCAATATGGCAGAAACGAAAATGCCAAATATTTGCCTCACATTTATTTAAACCAGTTGCAACATTCAGATTATAACAAGACTCTAAAATACTTAGGCGGAACAAACCTCCACTCTGATAGCCTTTACCAACAAATTTTCTGAACTTAGATATTACAATTTTATTTGACTCAAAAACTAGTTTATAGCCTTCTCTGCATAGGAGAGAACCACTAGCGAGGTTCTTCTTTATTGTAGGAGCATGCTACACGTTCTTCAAGTGGACAGTCTTCCCTAAAGTAAGCTTCAGATCCACCATGCCAACACGAAGAATAGAAGCATACTACCCATTTCCCATTAGGACAGAGGAAGCCCCTACTGCCTGGCAAGAAGAAAACAAGGAAATATCAGAACATACGTGAACATTAGCACCGGTATCAACTCACCAATTAGTGGATTGACATGCTGAAATGACAACATGTGAAATACCATACCCTCCTGAAGTCGAGGCCTTACCTATGATCACGTTAACAGCCTTCTTCTTTAGTTGTTCACCATCTCTGATCTTGCATAAGCAATAGTCCTTCGCCATATGACCGTCTTTTCCGTACACAAAGCAGGTGATGTCCTTCAAATCGTTTTTCTTAGTGTTCTTCTTAAAGCTAGTTGTCTTGTTCGGTTGTTGGATTTGTACTTCTTTGCAATAATCTTTTTCTGTGTGACATTTGCATTGTTCTGGCTAGAGGTGCTAGGTGCATCTTTTGCTCTTGCTTTTTCTTCCACGTCGAGGGCTGCAATGACATCCTCAATAGAAATCTCTTCCTTCTTATGTTTCAAGCTAGTAGTAAAATCCCGCCAAGAGGCAGAGAATTCAGCAACAATGCTCGTAGCCACAAGCTTTGGAGGCAACACACAGCCCAGATGTGCAATCTCACCGACTAGTAGCTGGAGATCATGAACTTGTCCAAATATGGACTTAGCCTCATCCATGATAAAGACAAAAAATTGCTCACACATGTAGAGCCAGCGACCTGCCTTTGCCTCTGTATATTTGCGCTCTAGTGCATCCCATAACTCTATGGCGGACTTGTAGTCCATATACACATCATAGAGCTGATATGCCAGAACAGTCAGAATGTAGCCAAAAGCAGTGTTGTTTGCATTTTCAAATTGTATGAACTGCTCAATCATAAATGGATACTACGGGTGGATAACCCACCTCAGCCCCAAAGACATAAGCCAAAACATGGCTCTAGTCTGCCATCTACGAAAATTCTGACCAGAAAACCTCTCAGGTTTCATCCCATCAGAAGTACTAGCCATTGCTGTATTGTAATAAAATTCACAATAAGGTTTCTAGATTGTTTGAAATGTGGGCAATATTTTATTTCTAAATTTTACTAGAAAACAAATACAATAAACCAGTGATGCAAAACTTACTACTAACAGCAGGCTACTTATCATACTTCAGAATATACGTAAGAAAATATAATAACAAAGTCGAACGAATGCGCGAACGACTTACTTTTGAGCCTGATAGAGAACAAGAAGCAGCGCAGGCTTGATGCAGTGTAGAACGTAGATGACACAGTGTAGTGAGCGGTCGCGCAACTGTGCGCTACCCAAAAACCTTATTACCGCCCCGTGCAGGTACTATCTGCGGCAATGGTTCGGAGATAACCGCTCTCCCTCCTTCCAAATCACGCCGGGAAGAAAGGTTGGTGAAGTTCAAACAGCACAGCACCAGAGCACAAGATCACAGAGAAGAAGAAAATAGAGGCAGTAGAATTCTCACACATACTCTAGACGTCTCCACATGATTAAAACAACCATTTACCCACTGGTAACTAACACATTCAACCAGCCATTTATCCACTGGTAACTGTCTGTCTTCAAAACCCCAATAAAGCCTCAATTCAAATGTTTGAATCTCATTCAAACACAGAGAGAGTGGTGCAGAGTTCAGCAAAAAAATAAAGATAGACTTGGTCTGCCAAGTGGCACGCCATGTCACGTCACGTCACGGCACGGTCGCGCGTCACAAGTCACAAGTCACGCGATTTTCACGTGAAAATACGCGAATATGTGCGCGCTTGCGCGCTCGTGTGTGTGACTAGCCAGAACCCTCCTCATACCATCTCTATCCATATTCAAGAAGTGGTGAGGACTCCACCTTATAAATTGGTCTTCCTCACCTTGCCTTAGCAATATGGTACTAATCCATGCATGCTTTGGAATTAAGGAAATGGGCCATGCTCAAATAGGCTAATTTCTAACAATCCCCACCAATTCCAAAGCAAAAAAGTAAACATATGACAAAGATATTGTGCTGAAATACTGTTAATATACCAGTCATTTAGTGTAAGTCTCGTATGGGTTGAACTTGCACCTAGAATGACAAGATTCATCTTCTCACAGCTGATGAATAGACTATGATTTGAATTCACAGCTTTTCGTAATCAGATTTCACTTGAAATCTCAACTAGTACTAGGCTGCCAATGAACCACGCCTAAACGCCAAACGGAGTATTAGATGGTCATGCTCCCTTATATGCTCATGAGCTTTCTAGAGAATGCCCTGTTCTCGTGAACTGCGACCACACAGTTAAGCTCAAGTAGGTGTATTCTTTCTAGTTATCCTGCAGGCTAATACCTTTTCATCATTTGGACAACAGAATACATTAAGACTTTATTCCAACCTTCCATACAATCGAAAGTACATTGTTTATTAGGACATGGGTACAATAAATATGCACTCTCTTGTTACAACATCAATTTGTTTTTCCCATTGCCTAAGTCATGGGATCTTCGATTAAATGGGCCTCATTCCCATATCCATAGATGCAACAGAAATTGCTTTCCGTACTAACTCCTTTGTAAAAGGGTCTCCCAGATTTTTCTCAGTGTGAAAATAGTTCATAGTAATTACTCCAGAGTTTCTCAGTTTTTTGGATCGAAATTGGCGACAGAGGGGGGGTGAATGTCGTTCTTTAAAAAATCCCCCAAAAAGTATTCACGATTGTGAATCTTTCCTTCGATAGCTATGAAGAGCTATGAGGTTGGTGATTCATGCTCTCTGGAAGATTTAAGATGACTAAACAAGAGAACGAAACAACGGAATACACAATACTGAAATAAAGCAACAGTGCACACAACTGCCTGCAGCCACTGTAGTGGGCCGGTCTGACCGCCCCTAACAGGCCGGTCAGACCGCCCCTAACATGCCGATCTGACCGCCGTTAGGTGGCCGGTCTGACCGCCCCTAACTGGCCGGTCTGACCGGTCATAGGGTCCAGCAGGCCGAAACTCTGCAGCAAAAACTGAAATTTCAGTTTCTTGTCGATTCCAAGAGAATTAGTGAAATGCTGCTGTTCCTTTTGGACCAAAAGAGCAAGAGCTTGAATAAAATAGCTAGGAGACTCTAAGAAACCAGAATCCTCAACACAAGAGCAAGAATTAAGGATTTTAGCTCAAATCTGAAAATGGGATAGGAAATGGAGATAATTTGCAGATTGCTTAGAATTCTAAAGTCCTTTGCTCATGACCTTTTGAAATCTGTTTAGCAATGACAAAAGGACTTGGAAACTCAAATCTCGTGCCATCTTATGAAGGGAAATCACATGAGTTCATCTTCCCCTGACTCAAAACCCTAATTTTCACATGAGTTCATCTTCCCCGAACTGAGTTAGTTCTTCCATCCCTTATGTGGTCTTGTAAATACTCACAATAGCCATACTTCGCTTGCACCAGGATGAAAATTAAGTTCATAATGAATTGTGACACAAACTTCTTTATTCATTTATACTTCTACAGATAGTTTACGGGCACATTTGATAACTCATAGAACTACTTGCTTATACAAAAGTATGAGATAACACTCATTTCATACTCCATCCTTAACCAACGGTGTTGCCTAACTTTCTAACTGCCTCCTTTGTCGCTTTTTCTTAGTCACTTCTTTAGGGTGCATTTCTCCATTTTCCACTCGAGCCTTCTTGGGATGGCGTCCTTCTTCCTCTGTTGGTAGTTGATATGATGCTGATACCTGTTCTTTAGCTTGTATCCAGGCCTCTTCCTTAGGCAAGGATTTCCATGGGCATTGGGAACGAATATGTCCTTTTTGGGTTGCAGTGAAAACAAGTCTTAAGTGTCATAGTTAGAAGATCGCTTTGCTTGATAACCTTCACATATTCTAACATTTCTTCTTCTATCTAGAAAGCTTGATCAATTAAAGCCTGTAAGTTTGAGAATTCCATGATTTCGATATAACGTCTTATCTTTGGTTGTAAGCCTTCTAGAAAGCATCCCATCTTTTTTTGTATTAATTTCTTCTGGAGCATACTGTGATAAATGATGGAATTGTTGCAGATATTCCATAACAGATTTGCCTTCTTGTCGGAGATCAAGAAAATCTCGATACTTTTCCGTGGCAACTTTAGATGAGATATATGTTTTGCGGAACCTAGTCACAAACTCTTTCCATGTAATATCATTTTTGTTCAGATACATCCATTGGATAGTATTCCACTAGTTGATGGCTGGCTCCGATAGTTGATAGGTAGCGAAAAGAACTTTTTCCTTATCCGTACATTGGATGGTTTCCAGTCTCCTCTCGATATCTTGTAACCACTTGTCGGCGCTTAAAGACTTTGTTGCTAATGAAAATTCAGGTGGTCTAGTCTTAAGGAAAGTTGTAAACTTGAATGCAGTTGCACTTGACATTGATATTAATTCTTCTGGTGATGCTTTTGGAATGAGTTGTTCCAATATCCTTGCTTGTTGTTCTAGTATTCTGATTTGTCCTTGTCTATCTTCAATCCGGGTTTTCGCCATGATAGATACAACTCTGTCATGATGGATATGGCTTATGTCAAGTTGAATTGTCTGCTCTGATATCTGTTTTCCATCTGTTGTACCATCAATTCTTTAGTTTATTCAGTGACACTATTTGAATGTAGCCGAAACTTAAGAATCAATTCTGTATCATTTTTGGGCTCAGCAAAGGGAGTGAGACTGAAATGGGGTAAGAGCAAGAAAGAGGCAGGAAAGAAAACGAAGTGAGATTAAATGATCTTTCTGATTGCTTTTGCAAGACACTTCCTCAAAATTTCACGCATACTTGCAAGGATAATCCCACATCTTCCAGTATTCACTGTTTACAGGCTTATTCATTCAATTTTTTATACTACTTTTGTGTGTAGGCTTAGAATCCAATGGCCCTTTTTATATTCTGTTTCTATTTTACACTAGGGCTACACTATCTCCTAATTATGACATTTTTTTATACTCCAAACAAACATTAATATCATTCATTTGATCCACCGAACACATAATTCCTATTGCATTATTCTAGCCTTATTAATTATATCATGGTTATCTAATTTCCACAAAAATTCCAACTCCAACCCTGATTATAAATCCAACATCCAATCTATTATAATCCAAGATTCTCATTTTAAATCCACTGATATCATTTGTATCTTTATTTCCTAAAAATCCAATTATCTCCATTATCAACCCATAATCTCAATCGGCTCATCCAATAATCAACTAAGCTTCTTACTATCTACTTCTCAATTAATTCATCATTTTAAAATCCACCAAGGATGAGATCACTTATCGGAATTATAATCCCATAATCACTATCGTTAACATCCACCAAGAATATCAATTAATCAAAGCCTAAAATCCAACAGTCATTATCATATCTTCTTATTACCAAGACTTAGTTTATTTATTTATTTTTATTAATTCAATCCAACAAGCTCCATCACTTTATCCATTCAATATTAACATAATCCACCAATATCTTTGATCATCATCGTCTCATATTTAATCCCTTAGAAGTTATCTACTCCTTTCTCTAGACTTCAATGGTTATAATCCAATCTATTTGTTGCAATCAGAAATTTACATTTAATTTCTTCTGAGACTTGCTTGATAGATAAGGAGAGAACATATTAGAATAGGTGAAAATCAAGACGAAATGGGATAGAAGTAGAGAGCTTTTAATATACTCTTTATTTAAAATCAGAAATTTAGTTTTGCACAAATTGCTTATATAACAGCCTACAGGCTATTAGTGCAATTCGGCTATTAATACAAACAGAAATCTTCGTCTAATTGAATGGTTTCACCCATGGCATCAAGGATATCAAACGAGTATTATTTACTAACTACTCGAGCGGTGACCTTATAACTTTTCACAAGGAAAAGCTTTGGCCAGGGTATTCACACTATTCTTCTTAACACCATCCTTAATACTACTTCGACTAGGGTTAGCTTTCATTTCATTTGGTCAATACCTACATCAAGAAGTTAGTCTAAACGTCTACTCGTACTTTTGAGATTTTGATAAAACTCAAAAAGAAAGCTTTTGCTCTTTGTCTAGGAAGGGTAAGATAGAAATAGGAAAGGTGAGACAGCAATAATACTTATGGTTTTCAAAATTCTTTTGTATTGAAAATTAAGATTTTGTAGAATCGTATCCCTATCAAGACCAAACCTACACCTAGGGTTACAACCTACAGTCAAGCCTGCTCTGATACCACTTTGTAACACCCCCGTTTTTGGGAACGGGAATGTCGTTACCACCCGCAACAGACCAGGAGTTCAGTTGCGGATGAAAGGTGTATCATGCCTGCTCACGAACAATTAAAAGAGGTTAATTTGATTAAAATAATGACTTAACAGTCAATTTTAAATATTTTAAGGCATTCAAGCCCAAGATATAACTTACATTCAGAAGAATTCAAGAAAAGCTCCACAGGAACGCTTGAGTGCGGTCGCAACCCTAACACGAATACTTGCAGCATCTTCTTTTCTTCTAGTATCTGTGGGGGAAAATTTTGCAAGTCTGAGTACCAACCACTGTACTCAGCAAATCACATGTGGAAATACTATATATCTACTTGCCAGGATATTCTCAAAGGAAGGAATATAGTTGTTTTATTATGAGGTGGATGCAATTTTATTCGCAAACAAATAAATTTAAAATAATTGCTCCTTAAGATCAGGGGTTTTCTGTTATCAGATAAAGCTTCATCATTACTCAAATTAACCACATCAGAAACACTACTTATGCCTCGTTGTTGGAATCACCCAATTAACACAGCTTCATTAACCGGAAGCACGGCGTATTCGAATACCATTTATATCACTCTGCAGAGCTGCCCTGCTTTACCCACAAGATTTCTTAACTCCACGTCTGGCTTTAAGAAAACAAGGCTTTTCACTGCTCAATTCTTTATATAGCCTCTACCTAGTAGGCCTCCCAATAAGCTCAGGCCACTCCTGACTTATCTTAGCCTACTATTATGCGGCTCACATAACACATGATCGAAGTTCAGATCGATCGGTCAGATTGTTCAGATAAAATAACCAACTTCCATGCGGCCCTACTTAACCCCTTCCGTATGGACTCGCACTTTGCCTTCACACTGCTTTTGTAGAGGTTCAATCGAACTTGAGCAGTTACTAGACCAGGGTTGACGTATCAACACTTGTGGTTGGGCGATCACTGTGTCTTTTACTTAGCACAAGGTTCTTGCCCTTACATTTTTCTGAGGTCCGCAACCTCCATCTCAGGGTAAAGCGGTGGACGAAATCCGCCACACGGACTTCCACACCCTTTTTACCCTAATCTACACATCAGCATCACCGGCCTACGGTACGGTGTCCCATACCACCCTACCCTCTCCGGGTTTTCCAAACCTACCGGCCAACGGCCAAGGTCACTTAGTAGTGTAAAATGTTGAATGAGATGATTCATGAATATTTATATAGTATGTTAATAATTACTATGGCTGTCAAGGTGAATGTGGCCATCAAGGTAAACAGGACTTTTGTCAGTGGTAGGATTTATCTAATTAACATGTCATTCTAAACATTTATTTTAAGCAACTATCATTTCACAACTATCAATAATGAAAATACATTAAATAAATAATGTAAATTTCATGGGATTCAATATGATCAAAAACATGCGACTTGCCTTCTTTTTGTTGCCCTTGATCTTCTTGACCAGCTTCAAACTTACTTCATTTGCTTTTGCTGTCCTTCGATTGACCAATTCGCTTGGTCCGATCACTAGCGTAGAAAATGAAGCCAAATAGGTTCCTGCTTTGCGAGATGCAAGCTGGGAACAAAATGCAATTATAAAATAAGAAAGAGTATAAAAAGAAATGGGTTGGATTGAGAGGTCGAGATTCAACGATGCTTGGTGGGTTGACACGGCTAAATCTGGATTAGATAGGCTCAGGGTTACTAAAAGATATACATGTGTTGGACAGATTTTGAGAATAAAAGATAAACATTTAGAATTGGATGATCGATCCTTAAATTGGGCGAATTTGGATTTTTGGTGGAAAAGAATTATTTGAATTTGTGTAAATTGAATTTATTTGAAAATAAGTATAGTAAAAGGGTGATATTTGGATTAATAAAATTTGAATTTAAATGAATGGAAGTTAAATTTGAATTCAGGGTATTAAACTGGTTAAAATGACATATGTTTGGAATTCTTGGGATTTTTGGGAATTTTCTGGGATTTTTAATGATTTTTGGGTATTTCCTATAATTGAATGAACAGTGCGCTACAGTGTTGGGCTAGCCCAGTGGGAATAGTGCAGCCCGCGCGGATTTAAAATCCCACGGCCGGGTGGGCCGGCCTCCTCGGCCCAGCAGGGCGCGACCGAAAGGCCCATGTGCGCGAGCGTGAGTTCCCCCGATGGGCGACACGTATGGGATATGGGCGGCTCGGATGCGCAAGGGACGGATGGCCCGGATGAATGGCAACAAGGATCAATGACCGTGATGCGGCCACGTCGCCCTCTCCCCAGTCATCTTCAACCTCCGGCCTCTCTCTCCCGGCCGAAAACAGGGGAGCGGCGGTCCCGACAGGGCGACGCCGGTGGGGCTTCTCCGGAGAAAAGGGTGGCGCCGAGAGGGGCGGCTTAGGCTTATGAACCCATTTTAGGGTTTTGTGAGGCGCAAGGATGAGCGGTAGTGGTTGGCTGCAGGAGGGAAAGCGACGACCTTAATGGCGGCACTGTGATGTTTTAAAGGTCCTTCGGCGAAATTGAAAGCTACTCAACCATCTATGGAGGGTAAGATTCAAGGTGGTAAAGACGGTTTAACTCGGGGAACTTCCCACCGAGCTATCCACGAGAGGGGTGTCTTGGCCAATGGCGATCTCAGCCACTAGGGCTTTAGACTAATGCTCATGTTTAAGCAAACGTACCAGGGTGATTATTAAGCAATGGAGATCATGCTAGCACAAGGAATTGAAAATTAATTGAAGGAATTGGGAGTTCACCTCTAGGGTTTACCGGGCGTAGGGGCATCGATTGCCAGCGACGGGGCGATGGGAATCCAATTGGCCACTCGTGGAAGTGGGTGGGAGTGTCTAAAGAAGCTTCGTGATGATTAGGAGGCTTTATAGGCCGTGTAGGTCAGTTTCCCATGAGATATTTTCCCCGACTGCGTTTGCTTCACGCGCGGAGAGGGGAGATGCACCGCAGGGGCGCAGAGAGGGTGAGGGGGAGCTGGCACTGGCCGGTGGGACCACCTGCGCAGAGGCGATGTCGAGTGAAGCAAGCGACGCCGAAATATCTCACGCGACTTGGCGAAGCAAGCGGCGGGCGAAGCGTAGAGGCGGTGGGGAGGCGCTGCGCGCGGAAGCGCTAGGGAAAGAAGAAAGCGGGGAGGATGGAAATGGCAAGCAGGTTTTCCATGATTTTTACTGAATTAGGAAAGGGAAAAATTCAAACAAAAATTCAATAAAAAGGTTCAAAATTTTGAATTTTTTCGGGGTCTTTCGGAGCATATGCGTTTGGTACACCCATTCATGCATGCATGCAGAACAATGCATGACTGCAGCGGTTAGGCGGGCCGGCCGGTCGGCCACGGGTGCATGGTGCGCGCGCGGCACGTCACATGCATAGACGGCGCGCGCGAGAGCCCCTTCCCCCCCGCGATCGATGACAATGGCGACCACATGACATGAGGCGCTGATCGAACAAATCAAAGCGGTAATAATCGTGTCGGGCGTACGTACCCTGTAGCATCGCTTCGCCTTTAATCTATGGCATGCATGGGTGCTGCGCGGAGGTGGACCGGATCGATCGGGTGATCTGGCCACAGTGTGTGATCGGCCAGGTGCTCGAGTATGTGGTTTACTATATCTTATGGTTAGCATCAACCTACTGAACTGAGGTCTCATGACATCTCATCGATAAGAGCTTGTGTCAGAAGAGGCGTGGGGGCACATCTTGACCATGGATATCACGAGAGTTCATCTGCTTGTGTTCATTATTTTCTTTTAGGAAAAAACGATTTCTGAAGCATCGTGAACGTCTAATTACCTCCGTCTTGAACTTTTCTCCCCATAAATTTCTAATGCACCCGGTTTTGAGAGTGATTTTGTCACAGTGTCTGTCATGTAACCCGGTTTTGCCGTTACAGCCGCCGCATCACAACTGGCTCTCTACCTCATCCTCATCCTCCTCCACTTCCTCACTTTCCTCCATGCGTGTACCCAAATGTCCAGATCTATCCATACATGTGTGTGTGGATAAGGGGATATTTTGTGGTTCGTTAATATGTTAATTAGATTCACGTGTGATGCCAAGTGGCAAAACTGGGTTACGTGGCAGTCCTAGTGGCAAAACCACTCTCAAAACCGATCTCAAGGGGTCAAATGATCCAGCATTAGATTAGGTCATTAAGTAAACAAAAAAGGTTCAGAATATGTTAAGTGGACATTCACAGTAGTTCAAGGGAGTAAAATGTACCTTTTCCTATTTGTTAAAAGTAAATTACATAAAGCCCTAGATAAATGTGCAGTATTTGACAAAACTCTGATATTTACCGATGTGTCACTTAACCTTAGACATTTTTGTTAAGGGAGTATCTATACAACATTCGACTATTTTTGAAGGCAAAAACAGTTAGATTTTAGGACGTTGGATGGTGATCCAACGCTCCAGATCTTTTTTTGGAGGGGGTGCTTATATGAGTTTTTTTTGGAGGGGGTGCTTAAATGAGTGGATCCGTTGGATAGAGATCCAACACCCCCAGATCATCTGACTGTTTTTGCCTTAAAAAACAATCGAATGTTCTATAGCACTTCTCTTTTTTTAAAACGTTTCACTTATAGCCACATGTAGTGACGGAGCGTGGGAACCAATTAAGGAGTCAACACCTATAGGGAGTGAACTTTACAAGAAAGAGGTCAAGCACTTATTAGACCTAATGTCCATTATTTTCTCGAAAGGCTTACAAATTTGAAGAGGTGGTCATGGCCTTATGGCCCATGTTAGCTAACTCTCACGAAGATCCATCCCTGGCCCCATGTATTTGCATAAGTGGATACTTTAAGCGCGCATGTGGACGAGGGAGAAAAGGCGATGACGCGGGGACCTTCGATGCAGCCACCCTCGTCGACGTGACCGTGCTTTCCGTTCCAAATAGCTATAGGGTGCCTTTGGTTGAGTTTTTGGGAGCTATTTTTGCTTCTAAAAAGTCAAAAGCCAACCAAAGGGGTGAAAACCAGAAACTGCTTTTTCAGAAACAGCTACTTTTGGGTAGTACAGTTTTGAAAGCACCTTGGACCCTGTTTTTGGCTTATGGCTTTCTGCTTTTTGAAATGGTGAAAATAGAGAGCTGTTTCACAGTTGTTTCAAGGAAAATAGAGATAGGAGGTAAGTTTTATACTTGTTTGAACCAAACAGCTTACAGCTTTTCTACAGCCCACAACCTACAGCATCTTTCCACAGCCCACAGCAGCTTTTTCAGAAGCCACAGCTCAACCAAACACACCCATAGTCCTTCGGCTTTAGCTTTCAAAAAACGAAAGTGGTTTCAAATGCGTGGTCTTCTTAATATGTTTGTTATTTTCTTCTTTGTATTATCCGTGAGACGATATAACTATGTTTTTCATTTTTCTTTAATTTAATACATAAAAAAATTAATAGTCGCTACAGTGTCATTTTAGCTAAAAACTATATCATTTTGAAACAGGGTCTAAGTGTACACTTTTGCAACAATACCTGGAGATTACAGATGAAACAATTTAGCATGGATATCTGGTTTAAGCCAATTTAAGTGACACATTTACAACTGGCGCACAAGTACATAGGGTTTCTATAATATACTACTCTTAACACGATGACAAATTTTCTCCCAACGTACAGTAAATGTACTCTAAAATAGGTGACAAGAATGACCATGGAGACTAGTACTGTCATATCACTTTGCACAGTAAATTATTCTAAAATAGGTGACAAAATGACCTTGGAAGACTAGTACTGTCATGTCACTTGCACTTCTGTTGCTCGTTAATTGGATCAAGAGTTAACGATGGATCAATCACACAACAATTTAGCTCACTGTTCTCTCTGTAGGGATCGACTACCCTAGCCAGCTTTTGTGTTCAGTAAGTACTAACTAAAATATTTGGTTGTGATATAGAGAGCAGTATAACACATAGTAGCCCATGTAGAGTTATGATTGAATTAGTCTCGTATTATTTGCCTAAAATAAGTTATAGTAGTCAGTGTTGCGAAAAACGGTATGTGTTGATTAGACGGACGGAACACCGCTAAGCGATTAATTGTTATGCGGGCAATTAATCAAAATTTAACGGACAGTTATACGTTCTGAATAAAATATTTATTTTTATTTAGAATATCTTAAAATTTATTTATCTACCAGGATATCTGAAGTCTTTATACCAAATCGAGTAGCTAAGTTAGTATAAGGCAACGGATAAATAACAAACCGTGCTAAATCTTTGGTTTATGGTAAAACAAAGCTTACGTGAGAGTCTATCTCTTCTTTCCCATTTTTAATTTTACACAAAGTTTAGCAATTGGAACATGAAAGCAAATACTATTGATTAACACTAATGCTAAGAGCAACTCCAGCATGGCCCCTATTTGAGCCCTCAAACCTCATATTTGAGGGCTTGAGGCAAAAATAGAGATCCAGCAGGGCCCCTACTAGAGCCCTCAAATTTGAGGAGCCCCTCAAATCCCCCTTCAGCCCTCATTCCTGGGGGCTCTAGGCCAAGCCCTTAAATTTCTGTTGGAGTTGCGCCTGTTTCCCCTCCCGAGCGCCTCTTTCCCCGCCGCCTCTTTCCCCACCGCCTCCCTCCCCGCCGCCTCCCTCCCCGCCCGCCTCCTCCGCTTCCCCGCCCGCCCGCCTCCCTCACCCGACGCCTCCGCCCGTTGCCGACGCCGTCGCCGCCAAAATCCGCCGCTTCCGCTCACCCCCGCCTCGCCCGTCTCCCTCGCCGCCGCTTCCGCTCACCCCCGCCTCGCCCGTCTCCCTCGCCGCCACTTCCGCTCACCCCCGCGCACCTCTTTCCCAGCCGCCTCCCTCCCCGCGCGCCTCCTCCGCTTCCCCGCCCGATGCCTCCGCCCGTCGCCGACGCCGTCGCCGCCAAAATCCGCCGCTTCCGCTCACCCCCGCCTCGGCCGCCTCCCTCGCCGCCGCTTCCGCTCACCCCCGCGCACCTCTTTCCCCGCCGCCTCCCTCCCTGCCCGCCTCCCTTCCCGCGCGCCTCCCTCCCCGCCCGCCCGCCTCCCTGGCCGACGCCTCGCCTGTCGCCGACGCCTCCGCCCATCGCCGTCGCCGTCACCTTGCCCGTCGCCATCGCCGCCAAAATCCCCTGCCTCCTTGCCCGAATGGATTTGTCAGGAGTGGGTCCCATGTGTCAGTGTGTAGTGGAATGGATTTGAGGGCTTAGATTTGAGGGGTGCTGTTGGAGTAGAAGCAAAAAAATTGGGCCCTCAAAAGTAGGGGGAGCCCTCAAATGAAAAGTAAGGGCTTAGATTTGAGGGCTACTGTTGGAGTTGCTCTAAGGACATCTATTAGTAGAATAACTGGGCTAAGTGGGCCGTAGGCCCCCAGTCCATCAATTAACCGGACATGTCGCCCGATTAAACGTTAAAAGGCCGTTTTTATCGGTGTAATCGGCGGACTGAACGTTCCATCCCGTTAACTGCCCTCCGTACTGGCTAGTCGTGACGCTTTGGTTAACGTCTCGGTACTATACGTATAGCTGCTATCTATACTACCATTTTATATTATCTGTAGATAATAATAAAGAAAGGTTATTTATAAGTTGTCTATAATTGATTGTTTGTAAAATATAGACAACATTGATACAATGGCACAAAAACGGTCTATAGCAGGCTATTTATAGACAACATAAATACAATGGCACAAAAACCGTTTATAGCAGATTATTTTCTTGCGTTTCGACCGTTTATAAAATCACAAGCATCGTGGTCGAAACCACCGTGGTCAAAATCGCAGTAGCTGAAACCATCGTGGTCAAAGTCGACGTGGTCGAAATCGCCGTGGTCGAAGCCGTCGTGATCAAAATCATAATGGTCGAAGCCGCCGTGGTCGAAGCAGTGTGTGGTTGGAAAGGGGGAGGCGCAGATGGAGGGGGGCGGCACCGGGAGAAGCCAGGGAGGGATCCAGGGGAGATCGGGGGCGGAGATAGGGGAGGCCAAGGGCTACGCCGAGGGAGGCCAGAGGGGGTGGAGGGTGGCCGGTGGGCGACGTCGGTGGTGGAGGGAGGCCGAGTGCGGCGGTGGGGCAGTGCCCGGGGAGGATAGGGAGGGTGGTGCCAGGGGAGGGCAACGCGGGAGGCTGGGGAGGGCAGCGCCAGGGACAGATGCGAGGATATGAAGGTGAGTGAACGGGAGGAGGAAGGAGGGCGCCGTTGGTGGCCGGGATTCGATGGGGAAGAAGGGAATGACAGAAGGATATTTTCGTGATTGCAATGAACCAGGCATTGGTGTAAACGCAGAATGCATAAGTGAGGAGCGACCTTCCACCCACATGAATCGTGACTGTTCACTTTAGATCGGACAGCTAACGTTCGTATTAGTATGTTAGCACCCAAATGAGCATTAGCACTATATATATATATATATATATATATATATATATATATATATATATATATATATATATATATATATATATATATATTTATTCGAGCTGAAGTTTTTAGGCTCCACTAGTAGTGTGCTCGTGCTAACGCTACGGTAAAATACAAAAGAAGATAAAATTTGTAAAAAATAAAACGAACAATCAGATTCATTAAGATTCACGTCTCATATATTGTATAACCAAATATACCAACGTAAGCGCCAAAGTGGTCGAAAATGCCACCGTAGTCATAAAGGCCAACGTGGTCGTAAATACAAATGTGGCTGTAAGCGCCAAAGTGGTCGAAAATGCCACCGTAGTCATAAAGGCCAACGTGGTCGTAAATACCAACGTGGCCGTAAGCGCCAAAGTATTCGTAAACGACACAATGTGGTCGTAAGCGCCAAAGTGGTCGAAAATGCCACCGACTGCAGTGGGCGTAACTCTCCCGGCAGGTTTCCATGTACAAACCTGGCCGTGGAACTGCAGCTCCATGGACAGTTCAACTTTCAGTGCTTCAAAATTGAAGCATGTTTATGGAAATAAAAAGTAAAAACTGAAGTGTTAAGCTCGACCTACCATCAGTTTCACATTTCTACAGCAGATTCCACGTGCATAGATAATACAATGGAAATGAATCGTTTTTCTACTGCAATGTTATATAAAAGACAAACCTCCTCTTTGCTATTAAATAAATGATTGCAACCGTGATCTAAGAGCTGATTTCACTGTAACTGGAAGTCCATGGTACAAATTGTCCCTAGTGCTAGGAGGAAGAGAGAGTGGTCAAGAAACCTGCATGGGTGCACATGACATTGAGAACTCATGGCTTTTTTTAATCAATGAAGCATCGCCAATAGCAGGCTAAAGACTGAAACATGTAGACTTTGGTAATACAACATATGCACTATGACGTTGGAACTTGCTCAATTTCAAAAAATGACTTTGGAATTGGTATTTTGCAGCTACGAGACAGATAGATATTCATGCTGAGTGACCATAAAATATTCATTATGATTCATTATTGCAGTTCACCAAAGGAAACGGAAATGGGTAAATGTATTGTCAACATAACAGAAAACATATCTCTAGATAAATAAGGGATTGTATGGAAATTACTTCCAAGTCAACATAATGAAAGTGGGACATCAAGCAGGCACAATGAACATGGCATTGGTCATCAAAACAACTTACTATATTTTCAATTTGATTGATAATGTTAGCATAATGTAGTGCCAGACCACAGGGACCTAGCCTTTGGTTCTGAACTTGCTCGGAACCCAGTAAGTCGGTACCTACAGGAATTTATTCAGAGAGGTGTTAGGATACTGTCAGATACATTTTGTGGTAATTGGTAAAAAACATCCAATTGAGAATTACTTACCAGCTTTACTGAATGCATCCCAGACTTGTTTATGCAAAAATATGACGATATCAACAAGTTTCTCCACAATCTGGATAAAGGAAACCAACGTCAGAAGGAAAAAAAATATGAGTAGGATATTCATAAAAAAAAAATTATCTCAGTTGCGTGGCAACGCTACCAGCCATAACCTGACGACCACAAAGTCATGGTATAAAGGAATGAAGCAAATGTGGACGAAGATAATTACCTCCTCCAAAGTTCTAGGCCACAAGGATTTCTTCTTCAGATTTTTCACAAGCTTCCTTTGGCGCTTTAGTTCACTATGCAAAATCATGACACTCTCTGCAAAGAACAAAAATCGCATACAATAAATATCTCCATAGCAGTTTTAGCAGTACACAGTGTGTAAAAAGTAATAGCAACCACAAAAAAGGCCCTGTAAAAAAAATATACTGCAACAAAAATGCTTACATCCATTTATACATTTTAAGATTTTTTCAGAATTACTATAAAAAAAATATTTATCAGAATCTCTCCAACTATACTGGTTTGGATCTTGGAAGGTTAATTGCCATTCCTGTAGCTCATCCTAAAAAAAGTGGATTCTCCCCCCTTGTTTCCTATGTAAGAGTCCTAGCAGTCATGCTTGTTTTTCCAGTCCATTTTATCACAGTGTCTGTCAAAAGTTGGTTCGCTTGGAATGAAAAAGGTTTAGGGTGAAACATTAACAGAGAATATACAATGTTTTACAGTTTTACTCTATGAATTTTCTTACTAAACTAAGAGAATTCAGAAAAAAAATGTGCGCACCACAACCAACATAAGCTTCATTTTCCCCTTTATAATGGAAAATTACAATGCTTGTTTGAGTAATTTCTTTGTATTAAGATCTCTTCACCAAAGTTTTTATTTGCATAGGACAATCATTATTTCCAGGTGAGATTCTGCAAAAGCATTGTGCATGCATCTTAGCATCTACTGATATTATTTCAAAAAATGGCATAAGTTTGGTTGTACCCCGTCTAGCTGCTGGCAGACTCCTCTTCATGAAATTTCCTTTGAAAATCCTGCTCAAACCTGTCCAGCGCATGCAATTCATGGTAAAGCTCCTGTGATTATAGAAATAGCTGCATAAGTTTCTGGCCATTGTAGTATTGAAAAAAAAATAGCTTGATTGTAGCACCGTCCTCAAAACTGTAGTTTTAGCTTGCTGTTATGTAAGAAACTTAATATTCTTAGTAATAAGACCTACTGAAAGATTTTTTTTATGCTACTGCAGATATGTAGCCATTCAATAATTTGAAGGAAAAAAAATGGTAACTACAACAGTGCCACTTCGTGACTCCATAAAAGTAAGAAGTATTATCAAGTACAGGCAGCTCCCAGAGTATAGAAATGAGGAAATTAAAGTAAAATAGAAGAGTTCTTTATGGCATAGCATAGCATACAGAAGTGTTTTGAGCCAAATTAATCAATTGCTGGACGGTAGTTTCCATATACTCTTTTGAATGATCCTGTGGAGTAAAATCTGTCGTTCTGCATCCATGGACCAAGTCATTCTGCAGAACACAGTGCGTTAGCATACCACTCTAAAAAAAACTAACAGATGAGCATGTAATGTCACTCCATCAACAGAACAGTTTGAGGGAGGGGAATCAAGAGCGTTACAATCTCCCCTTCTAATCTCTAATCTCTCATTAATTCTAGTCAATTTATCATGCTCTACGATACGGAAATTTGTATGGTGTAAATTAGCATTACTCAGTAACCATTAAAGTACAATTTTGGTCTCTCAAATAAACAACCCCCAGGCATCCAAAAGTAGCACAACCAGTACAATATTTACAACAGCAAACAGCACACGCGCTGCCCTGCATCTAGATAACAGAGAGATAATCCACCGCACAATTGCACTAAAGTTGCCATCGAACAGGTCAGATTTACATTTTAGGGGTCTAAACCACCAATCACACATTCATCTTCCTACTCAAATGCCTAACAACTTTAACCGGGTGGGTGACAAGCCAAAGACAAAATCGGCATAATTCAAACGCAACAACGGCATCAAATCCACCGCATTAGGCACGGGAACGAACCTCTTGACAACGAAGAGCGACCCCTCCACGTCCTTACGGCTCTGCAGATTGAAAAAAAATCAGGCCAAATCGGCATGGAAGCGAACCCAACCGGATGGGACGGGGGCGGGCACCTAGCACCTACCCTCTGGTTGAGGTCGGTGTCGAAGTCGTAGAGCGTGACGTGCGCGGAGGTGATGAGGATGTCCTCGACGGCGGGGTCGAGGCGCTGGAGCACGGTGAGGTTGAGCATCGGCTCACCTTCGCCCTCCCACCGCCGCCGTGGGCCATGGCCGCACCGCCGCCGCGGGTGGAGGAGGAGGAGGAGTCCCTAACCCTAATGGTGGCCTCCTAGGGTTTGGTGGCCCGCTGTGAGGACCCTCCACGCCGCCGCGGTGGGGCCGCTGACCCAGCGCACGTCCATTAGCTTCGCAGCTCGCTCACCAAACCGCTGGCGCTGGCGCACGGGATTCAGTGGGGGAGGAGCGGCGGAGGACTCTGTGGGGAGGAGGCAACGACGGAGGTCTCGGCGGAGGATCTGTGGGGAGGAGAGCGGCGGAGGATTTGTGGGGAGGAGGAGAGCGGCGGAGGATCTGTGGGGAGGAGGCGAGGACGGCGCACGGGATTCGGTGGGGGAGGAGCGGCAGAGGACTCTGTGGGGAGGAGGCGACGACGGAGGTCTCGGCGGAGGATCTGTGGGGAGGAGGAGAGCGGCGGAGGATCTGTGGGGAGGAGGCGAGGACGACGCACGGGATTCGGTGGGGGATCTGTGGGGAGGAGGCGAGGACGGAGTGAAGTCTGCGGAGGAATCGAGGCGGAGCGGTTTGCGGGAGAGAGAGAGATGTGGAGAACGGACGCACGGGTTTCGGAGTTCTGGGTTCAATGATGTGTATGATCTAAATGATTTTGGCCTTAGGATCTTCAATGAGTAAGAGAAGAAGGCTTGAGGAGAGATCCAGGCCATTCATTTGTATGAAGTTGGATTACTTTGGTACACAAATCTGGGTGGACTTAGATTAGGCATGACTGTGGGGGTGGTTGAGAGGGGTGGATTTAGTAAAAAAAATTTTGATGTATTATAGAGGGGTAGAGATTGGCCAAAACCGAACGACGATCGTCGACGCAGTAGTCGTTACTAGTTGTTAGAGACAACGATGCCAAACCGGCTACACATCCGCGTAGACAGTGCTAACTAATAACTATCGTTCTCCCCGTACGTGTTGATTCTGAGTGATCATTTGTCGCATCAGCGTCATCATATCACACTAATTAATCAATCAGCCATGAGGTCACCACATCGATGCTTTAAGCTTTTTCTCAGGAGTAGCTTTTTCTTTAATGAAGCAGCGGCATCATCTTCTTTCTTAATTTGATAGGTTGTCGCCGGCCGGCCGGTTGCAATCAATCAGATGGCAATAATGCGATGCAAGGCATTCTATTATATTCAACCGCCCGCGCGACATTTGCTGATGGGTTTGAGTTGGAAAGGCATGTACGCACACAGCTAGCTAATGACATGGACTATGCATGGGGGTGGTGTACATGGTATATTTGAAAAATTGGTTTAGCGGCATTAAAAGATAACAAGTTTTAGTTTATACTGGCGAAAGATTCCCATACACTTTAATATTATTCAAAGATCACAACGTTCACTTATTTGCCATTCCATTCACTTCCGTTACCCTTCTCCCTTTATTTCATTTTTTTTTTGCTAAACCTTTATGTGAAATTCCTGAACTACCCTCATAGCTTGAGCAAACATACCAAGTGCGCTCCTATCGCTATCGCGCTCGACGACCGATCCGCCGTCAGTTGCTGTGCTCTGCTAGTTGTGAGAGGGAGAGAGGCGGGGGAGCCGAAGACGGTGTTGGGGCGGAGAAGGGGTGATGGCGGGCGGCAACCATCATCTTCAACGCAGCTAGCGGCATCTTCTCCATGCCGATCGAGTGCCATCGCCTCCTAGTCGGCGTCCTTCTCGCCACCCCCAATGCTCGGTCGTAAGATGTCATGGGCTGATTGTTGCCTTGGGCCCGCCACCTCCAGATCCATCGTCAGATGGCATCGCCTCAGCCCACCACCACCGGATCTCGCTGCCCTAGCCCTTGGTTGTCGGATGTCGCTGCCTCGGGTCCACCGGATCTCGTTGTGGAGGAGTAGAGTAGAGGCCATCGTGTGTGGCTGGAGGCGGAGGGGGAGGATGTGAGGAGGAAGGGCAGAGGGGGAGGATGTGAGGAGGAGGGGAGGGCCGTGGGAATGGAGGTGGAGGGTGAAGGTGCCGCGGCCGCCGCGCTGTAAGATCGAGGAGGCCAACTAGAGGGGGGTGAATTGGCGGTTGTAAAATTTTCTCCTTTATTAATTATTTGGTTAACACCAAGTTTATAATGCAGAAGTGTAAATCAATGGTTTAGCACAAATAAAGCCTAAATGTACTAGGTTCGCCTAAGTGCACCAACAACCTAAGTCTATATCAAGGTTTGCAATTCTAGAATGATAAGCAATCAATTTAATTCTATGAATGTAAACTGCTTGAATGTAAATTGAGTACAAGAAAACAAACCACAATTGACACGGTTCCTTTTTATCGTGGTGTTCATAGACTTATCATTCTCCCCTAGTCCAAGTTTAGATAAGCCCAAATGAATTAGACAGACTCCACGAATTAAGCCAAACACCTTAATTCTACTACTGGTAATTCTTTCCCGCTCTGGGTAGGTGAGCTCTAACCTTCACAACTTGCTGGGTCTTCTCACAACCTTCCTTAAGAAGATCACCGCTCATGACGATTCCACGTCGTCTACGAGTTGGCAACCTCCAAGAATAATAAATCAAGCTCCTTACTTCACTCTCTCCATGTGCAATGAATGTACAAGCTCAAGCGGATACTAAATCCCCCTCTAGATGCCGCATATGCAATCTAGGGCCCTTTTCCTTGCGCACAAGGTGCAACATATGCATAATTAAGAGAACCTAACACTAACTCAAGAGAGTGAAATAGAGTGCCAAAAGTCTTACCCCAACCAGCCACAAGAGAGTATTTATACCCCCGCATAAAAACTAGCCGTTGAAAGCAAAACTCTTGAGAAATAAGGATTTTCGGAAGTACCACCGGCAAAACCCCGGTACTCTCCCTCCACTCGCAATGGTCAGCAAACTAGCTGTTACAGACAATTTCAAAAGTACCGCCACACAAAAGTCCAGTACTTTCGCTCTCCGGTAGTTCCGACTATTGACGTGGTACTTCTATTTGTCTTGAGGACCAGAACTTGGTGCTCTTTGAAAAAAAACATACCACCCACAATTCTAGAACTTCTAGGATCCAGTAGTACCACTCACACAGAGCCTGTAGTTCCGATGTTCGGTAGTACCGCTATGTTGCTGGTAGTTCCGATGTCCAATAGTACCGTGCAACACATGCCGGTAATTTTGACCTCCGGTTGTAGCACAACATATGACGGTAGTTTCGATTTTTCTAACAAGTGTAGATACATCAACAAATCTTGCAAAACATATTTGCAAAATATAGAATCATGCACACAAGGATTAACCATGATTCCCAACAAGTTGCAAAAACACATTTGCACACTTTTGAAATCATAACACAAGGTAGGTACATGGACTTAACACGTTTGTAAAAGATATTCGTAAACCTAGGTCACATGCTACAAGAATTGTGTATGAATTTCAACTATTTGAAAAACACATTTGCAAATATAATCCTCATACTACAAGGAGTAGGAAACATGGACTTCAAATACTTGCAAAACACATTCGTAACGTATAGTCCCGTGTTACAAGGATTCAATACATGAGTTTCAACTATTTACAAATCACATTTGCAAATATAAGCATCATGCTACGGAGTGCTAGAGCAAGTGAGATTGAGCTATCAACATATGATGAGACTCAAACTACTAGTTATGACCCCTCTTAATACTACAGCAACCTATACTGGCAATCCGGTCTTCCAACTAAACACCAAGACCAGTAAAAGACTAGAAACACATTCTTACCTTTAGCTAGTCATATATTTGCCTTGAATCATTGTTTGATATGCATCAACCTATGATGCATCCTTTACTTAAATTCCATTAACACATGATGGGTCTTCAGTTGACTTTGATGATCAACTCATGATCATCTTCTCTTGGACATGCATCAACTCATGATGCATTCTCTTCTTGATGGCCTTCAACACATAAAGTCATCTTCCATTCCGTATCTTGACTTGATAATGTTCAACACATGAATTCATCCCAAGTCATCCTCATTTGTGGAACCTGACCTATTCATCTAACTCATAGAAAATGTTAGTCTACAAATCAATTGTCATCAATTACCAAAACTTAACCATCAACTTATAATAGAGGGATAAGATTATATAATCTTCCCTTTTTTGGTAATTCATGAAAATCTCAACAAATAATGAGATAAATATTGATTTACAAGTATACAATATGTACACAACACTTGTATACTCTAGGATAAGCTTCTTAAGCAATTAACTCATTTGAATAGAAGTGTTTATCTTTGAAATTAATTGCTAGCAATGCTTACACATTTGTTTGTCATTTATCATCCAACCATTAAAACATAATGGAGGAATTAGATAACAACCCGATTATGACTATATATGAACTAAATAAGCTATATATATATATTCAAGGGATATGTTCAAAGTAAAGATTCTTAATATGTGAAAAAAAGAATATGGATCAATACTAATGAAACCACAAAGCATAGAATGAACTCCCCCTAAATGTGTGCATAATAGAATGTGTAATTAAAACATATGCACATATTCATCTTAGACTTTTGGTGAAGTTTAATCTTTATTTTGGATCCAAGGAATGTACTAAGATATAAGAATATGACGTAGAATATATACCTACATAATTTTTACCTCTTCATCCAAATGAGACTTAAGCAATATGATAATCAATAAACATCTTAGTCTCACAATTGCATTTGTCATTATATCCAAAATCACTTGTCATTAATTACATCCAATGAGACTAGGCAATATTATAGTTGATAAGCAAGTTACTCTCGCAATTGTATTTGTCATAATCACTAAAACCAACTTAATGGAGCTTGAACTTACAATCTCCCCCTTTTAGGGGGATGAATGACAAATCTATTAACAATAATAGCATTTGGATGAACATGAACATATATGATAGGAAATTAAGCTATGGTGAAAGCATACGCATAAGGAATTTCCCCCTTTTGGTAATCTTAACAAATTTAACAATGCTATTCTATCACTTTTGGCATTACATCATTTTATCAGTGCTATTATACACAATTCTCTCTCTCTTTTGGCATTGATCAGTAAACAGCAAGGAAATAGATTAAGCCAAAAAGGGAGTCTTGAATCTTACTTGACCATTAATCTATCTTAATTTTGGATATAAAGAGTATGAAAATAAATACATATGACCAAAAGAGAATTTGAGGTAACTAAAGGAAAAGATATTTGAAGCACATTCAAATAATTTTACTCTTGAGAGCTCCTTGAATGCTTTTGAAGTTTCACATTGAAGCTGTAGTTTGAAATTCTTCCCCTTTTGCCATTTGAACCACACTCTAATTAAAGTTTTAGATTTTCTGATTTTGACATTCTAATTAAGCTTCAAAAGCTAGTTGAAAAACTGACTTACAAAAGTACAATAAATCTGATAAAATTTATCAATATAGATCAATAATATAGGATCAAAAGTTATTATTATGTTTTTCTCAGATTATGAGCGGACTTAAAGATACAAAAATCACAAAACTGCTCAAAACCATGCAAAACTCTGATTTTTTACTGAAAAGGATTTGAAAACATTTGAAATATATATTTTAGTACTTTTATCTAGTTTTTCATAAATTTTAGTCTTTTTAAACAAGATATTTGATTTTGACCAAAAGGGCTCTTTTGAAAATGTAATCTTGCATATCAATAGATTTTCACTCCAAAAATACCAAATGAAGAAAATGGTAATGAAACATATTCATTCACAAGATCCATTAAATATTTTTGGCAAATAGTTAAAATATTTTTTTAATATTAATACTTTACCCCTTTTGTTTAGGTAAACCCAAAATACCAGATAGGTTTTTAACGAAGAAAAATTCTCCCTTACACAAAGATTTCTCTAGGTATTTCTTTCTCCTTTGACACATAAAGAATTCTTCTCTATCTTATTTTCTTCTATGTTCATATCTCTTCCCTTTAGTTTAAACTTTCTCTCCTTATGTCATCTAGCACCAAGAATAAAATATTGCTTCTTTTCTCCATAAGGTGCTTTTCAATATTTTGTGGTTCTTTTGTCTTTTCCATGAAAAGCATATGCCACTTTGACATTTATACCATTTATGATGATATTAGATACCAGTTGTAAAAAAATACCACTTGTAAACATGAATAATACCAAGTATAATTAATTTCAATGGTAGAAACTTGATACCACTCATGAGCTTTAATGACATCAAGTATGATTAAATCCATTTGTAAGAAGCTTGATATCACTTGTGAGCATATATGACACCAAGTGTGGTTGATTCCATTTGTAAAACTTAATGCCACTTGTATGATCAACTTGTATCCCAAAAAGTCCATTTGATCTTCTCTTGAAGGATTGAAGTCTACTTATGAATAATAATTTAAATTTATCTTGAATGAGCTATCACTTGTAGATCACTTGTAAACCACTTGAAATAATTTTGGGAGATTTTCAAAGATTTCTGGTTGATATTACTTGAAAGGAGATAGCACTTATTGGAAGATACCACTTAAAATAAAAGAATGAGGAGAAGGATACCACTTGTAAGAGAAGGATGATATCATTTGAGAGAACTTGATTAAGAAAAGATTTTGCTCAGTAAGAGGGAAAAAATAGATATCACATTGAAAAGGAAAAAATGATATCACTTGAAAAGATAAGAATAAATCTCATGTTGAGGTCAATATGATAAAAAAGGCTAGCACTTTAGAGAGAATGCTATTTTATGATAAAAACATCACAAAATAATCAAAATAGCATATGGAGTCAAAATATTACTTAAGGATAGCTACCAAGAATAGAAAGGATCAACCTGACTTTGAGGAGCAAAGAGAATGACTGAGAGAATTGGAATCAACAACTTTTGAAACAAATCAGCCATTTTTCAGAAAATGCGATAGTACCACCATTTAAACTATGATCATACCTCTCTGCGATAGTACCAGATTTTGACTGAAAGTTTGCTAAGAACTGAAATTTTGAGGAGAGAAAAGACATAATGTTGTAACTTCCTCCAAAGTTTTTCATAAAGAGACATAAACCACTTGTGAAGCATTTTCAACTATATGCCATGATTAAAATTCTTTTAAATATAGTTTTTAACAATTATGCTTTCATTTTTCAAAAACAAACTTATTTTCAATGAAATCTTCAAGATTACAAAAATGAGCATTAGAGGGTATTTTTAGCATTCAATTTCATGTATGAGTTGTAAATAGCCTTGTGAGCCAATATAGGTCAATAATTTTAGCTCGAATGGTAAAACTCACTTAAGTGTTAGATTGTGACCACTTAAGTCAACTTAGGATTTTGGACGAGTTTCAAATCTAAATAACCTTTGTTTGGTTAGCATTTTGGAAAACTTTTGTATATCAATAATGTTTGAAATAGCCAACTCTAGGTTTTTGGTATTGAACACATTTGCAAATTCTTTTTAGAATTGATTTTGGTCAATTTTGAGTTTGAAGTCAAAACAAGATACTAGATTTCTAGTTTTGGGTTAGAAACTTAATTTTACTTAAAATAAGTTTTTCTAAAGCCAAAACCTTTGAAATACATTTTTATATATTTTTCAACTAGTTTTTCAAAGATGTACTAATATTTTCAAAATTTTAACTTTTGGCTAAATGGCTCAATTTTGAAAATCATCACTAGCACTTAATTAATTTGGGCACACTTAGGGATGTAACAAACATAAATATGATTTAGTACTCCCCCTTAATATGCCACTCACAACTTGCTCATGATTATAATAATGAAATTTTAGAACAAGAGCAAGAAAACCCCTTTTAAATGATTTAGCACCCCTTTTAAATTTTAGAATAAGAGTAAGAGCAGCCTACACAAGGTTAGATGCTAAATATTATAATGTAAGTACTTATTAGTAAGATGACAATGGTACAGGCTGTACCATGATCATTCTCAAACTTGGCTTCATTTTTGGACATGGTGGAGTTCACCTCTTCATGAATGAGCCAAGCCTCCAATGCCTCTCCAACTATCTATTAAGCATTTTTGCGTATTTTGATATCCAAAATTGGTTGAGTCTATGAATGTTAGTGTAACATCCTAATTTTCATAGCCTTTTTGAAGTTTTCAAAATAAAATTCACCAGTCGGATTTTTCTTGAATTAATTAAAGCTTAAAATAAATTTTCAATAATTAAAAGGATTTAATATGATTAAATTAAACATTAACATTTGGTGAAAGTATTTTATTTGGGTTCCTTGAGTCTCAAGGATTTTTCTAGAATTTTCTTTGATTTTTCTGGGTTTATTTGATATTTTCTAGTGCTCTTTTGATTTTATTTCAATTTTTGGAAAAAGGAAAAATTCCCAAAATCCCTAAAGGCCTTTGGGCTGACGACCAGCCCAGCCCACCTTCTCCCTCTGGCCCGCTCTACCCACTGGCCTGCCCTGCCCATGGCCACATGTCTCCCATTCGCGTCCGCGCCCGCCTGCTGGATGGTCGCCACGTGTCAGCCATCGGCCATGTCATCTTACCTATGCCCCTGCATCTTGGCGGTCCACCTATCATTGCGTGTCTTGTCATCCTCATGGATTCTTGCTGCCACTGTCTCCGATCAGGACTTCCTTGGCATCCGTGCCCGACCAGGCCTCTCGGCCATCTCCGACTCAGCCTCCGTGTCATGCTCGCCCCCGCCTCCTCGAGGTCCAGGTATATAGGCCGTGCCATCCCCCTCGTCCTTCGCACCCCGTAGTCGCCTTCGCCGAGAGCCACTAACCCGTGCACCGATGAGTTTGTCGTCATTCTCGTTGTCGTCTTCGGTTCCGGTGGCCGTCGTCCCTGCCGTCGTCGCCACTGACTTCTCCGCTGAGCGCCGCCGCACAACCTATCTGCCTCCACTGACCGTTCTTTGTCACCGGTGACCCTCACCACCACTCTCGCCATCTCCTTCCTTGGCCATCCCGTCTCATCTGCCGTGCCACCCTCCGTTCCCGTGCCGTCGCCGCGGTTCCTGCGCACCCGTACACATCAATGCTGACGCTAGACCGCACCCATGCCCGTGCGCCTCTTCGTCTCCTCCGTGGACTTGGCCTTCTATGCACTGGGCCACTGACATGTGGTCCCCCATGTCAGAGGGATTGTGCTGTGAACCCATGAGCCAGCCAATCCAAGTCAGCCGCCAGCTCAGTTGCCACGTCGGCCCTAGCTAGGCACACATATTGGACACGTGTCTGTCCACATGGTAGCCACATCAGCAAGCCATGCACAGTGCACTGTTCCATGAGCCAGGTTCACAGTAGACCAGCCTTTCCATGCATCAGGTTCACAACACAGTAGAATTTCTGATTTTCAGCCTTTTTTTAGAGTAGATTTTCCAAGAGCCCGTTCTTCTCCATCCTAACTCCGATTGACCTGATTCTTTTTCCTAAATTCATCTAAAATTGAGCTCTATCTTTTGGTTCTAGTTTTGTAGTTTTTGGAGTTTATTTTAATTTTATTTGAATTTATTTTGTGTTTTATTTTACTTTCTCTCTCGTTAGATCATGCTTTTGAAGGAGTTGAAGCAAGATTTGAAGATCTAGAGCTGTTAACTGAGCAAGGCCAAGGCAAGTCGTGTCCTTTGATCATATTGAACCTAGTTTTTGAATCTATTATTTATTATTTTATTTTAAATTATCATGCATCACTAGTTTATTATAAAACCTTTGTACCTGGTAGCTATTGTCCAAATTGATTAATTCCTTCTTAATACATTGAATGCCATGATTCTATTGTCACCATAGGTTAGATAATTATCTAGTGATGCAATATTAGTTGTCACATTGGTTGTATGCTTAAATTACTTAGCCATGCTTATAGTAATGTTGGGTTTACCATCACATGTGATCAAATTATTAATTTTGACTTAATGAGATATTGAATTGTAGTTGTAGCCACAGTGATAAAATTTATGTGCCATGACATTGGTGTGTCATTGATGTTGGTTATACAAAAATAGTTTTCACCTGGGCTTATGATCGTGCAGTAAAGAGGGTGCAGTTTGCACATTGGGATGTGGATGTTTCGCCTATGTAAATATAAGAACTTAACTTTGTGCGTCATTGATCTGAGCCTTACCGTACAACCACATATCCAGTACGGGATGGACCTGGCTGATTAATTTGTGATGTTTCAATTTCGATTCCATCATTGGAATGAGTGTGGTGTGGTCGTAGCCATGGATCCACATTAGCACAAAAGGGGGCCGGATAGCGAAACCTTAGCGTGGTGGAACTGGATTGAGATTGAGCATTGTAAAGGTCTTGTCATGATCTCTTCACCGCACACCAAAGGAAGTGTGTTAATCTAGTGGCAATATGAGATGATCATGTCTTATGGGTAAAGTGGTACAATGTCTGCAGAGTGTAAAACTATTCAAATAGCCATGTCCCCTGTTATGGACAATGCTCGGTGATTTTACACGAGGGGTAGGGTTTTCATAAAAACCTGGTTGGTTGGGTTAAGTTGGGGAGTAAATGGTTAGTTCACTGGTAGTTCATTTCGTTAATCTTAGTTCACGAGTGATTCATTGGAGTGAATGGTCAGTTCACCTGTCGTTTGTCTCAATTACTTTGATTATTTATTTATTAATCATTTTCCAATCTTGCTTTGCAATCTATTTATTGTTTTTACTTTAAATTGTTGCTTTCTACAAAATTAATCTTTCAGCCATCCTTTGGTATGCCTTGCATACTATATTGTATTTTTGTTACAAACAACTTGCTGAGTACTCTATGTGCTCACGACTTCATCCATATTTGCTCAATTGAGGAAGGACCAGATCAGCATAAGGTATTAGAAGGAGGATATTTCAGCGACTTCGCGGATTAGGACTTCGTTCCCCAGTCGATTGCATGTGGGCATGTCGAATGGCTACTACGCTTATTTTTGTTTTCTACTGCAAGTTTCTTAAGCCATTCAAGCTATTATCTATAAGCTTGGCCATAAGGTCGCAACTCTGATAATTAATAATATTTAAGTATTTTCTTAGTGAATTGTGGTATGGTTGATATTTCATCTTTGTTTATACTGTGTGCACTAGCATGATCCTGGACTGGTGCAGAATACACAGGAGAGTCCGAATTTGCATATTCGGGGCACAACAGTTAGTAACAATGGATTTTATATGAACTAACATCTCTAGCAAACACATTTCCATTTCTATCCTTGCTAAGCAAATAATGTTCATTATAAAGAGATGGCTTAGGAATGATACCTTTGGGATAATCCTTATTAAAATGTCCCTTTCCCGGCAATTGTAGCAAGTTTGGTATTTGCTACTCCTTCCTGTCTTCTTGTCTTTCTCATAGCCGGTTTGCCTCTTGATTGATGACTTTTGCTTATCATCCACCTTGTTAGGGTACACCGAGGCAAAGTGGCCTTTCTTGTTGCAACCATGGCAGTTAAAATATTTTTTTTGTGGGTTTTGCATTATGCCTTGTCTTGTTATTCTCCTTGTTGAAGATGAAGCCAATGCCTCTCTTGTCATTTGACTTTCTTTGATTGCTCAAAAGATTGTCAAGAGAGACCTTCCCTTTATAGCAGTTTTCCAAGTCAAGGTTCAACTTTATGACTTAGGCCTTGAGCTCATAGTTTTCCTCTATAATGGTAGTATTGCAATGCATAAAGCAAGTATAAGCATCTAATTTAGAGTAACAAGATATGTCTAGCAAATCATCACAAGAGGTGGATATATTAACCTTAGGTGAAATGCAAGAATTAGGAGCTATACATGGCATATCTCTAGTAAATTGCAAGCAATGTCTATATCCACCTTAGGATTAGAATATTCCTTGGGAAGGAAAATTTCATGTTCTCCTTTTAGCTTATTATAATCATTTTGAAGAGAGACATGCTTATTGTTCAAAATCTTATACTTAGCTTTTTCTTTCTCAAAATATTCATTAAGCTCTTCTAACGTATCCATTAACTCATCATAAGAAAGTTCATCATTGTCATTATGATTATTTACCTTCTTATTACCTTTTTCCATAAAGCATTGAGTTGATGTGGATGAACTTGTGGATTCTTCATCATCGATGTTAAAGGTTGAGCATTCTTCTCTCGACATCCACTCTTGTCTACAATCCTCATCGGTTGAGGTTGACATTTCATAATCATCTTGAATTTGGTCCACATCTCATGAGTGCTCTCAAGATTGCATATTGTGTTGAACGCCTCTATTCTCAAGCACCAAATAAAATGTTAGTTGCTCGAGCGTTAATATGTGAGCATCTCTTCTCAATTGTTGGAACAAGAGGATCCAATGGAGGAGAAAAGTCTACATCTACAATCCGCCATTTTTTGGGATCATGGCCTTAAAATAACATATCATGAGGATTTTCTAATTTTCATAATTTATACCATCAAATAGAGGTAATTCATCTAGGTGCACTATATTACCAGTCACCATCCTTTAACTCTCTAGGCGGTGAAGCTTAATAAATGAGAGACCAAGCTCTGATACAACTTGTAAGATCGAGGAGGCCGACTCGAGGGAGTGAATAGGTGGTTTAAAAATTTTCTCTTTTATTAATTATTTGACTAACACCAAGTTTATAACACATAAGCATAAATCAATGGTTTAGTATAAATAAAGCCTAAATGTACTAGGTTCACCTAAGTGCACCAATAACCTAAGTCTATATCAAGGTTTGTAATCATAGGATGACAAACAATCAATTAATTCTATGGATGTAAATTGTTTGAATGTAAATTGAGCACAAGAAAACAAACCATAATTGACTCGGTTCCTTTTGACCGTGGTGTTCGGAGACTTGCTGGTTTTCCCTAGTCCACATTGAGGTAAGCCCAAATGAATTGGACCAGCTCCACAAATTATGCCAGAGACCATAATTTCACTAGTGGTAGCTCTTTCCCGCTCCAGGTAGGTGAGCTCCAACCTTCAAAACTCGCCGGGTTTTCTTACAACCTTCTTTGAGAAATTCATCATGCATGATGCCTCCAACGTTATCTAGGAGTTAGCAACCTCCAAGAGTAATAAGACAAGACCCTTACTTGACTCTCACCACGTGCAACGAATGCATAACCTCAAGTGGATACTAAATCCCTCTCTAGATGCAAATGCAATCTCGAGCCCTTCTCCTTACAAGGTGACAAACATGCATAATTGAGAAGAGAACCTCATACTAACTTAAGAGAGTGAAATAGAGTGCCAAAAGTCTTACCCCAATCAGCCACAAGGGAGTATTTATACCCCACACATAAAAACTAGCCGTTGGAAGCAAAACTCGTGAGAAATTAGGATTTACAGAAGTACCACCGGCAAAACTCTGGTACTTCCACTCCCCTCGTAATGGTCAGAAAACTTACCATTACAGACAATTTTGAAAGTACCGCCACTCAATGTCCGGTACTTTCGCTCACCGGTAGTTCTGATTGTTGACACGGTACTTCCGTTTGTCTCGAGGGCCAAAACTTGGCGCTCTCTGGAAAAATGTACCGCCCATAATTCTAGATATTCCAAGATCTAGTAATACCGCTCACACAGAGCTAGTAGTTTTGACATCCGGTAGTACCACGCAAGCCATGTGGTAGTTTCGATTTGTTTTCACAAGTGTAGATATTTCAACAAATCTTGCAAAACACTTTTACAAATTACAGCATCATGCACACAAAGATCAACCACGATTCCAAACAAGTTGTAAACCACATTTGCACACTTTTGGAATCATAACACAAGGTATGGGTACATAGACTTAACACGTTTTTCAAACACATTCGCAAACCTTGGTCACATGCTCAAGGATTGTGTATGAGCTTCAACCATTTGTAAAACACAGTTGCAAATATAAGCCTCATACTACAAGGAGTAGGAAATATGGACTTTAAACACTTGCAAAACATATTCGCAATGTATAGTCCCATATTACAAGGATTCAACATATGAGCTTCAACTATTTGCAAAGCACATTCACAAGCTACAAAGAGCTAGAGGTGGTGAGGTTGAGCTATAAACACATGATGAGACTCAAGATACTAGACATGACCACTATTAATACTACGACAACCTATACTAGCAATCTGGTCTTTCAACCAAACACCAAGACTAGTAAAAGACTAAAAACACATCCTTAGACCTGACTAGTCATACCTTTGCCTTGTATAACAGCCCAGCTGTTTATTTCAAAATTCTCAGTAAAAAAATAAAATTAATTTAATTTAAAATAAAATCAAGTGTTATTTGGTTGCTTGAATTTTAGAGATTTTATTTGCTTGTTTTTAGCTTTTAAAAAGGCTTTTTTGAAAAAAAGTAATTCAATTGAAAAATATTATTAAGTAAAGAGTATTTTGAATTTCTATAAAAATCATATTTAAAAATATGTATTTTAAAAAGCATTTGGCCTTTATCTGGTTTTTCTGTGCTTTTCTGGATTTTGAAAATTCCAAATTTCCATTAATTCAATTGTCATCTCGCCACTTTCTTTCTTATGTATAGATAGCACTTCCCTTTCTCTTTATTACTTCTTTTTCCCTTGCTTATTCCCTAACTGAAGAACCTTCTACCCTCTCTCCTGTTTCTTCTACAGAATAGGCAGCTACTCTCTTTGTTCTTCAAACAAATCACCAAATGCCTTGGCCATGCATGTAAAAAATCAATTCCCACCCACTAATGAAATTAAAGATTGCAAGTAACACCTTCCATCACCACTAGTAATCAATCCTATTCAGTTTCAAAACCATTTAAACTTTAGGTTTTAGTTTCTAGTCTTGCAAAACTGAAAACCGACATGGATTAAATGCAGTTGAATTAATCCCACTTCCCACCTTCTTGCCATATAAATAGAAGCACCACATTGTGTTCCATTCCCATGCCAACCCCCAACACCTCTTCTACCTTTACGCAAAACACTAGAGAAGCCGCAGTCCGCCCGTGCACTCTCCTCCCTCCACCATGCCACCTTTTCTTTGGTGATCTTTTTCGATACCTCTTGCTGAAACAAGAAACTCGAGCTTTCCTAAAGAGATTCTGTACACACACTTCTTGGGATTGAGTTTCAAGCGGTGCTTTCTGAGGTTGTAGAAATTCTCCTGTAGGTCTGGAATATGATTAAGTCGTTTAATGCTTTTGATGACTAGATCATCTACATAGGCCTCTATGTTTCAACCTATTTGATGTATAAAAGTCAATTGCATCAAACGTTAAAAAGTCATACCAGCATTTTTCAAGTCAAATAGCATTTTGACATCGCAAAATACTCCAAATGGCATAATAAATGCAGTCTTCTCTTCATCTTCTGAAGACATACTGATCTGGGGATAACCAAAGTATGCATCTAGAAAACTTAACATTTCACAACCAGCAATAGAGTCAACAAATTGATCAATACGAGGAAGCAGGAAATCATCTTTTGGATAAACTTTATTTAAATCAATATAGTCTATACACATACACCACTTACCATTAGACTTCTTAACCATTATAGGGTTACCCAGCCACTCTGAGTGATCGACTTCTCTTATAAAGCCTACTTTGACTAACTTATCTGATTTGATAGTTTCCCATCAATCTGGTGCAAACCTTTATAATTTGTCTTTTACGGGCTTCTTATCAGATTGTAGAGCTAGCCTATGCTTGATCACTTCCCTGAGGACCTCGGGCATATCAGATGGCTACCACACGAACACATCTGTGTTTGCACGGAGGAAAGTGATGAGGATTTCTTCCTATAAGGGGTCCAAAGTAACTCCGATACGAACAGTCTTCGAAGGCTTTACTAGATCCAGATGAACCTCTTTGACCTCTTCGCTCAGCTTTGGTGTGGCTTTTGGCTTCAAGTGATTGCTTGAAAGTTGTGCCTTGGTAGCTCCTCAAGCTGGTAGTTGGCTGACCATCTCGAGGGACTTGTGGTCGCACATTAGTGCTATTTGCTTATCACAGCGAACTGTTGTGACTTCCTTGGGACCTGGCAACTCAAGACATTGATACACATAGTGTGCGACTATCAGAATATGTGCTAGAGTTAGCTGTCCGAGTATGGCGTTATACGCCATGTCAAAATCGACCACGTTAAAGGAGAATTTCTCTGTCCTGAAGTTGCTAAGAAATCTGAACGTAACAAGCAGAGAAACTTCGCCAATGGGCTTGGCTAAAGATCCTAATACGATTAAATGAAATGAATATCATACTAGTTTTATTCTTGTATGAGGGACCTGCGTCTTGTTCAGAGCACTTACAAATAAAATATTTAAAGAACTACCACCATCAATAAACACACGATTCACTCAACAGTTGTTGATGGTGGGCTCAACCATAATCGAAAACCGATCGGGTCGTATCGAATGGATCGAACAGTCACTCTTCTTGAAAGAGATGATAACTTCTGACCACTTAGGAAGATTATTGATAAGGGGAGGGTTGATAGAGTTTACCTCTCATTCGATAGCCTTATACTATCGCTTCGACTCATACGTAGATGAACCTCCGTACATGTGCTCAATGGTGTGCTTCAGATCCTAGAAAGGCACGTCCTTGTCCTCATCCGAGTGCTTTTGACCACTTGACTACCCCACCTCATCGAGCGTGGGAAGCGGTCCCTTAGCAGAATAGTAATCCTCAAGTTTTCATTGGAAAACTCAGCAGTTGCGAAGGTCGTGTCCCTCCTTGTGAAGTGGACACTACCTAGGCTTGTTGTCCTTCCACGTTGATGCTTTGTCTTTGCCCCAATCAGAGTATTGTTTGAGGTTCCATGGCTCTTTATTACCTACGGCTAAGACTTTCTTCGAACTGTCGACCCGAGGCTTTTGACCTTTGGCCTTGTTCTTAGGTTTCTTAGCCTTTTCCTTCCTCTTGCTATCTTCACCTTCCTAATCAATGGATCTAGTTCATTCGACTGCCTTAGTAGTAGTCACATATCGGTTAGTCATCTCAAAGAGCTCGGGGACAACGGTTAGAGGGTGCAAGGCGATGCCCTCTATGAACCTCCTGTTGCGGACTCCATACTTGAATGCCCCTATTGACAGAAGCATCAGAGACATCTAGAATTGAGTTATAAACCTGGCTAAAGTGCCTAATGAACTGCTATAGTGTCTCGTTGTTGTTTTGCCACATCTGGTGCAGGTCATCCTCTTTCCCAGAGTGGTTGTATGTGCCCTGAAAGTTGGTCAATAGAAGATTGTAAAGGTGTTACCATGAGTAGATCTACTCGAATGGTTGGTTGAGCAACCATAACCATGTAGATCCTTCAAGCACTATCAAAAGATAGTTTACCCGAAAGATAGTTTGCCACGACATGCTCATCTCCTCCTGCTGCCCGTACCGCGGTCATGTAAATTTGAAGGAACTTAGTGGGATTTTAGGACCCAACAAATTTCTCCATGTTTACAGGGCAAAACTGCGGTGGCCAGCACTGCTCGGAGTTCGGGGATGAACGCCCGACATCCAGTAACACGTTCCTGATGCCTCCTTTGTGGGAAAAAGGTAATTGGCATCATCAGGAGATCGTACTCGACGATGCCCGACAGTGGATGGACCCGACCTATAGTAGGCCTCGTTCATACGAGGGTAGTACTCCTCGTACTCCATTTACTGCTACAGATTCCTTGCTCGAAGGGGTGATCGACCACCTTCTCAGTAGGCTCATTGATCTGGAGTCATTCGAGGAACTCTCCTTTGACTAGAGTTGTGGTTAGGAGACCGTCGCGACCTGTCATCATATCTAACCCCGAGGTGAGTTCTGTGAACAACTAGACATGGTCATACCCATCTAACTCTCAGAGTTATGTCGTCGAAGCAGCTCGAACCTAGCTATGACACCACGGAGTCTTCGTGCGATCCCCTTGGTGAAGTGGTTGTAGCCTGGCACTCAAGCGAGCCCTAGAGTCGGGTTCTTGAGTAAGTCATTGATGCGTTGAAGCTCTTGAGCTTCTTTAGACAAGTACTGGGCACGCCTAGGCAAAGACCTCTGGGCAGCCAGTCATCTCCTTCGAGCTATCTCAGGGTCCTCAATTTCTGTGTGTGGCCGGCAGGAAGGATCCTCAGGTCTTTTTTCGAGAGAGAGAGAGAGTGATTAGAATTTGCGGGGAGAGCAAAGACCTCCCTCTAGAATCTCCACTTCCGACGGAGGACCACTTTCTTGAAGAATGTTCCAGCAAGAGCGCATCGCGGCCTAGAGTAAACCCCACCACATAGGGGAATTTCAAGCTATAACCGTCTCCTGTTGGAGTTGAACCATACAAGAGTGCGGACGAACTCATAGGGAGCCCACCCACGCTCTCTACATGGTCAACTGGAGGGTTACGATCACTAGTTGATGATGAATTCCTGGAATGACAGACTCCAGAACTCGTTGAAATTGCTCGAGTGGTCACTGGGGGACTCAAACATTTAGGGCGGGCCCTTCGTCATATTGCAAGTCCTGTTTATGGTCAAATTGACCCTTGCCCTTTGAGGAAGCTGGTTCCTTCATCGGGTGTACTACCGTGGGGGATGTGGATCCCTCCTCAGCTTTTCTCGCGATGTGGCCTCCGAGATCCCGAGATGGATCTCCAGGGACAATCTCACCGTCGGAAGCAAGCATTGTCTGCTCGAAGTCGTAACAGACATCCATGTCAAGATCTGCATAATTGGCCAAGTCAAAGCAGTTCTCCTCGTTCCATTCACCCGCTATGAGAACATCAGAAGGAAGAGAAATTGCTAACAAGAAAATTACCGGAGTCTTGGAAAAACTTCCCTACGGATGGCGCCAGCTATCGATGTTTTAATATCGATCTTACGTGTGATTTGTTTAGATTCGGGGAAAGCCTAGAAGATTCGGACAATGAATATGCAGAGTAGAGACACGAGAATTTTTATATAGGTTCGAGCCTTTTCCTGGGAGCATAAAAACCCTACTTTCTGTGTAGCTATTGCTCAGAGAATTGATTATAACTGAGAGTAATACGAAATGCCTAGCACTATCTCCTGAACTGATCTCCTTCGGAATGCTCCCTTGGAATGCCCCTTCAGAATGCTTCTTCCTCTCTCTGATGTTAAACTTTATATAGTTGACGAAGCGGCGGCCGTTGTCTTGCGCCAAAAGACGTATCAATGCTTCGGGTAATAACCGTCTGATGGAAGTTATTGTCAGAGAGATGTGGTGGCCCGTTCGTCGTGTGACGGTTGTTGTCAGAGAGAGATCATGTGCGGTTATTAGGGATAAGCACACGTTCTAACCGCCTTGTCAGACAGATCTAGTATGCAATAGGTTGTCATATTCAAGCTAGTTGGAGATAAACTAGTCGCAGGAAGGTCCATGACCACGAGGTGGTCGCAAGACAACTTACAACTATGTAGTTATAGAAAGACTTACGACCTCGTGGTCGTAGAAGAACTTATGACCATGTAGTTGTAGAATGACTTTACAACTACTCTATGAAATTTTTCTCTTATCGATAAGGGATATAATCAGAGAATATAATAACATAATAGTTAGATGATTATTATATTCTCATCAGATACCATATTATTTCTAAAGTTGACCATTAGGTCTTGTTTTTTAAATCAAAATAACCTTTTTAAATGTTTGTGAACAGACATGATATTTTTTGTATATAAGTAAACTGTTAGATTGTTGCGGAAGGTATAACAGCCATGTTCCAAAAAACGATGGCGTTACATCTTCTCTGTCAGTGTACGCTGCTTCTTAATGCATGAGGAGCAATAGGTTGTATCGAATGATGCAATATACTTACCGAGAAGGGTTTGATAGTTAAGTACGGAAGGGAAGCTTAAGGTGGTACTAGCCAACAGTGGCCTGCGGTTACTGGTCAGTAATGGCCCAATCTACAGAGTCTTGCAATGCGATTGCACATGCCACATTGCCACGGATTTCACAGCTTCTAAAATCCAAATACTATGAATCCATAATCTCTTGGCCCCTGCTGGCGACGACGTTGGTTAGCACATTGGTCTCAGCCAGTCACATCAGGGTCTGACTCAGGTCTTAACAGCAACCTCGCTCACTTTCACGGCCGGACTGCATATAACTGCGCGAACAAGCAAGGACAAACAGGCAGTACTGATAGGCAGGACTCTCTCTCTAACGTTGACGAAGGGAAAGGTGAGAGACAGGCATGTGGCCGGAGTCATCGGCGTGCCCGCTTTCGGCCATCGCCATGACAGCAAGTGTCTTGAGACCGAAGGTAGTGTGGCCTAACGCACCGAGCGTACGTCCTCCAATAGGATCGTCGCGCGCCTCCCCTTGGCCTCAGCTAGCCCGGGCACGTCGATTGGTCTCAGGATTGCTGCTGCTTCCGATGTTGTGCGTGCTCCGGCCGGTGCGTGGGCACCGGACTGGACAGCGCCCGTGATGTGCAGACGGATCTTGTCCCTGCAACAGCTACCGTGCTGTCATATACTACTCATATGTATGCGACACATCAACTCCAGTGATTTTGTTGTACGTAGGTACGTATGTGTGTATTGTTATACATAACACGATTTTAGCATTAATTTAACCATAATTCCAGAATTAATAATTCTATGAAATATATGATTCCAAGTAGAAATAATGACAAGAGCATAAATAAAATTATCACATGATATTAATCTAATATCAAGTCATATATAGTCAAAATCATATCAACTAGAGCAAGTGATTGACAATACTCAATTAACATATTGGTCAAATTGAGATTTAAGTTTTATTGCTCTCAGATGTCGCTGCACTTGTATTGGAACAAGGCCACTCGACATAAAGGATTTACTTTACCAATGGTGTGGCAGTAATACCACAAATGAACTAGATAAGGAAATGTTCTACTTACCAGACAATCAATTAACAAGATAACTAAAAGATACTTGATAAATAGCTAACAAGAGGCAACAGGTGCTGAAAATTAACAACAGAAGTTAAGGGACAACAAGCTAATTATCAAAATTCAATTAATTGTTCTACAACATTGGTAATGAATCAAAGACTGCCAGCTGAACCAATAAAGATCACTGACAATAGCAGTTCAATGCCTAGACAACTCAATTACTGTCACACTATTCGAACACAGCCTAATCCTCATCAAGCAAGATCACCATTAATCATGTAAATTCCCCCAATACTAGTGTTTAATCAACTGTAAATAACATATATGAATATACACTAGTATGGCATAATATGATAGATTATTCAATGTGCAACCGAAGGCATTGGATAAGTCACAGCCAAGATAGCACTCAAAGCTATCTAGAAGAAACTCGGCTAGGCATGTCGAGGATGATGTTGACCCAAAAAAAACCTATTGCTGCTACTTGAACTGTAGTCAGCAGCGAGGTTCTCGAAGATACAAAGCTGTCTTCCCACAATAAATGTGAAGTCGATGTACTGAAGAATGTTGTACAAGACTGAAGCACAAAACTGAGCGTCTGCAAGCACTCGGGCGAGCACACCCACAACAGGGTCAAAGCCAACCACACACACCGTTGGCCCTACAGACCCTCCACGGTAGAGTCAGAGCACGTAAGTCCAACGAGGACTCGGCATCGACACCTATCGTGCTCTGGCTCCTCGGCTCTGCCCTCACTGAGGCTAGTAAAGGGCCTCAGGTTGCTGGAGATGAGCCCGGAACTTAATCTGCTACCACCGCAACTCACAAGAAAGGCGTTGCCGGCCGATTCTGTTCAAATCAAGCGAGCAAATAGGAGAGGTGATAGTCGATAGAAAAAGAGAGTAAAGGTTCACATATGTAGGAGAAGAACAAACCCTAGTATAAGAGGAGGGAGATGGTTGTGCCACCAACTGCTGCCACCAATTTCGCCGGGGCAACGGGGTAGGGATGGAACCGATCCCTACTCTCGCGCACGAGCGTTCGGGAGAAGCCCTCCACGCCTTAAAGGCTCCTCCCTCTCATCTCTCCTCCTTTGTGACACGCGGGCCCCACCTCTCATTTATGTTTTTTCTGAAAAGCAAATAGGGAAATCCCCAAATTGCCCTCAAGTCCAACATGTATGTGTTGCGAAATGCAAGGGTCAGTCAGATGCACCAAAAATCCCGATAGATTCAGCAGGAAACACCTGAACAAGCGGACAATTTTCCTCTGAAAGGGAAGCTCTGGGTTGATTGATAGACAAGCAGATTCTTCGCCTGGGATAGCTACAGTGTTCATCGGCGGATTCATTACAAGAACATGCGGACAGGATAGCTCAAGATCTCATCACATTGATTTCTGTAAGTTACGTGTACATCTGGGAGCTATGGAGGAAACAGGACAGGTGGACACTCCATGTCCAAAGCCCTCCATGCTCCAGCCATCCTCTAGGATAGTAGTAGTATTTAGAGTAAAGTACATTACCGGTCCTTAAACTTTTTATGCTGTGTTATCTCGGTCCACAGACTTTTAAAGTATGTCATCCCGGTCCCTAAACTTTAAAATGTGTCATTACCGGTCCTTAAACTTTTTATGCTGTGTCATCCCGGTCCATAGACTTTCAAAAGTGTGCCATTACAGCTGGACCTGTAACAGGTGGTAATGGCACACTTTGAAAGTTTAGGGACCGAGATGACATACTTTAAAAGTCTATGGACCGGGATGACACAGCATAAAAAGTTTAAGGACCGGTAATAGACTTTACTCTAGTATTTAGAACAGAAATTAAGCTGAACAAACACTTCCACTAAGGCTTTACTGCAACTCTCTGCCACGCATGTGAAATTATCAACCTAGGAAGCCACAAATTTGTCCTGTACTAGGCACCGGGTACAAGTACGACACCTCCCTAAAACTCGAGGATACTACATTCAATCATTGACACATTGTACGAACGACACACAGAGGTTAACAGCACCATGGTCTCAAGTGAGTGGTCACAAAACTCACTTGTCAACATGCTTATGGCCCTAAATCGTGCTGATGGGACTTCCTGATTCCGATTGTACAACAAAACCACACCCCTACACACTAGGAATTGCAGGCGATCTCCCACCTGCCAGCTTCGGCCAAAAACAAACCACTACCTTAAGACAAAATATGCTGATGAGCAATCACCTCATCTATCAGGAAGCTGTGAGGAAGTAGGAAGCAGTGATTGCTCTACTTGCATATCTGCTTGAGCTTGAACAAGAGACTGGGCCTGGGTTTGAGCCTGGATCTGAGCCTGTGCCATCGCCTCTGCTTGGGCTTGGGCTTGACTCTGCTGCTTCAGGAACCTATTCATTCGTTCGAGCAGCTGGATCGCCTTCCTCTTTCCTCTGTCTGTGCCACTTTCTGCCAGCTCCTCCAGCAAGGACACGACGCCCTGCTCCTGTGCTTCGGCAAGATGCTGTTGCTGCTGTTCGCCATTACAGAGATGCACCAGAACAGCAGCTGCATTTTCCTTGTTCCTTGAGGATCCATTTCTGATAACACCAACCAGAATTGGCATGGCAGCGGCAGCACTAATAGCTGCTTTGCCCTCAGGATGGCTTGAGAGAATTGCCAATATAGCAAGGGCCTCATCCACCATTCCACTTTCAGTCTCTGTTAGAAGTTCTAGTAGTAAAGGGACCAATCCAGCTCTAACAGCTTTACCCTTGTTGCCCTGATAGATACACAGATTAAATAGTGCCGTTGCGGCATCCTTTTTGCCCCGTTGACTTCCATTACTCAATAGCAGTACAAGAGCTGGAATTGCCCCAGAAGCCCCAATTGTCACCTTGTTCTCATCCACAAGTGATAGGCTGAACAGTGTGGCAGCTGAATTCTCCCGAGCCTCCATGCTGCCCCTCTTTAGCACATGTACAATTCCAGGAACAGCTCCAGAGGTAATTATTCTTGCCTTGTTCTCTTCATAAATAGAAAGATTCAGGAGAGCAGTAACCACATGTTCCTGGGTGCTAACATCAGTTGTCGATAACAGGCTCACAAGAATAGGAATAGCCCCGGCATCTCCTATACAAGCACGATTTTCAGCACTACGCTTGGCAAGCTGACGTAGCATACCTGCAGCTCCACGTTGGTCTACAAGATTCTGGGATGATAATTCCTGAAGAAGCTCAATAACTTTACTATGCTCAGAAGCGGTACATGATGCTGGTGCATTACTAAGTTGAGCACTGCGTTTTGGTGGCTCCATACCATTTGCTTCACACCATTGAGCTATGAGGCTGCGAAGGACATAATTTGGAGTTAAAGATTTATTGGGAAGCTTCTGCTGTGTCTTCGGACAGGTGTCATGCCCAGCCTCCAACCATCTCTCTATGCAACCTCGCTCATAAGTCTGTACATGCATTTTCAAGGAATAACTGTGAGTTGAAATGGAAATGGAAATGGAAATGGATAATAATAATAATAATAATAATAATAATAATAATAATAATAATAATAATAATAATAAGTAGTCAAGCAGAGACCTGCCCAGTAGCAACAATTACTGGGTCTTTCATTAAATCCAGTGATATTGGGCAACGGAAATCATCCGGAACAACAGGAGATGTCGAGTTGTCTTTTGGGGAAAGGTCCTTTGTACTTGCTGGGGTGGCCATTACAGGGTCTTGAGTCTGCACGAAATCCTTGATCTTTTTCAGCAGCATCGACATCCTCTCAACAACTGCACCAGGATCCCCCCCAATAGCCATCTCATGCAAGGCCAACGATTCTTGATTGAGGTCAGATATGGTGATAAGCTGCAACTTCTCAGATAACCTTCGAAGAATATCTGGGTCAAAATTAGCATTGGTGCTTGAATTATAGACAAACATCATATCATTGAAGAGATCGCCATCAGATGTATCTGGTTGTTCTTTAGCTCGTTTGAACTGAGCATGCACCAGTTCAACCTGCACAACATTGCGTATGTTTTAGCTCCAGTTGTAAAACAAGACAAGGCAAACAGGGGAAGTAAAGCTTTTAGATGGCATTATTGTAAATAGAAAAAAACACTTCGGAATTGAGAATATATTGGTCTACCTGTTCCCTTACTTCATCCGATATATCAAGCTCATCAAACGATATGCCAGCTAGGGCTTGTTCAAGCCTTGCAGTGATATCCTTGAAACTCGGGATTATTTTCTCTCTCTCAAGAACCTGCAAGCAGAGGAGCCACTTATCGTTGGAAAATGGTCGTGGTTGTGTATTTATTGTTTAAACTTTAAAGATGTACGAGTGCATACTGCATAAGCAATTGCAAAAGCATAAAACAAAATTAACCGCGAAGTGATCTGCTTTGGAAGGGATCTACAATAATGAGCATCTACTGATAGACAATAGTTTATGCTCATTGAGGTACAAGTATCAAGAGAAATTATGCCCACTCAACTACACAACCTTACTAATTTATGAAAAAACTCATGCACACATATAGAAGTGCTTGATTAGTCGTCGTACATGAATGTCAAGACCAGACAAGGGACAAAACCACGGTAGAGCAGCTCTAGTGACCGTCCTGGCCCAAGTCCGCAGAAAAAGGAATACCCTAACGTGCAGCTTAAATACCATGGCTGAGCGTTTTGGGCAATGCTCAGTCCCCGTTGGGCGTTGGAGGTTTCTTTTCTTGAGCAAAAGATTATGGACCCATCTCGCATCGCAGCCCATCTGACCGAAGCAAAGACATAAAGATTATAACACACCACACACCCATTTACCGAGTCTCACTCTGTTCCTCACACTTGCATGGTCACATCATAGTAAGAATTGGAGCCACAGTCACTGAACCCAAGTCCTCTGGTTGTTCTCCCATCAAGGTAGTTAATTACTTTCTCTTTCTAAGACACCCCTTTTCCATACTTTTTTCTAGCTCACTACAAATGCTTGCTAAAAATCATCACTACGGTACTTAGATACACGTTAGGTGTAAAGAAACTGGATATTTTAAGTTTTGACATCATGTCTTGTACAATAAAGTTATGTGTTTAAAGAAGTAAACAGGACATATCCTGTTCACCATTTTAAATGCAATGACAATTCAAATGTATTTAAATTACATATAAAAACCTAGTTGATCATACACCTTGTTGCCAACTTTGTTTATTAATATCTACTAGTCGGCAACCCATGCATTCGCACGGTCTAACTTCTTGGATAAAATATTTAGTCTCAATTTCAAAAGATAAAATAATTAAATAATAATTTTAGATGTTGAAAATAGTACTTAATATAAAATTGGAGTAGATTAAAGTACAATCTAATTTTAATTTTAATCACCAATTATTGAGAACATGTCTAAGTTGTACAAATGACAGAAAGTGATGTCTAATTGACGAATTGGTATGCACCAAGTCAATAGCACTTATGTTGATGTAGCAGGGAAGAAACCAGAGTATCATTGAGAGATGGTACAAAAGCTAGCTACTTTGCTTGCACAACTAATTAAGAAAGAAAACGTTGGTGGCTTAATGTGGCATACAAATAGTTGGCATAGTAAGTTTTAAACCTATTTAATTCTTCCACAATATTCTAATTACCATATTTATGGTAAGATGTATTTCTTTTCTCCCAACAGAAAAATTAGGTGATGCTGGCAGTATCAATTGACATTACAGTAAAAAGTATCTGACCTTCATACATAAAGTATTAAAAGAGCAAAAACTAAACTTGAGGCAGAAAAGCCTCAAACCAATTAATGCCCTAAAAACATTTTTTTTGCATTTACAAATTTTTCGAATTGCACTTCCTAATTTATATCTATAGAAATCAAATTCCTAAATTTCATTTAATTCTATTTATGATTTTTTGCAAAACCAAATTTATAATTTTCATTTACTTCTAATTGTGAATGTTCACTTTTTTTGGAAAGTTTTGAATTCATACACAAATCAAATTGACTTGACATGGAGTTTTTTTATATTTAAGTTTGGATTTCACATACAAATCCAATTGTTAATTTTCATTTAATATTAGGTATTTTGGGATTTTACTTTGTAATTCGTATAAAATAAGATTGCTAGGTTTCTTCTAGTTTTAATTATAATTTCATATTGTACTTGATATAGAGTTTTTCTTTCAATTTAAATTTTGTTAATTTTCTCTATTTTTATTCTCAATTTTAGGCTGTACTTGACATAGATCTTTCATTTAATCTAAACTTTGATTGCAATCATATCTCTATACAAATCAAACTTAGGGCATGTTCGTTTTACTTCGCCTTATTGGTTTTGGCTGTTACTTATAGCTTTTAGATTGTTCGTGAGAGAGTACGAAGTAACAGAAACGTGTGGTTTTGGCTGATATAAATGAAGTCGCTATATTATATACTATAATCAACTTGTAGACCCTTTCTTGAAAAGACAATCCGTTTGAAATCTTGTTACTGTAGAAAAGCCAAAAGACAATTTTTAGAATCTGAAAAGAAAAGACCCTCATAATCTTATTTCAATTTTTATTCTGAATTTGCCCATTTGTGAGATTCTAAATCTGAAAAAAAGGAAAAACTGTAACTTATTTAACACTTATTTCCTCGCAGTTTATAATTAGTACGCTAGTCATTACAAATTTAAAATTTTTCGAATATCTAATCATCCTTTAATTTTTATTTTGAATTTGCATGTCTTTATATCGTACTTGAGGTGGAATTTTTTAGTTTTAGGCTGTATTTCGCATAAAAGTTGTGTTTTCATTTAATTATTGTTCCGAATTTTAGTTGTTATTTATCGATGTTACTTTGGAAGCATGAAAGTCAAGTTGCTAATTTTTCTTTATTTTTTATTCTAAGTTTCAACTATTTTGATTGTACTTGATATGGACTCTTTTTTTAATCTGAGCTATTATAACTCGGATCTGCTAGATAGAATCTTTCTAATTAACGTGGGAGCTTTCTCAAAGTGCCTAATAAGTATAGGTATAGATATGTAAAACTTAAATCCCAAATGCTCAATTCAAAATGAACTAAATCACACATTCTAAACAGTGTTCAAGAAGGCGGCCTGGGCGGCCGCCTAGGCGCCGCGTAGGCGCTGGGCGGCAAGGTGAAACCCGGCCTAGGCCCCTAGTGGGGTGGCTGGGCGGCGAGGCGGCCCAAGGCGGGAGCAAGGCGGGGCCAGGCGGCCTAGGCGCGGCGCAGAGGGAGCGGCGGGGATGGGGGAAAAGAGTTACCGCACACGACGAAGTCGCCGCCGCCGTCGACTCGCCGGATTCCGGGGCCGCCGCCGCCGGATCTGGACTCCCCGCGCCAGATCCCACCGCTCCCGTGGACGCCGCCGCCGGATCCCACCGCCACCGCGCCCGTGGCCGCCGGAAGATGTCAGGTGGTGGGGGAGGCGCGCGGAGGGAGTGACGCGGAAGGGGCAGCGGGGAGGGAGCAGCGGGGATGGGGCGGCGCGGAGGGAGCGGCCGGGATGGGGCGGCGCGGAGCCGCGGAGGGAGCGGCTGGGAGGGAGCGGCGCAGTGGGAGCGGAGGGAGCGAGGTGTCGGGTTGGGGTTAGGGTTAGGGTTTGCGCCGGGCGAGCCGGTCGGTTAGATTAGATAGGAACAGTGGCGGGGTCCGGTTTGGATTTTTTTTATTTAGTCCTCCGATTTTTAAAAATTACAAATAGACTTTTTTCTCAATAGATTTCTTTCAATCTAGACCTCCTAAATATATATATTAGACGAATCCTAGTAACACTGATAATTGTTGATCAAGGTAACAATTTTCTTCATCTAAACAGCAAATATATATACACGATTGTTTATTTTTACCTAATATCTTTATTTTTAATTCGGCCGCCTAGGCCCCCTAGGCGCTAGGCCCCACCTCGCCGCCCGCCTAGCGCCTTCTTGAACATTGATTCTAAACAAGAGCTCAATTCCAGTACAATTGGGTATGACCATTAGTGCATTGAATGACACCCCCACCTTCCTCTCTTTCTCCCCTGCCATTGCCAAGTTCCTTGGTTCCAGAACTGCCCAAGACACAATTGGGCACCGTTCTGAAAAGCGGTCTGAGTGGCCCCTTAAGCGTTAAGCAGTACCCCTCCGTGCAGTTTTTATATAAGCAGTCGGACTAAAAGCAGATTTGGCACTTAAGAGGCCACATAAGAGCCTAAAAATAGGTACAAATGTAACCACACATGAATTTTCTCCAATTTTCTTCTGTTAATTTAAGTAGCGGAAAACACTAAGGGCCTGGGTGAGTTCAAAGTGGCTGAGTGCTGGGGTGCACTAAGTGTGAGTTCCTGTGTTCGATCCCCAGCCCACACAGGGGTGAAAAATACCATAATTCAAAAAGAAGAAGAGGAAAACACTTCTGCTGATAGTTCATTCTAACAATCAAAGGTATGCTATTGTTTTCTTCCTGATTTTCATGCAAAGTAATTCATAACATTATGTGTATATCATATGATCATTATTATTTCTAAATATGCAATTGCACCAAGCATAAGTACTAGCATTACGTTCTTGGTTGATTAATATCACTAAGTATATATCTGACGAAAACCACCTAAAAGTTGAAAACTTGTGAAAACCATGTCTTTGAAGGTTTCAAAAATTCCTAAAATACCATATGTAGAGGGGATGTTGTCTAACCATGCAAATTTCATAATCAAACCCAACCTCATTTGCAAAATATGGGGAAAAAACAAATTCTGCATGAATAGTGATTTATTACTGTTCATACAGAAATTGTCTTTTTCATATATTGCAAATGATGTTGGGTTTGATCCTGAAATTTTGCATGGTTTGAGAACATCCCCTCCCCTACATATGGTATTTTTTTCAGATTTTGTGAAAACTTTGAAGACATGGTTTTTCACGGGTTTTCATCTTTCAGGTGGTTTTCACCGGATACACTCTCTATATCTCTCCATAATTATTACTGTTAGTCCATGTCACAAATTAACAGAACTGATCAAGTAAAAGGCTAATCTTGTGTAGGGCCTTATGCTACAGATCCATAAAACTACATCTTGTTGGTGTACTTCTTCGCAATTCCCATCCATTATAGTTTTCTAGCATTGAGCACCATCGTTTTCACCTGCGCCCAAAAAACACACACAACTGGACAACTGCTATCAGCTTTTTTCAGCTGCAAAGAGGCAATTTGTGAGCAAGGCTAGTGTGACCCCAGGTATGGAAATTAATCATTGTAGTAAATAGCAATAGTGGTGCAATAATTGGTTAATACGGAGTAAATTCACAGTGTGCTTTTACTCCACATTTCATAGAAACTAGAAGTAACCAAGGGCCTGTTCTTTTTTGCTGCAGGTTATGGCTTTTGGCTGCGGCTTATGGCTTTTGGGCTGTTTCTACGAGAGATTACATACTAACAGAAACTCACGTGCGGTTTTTGCCGATATAAATGAAGTCAGTAAAATATGTGCTACAATTAACTAGTAGACCCTATCTTGAAAAAAATACTCCATTTAAAAGCTAGTTACTGTAGAAAAGCCGAAAAGCAGCTTTTAGAAGCTGAAAAGAACAGGACCCAAGCTTACTATATGACCTCAAATTAACCATCTTTGGAACTACAATAGTATTGGTTACACCAAAATTAGAAGGTGTAGAATTCAATTACTATGCCTCGCTTTGTCCTAATCTCACCCATGTATGTAAACAAAAACGATATAAGCTAAGTTCTTGGACAGACTTGTTCAACACCACTAAACAATGTCAACTGCTCTGACCTGGCATTGATTTGACACCCAGGTATTCCAAAAGCTGGTCCAACCTTAGCTAATTCGCTAAGCTTGGTTTACACTACCAAAAATAAGAAAAACCTCACCCCCCCCCCCCCCCCCCCCGGCCCCCGCGGGGGCTCACTTCTTTAAAAAAAGAAGCAAAAAGGCAACAAGTTACAAAGAAGTGAGAAACGGGAAGTACTATTTCTGCAGCATAGCACACTAAAATACCATCTGATTCGTCAACCAAAATTCTTAGCCAAATCCTTATCTAACGCATAAGGCACTAAAAAGAAGAGAAATTAAGATGCACCACATAAACAAGACAAATAAAAGCAACGAGCTTTAAGCGAAAAATCCCACCAGGAAGATCTTGCTGCCGTTGCTGCCGAGCCGGAGCAGCTCCCTGGCGCCGGCGAGCGCCTCCCTGAGCTGCCGGAGCGCGGCCTCCGACGCCTGCGGCAGCGGCCGCGGCCCTTCCTTGGCCTCCTCCAGCATGGGCGCGAGCAGCCGGATCCGCCGCGACAGGTTGCAGAACTGCCTCCTGTACGCGTTCCTGAAGTCCGAGATCGCCGCGATCTCGTCCACCAGCTCCGCCAGCTGCTCCACCAAATCCCCCAGCCCCTCCTCCCCCACCGCTGACTCCGAACCCGAGGGCGGCGGCGGAGAGGCTGCCTCGTCTGCAGCGGCAGCGGCGGCGGCGCTGTTGATGTTGGCGTCTTCGCTAGGGTTGAGCTTCGCTTCCTCGTCCATGGCGTCGGTGCTGGGGCTCAGGCTTCGGCCTGGGCGTAGTACGGCGGCCGGAGTCGCCGGTTGGTGGCGTTGTGCGACTGCGCAGGGGGGGATTTGGAGTAGGCAAGAGACTGGAGAGGCTGGGATTCTGCTTCGCCTAGTATTGCTCCGCTCCGCCATGCGGGCCGCTGGTCCCACTGGTCAGTGCTGTGCTGATATAGGGGCTACCCGAGCCGCTGCCTCCTCCCTCGGCTCCGGCTCGGCTCCGGACCGCGCCTGGCTCGTGCACCGGAGGTGTAGACCCCCGGGAGTGAGACTCCGGGGGAGGGATGGACGACAGCGATAGGTTCCGGTGCATGGAGTAGGTTCAGGAATGATTGCAACTGGAGCTGTACATGGACTGGACGGCGTGGCTTTTGGGCTGGACTGTTTGGCTTTGGATCGCTTTTGGTTGAGTAACTCGCTAGTTTCGTTAATCGGTTAATTTTGATGGGGTGTGGGGACTAAAAGCAAAGGCAGCCGCGTCATGAACCGGCTGCTTAGCTAAGACAAGACTGGATTTTGTGGCTTAAAGCACTTTCTAATCAGAAGGGGCCGAGCAGTGGACCCGGTGGTTTGGGTGGTGCGTTGCAGCCGGTTTGCTAGTCTACCGGTGTGTTCAATTTGCAAGCAAGCGCCTTTCTTGGCTACAACCATTATAACAGCAAAATATTTTAGCCTGGTTGCTAGTAGCAATTTTTTTGGGTGCAAGTTGTCTACTTCAGTAATACTATTGTTAATTTTTCGTTGACAGAAACAAAACTTTGTTATACAATGGACTAAGGTCATCAAATTTGAAGTTAATTTGAACATCGAAGCACGCTTTCTTTGGTCAAATTAATTGAGCATGATAGATACGATGATTTCGCATTGATTTTGGATGCTACAATATGTGGACAAATAAGGTGCAAGAGAAAAAAAAGAATGACGCATGTATTAATGATAGTCATTGTCTGAACCATGCATCTATTTTAGTTTGTCCACAAGTTTGGAACTGTAATCATCGAAGAATTCAGCAGGGCACTCCATTTCCATGATCAAACACATCAAATTTATGGGGTTTTTTTTGTGTTCTCAATGACTTTTGGAGGAGTCATGCCCCCATAAACTAATAACTAATTTAAACATATATAACCGATCATTCGGTATCGTATGGTATAGTTAGCAAATAGATTCATTTGGAATTGTACCGAACAATGTCCACTTATTTTGTATTTATCTCACAAGGATGATCTCCGTCAAGCAAGGATGTCACCTTTTTTAAGCATAGCGTATATTGCCATAACTGCTTTAATGACATTAATATATATGTTGTACATGTTTCACTACGTGGATTTTTCCTTCTAGGATGGAACAAGAGTTAAGTCCCATTTAGAATGTAGAGATTTCACATAAACAGCTCCCGTAGGAATATAAATTTCATACGTTCCAACGGGGTATTAGTTATTCTATTATAGGTGATATTTTAAGTAATACTAGTAGTTTTGTGACAAAAAGTAGAGTGCCTTTCCACCACTACTTTTGTGTATTTACTAATGTAGGTATGGAGCCTGCGCATCACTAATCTTATTCTTAGCTGCATAGACAAATGAACCCTTATTTTTCATATTTTCGCCCCTAAGCTTAGGGGTGGTAATGGGGATCCACTCTTTGGCAACCCGTGGGAAATTTCCCTGCTAGGAGATGGGTATAGGGCTGACTTTATCCCCGTGACCTTATATGGGGATGGGGGTGGGAATGCCTCCTCCATCCCCATTCCCCGCTACACCCTCAATATACATTTATGTACATGTAAATTGATACATCTGTATGTAAAAACTATAGGTATTTTGTCTCTTGCCGATGATATTTTGGTATAACCTATGTTGTATAACTCATTTTATATTATTCTACCATCTTATGTATTAATAAATTTACGTATTTCCATGTAACCATATGATAAATTTATGAGATTATGTCAATGTCATTCTGTGAGACCATGTGTAGGAAATCACATGGTTTATGATGAGTAATTGATTTTGTGATCGAAGGGTTGTCATAGTTTGAGTTTGGTTTTGGGGGATTTGTTTTGTGAAGTTTGCATGTTGGCAAGTCGGAAGGTCCATGTCAAATCGGACCATGGTTAGCAAGTTTAAATCTTGATGTATGCGCAATGGGAAGGTCCAAATTGAAATGTACTATCAAATTGAACTATGGTTGGGGACTTCAAGTATTGGCATATGTACAGTCGGAAGGTCCAAATTGGGATAGACCATCGAATCAGACTTTGGTCAGAGATGGCTTATTATGGAGATAGGCAAATCAGAAGGTCCATATTGAAATCGAAATGTCCAATTGAGCTATGTGAGATATGTTTGAGTGAACCATGTTGGAATTTGCTAGAAGTGTGTGCATGGTTCATTCTAAGAGTGTTGAGTTGTTTGCATCATGTAGCAAGATGCTTTTATGGACTAATGAGGGTCAAATTAGAATGAACTTGTGCCCAAAAATAGTTTGCTCGGTCTATTGTTATGTAGGTAGTTCACGAGTCAACTATGGTCAATGGCAAGGTGGACCGAGACTTGGTTGGGAGTCAGGAGTCAACTATGGTCAATGGCTAAGTTGACCGGGACTTGGTTGAGAGAATCAAGGTCTGACGTTGTCATGAAGGTCAGGTGAGATAGTTGGACTCACCTAAGGCACAAGATAGATAAAGACCATGGAAGGCACAAGTAATCAATGTCAAGTGGAACATGTGGCGCTCCAAGTAACTTGGGTCCGTTAAAGCGAGAACAGTTCGGTGGGATTTGGATATGTGAAATGCTTGGTGGGAAATCATTGGAGACATATAGAAGGTGATGAAGCATGGGCAATACTTTGAGGTAAAGGAATTGGGAAACGTCGATTGAGGGGCAAAGTGATCATTTGCCCAAACCTAGAAAAGTGAGGTTTTGCGAAACTGTGATGGAGGCCTAAGCAGATTAGGTCAAGAAGACTTTGCGGAGGATAAGACACGATGGATTTGGGCTATTGGAGCCAAGGTTGAAGACAGCACATTGAAAAACATGCATGAGTGAAAACCCAATTGTGTAGTGGGTTAACGGGTTCCTATGGGTGAGTGTGGTGGATTGTATCCACCTTGTGATCAGGTTATGATTTCATGTGATCCTCCACTATATAAGGGGGCATTAGAGAGAGATATGTAAGTGCTGCACTTGAGCCTCCAAGAGAGAAACTAGGGTTTGGTTGAGATAGTGTGCTATCCTTAGGGTTTTATCCTCCTAGTGGAGTGGTTGTAATACTTCATCTCCAAGTGGTAGTAGACGATCAAACTTGCTTCTCTATGTCTTATTTGTGTTCTTGTTTGATTTTCTTGCCTTCTTAAGGAGTTCTTGGTAATTCTTGGTTCCATCTTATTCTAGTGCGATTAGTGCTGTGATATGGCTTTTCAGGATATGTAGGAATTCATCTAGAATCATCAATACTATCTAGGACTCTCGAACTTGAGTATATTGTGATTTTTCTATTTTGTTGGGTTCTTGAACACTCTTTCCTAAAATGGATAAAAGTTAGAACTTTGACAACAATTCTTAAAATTGTTGGTTGGAATAGATTCCTTATGTCCTAGGGTAGCTATGTTTCAAATTTGATGTGATTTAGAGCCACAGTTTGCATGTTGTGCAAGTTTTTGCAAGGTTGTGGTTAGCAGTTTTCTGTTCATGTCAATTCAGAATATCCGAGTTGAATTCAGACCTTCCAACTGGGTATGGTCATGTCAATTCGAAATATCCAAGTTGAAGTTGGACCATCCAATTGATCGTCTCGGATCTTCGTTGGTTGATTTGCTTGACCTTTTTGAGGTGTTTCCGCTATGTGTGATTAGGTTCTAACCTTCGTAGCTTCTCATAGTTGTTGGGGTGAAAAAGCCATCTTGTTTGTTGTATTGATTTCTACTGCAAGCAAGTTCAATCTTGATTTATTTAGCTCTCTATAGCTATTAAAATGAAAAGATTGTCGAATACCTAAGGAAAAAATTATCAGTGTCATTCACCCCATTTGATTAACGTTACTGATCCTATAATTGGTATCAAAGCCCGGTGAGCTCTTGTACATAAGATCTTCACCAGTCTTTGACCTATGGTGTCAGATAGGTATTCATCCAAACCTACTATCTTCGACAGGGTCAGCTATCCCTATTGGAAGAATAGAATGGCTTATTACTATGAATCAAGGTCGACCAATTTGGAACAAGGTCAAGGATCTGTTCAAGGTGCTTAAGGTCATTACTCCTAAGAATACTCCTGATGTGGAGAATAATGATAAGGCACGAAACTTCCTTCTCTCAGGTTTGGGTCAGAGTGACTATGATTGGGTTTCTCATTTACCTATGATGTATGAGATCTGGAAGACACTGAGACCTATCATGAAGGCTCTTCCTGGATCAAGGAATACTGCTAGGATCTATATGAGCTAGAGTTCTACTCATTTGATATGAAGCCTAATGAGTCTACTAATGAAATATTTGCAAGGTTCAACAAGATTGTGAATTAGCTTATGTTTGTGGGTATGAGTCTTTTTGAGTCTAAGAAGTTCCATGCTTTGTTGGGAGCTCTTGATTTGACTGTCTGAGATTCCAAGGCTACTGCCATCATAGAGTGTAACAAGTTGAGTGATCTCACACTTGATGCACTTTACTCGAAGCTAAAAACATATGGGATCGCTCGGGACAAGAAAAACTCCAAGAGTCACTCGATAGCATTGGTAGAGGAACTTGAGAAGAGTGGTTCTTGTGGGTCTTCGAGTTCTTCTCTTGATGTGCCTAGTGTTTCCTGTTTCTCGATTTTTATCTCTCTGTCTTAATCGATGAGCATCTAGACACTATTCCTCAGGTGGAGCTAGCCCTCATATCCAAGAAATTTATGAGATCTTACAACAATGTGAGAAAGAGAACGGGAGGAGGTCCTATCACTTGTTTCTAGTATGGTGAGCCCAACCATATCCGAGTCAAGTATCCCAAGCTCCAGGGCAAGAAGGAGAAGGTGTATTACAAGAAGCTACAACATCACGATGGTAAGAAGAAGGTAAATTACAAGATGATGATCCACAAGGTGCACAACAGTCGGGGTTGTCTATGCGCATCGGCATAGAAACTACGAGCCAAGGAAGGGGTGTTCGGACGTAATGGCATCAAAAAAATACAACTACATCGGCTCCTAAGAGGAAGAGGAGCATCGTCACCGAGACCACAACAGTGAGGGTGAGGGAGCCAGCCCGCGAAGGTCCCCTGCCCCCATGGCAGTGACACACCGGCGAGACGGTGCCCCGACCCATGACAGGTAACGATGGTGGTTCCTCGGCAGCTACACCAATGATAGATCGAGAAGCATTGCCAATGGAGGACCTAACCGCGACGGGCAACCGCAACATCGAGATCCGCACCGCTCAAGCAGTGGTCTCCGCTCGCATCGATACCATCGCCTGCACCACGCAAGGAGTGGGGGTCATCTCCGGTGGCATCGACACTGTCGCCATCATCACATAGGGTGCGAGGGCCATCCCCCCTCCAACGCTAAGCACGGGCGGAAGTCCCCTTGAAGCAATTCTCAGAATGCTGCAGCGAGAGTTGGCGGACCTACACAAAGCCATACATGAGATGTAGGAGAGTCGAAGTCAGCCGACGCCCTCCACGATAGTGGAGGAGACGGCCGGAGAAGGGACGGAAAGCTGGGAGGCCAATACTGGGCCCGTAATGCCTCTCGAAGGGTGGACATTAAGTCTTCCCTCTGCACATGCTTGCAACTGAGCGCCTGATCGGAAGACTTCAAGATGCCTATAGTGGAGCACCACCAAGGCAACACGGGCCCCACGAGTTCCTGCGCATTTACGAGATAGCCATCGAGGCAGTGAGGGAGACGACTTGACGAAGGCGAAGAGGTTGCCATTCGCTCTCTGAGGGGTTGCACTCTTCTGGTTCTTTACCATCTCCTCTGGTTCGGTATATGCATAGGAGCAGATCTGGAACCTCATGCACAACAATTTTCAAGATAACTACGTAGAGCGGGTCGACACCGACCAGCTCTTCATGGTGAGACAAGAGCCAGGGGAGAAGCTGCGGGCCTGCTTTACAACCAAATGGCACTAGTAAATTATCAGGTTCCAGAACGATGAATGCGTGCATGCAGAAGCACAAGAATTGTCAATTCAGGTTTGGGCATGCAGCAGCATCTCAACAAAAACAATTATGACCAACAAATTCTTGTGCAAAATCAGCATCCTGCAGAATCTAAGGGCTTGTTTGGAACAGAGGAATTTCACAGGAATTTTGCAGGAAATAGTTCAATTCCCGCAGGAATCGGGAAAAATTCCCGCATTCCAAACAGGGCCTAAACACCCAATAGTGCTCTACAGTCAGCTGAACCTAGTGATGTGGGCACTTCAGACGTTCGTGAACTTGCAGAGCTTTCTCAAAAACCAAACATGAGAATGAATTTTTAGAGCACTCCTGCTGTGAAAAAGGAAGCAAAGTTATCTAAAAACAAGAGAATGAATTTTCAGAGCACATTTTATAGCAGTACACTCAAGAACGAAACAAGCAATTCCAGTTACGCTCCGACGAAAAGAAGACATAATGTCAGTTTACACATTGTCTGGGCAATACTCAAGAACCCAGAAACCAAAAGAAAAAAAGAAAAAGAAAACCAAACTTTCACTTTAAACTAGTATGCTACTGCATTTGCAATATCTATCCTCTTAAGTTGACGATCATGAAGATATGTCACCCATCGAACCTTGCTGTACCACCTCCTTTGAAATCTAATCGCCGAACAGTACATAATTCCGTTGTATCTCCATGGGCTTGAAGTAACAGCCTTTAAATTCTCCTTGGATATTTGGAACATGCATTGCAGGATAATCATCAGATGTCATAGCTTTTGCCGAGGATGGGGTTATATTGTCAGCACAAGTATTTGAGTCCAGTGACCCCTATGCCAATAAAAAAAATGAAAAATAAGTGTTAGAGTTAGTAATCTTGTTTTCAGTTTGGTGGTCGTGGTCGTATACGAGTTGGTGGTAGTAGTCATGTACGAGTCGTGGTCATAGTCGTATTTGAGTTCGAGTCGAATTGTTGAGTTTGTGTCGTAGTCGTAATCGAGTCCATTTCTTAGTCGTAGTATTGTGTATAAAAGGATAAAGCAATGTAATGAGAGGGTAAGAAAGGTAGCAATCAGGGTGATCGTAGTGATTGGTGTGATCGAACGAGAGAAAAGAAATAAAGAAGAGAAGAAAGAGCGGTTTGGCTCTGGGAAATTATTGAGTATCGAGTTCATCGTGATCGCAGACGTGACGTAAATGACTTACGACCACAGTGAGCGAAGGTCTCCGCAAGAGCAGAAGACGTGGTCATAAAATGAGTTACGACCACAGCCGCGGAGTAGAAGTCATGGTCGTAAGCTTTACGACCACGGTAATCGAGTCTTCAACGTGATCATAAGCCACAACGTGGTCGTAACTGAGTTACGACTGCGGTGATCGAGCGTTGCTATGTGGTTGACGGAGCGCTTACGAGAATGCCGCAGCGTGAACGTGGCCGTAACTCTCATCAGCTGAAGTTACGACTATGTGGTCCAAGTACGAAGACGTGGTCGGAGCGGTTGGAGCAAATAAGAAGTGGTCGTAACGACTTTGAGCGTGGTTGTAACGACTGTTGAGTGGTCGTAAATTATAACAATAAGATTAAATATCATGTTACCAAAACTAATGGAAGATACAATATAAATTTTTTCTATTAGTCGTACAGGAAATTGTGAAGGTTCAACTGGATGTATTGTCGATTCCATTGGACCTGCCTCTGTTGTCTTGTGCCTTCTCCTGCAGACGATGGAGGGGTGCAGATGAGCTGACAGGCAGGGAGGCAACCAGGCGTGAGCCGACAGACAGGGAGGGAGGCGACGAAGGCGTGGCAGCAGCGGCTAAATTATTGATTAACTGATAGCAATTTACATGGTGTATGAGTAATTTACATAGTTTTTCAGCAAGTACAGTTAATTGAATCTATGGCTGAAAGGGCTTGGCGACGGTCAACATGAATAGTAAGATCTTCTGGGCGGCGGCGGCCATAGTTGCTCGTGGAGGAGCCGGAGTATCGGAGCTGCCAACTTTGCTCTTCATGGTTGACTCGGCCATGATCAATGGAGATTGATTTTGCCTGTTCCTTGTTGGCTTTGCGAAGTCGGTTGAAACGTCTTCACCAGATTTATCATCAGCTTCTCCACCTTCAGTATTCAGCTAGAATTTCTTGTTTTGGTTGGTCACGGAAACACTTATCCAGAGTCAAATGGAGTATTCATGTAATTTCTTACCTTTTCGGTTTCTCATTCCATTCCTCAGATAAGCAGGACAACATAATTCAAGCCTTTGGATCCTGGCAAACCCGCGATTGAATGCACAATTGGAGGAAGATATGTAACATGCAATTAGTTACCAATTATATTGATGTCATAGCTTACCTTGCAATGCAACTGGGCCTTCAGTACATTGGTCATCGACTCCACCCAACAATGGGCGCACAAATTGTGATGCAGGAAAGTTTATTCCCTAATGAAATGTGCTAGGTATTTTTGGAATATTTCCTTCAAAAATTACCCATGTTTACAAAAACTCCTCTTCCTAAATTGCCCGTGTGCAAATCAACGGTTGATTTTTTTTAACAGAAGATAGCTGAGGTATCTTCCAAGCACAGTCTTATCCAGCAGATGCCCCAGAGCACCCCTGGTGGATCATTTGTCAGCGGATGTTTCGAATTTCAGTAAACAAATTGCATTTACCTCACAGCAAGTTCTTGATAGAGAAGCAAAAATTCCATATGAGTTAAGGATGCTTAGTACATAGTTGATGGGGATTAGTGAATCTACAATTTGGAGAGATCAATTGAGCCCCCTCTCCCTCTACATTTTACTTGGTGACTAAGAGGTGCCATACCTCCCGGCGATTCAGTGCTACGGTCCCGTTTATATTGGGTTCTAAAAGCTGTTTTTCTACCGTAAATATCTTTTTTACAGTATCTAACTTTCAAATGAAATATTTTTTAAAACGGTGTCTACTTGTTGATTGTAGTAGATATTATAGTGACTTCATTTATATCGGTCAAAATCGTACGTCTGTCCTTCTGTACTCTATCTCACCAATAGTTGTTACTATTTATAACTCAAATCTAAAAGTCATAAGCGAAAATCAATATAAACAGACCCTACAGCTTTTCGCGCGCCCACCAGCCTCACCGGTTCATCAAGAACGCGATGCCTCAACTTTACTTATCCGCCCCCACGCAAATACTCGACCCCCTTTTTAGAAGAGCTGGGGGCAGAAAGCTTTGAACCATCCATAAATTCTTGTATCATCACTGACTCCTGGCGTATATTACTGGTTCAAACAGACAAGTGTCATGTAAGCGCAATTAACTGCACACATTGTCAGCTCCGTTCATTTTGGCTTCTGACTTATTTTACACTATTCATAAATTTCGTCCTTTTCTATTTTTGGCTTTTAAAGCTTTTTTGCCGGTTCTTTTTTTCTCGTATTTGTTTGTATTATATGTGATGGGCTAACATATTTTTTTCTATTTTTAAATTTAATTATGTTAAATAAGGCTCTGTCAGCTACAATATTTTTTCAGCTAGCTACAGTGCTTTTCAGCCATAAGCCGCTCAAAAAAAGCCCTTTTGAGCAGGGTCGATAATTGAGGTTATTTGCTGCACTTTGTATTCGATGGGATGCTGACATGGCTGCAAACAGGTGCGTCGAGGACAAGTCGTGAGATATACGCACACCAGGTTAGACAACGTAAAACGGGAGCTGCAATTTGGCTTCAGGAACGGACGGCCACAGAAGCCGTGCTTGGTGCCGAACTGCACCCTCTCCTCTCACGTACCTGAAATTGAGGGTGTGTTTGGTTGAGTTGTGGCTTCTAAAAAAGCTGCTGTGAGCTGTGGGCTGTGGAAAAGATGTTGTAGGTTGTGGGCTGTGGAAAAGCTGTAAGCTGTTTGGTAAACAAGTATAAAACTTACCTCCTATCTCTATTTTCCTTGAAACAACTGTGAAACAGCTCTCTATTTTCATCATTTTAAAAAGCAGAAAGCCAAAAGCCAAAAGCAGGGTCCAAGGTGCTTTCAAAACTGTACTACCCAAAAGTAGCTGCTTCTGAAAATGCAGCTTCTGGTTTCCATCCCTTTGATTGACTTTTGACTTTTTGGAAGCAAAAGCAACTCCCAAAAGCTCAACCAAAGGCACCCTGAAAGCAGTAGGCTGCGGCCATCCAAATGCCAGCCATGTACTAGTATCCATCACACGCGGAGTCACTCTTTGCAGCCTAGGTACCGCACAAAAACGCAAGGGCGCAGCCGTCCTGGTTGTGTACCTGGTGGCATATCGCAAGCCAAGTAGGGGGTGAAAAAAAGCTTTAGTTGGACGTGTTGGCTTAGTCCAAAATTATTTTAATTGCATTTATTAATTGATTAAATATTAAACGAGTCTATTTTGAATGAAATTAGATTTTGCTTGCCTCGGCTCGGCTTGTTAGCTCAATTATAAGAATACCTTCAAATCATCCATAAAATGATATTAAATTAAAATGTATTAGCTTCGAAAAAAGCTTAATAAGACAAAAAAAACTGGCTCAGTATCCACTCCTAAAGCCAAATGTCTAAGAAAAGAAGTTGTCTAATGTATTTACTCCGGATAAATAAAATCAAAAGGAACTACTAGTAGCCATGTTTAATAACTAAATGATCCAAGTTATCGCCTCACAGAGCATTGATACGCACTTTTCCATTAAACGCACATGTATACGTAAGGTAAGACATCCGGAGCTGATCTAGAGATCAAACTCAAGCGAACAACTAGCACGATAGTGAAGCTTGCCAACCGAGTAAAGCTCGGTCCCGTGGGCACAATAATTGGGTCAGTGTAGTTTTTTTTGGTTCCCTTCTCCTGTTACAAAATGTCAAGTTTATATTGTTAACTTTGCAGAAAAGGTGGAACAACTGTAGATAAAATGAGAAATAAACAAAGCAAAAGACCAGACCTCGCTTGGGAGACGTTCAAATGCCATCTCAATATAAACAACACAAAAGTTCCGAACAATTGACAAAGAAAAAGATTCAGTATAGATTTTCCATAAATCCAGCATGGGTAGCGAAATCTCGGGCCTGTGCTTCACCCGTTTGTTAATGTGGCTGACAATTTCCATAACCTAATTGAATCCAAAAGTAGCATTGCTATTACATGTCATGGATATAAAAAATGTATGTTATAAAGCCTGCACAAAACAAAAGGCAAATAGCACTATCTCCAAATTAAACAGTATCACTGCAGTACCAGATGAATCACACACCAGAACTAAAACAGTTCTAAATCTCACGCGCAGATCCATCTAATTCTAGTCGAAATATAAGCAGCAAGAATCTTATCCCAACGATTGCAAGATTAGCCAAAAGAACGAGCAATCGCAGGAGCCACTGATCTCACCAGGGGCCTTGACGACGCGGGTCTGGTTGGACTTGGTGGCGTAGCTATGCCGCTTCCTGTAGGTCAGCCGTTGCACCATCTCGTCGCCCTCTCCCGGAGCTCTCTCACTGCACTCTCTCTCTCTCTCTCTCTCTAGCGAGGCTGCGGCAGCGAAGGGGAGGGAGAGTTCGGGATGGAGGAGAGTATTTTATAGGGATGGTGGTGGTCTGGGTGACCTAGATCCAACGGGCGGCACGGGGGCTGCAGAAGCGGCCGGAGCGGTCGACCTTGGTGTGCGCCGCGACGGCGGGCGCGGGCGCTGGCGGCGGAGGTTGGGAGGCGAGCAGCGGCGCGCGGGAGGAGGCGACGGCCCGGGGCGGTGGCAGCAGCGTCCGGGTGCGGAGCGAAGGAGCGGGGGAGGAGGAGACGAGGGCGGAGCGGAGGAGCGGGGGAGGAGGAGGCGGCGATAGCGCGGGGTAGGGGGAGGAGGAGGCTAGGGCGGAGCGGAGGAGCGCGGGAGGTGGCGGCGGCGGCAGGAGCGCGGGGTGGGGAGGAGGAGGCGAGGGGCGGAGCGGAGGAGCGCGGGAGGCGGCGGCGGCAGTTCTGCGGAGGAGCGAGGGAGAGCGGTTTCTGGCTTTCTGCGGAGGAGGCGAGGAGGCGGTAGTTCTGCGGAGGAGGAGGCGAGGGCGAGGAGGCGGCAGTTCTGCGGAGAGGCGAGGACGAGCGGTTTCTGCGGAGGAGGTGAGGGCGAGGAGACGGCAGTTCTCCGGAGGACGCAGCCGCGGAGTGATTTCTGCGGAGGAGCGGGGGCAGCCTGAGATTTTGGGCCCACATGTCGGTGAGTAAATGCTGTGGAGGCCGTACCAACCACCAACTCCTTCTTTTATATAGTAGAGATACTACTACAGTACTACTACTAGCAAACATTTAATACAGAGCATCTAGTGGATGATATTGTCCAGAATCCAGATTAGTACCTCCATTTCCTTCCGTAGTAGTCGGTCCCGATGAAGCGTCAGCACGCTCATCCACATGTGCAGCAGCTCCCCTTCCACTCCTCGTGCCGCCGATTGCGCCATCCATGCCGCTTCCCCTACCGTGAGCTCACATGTCGGTTTTTCAATTCATACAACTATACAACTCAAGATCATATTCACATGTTGGAAACTTGGAACCGGAAGAGCAGTGTGAACTGTGAAGTGCATAAGGATTAAGGAGACAAGAGACTCACTTGCTGGCTTGCTGCTGCCTTTTCGGCCGAAGTGAAGAATGGGGGATTGGCCGATTGGGGAGCTGAGAAGCTGGAGTACCGGACCGGAGTCGCCGAGATGGGGATTGGCCGCCGCCCGCCGCTCTTCTGTTGGAAAATTAAGCACATGTAGGTTCAATTTATTCCATAAATTAATCATGACATCATACACGCAAAATAACAGAACCATCACAGGCATAACAGATCTAGACATGTAAACCAGAAAACTGTACATGAACAGATCTAATGCGGAGAACATGACTGTTACGTACCGATGATTCTGCTCTGATCGGTTTGCCGATGTTGACGCTGCAGGTACAGTGTGGATGACACGAGGTCGATGACAATTCGCCGAAGCCGAACGACGAGGAAGACAAGCCAGAGCTACAGCAAGCAGTCGCGCAGAGCGCTTCCCAAAAACCTTATTCGCCCTCTCCCGGTGCAGGACTTCGAAGGCGACGGTTCCGGAGACCTGCTCTCCCGAACGACAGTGCACGCCGGCGGACGGGACGGAGTAGACTACGTGGGACGGCGCAGTACAATGGAGGAGGCAAAAACCCTAGATTGATTCGCGTATTCTGTATAGAGTCGGCGGCTCAGTATTTATGGAGAAAACAGGACGTGTGATCAAGACGCCTGCACGTTCTCCATAACTCGTAACCGAAACGGATTAGTTGCGCGTAACCGATCCGGATTCACTGCTACTCAAAACAGCAAAAATAAAACTGCAAAAGGAAGCCGCGTCTGCGCAAGCATCTGGAGCCGATTTTGGCGGACCATTCACGCAGGTGCCGTGCACGCGCGCCCCCCGCCCCGCCCAGCCCAGCCCAGCCCGGTGAGGCGAGGCGAGGCGAGGCGAGAGCGCGCGTGTGATCCTCTAGTTCTCTCCCACACATGCCTCAAGTGGCTAGGAGTGCACCATCCCTTTTAAGGTGGTCTTCCTCTCCTAGAACTAGCAATATGGTACTAAAGTGCACATGCATTGCTCCTTTGCATGAGTGGGCCTTTGAGATTTAGGAATTATTCTTATGGGCTTGGCTCACATAATTCAACAATCCCCCACCAGATCTCAAAGTCCCACAGAGATTTGCCTGAATTCCAATGTACTGTTTATATATCAGTATTTCGATGGAGACCGATTAAGGTTGAACATCCATCTAGAACTCCAAGCTACACTTACTCACAACTTGAACAATGGACTATGCCTTGAATTGCAAGTTTGGTGCAAGCAAGCTTCACTTAAAGACTTAACTGATACTAGGCCGCCAGTAGGCTACCCCTCGGTTGGAGCGTATAAGTCATACTCCTTGGTCTCTTCATGAGCTTAGTAGGAGATTACCCAAGATCTCCATAGACTGCGACTAACAGTCGGGCTCATATAGGTGTGTTCTTTCAAGAACGCTCTGCAGGATAGCGTCTTCGCTTCTAAAAGCCAATGGAACACATTAAGACCTTAGTCAACCTGCCTTGCAGTTTCTGAGAGTATTGCATCTTCACATAGAGAGGGTTGAAATTACTTTCCTCCAGTTAACTAATGGCTTGTTTTTCCCAGATCCTAATTCACGGGATCTCCGATCACATAGGTTGGGTTACTACCATAGATAACTCACATGGGTCTCATACCCATCTCCTTCGATGCACTATCTATCACATTCCGTGATAGTCCCTTTGTAAAGGGATCTGCCAAGTTTTTATCTGTTTGGATGTAATCCAAGGTTATAACTCCGGAGTTTCTCAATTTCCTGACAGACTTCAATCGTCTCTTGACATGCCTAGACGATTTCATATTATCCTTAGAACTGTTCACTTTAGCGATAACGGTTTGATTATCACAGTTCATAAGGATAGCTGGCACTGGCTTTTCCACCGTAGGTAGATCCATCAATAGATCCCGTAGCCATTCTGCCTCAACAGTAGCAGTGTCTAGTGCCGCAAGCTCTGCTTCCATGGTTGACCTCGTCAAAATGGTCTGTTTGCAAGACCTCCATGAAACAGCACCACCACCAATAGTGAAAACATATCCACTAGTGGCTTTGATCTCATCAGCATCAGAGATCCAGTTGGAATCACTATAACCCTCCAGCACCGATGGGTACCCAGTATAGTGAAGTCCAAAGTTCGAGGTACCTTTCAGATAGCGCAACACTCGCTCAAGCGCCTTCCAGTGATCATCTCCTGGGTTAGATGTAAACCGGCTTAACTTGCTCACAGCAAAGGAGATGTCTGGCCTTGTTGCACTAGCTAGGTACATAAGTGAGCCAATTATCTGAGAATATTCCAGCTGATTCCTAGCAATTTTCTTATTCTTACGAAGTAACACGCTAGGATCATAAGGTGTTGGAGAAAGCTTGCTATCAGAAAAACCAAAACGGCTCAAGACCTTTTCCACATAATGAGATTGCAAAAGTGTAATCCCATCCTCACCTCTAACCAATTTAATGTTTAGAATAACATCAGCCACTCCCAGATCTTTCATATCAAAGTTTTGAGACAAGAATGATTTGACCTCATTTATCACATTGATGTTTGTCCCAAATATCAGGATGTCATCCACATACAAACATAGAATAACTCCCTCACCCCCACCATAGCGATAGTATACACATTTATCTGCCTCATTGACAGCAAAGCCTGCAGATGTCAGTGTTCTATCGAACTTCTCATGCCACTGCTTAGGGGCTTGTTTCAGACCATACAAAGATTTCAACAGTTTTAACACCTTGCCTTTTTGACCTTCTACTACAAATCCATCAGGCTGTTCCATGTAAATTTCCTCATCCAGCTCTCCGTTAAGAAAAGCTGTCTTAACGTCCATTTGATGAACGAGAAGACCATGTGAGGCAGCCAAAGCAAGTAGTACTCGAATTGTGGTCAGTCTAGCAACAGGTGAGTAAGTGTCAAAAAAATCTTCGCCTTCTTTCTGAGTATAGCCCTTGGCAACAAGACGAGCCTTGTACTTTTCAATAGTACCATCAGGCCTAAGCTTCTTTTTGAACACCCACTTGCACCCTACAGGTTTGCACCCATAAGGTTTATCTGTCAGCTCCCAGGTTCCATTAGCGATAATGGAATCCATTTCACTACGGACAGCCTCCTTCCAGTAGTCTGCATCAGGGGATGCATACGCTTCTGAAATAGATTTGGGAGTGTCGTCCACAAGGTACACAGTGAAATCATCACCAAAGGATTTGAATATCCTTTGTCTCTTGCTCCTTCTAGGAGCTCCACTGTCATCCTCCTCATTGACAAGTTCATGTGTATGTTCAAAAGGTTCAGGTGATGTGATTGAACTAGGAATTATTTCAGAAGGTTGACTAGTAGTGTTATGTGTATCCTTCATTGGAAAAATATTTTCAAAGAATGTTGCATCTCGAGACTCCATAATTGTACCAACATGTATGTCAGGTACCTCAGTTTTAACTATCAAAAATCTATAAGCAATGCTATGATTAGCATATCCCAGAAAGACACAGTCCACAGTTTTAGGTCCAAGCTTGCGTTTCTTAGTTATTGACACATTAACTTTCGCCAAGCACCCCCATGTACGCAAGTAAGAAAGTGATGGTTTTCTCCCAATCCATACCTCGTATGGTGTTTTGTCCTTATTTCTATTAGGAACTCTATTTAATACATGATTAGACGTTAGCAAAGTCTCCCCCCACCATGCCTTAGGTAAGCCCGCAGTATCTAACATGGCATTCACCAAGTCAGTCAACGTGCGATTTTTCCTTTCGGCAATCCCATTTGACTCGGGAGAATAAGGAGGCGTCCTCTCATGTATAATATCATGTTCCTCACAAAATAAGTCAAATTCGTTTGAGAAATACTCTCCACCACGATCTGACCTAAGTCTTTTTATCTTTCTATTTAACTGGTTTTCAACTTCTGCCTTATAGATTTTAAAATAGTCTAAAGCCTCATCTTTCGTTTTCAATAAATACACATAACAGAACCTAGTTGCATCATCAATCAATGTCATGAAATATCGTTTTCCACCCTTCGTCAACACGCCATTCATCTCAGAAAGATCTGAATGCAGGAGTTCTAGTGGTGCCAAGTTTCTCTCCTCAGCAGCCTTGTGAGGCTTACGAGGTTGCTTTGATTGCACACAGCTATGGCATTTAGAACCTTTGGTGATGGAAACGTTTGGAATTAAATTCATACTGGAAAGCCGAGACATCAAACCAAAATTAATATGACATAGACGTGAGTGCCAAACATTAGCCTCATCATCCACACTACCACAAATATGGTTCACAGTCTTATTGCAGAAATCTGAAAGGGAAAAACGGAACAAGCCTCCGCACTCATAGCCTTTACCAATAAAATATCCATGTTTAGACACGACTACTTTATTAGACTCAAATACCAACTTAAGCCCGTCTCTACATACACGGGAGCCACTAACGAGATTCTTGTCTATAGAAGGGACATGCTGCACGTTCTTCAGCTGCACGATCTTACCCGAAGTAAACTTCAGATCTACCGTGCCAACACCATGAACAGTAGCATGTGACCCATTCCCCATTAGGACGGAGGAATCTCGGGCGACCTGATAAGAAGAAAACAAGGAAATATCAGTACACACATGTACATTAGCTCCTGTATCAATCCACCAATTGGTAGATTGACTAACTGAAAGAACAGTAGATAAATTACCATACCCAGTTCCATCTCCAGTCTTACCAATGGTCACGTTGACAGACTTAGAAGTCTGTCCTACAGGTGCCTTCTTTCCTTTGCGTTGTGGGCACTTCTTGGCCATGTGACCAGGCTCACCGCACACAAAGCAAGTTCTATCATCCTGATTGTTGTTGTTCTTCTTCTTCTTGAAGTTGGTTGTCTGTTGGGCTTTGAAAAATTTCCCTTTGTTCTTGCTTGAGGGTTTCTGTACCACATTGGCACTAGACTGCCCTCCATCACCCTTAGACACAGCGTCCTTTTCCCGAGCTTTCTCCTCAATTTCAAGAGACCCAATCAGATTCTCAACAGAGTACTCTTGTCTCTTGTGCTTGAGTGCTGTTCCGAAATTCCTCCATGAAGAAGGTAATTTCGCAATGATACATCCAGCCACAAACTTGTCGGGTAAGGCACACTTCAGGAGTTCGAGTTCCTTGGCAATGGCCTGTATCTCATGAGCCTGATCTACTACAGAACGGTTATCAACCATCTTGTAGTCATGAAATTGCTCCATGACATACATGTCATTGCTGGCATCAGTAGCACCGTATTTGGAGTTCGGTGCATCCCACAACTCCTTCGCGTCTGTCATGTGCATATACACCTCGCACAGACGATCAGCAAGAACACTAAGAATGCATCCAACAAAGAGAGTAGTGGCAGTCTCGAATTCTTTCTGCTTTTCAGCATCAAGAACACCTTCAGGCTTGCCATTACTAACCCAGAATACATTCATAGCAGTAAGCCACAGAGTGACCTTGATCTGCCATCTCTTAAAGTGCACACCGGAGAACTTATCCGGCCTCAGTGCATCGGCAAATCCAGCCATAGTAAAACCACAGTGCCTACAATAAGGTTTTTGGATTGTTGGAAAATTAAGCACATGTAGGTTCAATTTATTCCATAAATTAATCATGACATCATACACGCAAAATAACAGAACCATCACAGGCATAACAGATCTAGACATGTAAACCAGAAAACTGTACATGAACAGATCTAATGCGGAGAACATGACTGTTACGTACCGATGATTCTGCTCTGATCGGTTTGCCGATGTTGACGCTGCAGGTACGGTGTGGATGACACGAGGTCGATGACGATTCGCCGAAACCGAACGACGAGGAAGATGAGCCAGAGCTACAGCAAGCAGTCGTGCAGAGCGCTTCCCAAAAACCTTATTCGCCCTCTCCCGGTGCAGGACTTCGAAGGCGACGGTTCCGGAGACCTGCTCTCCCGAACGACAGTGCACGCCGGCGGACGGGACGGAGTAGACTACGTGGGACGGCGTAGTACAATGGAGGAGGCAAAACCCTAGATTGATTCGCGTATTCTGTATAGAGTCGACGGCTCAGTATTTATGGAGAAAACAGGACGTGTGATCAAGACGCCTGCACGTTCTCCATAACTCGTAACCGAAACGGATTAGTTGCGCGTAACCGATCCGGATTCACCGCTACTCAAAACAGCAAAAATAAAACTGCAAAAGGAAGCCGCGTCTGCGCAAGCATCTGGAGCCGATTTTGGCGGACCATTCACGCAGGTGCCGTGCACGCGCGCCCCCCGCCCCGCCCCACCCAGCCCAGCCCAGCCCGGTGAGGCGAGGCGAGGCAGGCGAGCGCGCGCGCGTGATCCTCTAGTTCTCTCCCACACATGCCTCAAGTGGCTAGGAGTGCACCATCCCTTTTAAGGTGGTCTTCCTCTCCTAGAACTAGCAATATGGTACTAAAGTGCACATGCATTGCTCCTTTGCATGAGTGGGCCTTTGAGATTTAGGAATTATTCTTATGGGTTTGGCCCACATAATTCAACATCTTCTTCCCCGCCTTGCCCGCCCGCCGCCGCTCGGTGCTCCGTGAGAAGATGGGGGAGGGACGAGGGATGCAATTCGCCGATTGGGGAGTCGGAAGAGGGGTGTGATTCGGTGATTGCGACGACGAGGGGCGAGTGGACGACCGGACGAGACGACTGGGTTAGGGACGACCGGACGAGGCGGATGGGGAATTGGGAACGACGGCGCAAGTGAGGCCGAGGCGTGGGATTAGGGTTAGACTCTGGTCACCGTGCGTGGAGTCCTGGACCGCCTGGTGGTGGGTGGTGGGCCACTCATTTTGGGCTGGTGCAGCTCGCGCCGGCCAATTCAAAAACCCCCGAAAATTTTGACCGGGAAAGAGTTTTTTCGCCCATGGACGAAAGGACCGAAATTTCGGCGAAATAGCGAATTTTCGTCCGAATTTTTTTCCCTGGACTACTCTGCGTTCGTCCGTACCTACGCCCTGTACCTCGACCAGCACCTTGAATTCTTCCTCCACAAGCGCAAGCAGTGCTCCAACGCCAACGCGAGCTCCAGTGCCAACGACCCGTCGCCGCGCGACCGCTGGGGCTCGCCCGACCCGTATGGCCGCCAGTCACCCTCGTACTCCTAACCCCTGGGGAATGGGTATGGCAGTTACGATGATTACCGCGAGAGAAACGGCGGCAAAGCTGATGACAAGAGGCCGCCGACCCCTGTGAGGGATATGAAGCCGGAGCGGGTCCTTGCCCGTATGCACCACCTGCAGCAGCTGCTCGACAGGTTCCTTGCTTGCCGCCCCACAGGTGGTGCGAAGCACAGCAGGATGGTGCTGGTTGCGCTCTATCAGATTGTGAGGGAGAGCTTCCAGCTGTATGCTGATATCTGTGAGGTGCTCGCGGTGCTACTGGACAGGTTCTTTGACATGGAATATGCCGAGTGTGTGAAAGCCTTTGAGGCATACGCCAGCGCCGCAAAGCAGATTGATGAGCTTTGTGCGTTCTATGCTTGGTGTAAGGATACTGGGGTGGCGAGGTCATCGGAATACCCAGAGGTGCAGCGTGTCACTGACAAGCTGCTGGAGACGTTGGAAGAATTTATGAGGGACCGGGCAAAACGCCCCAAGAGCCCACCACGGGAGCCTGAGTCTGAGCCGGTCAAGGAGAAAGAGCCTGAGCCACATATGAACAGCATCAAGGCGCTTCCTGCACCAGAGGATTACAAGGAACCTGAACCTGAGAAGGTTGAGGAAGAGGTGAAGCCAGAGCCCCCGCCACAGCCCCAGGGTGATCTGGTGGATCTTAGAAAAGATACCATGACTGCCGATGAGCAAGGTAACAGGCTTGCTCTGGCTCTGTTCCAGGGGCCACCTGCTGCTGATGGGAGCAATGGGTCATGGGAGGCCTTCCCTTCGAATGGTGGCAATGAGGTGACTTCTGCATGGCAGACACCTGCAGCTGAGCCTGGGAAGGACGATTGGGAACTCGCCCTTGTGGAGACGGCTAGCAACTTGTCCAAGCAGAAGCCCGCAATGACAGGTGGTATGGACCCGCTGCTACTGAACGGTATGTATGACCAGGGTGCTGTGCGCCAGCATGTCAATGCACAGGTGACCACTGGGAGTGCCAGCAGCGTTGCCCTACCTGTGCCTGGACAGAAAACACAGGTGCTGGCTCTGCCGGCACCAGACGGCTCAATGCAGAATGTTGGTGGTGACCCATTTGCGGCATCCCTTAGCTTCCCAGTTCCCACCACCATCCTACGTGCAGATGGCAGAGATGGAGAAGAAGCAGCAGCTATTGACACAGGAGCAAATGATGTGGCAGCAATACCAGAGGGACGGCATGCAGGGGCAATCGAACTTGACCAAGCTTGATCGGGCCTACAACAATGGCTTCGCTCCAAACCCAGCCATGCCGTACGGGATGCCTATGGCATACAACGCAAACACCATGCCGATGCCCTACACTGCAAATACTGGGTATTACTACCCCACCTACTGAGCTATACTTTGTTCATCCTTACAGTTGCTGTGAATTTTGTTCTGTATTGTGATCTTACTCCTACCCTTGGGGTTGTGTCCAGCATCAGTTGTTGTTCCCTTGTCTCTGGATCAAACCTTTTGGTCTCTCGTATGTAATCCTGTTTGTTTGGAACCAAATGCGGCATCTAGGGGTGGCTATAGTTGATTACATAATCTCAGCCGATGTTCTTTCACACTGTTGATACAATCTTGTGCGTGTTACCGGTCATTACATGATAAATTGCAGCGGTGTTCATAACTTCATATAACTGACAGTGGCACTACCCGTCACATCTATGATCTACCTGCTGTGATGAAAAATGTTCTGTTTCTCAGACCTAGATTGCCTTGTTTGTTGGAAAAGTTTGGTAGTTGTTGGCATTAGGGATGTTATGGTAGGTGGCTTGATCAATTATAACTTTTTTTTGATATGATTGGTTTCTGAAATGGACTTTTGAACAAGTTATAATGTCTATTGAGTTTCATGCACCAACCAGTTCACCCAAAAGTTTAAGCTGATAAGGAAAGATGGGCAATTCACTTATACTTCAATACTCCTCCTCACGTGTAGGCTCTCTCAGACCTAATACGTGGAATAGAAGTGGACTGCAATTAATTTTTTTAAATTGCGTCAGCCAGGTCTTGAACTCGGGACCTCTTGGCTCTGATACCATATTGAGTTTCATGCACCAATCAGTTCTCCCAAAAGCTTAAGCTGATGTGGAAAGATGGGTAATTCACTTATACTTCAACAATGTCTTGTAAAATTGGACGGAGGGAGCAGAACTCAAGAAATATTCTTGACTTACTTCTCGTTGAAGTTACGGAATCTGCTGTTTGGACCTATTAGACCGCAATGATATTTTAGTAGTTGTTCTCGGACATAAATGTTCCTGAAAATTAATCTCTTCTCCAGGATGAAATTTAATATCCAAAAGACAGTGTGAAAATTATTCCCAGTGAATACTAAAGATTCTTGTGAGGTAACATTGCTCGATGGTGGAGAGGTTTCACGTCAACAATGGTCGAAACCCGAAACCCAACTAGCTCTGTCACCCGTTTCATTTGTTTCCCTAAGCTCTTCTCTTGTTTTTTAGGGTATTCACATTGTATTTTGCTTCTATGTTCTACTTGAAGAAGTCAGAAATTAATATGAATATCTGATTTTTTAAAGTAGCTTATCTACTTCTCTCGCTTTGAGGATAAGATAGAGGATTATGGACGAATTACGCACCTCACTCTTACGCACGCATCTTTCATTTATTTTTTCTACCATTCATCACTTCTTCTACTTTCAGCCATTAATATTTATTTTTAACTAAAAATCAGCAGTCCCGCTAGTAGTTGCCAAGAATGACTAGACTAAAAATATCCAATCAGCAGACAGCAGGATTAAATTCGTAGTGCGTGATATGCTTGCAGCTTTGTTTTCCTTCTAAAGAAATTTGGAATTTTGGACCCATTTATATTACCTTCTAAAAATTATTTTTCTATAGTAAATAATTTTTCTACAGTACCTAATGAAAGGCCAAATATGACAACAGAGGGAGAGTAAATGGTGCCTCAAAATTTCCCCCCAACTATTCACTAATTCTTCAATTCAATAGATACAGAGGTACGAAGATTAGGATAGAAAATCACCACAAAAATTACCAATTCAAGACGTTGAAAACCCACGAAAAATCAGTAAAACAGAACTACCGCCATTATAATGGCGGTACTACGGCTACAGTAATCATGGTACTTCTGCTGCTATAATAAAATCAAGATGAATAGTGTTTTCGACACAATTTCAAAATCTAAAATTCAAAGAACTTTTGATCCATAGATCCAAATGATATAAAATTTTGCAGAGATCTACCCTAGGATGTTATAAAGCTATTTCAACAAACGATCATAAAAATAATGACCAAAATTGAGATCTTTTTCACTTTGTTAGGAAATTGCACCAAAACCGAGCCAAAACTCTAAATGGTGAATACAACTAGCTCATCGGTAGATGATGACCAAGATAGTTTTAGATATATTTTCACATGTCCCAGCAAGTAAGAACACGAAAGAAATCACATCAAAACCCTTGGATGAATAAAACACACCTTGAGGCCAAATCAAGCAAAATTGGGTTTCTCGTGAATCTGGCTGTCAAAGTACCTAGATGGATAGAGATGTATTCGCAAGGATCATCTCCATCTCTTACACATTCTTGGCACAACAACATCACAAGAAGGAAAGAAGAGAGATCAAAACCAATGAAGAGTCATGCACATCAATAAAAAACAAGAGGGACTCAATAGTTGCACAAAGATTGATGTATTGTTTACTTGAGAAGATAGGTTTTACAGCTATTCCACCTTGGAGGATAAAAAACACTCAAGGTACTCACTCTCAAACCCTAACCCCAGAGAAGAAGCACAAGAGATGGGTTGGATGGTTAACCTTATATGTCTCCACTCCAACCACCTTTTATATGTAGGTAACCAGCCACATATTCACCATAGTGGATACTATCCACTATTATAATGGAGAAAACCCATTAACCCAATACACATGGATTTTACTCACACAACTTCACTTATGCACGCTTTCAAAGCGCATAATTATGCATCTGCTAAATCCTTAGTCTTGATTCGCCTTGATCAAACCAGCTCCGCCTTGACCTAAACCGCACTCCAACGCATCGTCCATGCACCGTGATTTTGATCCAAGATAGTTTCTGGTATTTTGGTCAAATTACCAAAATACCCTTCATTGAACTGGTCATCATCAACCACTGCAAGCTATCACAATGCTTGCCATGTGTAGATGCACTACTAGCTTGCCACACGCCGCCAAGTCTCTTCAGTCCCGGTTTCACCGAACCACGGCTCACTTGGCCCATGCAATCCACAAGACGACATCCTGTTGTTCGAACTTGCCTTCAATATTTTTCGCTTTTCTCGTGCCATGCTTGAGCTCACCATCTCACCCAGTATCTTCGATCGTTCTGGTCCTTAACTCATTCAGGAGCCTAGTTGACCACAGTTGACTCTAAGCGACCCTGCACATCCAAAGACAGAAAAATAGTTTCCAGGCACAATTTCTTCATAACTTAATCTACATTAGCTAAGACATGCATTATGCAATCTTAATCCAATGACCTAAGTCATCCAAACTTGATCTTGACTCAATTCCCTAAATGTTTTTCTAGGAAGATCGGAAGTACCACGCCTAACACGCCGGTACTTCCGTACTGCGGTACTACCGCCTTCCAAAATGGTACTTCTGCATGCTGAAAACTTCACATGGAGCTCTTTGAAAAAACAACGTATCGCAACACAACCCGGTACTTCTGCCAAACGGTACTACTGTACTTATGCATACGGTACTTTCGCAAAGTGGATCTACCGCACTAATACATGCGATACTTCTGATTTTTCTGACACTTCTAGAAAACAGACCAAATAAAATGCAATATTTGCAAAACCAGTTAACTATTCCACAATCATTGCAATGGTTCATCACAATAGTATCATGGACCTTCTCATATGGTACTTCAATCAATCCCTTGATGAACCCATTGGCAATTCTTCAAAAATCCAAATTGAAGATGGTTTTAGAAAAGGAAAGAAGAATTTTGCAAAGAGACCTCCAAATGGTCAAAAAAAAGATTGCAAAGATCTAAACATGACCATTTGAGACAAATGGATAGAACCTACTAAAAATGACATTTTTTTACAAAAAGCTTCATATCCACCAAATGAGTCAGAAAATTTCACTCTAGATCCATATAAAAGAATCATTATTTGATTTGACATTGATCAGGGTGAGATGAGATCAAAAGCTCCTGAATTAGCAAAATTTTGCACAAAGCCCAAATCATACTCTAAGTATGCATTTTTACCCATCTTTCTCCCCTTTGACAATGGAGTCATCAAGATGCATGAAAGAAGATAGAGCACGAATGAAATGAAGTGGTTGTATTTTATTTATTTTTAGCATTAGAAGCCACAAAAATTATCCAAAGTGACTTTCTAAATATTATACTAGGCCACAAAAAGTGAAAGTGCTATCTAGATCATGACAAGCCATATATAGCCAAACTAAAACCAAATAAGCATTGATCTGAAATTAAACAAATTGTTAGCATGTCTAGGTGCTCAAGTTCATAATTTACCCAAGAGTATCAAAAAATGAGTCAGGTCATGTCAATATGCTAAATGGAACCAAGAAACTATCAATGAGTCAATTTAAAGTGGTATAAGTTCGAAAATGAAATATTTTCTTTAAGCATTTGATATCACTTATAATTGAGTAAATTTAGCACATTTGACAAATTTTGAATTCATTTTTAGTTTTAGCTAAGCTTCAACCATTTTTCACAAAATTTAGTTTCTTTAGCCATGTGCTAGATCTTAAGCCTTATGCGACCATTCCAAACAAGAAGCTTAAGAAAGTGATCTTGATCATCCAAAATTCCCCCTGAGTTCATGCCTAGTGTAGTGGTAAGTCGTTTCATAAGAAAGCATTGGTGAAATCAGTTTTTCACATAAAAGATATCTTTTTATATTTTCTTAACTTAATTCAAGAACAAAGAGTTAATACTAACTGATGCTTCACTAAAGAACTAGCATAGCTCAATCTAAAACTCAATGCATATTCAAGACTCAATTTAGCTTATTTGACATGGCATGAATCAAAAGAGGATTCAATACAGCAATACATGATTTAATTCAAGTTTTTCACATTTAAAGAAGGTAATATGGCAAGAGCTAAGTTACACATAGAATGTCATGATATATCTAGCAATCTAGCATAAGTTATGGTAAGATGTAAATCAGTTTTATCATGTCACACAAGGATAATAATCAGGACTCCATGTATTTATATTACAATGCATATTACTAAATTTAAATATAATGACGTAAAGATTCTAGCTCCCCCTCACGAAGAGAGTCAGTTTTAGAAAGCAATTTAGTTCAAATTGAGTTATGTCGACATTAAGCTCAAGAAAATCTCAAATAAACTCTTTTTCAACCAAAGCAAAAAGCATGAGGGAAGAAACTTAGAAAAATGAAGAAATATTAGTCCTTAAAGCATAGACAAGATAGAAGAATTACCATTGCTCAGACTCGCTCCCATCTACCCCATATGACTCTAGAACAATTAGCTGGTCATCTAAACACAAGGGAGTAAACATATTCCTTGTCTACCTAAGTGAGGCCCAACCCCTGCTAGACCTAAAAGAAGTGAGTGAATTCAACCTAGTGAGAAGAGAATCAACTAATAAACAATATCCTAAGATCACAAGATGGGAGGAAGAGGTCTAACCAGCTGAGAATGAGAACCATTTTAGTCTATGTTAGAAAGACTAACCCAATGCACCTAACAAATAAAGTGTAACAAAATGAAAATGTACATATAATACAGAAAGTACATGATGCTCCCCCTCAAATTAAGCTATAAGGATAGACCACCCCAAGCTCTCCCTGCAAGGTCATGAACCTTGAGCTATCTATAGGCTTAGTGAAAATGTCAGCAAACTGGTGATCACCCTCCACAAACTAAAGCACTATGTCACCCTTCTCCACATGGTCTCTAAGGAAATGATATCTAATAAAGTGGGTGAATGTTTTCTCACATCCTCTATAAAATCATATTCTAGACCTTGATTAAACTTGCAAATCTTAGATTTATCTAGAATAAGATTAAGCCTTTTCTTGCCTCCATCAAATTTTTTGAAAGTGTTCATGAGGTACTCACACTTCCGAAAAAGAGAGGCATATAAAGCACAAGGAGAAGAGGATGGGGATCCAGAAGTAAAGGATGAAGAACCAAAAGGAGAAGATCAAATAGCACGTGCATATCTCTTCTGGTGCACGGTCACCTCAACTTTGAGGGCTTCGCAAGACACACAGGGGCAGTTCTAATCCTAACCATATAGGCTTTGTAACTCTCCCTAAAGGTCTTTTGCATATCCCCTATTTTCTCCCCAACTTCAGCACACAAAAAAAGCAATAAGATTTTGGCTTCTCTAGTAGATCTTAGTTAGCTTCACACATTTTTCATCCAATGCAATCAATTCAGATTTTAGTTTTTCACAATTATTGCATGGTGAGCAAACAGGTGCCTTAGAAGCATATTGAGCTATTTTCTTGTTATAATCACACATATCCTGAAATTACTTAGAAATAGATTCAAGTTCAGCAGTTAATTTTGGGCAGTTGGCACAAGAAGCAATAGGTTCCATCAAGGTAGCTTGCATTTCAGCGATTTTATGATCTACCTCCTTTAAATTAATCTTCAAGTTGGTACAGGTATCACAGATTTCAGGCAGATCAAGGAGCACAGTATACAAACCTCTAAAAATATTGTCCTTATCCTCACATGAGGTGCAGGATATAGTCTCAACATAATCAGAATGTAAAGGAGCAACCCTAGACAACTCTAACTCAGCTAGCAAACTAACACTCTCCACCTTATGTAAATCCAGCTCAGAAATCACACTATCATGCAAGGTCCTTAGTTTCTCCATTTTGCCAAGCAAGGAAGCACATACATCGTAATCGTCACAGGAGGAAGCAGATCTAAGTGAAATAAACACCCACGATAAGCTCTCTACCTCTTTCTCTAACTCACCACATCTAGTCCTAGACCTAGCATAAAACTTTTTTAACTTAGGAAAAGCATCATTGAGCCGGTCGTAGGAGGGACATACCTCATCAGAGTCGTTGTAGAGATTGTCATCATTAATGCCGTTCTCATCAGCCATGAAACGCATGTCAGTGAAGTCATCACCATCCTTGGTATCCTTGTGCGGATTATCCTCGCCGTTGTCGTCGCTCCAACCCTCCATGTCATTGAAGTCAAAGTTGTCGAAGGAGGTGATGATGCGGTGGAAAAGCTTCTTGGCCTTGCCAAGATTGCAGTACTACTTATCCTTGCCTTGGTCACGAGCTGGAGGCTTCTTATTGCGATTCTTGCTGATGTAGTGGTTCCTGCTCATGCCGCCGTAGTCATTCTTGCCCTTCTCTAGCTTAGGGCAGTTTGCTCGAATGTGGTTGGGGCCATCACACTCGAAGCAGATCACTGGATCTCCTCTCTTCCTCTCTCTAACCCGCTTATATGTGTGTGAAAACTTTCTAGCTAAGTGGGCTAGTTCACTCTCTGAAAACTACTCAACCTGGTCATCGCTTATCTCGCACAAAGCAGCCAAAGAGAAACCGAAAGCACCATCAAAAGATGCTCTAGAAGCAGAAGTGGGATCGGTGACCAAAGCCATCGACCACGACTTCATATTGCGAGAGACGATGTCGATCTCATGAGTCTTGAGATGAAAGAACAACGCATCAAGAGTCAAGGTTGACAGCTCAGTCGTGTCCTTGATGGTGGTCACCTTCATTTCCCAAACTCTGAGGTTCAAGGCAAAAAGCATCTGGCGACCATGATCTGAGTCAGAATATGTAAGACCAACAGTTCGGAGATTGCTCAATATCTTATGAAATTTGCCAAAGTACTCATACAATGACTCACCAGTAAATATCTCAAACTTGTTTTATTCTCGCTTGTACTGATCCTGTTGAACAGTCTTGATCTAGATGGTGCCCCATGGTACGCATCGAGGGTTACCCAGACATCGTATGCCAACGTGAGATGAGAGATCCGATCAAACTCACTTCTGCTAAGACCTTGAATGATAATGTTACTTACCTTAGCATTTGCCTTCACATATGGCGTGTTCATAGTTGTGATGTGCTCATCGGCAGGAACAATGAATCTGGTCTTAACCTTTCTCCAAATCGCATAGCCTTGAGCCTATATATAAGACTCTATCCTACTCTTCCAAAAGGGATAGTTGACCCCATCGAAGAGAGGCAGCTTGGTGGAATACTTGTCTGCTACCATAGCTCTAAAGACCGATTAAGATGTATGAAAAGAGTTAACTGGGCTCTGATACCAATTGAAAGACCAAATATGGCACCAGAGGGGGTGAATGGTGCCTCAAAATTTTTCCCTAAATATTCACCAATCCTTCACTTCAATAACTACAGAGTGATGAAGATTAGGATGGAAAGCCCCACAAACTAGCAATTCGAGAGGTTGAAAACCCATGAAAAATTAGCAAAAATGGATCTACCACCGTTATAATTGCAGTACTACCGCTTGCTACAGTAACTTTGGTACTACTACTACAATAATCATGGTACTTCCGTTGCTACAGTGAAATTAGGGTAATAGTGTTTTCGGCACGATTTCAAAAACCAAAATCGAGACAACTTTTGATCTGTAGATCTAATGACATGAAATTTTGCAGAGATCTACTATAGGATGTTATAAACCTATTCCAACAAAAAATTGTGAAAATCATGGACAAAGTTGAGACCTTTTTCAATTTGTTGGAAAGGTGCCCCAAAACCGAGCCACAACCCCAAACGGTGAATACAATTTGCTCGTGGGTAGATGATGGCCAAGATGGATTTAGATCTGTTTTCATATGTCCCAACAAGAATGAACATGAAATAAATCTCATGAAAAACCTTCGAATCAAGAAATGACACCTTGATGCCAAATCTAGCAAAATCAGGTTTTCTCGTGAATCTTGCTATCAAAGTGTCAGATGGGTGGAGATGTATTCCTAACAATTATCTTCATCTCTTACATATCCTTGGCACAGCAAGATCACAAAAAGGAAAGAAGAGATCAAAACCAACCAAAAGTCAAGCACATCAATCAAAAACAAGACAGACTGAAGAGTTACACAAAAATTAATGTATTGCTTACTTGAGAATATAGATTTTACATCTACTCCACCATGAAGGACAAAAAGCACACAAGGTACTCACTCTCAAACTCTATCCTAGAGAAGAGAGCATAAGAGATGGGTTGGATGGTTAACTTTACATATCTACATCTCAACCCCCTTTCATAAGTGGGCAACCAACCATCTATTCACCTTAGTGGATATTATCCAATATTACAATGGGAAAACCCCGCTAACCTCACACACACACGGGTTTTACTCACACAACTTCACTTATGCATGCTTTTCAAGGCATATTGGTGTGCATCCACTAAATCCTTATCCTTGATCTGCCTTGATCAAACCAGCTCCACCTTAAGCTAAATCGCTCTCCAACGTATTGCCCATGCGCTGCAGTTTTGATCCGAGATGGTTTCCGGTATATTGGTCAAACTATCAAAATAGCCTTCCTTGACCTGGTCATCATCAACCACTGCAAGTAATCGCCATACTTATCACGTGTAAGTGCGCCACTAGATTGCCACGCGTCGCCAAGTCTCTTTCGTCCCGGTTCCACTGAAGCACGGCTTACTTAGCACATGCAAGCCACATGGCGCCATCCCATCGTTCGAGCTCGCCTTCAACATTTTTCGTCTTTCTCGTGCCATGCTTAAGCTCACCGTCTCACCCGGCATCCTTGATCGTTCTGGGTCTCAACTCCTCCATGAGCCTAGCTTCAATCCTCGCTGTTGACCACAGTTAACTCTAAGTGACCCTGCACATCCAAAGACAGAGAAATTATTTTCAGCCACAAATTCTTCACAACAAATTCTTCGAGGCATGCATCACACAAACTTAATCCAATGTCCCAGGTCATCCAAACACGATCTATGACTCAATTCGCCAAAACCTTATTTTTCTGGGAAGATCGGAAGTACTGCGCCTAACACGCGGGTACTTCCGCACAACGTTGGGCCTGTTTGGTTTATGACCAGAAGTTGCCTAGCCACAAGTTAGGCGTGCCACAGATTTTAGGTAGCTGTTTGGTTCACTGACGTAACTGTGGCATGCCACACTTTCTTAGCACCCGGCCCCACACGTCATAGACTCAGTTTCTTGCCAAACTTTGCCACAAGTGTGGCTTCGATTTTGTTAGCCACACTTTCTGTGGCAGCCACATATTGCCTAAGCTTAGGCATGGCAAGCTTAGGCACTAACCAAACAGGCCAATACTACCGCTTGCCAAAACGGTACTTCCGCACGCTGAAAACCTCACTTGGAGCTCTTTGAAAAAACGTATCACAACTCAACCCGGTAGTTCCGCCAAACGGTACTACCGCACTTATGCCTGCATTACTTCTGAAAATTGGAATTACCGCACTAATACCTACGGTAGTTCTTATTTTCCTGACACTTCCAGAAAACAGACCAAATCAAATGTAATCTTTGCAAAACCAATTGAGCATTACACAAATATTGCAATGATTCATCACAACAGTATCATGGATCTTCTCACTAAACAGAGTATATTTTTAAAATAGGATTTATTAATCGATTGTAGTACACACTGTAGTGCCTTCATTTATATCGGCCAAAATTGCGTATGAGTTTTCTATCTCCATACGGCTCTCTATAAATTGTTAGTATTCATAAGCTAAAACCTAAAAAAATCAGTAAAAATAATACAACGACCTTTGCTTTTCTCAGAGTAGTTTTCTTTTCCTCTCCCTTTTCCTCGGTGCTGCTCACAGTCACCTGCTTTTTCTTTTGGCCTTCTTTTTCCGACGCACACCAGCTTGCGCGACACAATGATTGGACTTGGACACATGGAATACACCTCGGCATCTCTAGTGCAACATCTTTTTCTCCGTTTGGAAATCAGAGCAAGACGCCTTTGAAGCGTGATGAACACAAGGTAAAGAAAATGGGAATGACCCTCGTAATATTGACTCACTTGGGAAACTGAAGTGTGCTTTCCGCACAATGCAATGCACGGCACCTCTCTCCCTGACGGCGACTAGGGGTAGAGGGGTGTACATGGGTGGGTTTAGACGGGCTGTCATGGCAGCACGTCACCGTCGGCGACTACCAGCATGTACCCCGATAAGCAGCACATCGCTGTCATTTTGGGCTTGAAGAAGCTAGATACTACTGCTCGTCATGGCAAATGCCTCACGCGCACACGCTCCTTTTCTTATGCGAATTGCTAGTGGGGGCAGCGACGATGACAGCAAGAAACTTGGACGTAGTAAACAGGGTTTTTTCAAAAACTAATCTATTTTTATTCAAAAATGCAGAAATATATCTATGTTTTAATTTTTTACAGAAATATCCTCCAGTCGTCCAATCGTTGGGCGACTAGACCCTATCGCTCAATGGTCGAGCGACAGGCAGGCAATAGCACTATCGCTAGGCGACAAGTATGTAGTCGTCCACAGCTACATGGTCGAACGGACGTGGTCGACACAATGTGGTAGACCAACGTGGTCGAAGCAACGTAATCGACACAACGTGATCAAAGATTAGTGAGTAGTCGAAGAGAACAGCGTGGTTGAAATATCATAGTCTAAACATCATAGTCGAAAATTAGTGAGTAGTTGAAATGAACAATGTGATCAAAGATTAGTGATTAGTGGGAGGTGTTGTCACCGAACGATTGAGCGATAGCACCTATTATCCAACCATTGGGCAACTGGACTGCGTGCCGCTTGGCCCTTGGATGAGAGGATCCAGTCGCCCAACGGTTGGGTGGCTGGAGGTTATTTCTGTAAAAAAATAATAAAACGCAGGTATATTTTAGGATTTTTGAACAAAAAAGGGATTATTTTTTATAAAAAAACTAGTAAACATCTATCCAGATTAGCAGACTCGGCCAGCTTTGTGAAAAGATAGATCATATTTCCACACATCCAGGGGCAAAACTACACCTCGAGTAGGGTAGACTTTAGCCCAGCCCCGGGATGTAGAAAAATATCTAATGTATAGCTCGAGTAAATTTAATCTAATTTAGATAACATTTTTATGATTCAGTCCAGATAGTCTAGTTTATTCCACCACTAAGTCCAGGACGTAACCAAATCCTGGTTCCGCCGCTGAGCACATCCTAATGTCCTGTTCACGGTATAGCAATCAAAACGTTGAAATACTGTGTTCGTGCAAACCACAGGCAGGAATACGATGTGATTCCATGTTAAGAATCATCGCTGGAGCTACAAGATTTATCATGTATGTACTTGGGTGGGATCCCAGACCACATTTGCGGCAAGCCGCAACATTCATCTGCCTACAGGTCCCGCTCAATGTGAGGAAGTTTACAAAGAATGTTAATTGCATATAAAGCCATCCACCAGAGTCCAAATGATATGCTCACAACAAAGAATCTTAATCAATGCTGCAGTAACAAGAAAAACAATCTTCCAGAATCCCGGGTGCTCTTCTCCAGTCTCGGCGCAAATCACATTTCCCACGTCAGGACATTTCCCACGTCAGGTCAGGTCTTTGTACTCAAGATTGGCTTTGTATCATTTCGGCTTCAGAAACTCTCTAATGTTACAAAGCACGCCTTTGTCATATGGATTCACAAACTTGATTTCAGAATCTGCATTTGATGGAAAAACGGGCAGACACATATCATATTAAAAAAACACTAGAGGAACTGTGTGCTAGGCCATATAATGTATATACAGGTAAAGCACCTGATTGAGGCTGTTCCTTCATCTGGAATTCAGGGTATTTCTTCCAGTTTATCTGGAAAATCTCACCTCTTAGCTATAAGAAACAGCAAACGAGAAGACGACCTGCAATTGATGAAGAAAGAGTCCAAAGCATGGGAAATTTGACATTACCCACTCATCCGTCTTGATGTTGAAGCAGATACAATATATGTGCCATATCAAGAACACAACCTGGCAAGGAAGCAGCAAAATGGGTACACATGATATATGAGAAACAAAATAGGTAGTAAACAGTTTTAATTAGAACTTTTGGTATAGGCACAGCAATACAAATATAGTCACAGCCTTAGTATAAGAAGGTTGTCTCCACATACTCGAGAGAAATAAACTGTTACTGACACAACAAAAAGGACAGGCCAAATTTCAAGCTGTGCCAAAAACACAAAAGATACGGCAGCTCACAATTATTAGATACCTGATCAATCTTACCAAATAGGTCAAATGTATGAGAGACCCAAACCGGATTTCTACTAGCATGCTTTCAGTGGGCTGTGGGTATCTATAGCAAGGTTGCAGTGTCTGATTTTACTATTACAACTGTTGGCACTTCCAGTACAGTTAATGCATGAAAAACCATCAACATTGGATATCAGTAGTTGCGATCCTATGCTGTGTAGAAATTACTAAACAGTAAAACATTTCTTTTCCGTTTCTTCTCATAATTCATTAAGCATGATTTGATGGACAAGCATCATGAAGTTAGTTCTATCCAAATCATTTTCTAAATACCTTGTCAGATGAATCATTAATTATATGCTGATAAATCTATCTCGTAATCAATTAATGCCAGGCAGAAAATTTTGACACATGAGATGTTTTTCTCCCAAACGATGCTTGCACTCGTGCATGTGCACAGGTAAACGTTTGACAAGCAAAAACTGTCATTAGTTGTTACGCCCAAGAGGTTAAGAGTAAGAACAAACCTGCCAGAGCACTTGGAGGACAGAGAAGAGCATTGTGCCGATTACCATGTTTAGAGATAAAGGGTTCTGTAAAAGGTACCCTCAGTAAGTCAGAAATCAGAAATCTGATGGTATTTTATGGACAAATCAAACAAAGACCAAGACTATATGCCCTGGCACTACAATACAACAGGAAATATTACTTAAAACATACAGATGCGCCTGTTGTGCCTAAATACCTGAACGCTAATAAGATAGACCATCCTAGGTAACAGTTTCAGCATATAGAAAATCAATTAGCGCCATTAACATGAGCTGAAGACAATGTTTAATACCATTACCATGCAAGAAAAACCAGAACAATTTCCTTGATAGTGTAATTATGAGATCACTTGGCAAGTCAAGCATGCTAGGTATGCAGAATAAGATGATGAAGAAGATACCTGAGATCTTATAGTTCCTGAATTTATGCATCTAGTGATATCTGCAAAATAGAGTAAAAGCAGTTATAAATGCAGGGAAACCTTTAAAAGACCATCATAGTTGCGAAAGCATGTAGTTGCTGTCAGGAGAAAACAGATAACTCATTTCAGAGAGCAAGGAGACAAACCACACACATTTGGTTGAGCACATTGTATATGTTGACTCAGCAACAACAAATCCTGTCAAAAGGGCCATAAACAGCCGATGATTTTTCTGTCCTGCAAAATATGTACTACAAATCAGAATGTGTGCCTACACTTGCCATGCAACAATAAGAGCAAAACTAGCACATATCAAAAAAAAAGGAATATAGTACCTATGCAGTTACCAAATGCAGGGCAATGGTGGTCATAACCCCTAACACTTGCTTTGCAGCAGTTACAGTGCCTGACCCTTGAGAGTGATGGAAGTTTCTACAGCAAAAGTACAAAAGGTGTCAACATGTTAATGCAAGAACTCCACATTTCAGGTTAGCTACTTAATAATGACAACTTCATTTAAAACTCTACTTCCTCGGCACCTCGCTTGGGCATATAGCATCCACGAAATCCTTGCAGCCAGCTTCTTCCAAAAATGAAGATTCATATGCAACAATGCCAGGATCACCAGAAAAAATCCTGCAATAAGAAATTCAAACTAAACCCTCCATCCCAAACATGGTAGACCATTAACACTAAGCTTAGGATTTGCACAACAATAATGTAAAGTGACTAAGTCTAGCTTAGACTCGGCCAAGTGCATTGTAAAAAAATATGTTGAAGAAGAGGAGCTAACCTGTAAAGTCCCCATAGAAGCAGTGCACACTCAGCATTAATTAGCATGTCTAGCAGAGAAGATGTGTCTGCAAAACATGACTAATTACAAAACTATAACAGAAGCTAGATACACTCATTTACCTACAATATCCTGCTCCCAAATGGCATTATAAATGCAACAAATTATGCATAATCGAAGGATGAAAGTGTATAAGCTATTCGCCTGCATACCAGACACATTTATGGCACCTTATCTACAATACCAGTGATACACTCCTAAATGTACCGGAATGGCATGTATGATTGCATTTAATCTAACTAAGCTCTAGCAATGCAAGCATCAGGAACGGTCCTCAGCTTCACCAAAATCAATGCAACGCCACAAATAAAGCCTATATCTATAGCAATAAACACCATCCAAATGGCATACTACCAATGCACTGAGCTATAAGAATGCTAACCTTATACTCAGAAATCATACCACATTGCAGCGACATGCTATACCATTTCTAATACGAAAGACCTGCTTATGCACACTCTGCAAAGTCCAACCGATGAAATGCACCAAGATTTCACCTCTCCGGATGACGAATACGTAAACGCCCCACATGAAGAGGATGTTAAACAGCACGAACAGCGGCGCCGACGCCGCCACCCCGATGAACCTCCTCCAGAACCTGCCCACCACAATAGTCGCCAGAAACACCAAACCTGCGCAACACGCAACCAAAGCAAGATCAAAATTGCGCTCAAAGAGCCAGAGGAAAGCAAAGGTAGCCAGGACTGACCTGCGATGGGCAGCATGGCGAGGAGGGAGAGGGAGGGGAAGAGGCGGGGCACCATGGCCACGGCGAGTTGCGAGAAGAGCACCAGGCCGCAGGAGACCAGCGCCGACCACAGCACCTCCCATGGCGACCTTCGCAGCCGGTGGAGCCCCAACGCCAACCTATTCATCGCAGCGAACTCCGCCTCGCCCTCCGGGTCCCAAGAACCATCAAGACGGCTCAAGCCCGGAGATCCAGCCGTGATGGGGACGGCGAGCGCCGGATTCCGGCGAGATGTCTCGATCAGCCGGATTCCCAGACGGGAATGGAATGGGGAATCGAAGGAGATGCTTGCGAATCTTAGTGGAGGACTCACGGGGGCATTTCGTCGAACGTGTAGTAGAGGCCGTACGCTGTCACAAGTGGTTGCTGGAAATGATTTTTTTAATGGTTTATAGCTGAAAAGCATCTTACCTGGTTGAAATTGCACTGTAACTGATAGTAATTTATTTAACGTAATTAAATTTAAAAAATAAAAAACAAGGTTAGCCTATCATGGACAGTACAAACGAATACGGGAAAAAAGAACTGACAAAAAAACTAAAAAAAAGAAAAAGACGAAATTGTTGAATAGTGAAAAAAAAATAAACCAGAAGGCTAAGCCGTTTTGAGCAGGTTAGCATGTAGGGAAAATTAAATTGAAAAATGATGGAATGTTAATATTTTTTCTCACGGGGAAATATTTTTCGTTTTAGCTCGTTTTCTGGCTGGATATAATGGAATCCATCACACAAATGTCACCCTAATCATCTTTTTTCAAATTTAACCTCTAAATATCCATTTTTACAAATCTAACTCCCTCATAAGAACTTACTGCGTGCTACAGCAGCTAGCAAGGTACTACCCATTGTCGGCCTTAATTGAGTAGTTGAGTATCCAACTTTACAATTGACGAACCATGGAATGAAAAAGAATTTATGCGCTCAACCTTATCTCAGCTCAACTAAAAACATGTTGCGATGTGTTGTAGGGGTGGCCCCCACCTAAGCCCAGCCGGCCTGCTAAAGGGTTGTAAAGCCCAAAACGGGATATATATATATATATATATATATATATATATATATATATATATATATATATATATATATATATATATATATATATATATATATATATATAATGACATAAATACCCCTACGAAGGGTACACGAGTGTAAGGACATAATTGTAAAACACTCCTCATGTGAATATATATGGCTGCCCTGGACATGGGGAAGGGGCAAGCATTGTTCATCTGTCATCTCCTCTACTACTCCCTCACTTTACTGTTTGGTCAGTAGCCACAACACGATGGGTTTGAGGTTTTTGAATTATGCACTCCGTCATGACACTTATTGAAGTTGAGTTGGAAACAAGTGTGAATGAGAATTATATTTTGGTGTTTAAGTAACATAGTGAACATGTACACGGTGCTCAAATATGGAATTTGGAGTGGCTTGGACTGCTGTGCATGCGCATGTATGGGCTGTAGTACATCACATTGGTGTTGGTGTTCAAGGTAAAACGAGTTTCAAAGTGGTCTAAAGGAAATGAATTGGTAAATCACCAACTTAGGCAGTAGCGAACTAGGATTTTAAGACCCAGAACAAACTTTTAACATAAGAGGGTATGATCTAATTCAACAAACAACTGAATAAATCACTAAAAACATTAATGTAATGCCAACAAGAGGTTTGGGGCGATTGGCCAGGCACAAAGCCAAGCCGGCCTAGCCCACGTCGACCCCTACTTAAAGATAAGCCAGGGAAGGAGGAGGCATCCTCCCCCCAAACCACTCCATTCCCATGCAGCTACCGCAGCTCCACTCCTTCCCTTGCTGTCATCGCCTGACCTCTACCCACGCATCCGCCAATGCCTCGTGCTTCGCATGTCGGTTGCATTGCTTCTCCGCTGCCACACGTCCTCTATGCTTCCTCATCACCACGCTAGTCGTGTGCTGCCACCCCTAGCCACTGTCGGCCGTTTCGCCTGTGACACATCCTTGCACCGGCCGCGTGCCGTCGCCCGCCATGCGCCACCCGGCTACTCCCTCTACTGGTGCTACCGCCCTCAGGCCAAATCTCCGCCGGTGTTGCCGCCACTCTCCTTGGTCCGGCCGCGAAGAAGAAGAAAAGGAGAGGGGGAAGAAGAGGAGCTCAGGCCGATGAAGTAGGGAGAAGAAGAGAGACAAGAAGAAAGAAGAGAAAAAAGAAAGGGAGAAAGAAGAGGAGGAGAGGAAGAAAGGGAAAGAAAGAGAAAGGGGGCTGCATACGATGAACAGCATGATGCATAAGCATCTTAATGACTTTATAGTTGTATTCATCAATGATATCCTAATTTATTCCAAGGTGGACAAAGAGCATGAACAACATTTGAGGCTTGTGCTTGAGACTCTAAAGAAGAATCAGTTCTTTGCTAAGTTGAAGAAGTGTGAGTTTTGGATTTGTAAAGTAGGCTTTGTGGATCATGTGATTAACCAAGAAAGCATTTTCGTAGATTCAATCGAGATTTCTATTATAGTGGACTGGAAGAGGCCATCTAATGTAAAGGAGGTGAGAAGTTTTCTAGGTTTAGCTGGTTATTACCGGTATTTCATAAAAGACTTCTCTGTTATTGCCAAGCCAATGTCTCAGCTCATGTAGAAGGGCATGAAATTCTAGTGGATCGACGGATGTGAGCGTAGTTTCAGTACTCTAAAAGCAAAGTTAGTGATTGCTATTGTTCTTACCCTTCTTGAGCCAAGAAAGCACTTCACAGTCTACTCTAATGCTTCACGAGTGGGTTTGGGTTGTGTACTGCTCATGTAAGATAGCAAAGTGATTGTGTATGCATCATGACAATTGAAAAAATATGAGCAGAATTACCCTACTCACAATTTAGAGCTAGCCTCAGTAGTTTTTGCTATAAAGATTTAGAGGCATTACCTAGTCTGGTGATATTTTCGCTGACCACAAGAGCCTCAAGTACATCATCACATAGAAGGAGTTAAATTTGAGGCAAAAAAATGTGGCTAGAGTTAATCAAGGACTATGATATCACTATACAGTATCATCCGAGCAAGGCAAATATGGTCAATGATGCCCTTAGTCGTATGATGACACTCTCCACTCTCGATTATCTCATTGGTGACTTTGATCAAATGGAAATTTTCTATTGTTTTGCAGGTACAACACAGGTTGAGGCACAGCTATTGCTGAAATTGGTAATTCTAGAGTGAGTGAGAGAAACGCAATAGTGTGATTGGGTGCATTGCGGTTTAAAGGTCACCTTTGTGTGCCACAAAAGACTCACATCAAGAATGAAATCTTAAAAGAGGCTCATCGTACCCTGTACACAGTGCATCCTGGCGACACCAAGATGTATCGGGATTTGAAAAAGAGCTTCTGGTGGAAGAGAATGAAGATGGATGTCGCTCGATGTGTGGTATCTTACGAGGTTTTCCATCAGGTGAAGGCTGAGCATAAGCATCCCATTAGGCTATTGCAATCTTTGGATGTTCCTCTATGGCTATGTGATGATATTACCATGTATTTCGTAGTTAGCTTACCTCATACCTGGCGGGGTAAGGATGCGATTTGGGTAGTAGTGGATCGATTCAGTAAGTCTGCACACTTCATCCCTATTCGTACGATTAACACGCCAAGTGATTTGGCACCCATCTATGTACGTAAGATAGTGAGGTTGCATGGTATGCCTAAGACCATAGTTTCAAACAGAGATGTCAAGTTTGTCTCCAAGTTTTGGGAGAGTCTGTAGGGCGCTTTAGGCATGAAACTCCAGTTTAGTACTGCTTTCTGCCCGCAGACAGATGGGCACATTCAAACACTAGAGAACATCCTGAGGTCCTATGTTTTATCTTGAAAAGGGAGGTAGGAGGATCAGTTGGCACTCGCGGAGTTTGGCCGACAACAACAGCTACCACTCCAGTGTTCAAGTAGTGTCATTTGAGGTTCAGTATGGGCGGAAGTGTAGATTGCCATTTTGTTAGAATACCATGGGCAAGAAGGTAGTTCTGGGTTCGGATTAGGTCCAATGGACAGTGGAGTGGGTAGCGAATATTACATAGAATCTACTAGCTACTCAGAGTAGGCAGAAAAGCTATATAGATGTGAGAAGGTAATAATTAGAATTTGAGGTGGGTGATTAGGTTTTCTTGAGAATGTTTTCTACTAAAAGTATCATGCAATTTGGTACCAAAGGGAAGTTTAGTCCGAGATACATCAGGCCATTTTCGTTTCTGGCATAAAGTGGAAAGTTGGCCTACCATTTGGATCTTCCTGAGTCCATGCGAAGAGTGCATAACATGTTCCACATTTCTATATTGAGAAAGAAGATCTTAGAGCATGAGATTACGCTAAAACCATTAACCATTAAGCAAGACCTCACCTTCGAGTCCCACCCAGTTCAGATTATAGAGGAATCGAAGAGAGTGTTGAGGTACAAAACGTTAAAATATGTCAAAGTGTTTTGGTTGCATCAGTCCACATGCGAAGTGACTTGGGAATTGGAGTCTCGCATGCACAAGAAGTACCTAGAGTTATTCTCTACAGGTATGAGTTAGAGTTATTTTCCATTCAGTTTGTTTCGTTTCATTTTGTTTTCCATGTGGAATATTGAGTGTTAGAATTCGGGGTAAAAATTTGTTAAGATACGTAAAATGTAATACCAGAGAGAGAGAGATTTGGGGCGACTAGGCTAAGCACAAAGCCAAGCCGGCCCAGCCCAGCCCACGTCGACCCTTGCTTAAGGATAAGCTAGGGGGAGGAGGGACCCTTGTCCTCTCCTGAGCCACTCCATTCCCCTGCAGCCGCCACAGCTCCACTCCTTCCCTTGTTGCCATCGCCCAACCTATGCCCGCGCATCCGTCGACGCCACATGCTCTGCATGCTGGTTGTTTCGCTCCTCCGCCACTGCATGCCCTCTATGCTCCCCTACCGCCATGCCAATCGTGCACTGCAACCCCCAACCACTGTCGGTCACCAGCAGCTCTGCCCGCACTGTGCCCTTGCACCGGTCGCGCTGTCACCCGCCATGCGTTGCTTGGCTACTCCCTTCACTGGTGTTGCCGCCCTCAGGCTGTGTCTCCATCGGTGTTGCCTCCCCTCTCCTCGGTCCATCCATGAAGAAGAAGGAAATGAGTGGGGGAGAAGAGGATTTTAGGCCGACGAAGTAGGGAGAAGAAGAGAGAAAAGAAGAAAGAGGCGAGAAAGAAGAAGAGGAGAGGAAGAAAGGGAAAAGAAAGAGAGAGGGGGCTGCATCAACGTCGATCCGACCCAGGGAAGAAGAAAGGTGAAGAAGGAGGGGGGGAAAGGAGGATTTCATGTTTGTGACGGTTTCGTCAATTTCTGCAAATTCTCAACCTTATGTAAAGCCTTAGACCTAGTTCCCATTGTTTTGATGGTATAGATTGCTGTGTGGTTATGCAAATTCTAGATCGTGATAGTTGAGTAGCGTTGAAATGGTTGGTTGTAGCCGAGGCTCGATAACGAGTGTTGTCCTATTTTGTGGGCGAGATTTGGGGTAGTTATGTCCTATTTCATAACTTTGCCATAATACAAATATTGTAGACAATTGTTTAAAGTTTCCATAGAGTACAAGAACATAGGATTTGGTGAAACGGTTTGGAGGATAAGCTTTCGAGATGGCTGCTACCCGGTATGGGACAGCATGGCATTCAGGGCTGAAATCAGGGGGTTTAGATGACGTAATCTTTAAATTATAATAACTAGGTTTATGTGCATGAGTTTGTGTATATTTCAGAACTCATATTGCTTGCTATATTGGGTTTCAAGAGTGAAAGTTAAGGTTGTTTAACCATCGGGACAACGGGAAGGCATTTGATTCAAGAGTGATGTATCTGCCAGGTTTGCGTGTAGGAACGATACCGTTCACATGTGTGTTTGTATTGCTATGATGTATTGAGATTGGTTAATGGTTGATGCTTGTTTAGGCAGAGGCTCTAGTTTTGTGTCATCCACACGTCGCTCTGCTCCACTTGGTTAAAAAGCAAGTGCATGGTATAGCAGTAGACGGTAAATGTTATGGAGTATACAATGTTTATATTATATGATATTGCTTCTAATAATGATAATGATAATAGAATATGGTAAGTAATAATGCTTACCTACTAATGATGATAATGATGGAATATTTTTATAACAATGGACATATACATTTGCATCATATGCACCATCATATGATGAGAAAGAGATCCACCGTGGGTGTATAAGTAAGACATATTTTGATAGGCTTCCACAGGAGTGGAGATATCCCCGTGCTAACAAGAACGGGCTCATGATGGGTGAACATTGATGGGTGTTCACTCAACTATACCAATATATGCAATGTGATGAGCAAATGAGCATGTAGAGTAATTTCGTATTGCACTAATGGAAAGATGATGGTGAGATATGAGAATGATGGTATGACTATGTTAGAACTTGTGGAGAATGATATAGTTATGTTTTATATTTATGTTGAAACAAGTGGGAAATAAAATGGCTAGGTTAGGTTAATGCTTATATATGCTTATGGTGGTGTTTATCATTCTATTATGTGCTTGATGAGTCTTTGGACTCATTATTGCATATTTGTTGATTTTAGATGATCCTTAGAGTCGTCATGCATCGGGAAAGAGGGATAGCACATCCACGTCACATTCAAATCAGTGTTATCAAACCTGGACCGGCCACCGACCCAGCCGAGGTCTCGAGTCACTGACCCGGTGGTCAGATCGTTGGGTCACCGATCAGACCGCATGTTTCAAAATTAAAATTTCATAACCTCAAGCAAGGCCAGCCAATGCTAAACCCTCGGAGATAATTGTAAGACTTAGGATCAAACTGGAGCTCCTCCCCTTCTTCAAGTGCATCTACACCCGGCTAAAAGGGCGGACAACAACTGGCCTCTGGTTTCTAATCATTAATCTTAGCAACAACAACCTGCACATAGAACATGGAGGATTAGATGTCCTAGTGTGATTCAGATTCTACGCAACAAAATTCAGCACTAGCTTTGAACATCTGTATTTAGATCGGAATAAGGATTAGCTAGCATTACTCTTAGTGTTTTTTGGACATCCAAATTAACAGGCATTGCTTAAAAGTTCATCTCTTGTTTCTTTCCTGGTAGCATATATATAGATTGAAGGGATATCATCACAGACTGCATAGTACATATATACTTGCTATATTGCTCAAATTGAAATCTTAGAATTACATTTTGCAGGAGCTACTTTAGGTGTACCTACAAGGATGACAAGGGTTGCAGGCTAGAAAGCAAATCCAGCAAAAGAACAACGACGACCCATGCCTCGGAAGCATCCTAATTAAAGATGGCAATGGGTACCCATAACCCGAAACCCGATGGGTAATTACCCTATTAAGGTATATATATGGGTTAAAATGTCTACCCATGGGTCTACTAATGGAGAAAAATAGGACCCAATGGGTACGCGGGTGTGGGTATGATTTGACACTACCCATACCCATAACCCAATGGATACCCGAGTATTTATGGGCCATCTATTTGTAGCCCAGCCCACACAACAAATAATTATATTTGGCCCAGCCCAATAGATGTAAACTAAAACCCTAACCCTATTCCCCAGACGGCCGCCAGACCCCAATTCCCCATTTCACAGCCTCCAAGCCGTTCGGGGCTTCGGGCACCCTCCAAGCCGCCGCCGCCGCCCTCCAAGCTGTTCGGCGCCGCTGCCCCCCTCGCCATTCGGCGCCGCTGCCCCCCTCGCCGTTCGGCGCCGCCGCCCTCCAAGCCATCCTCACCACCCTCTGCCAAGCCGCTGCCGCCGCACTCTGCCAAGCCGCTGCCGTCACCCATCTGCCAAGCCGCCGTCGCCCATGGCGGCACTCTCCGGCTCGACGAACGACGACAGTCGGTGAAGCTTAGGTGATTTGATCCTTAATCTTGTTCTTGTATATCATGTCTCGGGTATGGGTCACCCGCCAGGTTTATTTCACCCGCGCGGGTATGGGTTTGGGGGAAATGTTGTACCCGCCTGTGTTATTGAGTCCTCCAGCGAGGATGTTTTTGCTTAATGGAGGTGGGTTTGGGGTGGTGAAACCCAATGGGTATAGACCCATTGCCATCTTTAATCCTAATGTAATGTTTTACCCAAACTAAAATGGGCTTTTGCTGTGAGGAGCTTGCAAAACCATGCATCGCACGTGGTTCCTTTCTTGGTTGCGAGTTGCCACGAAAAGAAGACTTAAAATGTGGTTAGATCTTAGATGTGCCAAATGGTGCCTGACCGTGACTGTTCAAAACGCCATTAATATTTTGGGTAGTCTAGTCTGTGACCTTTTCAACTCTTTCCCCTTCTAAAGAGTGGATTTTTTTCGGCTGCAACCGATAGTTTTTAGTTCTAATACGAATGCTCATACGAACGAATCGAATGACGATAAACCGTTTCGAAAATATTGTCCCAATAGTCACTTCTAAAAGACGACAAAGAAACTATCATATTTATTTATTAAAAATCATAAATTATAAACCGAAAAGAACTCTCTTCCCTTAGATAGGGCTTAGGTAGTCCATCTTTGGACAATGTCGCATTCTTCTGGTTACTCTGACACTCCCAAAATCAGTACTAATGACTTCAAAAGGCCGTAGTAAAAATGAAACAATGCCAGGATCAATTCGACGCCATTTATGGTGGTACTACTAGAGTACGAGTACAATCTAGTAGTAGTCAATCCCTACAAGCCTAGCTAGACAATTGCGATCTGATTCCGCCGGACTGCACTCGATTGGGAGATATCGATCACGCTCGCGAGCGCCAAAGTCTCCGTGGGCGCCGGCTGGGCACTCGTCCGCGCGCGCGAGTGCACGGTCGCAGCAAGCCTCGGCATGAGCTCGATCGCAGGAGGCGACGCGCGCGCGCACCGAACGCCCGCTGGGCGGGGCGGGCGGGCGCCAAGAGCGAGTAGCGTGCGCGGCGCGATGCTTTGCTTGGCGCATGGGCAATCTCGGGTCGGCACGCACGCGTGCTGCACCGGCACCGAGACCGATCTGATGCTCGGCCCGGCAGGCCATTACGTAACTTAGGGTGTGTTTGATTGCTTTTGGATAGTGGGATCGTATATCCTGGATGAGGGGAAGCTGGATGAGGAGGACTGTATTTTGAAAAAGAAGAGTGTTTGGTTCGATGTATCTGTGGATACAGGCTGAATGAGTCTGTGATTGGTAGGCTGTATATGAGGCTGTATGAGCGGATACAGTAGGCTGAGAAGGTGTTTGGTTGCCTGTATAGTGGGGTATAGTGACCCTCGAATGTGAGAGGTGGTATGGTTACCCCCTTCACATGTTTTTTTCAGTTTTTTGCACAAACTAAGTTATTCCTAATAGTAATTTATTTACAGTATGATGTATTAATTTTTTTAACTTATGAAAAGAACGTATTTGACAATATGATGATGTATATAAGGGGGAAATGCGACATGCAATTATTTGGTATGAACACATATTTTGACTAAATATTTGCAACTTTACTCTAAATCAAAAGTCATTAATAAAATGAACACTCCAAAGACAGAGTACATAAATATATATATTTCTCATAATAAAGAAGCATAAGCATAGTCATATATCTTAGCTTACACTTCAAGCAAGTAGCCACTACATAATTACAAAAGGTGTGTCTTGTAGACACCATCAGCACATCAGTCCACATGCAGTAATTAAGCCCTACATAATTACAAAAGGTATGCACCATGCACACATCACACAACAGATGTCCATAGTTTCATCTTACATAAATAGTTAGGGCCTGTAGGGGGGAGGATTCTCCATCAACCACCAACTAATTAGGCAAAAGGTTAGTGGTCAGTGAGAAATAGCCTACTCATTGAAGTAGTGCTTCTCAATCCAATGATGCATCCACATACGACGATGTTCGTCATTCATCTGCACAAAACCAATGCTTTGTGCCTTGTGTTCATAGAGCCAACCAAGAGCAGACAGTAGGGCATCTGGAGTGAACCCAGGGAGTGTCATCACAGCATTGTAGACCCCTGGGTGCGCCTCAGCATGTGCAGACTCCCTGATAGCAGCTCCCAAGTCCTTCACTGCAGCAATCATGCCATTGAAGACAACTACTTCCTCATCACTGATCAGGCCTCTCTTCCTCTTTGAACCAGACCCACTGCATGAGTCCAAACCTACAATTGTGCCCAACCACTTGTAGGAACATGGCAACTTGTTACTCAATTGAACAATTAATTGTGTCTTTAAGCAACCTTCTTGTTCTAAGCAATTAATGTGCACAAGTGGAAAAAGGGGGCTCTTCTCATTCGAAGTTGTTCTACACAGTGCCTATCATCATTATGAAAAATGAACCTAAGGTTTGCCATCCTGATTTTGTCTCTTTCAGCTAACGGACCATATGTGATGGGTGGTGTACAACCAGCACGCCTATACACAAATAAGGTGTACGCACACATGGTAGCAACTACTCCAGCTGCATTGCTAATGATTTTACGGCGCTTGACAGAAAAATCGTCCATCTAAAAATGCGCACAAACAGTAAATTGCATTACTAATTATTTTACTAGAAGGTATGTTTTGGTTAATCACAATATTATACTTGGCAAAGTAATGGATGAAGGGTAGGATTTACCGTTTCTGAAGCAAAGATCGAGGGCTAGTGTGGTTCTTGCAAGCAGTAGATTAAATTCTTGCAATGGAAGAAATATGTTCAAGCTACATTATATTGTACATAAGGAAATAAAATAAAAACAATGCAATCCAACACAGAGCCGGGCGACCGAGAGGACAGAGAGACGGGCGACCGAGCGGAAGAAAAAGCGAGTGACCGAGAGGAAGAAATATCGGGCGACCGAGAGGAGAGAGAGACGGGCGAGCGGCGTGGCCCGCGAGGAGGAGAGAATCCGGGGGAGAGAGGGCGGCGCGGGTGGCGGCAGCGGAGGCGCGGGGAGAGCAGGCACCACGGGAGGCGGCAGCGGAGCCACCGCGGGAGCGGCGGCGCGGGGAGAGCCGGCACCGCGGGTGGCGGTAGCGGAGGCACCGCGGGAGCAGTGGCGCAGGGAGAGCCGGCGCCGCGGGTGGCGGCAGCGGCGGTGACTCCACCCGCGGGAGGCGGCGGCGACTACAACCACGGCTGCCGAGGCCGCCGGGCCCGGATCCGGCCGAGGGGGAACCCCCGCGTGTCGCCTCCACGAGTTGCGGCCGGGGCAACGGCCGGCGGCGCCTCCACGCGCCTCGCCCGCGTCCGCCGCTTGCCGCCGGTGCCGCTGCGCCGCCGCCTCCCGAAGGACTTCGCCGGATCCGGAGGAGGGAGAGGGAGATCACCTGCTGCCAGATCCTTCGACGCGGAGGACGCGCAGCGCGATGGGAGCACTGAGAGGTAACCCTAGCCCGCCCTTGCTCGACTCCCTCCGTCCTGGACTGACAGCTTCGGTCGAAACGAGCTTCACTCCCGGTCCCGGATCCGGACCGTATGCAGGATGGGCGGATACAGGCTTGCACAGTAGATCCACCCAACCAAACACCCAAATTTTGTGCAAAATACAGTAGGACTGGAATCCGACTGTCCATATCCATCCAACCAAACACACCTTAACGTTCCTGGCTTGTTGCACGTAACGTGTAGTGGTGCGCACTGATGGTGCCACCGCATCATGAAACATGTGATTTTTTTAATATGGTTTTTATAAGTTGTTTGTATAAGTTACTATAGTAGCCGTTTTGAATAAAATAGTTTTTCAACACAAGTATTCTTTACTTTCTTAATCTCTCATAATTAGTTAAAAACCAACTTAGAAATCCATCACTTTTGAATAATACGGCTGCCCAGTCGCTTACCGACATATCCTCTCTCTTCGGCCGGTTACGTGTTTGGTGAATTGTAGGGAGGAAATTGAATGGTCTGGTCTTGTGGGGTTCAAACCCGCACGAGTTTTTGCTGTTCGTCTTCCTGCTGGATCGATCGTGTCAAATAGTTGTACCGTTTTTCAGATATGTAGGCTACTGGGGTCAAAATTTCAAACTCGTGAACACACACAATTTATACACCACACGCGTTGGGTGGAGTAGATTTCCTTCTCTTTTAGAAGCGATGAAGAATGCATATACAGCACACAGGGGGGTAGCTACGCCGAGCTTACTCCACTCAGCTGTCTCATTTCTATTGGAGTATAGCATGCACGCAGGGCTTATCATAACCGGAAGATGCTCTACTTGGCAACATCAAACAAATCAACTCGTATCATACAACTATTTGCTGGACCATAAACGGCACCACAAATCTCAAGCACATATGCCTTTCGTTCTCGATCAGTACCGCCGTGCGCTGGGCCCGGAAGAACAATATGCTTGTCACAACATGCAAGAATAGTAGCTAGTACTGCTACCTCTTTGCAAGGACCACACACACATCATAATTCACCAAATCTCTTCGCGTTTAACCAAAAGCCCGTGCTACTACCCAACCGAACAACTAATCGAGCCAGCATCATTCGATGCAAAAAGCAGGACAAGTATAGCAGCTCGCACCGATGACTTTACAATACCTCTTTGCCAGGACCACACACACACACCATAATTCACCAAATCTCTTCGCGTTTAACCAAAAGCCCGTGCTACTACTCCTCAACCGAACAACAAATCGAGCCTACATCATTCGATGCAAAAGGCAGGACAAGTATATATAGCAGCTCGCACCGACGACTGTCCAATTCCAAAAGCTGGATCTATAATCTGCCGATGTCTTGCAAAGGAGGAAAATGCGTGTGGTAAAGGATCACTCTCACGCGGGTAAAACGTTGCATGCAACGCGAAGATATCGCTGAAAGCGCCCACACAACGGCAGAGATGCGCGCGGTTGGGATATGTTATTCACGGGCCGCGACTGCTCGGCTCGCTGCGCCTGCGTTGCCCCTTCGTGGTTGCTGTTTCCAACGCGGGCACCCAACGTCCACGTACGGGTGTGAGTAGCTCGGCCTCAAGTGGACGGGGATCTGCTGCGGCAGTGACTGCAATTCTGCAGATGGGGGTGGGTAGGCCAGGTACGGAGGGAGGGGTTGGAAGTAGATTAGGACGTGTGATTGGCAAGAATGCGCACGAACCATGGAACATGAAAAAAGGTATATGAAGGAGAAGCACGTATAATTTTGCAGTATCCGCCTTGGGAGATTGTCCAATGAAAAAAATGGATGGTCAAAGTAACTGTCCATTTCTCACACCCAGACTAGCCATGAATAGTGAAGTTTTTTTTTTACCAAACTGCTCAGCGCGCGAAGAACAGTACTCCCTCTGTTCTTTGTAATACTTTGTGCTTTTTCTCCGACTTAAAAGCTAAAAAGATAAAATCTAAACAAAGAGATAGCTTTTTATTGGGTTTTTGAAAATGCCTAGACCGCGCTATAGCTATAAATCAAAAGCCGGTTCGGAGATGCCTTTTTAGCCTTTCGCGGGTGGGAATAACCCTTTGCCATTGAAGATGGTCATAATTTCCCTCCTATACCACGGTATATAAACCCCCAATTGAGCCCATCCCAACCACAATCCTCATCACTGCCAGCCACCCACTTGCCTACAACCTGGCGGCCGCCACCGGCCAAACACTCGCCTGGGACCTCCGGTGACCCACGTGAGACCTCCTCCTGGCCGCCCTGACGCCACTGTCCTCCTGTGCCAACTGCGCTCGCCGCACCGCAATCTACTGCGGCAGCACCCTTGTACCATAAAGAGGGGGAACCTGAGCAGAAGAAAGGAGTTCATTTAATCCTAGCGGCTACCTCTTTAGAGGATAGGACCAAAAGACTTAAGGTACAGAGGTTTATTTCCACCCAAATTTTGCTTTTCCAATCGATATATTATAATATTCTTGGTACATTCAAATGGTCGTTACGGATGGCTCTAATCTGGCAGAGAGTTCAGAGGAAGTTGCTCTGAGCCCCAAGAGATGATGAAGTGTCAAGAAGTCATATGGGAGCGTCGAGATCATCTTGTGCTCCTCCGACCGCCCAGGCCCCTTAAGAAGTAGACAGAAATCCTCTCGAATGTAGGTTTTTACTATGATTTTAAGAGTTTTTTCTACAAACCCATGCCTGCTCTTGTATGTAGAATGAATAAATTGCACCGACGAGAATGTACTTCTTGGATGAAGGGTTTCACCACTAAACTTATCTCGATTGATGACAAGACGGGAGAAAGGGAGGAGTCATTGATTGGTGGTACCACAACCACGAAGCCAATGGTGGCATCTGATCTACCGGTCTTGGGCTCCGAGATAATCACCACCAAAAAGATCCAAGACCTAGTAGCCATCCCCAAAACTTCTATGACATTAGTGGAAACAAGTACACCTGTGGTCAAGGAAGCTTAACCCTTCGAGGAGGTGTAGGACATTGGAGAAGCAGTCTTTGATCACCTCGAGGAGGAGCTGACTAAGGATGAAAGTATACAGTTGGAGAGCATAAAGGGTCCGACTAGCCCTACCAGTATTACACTGGTGAAATTAGTCGAGGAGAAGAAATGGAAGGCGAGCACTTTGGATTATACGCCAAGGCGATTCAACTTCTTGACAAAGAAAACCAGGTATGTGCTAGTCATAAGAAACTACAAAAAATCATACCTTTTTCATTCCTTGGTATTTTTTAAGTCCTTACTTCTTTCTTCTTGTTCTTCTAGTTTTGTAGCACTTCTATCACTCCAATCACTTTTCTCTTGAGTGCTTTTATTGAAGGGGCATTAAAGGAGGAAGTGGTCGTAGCAGCCCCTCAGCCGGTAGTGTTGTCAACAGAGGGAACTAAGGCTATTATGACTAAGAATCTTTTGGTGGCTGCGACATCATCACAGAGTCTAGAAGTGGAGATGAAGTCTCAGCAGACTCTTGTTTCTGCTGGGAAAGTGGTGGTTGAAGAGGAGGGAGTAGAAATGCTTCCTCCCTTCTTTGGAGGACCGGAGGTTGATAGTTCCTTACTGACAAGGAGGTCTCCTCATCTAATGGACATCCCCGACCGGGGCCACATCTTCAACAACCGAAGACTTAAGAAGCTTTGGAAGAAGGTGTTCGACCTTAAGCTAAAGACCGGTCTTGAGGAACTTTACTCTGTATTTGCAAACAAAGTGGTCTCGGTAAGTTCTTAAGACCACATTTGATGCATTATTGATCTAATTGAAACTTTTCTTAGTTTCTTTTTTTAGCACATGGTGAAAGGAGTTGCCCTAATCGGTGAAATGACCATTAGCTCAATAGCCCTCGAGAAGGAAAGGGCTAACCTCCATCGACAAGTTGGCAACTGGTAATGAGTTTTCTCTTCTCATTACATTCTGGTCATGAAGTATTTTTCTTCTCATAGCCCTTAGAATATCTCTATAGGTTAGGAAGCACCATTAAGGTGCTTGAGGATGCCCTCAAGAAGGAGAGAGAATTGTCCAGGTCAACTTTGACCGAGAACAAACAACTTCTCAAGACCCTTGAAGTGAAGAGCCTTCAATTAAGAAGTAAGTCTCTTCTTGATTTTTTTTCCTTTATTGCTTCTAAATCCTTACTTTTTCATACTTCTTTTCTTGTCATGGTAGATAGAATTAGAGGATTTTGAAAAAAAAAGCAAAGACGAAGGGCATTGTCATTTTGAAGCTTGAAGATGTGTAAAGCCAAAGACTGATTGATCGAAGATTAATCGACTAAGTTCAATGACAACGTCCTTAAGCATAAGGAAGCGATTGAGACTTATGAGAAGAAGAACTAAGTTAACTGATCGTTAATCCGAGCAGTTTATTTAGTTTTTAACTTGTCTTGATTAACTTTAGGCTACTTGTGCAAAGCAAGCTTTGAAGGTTGAAGAACTAGAAAAAGCTCTTGGTATCAAGGAGGAGAAGGAGATTCAAGAAAATCTTCAAGAGAAGATCCTTCAAGGAATCAGCATTCTTCCCCACAAATGGCATCAGATGTCGACAACCGAGTCGCCGATCTTATGAAATGTGAGAAAATAGGCTGGATTCCTTGGAGTAATTCAGCAAAAGAATAGGAATGATCTTTATTGCTATAAACTAGTTACAAGATGTCATTGCTAAGAGATTACGAAGGGATGTAACTAGCCCTAATCTCTACAGTCTTTCCACTGGTTGGAAAACTATGAATGTTGGAGTTGTTCACTATCTTTTTATTCTAAGTTTGATATCAATCGTTCTCTCTCGTCAATCTATAAATAGCACCGAAGGAGTGTCAGTTGTCTAAATGAGCAGGCACCTTGTTGAATCGTCCCATTTGGTCGAGGGGGTGGTTGCTGCCAAAGAGAGATATGATGATAACTGATCTTCGGTTGTTACCAGTGGAAGATAATCGTAAAGACAACGACATGGCGGTTGTTGTCAAAGATATAAAGCTGAATCGTCATGCAGTTATGAGCGGATAAATCACGTGCTTCATCCATCGCACAGGAGATAATCTCCTAGAGGCAAGCCCTTATACCAGTTCATGAAATCTCCGAGTGCTTGCTGATCGAGTAAAATATACAGTGGGTCTTCGACCAGAGGTACTTAGGCAATTGCTTTTGAAAACTTATGATCATATAGGTCTTACGGTCTTAATTAAGTATTATACCTATATTTAATGAATTATTTAATCTTCGTCACGACTAAACTAAATATTTATAAAAATATTAGCGACCAAAGATTACAGTGTTTGACCGATCCAAATCAAGAGTGTCAATTATTCTGAAACGAAGGAGTATGCGTATAGTTTCTCTCGAGTAAATCAAAATATTTTATCTCGGTGATGGTGGCAAGGTGTTTGTAAAGATTTTTGGTGAAAATATCCTGGCATGAGAAAGAAAGAGTTTATCCGTAAGAAGAAAATTGCTTGATCGGAGAAGCAAAGCTTTTAAAAACACAAGAAAGCGCACGCAGTATTAGCTCCCTTCGCCACCTCGCCCCACCCCACGCTCGTACTCAAGAGTCAAGAGTCCCCGCCCTCCCCCCATTCCCCACCCGCCACCACGGCCAGCTCGCCGTACGTCCGGTGAGAAGCGCGGCGGCGATGGGGCACGGCGCCAGCTGCGGGCGCCCCAGCGAGGAGGTGGACTTCTTCGGCGCGGCTCAGTGCGGCGACCTAGCCCGCCTCACCGCCGCCATCCGCTCCCGCCCCTCCCTCCTCCGCCGCACCACTCTCTTCGACCGCCTCTCCGCCCTCCACATCGCCGCCGCCCACGGCCACCTCCAAGTACGAAGCACCAACCAAACCACCATCACCCCGCTTGGTTCTCTTACTGCCGAGTGCTCAGTGCCCCTTCCCTTCCAATTTCTCGCCGCCCGGTCTAATCGCAGTGTGCTGATTCTTTTGCTTGCTTAGGTGGTCTCCATGGCATTGGATCTTTGCGTCCACCCGGACGTCGTTAACCGCCACAAGCAGGTTTGCACACTGTTGCTTCACGCTTTGCCCCTGTCCTCTCTTCTCGGGGAAGCTTCTCCTCACATCTTGGGCCTTGCCGCAGACGGCGCTGATGCTCGCGGCGATGCACGGGAGGACCGAGTGCGTACGACGGCTGCTCGACGCCGGCGCCAATGTGAGCCTTAGAGAGACGGTGTTGCATTGGAACTGTTCTTGGAGTTGGACTAAATGGTGTTTCTGTTTGGGTGCGCAGATCGTGATGTTCGATTCGTCGCACGGGCGGACCTGCCTGCACTACGCGGCGTACTACGGCCACGCCGACTGCCTCCGGGCCATCCTCTCGGCGGCGCAGTCCTCGCCGGTGTCGGAATCCTGGTTGGCCTTCTTCTCGGAGCCACCATTTTCGCTGCAGCGCGCTGTGGCAGCCGCGTGGCTGCTAGTCTTCGCTAATGTGTTCTCAGTTGTGGAGATGCAGGGGATTCGCGCGCTTCGTCAACGTGAGGGACGACACCGGGGCGACGCCGCTCCACCTCGCGGCGAGGCAGGGCTGGCGCCGCTGCGTCCACGTCCTGCTCGAGAACGGCGCCATCGTGTCCGCCTCCAGTGGCGCCTTTGGGTAAAGTTTTCCTCAAGTCAAAGGCCGCACTTCTAAGTGGTAAAAATCGCACCTTTTTAGGGAAACAAAATCTGTGACATTGACGCCGGCGCGCGTTCCTGCAGATTCCCCGGGAGCACGCCGCTGCATTTGGCCGCGCGCGGCGGCAGCCTCGACTGCGTCCGCCAGCTGCTCTCCTGGGGCGCCGACCGCCTCCAGCGAGACTCCGTTGGGTGAGTGAGCATTTCTTGGAACGCTGTTAAAATCCAACTGCCCAGCAGGCTTCTAGCTGCAGTGCTAACACTCCAATTCACCAATGGTGCTGCTAGCTAATACAATGTTGTCTTCAGAAAATCTGATGACAATTGTGTTCGTCAATCTATTTGCCTCGGAAAGGTGATGGATGTAGCGATGTGGATTGGTTTCTGCAGGAGAATTCCATATGAGGTTGCGATGAAGCGAGGGCACGCCGCGTGCGCAGCGCTGCTGAACCCGTCATCGGCAGAGCCCCTAGTCTGGCCTTCCCCTCTCAAGTTCATCAGTGAACTCGAACCGGACACCAAAGCTCTCCTGGAGGCAGCTCTGATGGAGGCCAATAGGGAGAGGGAGAAGAGGATTCTGAAAGGGACCAAGAATGCATTGCCATCGCTGTCACATTCAGATGAGGGTGCTCATGACATCACCATCTCTGAGGTACCGTATTTCCAAGTCTTAGTCTTGCACATTACTCTGCTGATTTTATTCGTAGCTTCGTAATAGCGTGGAAATAATTCAAGATCACAATAGCTGTTGCATTGGTACCGATATCCACTTGTTTCATTGACACAATATGATACATGGTATTGCACTTAGTCAAGATCTCATAGCATTATCCAAGAGTTCATCATAGCATTGGTTTTGGCTAGCGTGCCTTCAAGTTTCAACAGAGTCACTTGCTCCAAAATGTACTACTATAAGCATTTATCTTGATCCGAGAGATCGAATGACACCTTGATAAATGGTCAAAGTATTTAAGTAGTGCTTAACCACCGGTTATCAGCATGATGGCTACTACTAATGGCTGTTGGTGTAATGGTGTACTAGTCTAATAGTATTGTTCTTATTGGTAATGACAAGTTAGGCACATGTTTGTCAAACTGCGAGCAGCAACGTACGCACCTACTTGCACGAAAGCTACAGGCCTTGGCTCATTGCACGTTGCATCTGTAGTGTATATAACCCAAAGGGTCTTAAGGTGGGGTCCCATCTAAACCTTAAGACCAACTCCATAGTGTATATAACCCAAGTGGCCTTAAGACGGTCCCACATGGCAGATAAAGAAAAATTGTATTTTAATGCTTATGGTTAGGTCTTTAGCTTGAGGACCAGCCTTAAGCTTTTTTTGCTTAGGGTCTGCTTAAGGTCACCCCTGTAATGTATAAGGTTGACCTTAAGGTGGCTTAAGACCTCCTCTTTTCATACACTACAGATGCCCTAAGCAACTGCGCCAATCCATATGCATGGAGCATTATTCAAACGCATCTAGACAGTCAATGCACTTTGCACATCTGCGTTGCATCGACATCTATCTCGGGGAAAACGCATCTTCATGATGCGGATCTTGTTCAGATTGATAACTCCAAACGTACGGCGTCGTGCAGGCTAGTGACGCCGAGGTCTGTAGCATCTGCTTCGAGCAGGCTTGCACCATCGAGGTCCGGGAGTGCGGGCACCAGATGTGCGCGGCGTGCACGTTGGCGCTGTGCTGCCACACCAAGCCCAACCCGGCGACCCAGTGCCAGCCCCTGCCGACCTGCCCGTTCTGCCGCGGCAGCATTTCCCGGTTGGTGGTGGCGACCAAGACAAAGGCCGGCGACGACGAGGGAGACAGGCTGGAGTCCCCGAGGCACAGGAGGTCTCGCCGGTCCCTGAACCTCGGCAGCGACGGGGGTAGCACCAGCAGCCTCATGGGCAGCATTGCCTCGTCGATCGGGAAGATGGGCCGACGGAAAACCGACAGCAGCGAACAGGTCGACGACAAGCCCTAGTATGCTCAACATTCGGATTCACTGCATATGACCATCTTGTGATCGTCGCCGTGACCATTGTCTCATCACCGATCAACGAATGAATACTATTTTTGTAGATTATTTTTGGAAAATGAGCTATTTTTATCTGTGTAGATTTGAGCCGTGCTGTAGACTAGATCCAAATAAGCAGTCCCTGCTCTGCTCGGTAGCCGCCAGTGGAGTTCTTGAAAGGTTGTACACGTCTAATTCAGAGATTTGGCCCGCTATGATGATAATGAGAAACCCAGTACAAATCCATGTGGCCGCTTCATATAATTGGCCTTAGCTGGGGCTACATTGCTCAGGTGCTGCCTTCAGAGTTTGTCCAAATCTTGTCTAGTTTTGGTTCCGATTGTGATCTGATGATGGCCGAGCTTAGCATCCCCTGAGTAATGGCATAGCTGGGGACAGATTGCTGCGACTTTCCCTTCGGACTGAGGGGCCGTTCAAGCTTTGGTTGGCGGCTCGTGGTTTTTATCTGTAATTATACCGTAAATATTATTATTATTTTTAAATCATTCAATTTAAGAAAGATAAAAAACACCATTGTATCTTTATAGACAATGCAAAAAATATAAAAAAGCAAAAAGAAAAGAAAAAAATAGAAATTACAAAATCTACGTGCTCACTCTATCTTCTGCTGGAAGTCCAAGCCGAATCGAACGGGTGATAGCAGTGCTGAGGTGGAGATGGTACCACTCCCCGGCATGAGCTGTCCCAATCAGCAGGTGTTATTAATATTCCTTATATTAAACACTGTCACTGTGCAGCTCACTGCCTCACCAGGACCAGCCCTAGGAAATATGGACAATGCTCTTTAAAAATAGCAACAGAAGTAGAGAAATTGTGAAGTGCGCTTTAAGAAGGAAGAGCTAGGTAGGGTAGATCACAAACAGTTGCCAGGACATTCTTCAGCACGGCAGGGTATAGAGTGAACTGTAGAGGCTCAAGACTCAACACGACTTTCACAAGGAAGAAATTGACGATATGGAACTTACATGAGCTGACACTTGAATGAGGCAGCCTTTCGTAGAAACCGAGGTGAATCGACTTGACATCACATCCGCAGGAATACTAAGCATGTGTTTGGTTTGGGGATCCCACTTTTTGTTTGGTTGCAAGGATGGGTTAGTCTCTATTTTTTGTTTGGATGGAGGGATAGAATGGGATGCACAGCAGATCTGGCGGCAGTGGAGGAGGCCGACGGCGGGGAGGACGCGCCGGCGCTGGAGCACTCGGCGGACGTGGGGCGGAGAGGAGGCCGGCAGTGGAGAGGAGGTCGACGGCAGCGGAGAGGAGGACGCGCTGGACGTGGGGCGGAGAGGAGGCCGGCAGTGGAGAGGACGGCGGGAAGGACGCGCCGGGGCGGAGATCCGGCCGGAGGTGGAGAGGACGGCGGGGAGGATGCGACGAGGCGGAGAGGAGGCCGGAGAGGACGACCCGAGCACGGCGACGAGGACGACCGGAGCACCGACGGCGTGAGGAGCGGCAGGGAGGCGCGCACACACCCGGCCGGGGCGGCGCCCGCGCGTGGAGGGAGAAGGGCAGAGCGGCGCAGGGAGATGGGGGAAAGGGCAGGGCGGCGCGGGCGGCGGGGGGAGATGGGGGAAGGGCAGGGCGGCGCGGGCGGCCGAGGAGATGGGGGAAGGGCAGAGCGGCGCGGGCGGCCGGGGGAGATGGGGGAGGGCAGAGCGGCGTGGGCGGCGGGGGAAAAACTGCGCGGGGAGAGGGATGGGCGTACGCGCGCGCGAAGGAAAAGTGGGTTGGCGCGGTTCGCTCGATTTCAGCGGATCATTTCAACCCACTTTTCAGGGGAATATTCTCTTTTGGGTCCAACCCACCCCACTAAATCCTACAACCAAACACTAAAAAAAAGGGTTGGCCCCCTCCCATCCCGAGATATCCCCTGAACCAAACACTAGGTAACATGTCCTAGAGATGTGAAGATGCCGTGTGCGATTTTAGGCGTGTTCTTTTCATCTCATAGTTTATAATTTAGATATCTAAATTCTGTCTATTTATGAGAGATAATACGCATAGAAAAATATTTGCATATAATTTTGGCCGACCTATTTTGAAAGAACGCATCGTTTAAAAGCTAGTTACTGTAGATAGTACAAGCATAAGTCGGTAGAAAGTCGAAAAGAACTCAACACTTTTCGGCTGCGACAAATGTTCTGGTACTAGCGCAAGCGTTTGTATGAATAAATCAAATACCGATAAGTTGTTTTGAAAATACTGCCCCGATAAGTAACGTCAAAACGACGATGAAAATATCATCCCATTTGTTTATTGAGGAGTAGGCATAAACTAAAAAAATAGAGCTGTCATAAAGCCCCACTTAAGTTAGCTTCAGCTTTTAGCTTCTTAATTTTATTTTTTCTAACTTTTTGGATTTTTGAGCTTTTTGCTTTTTCTTTTTTCTCTTATTCCTTGTATTGTCCGAGATGACATAAATTTTTTATTTTTTTAAATTTAATTACGCTGAAAAAGTTTATAGCAGCAATAGTACCAAAATAAGCTATAAACAGTGTTGTACAATGAAATGAGCTAAAAGCAAAGGCCGGGTTCTTTTGATCTTAAAGTTGTCTTATGCTTGTACTATCTACAGTAATTTGCTTTTAAACAGTGTATTTTTTTAAGGCAATGTTAATAGAAAAATTGTAGTAAAAAGTGTACTGAGTTCAGCTGTACCAGCCCAAATCGCATGTGACTATTTTTCTTTACATACTGCCTCTCGCGAACAGTCAGAATTCAATTATTTAAACCGTAAACCATAAGCCATTAGTCCAAAAGAACCTACCCTTACCCACTTGCGCCGAGCAACAAGTGTACAAGGAAAAAAGATACTGTAACATTGACCGTGAAGAAAGAAAGACGCTCGAGGGTCCTTTTTACTATTTACAAGAATCTTCTTGAATGGGAGCCAAAATTATATTGACATGTATGTACCAAACGATTTATCTAAAAAACTAAGTTAATAAGAAAAGACAAACAATATTTAACACTCTCAAAATAGGAGTGGGCATCATTTTTTAATTATGTCAGTTGAATCTTGACCTTAAGATTTTTTTGACTGTGGTACTATGGGTGAATTCTTTTGAGCTGATAGCTTATGGTTTAAATATTTGAATTCTGGTTGTTCGTGAGAGGCAGTATGCAGAGAAAAATAGTTGCATGTGATTTTAATAGATACAGCTGAACTCAATACACTTTTACTACAATCTTCTTGTTGACCCCACTTTGAAAAACGTACCGTTTAAAAGCTACTTACTGTAAATAATACAAATATAAGCCGACTGAAAGTAAAAAAACTCAGCCCAAATTAAGTTACATATATCGACCACCTCACCTAACAACACAAACTAATCAAGAAAAACGAACAAACGGATCAAACCAAGGCCTCGCTAATTTCGGCTTGAGCTTCAGGCTTATTTTCACTATTTCTAAATTTTGTCTTTTTCTGATGTTGTGGCTATTGACCAAACAGTAAACTAGAAAAGTAGTGGAGTGGTTGTGATGGATGAACAATGCTTGCCCCTTCTCCATGTCCAGGGCGCGCGTATATACATCCATAAAGCATGATTACAATCCTATCTGTACAATCATGCACCCCTAGAGGGGCATACGTGTCATTACACATATATCATTGGGCCTTATAACCCACAAACAGGCCAGATGGGCTCAAGTGGGGGCCATCCCTACTACAGGAGCCTCTCATGGTAAACGGCTTCTCATGGGTCGAAACCATGTCGCCAAGCCTTTGGCCCCTCCGTCTCCACGGCCTGTGTAGGAATTGTTTGTGGGCTTTTTGGCCTCTGACCGTGGTGAAGCTTGAGCGGGGTCACACGGTCCCTTCCGCGCGTAGTGGGACACGCGGCAGCTTGCGTTTAGCGCGTTGTGTGGTGCCAGTTGAAGTCTGACCGGGGTCATGCAGGCATTTCTTGCGTCACAGGACACGTGGCTGTGCGTGGTTAGCGCGTCAAGCCCTGCCAGTTGCCGCCGGTTGCGTTTCCCATGCGTGGAGGAGTCCAGCGGGCTTTAAAGCCGTGGTGGCCATCACATCGTTGCTCCCTGTGCTAGACCTACTGTGATAATAGTGCCTTTTCGCCACCACTTCCACCCGCACTGTTGCCATACACTCCGGTTGCTACCGCCGTCCATTGCTATCCTATCTCCCTGCTACGTCGGCGCCAGTCAGTACATCGTGTTGTGAGCATCCCAACCAGATGCGCGCTCTTGTTTGCCATCGACCGTCTCCCCAAGTACTGTAGCAGGATGGCGTGTGGTGATGACCATTCCCACCGGCCAAGCGGCGACGCATCATCGAGCCACAGCGGCTCTTCCAGCCGCCGTGGGTCGTCAATGACTGAGGCAGAGTACGAGTTGATTGGGTGCAACCCATCGTCAGCCAACAGACGGTGGAATGCGGTGAGGAAGCTAAACAGCGTGTGCATGAATCTGCTAGGGCAGAGCTTGGCGACCGAGGAGACCGTCCTGTCGCTTGTCTGTGAAGGGAAGATTTTGGACCGCGATGTGGTTCAGCTGCCCTCCGCTGACGAGACAAAGACCCACCCCACGGAGTCAGAGGCGGTGGTTTTTGTCGCCTATCTGGAAGCTGGGCTTCGGTTTCCCTCAGCAATGTTTGTTGGTGAAGTACTGAGGTTGTACAGACTGGTGCTATCACAGCTGAATCTGAATGCCATCACCCAGCTGGCTGTGTACTGCTGGGCTTCGCGAATAGAGACGATGTGGCCTAGCACACCTCTATTCGTGTTTCTTCACGATGCGCAGTGCTAGCTGAAGAAGCTAGATGGATAGGAGTACTCCAACTTCGTCAGTGTGAAGTTCGTGCTACGGTCCGCGTGCACCAAGTTGTTTCTAGTGAACACGATCCGGATGAAGTGGAAGTCCAACTAGATGCAGTAATGGTTCTACTAACGCGTGGAGAGCGGCAGCAGCTTGAGGTGGTTGGGGTGTCTGATGGATTTCAACACCTCCCTATCGGTGACCCTTGACCGCGACGATGAACACCGGGAATGGAGGCTAGTGGGAACTCTTCGGTTCAACATGCGAGACATCGTGGAGGAATACCTGATGTATGGCATGGCTCCGCTAGTGCACCCATAGCACGTGCAGTCCGCCCTCACCCGCGACGATGGCATTCGCCCCACGGTCGCGTCGTTAGCGAGGCTCGTCGAGCCAAGTATGTCTTCCACCACACGCGCTGCATCTAAAGTGGGTACGCTGTAGGCCGTAAGTGTGATTTGTTTTATTGGCAGGGCTCACCCTCGAAGACGTGGAGTGCACAACGACGGTGTTCCTTGGGCCATATGTGGCCAAGGAGCACAGTCTCCGAGAAGCGGTCATGACGAACGTCGGGTGAGTAAACTGTGTGTGTGAAGATCTTGGTATCCTTATGTCAGAGCGCGCTGTGCCTAGTATTGGCTGGCTTTGCACCTGTGACGGTGATGGCAAGGAGGAGGCCTCCCCTCCTCGGTGAAGGGGCCGTTCTCCCGCAGCGTGACCGTTGAGCTCGGTGCCCGTTCGCCTGATGAATCCACTGAGGTTGAGGCCATTGCGGGTACCAATTTTGACCTGACTGAGTATGTGAACTCAGACCTGGAGGCGGAGCCGAACCACGGCGTTATCAGTGGGCAACGCGTGGGCGACATGGGGCCCGTAGGCAATGCGAGCGACGGAGGCGATAGTAGTCACGAGCCTAATGCAGACACGGGAGGTGACTATGAAGCCTCCTCGCGTACGCCTGCTACAGGGGTCGACGAGGCGCCTCCTAAGGCGCCCGCCGTGAAGTGTGCTCACATGTGTCCACCAGCAGGAGTGAACGAGCATTTCCAAGTGGCGGTGGCCATGCTCTCAGAGGAATCCGACTCCGAGGCGGAAGCCGTCGGCCCCGAAGCGGACTCCATAGCAAGGGCTGCCGGTGATGCCCCCGCAGTCATCCATCTGGCGGCCATAGGTGCCGCTGCCTCTCGACCATATTCTCCTATCTGTGATGCAGGTATAAATACTTTCTTCTCCTCTCACAACTTCGCGAGGCTTTCCTCGATTTGCTCGCTGACACCTTCGTCAGGGTCAGCGGGCCCATGGTCTCTGGGGCGCGCACAGGGCTACAGCGATGGAATTGGCCATGAGGGGACTGGCGCTCCTGCTATGGATGTGTCGTTGTTGTCCACCCCTATCAAAGCTGCCGGCTCAGAGGCGCGGCGTTTGATCGTGGTGGACTTCGTCCATCGTCCAGAGGCATTGCGAGCGCTGCAAGGAGCCGCAGATTGCACGGACACTGGACTGGATCGCTGAACTCTGTCATCATGTGGACCGGAGCTCCTGGAAAGCGCTCTCAAAGCAATAGAGATGATGGTAGTTGTACCAACCTTTTGTGATTGTGTTTGTGTTTGTAGGAATGTCGCTAACCGTGCTACGCCACGCGGGCCCTTGCCCTCGCCCGCGCCTTACAGGCAGCTACGGCCCATGAATGAAGTTGCATGTAGGACCGACTCAATGCCACGGAGTCGGAGGCTACCGTCGCACGGCAATCTGCCCAGGATGCCCTTGTAGCTTGCGCGTCCAAGGATGAGCGCATTCACTTCCTCAAATCTGAGGGCGCGAAGGCTATCACTGATATGCATGCTCTGGTGGAGCAGACCCAGTGTATTGCCTCCAAAGAATGCGAGGGCTTGCTGCAACAAATTGTCGGGCTAGAAGCGAAGCTGGCGATGGGATGAAGTAGCCGCGCGCGCTCCATCCCCCACCCTTCGAACTAGCGGCAGCGAAGCTAGCGGTTGGATGTAGACACTCGCACTCCGTCCACCACCCTTCGAACTGGCATCAGCGAAGCTAGCGACGGGATGAAGTAGATGCGCGCGCTCCGTCCCCTACCCTTCGAACTGGTGTCAGCGAAGCTGGCGGCGGGATAAAGTAGAAGCACACGCTCCATCTCTCAAGCAGAGGTTATCCTCTGCGCGTCTTATTTATACTCTGTAGAGTGCATACGGAGGTTGCCCTCTGCATGTCTTATTTATACTCCGTAGAGTGCGTGAGGAGGTTGCATTTCGCGCGTCTTATTTATACTCTATAGAGTGCGCACGGAGGCTGCCCTCCATGCGTCTTATTTATACTCCGTAGAGTGTGCGCGGAGGTTGCCCTCCACGCATCTTATTTGTACTCCATAGAGTGTGCATGGAGGTTGCCCTCCGCGCGTCTTATTTATACTCCGTAGAGTACGCGCGAAGGTTATCCTCTGCGTGTCTTATTTATACTTTGTAGAGTGCGCGCGGAGGTTAGCCTTCGTGCATCTTATTTATACTCCGTAGAGTGCGCGTGGAGGGTGCTCTTGGCGCGTCTTATTTATATTCCGTAAAGTGCACGCGGAGGTTGCCCTCCTCGTGTCTTATTTATACTCCATAGAGTGCGCGCGGAGGTTGCCCTCCGCGCGTTTTATTTATACTCCGTAGAGTGCGAGCGAAGGTTACCCTCCACGTGTCTTATTTATACTCTGTAGAGTGCGCACGGAGGTTACCCTCCGCGTGTCTTATTTATACTCTGTAGTGCGCGCGCGGAGGTTGCCCTTCTCGCGTCTTATTTATACTCCGTAGAGTGAGAGCGGAGGTTGCCCTCCGCGCATCTTATTTATATCAGCATGGAACACAAATTTCTTCATGAACACTGGGTTTTATTTATTTTCCCGTTTGAGCGGGTGAGCTGTTACACATAGCCAGGCACTAGCATGAAGCTGGGCGGCCTTTTGCCCCTATGCATAATATCACCGTAAGCGATCTGCATTCCATGTGTGGCGGAGACTTTTTCCGCTGATGGTTGTGAGACGATACGCGTCATGCTGCAGAGCCGCTGTGACGATGTAGGGGCCCTCTCACTTGGATTCTAACTTGCCCACCGTCATTGTGTGCAATGTTATTTTGAGGACGAGGTCTCCCGCTTGGAACTCCCGCGAGTAGACGGTGCGGTCGTATGCATGTGTTATTCAGCGTGCATACTTTGTGACGTACTCGGTGGCACCGACTCACACGCCGTCAAGGAGGTCCAGATACAACGCTCGCTCTTCGGTCAGAGCCTGATAGAGTACTCTCCTTGATCCAGCCTTGATTTCTTCAGGCGTGACTGCCTCATCGCCAAAGAGGAGCTTGAATGATGTAAATCCCGTGGGACACGTGACTGTTGTGCAGAGGGACCAGAGTACGTTAGGAAGCTCTTCCGGCCATTTGCCCTTCAGGAGGCCTACGAGGTGTTGTGCAGAGGGACCAGAGTACGTTAGGAAGCTCTTCCGGCCATTTGCCCTTCAGGAGGCCTACGAGGCGCTTCTTGACCCCAGTGGAGATTGCGCCATTTGCCTGCTCGACCGCCCCATTGGACTACGGGTGTTCGACTGAAGCGTATCACAGCATGATGCCCATGCATTCGCAGAATGCCTTGAAGGGCATAGAGTCGAATTGCAAGCTGTTGTCGACAATGACCTCCCTGGGCACTCTGAACGACAAATAATGTTTTGCTAGAGGAATTGCTGCACTGCTGCGGAGGTTACCCTGGCGAGCGCGACCACCTTAGGCTACCTGGAAAAATATTCGAGGGTGACCATGATGAATCGTAGATCCCCTGGGGCACGTGGGAGCAGTCTGATGACATCAATGCCCCATTGTGCTAGCAGCCATACCAGTGGGATGGGTTGCAGATTAGTAAGAGGTCTATGAATGACCCTTCCCATCCACTGGCACCCCTGGCACCGGTGCACAAGGTCGTGCACGTCCGCGATGGCCGTTGGCCAATAGAAACCCTACCTGAGCGCCTTACCGTCGAGGGATCTCGGTGTGATATGTGAGCCACAAAGCCCTGTGTGTATTATGGTGTGGAGTCACTGCCCCTCGCCTTGCGAGAAGCATCGCAGTAGTGGGGCACAAACCCTGCACTTGTAAAGAACGCCGTCCAGGACCTCAAAGGACATGGCTCGATGCTGTAGCCATCGTAGCTCGAGAGGATCATCTGGTTCGGCTATACCCTATTGAAAGCATCTAGACCCCTAAAAATGGTTCTGGTAATTAATGAATTTATGTGAATATGAGAGTAACATGTTTATTAAGTGTTTAAAAGGCTTAGTCCCTAAAATAATGTCAAGACGCATGATAAGGATCAACATAAAGATCAAAGTGGCTAAAGGCAAAAGGCAATATGTAGACTAGGATCCTCTTTTCATTTTTATCGGTCATAGGAGAAAGGATGGAAGACTAAATTATAGGCTAAATGTCGTACCACAAAGAGGGATCATGGCAAGTAGCTTGATAGCATATTCTTGTGCCATTGGATCAATTTAGAATCATGCATTCATTGAAAATTAAAGTTGATAGACAAATCTATGCTCTGTCTTAAATGGTACTTCTAGCGCTTGGAAGCTCCGAAAAACCGAGTAGAGCCTTTTTTTTCCAGAGAGCACCCTCGAAACCAATCCGTGCTCTGTCCGGACAACCGAAAGTATATCTACTGCAGTTTTTGTTCCAAATGATGACAACAAGTGTTTTGTTGCTTCCATGTGGTACCTCATAATCAAGATCTTCCGTAAGTCAAGGAAACAACTAGTATCCCTGTCTAAAACCTAGTTAATGTCTCGGCTAACATTATACTCTTACCTATCGTCGTCAGTGAACTCGACATAAGAACCAACACAAATAGCTACTCTGTATGCCAATCCCGAATCCATCCTACGCACAATAGAATGGAACGAAGATAACAACATCAGTGCACAACCCTAAATCGATGCACATTATCGTGTAACAAAGATAGCAACATTAGAGCACAACCCTACATTGACACACATTAATCCAGATCTAAACTACACACACCAGATCAACACCAAATTGGTACAACAAGTGAAATAAAATCCTGCAGCAAAAGCGTGAGGAAGAACCTTACCCGTTAGGGACCCATGAAAGCTGCACAGGCTTCGACGAGGAGTCCATGCTCCTGAGGCGCCGCATTTTTGACCCCGGTGCCTTCATCTCTGATAGCCCTCAACCCTCAGCAGCACATGCTCCAACCGATTCCGAAAGGTGGCGACGGGGAGAGATTTGGGGGAGAAGAATTGTGAGGGAGATGGACTTGGGGGATAAGGATGGATCTGGGATGTGCATCACAGTGTTGCTTTAGGGTTGATCGCACCAGGGTGTGTAGGGGTACCCAAGTCTTTTCGGAAATTTTCTCTCTCCCTCCAGCCCAAAAATGATAAAATATGGGGCTTAATGTCTTATGGAAAAATTACAGCTTTTCTCAGTGCGTTCTGTCTAAACCATGAATTTTGGGTGTCCATTGGCAAAGGGGGGCAATGAACGGTGTCCTGTAGCCAATTTCCCCTAAAAATCAGGATGTAGGCGAGCCATTCCACCTCCAAGTTTCTCTATTCGGTGTTTGGACAAATACATGCGGATTAAGAGGATACATGTGAATTTTGCACGATCGGCATCCATGGCGAGTTATATACATACCGCCCAATTGTTCGTCTTCAGGTGCTACTGCACCGCATCATTCACATCCATGCGCCCGTCGTGCCCAGGCGTGCCGTGCCGGCACAAGCACAGGCGTGGGCGCGTGCACCGGCACGTGGAGGCATCACTGCCTCGGCCATGGTGGTATATGATCCCTACGTCTTCGTGGGTGTGCCATGCGCATTGGCTCCTACGTGTGCCGACCGTGCGCACTACCGCGGTGTGCCGAGGTGGCTCGCCGTACGTGGCTGTGCCACTGTTGAAAAGTAAACCCAAAGAAATGGCACTGTGCGAACTGGGTTTTGTGCCTTAGCCCTAAGTGAAGGCTGAGCCCAATAGTTTTTTCTCGTGAAAATAGGCCGAATAGTATAGTGTAAACTCGGCCTAGTAACGTAAGGCAAATCTCGGCTTGACAAAATTGCAGTCGGCCTATCATTAGCCCAATAATCTCTTCTGGGCCTAATCTCCGTACCCATCCAAAGACGTCAATTTATGGGGTCACTAAAATTGGCTCATGGACCAGATGGTTCAGGTAGTCTTGGAGCCCACAATAGAAGTGTAGTCCTTATATGTTTTTTTAATATTTTGATAGGACGTGGTTAGATGATGTGGTACTATCAAATCCCTTCCCAATAGAATTGGTATCAACCATTTGATCAAACCTAATTAGATGACCCACTCCATATCCTCTTGAGTGCTTTCCGTGCGTGTCGAAATACTCGCTAAGCTCCTTCGGCTCCATCATGCATGTAAACATTGCCATCCGCCACCTCCAAGTGTTGCAAGTTGAGACCTCACCGTGGCCTCTGTGCACGCTGTCTATGCCTTATCAGTGTCCTTCGGTAGTGGCTGAACCTCAATACTCTTCCTATATTTGATGACCTCTTAGAGTTTCGTCCCTTAAAGGCTCAAGTTTCATGGTTCAGGTTTCAAGTTTCACTACTAGTACATCTACCATGTTTCAACAATGCTACAGTTTGACTAGGAAGGTTTCAACATGTCTCGTGTATCAATAGACTCAAGTTTCAGGTTTCACTATAGTGTTTCGACAATGTTTCAGGTTTCAGAGCACGACTTCAACATGTGGGTTTCACACTTACAATAGGATAGCAAGTTTAGTTTCAGATGCCCGTGATTCAAGTATCATGTAGATTTTAGCAAGTTTCAATCAAGTTTTAGGAAGTTTCGAGCTAATTTTTTGTTTCTTATTGTTAGAAGTAGAACATGTGGTTTCGGGGCAAGTTCAGTGAAAAATTCAGAACAAGAATGGTATGCTAATGAGCAACATGTTGACGGCGGTGAGCTCGAGTTAGAGGGATTCTGGGGAAGAGAGGCACAGATTCGATGGTGTACCAGGCTGTCGAGAGCTCTATTTGGATCCAAACAATGGCGAGCTAAATAGCGATAGCGGCACCAAAGTTTGACTCGTATGGCGCATGAGATCCGACGTCCGCATGAATGCCCATCACCGAGTTGAGGAGTGCAGTACAGCCACCAACATCGAAGAGAGCGGGAGGGGGGAGAGAGACGGTTGTGGGTGGACAAGATTTTGGGGGATGGATTGGAACAAAGCTACAAGGCCCATCGTTGGATGTGGATGACATTGGATGACATCAGGGTGTCCCATATACTATCAGATAGTTTTTTTGTGTAACATCCCAAAATTTTATTTGCATTTTATTGATTTACTGGAGTTTATTTGGATTTATCTGAATTTTATTTCAAAGTCTAAAGCAAGAAAATGTTTTTTTAAATATTTTATTAAAGCCAAAAAGAGTTTATTTTATTTTTTCCCAACCTTCCCTAATTTTAACAATTTTTGAGAATTTTCTGGAATTAAAAATCAATTTTAAAGGTTAAAAAGTATTTTATAAAATTATTAAATGCAAATCTGAAATTAAAAATATTTTTCCTAAGTCTAAAATGTCTCCATGAATTTTCCTAAAATTTATAGGCTTTAAATATTAATTTTTAAGTATTTATAAAGTTATCTAGCATTTCTGGAAATTAAAACGAAATTTAGAAGCCAAAAACCCCTTGGGTTGACACGTGGCGCTCCCGGATCGCATTCGCCCTACCGCCCGATTTAATCCGGGCCGTCCCTATCCACTTACCCTTTCAATTTGAATTCAACGGCCTGATCTGCTCCCTGCACACGTGGCTCAAATCCAGCCGTCCGCCCCTCCCCTTCTCTTCTCTCTCTCTCCGACATGCGGGGCCCGCATGTCAGACCCTTCTCCCACCTCCCCTTCTTCCTCCTCCAGCTGAGCCGCCATGAATGCCCACCTGAGCTCTTAATTCGGCCGTTTCTCGCAATTAAACCCCGAGCTAATGCGCGATTTGAATGCCTCCTTCACTCGTCAGTCACTCCCGCCCGTTTCCCCCTCCTTTAAGCCTCTTTACCCCGCCGTTTCAAGCCGTCTTCACCCGCCTTAACTCCGGCGAGCCGTTACCTCCTCCCCGCGCCTATAAAGCCCCTCCCCCGAGGTGTCCTCCCCTCCTTTGCCTTCCCCTGTGCGCCGCAACCTCATTTCCCCCTTTTTCCCGAGCCGAATTGGCCCCCGAACCGTGTTTCCCGTCCGCCGCCCGAGCGAGCTCCAGCGAGCAATTGCCGCTGCCCCGGTCTCTCCCGCGCCACGCCGACGACGTCTTCATGACTCCCAAGCGCCGGCGACCACCTCCCCCATCTCCGCCGAGGGACGCCACCACCGGAGCCCTGTTGCCACCGAGACCCGTGCGCCTCCGCCGCTACACCTCACCGCCGGCCCCCTTCCCGCGCCTCTCGGACTCCGCGCCCAAGTGAGCCGAACCCCCGTCCTCCCCTCTTGCCGTTGCGCATCACCGCCGCCGCCACCTGGTGCCGGAGTGCCGGCGAGCCGCACCGCCCGAGCGCCGCCTTCGGCCGGCGTCGCCCCGTCAGCGCGCGCGCCCGCGTGGCCGCCCCGTCAGCACCCGGCCGCCACCTCCTCCCTCTATGCCACGTCGGCCGTGGACCGAGTCCACGGTGGACCACCCCGACCCGTGAACTCAGTTCACCGTGAACCGGCCCCACTTGTCATAGAAATAAAGCCTTTTTCAGTGTAAAAATAATTCAGCCTAAAAATAAAAATTGATGCTGACGTCATAAAGATGATTTTGCAGTATAAAAGTAATGCAGAGAATTAGCCTTTTTCTTTTTCTTTATATTTAAACTTCTGAAAGCCATAACTTCTTCATTTTAACTCCGATTTAACCTGTTCAAATTTATAAATTCTTCTAAAATCATAAAATATCCATTTCTGGACTCTTTTTGAATTTTATTTGAATTTTGTTTGAATTTTCTTTTGGTTCTTTGCGTGTAGATTACGACGAATCCGAAGAGTATTTCTTCGACGAATCGCAGCAAGAATTCAGGCAAGGCAAGTTACACTTTTGACCATGTTGATCCCAGTAATTTAAATTATTTATGTTGTTTTTAAATTTATATGCATGCGTACTTTTATTTAAATTAGTTCAAATGTGCTTAAAACTTTAGTTATACCCAATTTCCTTTGTGTATGGCCAATCTTGATATTGAACGAACATACCCTGTCACCATAGATGAAAACCTAGTTGGTACATTAGTATTAACTAGAGCATTTTATAGAATTGCTTAGTCATGCTTAGAATAATTTAGGTGGGAAGAATGGTTTCACACAAAATGATGGTTTATAAAAAAAAAATCTATTCTTGACTTTGGTGAGTCAAGAAAGTCTATGAAAGTTTAGTAAAATAAAATTATAAACTCTGTTTTAGACTTAGGCATTGGTATGGTGGTGGGTGCTTGCTGGCATGCGTCGTAGTTTATTGACTCGATGTTGACTGCCAGGCACAAAGGGTATGTGGGTAGACCTAAGTCAAATGAAGGACCGGTATGTGAATTACTAATACAAAGTCATACCGTACTACCACAAGTCTGGTATGGGACGGACCTGGCTAAGTAATTCGTGAAGTTCCATTTTAGTTTTCGCTATAGGTTGAATGTGAGCGTGGCGTAGGCCATGAGAAGTCTCACATGGCACAAGAGGGGCTCCAACATGTGGATTCATGTTGTGGTGAAACCTTAGTGGCGGCGTAGCTAATTTGGTAATGGAACATTGGAACAGCCTTGTCATGAACTCTCAGCCGCACACCTAAGGCAGTGTGTAAATCGCGTGGCAAAATGAGAGGACATGTCTTGTGGGTAAAGTTGTACACCTCTGCTGAGTAATAATCTATCCTGGATAGCTGTGTCCATGGTCAAGGACATGCTTAGTATGGTTTTTCACGGATTAGACTTTGGTTTTTTTATAAAATTTGGTTTATGGAAATTTGTGAATCTTATTGGAAAAGATGGTCCGGGTGGGATGCCCGTGGTTAGGTTAGTGTTTGGTTGGAGCATGCGCTAACGATATTATTTCAGTTAAAATGATTGTTTTTACATATTGTATCAAATTTAGCTTTTGCACTTACTTTACTGTATTTACTACAATGATGCTTTTTATGCAAATAAACCATAATATGCCTTCCTTTGTAACCCCTTATGCATGCATCAAATCTGTTATATCTCCTGGTGTAACTTGTGGAGTACTATGTGCTCACCTTACTTAAACCCTGTTGCCAGAGGACGACGACATCGACTATGTTGAGGATTGCGACGAATAGGCCACGTCTTACAGTCATTCGCCTGTGGGAGGCAGGATGGGCTGCTCCTTTTTTTATCTTCCTCTATTTACTTTTATGTTTGGCCATGAAGCCACCTTATTGTAAACTTGGCCATAAGACCTGTACTTTTGCTTTATAATAAAGTTTGGTTATCATGCATGATATGTATCACTGTTAAATCTGTGTGCACTAACTTTTCCTGGGATAGTGCGATTTACATAGTGCGTTCTGGAGTTGTTGCTCCGGGTCCCGACAGTTTGCATGAAACATCCTAAAATTTTATGAGGAGAAAGAAACATCCTAAAACTTGGAGAAGTCCAAAGAGGAGAAAGAAACCTTGTTCTTCTGGATAGGTCGTAGACTTCCAAATACTTGCTCTTGGTGCAGTTGTCTTTACGTTATTGTAGAACGGGGTAGTTGCATCGCCTCTTGGACATATGGTTGTAGAATTTCATATGGACAGGTGGTAGCAATGGACTGTGCCCTAGGGGTAGAGGACCTTAGGGATGCAGGGTGATTATGGACATATCTTTATGGTGGCCTTTCACTTCTATTGGGATCCCGCTCTTAGTCTTTAGATTTGCCAAGCATGACCATTTTAGCTAATGGTACGCTTTGTAGTCTTCATTACTAGAAGATTTCTGGCCTTGCGAATCCCTTTGTACTAGTCTGATCAGCTCTAAGTCTAGGTTGTTGCAACTCCAAATATACGTCGCAGCAGTTCTTCGGCATTTCTATCTCATAGTGCTACCCCCCTTAAAATAAATGCCACTAATCATTATTTGTCTCTCCTAGCTCAATGTATGATGGGTCCTGTGGCGAGTTGGGGACTCATCCGTGGTTCTTCGGCTGCTTGATCAATAATAGGTTTTGGGAAGCATTCTTCGGGTTAGCGGTCTTGTCTTCCACAGGAAAAACATATGGCCTCGCTCACAGGATATTCGCCAGGGTGATGGTCGTCTTCGTAGTTGGGAATAGTCTACGGAGCATTGGTAGGTGCAAGGTCTTTTCTCTTCATATCGTCGACACATTCCTTGTCATTCTGTGTAGTCGGCGGCGATTTGATCTATGGGACCTCCGAGTGGGTGAGGAGAGAGTGTTAGCAAGACAGAGTATCGAGTCTTGGTCTTTGGTGATCCATCACTTTGCTTCAGTGGTACCGAGGGGCTTTTCAACAAAAAGGTGAGAGGGAACAGCATGGGATACGAGTAGAATCATGGGGGATAAGACACCCTAAACCCATTTTGATTTTAAAAGGGTATACCCCGAAAGTTGGGGTGGCACATAAATCACACAAGTTTTTAAAACACTCTTTTCCTGTGACCGCGAAATGTAACGCCCGAGAACAAGAAGGCAGTGCACAGGGCCAAATAGAATCTTGCAACAATACATCGTCTACTCGGGGAGCACACATAAGAATGCAGGGTCCGTGCACATAGTATATTTAAAACGAGACCACCTTATCTTCCTGACCATCTTCAACGTCCCTAACCTTAATTTCTTGGAGTAAAGGTATGAGAAGAGAATCAAAATTTTTCTTTTGAATTAATAGACAGAGGAGGGAAGTAATTGGGGGTAATTTGGCTGATATTAGCACTCTCTCTTGTGTTATTGTTTTGAATTCGGGGTAAAAGAGCTTTAGAAGTAAAAATGGCTAAGGCATCATTTAGATGAGAGAGAATCATCTAAGAGAGATAAGAATGAGCAATATTACTTATATTTTTGGAAATATAACTTTTAAGAAATAATTGTAGTCATGAAACTAACGGCCAGGCTAACTGGGTCACGACCTGCAGTCGATATGCTCTGATACCATCCCTGTAGGGACCCAGATTTGATAATCCGGATTCCTCTGTGTTTAGCTGCACTATTCCCTGGATCAGTAGATAGTGCACACAGTTACAGTAATGGACATCAAAATACATATCATGCGGAAGCATAAGTATAATAGTGAACTTACTCATGGGCCGATTAGGCCGAAATCAATAAATTGCAGCAGCGGAAGAACGAAGCACACAGGTGGGACCTTCAAGACATGCCCACAGGCAGCCAACTGGAGGTTCGCGACCTAGCCCTTGACATCTTCATCTTCTCGGCCAGCTGGTCCAATCTTGTTGCTGAGGCGAGGTGATTTGACTCCTGATTCTGAATTTTGTCGCAAAAGCGAGTGTGAGCACTCCAACCCCGTGCTCCGCGAGCCAATACGCAGAATGCAAATAAATAGTATGCATGGCTTAACAAAGGAGAGGCTCGGGTTATTTTATTTGCCAAAAATTGCTTTTGGTAGCATTATCATGATTTAATTTTAGTATTATTGTTGCTACCTAAACTCCACACAACAATTGTCATAATTGACTTAATCCACCAAAATACACTTTAATTATTGACTGCTGTCTAAGGCTCCAAACAGCGAGTAATATCATTTAACTAATCCACCGATCTCTTTCTCTCTATATTGATTTCTATCTACCCCTCGAAACAATGAGCGACATCATTTCATTAATCCCCTGATCATACAATCTCTATATGGTTTGCTGTCTAAAACTCTAAACATGTAGTGTCATCCTTTATCTAATATCACTTAATTAATCCACCAATATCGTTTGTATTCTAATCCCTAACAATCCAATCCTTTTTGTTATTGATCCACAACCATAATTTGCTCTTCCAATTATCAACCTTATTATCCATTATCCATCTCTAACTACTTCACTATTGTACCTCCACCAAGAATATCATTGATCAAGTCTACGAATCGCTAGTATACATCCACCAAGAGTATCATTGATCAGATCTAGGATTCTCTATTAAATATCCACCAAGAATATCATTGATCAGGTCTATGGTTCACTAATATATCTCCACCAAGAATATCATTGATCAAGATTAATCTCCTATAGTTATTTTCATACCTCCAAATTTCCAGAAAAATCAATTCATCCATCTAGAAATCGTTCAAATCCTATTAATCCCAATATTGTCGACATCTCCCAAGAATTTATATCAAATATCAGTGTTGTAATCCAACCATTACCTTCGCATTTACTAATACTCCAAAAACCATATAATTCATCTATCTAGTCTATAAATCCATTTGGGCTCCATCCATTTATTTCTCCTAGACTCCACACTATCATTATCCCTCCTATGATCAATCATGAATCCACCAACTTCTGTATGTGATTACCATAAACATCCATCTTCCTTTCTTACGACTCTATTTATTCATCCTGACATTTTATTTGTGAGAAATGTTACCATTATTTAAAAATATAATACATAGAAATTTCCTGAGACCTAGCAGTTTTGAACAAAAGCATAATGTTCAAGAGTATACAACAATAATAGCGATCCAGATTCCATCCATCGTTACATGGCATCTGCACCATATGGCATCTTTCAGCGTTATAGCCGCTTAACTTACCACTGGGACGACACCCAGGACAACTCAAATCAGGGCCTTTCACTGCCCTCCACTTTTCCATTTCCACCCACAAAGTTTTTGAAATAGAACTATATCTGGTTAAGTTCTCATGTCCGCCCTTGACCGTGGGCACGGCTATTCGAATAGTTTTGACTCTGCAGAGTTTGTACACTTTCACCACAAGAGACAATCAACTCATTGCCCCACACGATTCCTTAGAAGTGTGGTTGAGCAGACCATCACAGTGACTTTTCAAAGTATCTAGTCCCTTCTGTCATTCACCTTATGGGAAACTGCCCACTTGCGGTGGGTCCCATCTATGCGCGGGATGTTTTTCCCTACAGTTACTAACGCAGCCGGGCTTCTCGACTCCCCGCAACGCTTAGAACATCTGGGAAAAACTTCACCCTACACTGGTGTCCCTTCAAGCCCCCTTGCCATAGCATATCCACTTCTATCCACTACCGGTGAGATGAGTTCGGGGATTTCGATAAATTTACTTAGCCAAGTTGTATTTTACAGACTTGTGGTTGTACTGTTTTACACAGGAGGTCATGACAAGATGCAGTCCTTATTGGTATCTGGACGGTCTACCACTAACCCACTTTGTGCATCCACTACACCACACATACACACCCTCGAACCATCCGCCCAGATAATTAAGCAAGTTGGGGTTTTTGAGAGTATAAAATAATTGTACCAACATATATCAGTCATTACCACCATGACTGCCCAAACCAGTTTCACATGATTGAAAATGACAATGAGGTTTGGGGCATTTCAGCGCCCCCTGAATATCTATGCAGTACTAAGCATAGCATATAATTAGGGACTTATTTTTGAAATGTTACTATTATAATTTTGCTAGGGCGACAAGGTTCACACATTCAAATATTCCAAAGGAGGGTAATATTATTCAAGGTAAACAATGGACATATAACTAGAATCGTAAATTAAACATGTATTTGCATATAAACTAACAGCATGCAATTTGATAATTTAAATCAAAGTAATTTGCAGAAAACATAGGTTCAACATGATCAAAGTATTGACTCGCCTGGCGCGGTTTACCGCGGTCTTGAGCCCACTCAAAGCCTTCTTATGTGATGGGCTTGAATTCCTGGTCTTCGTCTTTATTTGAGTCTGGATCCTACTTGATTCCCATAGATCTTCCGGACCCCACTTCTAATTACGCGACAAACAACTGAATCCAAATAAGAGCAAGTAACTCAAAAGATCCAAATAAATCTGAATAAACTCAATTTAGTTTTATTATGAGTTAATAGGTGTTTTGAGTGATGTGAGGCATGGCCGGTGGTAGAATGCGATGACTCGGCCCCTTTATGAATAGCTTCTTTTATTATTTTTGTATTTATCAAGGAAATTCGATGAGTTGGGATGGACCTATGAATTGGGGTACAAGTCTAGTTAGGTATTATTTTGTCGGGCGTTAATTTTTAGGGCATATGATATTCATATATAAGTAATGTTGGCAAATCTTAGCTTACCGAGTTAATCTTATAGTCTATGTTTATAGCATTTGTGGTATGATATTTTATGTACCTCCAGTTATCGCTAGACTAGGTTTAATTTGGATTAGGGTCTATTTATACAAGTTCCAGCTTGCTATATATACAATTATGCTCATTATTACTTACTAATCTAACGTTAAGATTTAATTAATGGTACCCTTATCGTTTTGTCTTTACTTTAGTTATTATTAGACTTAGCTTTATTTTTAGTTTAAATTTATTTATCTCGTAAAGCTTGTCATACGGGTTCATATATTAATATAGCTTCTTAATTAAATCTACCAAGGAGATTGGTTTGTTAAATTTTAGTGCATATATTATGATTAAGGGTAATCTTTTTGAGTATTTAACCAAAGCCATATTTATTTATTATTGCTTTGCATTAATAATTAGCCTTTTAGATGATTGCTCAAACCATATTAATCATGCATACATGAACTAGTCTAAATATTACTGGCTTAATATCCAAATCATCTAATGGTCAAAAAGAGTTCTTCTAATTGCTTGGGACATAGAGATGATGGTTATGTTTTAAACCATGCTATTGTTAATTCTATAACATTCCCTAGTATGCCACGGTTTAGGATTTATTTCCTTAGACCATCCTCTTGTGAGCATAACCTAAACAAGATTATGGCTAAATTCCACACTATGCCTTTGAGCAATAAATAAGCTTTTAAAATAAAGATTGAAGGCACATTAGTCGTTAACATTTATTGATTAGTCTATGATTGAACATTAAAGAAGCTCATTTATATCCTAATCAATTTTAGCATCTTTTATAAATTTATTTCTGATTTTTCCTTGATTTTTCTTCACTGGAGTCGCTGGCAAAATGGTCAAAAACCTAACATTTAAATACTGCGGCCTGGGGGAATCGAACTTGGGTCTCGGAACCGGATGCTCGCGCTACTAGCCAGTGGGTTCGGGGGTGTTACCTGACGGAAGGAAGCAGGGGAAACTAGTTAAGCCGACGGTGGAGGCGCCTGGGACAGAGGAGGCTCGGGGGCGGCGTCGCCGGCGGCGAGGGGCGGCCGGAGAGGAGCGGGCGGTGAGCTAAACGGGTTCATGGTGCCGAGGTGGACCCGATGGTAGTGTCGGCGGAGACCGGGGAGCTCCGAGGCGGACCGGCGGCGTGTGGCGGCGGCGGCTTGGGAGGGAACTTCGACGCCGGCGAGGTACGGTTCACGGGGAGCTTGGGGAAGGCCGGAGATGAGCTCACGGTACTCCAGAGATGACGCGGGAGGAAGGAATTGTATTTTGGCGGCGGGATTTGGCGGGGAGCGCAGTGGTCGGAGTTGGGGAAGGAGGGTGGCGCCGGCGAAGGAGAAGGCACTAGAACCCGATTGCTGGGAGGAGAAGGGAGTGTGGTTTGCGGGGAAGATGATGGCGGCTTCGGTTGCTCTTATAGTCGACCATGCGGAGCTGGCAACGGGCGGCTACTCGCTCGGTCATGTCCGTGCGCGGCGGAGCAGGTGGCGAGGGCAGGGGATAAGATCTTGCGGGGATTTGGCATCATTCTCCTGTGCCGCACATGCCGAGAGACTGCGAGCTTGAGCCGTGCGCGCGAGTAGACAGGTCGGCAGCACGGGGAAGAAAAAGAGGGCAGTGGCAGAGCCCTTTTGGCGCAGCGGTCCTTCGGGCGGAGGCGGCGTTGTCCGAAGGTCCGAGGGTGGCCAACCAATGCTCCGAAGGGGGAGGAGGCGGGCTGGGCTGCGGGGCGTGCGCGAGGGAACTTCGGCCCGGAGAGAGAAGGAGAACGGGTGGGGGTGGAGAAGAAGAACAGTGGCCGGGCGCTCGGGCAGCGAGTGAGGCAGAGAGGTGGGCCGCACCGGATGGGGAAGGAAAAGGGGTTGGGGGGGTTGGGCCGTTCAGCCGGAGCGGGAAAGGGGCAGGCGGGGGTTGGGCCGGGCTGATGGCCGGCCTGACCTGACTCCCCTCCCAAATTATTTTTTTTATTATCAAACCCTTTGTTATTATTATTATTGGCACATATATATGTCATTCCCCCCCATTCATTGGTTTATTCCAACATATGCTCTATTCTTATTTTGTATGGATATGTTTATGTGCATATTTATATATATAGTTATTCATATGTGTTTATATTTATGTATATGTTGGCCTCTTTTAATTTGCTTGCCATTATTTTTAGGGATGAGATTTCATGCTTAATTACATTTCTCCCTTGGTATTTTATGGATCATCTTTTCATATTCTTATTTAGATTTTCAAATCTCTACTATTCAAACTTATATATTTCTTTTTGATCCTTTTTAACTCTTAAAACCTTTTGCCAGTTGTTAAGGAAAACATTATAACTCCAATTACAAATGGAAATACATTGCAAAATAATTAGAAACTCCATAGTTTTAGAATTTAAAATTTCCAGGATGTTACAGAAACTTAGACATAAAACCTTATAAAACTTAGTTAACTTAGACATGAAATCTTCTAAACTTAATGAAATATAATGAAACGTAGTAATGAAATCTCATGAAACTTAGTTATAAAACCTGAAGCTCAACTTCATGAATCCGCTAGAAAAAAACTTTCAACTTCATGAATATGCTACAAAAAACGTTATGAAATACCATAAAATTTAAACATAAAACCTTATGAAACTTAGTCAACTTAGCCATAAAACCTACTAAAACTGAATGAAACACCATCAAATTTAGTCATAAAACCTCCTAAAACTTTATGAAACCTTACAAAACCTGGAATTAAGCTTCATGAATTCGGTATAAAAATTTTAACTTCATGAATTTTCTATAAAAAAAATATTATGAAACCTCATAAAACACTATAAAACTTAGACAGAAAATCTTACGAAACTTAGTCAACTTAGGCTTAGAACCTCCTAAAACAGTATGAAACTTAATGAAACACTATTAAACTTAGTAATGAAACCACATGAAACATAGTCATGAAACCTCCTAAAACTTTATGAAACTTGAAGTTCAGCTTCATGAATCAGCTACAAAAAAACTTTCAACTTCATAAATTCGCTACAAAAAACTTCATAAAACTTCAAGACAGTCTTAAAACATTGTGAAACTTAGTCATGAAAATCTTGAAACTTGATGAAACTTAGACATGAAATCTCAGTAATCTTCATAAAAACCTAGTCGTGAAACCTCGTGCTATCTTTTAGTAAATTTCAAAAAGTTTCATTGATGCTTCAAGTTTCAGATAAAAATTTATGTAAGTTCCATAAAAGTTTCACACAATTTCAAGGGAAGTTTATTTGTGTTTTAGCTAGTTTTAACTAGTTTTCATATTTAAAAATGCTATGTTTCAGAAGGTTTCAACGAGTTTTAAGTTTAAAAATACTATGTTTTAGCAAGTTTCATTGAAAATTAGAAACTTAAAGGTTAGAGGTGGGTTTCAAGAAATTTTAGAAAAGTTTTTTTAGTAGGTTTCAAGTTTCATAGAGGTTTAAATAGGTTTAAAGAGTATCAAATATAAACCTAGAATTTTGCAATCTATGGTGTAAATTGTGCCACCACCTGCTACCTTCATCGTGCCCTCCTTGACCTCCATTGTCAGGCCTACATCGTACTCCCGGCCGCCACCCATGCACGCACCTATCGTAGTCTCCACTTCACTCCTCAGCCTTCGTTGCCTTCACGCCCACTCCTCAGTCACCGTCGACAGGCCTGCATGCATCGTAGTTGGCCAATGCAGGGCACTGCCCACTCATTTGCTCCTCCACGAGTCGGGCATGCTTGCCATTCCACGCTGGCCGGCCATTGCCACCCAAGCCTGCTCACTACTGGTCCCGCACACAATGCCCACTCGTCGTCACCACACACCGACCATTGTAGCTCATGACCGCTAGCGAATAGATGGAGGGAGAGAGAGAGAGAGAGAGAGAGAGGACAGGGAGACGCGGACGCGTGAGAGGCATGCAAGAAAGGAAACTTTGCTGTGGATGTGCATAAAGAAAATGTGGAATCAGATAGCTCTGGTACATTGTGTAGGTATAAAGCAATGATGGATTGTTATCCCGTTGGATGAGATTAAAACGCTATACCGCTCTATAGTATTTCTGATTTTGATAACCATTGGTGGACAATATGTTACCATCAGATTCTTGAATTGAAGAACATGATGGACTCTTTGTCCTCCTCACCAAAGATTCCATATCTTGTGACAGCGATATAATTGTGTTGATCATGGTATTAGGAATTAGATTGTGGATCATCTTCAAGGATATGTAGGACTTGCACCTTCATAGCAATGTTGTTTGCTAGAAGAAAGCCAAAAGAGATTTATCTATATCCAACTTAGCCAAATATTGATATCTAGTGAAGGTGTCATCGTTGTCGTTCAGATGAGTAAGTCCATCAAAACCTACCACATGTAAAGAAAACCTAGGAGAGGACTTGCCAGAGAAGAACAAAAACTAAAGCAAGGTGGAGTTGCAGGCAACGGCTCCTAACGGCTTGGGTTCCATGAGGAGCAAACTTGTCTCGTTGGATACCTAATCCCATGGTAGGTGGCTAGGTGCTTATATACTTTGATCTTGTGTGTTACTAATGCAACCAAAAGATCATTCTAAGAAAACATCGGCTCAACTCAGCACAGTCAGTTCCAGAAGGTTAATGCTGACTCAGGAGTCAGCAACAATTCGCACTTACACAACCAATGACGTTGGCGAGAAAATGTGTACACTCTTCGACTGAAAGGACAAGTCGATCGGATACGTACCACATGGACACAGGTCATGTCTTGATGCAGTAGCTCCAAGATAGTAGTTTCATCACTTTTATTGCCACTTGTGCAAAATGATATGATCATTACGTTATTAGGTTTCAACTAGGCGTGCTTGGATGGATGCAAGAGTTGACCTAACAAATGTGGCATAAACTATGCCCCGGCGAGTCCTCGCCTCCTCAGAAGGTTTCCAAAGATATCAAATTCTCAACTTGGACCAACAATCAAACCAAATAAATCAATGCAGATTCCTTTTTCTTTCTCTCTTCCTCTCTTATACAACTCCATTGACGTCTTCTTGTCAAAAATATATGTGGTGACCCATACCATCATTACCTTAGGTAATAGCACCAATCTTTAGTTATTACCTGAAAAAACAAAACAATTGCCCATTTTATCGACTAATAAGTCACATAAGAGTGTTGCAATAAAACAATAATTAGATATTGTTCCATAATATTACAATAATATTACCATGCAGGGCTAAAGTCTTTAACAAGGCTAAATAGTTGCCTAATTATTACAATGAGTTTTGGTTCAATACACTGTGTTGGTTCTCAACCGTTCAATGAAGCCCATCCAATGGTTATGATGGCTTTGACACCTCCGATGTTTGTGTGTGGTGTACAGAGATGATGTTAGCGAAATGGGTAAAAGAGTAATTTCACGTGAGCACTGTCTTAGAAGTTAGAACTGTCTTAGAAGTTAGAACATCAAGCACGAAATAATACAGATACTAAACCTGGGGGGATTCCGGCCCCCACAGGGCATCCACGTCGACGCAAGTGCTCGGCCGGCCGGCGCGTGTCGGAGGAAATTCGCGTACGGCCGGCCGAGTGACTTTCCCTGGGTTTTTGGAAAATTACGTATAGGTCCTCCGTTATCGCAAAAAAGTCCCTACATTTTTTTGAATAAGCCCCTGCATATTTTATTTGCTGGATTGCGACCCGAGGTTTCCCGTAATTACGAACAGGCCCTTACTTCTTCCAAAAAGGCCCTCGGTTTTTTACGGAAAAAACCCTATGGTCTCCTTTTATTGCGAAAAGGCCCACAATTTTTTACGAAAAAACCCCTTCGCTTTCTTTTTTCTGCGAATTTTTTCCTCTTTTACTTCGGTATGATGGTTGGCGTGCGTTGCGCCACGCCTATGTGCTAGTTACTCAAACAGAGAGCGGTTCCGCACGCCAAGCACGAAAGCAGAGAGCGGTTCTCAAGCAGAGATGCAGTCTCGGGGAGTCGGAAGCTAGTCGATCTACTCAACGACTTCGCCGTCGACGAAGATAGCGGCGACGAACACCTCGCCGGTGGAGGAGACGCGTCCTTCCCCTCCTCCCCCTGGGCGCCGGTGACGGCGAGTAGCAAGGGCGGACCTGCCCTTCGGGCGAGCCCGGGCGGCCGCCCGAGTTCCCTTCGCCGGCCGGAACCCCCCCCCCCCCCCCCGCCCGCACGCTAACCTAGATCCCGGGCGGCAGAGGCGGAGGACGGCGCGGCGGCGGCGCCCAGGCGGAGGAGTCGGAGGACGGCACGGCGCGGCGGCCGCTGGCCAGGGCCCAGGGGCAGGGGAGGCCGGGAGGCGGTGGCCAGGGAACGTGGTAGCCGGGGAGCGACGCGGTGGCCGGGGGACGGGGGAGGGCCGAGGCGCGGATTTGAGGAGGCGAGGGAGCGACGCGGTGGCCCAGCCCCATCACCACTGAGGTCTATGGCCTCTCCTCCGCCACTGGCGCCTTGGCCGCCCTCTCCTCCTCCTCCGACTTCCTCCTAGCCTCCCTCTCCGCCTCCACCTAGCTGCCAGAGTGCCAGAATCTGAGCTTTGGAGTTTTCTGTAACAGCTAAGGTAAAGAATCATTGTATATTTGATTTCATTTTACAAGAGCACTCACTAGCTTTGCACCTTCTTCATTTTTGCCAATCAAATGTAAATGTCAATGGATTACCTTGTGGTACCATATAAATTAGAAATTATTTTCTCAAGCAACCAAGTATTTTATATTGGTCTGAACACGAAACTGTAGAATCAGACATATTCTAATTCAGGGTAAGCTTTCTTCTCCATGATGGCATGATCATGTGGGAGAAATCCATTTTGATACTTATAAACAATAGAACTGTTTTCTTCCTCATAACATTGCATTAGGTTGATGTAAATGCTAATGCTAATCTATAGGATTGGTAGTTTCTGGTTTAGGATGACATATTCACAAAGACACAATTCTTCCTTTTTTGACCTTTGTCACTCATTTCCCCATAACCTAGTACCATGTCTTCTTCTTCACCTTCTGTTGTGATGTCTTCTATGTGTTGGCCTTCATCTGAAAACCATACCTCAAAGAATACTTTTTCGATGTTGTTCTCTTGTTATTTTAACTTACTAGTAATTGGTATCACAGCCTAGGTTCACAAAATGTTTGGTGGCTAAATTACTTAATGTGTAAATTACACTAACTTAATTATTCTCTGTACCAACACTAGCAAAAAAAATTCTTTTGCATGCCCAGGTGCTCATGGTATAATAGCTCTTGTTGTTGGAGCTATTGGCTATCTATACATAAGATGGAAGGTACATCTTTAGTTTTTAACTTGGCACAAGCAGCTAGTTTTTTCCTTCTTTCTTGCAATTTTAGATTTTTAGAGTGATGGCCATAAATTGCAAACTCAAGCAAACCTATTCCTACTGTGCCATTTCAAGTTTCACCATTGTCACTTCTATCAATGCTAACTTAGGTGATTTACAGGAGTGGAAACTTTTTGATATGATATTTGTGACGAAGCGTGGCTTATCTGATGCCTGCAAGGTAGTCGGATAAGCGGTGGATTTTATTCGTCAACACATGAACACTGTAAGTAACTCCTTTTCCATAGAATTTAGATTATCTGCATAAAGTACAGCTCGTAACTGTAACAATATTGTGTTCTGCCATGCGAATCCATAATCAACCGAAAACTCTGCAGGAGGATAGTCTATCTGCTGTGTGTGAGAAGCTGCTTGACCGGTGCTGGTGGGAATGCTGGAGTTTGTGTCAACGGCAGAGAACTTCATCAGAAAGATTTTGATTTGCTTGTAAGGAGAGGCCTCCCACGTATATCTGGAAAATCATGTTCTGTTGAGATCTCAGGAAATGTGACTGATGAAACTTCCATCAAGAAGTTACACAATCGTGGAAAGCTTGCTCCTACGTAAGTTTACAGACTGTGTCACCTCAGGAAACAGTGAGTTATATGTATTGTTTTCTACCTTTGTATAGAAATGAATCTTTAGTTCATAAAGTCATCTAATGGCATAATTATCCCATGGGGTTCATTATTTGGGTTGAATCACCTAATAGGTCAAAAACAGTGTGGTTATGACTTATTTCTACTGTTCTAAGACCCCATCACCTTCTCCTTTGACTATTTTGATCTTGCTATGGTTATGTTAAATCTGTTACTTGTCGGTAGTCTCTTTTCTACATGGAAGGATTAGAAGTTACTCAGATGACCTTTCTTATTAAAAAAAACTTCTTAAAATATGGTTTTTTTTTTCATATACTAACCATTTCAAATTTCAATTGATCAGAATTGAGAAGAAGAAACGTGGCTTTGGCATGCACGTCCCTGAAGAGATAAGTTAGCTCTCTGGCTATGAAGCTGTTTCTTTGCTTTGCTAATATTTTATTTCCCAACTAAAGCTGCCTATGTAGTTAATGTTTGGACTCCGACATGGAAGAAGCCTTTTAAATCGTACTTCTTGAAGCCTGAGTGTGCAGCAATACTATTACTCCAGAAATTGAGAAAACACTATATTTAAAAAATTTCCACTCTTACCCATTCAACTTCCTCCTACAAATTCCATTCCTTTATTTGAAACATTCTTTAGATATATCTTATAATCATTCAGGCAGCTATAGTTCCTCCTGATATGTTGTCTCGTGCATAAGTTGTTGATACAATTTGCCTCAGCATAGCTAGATAGCATTGGGAACGCTTATCGTTGTGGGCTTGTAATATAGTGGTAGTATCCTAGGTAGAGGCCCTATTTGAATGATTTATATTAGGGAAATTGGCCCTTCTTTTGCCAATTTCCTTGTATCTTTTTTCTAGCTTGTTTAGTGTGCATGTATGAAAAGTAAATCAAACAACAGTGGTGTATATCTGCGCTAGTTTGATGGAAAATAACAAGAAAATGTAATAGGATAAAGTTCATCCAACAACAAAGTTGAACTAAAAGTTAAGTAGAAACGAGGCCATGGCACTGTTACACATGTGCTCTAGGTTTATGGAAACTAACAAGGAAATATAGTAGGTAGAAGTTCATGCAATGACATAGCTGAACGGCTATGGCACTGAAACACTCATCATTTGGAATTATGCCTCTTCATTAATTCTTGTATCTCCTTCTTGACTTCATCTGCTTCATTCAACTTGGAATGTATTAATTCCGAGGCTAATTTTTTTCTAAAGATGTGTATATTATCCTGTGGAACAATGATAAAATATGATTTCAAATCTGAACCACTAACAAAAAAGAATTAGAGAGAGGAATGTGGGATGTAATTACCATTGTGACAATGTTTGCCAAGCTTGTTCCATCCCAGTATTCCATGAACTTTAGGACAAATAATCCACATGATGAACTGGGTTATAAAATAACAATGAAACATGATTTGGTTGCAAAATGTATAAATATAGCACAACTCTGATAACTATTAGTACCTATCATTTTGTTGTGGAATATCCATAACACGGATAGACCATGATGTGAGAAGCAAGCTGCCCCATCTGGCAATGGCTGTTCCATTTGATATTGCCAAATCAACATATATTTGCACACCTTTGATCTATTTTACAATAAAAAAACCAACAAATTTTGATGAATATATGTACATGCTACACGATAGAAAGATGGAAAAGTAGAGAGTATACTTACTGTATTTATTAGTACAGTGCGATAATCATACTTAGAAACAACCATTGAATCCAAAACTTGTATCTCTTCCTTCCTAGTATTGATAACGACTAAATACCAATGCACTTTCATGTGATTCAATGGGAGAAATATCTGTAGAATTTGAAATATATTTAATATAATTAGAAAAAATGCTAAATGATTTAAAGAAGCATCGCAAGTAATTGAAATATGTATACCAGGTCATGTTGTAGATATTTTTCCCCACGTTTCAAAGCTGAGGCAATTTTCCTACTGTTAGAACGAAGACCAAATTCACCTGCACTATTCAAGAGCTGACAGTCAATTGTGCTCTCAAAATATGGTTTGCAGCCATCCCTAGTCCTTGTAGATGGATACCGATGTTTTATCAATCGTATGTAGCCATCCATTATCTGCTATTTTGAAGTTGAAGTTGAGGCTTTGGCATTCTAGAAAGTAAATATTGTTGCACGAATAATTAGACTAATACTTACTTCATCACCCAACCATCTCTTCGTTTGAGGAGCTGAGTCTGGAAGGGTCAAACAGAGCATTGCTTCACGCTGGATGTGTATTGAATTCAATGTGGCCATTTTTTTTTCTCTTTGCAAGAATTTGTAATATAATCTATAGTAGTTTTCTCTAATAAAGATAGCATCCCTCCTGGAAGAGTTAGTGAAAATCAAGGTATGTGTAGAAAACCTACTTAATGATAATATCATTGCCACCTATAGGGTAAGCTATTGGTTTACCTCCACATTTGCTTGTTACATTTCGTTTTTTGGGAGTTGTCTTTCTTTTATTTGGGAGACCATAATATACATAGTGGTTTGAGGTCCCGTAAGTAGATGTTGGCATCCTCCCATTAGGACCCCGTATTCTTCTGGCAATAGGTGGGCTAGGGTAATTGATGTCCTCCATTAGTTCTTGTATATCATCTTCAGTTTCTTCATCATTCTCTATGTTGTCTTGTATCTTAGTGTCAACATCCGAGTTTGCGTTGATTTTACCATCCTACAAAAAATGCTAGTGACTGGATAAGCATTGGCATGTAATGAAGTTCATGGAATATCATGTAAGAGTTAATATCTGAACCTCTTCTTCTAATTTGTTGCTTTCTGATTTTGCATTAGTATTCATGCTACTTTTCATTTCCTGCAAGAAAAAAGGTGTTATGTACTCTAGAAATGTACAGTTACTGTTTGTTGAAAATAAGATATTACATGAGGTTAAATGATGTACCTTAATCTCTTGCAGTATCTGCATGTTGCCCCTCTCTAATTGCTCTACGCGTTTCACAAGCTTTTCAACAATGTCACAAAGCTGAATAAAAAACAGGTATGATATGATATGTCATATTACTGAGCTGTGGTGAATAAGAGAAGAAAAAAAGGTATGATATGTACTTTACTGCTGTTAAGAAAATGAGATACCTTCATAATATGGCCACCATAATTTTTACAACTCTCATTGCCCTGGTGCACATGTACTTCACCCTCATGATCATCTGATTGATCCAAGTCGTAAAATTGAGGTTTCGATGTTCTATCCTCGTCATCTGGAGGTGGGAGCTCTTCAACAATCTATTGCAAACAAAAGAGTTTTTTTTTCAATTGTATGATTTCATAGTTAATAACAATATGTGACCTTGAACTTACTGTTGATCTTCCATAACCCGTTTTGCTCTCAATGGCATCCCTTTGTCTGCATATTCCTAGGTTCCAATTCAATATTAAAGGGTATTTCCGTTTAGTGTACATATGTGCATTCTGATCCACCTGATAATGCTCCCAATACCAAACCTATAAATTGTCACAATAAACAATGAAGATTCAGATATTGTTCATACATGTCACTATTTACTTGAAAATGAAATTCTGATTTACCTGGAGCAATATTAGATTACCCTGCAAATGTTTTTGACCATTTTTGTATGCAGTCAGGCTATCGTGCAAGAACCATAAGGTCAAGCTGGCCCAATTTATTTTACTTATGTCTTCAACCTTGTTTAGAAGGCCTAGGTAGGCGGCACTTACATACCTATTGGTTGTGGGGCATAAAACATGCCCAATTAAAAGTAAAATGAATCTACGTATGAAATGATCATCTGCAAATTTGCTACCCAAAATGGCTTCTTCCAAACTTTCCAGTGAAATGCTAGCTTTGCAATCCCCTGCATAGAGCTTAAACATATCATATTCTACGTTGTCTGGGATGCATGTTATTTCCTCTCCTTTGTCCGGTAGGTCCATGATACATTTGACATCCCACATGGTGATGGAGAGTTTCTTCCCATTGATATGCACGGTTTTATCTGTAGGATCATACTGATCTGCTATCCACATGCAAAGCTTGCGGTGGATATTCATATGCTGCATACATAAGAGGCCAGCAAATCCAAGATTCTCGATGAATAGCCTTTGTGCGATGCTGATTCTATGTGCTATGTCAACGAATTTCCTGGCTGAGCATACTACATTCAAATCTCTACTCCGCATGCCTGGCACCTGTCATAAATTGAAAAAGATACAGATCAGTACGTTTAGACATATATTCTCATTTTTGTACTATTTTGCAAACCATTTCATTGTTTCCGTACTACCTTAGTTCTTGCAATTTGTATACTAGCTTATTTATATTTCTATCTGTCATAGGCGTGGGCCTTGACTCGCCTACCAATGGGTTAACTCTCTTGGGGCTGGATAGACGGCTGCTGCTGTTGTTGCTAGAGAACAACCTGCTAGTCCGGCTGTATTGCTGCTCGCCTTGTTCCACAGATGAGCCTGGCCTGCTGCTTGATGCAATAGCACTCCTTGATGCACTGCCTGTGCGAGAGGATGTACGAGGTCTCTCCCCAGACTGGTCTGTATTGTGCATTATTTCCTTTAGTGACATTGATACAGTTTCTCGTGGTCGTTGTGCATAGTTGTCACTCTGATTCACAGAACCAATTGGATTTCTTCTGTTAGATGCTTCACCTGGGGCCTTCTCTATATGGCTTGTCGTCAAACCGCAACGAACGGCAGTAATGAAAGTAAGAAATGAATTCTGATGTGTAGAATTTGCAGAGTACCTCCACAGGAGTAAGCATCTTGTTCTCACTTATTTTGTTTCAACTTCCAGTTTCCCTTTGTTTCAACTTCCTCTGTTGAGTTGGAAAATATTGATAACTTGTTTACGTACACATGTAAGCAGTCCGGCAAAATTACTAGTAATCATGATAATGTATGGCTACCGGAAATGAAGAAAACACTATAGCAAAAATACTAGTAATCATGATAATGTATGGGTATGTGAAATGAAAAAAACACTATATCTGTTGTCGACACTCATTTTAATGAGGAAATGAATAATGAAAACCACCTAAATAGCACAGCCAAATTACTAGTGATCATGAAATGTTTAGGTACCTTCATTGTAGACGTCGGCATGTCTTGTGTTCACCCTCCGCCGACTGGAAAAAATTTGTTCACCCTCCGCCGACTGGAAAAAATTGCAAAGAATGCGCCTGATATATCCAGCAAAGGACGCACGATGGGCCTAACAACTTCCGATTTCCGATTTTGCTGTTGAGTTGTTGACACGATTTTGAAGTTGTGGCTAACAACGTAATATCAGCGGTAACTAACATTCAAAAGCTGCGGTAACTCACATTCAAAATCTACCGATTAAAAAATCTGATTCCTCTCTATATCCACAGTTATCAGACCATCACAAAAAATACTGCTATTAAAAGTAGCCTTCAAACAAGTAATTTGAAAATATTGTCTTCTATGTATATTAAAAAAAATATATAGCTTCATTTCATGATTTTTTTTTATTCACAATATGGCGGCAAATTGCAATGGTGTATCAGCGGTGTAGGTGTAGAGATGGCAACGGGTAAATACCCATCGGGTATTGCCATTCCATACCCGTACCCGCTAGGTGTAAATTTACCCGTCGGGTTACCCGTATCCGCACGCGGGTAGGAAAATTTACCCATACCCGTACCCGCGCGGGTATTACTACCCGACAGGTAACCCGTACCCGCAAGCATACCCGGTTCAACACATAAGAATATCATCAATTTAGACATTCATTAATCATACATGCCAAGCACAAAAGCGTCTAATGATCAAAATTAGTACATCACATAAACATACTTGACATGACCATATCAACATATGACAAACAAATAAACAATCAACAACAAGTAGATAATAAAATTAACATTTGAGTGGGAATCCATCTCTATGTAGGTGGGAGTCCAGTGTGAAATTTCCAGCTCATTCAGAGAACGATTGTTCGCCCGTATAGGTTGATTTAACCAAACGGCGTACGTACTGCCTTCTACAATTTCTCATGTGCAGTACGAAATGAACTATGGCGGCGAATTGCAATGGCGTGTCAACGATGTAGGTGGGAGTCCAGCGTGGAATTTCGAACTCATCGGAAAACGACCGCTCGCTTGCGCAAGCTCACATAGCCAAATGACATACGTACTGCATTCCACGATTTTTTATTCACAGTACAGAATGAACTTAGATGGCGAACTGCAATTGCATGTCAGTTGTGCAAGTGGGAGTCTACCGTGAAATTTTGAGCTCATTTAAAGAATGACTGCTTGCTTGCATAGGTTGATACAACCAAATGGTGTACGTACTACCTTCTACGATTTCTCATGTGCAGTACGCAATGAACTTTGGCGGCGAATTCCAATGGCATGCCAGCAGTACTGATGGGAGTCAAACGTGAAATTTTCAGCTCATTTAGAGTAGGATTGCTTACTTGCACAGGCTCACATAGCCAAATGACGTACGTGCTGCCTTCCACGATTATTCATGTGCAGTACGGAATGAACTCCAGCAGCGAATTCTAATGGCATGTCAGCGATACAGATGAGAGTCTAGCGTGAAATTTTCAGCTCATTCGGAGAACGATTGCTTGCTTGTATATGTTGATACAGAATGGACTATGGCGGTGAATTGCAATGGCATGTCAACGGTACAGATTGGAGTCAAACGTGAAATTTCTAGCTCATTCAGAGTAGGACTGCTTGCTTGCATAGGCCCGCATAGGTTGATATAGCCAACCGGTCAGACCGGTGGCACACTGCTGTGGTCTGACCGGCCTTCCCCTGACTGACCAGCAACACTGTCAATTAAATTTCTAAATCTCTCAAATTGTAATAGTTCATCATAAACCAGAATATTCTCACATGGTCCTTCACTATTTTTCTTTATTTTCCTTTAATTAAATACTTCATAAAAACTAACAACTGCTATTGTCCTCAGCTTCCCTAATCGACTAGCCAAACGTGCCGTTCCATTACGTCAATGGGGGAGAAACTCTTGTGGATTTCTTTGGGAATTTCCAACGATTCAAATCCAAATCCCCCTATCTAAATGCCGTGTTATCAACCTTTTCTTTGGGATTGTGCAGGCTTTCTTCTATGTATTGCCGAGGTTTTTTCAGTTAAGATAGAATATAGTGATGTCTTAATTCCCTTTAATTTGGCGTGTAGACTCCTAGACTTCAAGTCTCAAACTCGCCTAGTTTCAATCATCAGTCCTAGAAAATTGCTTTCCTGACGAACAGAAAAGGCAAACCAAACATCTTTACTCAACAAAACGAGTTCTTGCATACAATAGGACCAGGTCGGAAATTTACAAATATTGCTCTTTCTAAATGTTTGTAACGTCTTGATGTGAGTAAACGCAAATATTCTGGAAGTCATCCAAACAATTCCCAAAACGCTCTACAGAACATTGACTCTTATATGACTCCAGCCGTTGAACAAATGTACAAAAGGTGAACAATATTGCTACAAGTTTCCAACGGTACATATGAAGATTAAAAGCAAAAACTAAGCTTCATCGAGTGCTACTACTCCTGGAAGTTCCTTCCCTTCCAACAACTCCAAACTCGCACCACCTCCAGTTGAAATGTGACACCCTTGCCACTAAGCTCTGCCAACTTCTTTGCAATTGCCTGCAGATGGAAATTCAAGGTCATGTTTCTTTCTATAGTTTTGATGACATGTAATAATAAGAAGTTCCTCATCAAACTAGCATTATGATACTTAGTATTAAAAAAGGTTCGCTACCAAGGAATGTGAAGTGTAAATTAATCAATTTTTCTGGTGTCATGACAAATCACAGCAGCCCCAGCATAATGAACTACATCTACATTACTCAAAATTATTATACCAGATCCAAGGTCATGCAACCGGAAGGTTAACTTTTTTTTTAGAACTTCCATTATTATGAATGGAACCACAAACTGTTCACAATCCAGCAATGTTAAGTCTTTTTACACCCGAAGGTTAACTTTTCCTAATGCAGAGCAAACATAGGAAAAAGAAATTGAGCTGCTGAGCTGCTGCCACATAGGATGACAAATAGCTTACTTTATCTCTATGGCAAGACCAAACACGTTTGATGGCTTCTGGAGTTCCGATCCCTGCACCTCTTGGGTCACCAGCAGGACCAAACCTGAATTACCAAAGAGCGAAAATGTAAAATTATTCAAACACATACACCAATGCTCATTGATATTGTACACCAATGCTCATTGATATTGGCACCAGGTCCTTAGCTCACCAGTAGTTCTGCGGAGCGCCAGTGGTCCTTGCTCGAATTCCAGCACAAACTGTGCACCTGATAGGCCTTTATTTGAAATTGTGCGAAGGAGCTGTGCACCTGAACAAGATCCCAGGTAGCAGTGGCATTCTCCATGGCATGCAGTTTGATGATTTCAAAGTCCTAACATTGTTTGGCTCACTGGCAATAAAAAGAATGTAAGGTATGTTAGTGGTAGGAACCTCCTTGGGATGGCCCGATCTTCACGACAGTAGGTCGAAGAACCGAGGATAACTTGCTGCGAACAGCGGGGTAACTAGCTTTATACCTGCCAAGGTTGGATGCGACCAAACGACGGGGAGAGAGACACCGAAACCTTGAGGACTTCGACTCGATCTCCGAACGACCGCAGAACCACAATCCGGGACTAACCCACACAAAAGGCCTGAAAGCCTAGAGCACGAATTAGGGGATCCCAAAGGGATCTCTTCACGAGTCCAGGAAGAACAAGGAAGAACAATGGTATGAGTAAGACACTTAGCAGCTCGGCTGCAAAACTATGGTTTATCAAATGATTCAAAGCTCCCAATTGTTTAGATACAAGGGGTATTTATACTAGGAACAACCCTCCTAGTTGAGTGTGAAAAGGAATTGGAATTTCTGAAGGTAGGCTAGGTGAAAGGTCTCCACGAGATGAATTCCCGAGGAGGTCTCGCGTGACTGTTAGCCTTCTGAGCAGTCTCCACTAATTCGATCATAACTTCTTATTGGAAAGTCCAAATGACGTGGGGTTTGTTGCATTGGAAACTAGACTTGATAAGCTTTCCATAAAGTACTCATGGACCCCCAGAGCCTTCGGAAAACAAAAGTTATGGTTGCTTCTTTGTGGCTGTAGGTGCGGTCAGCCAGGTGGTCTGATCGTAGCATTGTGTTTGTTCCTCATGCCAAGTAACTTCCTCCGCTTCATGTGTAAACCTAAGTAACATCAATGTAGAACATTTAGGTAGTATAACATCCTGAGATATGTTGAAATCAAAATCAGCTAGGAATGAATTCACCTGTTCTTGTATTTTCTTGGCACGACTTCGTGTAAGTGGACCTTGATTTGTATCCTTTATGCTTGATGGTGAATAGTTGATATGTGATAGAACATGCTGAGCTGGGATGTCCTCATCATCCTCCCCCTCTTGAAAAGGAGTCGTCCTCGACTCTTCTGGTCCAAAGAATGGAGACAGATCGGAGACATTGAAGGTTGGGCTTACACCATACGTACTTGGAAGTTCAATTTCATATGCATTGTCATTGATCTTGCGGAGCACTTTGAAGGGACCATCGGCACGTGGCTGCAGCTTGCACTTGCGTTGTTCAGGGAAACGGTCCTTGCGCAAATGCACCCAAACTAAGTCTCCTGGTTCAAATAACATCTTCTTACGCCCCTTGTTGGCACGTTTCATGTACATCTTGGTCATCTTTTCTATGTTTTCTTTTGCTCGATCATGAAGCTTCTTGACAAATTCTGCACGTTTGCTTGCATCAAAATTTACACGTTCCTGCATAGGCAAAGGCAAAAGATCGATAGGAGCAGTAGGTTTGAAACCATATACAATCTCAAATGGACAAAACTTAGTGGTCGAGTGTACTGCCCTGTTGTATGCAAACTCCACGTGAGGCAAGCTTTCCTCCCATAATTTCAAATTTTTCTTGAGAACAGCTCGCAGCAGTGTCGACAATGTTCGGTTCACAACTTCAGTTTGACCATCAGTTTGTGGATGGCATGTCGTAGAGAACAGCAATTTTGTCCCAAGTTTTCCCCATAAGGTCTTCCAAAAGTAGCTCAAAAACTTGGTGTCACGATCTGAAACAATGGTCCGTGGCACGCCATGAAGTCTTACAATTTCCCTGAAAAATAATTCAGCAATATATGAAGCATCATCGCTCTTATGACAGGGAATGAAATGAGCCATCTTGCTAAATCTATCAACCACAACAAAGATTGAATCCCTCCCCCTCTTAGTTCGAGGTAAACCAAGAACAAAATCCATTGAAATGTCTTCCCAAGGTACACTAGGAATAGGTAGAGGGGTGTACAAGCCATGAGGGTTCAAACGGGACTTAGCTTTGTGGCATGTTACGCAGCGGAGAACATGTCGCTCAACATCTCTTCTCATCTTAGGCCAAAAGAAGTGATCAGCTAGGACTTGCTCGGTTTTCTTGGCACCGAAGTGTCCCATAAGTCCACCAGCATGAGCTTCCTGCACAAGCATGAGATGAACAGAACAATCCGGAATGCAGAGTTTATTAGTCCGAAACAAAAACCCATCATGCAAATGGAATTTTTCCCAGCCCTTGCCAACACAACACTTGGAAAATGGTTCAGCAAAATATGAATCAGTAGCATACAAATCTTTGATACTTTCCAAACCAAGAATTTTAGCATCAAGTTGTGATAGTAAAGCATGACGTCGAGACAAAGCATCTGCTACAACATTATCCTTTCCCTTTTTGTACTTGACAATGTAAGGAAAAGACTCAATGAATTCACTCCATTTTGCATGTCTTCGGTTCAGTTTTAGTTGGCCTTTAAGATGTTTCAAAGATTCATGGTCTGATTGTATTACGAATTCTTTAGGCAAAAGGTAGTGTTGCCATGTTTCCAAACTCCTCACAAGAGCATATAATTCTTTATCATAAACTGAATAATTCAGAGTTGGACCACTTAGCTTTTCACTGAAATATGCAATAGGCCTTCCTTCTTGCATGAGCACACCTCCAATCCCTACACCACTTGCATCACATTCAATTTCAAATGTCTTACCAAAATCCGGAAGTGCAAGAAGTGGGGCTGTTGTCAACTTCATTTTTAACTCTGCAAATGCCTTCTCTTGTGCTTCTCCCCATTTGAAAGGCACTTCTTTCTTTGTCAAGTCATTGATTGGGGTAGCAATGGTACTAAAATCTTGTACAAACCGACGATAGAAGCCAGCAAGGCCAAGGAAACTTCGCACTTGGCTCACATTTTGTGGAGTCACCCACTCACGAACAGCTTTGATCTTTTCCTCATCCACCTCCACACCTTGACCTGAAACAACAAAGCCAAGAAAGACTACCTTGTCGGTGCAAAAAGTGCACTTGGCAAGGTTAGCATACAATTGTTCCTCACGCAGGACAGCAAGTACACATTGGATGTGTGCAACATGTTCATCAAGTGACTTGCTGTAAATCAAGATATCATCAAAGTAAACAACAACAAATTTGCCAATAAAAGCTCTAAGCACATGATTCATCAATCTCATGAAAGTACTTGGTGCATTTGTCAATCCAAACGGCATCACCAACCATTCATACAACCCAAATTTGGTTTTGAAAGCAGTTTTCCACTCATCTCCCTCTCTCATTCGGATTTGGTGATAGCCACTTCTCAAGTCAATTTTTGTGAAAATGATAGCACCACTAAGCTCATCAAGCATGTCATCCAGTCTAGGTATTGGATGTCTATATCTTATTGTTATGTTATTGATAGCTCGGCAATCAACACACATTCTCCATGAGCCATCTTTTTTTGGAACTAAAATAACAGGGACAGCACATGGTGAAAGACTTTCCTGCACATACCCTTTTTTGATGAGTTCTTGCACTTGGCGCTGAATTTCTTTTGTTTCCTCCGGGTTGGTGCGGTATGGAGCTCTGTTAGGAAGTGAAGCACTAGGAACAAGGTCAATTTGATGCTCGATCCCTCTCTTAGGTGGTAGCCCTGGTGGTACTTCATCCGGGAATACATCCTTATATTCCTGCAACACATCATAAACAACACTTGGCAATATAGAATGTAAGTCGTTAGTGGGAAGAAAATTGTCCTTGTACAGGAGTACAAAGAACATGGCATTGGGTTCACTCAATTCTTTTAAATCCCCGTTCCTAGCCATCATGACTAATCCCTCTTTTCCCATTGGCTTGGTTCTTTGTAGCTGTGGAGTTTTATTTGGCTTTGGATTCACTCCCTCACTATGTTTGTGGGTCACTCGTAAGTGGTTCTCACTCTCTCGCTGTTTTCTTTTTACATCATCCTTCAATATCTCCTCCGGTGTCAAAGGAAGCAAAGTGATTCGCTCTCCTTTGTACATGAGAGATAACTTGTTGGTTCGACCAAAAATCTGAACATCACGATCATATAACCATGGTCTTCCTAGCAGCAGTTGGCATGCTTGCATAGGCACCACATCACACTCCACATGATCATTATACTTCCCAATAGAGAAAGGAACTGTCACAACATGGTTTACACGTAGCGTACCACAATCATTAAGCCATTGCATCTTGTATGGATTAGGATGGCGCCGCTGTTTTAACCCCATTCGCTCAACCAATTCTTGACTTGCAATATTGTTGCAGCTGCCATTATCAACAATAATTCTGCACAACTTGTCCTTGATCATGCCTCGAGTATGGAAGAGATTGTGTCGCTGTCCACTCTCTTCTTTTACAGCAGTAACACTAAGCACTCGAAGAGAAATAAAGCAATTATTATCACCTTCGTCGGGTTGGATCTCACTCCCATCATTGCCCACTGTTTCTTCTTGCATGCCATCTTCTTCTTGCTCACTTTCAGATTCCCATTCACCTTGTTCATTTACTATCATAGTCCTCCTACTTGGACATTGTGCAGCAACATGTCCACGACCATGGCACTTATGGCACACAATTTCTCGGCTACGTGCATAGGAAGCAGCAGCCGAAGCAACAGAAGGGGCTGTTGTACTTGCAGCAAAGCGTTGTTGAATGGCAGGTGAAGAAGCTGTAGAAACCGTCGTCTTTGCAGGAGCAATGGATGGAGAAGTTCTAGGTGCAGCACCTTGGGACCGACCTCCAACAACAGAGGTACCTTGCTGCTGCCTATGCCATGGAACTGAGATAGGTCGGCTTCCATAAGACCTTCCACGTCCCTCTTGCTGAAATTTTCTCTCGGTGCGCATAGCTTGATCAACAAGGTCTTGCAAATTATTATACGGAAACATCTCAACAAAACCAGAAATTTCTTCATTGAGACCATTCAAAAATCTTGCCATTTTTGATTCAGGATCCTCTCTAATTCCAGTTCGCACTAACAGCAACTCCATCTCCTTATAATAATCATCAACCGATTTGGATCCTTGCTTCAAAGTTTGCAACCTATTGCGAAGGTCACGCTGATAGCTTGATGGCACAAAACGCCTCCTCATCACTTGCTTCATCTCTTCCCATGTGTTGATATATTCACGCCCCAACACAAGCTGATTCTCCTGTATTTGATTCCACCAAGTGAGAGCATAACCAGAGAACTCAACTGAAGCAAGATTTACACGCCTCTGATCAGAGAGATTATGTACTCTAAAAATTTGATCACACTGCTCAGCCCACTCAAGATATGCATCTGCATCTTCTCGTCCAGTAAATTTTGGGATACTCAACTTGACACGAGCAATGCTGTCCGGATCATCCCTATTGTGACGACCACGGTGATGTTCCCTTTCTTCATGGCCAGCACGTCGGCGATGATCATGGCGCCGCTCAAACCGCCCATTATTTGCAAAAGGATTTTCGTTATTGTCATATCCCTCATCATGGTCATAATCATCAAATTCTTCATCATCAAAACGCACACAGCGGCCAAAAGCCCGACCGTGAGCACCTCCCCCGTGCTGCAGAATATGTGCAGCTGCGCCTCGGCCACGATGAGCACCGCCCCCTCGTCCATCACCCCGACCAAGGTCTTGCTGGCCGTGGAAGTCGTCATTAGCAGCAGCTCCCACTGAGTTCTCATCAGCGGCTTCACCATGATCAGCAGCAGGGTTAGGTTGATGTAGACCCCCACCACCAGCGACGGGAAGGCGTTCATTGAGCATCTGTCCCATGGCCTGAACCAGTTCACGTAATTGTTGCATCTCAGCTCGTGTGACTGGTTGTTCATCTCCTTCATGATTTTCCCCATGTACACTTGAGTTGGAACCTGCCATGTTAGCAAAGAGAAAGTGGAATAGATAATATTTGTGGAATCACACAACCTCACCTCTTACTTACCAAAGCTCTTGCTCGTTCTCAAGGACTGTGAGTGCGCAAAAGGTGATAGTAACCCAGCTGTGGTTAAGCGGTTGAAAGGTTGACGAGTCGAGAGGTCCGGTTTTCAGATTTTTGTGGAGCTATAGGTGGCTGTTCAAGGAAGGATGCGGTACTGTAACCAAGTGGCGTAAACCGTTCAAAAGATATGTAAACGTTGTTGTTAAGAACACCACAAACTTGAGTATGCAGAACTGAAATTTTCAGTTTTGTAATCCGCAACACAGCCCCTACTTTTCACTTCTTTTCTCTTCTCTTTTTTTTGACTCTTTCTTTCTTCTCTTTTTATTTTGTTTTTTTTTGACACTAACAGGGGTGCGGATAACAAATAAACAAAACACTATATAAGTAAAGATGGTGACTAGCAACTTGATGAACACAACGACACAAAGGTAACAGTACCGTGAAAATGCTATGGGATTTTTTTGTGGCTTTTTCAGTGGACTATAGGAGATGAACAAAACAATAACATATGATGGTAAGACCTACCGTGACAACCTGGCTCTGATACCAAATGGTAGGAACCTCCTTGGGATGGCCCGATCTTCACGACAGTAGGTCGAAGAACCGAGGATAACTTGCTGCGAACAACGGGGTAACTAGCTTTATACCTGCCAAGGTTGGATGCGACCAAACGACGGGGAGAGAGACACCGAAACCTTGAGGACTTCGACTCGATCTCCGAACGACCGCAGAACCACAATCCGGGACTAACCCACACAAAAGGCCCGAAAGCCTAGAGCACGAATTAGGGGATCCCAAAGGGATCTCTTCACGAGTCCAGGAAGAACAAGGAAGAACAATGGTATGAGTAAGACACTTAGCAGCTCGGCTGCAAAACTATGGTTTATCAAATGATTCAAAGCTCCCAATTGTTTAGATACAAGGGGTATTTATACTAGGAACAACCCTCCTAGTTGAGTGTGAAAAGGAATTGGAATTTCTGAAGGTAGGCTAGGTGAAAGGTCTCCACGAGATGAATTCCCGAGGAGGTCTCGCGTGACTGTTAGCCTTCTGAGCAGTCTCCACTAATTCGATCATAACTTCTTATTGGAAAGTCCAAATGACGTGGGGTTTGTTGCATTGGAAACTAGACTTGATAAGCTTTCCATAAAGTACTCATGGACCCCCAGAGCCTTCGGAAAACAAAAGTTATGGTTGCTTCTTTGTGGCTGTAGGTGCGGTCAGCCAGGTGGTCTGATCGTAGCATTGTGTTTGTTCCTCATGCCAAGTAACTTCCTCCGCTTCATGTGTAAACCTAAGTAACATCAATGTAGAACATTTAGGTAGTATAACATCCTGAGATATGTTGAAATCAAAATCAGCTAGGAATGAATTCACCTGTTCTTGTATTTTCTTGGCACGACTTCGTGTAAGTGGACCTTGATTTGTATCCTTTATGCTTGATGGTGAATAGTTGATATGTGATGGAACATGCTGAGCTGGGATGTCCTCATCAGTTAGGATCTAGCAAACGAAAATCAAATAAGTGAACAACATTTTAATTAAGACAACAACAAATGAAAGGAAGTTACTCACCCAATAATATTTTTTTCCTTTCAAGCATGTATCACTCTTCGAGGATGTTTTGTCTATAGAATCGTATCCATTATCCTGTCATACAGCAGTGCTGTTATATATACACCAATCTCAGGATCTTTTCTGTCCTTTTTACAGGTCGGGGCTGGGGTAATATTATAAAAAGCAAACATAGCAGAACAGCATAATCTACAAGGCTACAATTAACATCCATTGCCCAGCCAAACAGATCTGTGTAGGAAACTTTTTTCAGTGGCAGGCCATACTGTAAAAAGAGAATTCTGCAACCGATGAATGTGCATTTAAATAGTAAAATTTAATGAACTAAATGTCTGTCAAAAATTGAGCCAAAGACAACATTAACAACTAAATGTCTGTCAAAAATTGAGCAAAAAACAACATTAACAAGTAAAAGTTGCTGCGTAGGATCAACAAGATCATATATCACTTCAGCTGCTGCATGCATCCCGTCTTGTCTCTCAATTGTCCCTGCGTGTGATGACAACACAAGATTACTACTACCTTTCACTACCACATTGTTCATATAACAAACACAAACATAATATAAACTGGGTAAACATGTACTTGCCTTTGAATAAGTGGGCATGTGCGTCGTGTGTGATTTGGTTTCCCACAATACCCACAATGAATTGATGTCTTCTCAGTGAAATTCTTGTATCTCTTGCGCGGAGCACCTCTTGGATTAACACAAACAGGATCATGAACTCTTTCTACCGAGGACTGGATACAATTTGAACCTTGCGCAATTGTAGGACCGTATTGCATTGCCTCTTTGAAGCTATTACTATCATCATTATCGTCTATAATGTGCTGTAAATAATTTAACACCTCCACCAACATTTCTTCATTCCTCGAAGCTATTAAGAAGGCCTCCTTTCCCTTATTGCAGAGCTCACGATAACGATCCATTTGGTCAGACCAGGCGTGCATTCCGCCTCTTCTATCTGAAGGAAATGCAACCTTAGCACCCATTGTCCACCTCCTCAATACACAACACTGAGGAATGTCGTTTACTCCTATATGTTTCAAAACAACAAAAATATGTTCACATGGGATGGATTCACATTCCATTTTGCGACATGAGCAGGTAATGCTACTCACACAATTCCCTTCAAAACTGCAGTCCACATAAACTCCATTGTGTACGCTCTCTTTTAGCACAACAAAGAACTTTACATACTCACCTAAATATATGATATCTCCAATGGACCATCTCTTTGTGTTCTCAATCTGTACCTTCACTAACTTAAAAATATTAGGCGTGTACAGAACTGATGCACTTTTTTCAAGTTCCTCAGCATCTAATTTAGTGAATGGAATAGATTGTGAAGCCCTGGAATCTAGTTCAGCCTCATTCCGGCGCATTCGTGACAGACAATGCTCATAGTGGTCCACCAGATCATAAAGGGTCATTTTGCGATCTAGGTGCCTATGAAGCCTTGAGTTGAGACTCCCACTTCGCTGATTACTTTTCATACCCAAATAATACTTTCCTTGCAAATATGCCGCTGACCACATCTTTCTCAACTCATACATCTTGCACATCCATTTGTTCTCATCAGAAATTTCGTGCCTTTGCTTAAAAAGATTCCAATTTTTCTCAAAGTTCTCAACACTCATTGGAGCATATATAAAATTTCTAAACTCAGAAAGCATGGGTTGGCGGAGGTGGCGAATCATATTTTGCTCGATATGCCAAGTGCATAAACGGTGTTCGGACCGGGGCATCACTGTTCTTATTGCTTGCCGCATTGCAGAATCGCCATCCGTTATCAACGATCGTGGTTCTTTCTGGTACATAGCTTTCAAAAATGCGTGAAGCAACCACTCATAAGAACCAGTTGATTCATCTGATACAACACCACACCCGAAAACAACTGTGCTCCGATGATGGTTAACACCAATGAATGGAACAAATGGCAGATTATACCGATTCACACGATATGTACTATCAAACACTACAACGTCACCAAAAACATCATAATCAATGCGCGATTGCGCATCTGACCAGAATAAATTTCTTAAGTGACCCAAATCATCTGTGTTATACTGATAAAAGAACTCAGAATCCTTTTCCTGTCGTGCTCTCATATGACTGATCACAGTTTCAGCATCATACCCTATAATAGTTCTTTTCTTGTATCTTTTGAAGAAGTTGTACAAATCAGCTGGTATAAACCCAACCTTTTCATAGCCACCATGTTGTTTCTCCATAACTTCCATTATTTGATATTTACGGATGCCACCGACCTGAAATTCAATAGCATCTGCTTTCTGTGCATCACTGAGCCCTCGATGTGATCGTAGAAATGCAACTTCACCAGGCCTCGCTAGCGAGTGCTTGTGTTCATCCTTGAAATTTTTCACAAACCACCGACCGGTTTCCTCATTAAGCTCTATCTCAAACTCTGCTTCACATCCACAACGAGTAAGTGGCCTTGGCTCTTTCTGTCTATTAGGTAAGTCAAAGAATTGTATTCTTCGATAACCTTCTCTAGAGCAGTAATACCGCCTACGGACTATCCTTCCAGTGGTTGGATCACGTTTCACAATATCTTTTCTGACACTAAAGCCTTTCCGCTCCGCATAACTATTATAGAATCTATAACCTTCCTCCTCGCTACCAAACTCCTTTAGTACAATCAAATTATACTCTTCCAAATCCTCAATGGTGACCTTGGTGGGTTTTTTACCTTCCATAATATAATCCTGCAATTTACACATCTCTACATTAGGCACAAAAGAACTATATTAAATAATGACAATTTTACCTTCCAAGACGCATTTCATTTTTTCTAAGTGTGGAAAGGCAAGTTTGGTGAAAAGATCGTGCAACTTGGCGCACATCTTTGTCCAGCGTTTCTTAGTTTGGGTTTTTAATGTATTAGTCGGGTACCTATACGTTGTAACGGAAACTTAAATTTTAGAATATTCATGTTTTGTATGGTGACTTTGTCACTACTCATCGTCAAAATTTACAATCAACATCTTATTAATGCTACCACAAGATCCTCATTTCTCCCAAGACCGCTGTGAAAATACTGCTCAAATTTTTTAAACAACACAAGGATAATACTGCTCTTCGTAACGACACACAGAAATGCAGCTCAGAGATAATTTACTCGAATAATCTAGGTCCTTGTTTATCCGCAACAGCCATATTCTTGGTATTTAACAAATTAAGATCAATCCTAACAATTACACTATATGATCAGTACATGGTATATTTGGCTGTTAAAAAACCAATATATGTTGTCTGATCAGTTCATGATATGTACAATCTACAGAAGCAAGAACTCATATAAGAATCAATGTAATGTAGATATCACGTGCGGTAATCTTCAACACAAAAAATTGTATACTACAATATCAAGCACAAATGGTTTCAGTTCAACTGCCAAACTAATCTTCAGAAGTTCTGCCAGATTAATCACTGATAAAAATTCTTTCTGAAATCATTGCTAACAAAGTAAGCAACATGCTTGCTTCCAGCGCATAGGAACTCCAATTTTTATTCATTATCAAACATACAAGTCATCACATTTGCACAGCTGAACATCAAAGATTCTTATTAGTAGAGATGAAGCATCAGATATCTGAAGGAAAAATGCTAACCTCCGAAGACAACAGCTGAGCAAGTTCTACCACTTCATCTCCGAGAGTGTTTCTTGAGGTTGCCGCAACGCATCCTCCCAGGGCCGCTATATGTTTCTCTGTATACAATGAAATCATAATAAACCAATGAAATGATATAATGAGAAAGAAACTAATAAAATCTCAAGAGTACTATATGTTTCTTCTGTATGCAATGAAACCACAATACTGTCTAAGCCTAGAAGTTTATCTTTGCAAGAAATCACATCGAATGCAAATATGAAATTGCAAGTACAACGCAGTTTCTTGTCTAAACTCACATTTGGAAATACTGCTCAGATTTTTAAACAACACAAGGATAATACTGCTCTTTGTAACCACACAGAAATGCAGCTCAAAGATAGTTTACTCGAATAATCTAGATCCTTGTTTATTCGCAACAACAATATTATCGGTATTTAACAAATTAAGATCAATCATAACAATTACATTGCATGATCAGTACATGGTATATTTTGCTGTTAAAAAAACCAAGCAGGTAGGAAGAGGAAAGGAGAGGGGGAGAGGAGGGGGAACGTACGGTGGCGAGGCGAGCTCTTGCTGGCGCGTGGGCTTGGCGGCGGAAGGGGGCGGTGGTATCGTCGGCACAAACGGTTCCCAAGCACTGGCGCTCTGCCTTGAGGCCAACTGGGTCGTTGAGGATGACGGCACCACCTACCGCAAGGTGAGAGCTCTCGATTTGGCCTCTCAATCCGTCGATCTGCTGCTGCCCTCTCTATTTCCTGGATCTTGGGCGTGCAGATCTGGATCGAGCTGAGCTCCGGTTCTTGGTTCTTGGCTGTGGGGTTGCAAGCCGCCATCGTCAGGGCCGGTCGGTGGCGAGGCGAGCTCTTGCGGGCGCGTGGGCTTGGCGGCGGAAGGGGGCGGTGGTATCGTCGGCGACGGATGAACTCGCCTGTTGCAGTTTGACGGAGGAGGACGATCGATGCGCCGGGCCGGTTCTTGGTTCTTGGCTGTGGGGTTGCAAGCTGCCACCGTCAGGGCGGGTCGGTGGCGAGGCGAGCTCTTGCTGGAGCGTGGGCTTGGCGGCGGAAGGGGGCGGTGGTATCGTCGGCGACGGATGACGGAGGACGACGAACGATGCACCGGGGTTGAGAACCAAGTCGGTCGCTAGCCCAAATCGAGATGTGGTTCGTCCGTTAACCGTCCAGTTAACCCGTCGGTGAGTTATCACTGTCAGACCCAGATTTTACAATCCGGAATCTACTGTGTTTAATTGCACTATTCCCTGGATCAGTAGATAGTGCACACAGTTACAGTTCTGATTATCAAAGTACATATCATGCGGAAACGTAAATATAATAGCAAACTTACTCGTGGGCCGATTAGGCCGAAATCAATAAATTGTAGCAGCGGAAGAATGAAGCACACAGGTGGGACCTTCAAGACATGCCCACAGGCAGCCAACTGGAGGTTCGCGACCTAGTTCTCGACATCTTCATCTTCTTCGCCATCGTGATCCAAAAGTAATATTGAAGCGTAGCGATTCGGTTCCTGCTTCTGAATTTGCCGCAAAAGCGAGCGTGAGCACTCCGACCCCATGCTCCGCGAGCCAATACACAGAATGCAAATAAATAGTATGCATGGCATAACAAAGGAATGGCTCGGGTTATTTTATTTGCCAAAAATTTGCTTTTAGCGGCATTATTATTCTTAATTAATCAAAGTTTTATTATTACTACCTAACTCCACATTACAATTACCAAAATCGACTTAATCCACCGAGAATGTACTCTATTTATTGATTGCTGTCTAAAACTCCAAACAGCAAGTATCATCATTTATTTAATCCACCGATCATACTTTATACTTTGAATTATTATTCATCAGCCCCTTACCTCTGAACTCTAATGATTCTCTAACATAATTACTTTCAAATACACCGATATCATTTGTATTCAATCCTTTTTGTCATTGATTTCAACCCATAATCCAATAATCCACCTCATTTTTCCATTATCTATCACTAGCTAATCCATAGATATACCTCCACCAAAATTCAATTTACCAAGATTATAATCCACTAATTATCATGACTCCTCTAATCTTCTCAGAAATTTAATTCGTCCCTCTAGTAATTGATCAACTCCTATTAATTCCCTATATTGACAATATCTTCCAAGGATTAACAATCACTATTATATATCCACCAAGAATATCATTAATCAAGAATTATAATCCAATACTTGTATTATTCCACCAATTCCTCAAAAATTCATTTGATTCGTCTAGTAACTGAATCTATTAATTCTAATATTGACATCTCCCAAGAATTTATTTATCAGTGTCATAATCCAATATATATCTGTGCAATTTCTAAATCTCCAAAAATCATTTAAATCCTCTATCTAGCCTATCATTTAGCTAGACTTCACCAATTTATTTCCTCCAGAACCCACACTATCATTTCCTATTCAAGATCGACATGAATCCACCAATGCCTTTATAGGTACTCTACAAACATTCCTCTCTTTTACTCGCGACCCTGTTTATTCCACCCATATTTTATTTTGTAAGAATAGGAATGCCACTATTTGAAATATAATACATAAAATTTCCTGAGACCTAGCAGTTTTGAGCAAAAACATAATGTTCAAGGAATATTAATATGAATTTCCATACATATGGCATCGCACCATATGCCTAATATCACCATAATTTCTCCATACATACGGCATCACACCGTATGACATTTTTCAGCGTTATAGCCGCTTAACTTACCACTGGGACGACACCCAGGACAACTCAAATCAGGGCTTTCCTCTGCCCTCCACTTTTCCATCCCATCCACAAAACATTTTGAAATAGAACTATATCTGGTTAAGTTCCCATGTCTGCCCTTGACCGTAGGCACGGCTATTCGAATAGTTTTGACTCTGCAGAGTTTTGCACACTTTACCCACAAGAGATAAATCCACCCGTTGCCCCACATGATTCCTTAGCCATGCGGTTGAGTAGACTATCACAGGATTGTTACAATGTATAGTCCTACTGTGGTTACGCCCGCTAAGGTCTATCTTCCGTAGGATACGACCATCCCTCGGGAAGGGTCCCTCGTGAGCCATCACGGGCAAAGGCGGGGATGCGACCATCCATCCCTTTGCTCGTGTTCATACCTTCACGTAACCACCTTAGAGCCACACAAATTAGTAAACCCTGCCTACACTTTGCCAGCTTGCGGTTGTGCTTGTCATACACGGGGTGACATGACAAGATTCAGTCCTTAGGGTTATCTGGGCGGTCTACCACTAACCCACTGTTGATCCATCACTAACTCAAAACTTTGTGCTTCCACTGCACCTCACATACACACCCTCGAACCAATCCGCCCAGATAATTAAGCAAGTCGGAGATTTTGGGAGCATAAAATATCCATAACCAAATATACCAGTCATTTCCACCATGACTGCCCAAACCAGTTTCTCATGAATAAAAGTGATGCTTGGGACAATTTCTTGCCCCGAGTTCCTAATTAATGCTAAGCATGGCATACGGTTACGGACTTATTTTCGAAATGTTACTATTATATTTTTGCTAGGGCGACAAGGTTCACACATTCAAATACTCAAAGGAGGGGGTAATATTATTCAAGGTAAACAATGACATATAACTAGAATATCAAATTTAGCATGCATTTGCATAAAAAATAACAGCAATGCACTTTGTTAATTTAAAACAAAGTAATTTGCAGAAATGTAGGTTCAACATGATCAAAGTATTGACTCGCCTTGGGCACAGTGGTCGGGATCCAGATTCTCTGGTGCTTCTAGGGCTTAACCTTCGATTCGCTCTTGATCACGCCTGATCCGTGGAATCTTCAAACTTCAGTTTCTAATTACGCGACAAACGACTGAATCCAAAAAGAAAGCAAATAACTCATAAGATCCAAATAACTCCAAGTAAATTCAACTTTTGTATTATTATGAGTTATTGGGTGATTTGGGTAATTTGAGGCAAGGCTGGCGGCAGAGAATGATGTCTTGACCTTTTATTAATAGTTTCTTTCATTATTTTTATATTTATCAAGGAAGTTCCATGAGTCGGTTATACCTATAGACTGGTGCAGGAGTTTAATGTATAAATTTTATCTTCAGGTAAGTATTCCTTGCAACTTAGGTAAAGGCAAACTGGACTGATGGATGAGATCTGTACTTATTCTATAAATCTTCAATAATCCCATTATCATGCTTTATGTATCTTCGTTCATCGTTAATTTAAGTTTAATTTAAATTAAGATCCATTGGTATGAATCCCAGCTTGCTTTATATACCATTGCACTTAATGTTTATTATGTACCGTGTACCAAAGCTAGTGTCAAGACCTAATTAATTGCACTATTATTAGCTTGCTCCTACTTTAGCTGCTATTTAAGATTTTATGGTTGGCAGTATGCTAATGATAGGGTTTATATTTTCAATAGGGTCTAAGGTGTATAAAAATTGCACTAGTATGATTGTTAATGGGTCGCATACATGCTATCCACATTTCTCTAACTTCTTACTTCCATATACTTATAGATGCTTATATACATATACATATATATATTTGCTTAGTAAGGCTCTACATTTTAGTTGTTACTAGTTTTTAATATAAACGTATTTGTCTAACAAGGCTTGTTGTACAAAGTTGTATTTCAATATTTACTAACTAGCAAAATCTACGGCTAAAAATTTTATATAATGGAGGCATGTCAAATACGGGCATAGATTTTAATTATAATTATTGGTAGTCTTTAAATTTGAACACTTAACTAAAATAGATTTCTTTTACTACTTCCCTTAACTTGCATTTTAGCCTTTTAATTCAATTATGCAAATCACAGTAAATATCACTAAAATTCTAATGAGCTCTAAAATTCATGATTTCAGTTCCATTGGACAGATCTTGATTTTAGATGAATTTAGAAATTTGTCTCATCCAATTTGGAGTTAAAATGAAAAGGTTATGATTATTTGAAGTTCTCAGGTTTAATTAATTCCAGAAAATACAAAATATCTGACAGGTGGGACCCACATGTCATTTTCTTAATTTTTACCTTTTTCTTTTTACTATTTTCCTCTGTCTCAATGGCCAGTGGGGCCCGTATGTCAGCGTGTCCGGTCACTGACATGTGGGACCCCCTTGTCAGTGGTCATGGCGGTGCTGAGTCACTGGCAGGTGGGACCCAGCTGTCAGAGATGCATTTTAAAAGAAATGCTCAACCGCAGGCGCGGAGCCGGGGCTCGAACGCGCGCCGCGGTAGCGGGAGGGGGAAGAGAAGCGCGCTGGTGACCAAGTGGACGGGGAGGCTTTGCGTACCCCATAAGGGTAGCATACCGTTTTTAGGTGGCTCTCGGAGGCGGCCGGGCAGAGGAAGTCGAAGACGGCAGCGGCCGGCGGCGAGCAGTGATCGGGGAGGTCTGGGGTTGCGTAGAATGTAATCCCCGCGCTGCAGTGGTGCTTCTGGTGAAACCGGCGAGGGTGATGGGGCACGGTGGCGGGCCGGCGGCGGTCCAAGTGGGAGCTCCGGTGACGGCGAGGTACAGGCTCCGGGAGGCGCGGGGAAGGCCGGGATTAGCTTCACTACGCTTCCCTGATGCTCTGGGAGCTTGGGATGGCTTCGGGGCAGCCGGAATCAGCGGGGAGGGCGGCGCCGGAGCTCGGGAAGAAGGAGGGGCCGGCGGGGAAATTGGGACGCTATGGTGCAATTGCGGCCAGGGGAGGGAAGAGTGAAGCGTTGCGGCGCATTTGCGGCTCCTTGGCAGGGCTTTTATAGCCGGGAGAGGCACGCGGCGAGGGCGGCACCTGGCGCTCCGCCCTGTTTGCGTCGGCGAGGGGGGATGGACGAAATCTCTCCGAGATTGCGCGCGGGAGAGAGAGACGATGATGCTTTGAATTTGCCCGCGGGTATGAGAGAGAGAGGGAGGGGATTGGCTGCGGCTAGCGCGAGAGAGAGCTGGCGAGAGAGAGAGAGAGCGGCGCTGCGGGCGCGTGGAGAAGAAGAAGGAGGAGGAGGAAGAGAGCAGGCGGGCGGGGCCACCGGCCAGAGGAAGAGTCTGGCGCGTGGGGGCGGGTGGCAGCGAGGCGCGAGTCGCGGGGCCACTGCGCAGCGGGAAGAGAGGTGCGGTGGAGGCGGGTCCACCGGCCAGCGGAAGACGACGCGCGCGAGGGAGCGGGTCCACCGCGCAGGCGCGGCCAAGACAGCGGGGACGTGCGGCCACGCGGCAACGGGAGGAAGGCGTGGGCGGGGTGACGTGCCGCGCATCGGGCCATCCAGGTGGCGGCCCGAGGGGGTTTTTCTTCATTTTATTTTTAAGGATTTTTAGAAATGCCCAGATAATTGAATAAACCTCAGAAAAATATGAAACCAGTTCCAAAAATTTCAGAAAAATTTACAGAAGCTCATGAGGACCTTCTGGACTTATCAAAATATTTTCAACTATGGTTGGTATTTAATTTATTTGATTCCCTTGCTATACATAGTTGTATGTATGTATATATTTATTAACATTTTTATTTTGCTTACCAAAATTTCTTGGGAAAATACTTCATGCTTATTTACACTTCTCCTCTGGTACATTATAGATCATCTTTTCAGATTCTTTATCGGTGCTCATGTTTTTTATTTTATGGGTGGATTTCTTACCTCTTTTTACTTTTTGAAATTCCTTTATATTTACAAAAAACCAATAAACTCCAAATTCAATAAAAAGCAAATAAAACAATCCAGAAACTCCATAACTTAATATTTACATTTTTCAGGATGTTACAATCACCCACATGTCTAATTTTCTCCAGTTACAATTTTGCCCTTATGATTTGAACGGTGAGATATGGTGGAGGTGTTAGCACCTCCAACACCTCCCTATGGACCGAACTAACTCTTATTACAATACCATTAGAAACATGAGTACTTCTAGCTAATAATTATACAAGTATTGAAACTTAAGATACAAGCATGCTATTATACCTTAGGTTCCGCCTACGATCTACTAGTAGTCGGCTACTCATCCCACGTCTCATCTTGTACACGTCATACTCAGGGTTAGCTCTATCCTCCTCGGCATAGCTACCTTCCGCGTAGGCATCGTCTGTACTAGATAGAACTCTGGACGAACTAGTCTCTAACTAAGGAGAACAGTAGCAAGAATAAGTATAAAGGTACTCAGCAAGTATTAATAGCAAATATGCAACTTTGTGAACATTAATCAACATCCATGAATTCTATCTCATCTCAAAAGATTTGATATTTTAAATTTAGAAATCTACTGGTCATTTTCATGACAAGATAGAACCATCATTTGGTCCTCCTAGCCTCCAATCTAAGAGACAGACGTGAATTCACGGTTTATATAACACTGTGCAGGTTTGTACCACTTTACATATAGCTACTCTGATTTTTATTGCGAATGGTTCTTTGCATTTTCTTATATGTGATGCCCAAATTAGAGTACATAACTTTTCTCTCTATTTTCATATATTATACCTCCACTCAATTAGGGTATCTCTAGTTGTTGGACGGGTTGGACGCACCTTCACTTGACACTCTACTGCACTAAAAATAATCACTGGGCTTATCCTTTATGGCCCTTAGTCCAATTGAGACCTCGCCCGTGATATCCCCTAAATATTCTGTATACCCATTGTGGAGTATATAATAAAATGATAGAGTTACTAGTTCTACCCATCTTAGATGGAATCATGATTGATACCACAGATACGATCCATTATATGAGTTAAAGCGGGTAAGTCCTTAGATTATATCCATATGCAAAAGGTCCTAGCCTTTCTCTCTACACCTTCCCAAAGGCACCCTCTGCCCACTAGAAACTTATACTGCAGGTCAACTGCGCCTTAGTTGAACCCGCTAAATTTCCATTCATCATTCTCCCATCATTCATTCAAATTAAGTGGAAATTTATTTGATGCAATTGATGATAATATTGTAATAAGGAAATAACTTATTTTAAGTGAATATACTCTAGTCAAGATGATCAAAGGCATGTTTGTCTGAAATCTGGTAGTGGTTCCTAGGTTCAAATGTGTTTAAGTAGAGTCCTTTCTCTTGACTCAGATCATTGCCTACATTTAATACATAGGCTATGACTTAATTTATGAAAATATAAAAATATGTACTTCGAAGTATCTCTATGGTGAGTATTTGGTCACTATAATTGAATTTTATCTTGTATCTGTCGTTCATTGTTATTTAAGTGAAGCAATAGTGTGTGGACTTATCTAAGGGGTGTATTCGACATTTTGTTGTTTATTGCTAAATTATTGCCTATGAACGAATAAGTAGATACATGCACATATATATGTATATATCTATATCCATTTATGCACTCAAATATCTATATACATATCTAAGTATATAGTTTTTGGTGAGTGTATTCCAGCCAGCCCATTCCTCTTGGCTTATTGCTAGCCCAGCCATTTGCTTATCTACTCCTCGCCTTCTCTCTCTTTGGGATCGATCGTGCTCCCCCAAGTGCCTTCCCCATCACCATGCATCATCACCCCCTCTGTGGTCCCTGGCCGACTAGCCGCCAGCCTCCAGGCAGGATACCACCACTCTCTTCCCATGTTCTGCCCTCTCTCCCTCTCGTGCCTCCACCATGCCACTCCCTTGTCCTTCCCCATCACTGTTGTTTCCGGCCCTCGGTCTAGATCGATCACTACCAGCCTCTAGGCCACCGCCTCGACTCCCCATCAGCTAGATCCATGACATGCAGCTACAGTTCTAACTCTGATCATGGGATTTGACTCTCCTCGATCTTCCTTTCCCCTTCCTGATTTACTTGTAATCTCCTCCTTTATTTTTTTATTTAGCTTCCAATTTGTGGATTTTGGCATGCTTTTCTGTGATTAATGCGGTGGATTTGAGTGCTCAAGGTCTGGCATGCTATGATGAGGCTCGGGATCTCCTCATGTGCTGGGCAGTATGAGGAGGTCATTGAGTGTGTTCGGTTGGCCAATCATGGTGCTACCTCACTGCCGTGAGCCAACGACACCGCATCTTGTGCGTGTCATGGCTCTAGCTGACTCAGGTACACTTCTACTCCCTTTTCTTGTGCTCAGTCCTAGGGGTGGATGACTACACTTGGTCCTTTTGTCATGTAGGACTGGACGGCAACAGGGGGTGAATGGTGCCTAGAGATTTTTCCTCCAAATATTCACATATTCCTTTTATCCAATAACTACAAAGCTATGAAGATTAGGATATGAGGTCTATTTGAAAACAAAGGAACATAGAGCTCAGTACGACCAGAGTAGACTATTACGTGGTCAGGAAACTCTGGTTAGCCAAACTGAACATCACCGGTCAGCAAAGAAAACAACGTGGTCGAAAGGCTAACAATGTGGTCGAAGGAACTGTAGTCGTAACCAACATTGTCATAACCGACGTGGTCAAAACCAGCATGGTCAAAACCAACGTGATTGAAACCACTGTAGTCATAACCAATGTGGTCATAACCAATGTGGTCGAAACCATCGTGGTCGCAACCGGCGTGGTCAAAACCACCGTGGTCAAAACCAACGTGCCCGTAACCATCGTGGTCAAATGCCAACGTTGTCAAAGACCAATGTGGTCGATACCAATGTTGTCAATGTCCAATGTGCGGTCAAAGGCCAGCGTTGTTTAGGACAGATGAGTGGTCGAAAACCAGCGCTGTCAAAAACCGATGTGATCGTAAACTACGTGGTCAAAGGCCAATGAATGGTCGACACCACCGCAGTCGATGACCAAAGTGCGGACAGAAAACACGTGCAGTTGAAAATCAGTGTGTGGTCATAACAGTTCAGAATGTGACTGAAAGATTTACAACCATTGAGCGATCGAAACTAGAGAGGTCGAACCAAGCCGAACTTCGACCAATGAGGTCGTCGACCAATGAATGGTCAGAATCAAAGTGGCTGGAGAACAGGAACTGCGGTACTACCTCTACGAGGCTTGCGGTACCACCGTTTCCAAAGGAAGAATAGAGTCTCTCAGCCCGATCGCTAGAACCAAAACTCACACAACTTTTGATTGAAAAATCCAAAAGATGTTAAATCAGTGTACGTGTGTTTCTTAATGTCTCAAGAAGCTATTCCATTCCTGGATTGAAAAATTCATGACAAATTTGAAACAATTTTACAAATTAAAGCAGCATACACTAACCAAGATCTAAAAACAAGAATCGATGAGCAGATCTTTGCTCGTGGGAAGAAAGTAGCAAAAGTGGTTTTGAGCACAATCTCATATGTCACAGCAAGCAACTGCATCAAAGAAATCAGATCAAAACTCTTGGATCAAGACAAGATTGATAGAGAGAAGAACGAACTCAAAACAAAGCAATCATATGACGTGGTTGAAGATCATCGAGCACTCGTAACTGATTGCGGTCGTAAACAACTTGAAAAGTAGTGGAGGCATACGGCCACGCGATCTACGACCATCGAGCAATCGGAAACAGGTGCTGTTGTAAACAACTAAAAGAAGTAGAGGAGTCACATGACCACACGACTTAAGATTATTGAGCGATCAAAAGCAGGTGCAGTCATAATCGACTAGAAGAAACAAAGGAGGCACCCGACCACCAGATCTAAAAACATCAAATCTTTTAATTAAAAGGTCAAATAGTAATGAAACTTTGTACGCAAATTTCTTAAAGTCTCAGGAATCTAATCCAGTCTTGGATTAAAAACTTAGTAAACAAGTTGAGATCTTTTTGCGATTCAACCGAGCGCACAAGAAATGAACAGATCGTGCTCGTGGGAAGAGAATAGCCAAGATGGCTTTGAGTATAATTCTACACAATACAACACGTTAGATCATCACAAAGAGAAGCAAGAACTTCCTCTCAGATCAAGAAAGGGAAGGAACAATCGAAGAACAAAGGAAGAAAACAGAGAAAGAACTAAATCAAAGCCGAGCCAACTCAATCAGACAAAAGATACACAAGCTGTAGATTGAAGATTGATGTATTGCTCAGATAATTGGTTTCATAGCCACTCTGCTTGGAAGGACCAAGCTCTAACTCTAGAGCCCACACGCACTCTCTAACTTAACTCCTATGGGAGGGAGGAGAAGCTAGCCAGCATAAGGCTTAGCCAACCTTCTTAAACCCTAACTCTTGTCTCTCCTCCCCTTTTATAGGCTCACCAATGAACTCAAAACCTAATGGATCCTACCATTAGTCCAAACCGGGAATAACCCATTAACCCCACCTAACACTAGGTTTTACTCATGCACGCTTCACAAAGTGGTTTACATTTATTAACCCATTAGTGAACCAAAACTTGATCCACTTCACAATTTCAGCACATACAAGACCTAAACCACTTAGGCCAATGTCATGGTTTCACACACCACCACTTTTTCCGGTATTAGGCAATTTACCAAAATGTCCCTCTACCGCCTTCCTCGAAGCTTTCCACTTCCTTTGCCACAAAGTTTCGGCCATGCTTCGCCATCTTCCATGTTGCCCCAATGACTTGTCATCAAGCCTCTCATGAGTCTGGATCCCAACGAACCGTCCTCACTTACAAACGACCCAAGTCACTTGACGTATCACGTGCTTCTCCTCGCGCATGATGGCATTCGGCATCCTTGACCGCATAGGACCTCGACTCCTCCCTAAGCCTAGTCCTGCTCTACCTTGCTGTTGCCCGTCATGTCCACCTCCGGTAGCTCCCGCTCTGGTTTCTCGTTGTCCCAGCTTGCAACCACCTCACTAGCCTCAGTCATCTTTAGTGTCTTTCTGACTATTCTGGACCTCAACACATCCATGTGCCTACTCCCGGTCCTCCTATGCATCACCAACACCTAGCTTCAAAGTCCTACAACCAACACCAACAAGCAAACCATCACGTAGCACCGCACAATACACAAAGATTATCAATTTGCGTAATTTATCCATACAATGCACAATGCAAAAAGTATGCAGCCAAAATACTGATCCTAATACTAGAACCAAACAATAAACTCATGTGCACATTAGCAAGCCCTGATCAGAACCCAAGAATTCCAGAGAACAAACTCAGCCCACCGAGATAAACCAATAGCCTACGATCATCACCACCAGTCGCTATGACCATCGAAGACATAGGCTACGACAAACACATAGATAGCTACGACCACCGCTCACATCGGCTACGACTATCGATCACAACCAGTAGAAGCTACAACTTCTTACGACCAATCGCTATGACCATTGAACACACAGTTTACGACTACCAATCACGATCAGGCAGAAAGCTACGACCATTGATCACCAGGCTACGACTTTCACAACCGATCGCTACGACTATCGATCTCCACATCTTACGACTACCGATCACAACCAGCAGAAGCTATGACCATTGACCAGATTGACCAACTGATCGTAAAGTTGTAAACATCGAGACGGCACTAGTAGTCGTAGGCCACGAAGTCGATAGAAGCAAACCTCTGCAAAATCCTCAAAAACCAAACTCAACCTCCATACATACTCTAATCCAAAAGTTAATTAGTCATCACAACCATAGGGTGACCTCCACATGGTCTCATATGTGATGATGTGGATTGTGTGAAAGTTATGGGAACAGGGAAAACATGTGGGGTGCCTTGCCAATTTTTGGTAGTGGATTGGGCGATCTAGTGAGGATGATGATGCTAGTGTCGATAGTTGTGGTTCCTTCACGTGCTCCCTTGTCCCCGTTTGTTGCCCTCCTTCTCCTTCCTTCCTAATCTATCGCGATGGCGCTCGGGCTCGGTCCTTCCTCCTTTGCCGATCTATCCGTGGTGGTGCTAGCTCAGTGGTGGTGGTTTTGGGGTGATGTAGATTGGGGACTTGATGGATTTGTGAATGGAGATGGTTTAGTTGGCTGTGGCTGACACTCTCTCTTGCTCTCTCCCTCTCTCGATCTACAGCCGATCTTATCTCCTTGCGCGTGAACTGTGTTGCTTGAGCAGGTGACAATGTGCAGCTATGGGTAATTTAATGTGTGCTTCAGTGATTTATTGTGTGGGATTTTCTGTGAATGATTGAAATAGATTTCATGTTTGTTAATTTCACCGATGATGATACTATACGGCTGCAAGAGATGCCGACTAGCCCCAGACGGTCTGGTATCTCAATGAGGTAATTTCCCAGTGACTATTTTCCTAAAAAGGGTTCTAACGGCAAGGTTGGATTTACTAATTTAATTTGGTTTGGTTCTTTTCTATCTCTAGTTATTGATTCTTCCTACAGGGGTTCAACCCGACTACTATAAATCATGCCAACCCTAATGGTTTCAAAGAAGCTTGCCGACTGTAATTGTATCGAGTTGTATCTATTTATATGTACTGACATGCATGTGTGTGGTCTTTTGTGTGTAATTAAAGTGTATGGCAATGTAATTTCCTTGCAAGTTGATGTGCATTATTTGTGGGAATGAAACTTATGAATGTATCTATTTATCTAGTATTCCTGTATTGTAATTTGGTCTAATGTATGTTTCTAGAGATTTAATCATTGGGTAATTTAGTCATTAGTTGTTCAATCAATTTTGTTTAATTCTCTAGTTAAATTTAGTTAAGGTTGTTCAATCAATTTCATTTAATTCTCTAGTTAAATTTAGTTAAGTGTGTGGGGGTGTTACAATATAGTTGGGAATTTCTCAATTTTTTATTCTTTAAATTATTAACTTCGTTGCGTGTGTTCTTCGTCTGCCTTTTGCTTTTACAAAATGGTAGTTCGAAGTTCAAAAGACATAAATTCTGATAACACATAGTGCTATCAGGCTTGCGTCAACCATTAATTTGTGTTAGACCATGTGGATATGTCGTAAATTTAGTGACGATGAATAATTGACATTTGGGTTGCTTTGAAATTTGTGTTTACGAAAGTTTCGGTCGATGCTCTTTTGTAAAACTGGAATTGCGGGAATATTCAGGGTAAGCGGTATGACCACTTTGTATTAGGCGGTCTAACCGGCAGGCTTAAACCACGGACGGTAGTTCGATCGGCCTTATGATGGATGGTGCGATCGGCAGGCATCAACCACGGCAGGTTGACCACGGCTGAACAACCACAGTAGAACAACCACGAATGGTTAGAGCTACAATGAACCGGTTGGGAGCTATAGTGAACCAGTCGTTGCCAGTAGCTACAGTACCTGGTCGGTGGTCGTTGCTACAGTACCTAATCGATAGTCGATAGCTACAGTAACCAGTTGACACTTGAAAGCTACAATGCCTGATCGGTAGCTATAGACTTTGTGATCTTTTATCGTAGACTTTGTGATCCATTGTCATAGTCATAGACTTCATGATCTGTTATTGCAGACTTTATAATTGGTAATCGTAGGCTTTGCGATTGGTTGTCGTATACCTTACGATTGGTAGTTGTAGGCTTTTCGATCGATTGCTGTAGGCTTCACGGTCAGTACTCGTAGGCTTCTAGTGCTTCAATTCTTGTAATCTTCGAATACCTTGAGTAGTCGTGTTTGTTGGGTCAGCGGTCTAACCGGCCTAGGCATGGCAGTCTGATTGGTTTTACTAGGTGGTCTAAGGTTGATTTTTGGAAAGCATAGATATTGAGGTCGTAGATGATCTGGTTCATAGTTATTGATAGTTAAGGGTGTGGTTTACAGGTGTGGACTAATATCAGTCAAGTTGAGAAGAACTTGTGCCGGAAAAAATGTTATTTGGTCTTTGCGTGTGTAGATTGGGCATGGAGACGGTCATAGTCGATGAGATAGAGGACCGGAATTAGGAGGGGAAATATGAGGTCCAGGCGGTCAAGAATGTCACGAGGTGATCGGGCTCACGCTAGAACACGTAGAGATCAAAGGTGGATGATGCATGAAAAAGCTATGGAAGGTGCGGTCCTATAGGCTTTGACACGTGCTGAGTTGAAAGAGTTGTGGAAGGAGTCCATAACTGGAAGGATTAGAGATAATGGAAAAACCGTGTTTGGAAGGGTTTCGGGTCTCTTGATTTTCGGAAGCAGTTAGAATTGTGTATCCAGTTTGATGAGGATACGGTTTGAGACTCTAGTATATAAATAGATGGGAGAGATTAAGTGTTAACCAAGGACTTGAGACGGCTTTTGGAGAGAAAAATTTTGTGCTAAGGTTTAAAGGTTGCCGTGATGGCACTTTGTAGCCACATAGCATATTTTAGAAATAAAAGATCAGATATATTTCTAAAAAGTTTATCGGTGCCGGCGGCGTTGTTTTCTAAGCGTTGTTTTTGACTCATTCTCATTGCAAACCAGTCGTGGCGAGATAGCATCCCTCTGTCGGCCTCATCTTCCTCGATTGCGCACGGAGTCAATCACTAGATCAGTGCCAACAGCATCGACAAGCAGGGTTGATCAGAGCACGACGACTCGGAGACGTTGACCACACTGAGCGGTTGAGTGACGAGCAGGTCGAAGTCTTCACCAAGCATTAAGAGGTTCCAAAAAGATGAGGCAATCATTCACCCCGCTCTGATTGTGGTATTTGATCCTACAATTTGCTATGCTTTACTTCACACAGTTCAATTGAAGTTTAAAGAATCTAAGGGAATATTTTTGTTCCGTGAAAACTCTCGAACTGATTTCATTTTTTTAGTTCAGCGAAATGATTTGATTTGACACTAGTGCCGCCTGTTTGAATGAATTGATTTCAGCGATACGAATCCAACCCGTTGTTGCTACAGGTGACCAAACGGAATATATCCATTCCAATCTTGTTGCTAGTCATGTATAGGCAGAGAGCGACAAACATAGCAGTTCTATCTTTCGTTCTATCACCATCATGCCAAAAAACCTAATTACTTAAGCCTACTAGAGTTCCTCCTGCCGAACTATATACAACAGTTTCGGCAAGAAAAGAACATGATTCTCAAAAGAAAGAAGAATCGAACAAGGCGGTTCATGGCGCATGTGCTTGGGCAGTGCTATGTTGTTTCGCCTTTCAGATGTCAACCATACCCTACTTAGCCAAAAGGAGGCAAGCATCCAATTCCACTTTTTTTCTCTTCTTTAACTGCGAAACTCCTTGATCTGCTCATTAGGCAACAGGCACATGCACCACCAGCACTCACACCTAAACGGATGACCTCCAAATCCGGCCCTCGAATGAGATTACTATGATCGACACGTCGTCATGGTAGTTCCTCCTGTCGCCGTGCGGTATTTCAAGCAGTTCACGGCAGTCTATACCTGCAAACCAGTCACATATGAAGACAGCGATGTCAAAAAACTGGTTTAAGTTCACATGCGGGATTGGTTGCGCTGCCAGAGAAGAGTTTGTTGATCACCAGCTTTCCTTGCAGCCCGGAGCACCAGTTCCCCGACGAGGTAATGAGCGGGATCGCCGTCGGGATGCGCAGCAGTGAACATCTCCACCTGATCAACCACCTCTTTATTGGTGAAATACTGGTAGAGCCCGTCCGACGACAGCACCAGGAACTTGTCGTTGGAACCGATCCGGTGATGGCACAGTGATGGGATGCAGCTGATGTAGGGGTCCGTGCCGATGTAATCAATCTTGAAGGCTTCTAACAACCTACTGTTCCACTTTGGCTGCGAAATAGAATGGACATCCCTCGAAGTGTCAGATATGCAAACTGACATTTGAGCTAATTATGATGATTTAGCCATAGGTTTACTGTTTTCATGTGCAATGAGAAAAATGCAAGGAACAGGCAGCAAACTGTTCTGTTGCCGGTGTGGATCATGTCGACATTGCAGGATGGGATGCATGAATTGCTAGTCACAATCACAGCTTTTAGGTTTTTCGTCAACAAGCATAGCATTAATAGCGCTATTGAGCTACTGTTGGATAGTCAGTAATCAAGTATGATTTAAAGGGCCTACAGATGTGAAGAACAACTTGTCTTAAGGAATCAATTGAAAATTCCTACATACAGTCCTAGAGTGATAGGCTGATAGCAAAATACCCATAGAATGTTCATAATAACTGCACATGGTCAGTGCGGCGCAGAAGAAATTTCAGCAATTGCATAATGCACATCCCAGCGCAAGCCTGACAAATGACAATGCAAATGTGCTCGGACATGCACGCTGATGCAGAAATAGAGGCACTGTTTGATTGGTCTATACCTGCTTCAAGAAGCCAGCCCCAAATGCTCTTGTGACGTTGAGCTTCCCCTTCACCCTACCGTTGACAATGGCGTTGCGATCATTGAGATGCTGGCCCCTGATCCTCCTTACCTCCTGCACAACCCAAATTCCAACAAGCACAGCATGATGAATTGGACATCGATGCACGGCACGGTCAAGGATGTTATTGGGAGCATAGTTTTTCGAAAATTCATTGTGATAGGTTTCTCACTTCTGTCACTGGATTTGTTCCTACTGAGTCATATTTCAAGTTGTAAACAAGAGAAGAAGATAGTGTACCTCCTCAACAGCCGTGCTGTGCTCCGGGGTGAGCTGCACGCTCTGCAGGCCGTCCATGTCGTGCGCCTCGAGCTCGCGCATGATCTCGGCCTTGAACTGCTGCAGGTCCTGCGCCGCCTTGCAGAGGATGTTCTTGAGGTCGGGCTCCCGCCTCCGCGCCAGCACGGCGCGGCTGTCCCCGACGTTCATCATGTACACGTCCGCGCCCTTCATCAGCATCACCAGCACGCACGACCCCATCAGCCCCAGCTCCGGGCTCTCGGCCGCGCGCTGCTCCGCTGCCTCGAAGAACGCCTCCTCCGTCTTCCTCAGCGCCCGGGCCAGTGCCTTCAGGACGTCGCGGTGCATTGCCACGCCCCCGACGGTGGCATTGCCCGGCACGGACCGTTCCGTTCGTCCCTTCTTCGCCATACGGTCAGCTTCTGGGTTGTCATTGCCTACGTCCACGAAACAGAGGTGTTCGGCATTGCCTGGAGCAGCTTCTTGGAGATTGTCCCTGGCGCTGTCGCCGCCTTGGATGTCATCCCAGAGCACGCCTTTGAGCTCGCCGTGCACGGCGACGTAGAGATTGGAGAAGAGGTAGTCGGTCGCGTCGGGGCCGTTGAAGCCGTCGTAAATCCCGACGAACACCCAGCCGTGCTCCTCTGAGACCGCGACGTGGAACCGGTCCTCGCCGGCCATGCCCTGAGCCCACTGCACATTGCCGTTCGGCGGCGAGCGATAGTCCCCGTCGCTGAAGGACTCGACCTTTATCGGCCCAGCAGGTCCCTGTGGCCGGCGGCCGGAGCGCGTCGCCCCGAACCGGATCCTGGAGGCGGCTCTGACCAAGAACCGTAGCAGCGATCGCTCATTGCGGCGGCGGGAGCGCTCGGCGCGGCGCTCGGCGATGAGCTGATAAACGCTGGGCTGGAGCCTCACAGAGGAGGAAGCCGGCGAGGAGCGGTCGAGCGGGCCGGACATGAAGGGCCTGTCCGAGAACCGGCCGGAGGTGGTGGACGCGGTGCCGGATGTTTCGGAGAAGCGGCCAGACATGGACAGGAGTGGTCCGGACATGGACAACCTTGGCGGCGCGGCCTGGAGCGGCACGGCGGCGAAGGAGCGCGAGCTCTCGAAGGTGCAGGCGGACGACGGCGGCCACGTCAGCTCGTTGAGCAGGCGGAAGGATGGCATCGACGCAGACGTCGCCGGGTTAGCGCTGATGGCCGCACCTGACAGGGAAAAGAAGGACGGCTCTGACGCCATCGCGGCGGCCGTCGGGGGCTGGTCGAAGGCTGCGGCTGACGGCACGTAGGTGAAAGAGTGGCCATGGCTGTCGTCGGGGAGCGGGTCGGAGGCGACGGCGGCGGCGTAGGGGTCGCCGGAGAAGCATGGGTTCTTGGTGATGCCATTGCCCATTTTGTTTTTCTTGGGTTTGGGATTTTGGGGATCGGGTGAATGGAAGGGATGGATGAGTTGACCTTTTGGGAAAGGGACGGTAGGGGGAGGGTGGTTTTGTTTATGGGAGTTGACTATAGTTGGAGTTGGGTGATGCAATAAAGGGTAGGCCCTCTTTTGAGTGAATGGTGGCTCTCTTGCTTGGGGTACCCCACATCTTACCGCGGGCTGATTTTGCTAGGTATGCTTCCTACCAAGGCGTGCTATGGATTTTGCTAGCAATGCTTCTAAGGCTATGGCTTATGAGGGCTCTGTAGGATGGATTGAAATGGTCTTGGTTCCACCTTATATAGAGCCTCGAACTCACAATAGACAATTTGAGTATCTAAATCTATAAAGTTGATATATCTAAATTTATGGGGATATATATGTTTTCATATCTTGGAGATATGATGACGGGCAGTGCATATGATTCTAGGCGTCGAAACGCAGTTTCAACGCTAAGGAACAAGGATGTGACAAAGTAGATGGGATGGCGGGTCACGTTATTTGTCTGTGAGAGGCAACGTGGATGATTAATGAGAGGTATGCCATCATGCAATCCTACTTTACAGATGTACTCTGACGCATTTGAATTTAATGTGCTATATACCTCAAATCTGAGATATATATGACAACAAGTATTGTATCTTTTCTAGGCGCAGTCCAGGCGATTGTGACAAGGTCAATGAAATGACGTGTAGCGGCTTCTAGACCCCTAAATTACCCATAGTACCACCCTAATTATTAATCATATATCTACCTTCGAGATTCAATTATATCCTTTGCCAAGTTCATAAATAACATATCATCCTGTAGCTTTACTATAGTTATCGTTGAAAAAGAATTAATATATAATTAGCGTCAAGAAAGTTGTTGTATGTGTTGTGTAACTCTCTCTTGATATTATCCAAGCATTCTTATCACCTTAAAACTCATGTCATAAACACAAAAATGTGAAAATTGTTGGTGTAGCACTTCTTCATACAGAACTGTTTGGTGAGGAAAGTTGGACATAGTACGAACCTACTGAAGTAAATTGTTTGGAGCTAGTGAAATCAAATCACAATAACAACAGTCACTTTATGTTTAAATTTTCCAACCGAGGGTGCAATGTTGGGGTGCCCATTGCAAATAAGGTGAGTATCATCTTCGTTTGAATTCGATTGGTGGCATGACTGACGAAACCAATTTGATAGATGTGTACTATGTGGACACAGAAGATTACAACTTCTCCCATTTTTTCACGAAACAAACGGTTGCCGATTACGATTATCATTTGTAAGCAGAATTATGGCCTGTTTGGTTAGTGCCTAAGCTTGCCATGCCTAAACTTAGTCAATATGTGGCTGCCACAGAAAGTGTGGCTAACAAAATCGAAGCCACACTTGTGGCAAAGTTTGGCAAGAAACTGAGTCTATGACGTGTGGGGCCGGGTGCTAAGAAAGTGTGGCATGCCACAGTTACGTCAGTGAACCAAACAGCTACCTAAAAACTGTGGCACGCCTAACTTGTGGCTAGGCAACTTCTGGTCATAAACCAAACAGGCCCTTAATGATCTCCCATCTCGATTAAGCAATTTTCCAACAGTAATTGAAAACCTTTGGACAAAATTAGAAGTGGTCTTGCACAGCTTTTTCCATGTGGAACAGTGAAAAGTTTCCATTCGGTCGCCCACCACAAAGGAAAAACACATACGAATTTATATGTAGGATTGGAAAGCAAACTCTACTTCGCATGCCAGCCGTGCGCACAGCACGGAAGTGGCGTAAATGGAGAAGGGTTTTGTTAGCTTTTAACTGGTCGGGCATGCGTGAGTGCAGCGAGACTCACTGCGAGAGGGGAAGCGTACAACGAATGGGTTCGGAAGGATACAGGATCAAACGAGGCCGTGATGCACGACAACCCGTCAGCCCGGAAGACGTGCCAACGACTGCCGTCCGCTGACGGCACGGCGCCAGCATCCAGCGGACCAGATCTTCCGCGCCGAGTCCCACCCGGCCTGGCGGACACTCGGCGCTCGTCTTGCCACGAGGATTTCTGGGCCCGTGCTGGGGCCCAATCGCTGCCCGGCGCCCAACATGCCGGCCTGGCCGCCCGGCGGCAATCTCCTCCGCCCACGCGGCCCATCCCCTTTCGCGGCCCTGCCTAGCTACATGTGCGGCGGTCCGTGCCACTCCGGGGTCACACCTCACACTACCCACGCGCGGCGCGCTTTCTACCGTCCGCACCGCCCGGCGCACGCCCTGCTCCGTGGGCCGTCAGGCCCGATACCCAGTTTCTCCTCCCCACCCGGCACGGCAGAGCAGGCTAGCAGCTCCACGTGCCGTCCGGGCCTTCCCGCGCGGCCGAGCTCCGTGCACCGTGAGCGAGGCCTGGTTTCTCACTCTAGGCAGGGCAGCGCCATGAGCCTTTTGGTGACTCGGGCCGGAGGTGCAGGGCGCTGACTGTGTGAGAAGCACGCGTTGCTTGAAGACATGGGCTACGTCGACGCGTCATGTCATGCACTTGGCAACCTGTGTGGCCCAACAGCGCAGCAACACGGAGGAGAGTTCAGATTTGTTGGTATTGGTTTTTGCTAATAATTTTTAGCTGTAATTGATAATTAATAGTAGCTGATAAAAGGGCCTAATAAATAGTAGTGGCTGATGAATGATACTGCATTATGTAAAAAACGGTGCAACGAAAGGCATTATAACATTCAGACCACCATACGACTTACGAAATTGTGACATAATAAAATATAAAGTATGTTATAACATATAAAAGTATAAAATAATGATTGATAAATAGTAATAGTTGATAGAAACATCTTATAGAAGCTAAGGTGTTTGTATTAGTTTTGGCATCTAGAAACAGAAACCAAAAGCCAAAGCTAATGGGTGGGTTCGGAAGTGCTTAAGGTGGGCTTTGGCTTGAACAGGCTATAGTAACCAGTTTTTTAAGTGGTACATTTTTTAGGACAGAATCTGCAGGTGAATTATAGTATAAACTGTACCGAGTTCACCTGTACCGGCCAAAATTACATGCGACTATTTTTCTCTGCGTACTGTCTCTCACGAATAATCTAAAATTCAAAAACCACAACCATAAACTATAAACCACAGCACAAAAAAACCCATCCAACATGAACGGACCCTATGTTACTCCTCTCTCCTTTTTCTCCGGACCTACACGCCGTGGAAGAGAAGAAATTACGAGTCAACTAGTCAACGATTGGCGTTACCCTTTCGGAAGAGGAAAGCTCTGGTTCACTCAATCTGTTAGTATCGCCTGTCACCGTCGGCACAGCAGCGCTCCACAAACCGCAGCTGGAGTCAATGTTGCCCGCTTGCCACGCTTTTGCCGCGTCAAATTACAGATCGCGCGAGATACCCTCGTCATCATGGGCTCACGGACACAAAAAGCAGTCGTACCATGCACCTTATTCGTATACTACTGTCGAGGCTCAAGATGAACGGGTGCGACCGTGCAAACATCACCACACAATAACAGCGTATTGTTTCGAAGATCAACCCGTGTTGCCGCCGTGCTGCTACTAGTCGTAAAAGAAATGTCAAAACTCCACTGCAAACTATTGTTAATCAAGCAGTAGCAACACGCACACGTACAAATCCAGCCATCCAAGCCCGTATTGAAATCACGCGTAAGCTCAAGGCGTCGCTGCGACGGATGATCTCGGCGTACGTCACGCTCCTCATTCACTCCACGAGAGGGAGAGGGAGAGGGAGAGAGCGGAGCCAGCGCGACGCTCGAAACAGCGTTCACACCCGAAGAATCAATCAACCAAGTAGTGGTGCTGCGCTGCTTGGCGGTGGAATTTATGACGGCGAGGACGCTGGTGAGTGGTGACCGAGGGGGCCCTGGCCGCTGTCTTGCCTGAAAACAGCAGTGAATCCTAGGCCGGATGCGCCAATCTTGACCCGGGCAGTTGCCTGAGAGGCAGGAACAGAGACAAATCAAGGGGCGCCCGGCACCGGAGGAGACAGATGCATGCGTACGCGCACGCGCCGTGGCAGACGACAGAACAGCGGTGATGGCTAGCCTGCCGGAGCATGCAGTGCGTTGCGTAGCGTCCGCGCGCGCGGTGGTCGTTAGCCCGTGCGCTCCGCTAAGTGGGACAGATCGATCGATCGATCGCGCTCTCTCGTTCAATTCATGCCGGTATGTGATCTGATAGTACGAGTGTGACGATCTATTCCTCCTTGCCTGGCGTTGCATTGCAAGCCGTGTCGAATTAGCTATTCTCGTAATCTTTCACGATTTCGGACGTGGCAATGTTTTCTATATTTTCCATCTTACGCGTCCTTCTGCGGTCTCGCTGAGTTGAATTTTCTTTCGAGGCTTGCTGGGAATATTGCTCATCCACAAAACCCTCGGAAAATAGCTGAACTTAGTAAGGCCCGTCGCATTGAGGGGTGGATACTCTTTAGTAGCATTCATTGGTTGTGATTTTGTTTTTGCGAACGGCTATGATTTATTAATCATAGTTAGGGTCCACTGCGTTAATGACCGGATATGTAACGCCTTAGGGTCCAAACCGCCTCAGACCTAATCATATTCTGAATAGACCACGCACATATAGCAACCCGCTTACACTTTCGTCCTCGCTTCGCGCAAAACGGTTAACCGGGGGTGCTACCATTGGAACTTCTAGGCTTATATGTAAGTGCTTCTCAAGGTAAGTTAGCAAGGTGAGACTAACCCAGAAATTCATGTGCACACACACATGGGCCAACATGGCCCGGGGTGTCACATACACTCCCCCTCAAAAGATCCAACGTCCTCATCGGACCAACATACCCACACCGGGGCAAATGATAATGATCTCCCCTCTTGGCACATGTCCGTGTGTTTAGTGCCAGCACATATGCCATACCGTGTGTCCACTCCGGGGCACACGCGTCATGCACCATATGCCCGCGCCCCTAACCCGCACGCGCCTATGTAACCGTGAGAGTCGGCTCTGATACCATTTGTAACGCCCTAGGGTCCAAACCGGTTCAGACCTAACCACATTCTGGATAGGCCACGCACACATAGCAACCCGCTTGCACTTTCGTCCTCGCTTCGCACAAAACGGTTAACCGGAGGTGCTACCATTGGAACTCCTAGGCTTATATGTAAGTGCTTATCAAGGTAAGCTAGTAAGGTGGGACTAACCCAGAAATTCATGTGCACATACATATGGGCCAACATGGACCGGGGTGTCACAGAATATTTCTCTCTTTTCTAAAATAGAATTTGTAGCATATTTATTTTTTATCATAACAATCGTAAAACATCTGTCATTGTTTTTTTAACGTACAATACATTTGGGCTCCAATTTCAACTGGCTTCACCGGGCTCTGGAGCCGTCCGTTTGACCCGAAAAATGGCTTGGAAGCCAACGGCAGCTCGGCCATCACATCGAGTCCTACAAAACCTGCGCATATACTCCAAATCAAGGGGCCGATCACTGAGCTGGATGCAAGAATCTAGTAGTATCTTATTGAAGCCTCTCAGTCCCAGGACAAGACAAAACACACACGCGTAGCTAGCTAGCAGCTGATACATACACACATCACAACTCCACATCACACACATGTATGGACCCGTTTCTTTTCCATAAAATAGCCAGCAATACCCGGGGGTGGGTCAATCCTGAAGTGCGAGGCAGTTGGACTAACGTAGCCACATCCACGTTGGACTTTCTCCAACGCCACGGAAAGGCACGCGCCAAATTCCCAACCAAGTGGTTGCTTTTTTTTTGTTTTTGCAGATTTGCAACTGAACTAAATTCTCGCTTAAAATAGCCAGCAATACCCGGGGGTGGGTCAATACTATGCAGGGTACGTATAACCCCGCAATTCTCGCTTTGCCACCAAACTGCATTCCAATTCGCCCTTGCGTGCTCGCATGCTTTCATTAGGCGACTAGTGACTACTAGTGCTAGTACAGTAGTAAGACAAGGAACATGAATAAGACAAGGGCATACGCAGTGGCAGGGGCAGATTCAGGTGCAGTGGCCTGACGAGTTCTGTGCACAATTTATGATAGAACTCTATGTATACAAGAGGTTACTCCATAAACTCAAATGAGTTTAATATGTGGTGATCCTAATGACCCTAGTGGTTTGTTTTTCTATATCTGCCCTTGAGTAGCGCAGAAATATAGGTCGTCGGTAGCAAAACTATGGAAATCGGAACGAAAAAATACACAGCTAACAATTAGTTAGGGCTTTGACTAAACTTTAGCCCACTCATTAACCCTCCTGTTTGGATCCACAAAGACTAAAAATTAGCAACTAATTGTTAGTCCATAAGATCCAAACAGGCCTTTAGCCTGCACTTAGCCGAACGCCCGAACAGCTGCGTACCATACATACGGCCGGTCGGGCCTGCGGTCCCTGGTGCGTGCTGTTTTGTGTGCGGGCGCGCGCACACAAAAACGTACATTTGTTTGGACAGATGATTGCATCTTGTTGAATGATGTAAGGGAAACATCACTAAAGGCGAAAATGGACCGGTGATAATTCCAGCTCAGTTTCTGACTTCTAGCAGTGTTTTTTAATTTCGATTTTGCCCTTTTCTGTTTTTGCTTTTTTACATTGTATGTACAGATATAATAGTTTTTTATTTTTCTTTATTTAAATAAATTGAAAAAAAATTAATAACTAATATAGTATAACTTCAGCTAAAAAATTAATAATAAAAAACCTAAAACCCGCTAAAAAAATCCAGAATGAACGGCCTAGCGTCCAAGTGTAATCGTACACGTACAAGTTCAAAATGCTAACACATGAGGACAACAAATAAAGATATTTTTCGAGTTTTACTCACGCTAAATTTTGCAGGAAAAAAAATGGGAGTGCTCTCGACATGCGAAAGCCAAAACAGGTGAAGCTCATGGTCGCAAAACAGAGGGCAGAAGAGAGAAGCGGGGAGAAGGAAAGGCATTCGTCATTAATAATGAGCTGACGACCCCACGGCTCCCTCTTTCCTGTCCCACCACCCTCACCCACAGGCAGCAATGATAGATCTTCCAGCCTAGCGGAGCAGGAAAAGAATGACACCACGAACTGGCCTCACGAGTTCTTCTACCTCCTAACACCTAACAAAAACCGGCAGGAGACGCCGGCCGCGCGTACCCACCTCGTTCTGGGTTGGACTGGGTATTTTGGTCCTGATGGGGAATTGCGCCGGCGTGCAGGGGAACGCCGAGATCAACCCTGCCTTCAGTGCTCCCACCTCGTCAGGTGCTACGCTTGATTCTTGGTCTCATCGATGTTTTAGTACTTACTAGTATCAACCTTCTCTGCTGCTGGTTCTTACCGTGTTTTGGTTTCGTTCCGAAGAGTTAGGAATGAGTGTTTCTTGATTTCTTCTGTTGCACTGGCCACTGGGGAAGAAGAGTCCAACTTCGGTTTATTAATTTTGGTTTTTTTCCCTTTCTGAAAGAAGAGTCCAATTATGGGATTATTGAATGGCAGGTGGTGAGCAAAATTACATAATTTTAAGTGAGGAGCATGCATATTGTTTGTCCAAACTAAGAAAGTAGGACTAGTTCCAAGAATGGTATCCGGTTTTCTTCACAATAATGAGTTTTACTAGGGAAAAAACTAGCACTCAATTCTCAAAGCAGCGCATCACCACCAAAAAAAAAATAAAACTCAGTTTCTTTGCTAAGTAAGTGCAGTTCCATGCTTGCAATCCAGGGACTGGTTCCAAGAACAGCAGCAAGAATGCACCTGATACCAGCACCTTCGGTAACAAGGCTTCTTGTTCTTCGTCGTCGGTGCCACCGACCCCCCGGACCGAGACGGAGATCTTGCAGTCGTCGAACCTCCGGAAGTTCACCTTCAGTGAGCTGAAAGGCTCCACAAGGAGCTTCCGGCCGGATAGCCTGCTGGGTGAGGGGGGCTTTGGCTCCGTGTTCAAGGGATGGATCGATGAGCGCACGCTTGCGCCCGTCAAGCCGGGCACCGGGATGATCGTCGCGGTGAAGAAGCTCAAGCTAGACAGCTTCCAAGGGCACAGGGAATGGCTGGTTGGTGGCCTTGCAGTTCCTTTGTGGCTGTTTGGGCTAAAGGTTTAGTGAGACAGAGGTGATTTAATTTGTCTGTGCAAAAACCTTGTAGGCCGAGGTCAATTACCTGGGGCAGTTATCCCACCCCAATCTCGTGAAGCTTATTGGGTACTGCTTGGAGGACGAACAGCGGCTTCTCGTGTACGAGTTCATGCCAAGAGGCAGCTTGGAGCATCATCTTTTCAGGAGTAAGTTCTCAAATTCTCTTGTGTAATGTTCTCATGTGCATGATATGTTCCATTCTTGCTGTTGGAAATGAGTGACAGTGCTATGGTATTGCAGGGGGCTCACACTTCCAACCTCTCCCATGGAATTTACGGATGAAGGCTGCACTTGAGGCTGCCAAAGGACTCGCTTTCCTGCATAGCGATCAGGCTAAAGTTATTTACCGTGATTTCAAGACCTCCAATGTTCTTCTCGACTCGGTGTGCATGCAAATCAGTCTCTATACAATACGTGCAAGTCAAACAAGCTTTGATATAAAAATTTTTGACCTTCTTCGTCTGCCTACAGGAATATAATGCAAAACTCTCTGATTTTGGCTTGGCAAAAGATGGCCCAAGTGGTGATAAAAGCCATGTCTCTACAAGGGTCATGGGGACACAAGGATATGCTGCTCCTGAATATCTCGCGACAGGTAATCTTTGTAGCGCGCCTTGACAACCAACTAATATAACCATATTGTTTGTCTATTCGTTTCATGCATCTTAGTGACATGCATGAAAGAAGACATTAATCGACAGTGTTCTCTTTTAGCATTGTCTTCATAACTATATTTTTTAAGGTTCCATTTCATGTTCAAGAAAAGCATTGGTCACAAGCCACAAAATTCCTAGTTTCTGTTGATGCAATGCCCTGCTAACAGTGGGGCAACAAGACATCTCTGCATTGGGGAAAAATAATCTTCGTAGTAAGACATGGATACTTCATGGTGTGCATGCCGTATCTGTTAGATTCGCTTAGTTTTATATTGTGCTGTTCTTCACTGTGCTTCGATGTGTCTTTTGTTTAAAGGAGCACATTTCTCTATAGCAATTAGGAGTATAAAATAAATTTTAGCAGCAAAGAACATGGTTCACTAGGCAAGTAAGCACAGCATGTCTGTGGACAATCCCTATTAGATTGACAATTGTTGTTTCATTCATGTGATGCTTATGATTTAATTACTTAAAGAATGTGGTGGATGATGTGTGACACCCTGTAAAGGGGAAAACATCGACGCAAACCACTATGCTAATTGAAACGGCACTTTATGCTTGCCACTTCTTTGTTTAGTCCAAAAAGATAATTTGATGCTCCAGCTGGCTTCATGCATGAACTACCTCAAAATCAGAAATGGTGGTTACTTACATCTTCCTTCCTCTCAAGTCCACTGGTTCTGATCATTAACGTGCCTCATCTTGTTCTTCAATCTACAATTTCGCACATGCTCTGCATATATGACTGACGGCAACGTGTGTGCGCTTTTCCTCACATTACGGACAGGCCATTTGACTGCAAAGAGTGATGTCTACAGCTATGGTGTTGTTCTTCTGGAGTTGCTGTCTGGGCAGCGTGCTCTGGACAAGAATCGCCCGCCTGGACAGCATAACCTGGTGGAGTGGGCAAGACCTTACATTACCAACAAGAGGAGGGTCATCCATATCCTGGACTCACGGTTGGGGTCTCAATATTCGCTTCCCGCAGCCCAGAAGACTGCAGCGCTTGCGATGCAATGCTTGTTGATGGACGCACGATGCAGGCCGGACATGGATCAGGTTGTGACTGTGTTGGAACAGCTTCAAGAGTCGAAGTCCGCAAGGAAAACAGGCAAGTAAGTAGGAGCCTAGGAGGATTGCTGGCTACAAATGAGCATCCTCTTCTTGTAAAAGTTCAGGGGAGTAAAAATAGTGAACGGATGAGGGGCTTGGAGAACTAGCTTTTGAATCTGTCGAGAAGAGAATGTATAATATATCTTGCTTTCTGTACAGCTAGCTGTTACTTCTTTGCTGTGACCTGTTTTCTGCTGATATGTCTTAGCGGTACATCGGTGCTGTATCACAGCCCAGGTTGAAAAGATAGCCTTGTGTCTCAGCCTCCCAGGTAATTCAGCTAGTATTTCCCCCTGAACTGCTTCTCTGGAAGAATTATGGTCACAAATTGCACGATCATTTGTAGATGTGCTCAAGAGACACTGCGTGTTAATGAATACATGTCAGGCAACCTTTGATCAGTTCGATGCTAGAAACAACTATTGTTGTGGTTACCGACCAAACAGTAAACAATATAGTTACAGGAGATCACAAAGGACTATTCAGATCCTTAGAAACCATAGAGATGGGGATATAAATCTGTGTTACATATACTTGTCTCATGAAAAAAACGAGCTCTCCCGCTCATGGCGTCTAGGCATATATTTATAACCATGAGAAGGCTTCTTATATACATGTTCCTATCTAGGCGTACAATTGTAGGGACAATATCATCATTTCCTTTATGACAGCCCTCTCGGCCAACTACGTGGCAGCACGATTATTGGGCCTTCTGGTACAATAGACCGACTGGGCTAAGGTGGGAGTCACTCTCCTAATAGTAGCCTCTCATGGTTGAAAGGTTTCGATTTCTATGGACCGAGATCATGTTCGATGTTACTTCCCCCCTCCGTCCCTTTGGCTCATTGAATTGTAGTCTATTCAAATTCTCACCTAATCGTTGTTGAGCGCATTAGCTTACTTGACCCTCGAGACTAGGAAACACATGGCGACGGTTGGTTTTCCGGTCATGCAACACAAGTCGTCGCGCCAGTTGCGGCATGGCGCACGTCCCCTTGATTCTTGTGCCCATTGAGTGAGCATTGAATGGCACTGTCGCATCCTATACTTAAGCATCGAGGCGACGTTGAAAGCATCTAAGCCCCCTAAAAATTAGTTTTGGAAATTAATTACACCGTTGCATTTTAGGACTAACACATGTGTTAAGATGTTTTCACATTTTAGTCTTGAACTATAGATAACAGTATAACAATGACATGCAAAGACTATGAAGGATCGACATGGCGAAATACAAAGGTGATATATAGCTATAAGATCATTTTTATAGTTTTGCTAGTCTCGGTGTTTGGAGAAAAGATCGAATTTGTAAGCTAAATGCTGTACTATAAAAGGGGGATCAAAGCTAGTAGTTTGAGGATCTAATTTATGCTATCTTGATCAACAAAAAGTCATACATGTATCTTGAACTGTTTTTGAAAAACTTATGTTAGAGAAATCGGTAGCATCGCGGGCATTGGTCGGTAATACTGGCCGGCGATATGACTAGGGGTAGGAAACGGTAATGGATAATCCGTTTTATCCAACATTCGTATCCGAGAAAACGTGAATGTGGTAAGCAAAATTCCATATTTAAAAATGTTCGTATTCATATTTGATAATATTCATATTCGCATTTGAGAATGTTCATATTCGTATTCAAGAACATTCATATTCATATTCGTGAACGTAAGAAACATGATATGGCAGTTGTGCTACTGAAAATAGAATAAAAGACCTCAATAAGTAAGAAGAAATGGTATTATGCTCTTAAAGAAATGGATAAAGACCTCCTATCCAAGGTTGATAGAATCGTGATTCTGAATTGAATCGAAGGTTCTTTGGTAGGAACGCAAATTATAGAATCGATGTAAAATCTAATATTTTACCTGATAAAGAAATATTTTTAAAAATCTACAGTGTATTACAATACTACTGTATTTTTGAAATTATGCCTTTTGAACTTTTCTTTACAAATTGTAGAGTAAAGGTAAGATCATGTGTTATTTTATGATAATTATATTGAATATGAAGAGATAAAAGTTAAAATTCTTAATTAAAAGAAAGTATACAAGTAATTGCTTATAATAAAGCAATAAAATCGGCAAAATCGAATAGGATCACATGAAAATTATGATCACGATCTTATAAAAATTTGAGTAGAATTGTAAAAATATTAAAATTCTACTATATTAAGATTCTTCTATAGAATCAGATCATTCTAATCAATCTTGGATCGTAAAATCGTAAGATCATATGACAGAATCGAGATTTTGACAAATTTGCTCCTGCCAATAGTCCGACTTAAGGATGATAAATATCATGGAGAAAAACTGATCAAACCACTCATACTGTATACTGTATTGCTTGCAATTGCACAGTTACACTACTCTTGGTAGGTAGGGAGCACAGGACAGAATCATGCATCACATTTTATACAAATAAGTTAACTTACCTCCCTGTGCCTAGCATTTTCAGCATCCTCTGCATCATGTAGTTCCTTGGATAGCATCACGATGTCTTCATGAAAATTCTGCTCTAGACCTTCAAGTGCGAGAAATATAATAATCCTCGTACCTTGCTTCAATCCTATCGGTATGAGGCTGGTCCATCGATTCCTTACTGGGCTGCTTCTCTAGACCAACCTTCAGATCAGATCTCTGTCCGTCGTAAAAGGTTGCACCCTCAGCACCTTGATCTGCATCAATTATCAATATCGATCAGCACAATATTACATAAGTGTGACGAGGAAGAAATAGTTTACATCTGCTTAAACATTCTCTCACATAATTCCATTTTACCATTCTGCACAACTAATACTCTGTTGGTAAACCCTTTGCTATGCCTGATAGTGATGCAACTGGGATACCTTGGTGAAGCGGCGACGAAGGTTGCCCTAAAGCATACCCTTGATGCAACGATGAACCTCCGCACATGGCTTGGCGAAGTCCCACGGCGTAGTCAAGACCACGGCGCTGCTTTAGATGACTAGCTCATTGACCTGCAGGTGTGCCGTCGACGCACCTCTTCTCTTCTAGTGCAGTCCAACAAGTAGGCTATATGTACTTGGGGCAAACACCCTTGGTTTTGTATGAACTACCAGCTGACGCCAACCGATGTACCTGTCTGTTTGTAATGAAAAGCATGGAGTACCCTAGAATTGCCCTATCTTATCTCGTTCATCTTGTGTCACGTGAGTAGGTACTTAAAGAAGACCGACTCCTCATACCAGACCGGCTCCTCCGTTGACGACTCTAGCACAAGGTCTGGGTGAAGGAGTCGCTGAGGTTTTGGGAGGAGCGGCCTACACACCCGCACGTTCACCCTAAGGACTTCATAAAAGTAGAGAGCTCCGACAAGTAGTGTGCCCTGCTGCTATTGTGTGCGTTGCGTGCTTTCATTGTATATATTACTCCCTGCCGAGTTTGATTTTTATAAGCGCCGTTACGGGTGCACCGATTGCACACGCACTGTCGAATAAGTGGAATAGGAGTAGAGTCGGCACCGAGACTTGCCTCATTCGGACAAGTGTCAATGAGGCCAGCGGTAGTACGAGATTTGGCCCATGTGTGCTCCATCTCCCACCATTCGGATAAGTGTCAATGAAGTCGGTGGTAGGGTGAGATTTGGTCTGTGTGTGTTCTGACCCCGTACCCTTCAGATGACTATCAACGAAGTCGGCAGTGGTATGAAGCCTAGTTTGTGCGCGGTCCGTCTCCCACCCTTCGGGTGAGCATCGACAAAGTCGGCGGTGGTACGAAGCCTGGTTCACGCGCGCTTCGTTCCCCACCCTTTGGACAAGTGTCGACAAAGTCAGTGGTGGTACAAAGCCTGGTTCGCATGCGCTTCATCCCCTACCCTTCGTATGACCACCGACGAAGTCGGCAGCAGGGCGAGATTGTTTTGATCACACTCCGTCCCCCATGCTTCGGATGAGCATCGACGAAGTCGGCAATAGGGCAAGATTGATTTGCGTGCGCTCCATCCCCCACGCTTTGGATGAGCGTCGACAAAGTCGACAGTAGGGTAAGATTTGGTCCGCGCGCACTCCACCCCCACCCTTCAGATAAGCATTGGTGAAGTCACGGGTGGTTCATGTGCACTCTGTCTCCCACCTTTCGGACGAGCATCGATGAAATCGTAGGGGTTCATGTTGTCCTTATACGGTTCTACCGTAGGAATCTTAAAGTCCTCCAACCAGACGCATTGCTACAGACCGATGGACAAGGGGGACTTCGGGTCCACTCGTCGAAGGGTGCTATGAGCATCGGCGTTAGCCTCGTGGCTTTCCACCCTCTCTGTGGCAACCTTCACCACTGTTGTCATAGGCATTTGTTGACTCTGAACCTCTTGCATCCCATGCATGGAGTTCCATAGATCCGCTAGCTTGCATTACAACGTCCCAAGGACCACTTCCAAAGGGCCCTCCATCTACTACGTCACGACGGTGACGGTGCCATGCCCGGCTAGGGTCCCAGTGTGGGTTCCGCTAGGGTTGCTGGGGAGGGCCCTGATCCGCTGCGCTGTAGCGATGAGGGTGCTGGGGTCGTTGCAGGTGATAGCGTGAGTGCCAGGGTCGTTGGAGGTGACAGTCGAGTTCTAGGACTATTGGAGGTGGCAACGCGAGTACCGTCAAAGTTGTTGGGGGGAGCCGTCACTGCGTCCTCCACTCACAAGGCCTTCGTGTCGCTGCTTGCGTGCCTGCTGGTAGGTGATGTTTGTTGCCAGACGTGCCAAAGTGTCGCTACCATGGTGGCAGGGGTCCTACGACCACCGTCCTCCTCGTCCTTGTCTCGGTTGCCACTATAGCTGTGCTTCTCTTCCGCTTAGTTGTCGCTGTCGCCTTCTTCGGTGCCATCATTCCTTCAGCTTGTAGCCTCTATGTCGGACCCTACGGATGGCGCTAACTGTTATGACTACGAACCAAACAGTAAACAAAGAGCTACGAAAAGGTCACTAGGGACTACTCGAAGCCTGGCAATCTGGCATACACTAGAAGTGGGGTGAATGATGATAATAGTTGTTTGTGTGTTCTTCCTCCCCTCAAGGCTATATGTATATGTCCTTAGGGCTGGATTACAATAATACTCTTGCTATGGCTCACAATGCTAGAGGTACAAATATCATTTTACATGTTTAATTTTACATGTTTAATGGGCCTCTTGGCCTAGCAAATTGAATGGGCAAAGGTGAGACCACTCCCCCAACAAGAACAAACTGCTACTAGTAGTTGAGAATGGATACATGGTTCCAGCTGGTCCAGTGACAGCATTCGAATCTCATACCCACAACCCCGACAAGAAATTCAGTTTAATGATCACGCGAAGTTGGCAAACTCTAATTTCTAAGTGATTTGATGCACACGTAGCATCGCACGTCACGTGATTCGCCGTAACCCATCTACCCAGGAAGTTAGAGATCGAGGAAGGCACAAAAACAATAACGGGGCAGGCAGGGGGAACCAAACAGCGCACCTCGCGGCATACCTTGGTGGCGGTGGGGTGCGTGGCTACGAAGGTGGTGGGGGTGGCGTTCACGGCAGGGTGAGAGAAGGAGAGCGGGAATCCGTTTAGAGAAGTGCTTCGAGAAAAAGCTGTTTTTAAATAAGTCGATGTCAAGAACTGGAAAAAAAAAGCAGGGCCGATATGCGGTCAGCCCTGGGCGTTCGGTATCACCGAACCGATCGGTTCGGTTCCTTGGTACCCATACAAATTCGGTTCCTACGAATCTCGGTACCGTTCGGTTCCTGAAAAAACTCGGTACCGAAGAAATTCGGTATCGGTTCTTTCGGTTCGGTTCCGGTATTTACCGAAATTACCGAACAGGGTACATCAACATGTAACATCAAGTTCAATAGCCAATTTTGACATAAATGTAACATGATTTCATATAGAATAAGTGCCAAATCATACAGAGAAAAAGCCACAAATACATAATATTTCGGTAGTTCGGTATTTCGGTAAACCGAGGCACCGAACCGAATTTCCTCGGTAAATTCGGTTCCTGAGAACCTGGAACCGAACATGGAACCGAAATTTTCGGTTTCGGTACTTTCGGTTTGGTTCTCGGTAAATTCGGTTCGGTATTCGGTTTTCGGTTTTTTGTGCCCACCCCTGTATGCGGTGTAGGGAGACGAGCCGGAGCGGGGAGCCAGTTCACGCTCTGTGGTGGCGAGCACGGTGCGTAGCGTAGCGGGCCCAATCTAAGAAGATCACGAGCGATTTGAGATGTCAGGCTGGGACGGAACCTACGCTGGCCTGGCATGTGGTGGGCCAGCATTGCGATGTTTGGGCCGACGTACACGCGGATGGCGGTGTTGTTTTCACGCCGATTCGGTCGGTGGGATGGAGCCGCGGTTGAGCCGTAAGCTCTAGGCCCCTTCGGCTGGGGGGTTTGGGCTCAGATCTTTGCCATGCCTGCTTGCTTAGGCCTTACTTTTGCATGCATCAGTGCGTGTAGCGAGGCCTATCTTATGGTTTGGTACATGGGCTTCATGCGCCACTCCTCCGTTGGACGTGTTCTTTCGGGCACGTCGGTATATACTACTATAGTGTCATTCAAGGCCGGTGGGACAGACACTATTCGTGAGTCGTGACAGACCGATCAGAAGTTCCAGCTTTCATAATTTCATCGTGACATTCCTCTCAAAAAGAGAGAAAAAATATTCAATTGTTGTACATGATGAAAAAAATCATTGCAACAAATCTTCCATTTGGTATCTCAGCCAGTCAGAATCCAGGTTCTTACCCCATTAAAGATTGTTGTGTACCTCTCAAAGAGGTTGCTGCCTATGAGGAGAAGAAATGGTTCTTGGCCTCTCTTCAAAAGGTTGTTTGTTGTGCAGTGGCACCTGGCATGTAACAAAAGGTTTACAAATACAGGGGGAAAAAATACAGGCGGCGTGCATGCATGAAGCATCCGGTGCATGCCTCTTAACGTGTCGTATCAACGCGTGCCCAGCGTGGGAAGTGAGAACGCGCTGTGCGAGTCCAAAACGTCTGCTCCATCGATCATCCGGGTCAAAACAAATGTACCCGACCCACATCACCGCGTGCCACCCAGGAGCAGAAGCTTCCATCGCCATGGCCTCGTTGTACGACGCACCCAACACGAAAGGCTAGCCCTGAAAATGACAGCCCGTCTGGCTAAGGCCGGTTTTCGTCTTTTGGTTTTCCAAAAGTAATCATGTTAGCCTTGTAATTTTGGTTTTATTTGTTTTTATTTTTTGTATTATTTGTGGATATAGCCATGTTTTTTTATTATTCTTTAATTAAAATTTATAAAGTTAATAGTTATTATAGTATAATTTTAATTAAAAATCATCAGTTAAAAGTCAGAAACCGCTAAAAAGCTAGATTGGATGGAGCCTAAAAATGATAGTCTTCACTCTTGGAAACATGAAACCATATGGGGTAGTCTTTTAAACTATTTTACATTATCGTACAGCGTCAAGCTAGCCGTCAGACAACCGAGCAAGCCTTAGCATTGGTTGGGAGTTGCAGCTGCTTGTAATTAAAAGACCACGGAGTCCTTGTTCTTCACGTGTGTTGTTGGTGTCACGCCATCTCTCTCACCTGGCCAACTTGTACTCGAACTATGCAAAACTTGCTAGTACCGGAGAGCCAACAAAAACCATGCACTCATGCGTGGAACTTGCCGGCTTGGCATTCGCTATCGTTTACGTGTGTTTCATTTCATCATCGCCTTTGAAGGGATTATTATTATCATCTTTGGTCCATTTGGCTCGTTCTATTGTTGAAGAAATGATGAAAAACAAAAAACAATTAGTTGCAGCTAGGAATATGCTCGATTCTGTGCTATTCTCAACAGAAGGAAGCGTGAAGGGAACAATAGCCGGGTCGACAAGGAGCTGGATTTCAGTTTATTCTCATCTTACCTTGTGTTGATCTAATTCAAACTGATTTCAAAGTATGAGCACGTTTCCTTGGAATAACATCCAAGAAGCACATGGCAAGTATACCAGAAGAAACAGGTTGCTTCTTTGTACCCCCTTCAAGAATTAATTTCATAGGCGGCTGATTATACAAATCCTTTACTCACTCGTAAAGTGAGAGATTCAAAGGTCAATCCGCACCAACGCGTCTGGTAACAATGAACCAACCGATCAAGCGCCACTGTGTGGTGGACCACCTTGTAACGCTAAGCAAACGCCACTGTAGCCATCGTCACCCACCACCGCCACCAACCCCTATGCTCAATTGACGTATATAGCTCCTAGGCCTACATAGTTAATTAGAATGCTGAAATGAAAAATAAACATACAGATCAGTTTCGACATTGGATCATAAGCTTGATCAGATCATGTGAAAGCTTGATCTCGATCGACTGTATGGATTAAAAAAATTCCATGCCCATTTCGAAATACAGAATTTTGCAGAAAATTAAACGAAATTCACCTCGAATTAAACCCTCGGTTCCAAATGCAGCCTAGGAGAAACGGACCAAATTAAAAGATATCGTGCTCCAGAAACGGCCCTTGCAGGCAGATGATCTCACACGCAGCTAGCAAAGCAGACCGGCCTAACAGCTGATCGAGCTGCAAGTAGCCTAACTCATGTGACGGGTGCCGTTCCGGCGTAACGAACTCGTCGGTTCGATCGGCCGACGGCCCTCCCTCCCTCCTTCCGTTTTCCCGGAAACAGGCGGGGCGTCACGACCAAATCGCAGACAGGTATTAAAATTGGCGAGATCGAGCCACATGGAGGGAACATGACAGTGCCGTCTAGGCTCCAGCACTAATATATACTTACTTCGTCATAGACTTTAATTTCTCCACGCCTGAATATTTATGGAATACTTTATACTATATCACTCTAAAGATTGGCATGTCTTGAGATACCACTTCAAAAATTGTCTTACATATTATACCACTCCAAAGAGTTTTTTGGCTATTGATTCATACAAAAAGCCCATTATACCTTTAAGTCAATTAGTATGATATGCGAAAAATCCACCGACATTAGACACACAAGAGCTAAGAGCTTCTTGTGCCTCTTGTAAACACATCATGCATACCTTAATGTCTGCCTCACTGCTGCAATCTTTGAGTATGTCGTGGTAGCGGCCTAGGTGTCACAAAGCATGCTCATGCTCCCTATGAACTTCACCGCTCAGGGAGGCCATGCAGGACAGCTGCACAACCAAGAGGTCACCAGCGAGGCTCCACCGGCAGGCGATGTTGGTGGTCGTGTTGTACAGGGACCTCAAGATGATCAAGGAGGACATCGACAACTACAAGATTGGCCTTAGTAAGGGTATAATATGGATCTTTGAGTTGGTTCTATGGTTAAATCAACCAAGTAATAAAATATTGCCTTGTTTTCTCTTGGCTAAGTCATGAAATCATACTAATTGATCTGAGGGGGCATAATGGAATTTTTGCATGGGTCAAATACTGCATTACAAAGAAAAAAAGCAATAAATAAGAGGCAATGGTACCGTGTAGATTTAAAACTCTTTGGAGTGGTATAATATACCAATCTTTAGATTGGCATAGTACGAATTATCCCAACATTTATTCATGTCAGGATAATGGTGAGCCATACACATGTACACACCACATATGGGCATAGCAACGAATGGGACGACATGCCCATCTCACATATCTCCCCCTCTCGTTGTGATCACGGTGCTTGCTTGTACGGAAGCTGGGCCCAGGCTGTGTGGATTAGGAGGAGAAGCCGCCATGATCTAGATCTGATTCTAACTAGTTGTGATCCATCTGGGGGCATCTGGCCGTGAAGGTTTTTAGTTTATTGTTTTAACAAGTCTCTTGCGTGTAGCTTGTGGCCAATGGCTAAGGGACCAGGTGTCGGTGTTCCGCTAATAAGGTTACTTACAAGCAACAGCCAGCCTGTTCGTTTACTTCACCATCATCGCTTACATCCTTCCGCTTGCCTCATTTTCCTTTTTTTTAATTCGAATCAGTGTAGTAAAAAACGGCCTAAATGGCCGATTAGTAGTCCGCATTTTCGGTGTCGGCAACCAAACCGTCACGATCGAACAAATGATGCGGAGGCCTGTTAACGTCATCGGACGTTTAATTGCCCGAATAATGCAATTAGGGTACTTGCACTGAATCCTACAACACTAATATCCATGACATTAATTAGTCTACTAAATAGAATTGATGTTAAGATGAAGAAAGAATTACAAAAGGGAGAAAGGAAAGCAGTGTCTTACGCAAGACCCTGCTTAGACACAAAATTCAACACATAAGAAATAACAAAAACTTATATTAGAAGGAGATTAGTGTCTATACAATAAGTGTTGCTATGAGTTGGTGTTAATGCTGCCACTCCAACACGCCGATGCCAACGCTGTCGACGATGCCCAAATCACCGTCAGTCCGAGATAACGCCGCTGCCGCTCTAGGATGCCAACGACGTCGACAATGCCCAAGCCATCGACACAGCATTGGGATGATGCCGCCGACGCTCCTTGCTCACACAGTAGATTTCTTCATTTTCTCGGCAAGCATCTTCTGTTTATGATTTTAGCAAGCATAAGTACAATTTATCGTACTCGACAAGTCACATTGAAAAACACTAGTAGCTACTGGCCAGGGTTTTCAAGAAATGGGAATATAGTGGCTTTATTAGAGTATTTATGGATACAATTTTATTTACAAACATTTTTAAATACAGAAGAAGAATAATAACTTCTTAAGGAATTGGGGTTTCAATATCTTGATTACCAAACTTTCATATTTCTAAATTATTTCCAAGTCTACTTATGCTTTGCTACTGGAATCACTCATTAAACATAGCTTCATTAACTGGAAGCACGATATATTTGAATACCATTTATAAATGACTCTGTAGAGCTACCCGGCTTTACCCACAAGATTTCTTAATTCCCGCGTCCAGACTCAAGAAAACAAGGCTTTTCACTACCCATCTCTTTGTATAGCCTCTACCCGGTAGGGACTTGACAACACAGGCAGTCGGCATTCCACTAGCCAACGCGGAAAGCGTGCGATCCGACTCCCATATAATCTTATCGTTGTTAAGTATGGTTTTACCATTTTCATACCACCTTTTATACGCGTGGGCTATTCCCTTTTCGGAACCCCAATAATTTATAGATAATCAATCGATTTGAGCAGCTACCAAACTAGGTTTGACGAATCAACGCTTGTGGTTGGGCGATTGCTATATTCTTTACTTGGCATAAGAGTCTAGTCCTTATATTTTCACTTAGGCAACTTTCACCCACAAACCCATATTTCAGTGCCCAAAACACTGCTACCTTTTCAGTCCAAACCTCCACTCTAGGATAAGGTCATGGGACCCGGCCAATCGATGGCTTCCCATGAAACTTCCTTACCCTAGAGCCACTTTTAAAATTCTATCAGCAAAATGCCAAGTCTCTTAGTAGTGGAAATTTTGTTGAGTTCCTAAACTACCATGATTACATTAATAATACATTTAATATTATTAAATCTTGTCAAGGTGAATATGGCCATCAAATTAAACAGGGCTTTTTCGGGTGGTAGGACATTAGCTAATATCATATCATTCTAAACATTTAGTGTATAAGAAATAACAACTTGTAAATAACTTAATGGAGGTACTGTTAAATAAATAATTAAAGGAATGTAGGTTCAATATGATCAAAGACATGCGACTTACCTTGCGGATCAACGTATTCCACAATTTTGTGTTCTTTTGATTCTTGTGCTTGATCTTGAGCTTTTCCTTCTTGAACTGGTAGACCTTCAACGTCGTGTGCTAGTGTAAAGTAAAGGAAAATAGTTCAATTCCATGCTCGAAGGGTTGAGCTAGGAACAAAGAAATCAAATAAAGAAATAAAATCCAAGAAAAATTAAATAAAATAGGTTTTAGGTTTATAGGGGTTCGAATAGGTGAAACGGAGCTAAGGGATGGATCGGTGGGCTCAAAACAGTCAAAATGAGTATATTTATGCATTTTCGGGTTTGGGTGAACAGTAACAGGTCTGGGAACTATTGACTACGGTTCTTTACTATTCACACCGGGTTAGGTTACTGTTCACAGCTGATTTTCACTGTTCATGGTGGGTCCAGTCATTGTTCATGTCGAACCCGCTTGCTACAATGGAATCTCGGCCCGGTCTGCCAGCTGATTTGGCCCGTCAGTGTTCGGCCCAAGATGAACAGTGTCATCTTCCTCCTCCGTCGGCACTATAGCACCGAAAATAGAGGAGGAGAGTGGCGGCGATCGACGGGGCTAGAGGGGTATGCGACGGAATCGGGGACCATGATTAGGCTTCTGGGAGTGTCAAGGTTCTATTTTTGGGGTCGACGGTGGTAGGGGAGACAGCGTTCGCCAGTGGCGAGGTCAAAAGCTCAGAATAGTTTTTGACGGCATAGGAGCTACAGGGACAATCATCCTTGCAATTGGTGGCCATTTACGCATCTAGGGATGGTCAAGGTGGCTTGAGTGGTGATGGTTTGGGTTAGGGAGACCCCTAGTGAGCTGTCCACGGCGAGGTGCCATAGCCGAGCTGCGAGCTTCGAGGATAGGGAAGAAGGAGGCTCGGGGAACTAGGGTGATGGCTCAGGGAGGTTCCTGGAGGCTTAAGGACGCTATGGGTGAAGGTAATTGAAAAGCAATCAACTGAGAGTGTGGAATTGCATTTGGGCTTGCCTTGATGAATTCCAGCGATCGTCGGTGATGCTCCGGTCGAGGGGTCGATCGGGTGTGTTGGGTGGCTTACCGGGCACTAATGCACCTCTCAAGCGGGGGGAGCTTGGGGCTTTAAATAGAGCAGGGAGGCGGTTCGGCACAGGAGGTGGATAATGGCGGCGGCGGCACGTGGCATAACCGAGAGGGCACGGGAAGGTGCAGCGCAGTGGATATGGGGGATGAACCTCCTGCTGGCTAAGGCGTGATATGGTGGGAAGGTCGACGGCGCTTGACGCGTGGCAGAGGGGTATCAGGGGAGGGGGTACGGAGTGGTACAGTGCCTGACAACTTGCAGCAGCGAGGTAGCGACGAGAAGGCGCGAGAGTGAGCGAGAGGAATTCGGGCGGTGGCAAAACTAGAGGCGGCGATGAAAATATTTGACTGTGAACAGTGCTCACGTGAAGCTCAGCCATTGGGGCAATGCTGCAAGGGTTCTAGGGCTTGGATAGTGAGTTTGAGATTTGGCTAGGATTCACGAGAATTCAAACTCAAATAGGAAATCAAATTCTTTTCAAGTTTTCGATTTTGTTTTAGTGCTTCTGATGGTACTCCTTCGTGGAGCCCAGCTCCACCCCGCACCCCTCCACCTAGCACCTCACCTCTCCTTCCCCTTTGCCTTCCTCTCCCTTGACCCGCCTCTTCTTCCCACGCCTCCCCGCCGCCTTGCCAGAGAAGCCTGACACGGCTTCATCACCCCAGTCCCAGAGGAGGCGAGGCGAGGAGGGGAGGTTGGCTTTAGTGCCATCTACTCTATGGGGGATGGGGATTTGGTTAGTCAATTTGAGATTTGGGGATCGAAAAGAAGCGAAGAGGAGAGAACACTATGGACTATGGAGAGGAGAAGAGATGGGTAGGTGGGGAGGGGCACTAGATTTGGCTGTCGAAGGGGAGAGGAACATTGGTTCTAGCACCGCTGTGGTTGAGGGAGGAGGCGGGTGACCGAGGGAGGGTCGACTGAGCGAGGAGGTGGGTGGCCGCCAAAGACGAGGGGAACGGAGGGAGGAGGCGTGTTGGATAAGATCGAGAGAGACGGATGATGGATGAACGGATCGAGGGACGAGTTTATTGTTGGATCCACCGGTGGAAACTTTGCACTAGGGTTGTAGTGTCTACATGACGTGGAGGTTATAGACATTGTTGTGCAATGTCTACCACTGGGAATACCCTTAGTCAGCTGATTATCATTTACTGAGTGACAAATCCATTTAAGCTTGTAGAACCAAAATAGCAACAGAGGGGGATAAGTGGTACCTTTGATTTTCTCCAAAGTATTCGTCAACTATTCACTCTAATAACTATGAGAAGTTATGAAGTTCAAAGACCAATCACCCACACAAAAAGATTCAAACTGAGCACAGTGACCTTTGACGTGCCCCAAGTGGCCAGACTGGATAAACAATATTGGTCAGACTGAGTGAACATTAACGATCAGACCGAAACAGTAAAATCAGCATGAAAATAGTAAAAACAACACTATTCAAAACTAAGAATACATGAAACTTTTGATGTGTAGATCCAATAACTTGAAACTGCCATAAACCTTCTCTAGGATGTCACAACCTATTCCAACCAATGATCGCAAGAATCATTGTCAAAGTTGTGACTTTTATTTGAATGAAGGTTGCACTAAAATCAGGCAAAAAAGTGAATATAACTTGCTCATAGGTAGATAATGGCCAAAATAGCTTTAGATGTATCACACAAGTTACAACAAGTAAGAACACACAAGGAATCAAGGTAAAAACAACTAGATCAAAAAACCATTCGAGACGGTCAAATCCAAGGAAAAATGGATAACTTCAAGAACATGCCAAACCTGATGGCCAGATAGATGAAGATTGATTTTCATGGAACATCTCTATCACTAATTTATCCTTAGTATCCAACAAAATTAAGAAGGAGAGAGAACAAAACCAACCAAATCAAGAGCAAATCAACTAACACAAGAGGGATCCATAAGAGACAGACAAAATTGATATATTACTACTCGAGGGTGAAAATTTACAGCCACTCTACTTAAAGGACAAAAGAGCACACTATAGAACTCACACGTTTCAAATCCTAACCTTAGAACATTGGTTTCAATGAGCAAAGATTGGATGATTAGATAGTTCACGGGCAAGTCTTTATCTGAACCCGCTAAATAGATAGACAACCAGCACATATCTAATTCTAATGGATACTGTCCACTTTGTACATATGTGTGAAACCCGTTAACCTTACATAACACGGGTTTTACTCACACACTACACTTATGCACACTTTTTCATAACACAGAAGCTCAAATCCACTAAGTTCTTAATCTTTGATCATCTCAGCTTTTCTTTGACCTAAACTGCTTTCCAAAATACCACGACTTTGATCCAAGTAGTTTCGGTATTTTGATCAACTTATCAAAATACCCTTTTCTTAACCTGGTCTTCATCTTCCCTTGCGAGCAATCGTTATGCTTGCTATGTATAGGTGTACCACTGACTTGGCACACGTCGGTAAGTCTCTTCCATTCCGGTTCAACCGGACCTAGAGGTGGCAACGGGGCCGGGGGGTCCCGGGAGAGGCCCCCACGGCCTCGCCCCGGCCCTAACCCCGTTAGCCTTCCCAGCAGGACGCGACCCCTCGCCCCAGTCCCCACGGGGACCTGACCCCCCATAGGGATCCCCGTAGGGATTAAAAAACAGGTTAAAATATTTTTAAAATAATAATATAACTTTGTTTATTAATATAATTATTTAGGCATACTTTTTTTATATAAAATGTAGTTTCAAAATATATATTCTAACATATAGATTCAAGTTTTAGTCTAAATATACAAAAAATACAATCTTCTATATTTTAAAACTATAATATATTATTTAAAAATATGTTTTAATTTTTATCGGTTCCCGTGGGGCCCCTTGGGGGGAGGACGACCCCGTCCCCGCTCCGCTAGCCTAGCAGGGCCTCACCCCCCGTTCCCCGGTGGGGAGAGAGCGCCCCTACCCCCGATAGGAAAATTCTCCGTGAGGGAAATTGCCACCCCTAACCGGACAACATCTCACTTGGACCCAAACTAAATGGTGTAACCCATCATTTGAATTTTCCTTCAATATTTCCCTTCTTCTTTGTGCCATACTGAGCTCAGCTATCTCACCTGGTATTCTTGATTTTTCTAGACCTTGGCTACTCCAAGAACGTAGCCCTAATTCTTATCGTTGATTATGTTTGACTCCAAGTGACTATATACATCCAAAGACAAAGAAGTAGTTTTCTGGGTATAAGTTCTTTACAACTTAACTCACATTAGCTAAAATATGTATCACACAATATATATGCACCGATTTTGATCAAACAAAATCATCTTAACCCCCCAAAATTCCTCATTTCAGTCGAAAGCCACACCTCCAGCCGATCAGATTGCTCCCTAGCCGGTCTAACCGTTGACATCACCCGGTCAGACCGCTGGTGGAGGCCAATCTAATCGATAGCCAGTCTGACCGTTGCCTATTGGTCAGCAAATTGACTAGAAAAACTGTCAAAATGTAAATTTACAAAATTCACACTTATTTAAAATGTCAATGATTCATCACAATAAAATCCTGTATTTTTTTACGTGGTCCTTCAAGGCCTCAATTAGAATGAAAGATTTATTTACCAAATCCGAGAACACAAAACAAAGGCATCGAAGCTGGTGCTGCACATCGGTGTCGCCGAAGCAGGCATTGTTTTGAAACAAACGTAATAGAAGATGCCGCTGCCGGTCGCCGAAGCCTCGTTTCAGCTCCGTTGAACGCCTTACCCGAGCTCGGCGCCCAGCCAGTTTGTGTTTGAGCTCCTCGGTAGATTGTTGGGTTTTCTGCTAACAATCCCAATATATTTTAGTGTGTTTATCTGTGTCAAATATATCAATATAATTAGGTTTCAAAAAATATATCAATATATTCCCTCACAAAAAAATATCAATATATTAATTGAATGTATAATTATCCGTATAGTTCTGATTAATGTTCGTTTTCCGATTCATCGGTTGACGATTGTCTTTCCGTCGGCCAACCGTATTCCGTTTTTCGCAACACAGATTTGAATACACGCCATGTACACATGGGAATATTCTTAGCTTCGATCGTTCAATCATCACACAAGGAAACACGGTATACTTCCAGTATACGGAACAGCCAGCTTGCCAGATGGATGCAGATGGAGATGGCCAGATGGGTGTTCTTCACGGGATCTACCGGCTGGACGAATCAAAGCTAAGGGTCAGAGAGTTAAAATCATTTAAAACTTCCTGTGATCGTAAGTGGCGAGGAATTTTCTCAGATAACGTGTCAATGGCAATGATAAATTATGTATGAACATACAGGACCAGAAGAACAGGTCAACTTAGTAGTACTATACCAATTAAGATAATAGTTGGAGATATTTATAGAGTAGTACTAGTAATTAAGGCAACAACTCAACACAATATGAGATCTACTTCCACCAGAGAGTTCATGTAGAATCCATTTTGGCAGCAGTAAACTTTTAGCACATGAGTATTATGATTGAGGTCAGTGGATAAGAATCTCCAATAATTAAACTCTGGTGACAGTGCTGCCACAGGACACCAATAAATAAGCACCAAATGGCTGATCCCAGGCAGGATCACTTTCAGAGTCAGTACAAATTTTAATCATAATAACACGATCACATGCAAGAGACATAGTTTAAAGGGGCTAATGAAGGGCATAAACAATTTTCTTTTAATATTGTTAAGATGATCAAGTACAATTTTGAGAGGACCCAGATAACTACAAGATTGGTGTAAAAACATAGTACAACTAGGGTAATTAGAAGGAAAAAAAAGGAAAATGAAGCAAAGATCCATCCCTCCTGCTTATCCTTCCACCATTCTCATCCTCTTAACAAAATAATGAATAGAATTGAACAAAAGAATCTGAAGCTTTAATCTCTTCTTTTTGTAACCACAATTGTAAAACATAAGAGTTAGTAGTCACTGCAGATCTCAGTTCATGGATCGTCTTCTTCTTCCATTACCATCATGTACAATTTGCCAAAGAAATACCCTTTCCTTTGGTTAAATTCACAAGGAGGGAGAACCCTGGCTTAAAAAAATAATTGGTGAGTAGATATTACAACAAATCGGTCAATACTTCTTGTACCTTTTTATACATATCTTTTCTAGTATCTTCCTTAGCCTCCTTTGAATGGACTGACTGCCTTTATACAAAAGCTGGAAAGGTTTCCTAAGAGACCATTAGCTGAGATCAGGTTATTAGGTGAGCAAGCGAGCCTCAGCCAGTGGGGGTGTCTTAGGCTGGAGCTTGGCTTGCTGCTGGGACCAATAGGCCTGGGCAGCCAGGACCCGGTCGAGCAGCTCCTGTGGCACCGGCTCGCCACGCCGCTGCTGGGGCGAGATGCTCGCCGTGTGCACCAGCGTCTTCCACTTGTCCTGTTGACATGAGAATTTTGACACGGTTAGTACATGCCAGTCCAAACTTTACAATCTTCATCAAATTTGACCGAAGAATAGATTCCAGTCAGCTGCCTACAAGTGCAATGCAAAGCAGCCAAGAAGCTTCCAGGGAAGGTTATCTGATCCTTTGCCGAGACTTTTTCTAAAGTCCTGACCGAGCTAGTTGACGTGCAAGAATAGGTCGCCTTTATTTCTAGGTGAACCATTCTGGTGCTACTACCCGTATGACCAATCCAAACAACGAAGCTGATGCGTGAGGACAGCACTAACTGATCATAAGAACAAAAAGTTTTCCAGAACAAGAGCTGACTGCAATCTTCTACTAACACAAAAACAGTACGGTTAGACGACACTGTTGGGTAAGGAACCTAAAGCCCACAAGCACCAAACTGTTTGTTGAATCAGCAAAGTAACCCAAAGCCCTAGATATAGGCTTTTGCCACAACAATTAAAATCAGAAATAATGATAAATATGACCTCTTTTGAGGAAAGCAATGAAAATATTTTTGACAAGCATGTGCAACGATAATATATTTGCGTTAGTTTGACTTGAAAAGGTTTCTGAAGTCAAAAAGTCAGATCATTTGCAGTACTTAAGATCATCAAAAGTCAAGCATTTGCAGTAATTACCTTAAGATCAACGTAAGTCCGATGCTTTGCATTGTCAAATGCACGAAGTTTAACATCTCGCCATCTACATGAGACCGCATAATTATACAGTAAGGAACCAAACATAAAGAGATTTTAGACGTTGCGTCAAACAAGGAAATAAACAATGTACCTTCCAGTTCCAAGCTTTTCGACTGCAAGCACGAGTGCTTCCACTTCGGCAACAGAGAATGGACGCCTGATTCGACGCTGCCCCTGTTCCGGTAACCTCTTTGCTTTATTTGCTGGAACTATAGCCCCTCTATTGGAATCTGCAGGTGTAACTGGAACGATAGCTCTCGAGTTTGTGCATGATGAAATTCCCCCAGGAGAGTGCACAGAATCATGATCATTCCCTTCGTAATTTGCTGCTAAGGGGGCCAATGCAAGCTCCTGCGAAGCATCAACTTCACAATGCTTGGAAGATGAGTCAGCAGGTGCAATCCTGTATTCAACAAAGTGCACCAGTCTGGGTCAAGGTACAAATATCCAAGGTTTACATCGAATTATAGAATATCAATATTTGTTTTGGAACATGGTTCGTTACCTTGCTAGGGGTTCAGTAGTATCAACAGTTTCAAGGAATTCAGTATCTTCAGGAGCTGGGAACTTCGATGGATGATGTGTACAGTTGGGTTCAAGCGAAAAGCCTAGGTTGTCCAGCATATCATCATGAGCGATCCCAGCTTGCATTAAGGTTTTATTATCATCTCTGACTTTCTTTCCATGGTGAAGCACACCGACACGTAGACCACCTCCAAGTAGGGCATTTACAGCCTCCAGAACAGTTTTCTGCATTGGAAATACACATTAAACAACAGGAAACAACATTGAGGGAAGAAAAATGTGAAATCCTTGCAAAACCTCTTTATGCACACAAACAAATAAAGAATCAGGAGCACAATATCCTGATAATACCTTCAGTGAACCAACAGTTGCAGTTTCTGGGATCTCAACTAGAAGTTCAGGCACCTTGAAAGACTTGATCCTAAGTTTCACTGCGAGGAGAAACACATGCAATCTTAGGGTATTGCCATATAGAACCAATTATTTAGGAGAATGAATTTGCATGGGACTAAACTTACCGTGACAATCGTTTGATTCACAAGATTTATCGAATGGCGTTGACTTGGTCCCCTTGTTTGCTGCAGAATAAATATTGCCCCTAAATAAGTTACAAGGCAGGGGAAAATAGCATGAAGAGGAACTCACAGGTGCAAGCAAAACAAACCTTCCAAAGCAGCAGCATGTGAATCTCCTGATGTAACCTTTGTGATTCCCTTTGCATTTGATTTTGCAAATTCATGAGATACTAGAGTTGAATGACGATCTGACAGCTTCCTCCGCTTGAATGTACTCCTTTGTGTCCTTTGTCGTGTATAATACATTTTCTTGTTGCGGAAAGAAGGCTTCCTGTCAACATCTGGCAGGATCAATGAATTCAAGTGAGATGAAGCTGGTTTTAACATGAATGATATCAATGTATTGCTAGTCAAAAGGAATAGATGAGTGAGATCTCCCAATGCTCACCACTATAGGAAAGATCTCCTTTGTGCATCTTGGCTGGAGTAACTTTCCTGTACTTACAGGCGAGCAGCTTCTTTACGTTACTATGCTTAGCTGTACAATTGGGCCTGAAACCCCTGTTAGTGGCGGTGCTCGGATGTGTGCACCCGGAAGATTTGTCGTCATCATCATCATCTCTATCTACAGCATACCCCGGCCCTCCCTTTGGGCTCCTCGGAAAGGAGATGGACCGGCGAATTTCATCGCAGTACAATGGCATCTCGCCGGTGCTGTCAGAGCTTACCAAAGGAGGCGGCTTCACACCCACATCCATTGGGTCAAGCAGATTGTACATGTCAGGGGCACTCTTATGAAAGCCTGCGGCGGTCATCGCAATCACATTTGCCGTTGCATCACCAGGGAAGGCCCCTGACTCCACGGATTCAGGTGACCACCTGTCTGCGATCGCCCCGAAATTACAATCCATCTCAGCCTTGGTACAACTTACCATTGAAGATTCCTTGTCCGCGGCCTCAGACTTTGCCTTTGGATCCTCATTCAGAGCACGGCTCGCCTCCGGATCTTCTCCCTTCCGGGCATGGTGAATCACCGGCCGCTGGAACGCGATGTGGGAGACCAATGCACTCTCATTGCAGCTATCCTGATCCATCACCTCATTCTTGAAATGCTTCACCTCCTCGTCGCACTGCTCCTGCTTCACGCGGACATCCTTGGTGGACGCAGCGAGGACCGGGGAGCCAGCGCTCGTATTTCCGAGCGAGCCCTCACCCTCATCAAGCAGCTTCCCAGCCACCGTCGCGAGGAGGTCAAACGCGCACATCATCTGGCCCTGGCTCTCCTTCTTCCGAACTGATCTCTTGCCCTGCACATTACACCAAACAAGAAGAAACGCCGTCGCTGTCAGACTCGCCAACCAGAGCAGCAGGGACCAAACTGATGCCGCTGAAGAGCTGCATACCCTCGCGGATCTCGGGACGTGTGGCATCTCCGCGACGCGGCTTCCGCCGCGCGACTCCATCTCCGACGACGACCTCTTCTGGAACACCATTCTTGCGCCTCGCTTCCGTTGCTTATAATTTACAGGAAGGGTTGCTTAGTTAACAACCGGTGGTTGCGCTGCTCATGGCTTGTCCCAGAACACAAATCTGCACAGAAAATTGTTCAAAACCCCATTAGCAATTACCAAAAGAAAAACTAGTTGGTAAAGTACAGAGAGAGAGAGAGAGAGAGAGAGAGAGATCATTTATTGGGATCTCCGCAAGAACTTAGGATAAATCTCGGATAAACCCTCGATTAATTAAACAGGGAACGAAGTGTAATTAATTAACGGAAAAATTAGAATCCCAAAGCCCCCGGTGGACGAGAGATCCGGGCGTGGAGCACCCGAAATGAAGAGAATTTCAAACCAACTGCGCTCCAAAAGCGTATGAAAACCGAATTGATTGCATCAAACATCGGAAGAACGAAGGAAATGGAGAGAATTCGTACTTCCCCTCGTGATCCAAATTAAGAGAAAAGAAATGTCTTTTTTTGTGATATGGTTTCCCCGCCGTATTGAATGCACCCAAGAAAATAAATTCGCCAGGTAAACCAGCACGCCAAGCGATCAAAGAGAGGAGAAAAACCTTTTTAAAAAATCACATGCATCGGAATCCGTGAGGATCAAGCAACTGCCAAAAGGAAAGCGAGCGCGTCGGTTAAAAAAAAGAGGGAGAAAACAGCGAACCCCACATGAGCAAAACCAGCCAAGAATTGGCAAATCGGGCGGCGCCATATCATATCTCGGCGCCTGATTTACACAATTCGACGCGAAATCCGTCCAAAATGAGGCGAATTCGAAGGTGATAGCTCCAAAATACGCGAGAATTCCCGAAACGGTGCGAATTCTCCCCGTCCTGGCTCGCCGATCGGACCAAACCAACCAAAATTCGGACAGAATTGGACCAAAGCAACCCCGGAGCAAAACCCCAACAGCCCCCAGTTCCCCAAACCCAAGCACCCAACGGGAGACCCAGCCCCGGAACCGCGTAATTCACCGGAATTCCCCGAGACGCCCCACACCAAAACTGGCAGACTCACCTCACCGCCGGCGATCCACGGCCCCGGCTCCGATCGCCCCACCAACCGCCCTCAGATCACCGCGCAGGGCCCCCGCCCGACGATATCCCCAGCCAAACCCCACACAAACAACCGCGGGATTACTCCCCTCTTCCCTTCTCGCCTCTCCTTTTTATTTACTTCCCTTTCCCCCTCCTCCTCCTCTCCCCTCCTTGGTTTTTTTCTTCTGCTGGTGGTGGTGGTGTGGTTCGGTCAAAACCCCTCAATACCCACCCCCTTCTTAAACCCCCCCCCCCCAACCCCCGCTTGCGCCACGCCCACCCAGCGCCACCGGCCGCTCCCGGTTAAACCCCCACGCGACCACCGCCCGCACCCGGTCGCCTCACCCCCACGCCAGCGATCGCTTCCTCCCTCCGCCCCGATCCGACGGGCGCAGCAGCGGACGCGATTCCTTGTCCTCACAGGCGCGAGAGGTTCCCGCGAGCCCACGGCTCCGCGCCACGTGTGGAGGGTCCTGGCCGTCGGTGGGAGGGGGTGCGCGCGCCGCCGTTGGATCCCAGGTGGCCCTTGAGTCCCTCGTGGCCACGAACGGGAGCAGCGATCCTCGTTAATCGGTGGGGGTTTAGTTTAGCGGGGCGTTTTTAGGGTGGAAATTAGGGGAATGGCGCTGCTGTCTCTCTCTGGATTAATTTGGCGCTTTTATTTATATTTCGATAGAGTTTTTTTTCTTTGGGTGGTTTTGAGAGGCTGTGTGCTGTTCGTGCTGGAGAATTTTGAGGGGTGATGCCCGAAATGGTGCTAAGATTCCGATGGTTCTTCGAGGCGCAGAGCCAGATAATTTTTAGATAAGAAGCCCGTGGGCTCAGCGTTTCTGAAGCCGCACAAATGCTGTAAAAAAAATATGGTGAGTTTTTTTCCTCCTTGTCCTGGAGTATAATTCGACCACACTTTCTATACGGGAGAAAAATGAACGGAGCATACCATATGTAGGGTTTAAGAAACCGTTATTGGTTATTCTCAAAATGCCCTTTAGTTGCAAAATTTTTTTTGTCACGGTTATAGAAACCGATTTCTATAATATATCTACGAGTTTGAGAAACTGGTTAGTTATACCGGTTCCCTATCGAACCTAGAGCACATTGCATTTTGATTTATTCTGTAAGCCTATTTGTATGGCTTGCTTGCGAGCTAGTGACGGAATACCAATATTTTTTTGTCAAGTTTTGGGATAAAGATTTGGATAGGATAAACATTCACTGAATTAACGTAATTGAAAAGTTCAATTACTTATTCCTTTTTATATGGAATAGCTTGCTAGTACTTATTACTGTTTGAAATGCATTAATTTGTTAATTAAACAAGAATCATGCAGGCCCCGATTTCCTAAAAGAAATTACACCAAATTATAATATAATTTTGCGCAAACTTTATATTTATGAAATACACTACAAATACTCAATTTCTATATTAGCATCACCAAACAATTGATGCTAGATCGGGACGGAATCGTTATGCAAACAAGATAGGAACAGGAAACAAATCTAACATAGGCAGCTCATAGAAGAAATAAATAAAAGGTAAAAAACTAAACATTCATGTGCTAGCAGGACATATAGGCCCTGTTCTTAAGTTGTGTTCTATAACTTTCGTTTGTGTTTTTCGAGACGACGGTAGACAATAGAAACATCGATACGAACAACGTATACAGTTTTAGGTTTCGGAAGCCGTTTAAAGAATCGACTTCGAGAAGTTGCTCTATTTATTTTGGCTTTTGAAGTACTTTTTGATATTCTAGCTCAAATAGTCAGATGTAGTTAAGGTTGCCTCAAATTTGATATATTATGAACAAAATTTTAAACCTTTTTTTTATACTGTACTTTTCCAAAAATATCGCCAAGACTGTCGTTCGCTAAAGAAAGGAGGTGCGCACCTCGAACCGACCCTACGAGTGCTTTCGTAGTTCATAAAATCCAGTTTTCGCGAAGCACCAGATCGCCAAAACAAACATTGGTGGACTACTATTTGTTGGTCTACCTTAACAGTAGGTCTTCATCCTTCCTAATAATTAGTAATACAATTTAGTTTTACTTAAAAGACAAAAAAGACGTCATTATATTAGAACAGCCCTTGGCGTGTACCGGGTGAGAATGAGATGATCCGAGACAAGCTCCACGAGGAAAAAAGGGACTGGTGTTTTCTTGCAAGCCTCTTCCTGTAGTACTTGAAACACCGTGCCACGTCAGAAAAAGGCGCCACATGTGTCGACGTGGTACAATCCCCATTGGGTCCTGTTCCCCTAGGCTTATCCGCCAGCCTATCCTCCTGATGTGGAACCTCCGTCACGTTTTCCTCTGGTCACTTTTGGCCGGAAAATTTCTTGGCCCCTCGTTATCTCCCACGCAAAACACAGAGCATGAAGGTAGCCTTGCTAAGGATGTGTTTAGTTGAGTTGTGGCTTCTGGAAAAGTTGCTGCGAGCTGTAGGCTGTGAAAAAGTTACTGTAGGTTGTAGACTGTGAGAAAGCTGAAAACCGTTTGGTTTGAAAAAGTTGCTGTGATCCGCCTCTCCCTCCTTTCTCCGCCACCCCCTTTTCTCCGGCCGCCCACTCTACTCCCCCTTTCTCTTCTACCACGCCGCCCCTTCTCCAGCCGCTCCCCTCCTCGGTGCGCCTCCCTCCGCCTCCTTCTTCCACCGGCCACCCATCTTCTCCACCGCGCCTCCATCCCTTTCTCTCCTACCGCGCCGCCCCACTGCTCCTCACCCGCCGCTCCTTCTCCTCCCCTTCCCAACTCTACCTCGGCGCCGCCATCTACTCCCTCCTCACCTCTCGTCGCCCTGCTCCCGCGCCATTCTACGCCACCACTGGTCGCCTCCTTCTCCACCCGAGCCGCCGCCTTCTTGCTCTCCTCCCCCACCCTCTGCTCCGGTGCCGACAGCCGCATCCACCGTCGCCTCCATCTCTTCCGGTGCGTTCCTCCGTTCTTCTCCACCACCGACGCCGGCAGCTTCCTGTCCACCTCGACGTCACCATTCACCACTTCGGCCTCTTCCGCCAACTCCACCGCCGGCTCGCCACCAAGCCTCACCGCACCTCTCCTCCTACTTCTCCACATCCGGCCGCCCGCCCGGAGCTCGCACTCGCCCGCGGCGGCGGCGGAGCTCCCAGCTCGCCGGTCTTGGAGCGGAGCGGGCGGACGGGGAAGCCACAGCCGGTGGAAGCACCTCTCCACCGGCTGTGGCTATTGTACTACTACAACAGCAGCTTTTTTCAAAAGCCGGCTGTGGAAACTCCCCCTTTGGTTGGCTTTTGGCTTTTGTGGAAGCCAAAGTAGGTTGGGAAGCCCAACCAAACACACCCTAAGTTTGGCTTCGCCGCGGGTTTATGGCTTCTCGCTGGAAGAATCCCGAAGCCAGTCGGAGCGGTGTTGGTGAATGTGGCTTTTAAAGGAGCCCTGAAGCGGTATTTACACAAGAGTCAATAGATCACCCACCCCCACAAGGCAGCTGCGCTTTTCCCACTGGCGGATACTCCCCTCTCCCCACCCCTTCTCCAGCGATTGCGCCATCTCCGCCCCCGTCGCCGGCCATGGTGACCCCCTCCACGGCGGCCACTCGGGCCCTCCCCCCACACCAGCGGGCCTTCGTTCCCGTGCCCATCTGCGGCGGCCTTGTCATGGGCCACTCCCATATCAGGGGGCCGTGGAGTCCTGTGACGGATCCGCCATCTCAGGTTGGCCCCATGGCAAGAGCTAGGTGCCTTTAGTCGCCTACGTGCGACCCGTCTGTCGGTACCACTCACATGCTCGGGCGAGGTCCCCCTCGGGTGGGCCTAGCACCTTGCGCGGACCACCTCACCAACTACAAGATACAACCCTTTCCCTTCCCCGTAGTTTCTCGTATCTCTTGGTTCACCTTGCCGGTAGAGGCGGGTACACTTAGGTATCGTGTTTGCTTTGGCAGGTCCACCACCTTTCCTATGGCACTTGGGTGCCATGGTTGTAGATGGACCCGGCTATCCGGAGCGATGAGAGTACGCATGTATTCCTACAAGTATGCGCCGAAGAGTTGGAGGCATTGAGCCGGTCGTATTCACACTTGAACATGCAGGGCAAGAAAAACCTTGTCTGCAAATTCACTGAGCAAACCAGTTTACCGTACACGATGAAGCAAATGAAGAATAAGTGGGAGCAACTGAGTCATGAATATAACAAATGGAAGGGATTGAAGCTTCGTGTGATGGGGCTTAGCATTGACCCTGACACCGGTTGCATCGAGGTGAACGACGACTGGTGGGCTGCTGCCGATGGAGTGAGTTCGAACTCCCAAGTGCAGTGCTATTTGAATTACTTCCGTCTCGCACAAAGCCACAATGATAGTATAATGTACCATCATGCCATTGCAGGGAAAGTCAGGGATGCGCAAGTTCAGGGGCATAGTTTCTCAAGACGAGGACCTGCTAGAAGTCGTCTTCGGCAACAACAACACCACGAGCTAGTGTGCATTCATGCCGGGTGTTGACTCGATCAACCTGTACACTGACGACCTCACGTTAAGCTAAGGAGGAGATGTTGGCAATATGCATACCCCAATGTAGACCATTGACAGCGGTGCAACGGCGGGCTCGTCGAGGAGCAAGAGGCCACACCCTACACCGGTGTACCCGAGCAGTAGTCGGCCAGAGAGCGCGTCAACCGTGACGTCTAGCTGAAGCGACCGGTGGACCTATGTGAGAGGAGTCTCGTGCCATCCAGCCAGGTGTCCGGCTCAAGTGTCATGTCCCCTAAGAAGCATTCCACAAGGGAAGACTTGCTGAGACTCATGAGGATGGTGAAAGAAGCGGGGGCTGCCGAAGAAAGCAACGAATACTACTATGCCTCCTAGCTTTTCATGAAGGCAGAGTGTCATGGCAGCTTCCTCTCAATGCAAATGAACGAGGGTCGACTAGATTGGGTCAGGTGGATATCAGAGAGGAGACTTGACCTATGAGGAGAGGGTCGGTTTGTTATTTCGTGGTCATGGAGTTTAGTGAGTTCAGTTCATTAGTAGTGAGATGAGTGTGTGTTTACTTTCGTAATCTGTATTGTTGTGTGATGGTATTTACTTTTGTCATCTATGTTCTAAACCTTTGACATGCACTATTAGTGATTAATGGTATCCAAATGCCATTTGTGTTAGTTGTAGACTCAATATGTTGTTAGTGTTTGAATTATCTTGTCTCAATTTGTCATTATTGTCATTGTGAATACTGAGTTATGCATGCATTGCTGCTGGTCTGGATCAGTGCTGCCGGCCTGATTTGTGTTGAAGCAACAATGCACTCAATTTGTGTATCTTGTTAACATGCATGCACTGTTGCCAGTGTGGATCAGTGTATCTGTGCATCAGTCTGAGCTTCCAGTGATGGCTATGCATCTGAGTATTACCTTCATGACTGTGCAGTGATGGCAGAGAGGAGTTCTTCTGGTATTGGGCACCCAGAAGGAGATGTCCCAATGCACGCTTTTGCCAGTGCCTACCCAAAAGGAGAAGCCGGTAGTGGGCTTCGAGAATTCGAGGCCCCAATGCAGAGCACTGGCTGTGGTGGCCCTTGTTCTTCCCAGCTATGGCCCTTGCCGTGTTTCACTTCGTCAATGGCAAAATGAGCTTGCAGCCTATCCCAAGAGTGCTGGTAGTGACTAGATGGCAGTGGGTTTTCCAACAACTTGCCAATGAGGAGCGTTGCAGCAACATGTTCAAGATGAGCCCCAGTGTTTTCAAGGTGCTTCATGACAGACTTGTTGCAGATTACGGCTTGTGGTTATATCAGAAAGTTTGTTCGAAGGAAGTGTTGGCCCTCTTTTTGTGGACCTGCGGGGCGCCCCGACGCAAAGGCAAGGAATGAACCACTTTGAGCACTCCGCGGGTACCATTAGCAAGAGGTTCAACAAAGTGTTGCAGAGTGTTGTGGCCCTTGCTGGTGACATCATTACACCATCTGATTTGACGTATCAGACAGTGCATTCGAGGCTCCTACAGTAGAGATTCTATCCCTAGTTCAATAATTACATAGGGGCCATTGATGGCACGTACGTAAAAGTCGTGGTTTGAAACAAGAGGGTGCGCTATTTCAATAGGCATGGCTACACTAGCTAGAACGTCCTCACTATTTGCGACTTGGACCACCAGTTCATATTTGTGTGCGCTGGTTGGTTGGGCTCGGTGCATGACAGTCGGATCCTACAACAGACCATGGCAAAGTACGGTGACCGCTTCCCACATCCGCTGGAAGGTAATACGACTCTTTTAATTTATAGTCCACCATGCATTGCAAGGCTTGTACTAACCGCTATTTTCCTTTATAGGCAAGTACTACCTTGTTGACTCCGGGTATCCCAACATGTTGGGGTACCTATCTCCATATCGCAACACCATGTATCATCTTTCCAAGTTTGGCAATGGAAGGAACCTGGTGAGGATGTAGAGCTGTTCAACTATCGGTACTTGCAACTGCACAGCGCCATCGAGCGCACGTTTGGCATGTGCAAAGGCAAATGGCGCATACTCGACAAGGATACTAGCTACAAGGGTCATAGGCAAAGTGTGATCATTATGGCTTGCACGGCGTTGCACAAATTATCATCGACCTCGAATTGCCTACGAGGGTGGCCCTCAACCAGCTAGCCCAGCCCGCGGGACCTTCCATACAGCCATCGTTCGTGCCGCCCGGCCTTCCACAGGCCACTGACAATGCACTAATGGATATGACATGTGACTGAATAGAAATGTCGTTGGTGGCATAGAGCTAGATTCACTACTCGCGATGAACCCATATGTAAGTTGCACATGTAATTGCCACACACTCATTGTTGTACAGTACCGTGTGCTGTATGTCATGCTTAATAAATGTGACATGTGTGCCCTTTTTGAAAAATGAACCATCGCACAATCGTTATCTCACCGTGCTTTGTCTCCAAACACAATGACACACTCGCTTTCCCCCAACCATCACTTAATTCACCACGAAATGAACCCTTTCAGGAGCATGCACTGCCATGACATCGCCATGAAACGAACCCCATCAAACTGATCTTGTGGTGCTACACTAGCTAGCGATCTACCATTTTCAGCTTCTTTTTTATTAAGCTTTTTAGCTTAATTGCTAACGGGTGTGTTAGCTCCCCAAAATTGAATGCACAACATATAACAGGATGGCCCTTACTGGATATATTATTTCACATCATAATTCATACTTATATGAACTAAGTGCACAGCAGGGAGTAATTAGCATTTGAAATGCATCTCAAATGTACAGTATTCATTCTTCTTGTTTGAACCTATTTCAACTCCAATTTACTTCTTTCAACCACTGTAGTGCATCTTTAGCCGCTACAGGGCTTTTTCAGCTGCTACAACAAGAATTAAACATTTCTTCCCTTTGTTTTTTATTAAGAAATAAGTCTACTTTACCCTGTTACCTCTTGCAATTGTCTAACTTTCAATTAAAAGTGTAAAACCGGATGTTTTACAACCCTCAAATATCAATACCGTTTATTTTACCTCTTGAGACCGATTGAAGATGATTTTAGCTGACATGGTATCAATGTGACAGTGGTTTTTTTGACACGTGAGTTGATTTGGAATGACATGTCAACCAATCAGCAAAATCATCAAACAAATCATCAAATAAAATGAGAAATATATAGTAGGGCTCACCAGTCATCTTCATGTCATCTCTTCTCTCTTTCGCAACCGGCCACACCACCGGTTGCCACCAGCAACCACTACCATCGCAGGCCCAAGCTAGAGCAGTGCACCACCCCAAGCACTATGATGACATGTTGTCATGCTCCCCCGTTGATGTGCGTGGCAACTGAAAGAGGAGGCTCGACAACATGGTGCTTAGGGTGGTGTGCAGCTTTAGCTTGGGCTGGCAATGGTGGCAGTGGTCGCTGGCGATAGTTGGTGGTGTGGCCGATTATGAAAGAGAGAAGAAAAGACATGAAGCTGATTGGTGGACCCTACTATACATTGCTCATTTTATTTGATGATTTTACTAACTGGCTAACATGCCATTCCAAAACTAGTTCATGTGTCAAAAAACCACTGTCACATTAATGCCACGTCAGCTAAACACCTTCAATTAGTCATAATAGGGTGAAATAAATAGCATTGATAGTTGAGAGCTATAACATATTCAATTTTACACTTCTAAGTTGAAAGCTAAACAGTCGCAAAAAATCAAAGGGTAAAGAAGATTTATTCCTTATTATTGCTCTTCAGTTTCATCGTCTAGGTATCCAGGAAAAAAAGGGCAGCATGAAATCGAAATTAGTTTGTGTTTCTTGCGCTTTTCTTTTTTCGGTGATGGAAAGGTTTTTTTTCTAAAAGTGAGTACAACAAGGACGCACTCACGCATGCACACACATGACACCACACACACACACTCACACTCACACACACACCCACGTAGGAGCATCCGATGCACACGCTTGAAGTGAGACGGAGACCCAAGAATCTCATGGAGCATGAGCACGCGTTTTGACTACTAGAAGCACACACGTGCGTGTGTACTCAGGGGTCACTATTTATGTGAATAGTGCCTGAAGGCATTGTTCATATGAACAGTAACCCCCAAAAATGGGGCATCTGCGCTGGCTCGAGTTGGGCATCCGAGTTGCCTACTGGCAACTTCGGACAATTGAGCTGAGCTCAGTGCACAGTGATGGAAAGGTATTGAGAGAGGGAAGTGGTGACATGACATTTGCATTTTATTTAGGGCCTGTCTTTGTGGCGTCACGTCAGGGGGGGTCAGCGTACGTTGTGGCCCTACCAGCCACACAAGGCGATGCCATCTTGATGGGGAACCCGACAGCGTGCCTGCTGTGCGTGGTAGGAGACAAGGGTAGGGTTTTTTTGGGTCACGTTAGCTTGTGCTGTGGTTGTGGTGGTGGGGCTTCGCGGTTTCCATTGGGACCCGCTTGGGGGAGGGATTGGTGGAATCCGCAGCGACTATGGGGCCCGCGAGTCATGAGACGACAGCGGGAACTGTTTACAAAAATGATATTGTAATAACTTTTTTTTAAAAAAGTTGGTCTCCGAACATCTATATTTGTAAATATAGTCTCTTCACGGACCTATCGAGTTTGGCAAGTACCCTAAGCTATGGGAGCACAATAGGAGGCCTACTGAACTATAGTAGCTTGGTAGCACCTGCTAAGCTCCCATAGCTCGGTAGCCGGTAGGTCACTGCTAAGCCTCCATAGGCACTATGCATGCTTAATTAGTGATAATCACATTTAATTAATACTAATCGTAATTAATTAGCGCTAATCATTGCCTTAGCACTAATCAATAGCATTGATTTCTACCGCACATGGGTTGCTCGACAGGCTACTTGCTGAGCTCGGTAGGTCTACGGAGGAGCTAGATTTACAAAAACAAACGTTCGGAGGCTAAATTTGAAAAAATAGTTACGATGCTATTTATATGAATAGTTTGATAGATGGAGGAGACAAGACCGAGACCAACAATGAGGTGGGGCCGGATGACATGTGGGAGGACAGGTAGGATTTACGGATGCAACTAGAGGGGGTGTCATGGTGCATGGTGGTGGGAATCGTACCATATCCCGACCCAAATCAGACACGAGTCGTGTTAGCCATGTAGGAGTAGTACTAGTAGAATAGTTTAGCTGGTGGGCATCCACTGGCCTTGCTCCAAACATCTACTTCTAGCTTTTAGAACGCGTCAGTTTCTTAATTTCATATATTTTTTTGGTTTTTTGCCTTTATTCCTTTGCATTGTCTGTGATGATATAACTTTATTTTTATTAGTTTTATTTTTTAAAAATTTAATTATTTAGAAAGAGCTAACAATTGTTATAGTGCAATTTCAATTGCTACAGTACAAAAAAGTCAAAATCTATAAGCCTACAGCTGTTTAGAGCACTACCAATATGGCAACGGATGAAGAATAATAATTTTCATCAAATCATTTAATAACCTGGCAATAAAAAAGCTTATAGAGCTTGTTAATTGCATTTTCATTTGCTGATACTAGTGTACACTTGTAAGTCGTAACCAGCGGGGCTTGATTGACTTAGGTGCTGCTTGGTTGGGCTGAAATAAATTAGTTTATGAATAAAATTATACTGTAACTGATAGTGGCTTATTTTGTATAACTAAATTTAAAAATAAAAAACATGTTAGCTCATCACAGACAATGTAAATAAATACAAAAAAGAACTAGAAAAAAAACTAAAAACCAAAAATAAAAAACGAAATTTAAAAATACTAAAAAAGCTAAAAACTAAAAGTTTAAGTCCAAATGTGCGAGATTTTAGCGTTCATAGTTGGTACGAATGCTCGTACTGTAAGTAGTACGTGCGTAGAGTGGATATATGTAGCCCTTGCGCATTTGCAATTTCATGCCAAACAAGACATGTACTGGCGCAAATTAAAGAACACTAGCCCGTGTGTGTCCCCCTTCAGCAAAAGCTGCGAGCTAGCTGACTAGCTCTGCGAACGATCAAAAAACGACGCAGACAGCACGATGACACAGGCACTGCTCCATGCCACGTTGATGATGCCTCGTTATCTCTTCTCATACGTACGTAGCCACCTCATCAAATTGCTTGCATCATACACCTCAGGAGTCAGGACGTGCAGTGACATGCGTGAATGCATGCCGGTGTCACTTAGCGGCAACGGGATAAGTACGGAAGAGGACTGGAGTGACTTTTTTTTCTGTTATTTTTCTTTAAAATTTTAAATTTAAATTATTTATTTGTTACTTTTGATCGATATAAATAAAATTAAAATATCTTTACCATAATTAATTTATAGACATCATTTAAAAAATTATTCTATTTAAAAAATAGTTCCCGTAAAAATTTAAACTATAGGACCAAAAGACCCGCATCTCAATTATCATGAGTGGTGGGTCAATGCAGGGGCGGAGCCACACCTCAGATAGGGTAGGTTTTAGTTTAGAGTGTGAAAAAATATCTAATATACAAACTAAAAAAATTTAATTTAGTTTTAATAATATTTTTATGGTTCAAATCAAATAGTCTAAATCTTGACTCCGTCACAGGGTCAATGCACGGCTACGAACAGGGTTGGAAGCGCATGCCCTTCCCCTCCCATCTATCCATTCCGGAGGGCTTAGCTAGTAGTAAATCCTTCGTACGTTTGGCACTATAGATAAAAACTTTATATACCTCGGTCCACGAAGCCATGCATGAACAGCGCCATCATGAGTGCTTGGCTTAGCCTACCATTTACTTAGGTACTGCACTAGCTAGCTGCATGATGAATGCATGCATGCACATCATTCTTGTCAGAAAGGGAAACGGCCAGCGCCATGCATCCACTCATTTATAAGCGTGCTGCCTTTCTTTTCAACTCATGGTGCATACTTTTATTTAAATAAATAAATAAGATGATTTTTATCATTATTTTAAAACGATTTATGAAGATAATATATTTAAAACGGCTTATTAACTTTTAATTTATTCGTATGAGCATTTATACTAGGACTAAAGGATATAAAATATAAATCGTAACGTAGATATAGAAGAACATGTACATGTACTGGCACACAAACTAGGCTTGACCGCAGAACACTACTTATCTGATGCGCCATGTATCGGTGAGATCTAGAGTGGTAATTTCCGAATACATGTCTTATCAGTAACAAATTCTAGAAGGAATATAGCTAGAAGGACCTGCTGGCTGATACATGCATGGTGGATGCAGATGGTATATTTTGTTGAAGCTGAAAGAGAGGGGCAAGTGCGTGCGTGCAGTGGGGCCTTAGAGGCAGACCACTTCCATGCATGCATGTAGGCACGGTGAGAGGCGAGCTCGTCGAGTCGTCGGTTCGGCGGAGTCGGTGGGCCAGGATGGATATCGGCAACGTGCATCACGCAACCCAAATGGGTCGATAGAATAATGTAGGGGTGTGTTTGATATGCATAATTTTATATTTCTCTGTAATTTAATATTTTTTAATCTGATTACTGATAATACATTGCCGGAATCTAATATTTGAATGTTTAGTTAGTTTTAAAGAAACTATAAAATGACCTTTACAATAATCCAAATATTTCATAACTCGAACCAACAAGCACAAATTTAAATTACATGATTTAAAATTTCAAACCTTGAAGGTTAACATTTATAAATTTTATATTGAAAACTAAAATTTGAATATTCAATTTAAACTATCCCAATTTAAAATTGTAACATTCAAACATTCAATTCTTTTTATTCAAATGTTCAAATTTTGGATTTTAAATTTGAGTTTGGAATTTTAAAATATTCAAATTTCTAAAATTTGATGTTTTGGAACATGAATTTTCGAAATCCAGAATTCAAGATTTTTTATTTTAAGATTTAAATTTATAAAAATGGAATTTTAAAATCCAAACTTAGAATTTTGAAATTTAAATTATTTGAATTTAAAATTCTGAAATTTAGGATTCAAATTTTGATATTTTACTTTTAAATTCATGTTTTGAAAAAATATTTTGTTATTTGGATTTTGAATTTAGAAAATTCAAATTTTGACTATGAGAAAGTAAAGCAAATGATAAAAGTGCAATAGCAAAGATTTTTTCCCTTGGTTATCCAATATAGACACCCTTTTCTACAAAAAAAAAATGATTCCTAGAAATCATGGTAACCTAGTTTCCTAGGTAATATTGGATTCTTAGTTTATATTACTGGTTGTTTTACCAAATAAGATAATCTCGTAGGATTACTGAAGCATTCATGAAAATTCTCGGAGGATTCTACCAACCAAACGCACCCTTAGTATCAACGAGAGAAGCAATGTCGTGCTCGTGCCCAACACCCGTTCTTGGTGTGACTTGGGAATGTATCAGCTTGTTCTCAGAATGTTACAGTAGTTGATCTACACATTAATTCTGCAAGGGTATTTTATACGTACGATGCTATCATTTATGGTATATTTGGAACGCAAGATTTCTCGCGGGAATTTGGAATATAGAAATGTCATGTGTTCCCAACAGGGAAAAGACTAAGTGCGATATGAATGAATTTTGTATATGATATCAGGTGTAAGTCCAATCCTTACATACTGGCTATCATGTCCATATGAGGTTTGTTTCTCCCTAGTTTCCCCTCACCCCTCCAATTTGGGATTTAATTATGCTCCAGGCACTCTCAAACAAAGAGAAAAAAATTCCAAAAAAAATGTAACGACCCATCTCCATAATTGCCCAATATGATCAATTGCAGAGTTTTGAAAATGTGTGTACATCAAACTCTGCAGAGTTGCTCAGTTTTACCCACAAGATTTCTCATACTCACAATGTCATGCAATATACATGTAACATCTTAGCGTGTGACTGAGTTGAGATAACAAGATCGTTCACTACTCTTTCTATTTTAGCTTCTACTCGATAGGCTTAGGACCATTCAAATTTCGCTGGAATCTATAGGCCAATGCGGAAATCACGACCCGACATTGAGTAGACCTATCATCATGAAGTATGACAAATGACTATACAAGTCCCACTTCCATTTCACCCTTGTTTCGCGGGCTACCTTGAAACTTTGGAATAGCTATCTTTCTTGTAGATATTTGATCGAATCGAGCAGTATACTAAACCAGGTTTGAAAAGTCAAACTTGTGGTTGATCATTTCTATGTCCTTATCATAAGGATCTAGTCCTTACTTTTCTCAATTAAGGTCAACATCCACATTCCATGTGCACCACAGCACAGAACCACTGAACCAAACCAAAGCCCCCACCCTAGGATGAAGTCATAGGCTCCAACCATCTAGTGGCTTCCCACCAACTAACCTCAGTTCTAGTGCCATTTTGAAATCTAATGGTATGAAGCCAAAATATTCTTACTAGTTTAGGTATGTCATTTGATTGTCCAATTCTACTAATAATACTTATACAATAATTAATAACCAAGTTTGTCAAGATGAATATGGCTTACAAAATTAAGACATGGCCTTTTTGGTGGTAGGATTTAACTAATTCACATGTCATTCTAAACTATTATTTTATATAAATAAAAGTACATAAATAACATACATGAAATTAAAGCTTAATTAAAATTCACCTGTTCATATTCTTTGATTAGGCCTACATTTTCTGGATCTTGCCTTACTTCTGTGGCGGGTTGTTCAGCGAATCTGGGTGCTATAACAAAGAAATAAACCAATAAGTCTGTGCTGGAAGGAATACGAGCTAGGATAAATAAAATAAAATAAAAGCAGTAAAATCTGAAAAAGGACTAAACATGGGTGGATTTGTATGGCTAGAGTTGAAACGAAGTTTGGGTGGTTCAAACGGAGGTAAAAATGGTTTAAATGGACTCGAAATGGGTAAAATATACTTGATGGGTTTTAGATGAATAGTAACAGGTCGGGTGAATAGTAACGAGTTGGAACTATTCCTAACGGGTCGGGTTGTGTGAACAATATAGGTTTAGGTTGGTTTCAGTGTTTGCACAGTTTTGGGCGAGGCTGTGAATAGTGTTGGGTTGGATGTGAATAGTATTGTGCTGTGAATAGTAGGCTTCGCCCATTTGGCTTACTGGGCTATGACAAACTTTAGGCCAACTCGATCAACCTAACTACATGGCTTGCTAGGCGCGAGGCCTGCTCAACTTGAGCTCGCGCTCATGGTTGCCCATGTAGACGTGGCGGAGATGATGGTGATTGGGTGATGGTGATCGATGGCGAGCGGTGGTGCGGTGAGGGCTAATGGAGTAGTGGGACCTAGGTAATCTATTTTTGGTATGTGCACGATTGAAGGAGGGTTGTAGATGGTTGGCGGTGGTAGTGGCTCACCGGAGCAGATTCATGGCACGATGGTGCTACAATGCAGTTTTGGCTAGTTCAAGAGTGGTTTGAGCATCTACAGTGCACAGGAGTCCTAATGGTGGTGACAGCTTGGCTGGGTTTGGCTTGTGCGAGGCTGGTCACACTACTACAAAAAGGGTCATCCTAGATGCCTTATCGCAGACGGTTCAATATAAACTGTCAGTGATAAAGATGATTTTATAAGATGGACCATCTAAGTTCACCACGATAGAAAGAACCGTCTGTAATGACCTACTTATCACAAACGATTTTTATTCCGATCTATCTGTGATGCACAGACGTTTCGAAATAAAAATTGTCTGTGATGTCTGTACTTATCACAAACGATTTTTGTTTCAAACCGTCACATCACAGATGGTTCAGAACAAAAACTGTTTGTGATGACCTACTTATTATAGACAATTCTTTACCAAGATCTGTCTGTGATAATATTTCAACTTATCCGCTGTAGCCAAATTTGAATTTCCCGCTCATCTCGTTGGATTTGCTCTTTAAAATAGAAGGCTCAGCTGTTATTCTCCTCTTCTCTCTTCTCACTTCTCCTCCACTCCTCTTCTTATCTCCTATTCTCTCTTCTCTCTTCTCCTCCACTTTTCCTTACTAAATTTTCCCTTAAAAATAGAAGGCTCAGCTGACTACCTTCTCGAGCTCCTCCGCCTCCGGTTGTGACACCACGGTTTACTACATAAGACACTCTTGTCATAAGAGTATCTTATGTAATGTCACCGTCGTGACACAATGGTGACGCTGTCATCGCTGGCCTCTCCTTCATCGCTGGTGATATATCCCCCACCTCGCCCCTCTCTTCCTTGACGATTAGTTCTTGTGATGATTGATAGATGGCTAGGGTTTCGGCCCTTGTTGAAATTCATATTTTATTACAGAGTTTGTTGATGTGGCGCACATGGCTGCTAACTGGCTAGGCGCACACGACCACACCTTACGACCACAGTTTACGATCATGGCTTACAATCACGCCAATCATAAATAGGCCTACTTTGATTCATCTGTATTATCTGATTGTACTATTTTATAGTACAATTAGAGAATGTTGATGAACTGAACGAGACCTATTTATGATATCGTATGAACGCAATCACAGACGGTTCTTAACTAGAACCGTTTGTGATAATAGGCTATCACAGATTGGTCATAGTAAGAACCGTCTGTGATAAGGGTTATCACATATGGTTAAAAACAGACTATAATGCCCTTAGGGTATTACTGACCCATAAACACAGACGGTTCAGGAAACCGTCTATGGTGATTTTTCTGAATCGTCTATGATAAGCTTTTCTGTAGTAGTGTCGTAGTGGCCGTGCTTTGGCCGGGTGGCAGTGCATGACGCCGGCGGACTAGGGGTGACGAGATGGGTCAACGAGGTCAAGGATGGCATCGCAGTGTCAAGGAGGTGCTATGGCAACGAGGAATTGGATCAAGATGTAGGTTATCGGAGGAATTGAGTTTTGGAGCTCACCGGCGCGAGCTCGGTGGTGACGACAATGCTTGGCCAGAGATGGGAGGCAAGGGCTCTATGGTCGTTATCCAACGCGAATGCAGGCTAGTGAGTGCCTCGGCTTGGCTTTATAGCTCGGTTAAGATGGTGGCGCCAGGAATGTAGTGGCTACAATGCCGGTACGCGGATGACGGCGCTTTGACGAGGTGGCAGTGGTTCTAGCAGCTGTGGTGGCGACGTGAGGCGTGTGGCATCTCTCCGGCGCGAGTGTACAAGCAGGGGCGGATGCAACGGTGGGGCGGGGGGGGGGGGGGGGGGGCTCGAGCCCCCCTACTGCTACCGGACCCTTGGAGCCCCCCTGTAGCCCCCCCTAAATTTTTAGCCATAGATGTATGGTGTAGGAGGGGCTGAGATCGACTGAAGGTAGAAGATGACCACAAAATAATTATATTAACAAGGCCCATAGAGAAGCTTCCAGCCAGCCAAGCCAAACTGCCAAAGCCCAAGGCCCACAACAACAATCAGAAACCCAAAGTCCCAAACCCTAGTATCTGGCCAGTGGCCACCCCAATTCGGCGATTCCCATCGGGGCATCGGGCGCAACTCTGCAGCGGCGCCGGCTCGCGAGATTCGGCGGATCCAGCGGCAGCCGAGCAGCGGGCGGACGCCAGACGCGCCGACGCGGTCACGCGGCCACGCGACTCGCGAGCACCGGAGCACGCGGCGGCAGGCGGCCAGGCGCGGCGCGGCGGCGCGCTGCAGGCGGGCGGTGGCCAGCCGGCCGGGCCAGGCGCGGCCGCAGGCGCCGGGCAGGGGCGGGCGCCGGGCGGGAGCGGAGGCCTGGCTGGAAGGAGGCGGGCAGGCGGCCCCGCGGCAGAGCTGACGAAGCGCTGAGGGAGGAGGCGAGGAGCCGACTGCCGAGGAGATTCGAGCGGCGCGCGGCGGGTTGGGGGATTTAGGTTCGACTTCCACCGTTCGAGCGTGGCCTCTGGCCCTCTGCACTCTACAGACCACATGTCCACAGGTGATTAGGTATTTAGGTGAACTCAAATTCTTATTTGTCTGTGATTGTCTGATACTCTGATTGAATGATTGAATATTTGAATTGAATATGTGATTGGCATGTCAGATTTCAGAATGTCGAAAAGAAATTTGCGCAATTACTTTTCAAGTTCTAGTGGTTCAACTCCACATACTAATGAGAGCACAAGTCAACCAAAGAAACCTAGAGCAGAGTTTAGTCAATCGGACATAATTGGGGACCCTGGAAACCGCCAAAAAATTGATGATTATCAACCTGAAATTAGAGACCAAGTAAAGAGAGCATATGCTTTGAGTGGTCCAACCCAACCTCGTGATTTTCTATTTCCTCGTAAATGGACGAGTGGTGAATGGAGATCATTTCAAAAGACTTGGTTTGATGAATTTGATTGGCTAGAGTATAGTGAGTCCAAGGATGCAGCTTATTGCTTATATTGCTATCTCTTCTTTAATTCGGCAAAGCCTGAAAAATTTGGGAGTTCTGTCTTTGCACATCAAGGTTATGTGAATTGGAAGAAAGCTAAGGATACTTTTAATAACCACAGTGTTTGCAAGACTCATGTAGAGGCTAGGCTAAAGTGTAATGATTTTATGAACCAAAGGACAAATGTGGGTAGAAAATTAGTTGAAGTAAGCAAGGAGGAAGAAAAACGATATGAGATTCGTTTGACATCTTCTTTAGATGTTGCAAGATTTCTCATATCGCAAGGGGATGCTTTTCGTGGACACATCTTATCGATTGATTTATCGTCTCATTGAGCTAACATTGATACTTCCAGTGGCAACGGCTTCAGTTGAGAGGATATTTTCAGCCATGTCCATTATAAAGACAGATTTGCGTAGTAAAATGGGCGATGAATGGCTCAATGACTTGATGATATGCTATAATGAGAAGGAGATATTTAGAAACATTGATAATGAAAAGATCAAAAAGCGGTTTCAAGAGATGAAAAAATGTCGTATGTTATTGCCTAAAAAATTAGTGGTACGCTCTATTCTCTTCTAAATTCATAATTTGGAGGTCCATATTTGTTTAACCAATCAATTATGTCTATTTGTGTAGATTGCTTCTCCGGATGAATAATGGGTGTCACCGTCACGCGTCGTCTATTAGTTTCGTAATTTGGCCTTTCGGTATGGATAAACTGCATCCTTTATTTTTCATGATGTATTTTGTGATTGTCATCATTCATCGATGTTTTGATATAAGACTACTTCAAACTATTATATTTGTCTTTTGTGGGGGGTCATAGTGGAGTTATATCGCTGTAGCGCTTTTGTTCAGCCCCCCAAAAAAAATTTCCTAGATCCGCCACTGTGTAAAAGCTAGCGGAGTGAATTAAGGAGCCGGGAGCTCATTGAGCGGTTGGCGGCCAAGGTGGCAGCAACGAGGTTGGCGGCACCAATGGGAGACGGCGCATTGCCAAGGATGGTGTGACGGCTAATTAATGGCCGGTCGGCGAGGTGGCACGCCACTATGCGATGGTTGATGGAAATCGCAACGTTGAGCAGCGAGGGTGAGCGAGCGAGCATGCGAACGACAATCAGCCAAGTGGTTTGAAGAATAGGGAGATGGCGCCAGTGAAGAAATGCGCCAAGGGTAGAAGCGGATTTCCCAAAAGGGAAAGTGGCAAATGAAGAAGGTTTTTCAATTTGGCAAGTTTTCCGAATTCTGGCAAAATCAAATAAAACTAAAAATTTTGAATTAAGCGAAAAAAATCAGAATGATGGGAAACATTGCATACCTAGGTGCACGTGAGCTCCGGAAGCGGTCATAGGATTCTGCCGAAGAGGGTAAAACGCCAAAGATACCAAACGTTCTTGGAAAGGGTTGCCTTCCACTTTTGTTACTACTACCATGCTAATGATACCAATCGTGGCTGGAACGCAATGCCCCTTTGCTTTTGTTTCGATCTGTACACTCAACGATCTATAAAGCTGATCTAGCTAGCGCCCTGAAGTACAGTCTTGCTTTAGAAAATGCATACTGTCTTTTCTCCATTTCGTTGTACTCGTACTTGGATTGGGTCGGCTGTTGAGCGGGTGCTCGCCTAAGGGGCTGTTTGGGAGAGCTCCATCAGCTCCAGATCCACCTAGATTCACCAGATTCACTTAGATCTACCGTAGAGCAGCTCCATCGTGGATCTGAGATTCGTCAAAGTGTTTGGTATAGCTCCACCTCCCTCTCTATCTCACTTCCACCTGGGCCCACGCGTCAGGGGGCAAAATGAAAAAAAAAGAATTCCCGGCCGGTGCAGGCGCGGCAGCGGCCAGCGGGCGCAGGCGCAGGCGAGGCGGAGAAGAGGAGGAGGCGGAGCGGCGGCTGGGGGGGTGGGCGCGGCCGTCCGAGGGCGGGCACGGCGCGCGGCAGAGGAGGAGGCGGAGCAGCGACCGGCGCGCGCAGGCGCAGGCGAGGCGGAGAAGAGGAGGAGCGGCGGCTCGGGGGCGGCGCGGCGGCCGGCCGAGGGCGGGCACGACGCGCGGCAGAGGAGGAGGCGGAGAAGAGGAGGAGGCGGAGCGGCGGCTGGGGGGCGGGCGCGGCCGGCCGGGGGCAGCGCGGCGGCCGGCCGAGGGCGGGCACGGCGCGCGGCAGAGGAGGAGGCGGAGAAGAGGCGAGGCGGAGAAGAGGAGGAGGCGGAGAAGAGGAGGAGGCGGAGCAGCGGCCGGCGGGCGCAGGCGAGGTGGAGAAGAGGAGGAGGCGGAGCAGCGGCCGGCGGGCGCAGGCGAGGCGGAGAAGAGGAGGAGGCGCGCGGCCTGCCGGGGGCGGTGAGGCGGCTGGCCGGAGGCGGCGGCCGCCGACCAAGGGGCGGGCGCGGTGGAGGGGGTGGAGACGGCGCGGCGGCCAGCCAGGGGAGGACGGGAGGACGGCGCAGCGACGGGAAATAAAAAGAACGAACCATTTTTTTTGTGTGTAATCAGTGGCATGGTGGGTAATTTTCCCCAACTCCACCAACTTGAGTTTGGTGGAGCACCCCTTGAGGTGCTCCATAGATTTGGTGGATCTGGAGCCAGATCCATGGTTTCGGTGGAGCAGATCTACGGTGGAGCTGCTGGAGCTAGAACTGTTTGGCTTGGAAAAGTGAATCCGGATCTGTTTTTCGTGAATCTGGAGCTGGTGGAGCTCTCCCAAACAGGCCCTAGGGGTGCATTTGGTTGAGCTTTTAGGAGCTGCTTTTGCTTCCAAAAAGTCAAAAGCCAACCAAAGGGGTGGAAACCAGAAACTGCTTTTTCAGAAGCAGCTACTTTTGGGTAGTACAGTTTTGAAAGCACCTTGGACCTTGCTTTTAGTTTTTGGCTTTCTGCTTTTTGAAATGGTGAAAATAGAGAGATGTTTCACAGTTGTTTCAAGGAAAATAGAGATAGGATGTAAGTTTTATACTTGTTTGAACCAAACAGCTTACAGCTTTTCCACAGTCCACAACCTACAGTAGCTTTTCCATAGCCCACAGCTCACAACAGCTTTTTCAGAAGCCACAGCTCAACCAAACACACCCTAACTCAGGGGTTTTATGGCTTTGAAAGCTAAAACCTCTATTAGTCATCATCTCATTTATTATCGAAGCAATGTTAAGATACAAAATAATTACATAAGACTTAGGTGTTATATATATGTGTGTAAGGTTAGACTATTTTCATAATATGATACTAGCCTCATAGGCGCGGCGCCACGCCGCGCCAGCCACCGTGTGTACCGAAGTAAAAGAGGCGATAATCCGTGAGGAGTTTGCAAAAAAAAATTTAAAAAAATCGAGGGCACGTGTGTATTTTCGAAAAAGTCAAAGGTCTTTTTCGTAAAAAACCGAGGGCCTGTACGTAATAAATGGGAAAGTGAAAGGACTTTTTCGTAAAAAACCGAGGGTCTGTACGTAATAAACGAGGACCCGTACGTAATTTAGAAAACTGCGGGGCGCTATCCTGCAAAAATTTGGGTGAAAAAAACTGCCAGGGACCTTTTCGCGAGGAAAAATGAGTGAAAAAAACTGCCAGGGACCTTTTCGCGAGGAAAAAGGACCTGTACGTAATTTCCGGAAAACTAGAGGAAAATCCCTCCCCTGACCGTACAGAAATCCCCCCGCCACGCGGCGGCCAGCGCGCGGGCAGGGGACGTGGATGCGCTGGGGGGCCGGAATCCCCCAGCTTTGTTTAGCGGATGATATGGCATCACCTTTTCAATTAACCCACACATTAACTTTAAGATTGATGCTGTTGCGTGTCATATTCGGAAAAGAGACCAATCGGATATGCATATATGTTCAACTATTCTTTCCTTCAAGCCCAATTGACGCTGGTCCAATTGGTATGGCACATGTGTCTTTTAGCTAATGGCCACAGCTCGAGTCTCGCTAACTACACATCAGGTGAGTTTATTACTCTATTTATTTAGAAATATATGATAATTTGGAAAACATGTAGTCAAATTTCTTTAACTTTGACTACTAATATATAAAAGATACTATTTACATTGGTCCTGCAAAGAACATGAATGAAGCAGCGAAGCGAGCGTTTGTGTAGATGTGCGCTATCCAGAAATAATGGAGAGCTGAACTGAACACAACGAGTCAGCAGAGAAGGCAATGTGGTCGAAACCAACATTGTCGATGTCCAGTGTGTGGTCGAAAGGCTAGCGTAGTTCAGGACCAATGAGTGGTCGGGAACCAGTGTAGTCAAAGACCAATATGATCATAGACTACGTGGTCGAAAAATGAATAGTCGACACACGCAACTTTTGATTGAAATATTCGAAAGCTATGAAACCAATGTACGCATGTTTCTTAATGTCTTAGAAAGCTATTCCATTCCTGGATCTAAAAATCCATGACAAATGTGAGACATTTTTGCAAATTAAAGCAGCATACACCAATTGAGATATAAAAACAAGAACGATGAGCAGATCTTTGCTAGTGGGAAGAGAATAGCGAAAATGGCTTTGAGCATGATCCCACATGTCATAGCTAGCAAGAACATCGGAGAAATCAAATCAAAACTCTTGGATCAAGAAAAGATTGAGAGAGAAAAGAACGAGCTCAAAACAGAGCAGTCGTATGGTTAGCATGGTCGAAGACCATTGGGCGCTCGTAACCCACTGCGGTTGCAGTGGATGCGCACAACCACATGATTCTATAACCATTGAGCGATCGAAAATAAATGTGGTTGTAAATGACTAGAACTTTCAGAGGGGGAGCATGACCACATGACTTAAGACCATTGAGCGGTAGAGGTCAGATGTGGTCATGAACGACTAGAAGTAACAGAATGCGCATGACCACTAGATCTAAAATCATTGAGCGATTGAAAAATAGGTGTGGTTGTAAATGACTAGAAGTAGCAGAGAAGGCACACGACCACCAGATCTGAAATCATTGAGTGGTTGAAATCAGATGTGATGTGATCTAAAACTTGACCGTGGTCACAACCAGACGCGGCCGAAAATAATTTGGAATAACAGAGCAACGCACAACCGCAAGATCTAAAATCGTCATATGTTTTGATTAAAAGATCAAATGGCCGTGAAACTTTGTACGCAAATTTCTTAAGGTCTCAGGAAGCTAATCCAATCATGGATTGAAAACTTAGTAATAAAGTTAGGACCTTTTGGCGATTTGACCAAGCGTGCACAAAACTGAGACCATGAGATCAAAGAGATGAACAAACCGTGCTTGTGGGAAGAGAATAGCCAAGATGGCTTTGAGTATGATTCCACACAATACAGCACGTTAGATCATCACATAATCAAGCAAGAACAACCTCTCAGATCAAGAAGAAAGAGGGACAAAACCGAAGAATATAGAAGAACCAAACCAAAAATCTTAGAACAAAGCAAACTCAAATAGAAAAATACACAAAAGGTAGATCAAAGATTGATGTATTGCTCACTTGAGATGATTGGTTTTATAGCCACTTCCTTCGGGAGGACAAAGCTTTAAGCCTAGAGTCCACACCCACTCTCTAACCTAACTCCCATTGGAGGGAGGAGGAGCCAGCCACCAAAAGGCCTAGCCAACCTTCTTAACCCTAACTCTTGCTTCTCCTTCCTTTTTATAGGCCCACTAATGCACCCAAGACCTAATGGATCCTCCCATTAGGCCAAATCGGGAATAACCCATTAACCCCACCTAACACCAGGTTTTACTTATGCACGCTTCTCAAAATGGCTTACAACCATTAAACCATTCGTGAACCAACACTTGATCCACTTCACATTTTCAGCACATACAAGACCTAAACCACTTAGGCCAACGTCGCAGTTTCACACACCACCACTTTTCCCACACTGGGCAATTTACCAAAATGTCCCTCTACTGCCTTCCTCGAAGCTTTCCGCTTCCTTTGCCACGAAGCTTCGCCCATGCTTTGCCATCTTTCATGTGGCCCCAATGATTTGTCGTCAAGCCTCTCACGCATTCGGATCCCACTGAACCGTCCTCGCTTGCAAACGACCCAAGTCACTTGGCGCACCACGTACTTCTCCTCATGCATGACGGCACTCGGCATCCTCGACCGCACAAGACCTCAGCTCCTTCCTAAGCCTAGTCCTGGTACATCTCGCTATTGCTCATCATGTCCACTGCCGGTAGCTCCCGCTTCGGTTTCTTGTCGTCCTAGCTTGCAACCACCCCACAAGCTCAGTCATCTTTGGTGTCTTCCTGACCGTTCTGGATCTCAACACCACCCTGTGCCTAGTCCCGGTTTTTCTACGTCTCACCATGACCTAGCTCCAATGTCCTACAACCAACACCAACAAGCAAACCATCACGTAGCATCGCACGATACACAAAGATCATCAATTTGTACAATTTATCCATTCGATGTACAATGCAAAAAGTATGCACCCAAATTACTGATTCTAATCCTAGAACCAAGCAATAACCACACGTGCACACTCACAAGAACAACCCGATCAAACCCTGACCCAAACCCCAAAAGTTCCAAAGAACAACCTCATACCACAGCTAGTCTGTTCACCTGCGGGACTGATATGACTTACGAGTACTCGGATGCTCAAGAAATGAGGTACTCGTAGCCCACGAGTTCCTACCATAAGCCTATGACCACACAACCGATCACTACAACCAACAATCCCACAAACTATGACTTACCACAACAAAACGCGACGACCAATGCTCACAAATGCTATGACTATTGATCGCCATGGCTTACGACTACCACAACCAATCACTACGATCACCACTTACATAGGCTACGAATACCGATCACGACTAGGCAGAGTTACGACCAAAGATCACAGGCTACAACTATCGATCACACATGGTCGTTCAGGCACTGACGCTTTTGACCATCCCATGGTCGTTCTGCCGATCAGACCTACCGACCACCAAGTCATAAATAGCAAATACTCTAGTACTCGCACAGATGAACTCATAGACCATGAAGTCGACAAACCAAGAAGCGATCTTTTGCAAACTCCTCAAAAGCCAAACTCAACCTTCACACATACTCTAATCTAAAAGTTAATTACCCATCACAACCATGGTGTGACCTCCACATGGTCTCACATACACGATTCAGCAAAAATAAGGTAGAGTTAATCTGTCAAGTGGTGCACAACAAGTTATAAGTCATATGATTTTCCATGCAAAAATATGTGAATACGTGCGCATGTGTTTAGCCAAAGTTCTCCTCATGCTATACTCATCCATATGTCACATGATTCAAGGAGTGGCAAAAACTCCATCTTATAAATTGGTATATTTCATTTTGCCTTAACAATATGGTATTGAATTATGCATGTTTTGGAATTATAAAAAATGGGCCTCACTCGTATGGGCCTATCTCTAACAATCCCCCACTAATTCCAAAGCAAGAAGCAAAATGATGTCAATGATATTGTATTGAAGTATTGTTAATATACCAGTCTTATAATGCAGTCACGTACGGATTGAACTTACACATAGGTTAGCAAGATTTATCTTCTCACAGCTAATGAATGGACTACACCTTGAATTCATTAGTTTTCGTGATCAGACTTCACTTAAAATCTCAACTGATACTAGGCTGTCAATGAGTCACGTCTAAACAGAACGTTATGGTCATGCTCTGTTATCTACTCATGAGTTTTGTAGAGAATACCCTATGCTCGTGAATTGCGACCACATAGTTAGGTTCAAGTAGGTGTATTCTTTTTAGATATCCTGTAGTCTAATACATTTTCTTCATTTGAACAACAAAATATATTAAAACCTTATGCCAACATTCTATGCACTTCTTAATTTCGTGAAAAGGGGAAACAATGAATCTAGTTCATCAAATCAGGCTGTTTTAGGCCCCGTTTGGCACAGCTCCACCACCGGCTCCTGGAGCTGTTTGGAGCCGTTTTGTGCCAAACGGGGTAAAACAAAATAGCTCCACCCAAGGAGTCCCTTAAAACCTGCTGAGACAAAAGATATATACAAGATGGAGCTGAAAAAAGTAGCTCCACCCTGCTCCATCCGCAGGCCCGCATGCCACTGCCCTTGTACTTTCGTGAATTTACGCGATCTGCCACCGGCTCTTCTATTCTCCCGCATGCCACTACCCTTGTTTGCATTATATCATGACTTTGCACATGCATATTTGTTTTAACGGGTTATTCCTATGCAAAAAACACATTAAATATTGGTTGCTAATACTTTGTGTTATTTTAACTTTTATTTTTTTAATTCAAATTTACTCGGATGAAAAATCATGTAGAAACATACAGCTCTTGATGTTACTACAAGCCAAATAGACAGGGGTATATTGGACAATTGACATCTCTCAACCATGCATGATAAAACAGGTGGAGTTGTTTTGCCAAACAGTCTACCAAAACAGCTCCAGCTCCACCGGTGAAGCTGTTCGTGGAGCTGAAGCCAAAAAAAAACAGCTCCACTTATGAAGTGGAGCCGTGCCAAACGGAGCCTTAGACTCCATGCCTTCTCTCTCTCTTTTCCAACCGGGGAGCAGGGATGAAAACGGAATGGAAATATCCTGTACCGAACCGCATCGTTTTCTACATTTGACCCGATCGAATTCGTATTTTCGGACAAATTCGAATTCGGTTCGAAATACGGAATACCAAATTCGAAAACGGAGCGGAAACGGTTTAGGCGTTTTCCGACCGTTTTCTAATTTTCTACATTTTATTCGGAATATACCGTATTGTAAATTCGGTTCGAAATACGGAATACCAAATTTTTTTTCATATTCTAAAATGGTTGGATCAATTGTGAGTGATCTTGAGGTTGAGGCTTTGGCTAATGTTGTGGCTAAACTGAAAATTGAGGTATGTGTATGTTTATTGACTGCTTGCTCTGAAATATGCTATTGCTACATCTAATTTTAATTCACTTTGCAAACTTGTAGGAAAAGGACAAGGAGGGGGATGAGGACTCTGAGGAGGACAATGGGGAAGCAAAAGATATGGAAAGCGATCCTGACCTCATGGATGATGCTGATGAACTGTAGATGTTCTGCTAGCTGTTAATTGCTTGTTCTAGACTTGTATTGTATTTGTATTTGTATTTGTGTCGGCTATTGTGTTAATACTTAAGACCAAGGGTCATGCACTTGTTAATTATTATATGCACTTGAACTTGATCATGCACTTGGTAATTGTTATGTACTTGGTCACTTGTTAATTGTTATGCACTTGGTCCTATAGGTCGGTATTCCGTATTGAATTTTCGTATACCGACCGTGTTCGACATAATTCCGCTCGAATTGGTTCGTTTTCGAAATTCTCGATATTCCGTAAGTTCGCGTTCGTTTTCGTGTCCGGCTTTACCGCTTTCGCTTTCGTTTTCGTATTCAAATGTAGAAGTAGAAAATGGTTGAGGAGTTTTCCGACCGTTTCCGACCGTTTTCATCCCTACCGGGGAGTGCATGCAATTGCAACTTGCGAATTGTGGTTGCTCTTCACCTTCGCCTCCTCATGCTGCCATTCTTTGCTTCTCATAAGCCCCCCTTCTCCTGACAGAGCTGGGAGACAAGCTTTATAGGCTGGCCATGTGGCCTTTACTACAGGTCTCTTGCGTGACATCTTTCTCATTGCCCACCTAACTCGCTAGCTATAATTCCCCAAATCCCATGGGGGTAACGTGACGCATCCTTGTTAAGCCACCGACATGCATGTATGCATCTTGTGCAGCGCCAATTCTAGAATGAAACCGATCATATGAAAAATCTGAAGATTACTTTGTAGGGATTTATTAGATGAAAAACATCAAGTTACGGATCAGTGCCGTGATATATAGGTAGAAAATGCTGCGACACTTGTGGAGAAATGGTTATTAGTATAGGGTTTAACTTAGGCGAAATTGCAATGTGATACATCGTATGATTTGACTGAATTGTGGTCCATGGAGACATTAATGATCGGCTTGCTGAGTACGGGAGGATCGTTTGATGGCAGATATATACTGAAGATTTTTCTATACTAGTACTAATACTATTAGTGTATGATTACTTGGAGTGGCGGTTAGTTCAACAACATGCATACCGCCACTCAACTATGCACAAACTAGTCAATGTTAACTGTTAACAAAAATTTACATTTCTCTATAAAAAAAAGATAGTGTCTGCCGATCATTGTTGGCAAAAAAAGCCGTTCCAAAATTCATAGCGTGTGTAGTAGATGCGACATGTGAGTTGTGTCCTCTTGTACATTAAAAGGAAAAAGAAACCCAAGTAGGAGCTGCAACTGTCTCATTTTCACCCAAACAAAAAGGGACAGAAGGCTCAGTAGAGAGAGAGAGAGATAGAGAGAGAGAGAGAGAGAGAGAGAGAGAGATGTTTGTTCGTAGGCAAAACGGAGCACTTCCACGCGCCAAAATCGGCGATGCACAAGGGGGAATGTGCTCCGGCTCTGTTCATGGCATATATACCTCTGCTGCGAGGCACATACAGTTCGTTATGGGCAGATCCGTGCCATATCTAGGGATGTAGAGGCCACACCGTCTGAAAGCACTAGGCCTACATGCCAATCACTGTCCATACGTACAGATCCATTCTACAGGGTCTCCTCCTATTTTTATTTGGGGCCATAAATCAGTTGCTTCGAAAGTCTAATTAAATGCCAAGACATCATGTATTTAAAGTATTTTTAGGACCACCTCCCTTGCTTTAATTTGTAGTTGGTTTGGTTTACTTCTCAAAGTGGACCTTTTAACTTGCAAGACACCTCTCTCTCTCTCTCTCTCTCTCTCTCTCTCTCTCTCTCACTCACTCGTGATACTACTAGTATCATGGAAGTCTTGCTAGATACCACATGATCCGTTGCACAAGAGAACCAAAAGAACTAGCCAAGGCATCACATGCTTGATGCCCCATGTTTTGATCTAATTGTGACTGCGTTTGATCTAACCGCAATCATAGATGTCTTCAAAAAAAAAAAAAGAAGGAAAGGTCATGGTCACCCTCTCAAGTCTATGTTGAATAATATTAATATTGTCACCTTGAGCAATCTGGATTTGGCGGCCGATCTGTTAGATGGTCAGAATCGGCTGGTGGTTGGCTCCAATCTTCATCTACAAATAAAACAATAACAACATTTTGGTCACCCTTAAACACACCCAAATTAAAAATTATTAATTATAGTGGCAATTTTCAGAAATTCAGAGCAACACCTTACTAGCTGAACTACAATTTACTGATTACTTCGTGGACTGCCATCCTGAATGTTAGTACCGCACAACAATTAGTTACATAACATGCATTGTGTGAATAGTTTTTGGGAGGTGAGAGAGCAACCTCACTGACCACAGGATCCTATAGTGCTAGAAAGTATTTTTAACAAATTAGCTAATCATTAAGGGATTCCCCCCCTCTAATTAGGGCCCCATCCTTGGGGGAGAGGGAATAATGAGGCGTGCATCACATTGGTTGTCTGCCCTGGGGAGCAGTAGCCGCCACTCACCAACTTCCCAACTAAGACAAGAGGAAAAAGGGTGGTGCCTATTTGATCAATGCTACTGCTAATACTATTAAACTTTCTTTTTTGTCTAGTTTTCATGTTCATATGTGGAGTAAATATATAGTGGAAATGTGCCACTGGATCATTGGAGTAGGAGGGTTCAAGAAAGGGTTTAGCATGTGAAGATAGCTCACATGGGAGGTGTGGGCTTCAGTGGCTCATCACATGCTTATCAAAAGGGGTTTCCTAGTAGCTGCTTGGAGCAGGGGAGGATCTTGTCCCTGTGGGTGCAAAATCCACTCCAATCTCTACTTTGTCAATTCAAAATTAAGATGATTTTAGGATTATATGGTTTTGGTGTTTGTTAGCGTCGACGTGTGAGACCTAACACTATACTATAAGAAGGCCGCTACACAAAACCGTGATATATCATATCGTCCAGTCAAGTAACATTGCAAATAACATGCATTTCCGGCCATATCTATCAAATATTTGTGAAACCTTTAGAGTTTCGTGACAGATTCTCCATGAGTTGACTCTTTTTTTTTCCTCACTGGCCTGTTAGAGGCAAACTAATGAGTTGACCTCTTAAGTGAACATAGGCTACCATGAGCCTAAAACTTACTAATTCTTTTTTAAGCTCATCATTAATGCCGTTTCACCTTGATCTAGAGAGCTGCCAATTTCCTACCTAAGATTATCAACCAACACCGCTGGCTGTGAGAAATTAACAAATTGAGCTACCTAGCTGCCCTATACCAATTAGCATGAATATGCTCGACGTATACAAATGCCCACTTGGTGAATGACTATTTTTGTTCTTTAAATCAAAGACAAGAGATTACAAAATTACCAGACTGTTCCTTTCCATCTTGATTAGAAGAAAAGTAGGGCGACATGTGAAGGGAGCCTCAGTCACATGCTACCGCCATGCTACTCTACAAGAACAGGTTGTTGCTTCCTGGAGGAACAGGTCACGCTTTTTTTTCCCCTCATAGCCCATAGGACAAACAATACTTTTTTCATCCCTAATTACCTTTTTAACTCTTCTTTTCCGTTGAGCAAATGTAGCCAGGTTGGGAAATCACATGGATTGATACGCTTAAGGTAGAGTTGTAATCAGATCACATGGGGGGCGAAAAAAAATGTATTCTTTGGATGCTATTGGGTGTTTCTTTTCATATTAACAAGTTCAAGCACATTAATATTAATTTACACTGAGTGTATCATGTTGAAAAGGCATATTTCGTCGAAAAATGTAAATGTAATTTTATTTTAAAAAAAGGATATAGTTGAGCCACCTCTAAGTTGCTAGTGAGTAAAATTACAATAACAAAAGAAGTGTAACACCCCCATTTCTGCAAGCGCTAGTAATCCGTACAACTGCCTAGAACTGTTTAGTTGCGGAGTACTGTACATGAATAAGTATCAGTTTAATACATACTTACAAACAAGAACCAAACTTTATTACAGAAATAAGACTTAATAGCCTAGTTTTGGACGCAGTGGGCATGTAAGCCCAAAGTTGACTCACAGTACAAACGAAACTCCCATAGACGTACTTGAGCATGGCTAAGACATAAAACCATTGGTTGTCAAAGAAGTAGGGCTCTTCCGGATCTTCATCAACAACTTGTTCATCGTTGGTCCAATGTTTTTCTATTTGTTGTTTAGCAAGTAATAAGTATAACCGTACCCAGTAAGTCACAAGGGTAAATCCTAATTTATCTAATTGCCAGGATTGTCAATAGATGGAAATATACTGGTTTTATTAATGAGAGTGTGGATGTAGTTTTATTTGTAAACATTTTTAAACATGAAATCATAAAATAAGAACTTCTAATGATTAGGGAGTTTTCAACACTTGATTACTTAACTTACTCAGATTAAAACATAAAAAAATCTACTTATGCCTTGTTGTTGCAATCACCCAATAAACACAACTCCATTAATCGAGAGCACGACGTATTCGAATACTATTTATTTCACTCTGCAGAGTTGTCCAGCTTTACCCACAAGATTTCTCAAACTTCCAATATCATGCAATAGACATGCTTCAACTAGTGTGTGACTAAGTTGAGAAAACAAGATTTTTCATTGCTTATCTCTATATATAACCTCTACCTAGTAGATCACCACTTAGACCTGGGTATCTGCTCACCAGAGCTAAACATTTCTACCTGTGCTGAGTGATACTTACCATTGTTAGGTATGGTTACACCACTCTTATACCAATGCCCCTTCATCTTTACTCCTATCTCCTGTAGATATTCAATCCAGTTGAGTAGTTATTAGATCAGAATTGACAAGTCAATATTTGTGGTTGAGTGATTACTATGTCCTTTACTCAGTATAAAGTTCCAATCCTTACTTTTCATCATAAGGCAGCTATCCACAATCCAGATCCATAGTGCTCTGCGGAATGAACCAAATTATTTAGTAGTACAAAATTTTAAATGAACTAATCTATAATTATTTATATAGTAATTAAATATTACTAAGGTTGTCAAGGTGAATGGCCTCAAATTAAACAGAGCATTTTTCAGTGGTAGGACATAACTAATTTACAAGTCATTCTAAATATTTATTTTAATTAAATAACATTGCATAAATAACAATAATGCAAATACTATAATTAAATAATTTAAATTCCATGGGATTCAATATGATTAAAAACTTGTAACTTGCCTTGTTGTTCAACAAACTCTGCTGTCTTGTACACTTTGGTGCCCGAATCCGATCCTTGGAATGGACACCTCGAAATACTCGAGAACTAATGCAAACACATAAAATAACATATGGTCTGTGCCTAAAATTAATCAAACTAGGAATATAAAATAAAAAGGAATAAAATGAAATAAAAACCAAATAGGGTTGGTTTGGATTTTATTGAAGCTTGGATTGATGGAATGGAGGCTGAAAATGAAATTACGGTATCGAAACAATCGAAATGGTGGTATTTTTAGAAATTAGGGTTCGGTGAACAGTACTGCTACACTAGCTATAGTACTGGGCTAGCCCGGGATGAACAGTGCGATGTGTAGGGGTTTTGAAAATCAAAACGACCACTTGGGCTAGTTGTTTCAGCCCACAACACGCGCAGCTGCCTCAGCCCTGCAGGGCTTGGGCCATGCTGTCTGATGTGCAACACATGGATTAGATCGTGCCACGTCACACCCGGGGGGGGGGTCTTCTTCTACCTCCAGCCAGCTCTCAGCAACAGGAAAATGGGGGCATAGCCACCTTTACAAATCAGTGCCGGCGAGGCTTTCCAGCGGAAAAGGATGGCACGGGTGGGCTTAGCTCAATACGGCAGTTCCATTTTGGGACCTTAGGAGGAGTGGAGGTGGGTTGTTGTGGCCGACGGCAGGAGAGAAGGTCTCAGGTTGTTTTATGGCTTTGGGTTCTCCAGTGATCTTCTGACGAGGATAACGATGGCTTGACAAATTAGGGTTCATAAGAAACACGAGAGTGGTGGCTATATGGGTTAAGGAGCTCCCAGGAGAGATGCCCACGAAAGAGGTGTTTTGGTCAGCGGTGATTTTTGTTGATGGAGCTCTTAGGTAATGCTCACGGTCGAGCAAGTTTACCAGAGTGATTAGGATGCAATGGGAGTGTTGTGAACGAATGCAATCACATTTTAATCGAGGGAGGAAGAAGATGGTTTCTGGGGATTACAGGGCTCAGGGGAGGTTGGAGGAGGAGTTGCAGTGCAAATGAATTTAATTGGATGGCTTTGATATGATGTGTAGATGGGAGTGGTGCAAAGCTCTCTATGACAGCAATTGGGCTTTAAAGCCGTGGAGAGGTGGTGGGAGCAGTGAGACGGTTTGGAGTAGTGCTGGGCTTGGAGGGGAGAGAGAGCGGGGGTTCTGCCGAGGAGTGGGAATGCAGGCGAGGTGGCACACGGTCTCTTCAAGAGTTGGTGAAGGGTGATGGCAGTTGGTACGGTGGAAGCACGCGTGTCGGCCAGGGATAGCAGTGAGTAGTAGCGAGGAGAGGTGAGTCAGCTAGGCACGTAGTGTGAGGGAGGGAGTGAGGTCAGTAGGGAGGGTGTGTGGTTGGGAGGTGGGTCCATGGCGTTAGGAGCTGGCAGGCGGGTGTGAACGGTTGGGGAAGATGTGGCTGCAATTTTGGGTGATGGCAAGTGACCGCGTGGAGGGGAAATAACAAGGAGGCGGTGGCGGAAGGCGGTTTCTCTAGGGGCGTCAGCGGGAGGGAGAGGCGAAAATGCCAAGAGAGGAAAGATGGGGTCTCAAGGGAAGATGCCAATTTGGGATGGAATTGAAAGTTCAACCAAAATCCAAAAGAAATCAAATGATTTGAATTTTGAGGTGTTTCAAGGAGAGATTTATATAAAATGGGCTCAGATCTCTCTAAATGTACAGTTGAAGAGTAGCTAGCCGACTTCACAAATATATGTCTCTCTTTACCTTCCTTTTTGTAGTTTAAAGAAAGAGATGCAAGAAGGGTACATTCTTTTTCTTGGGTCACATCCAATCTATCTGTTTTGTAGGGAAAACGAGAGAGAACAAATTTATAGCTAAATTGACATGTACTGGCTAAGGGTGCAAGTATAGTGAGCCTTGCAAGTGGGTGGGTTCTACGCTTCTACTTCTAGGAACGAGCTGCTAAATGCTAATTAAGAGGTTGGTTTTGTATCTGGATTAAGCACCGCATGCCCAGGTGTGAGATCATTGGCCCTGCTTGATGAATGATGTGTACATGCATAGGTTCCATTTTGCAGGCCCCACATCTAGCTGTTGTAAATCACACGGTTTTAGCATTAATTTACCCATAATTCTAGAATTGATAATTATATGAAATATATGATTCCATGTAAAGAATAATGATAAGAGCATAAATACAACTATCGCATGATAATAATCTAATCTCAAGTCATATATAATCAAAATCATATCAACCAAAGCAAGTGAATGACAATACTCAATTAACATATTGCTCAAATTGAGATTTGAGCTTTATTGCTCTAAAATGTTGACTGCAAGTGTATTAGAACAAGGCCACCTCAACACAAAGGCTTTAATTTACTAATAGTATAATTGTAATAGCACAAATGAACTAGATATATGACTGTTCTAATTACCAGACAATTAATTGACAAGATATCTAAAAGGTACTTGATAAACAGCCAACAGGAAATAACAAGCGCTGAAAATTAACAACAAAAGTTAAGAGATAGCAAGCTAATTATCAAAATTCAATTAATTGTTCTACAACAGTGGTAATGAATCAAATACTACCAAACGAACCAAGAGAGATCACTGACAATAGCAATTCAATGCCTAGAACAACTCAATTACTATCACACTATCCCAACATAGCCTAATCATCATCGAGCAATCACAAGCTCACTATTAATCGTGTCAATTCTCCCAATTCTAATGCTTAATCAACTGAAAAGAATAGATGTGAATCTACACTAGTATGGCATAATGTGACACATTATTCAATATGCAATCAAAGGCACCAGATAACTCATAACCGAGATAGCACTCAAAGCTATCTAGAAGAAACTCGGCTAGGCATGTTGAGGATGACGCCGACCTACAAAACCTATCGCCATCGCTTGAGCCAGTCACCGGCGTGGTTCTCGAAGATACAAAGCCATCTTTCCACAATAAATGAGAAGTTGAGGTATTAAAGAATGCCGCACAAGACTGAAGCACAAAACTGAGAGTCTGCAAGCACTCAGAAGAGCACACCCACAATAAGGTATCGGCCAACACAAGTTCGAAGCCAACCACACACCATTCGTTTTGCAGCACCTCCATGGGAGAGTCCGACGAGGACCCAACGCCAACATCGACCGTGCCCCTGCTCCTTCTTGGCTCCGCCCTAATTGAGGTTGGTAAAGGACCTCAAGTTGCTGGAGATGAGCTCATAGCTTAATCTGCTACTGCTGCAACTTAACAGAAAGACGTTACCGGCCGGTTCCGATTGAATCAAGCGAGCAAATCGGAGAGGTGATAGTAAATGGAAAAGAGAGGGTAATAGCGCATTATTCCCACCAGATAGATGAGTTAGGGGGCGTTTGTATTGACTTTTGGCTGAAAATAAATAGCAGTGGCTAAAAGAAGTGGCTTTTAGGAGGGGACGAGCAATGCAAAAAATAGGGGAGAGATATGTGTGTGTGACAGGAGCGAGAGAAATAGGATGGGTGATGCACATGTGACCCCCACTTTATCTCCAAAGCAAGACGGTAGCGAGAAGAGTGGATAAGTCACTTTGAGAAGCCTTCTATTTGTATTAGCTTTTGGTTTTTCTAACAGAAGCCAATACAACAGGTCTTTAATTTGGAGAGGCAATGCCTCGTAGCATTGCACTGGATCTACTGACCATCCAACCCTAATCCTCATCTGCATCTCTCTAAATTTCAGTATTTTTTTCCTCCACAGACGCATACATCCTTTCCTCATCCATATATCCATCCATGATCCATCCAAGTTGCCGCGGAGCCAACCAATGATAATTCATCACCTCCAAGTACACATGGCGGCATGTGGCGTTCAAAACATTTTAAACTGGGGGCTGGTCCCCTTTGCATTTCTGGACCTAACCAAAGGCGACGAGCCCCAAAACCGAAAAAGAGGGACTAGTACCGGACCAGCACACACCACAGCGTGCACACATGCCAAGAAACTTTGCCTTCTTCCCTCGCCTCACCTGTGATTGATTCCAACCCAATCCAGGCCAAAGGCGAGGTGAAAACGGCTGGAAGATTTGTAGTGTATCTTAGGACACTGCAGGCCAGTCAGTGCCAGTGCTCGTACCACCCTTCATCCTATTCCCCTCTGAAATCTGAATGGATCATCACGCATGTGTTGTTGCATCGCATCCGCTCGTGTGCTGCGCTGTCGTGTGTGCATTTCCAGTTCAGGGCGGGCGCCCCAGCTGCATGCATGGGCCAACCGAACAGCTTGTACTACGTACCCAACACGCATGTGTGTTCATTTTGCCTTCATTTTCCCCCCTTTTTTGTGTGTATGTGTGTGTGGTGATTCATGTGATGGTGATAATTTTATTGGGAGGAAAGAAAATGTGGAGCATCTCAATCTAACGGGAAAGAGCGAGACGTCACAAACCCAAAGATACAGAGGTTGGGGGGCAAGTGGTCCGTCTCCTGATCCCTGACTGAAGTGGTTTAGGTTGGGGATGGTTGCCGTCCAGCTAGAGCAGAGAGAGACAGTTAGGTGCTCTCCTCCTCCGCGCTTGTTGGATCAGATCGGAGTGCCCAGGTCCAGGTCCCTGCATAAAGGGCGGGCTTCTGCGATAAACCAGCTTCAATTTTCGAGAACACGAAGAAGGCTTGCACCATAGACGAGCTTAAACATCGTAATATGCACTAAAATCCGTCTCTGATAACCCATACAAGCTGAAGCTGAAGCTAGGACAAGATGGTTGAAAGATGGATGCCCTGTTTTGTAAGAACCTACTGAATACTACTGCGTCGTTGTTCATGCGGACGTTGTTTACTTGAGTTGTGATGCTCCTTGACTATGACAGTATATAATGAAGAAAAAATGAAGAATGAGCGATTTCCCAGCTCCACGCATGCCGCACGATTTAGCAGAACTGATTTGAATTAGACAGGTCCATCGTAGGACACCACTCATGCTTGATCCAATCATATATGCAAGGCGACAGGTGGCTACCATTTGTCAATTCATTCCTTCACTATGTACTGAGTACTCCACGTGGCCTTTATCTTCTTGTCTGTTTTCTTTTCCCTTCTATTCAGAGAATTTTTTAGCTAGACAAAGAAGTAAACTCCATGCAAGAAATTTCCTTGAAGGCCTTTAAGGCCTTGTAAAACTGACAGTTGTAACCTGGAAACTCCTAAAAGTGACAGTCCATGTGCCTGTCTGAAATACTAGAACTTTTAAGATGTCGTTTGGAATGTAGATTTTTTTTCCACATAAAAATGGGAAGCTGAACTGTTTGCAGTGAAATTGTTGTATTCTAAATGGCCTTTTCCCTCTCTCCCCTCTTACACTCCAAATATTCACGTCTAAACAATCATTCAGATCTGGTTCTGAAGCCTTTTTTTTTCTTTTTAGACGAAGTCCTGAGGCTTTTGCCACAGCCCTACCGTTTCACCATGGAAAATAGAAATTTCACAGGAAACAACGATTTCTTCATATCTATTTCCTTTTCCAAGTTCTTTAATTTCAAACGGAGGCTAACGCGACATTTACAAACTGGTTCCCGGGGAGTACTAAACTACTAATCAAGTTTACTATTCACCTGACCTTGAGCTTGCCATTTGGTAAGCCTGGACCTGGACCGAGCGGGGCTGGCTGCACCAAACGCATCGCTAGCTGCAAGACACCAAAGGCACGCAAGGCCACATCACATTCATCACCTAACAACGCCATTAGTGCCGGCCAACGAACACTGTGACCCACAACCGCTTGTCATGATTTAATCAACCACCCTGCCTGCCCCTCAGATCAAGTACACACTTCCAAAGCTACGGTGATCAAATAGTTGCAGCTTTTGGCCATTCTAGGTTTCCAGTACTGTTTCTGCTGCAGTAAAACTGTAAGCAAGTATTCCTCTAGGTTTCTGTGGGAATTAGACAATTTCATGTGATATTCTTGCGAAATTCCACGGAAATTAGACAATTTCATGTGATATTCTTGTAAAAATTGAGCATTCCACACACGGCCGACGAGCAGCATTGCATTTGACTATCTTGTGGATCTGAACGAACGAAGTTAACTCGCTTATGAACATATAGTAATGAAAAGAAAAGCTTAATGAAAATTTGCAGATTCGGCTAGATTAACGACAGTATATGGTATGGACTACATCAAATACACCACCACATCCTGAACCGTAGTAGATGAAGAGAAAAAAGGAAGGTCACGCTACTACAAAGGCACAAAAACTGCTGATATGAATCAGCGCTAGGTACGGCCTGGAATCGTTTTAGATGATAAATAGAGATGGGTGTAGCTTCAGAGCCTGGAGGATCATTGGGAAGATGGGCTGCTGTACTGCCACGGGTTGAACTCGATGGAACTGACGTCTGTCTCCTCGGTGACACTAGAGCTGTCTATGGCAGCCCGGTGTTCGGTGTATTTGCCATTGTATTCATACACCTCCAGGTCGCCCCAGGGAGTCGGGGAGATTTCATTGGTCATGTTAAACCATCTTGGAGTAAATTGCTCGCCCTTCGCATCTCGAGTTCTTTTCTCAGCTCTCTGTTGTTCTTCAAGCCTGAAGGTTTTCATGAACACAAGGTAAAAATTGGAAGGCAACCACAGGCCTCAAATTCCAATGACAATTGTAAAGTGAACAGCTAAAAGCTCACCAACAGCAATGCAAATTTAAGAAAAAAGTGGGTAACTACCTGCTCTTTTCTGCACCAGATTTAGACATGTCACCCTTCTCCAGGGCGTATCTGTCAGGCCTCAATCGGGAGTCTGATGCCAATAGCTTCTTAGGTGCCGTATCAAAGCTATTTATTTTGTGTGCGAAGTATGTATACTGGTACTTGTCATTTGGAGTAGGAGCAACTCTCCAGATCTGGGATAAGTATAAATTTGGGCAGTTCAGTGGATATCCGCAAATAAGACTGCACTATTGCCTGAATATAACAAACATCCTCCCTACTGACGAATATTGAAAGAAAGCCTTACCTCCTTTAGCTCAGTTCCTGGAAGAGGATCACCTTCTTGATCGCATGGCTGGCAACTCATGGACTGATTCCATTTGCCTGTCATCATTATTTTGGGTTCTTCAGCTGCACTATATACATACCCATCCACCTCGTATCGGCCGGCCCTGAAATGAAAAGTAAATTGAGACTGGCCTAGACAAAGAATTATGAATTAAAGCTTTGGAGACATTACAAAGGCAAACAAATACAAGACCACAGAAAAAAGATTTGAGTGAATTGTCCCAGCCTTCCCAAATGAAATCAGTGCACACATGGAAGAGTCCGCATTGAATTTCATGGTAAATGATAATTAATGAAATTATGGTATAAAATGCAAGACTGAATAATATGCTACAACGATTTCAACACAACCAAAAATGCATCAGCACAATGAAGATCAACGTCGTCATACCCAAACCAGCCGCATGGCTGGAAATAAAGCACAACTTTGTCTCCAGTTGTCAGGTTAGTTAAGACCATCTCTCCAGGAGAGTCAACCCAAGTGCGACCAAATATCAAGTTGTTGACCTTTGTTGGTGGTGGTACCAATTCCAACACAACACCAGATTTTTTGAGTGTCACTCTAGTCCTGTATTGCAGAAACAAGATCATTCAGGGATAAGATTTACATAACTGGTTTCTTCACAACCTTGAAAAAGGTATCGTAGTTTTGTGACTTTTGTCCATAAGCTCAGTAGCATAAAAGCTTTCAATACATACAGATCAGATATCCATGGAAGCAATTACAGCTCAAGTAATTTACCTTCCAACTGGATAAACTTCCACCGAGTTTCCCAAGAATTTGGTCTTCAACTTTGATGTTATGTCATAAGTAAAATGCTCGTTTTCAGCATGAGCTACACCCATCGGAGGGTGATGGCTTACCTGAGAAAATAACATTAAACAACATAAAAAAATCAAAGGTAACATACAGTAGACAAAATGCAGAATCAACATCATTAGTTAACAAAATTTATATGCAAAAGGTTTCTGCAATGACAATATTTCACATTACTAACCTGCTCAGCAATAAATGTAATACCCTGGTGGTTAACCATCTCATATGTCTCTCCGAGGATGGGATTGAAAGGCTTCCATGTTCGCTGGTATGCAAAGTAGACCGATACAGCCCATGTAGCTGAAAAGTTGGGTTAAAAGCTCAGACAACCAGGATATGGCATTCAAATGATGTTGCAGGTGAGGGAAGGGGCAAACTCACAAGCATATACCAAACGCATATACGGATCCTCACATTCATCTGCTTTGTCTAAAAGTTCACAGTATTCCATCAACTGCATTTCGTACAAACAGCTATAATATTAGCAGGCGATTATCATATAAAAGCTGTAGGAAAATTATTCTCTATGAGGCTTAGTTAAGAACAGGATAAGAAGAGATACATCAAAGAATAACTGATTAAATTGTGCTTTTAACGCTAATTAACAACAGAATCTCATGAGATTATTTGACTCCTGATTTTCAATATTTAACTTCAGACATTACAGTTAACCAAATTTGTACTGCCAAACACCCAAAGAAGACAATTGACATCCTGGGTATACTTGTACTTGAGTAGTTTTGGACGCTCTATATGATTATATGTCCAAGTGAATAACCATATTTTATGACTAAGAAACAACATCAAACTATATGGTAACTCGCAAGTTTGTTTAACCTTAACAAAGTAATAGTTTTCTAAAGGGACCAAGTGCTACTATGATTTCTCCAGAGTCCAGACTATGCTAAATAAATGAGCATAAAAGAAATTTCTGTGCAGAGGATCAAACAACTGCGTACACTTTCTTCAGAGGTACAAGAGCTGGGCTGCCATGTGAAAATCTTGAGAACAACAGTTCAGAATTTAGTAGTACAAACCTCTGCCATTTTCTGAAGCATTGTCATTGGCTCAAAAATGATGACTGGAAGCGTCACAAGTGATGTAACATCCGTTCCTATGTACTTGTTCATCATCTTCCAATAACTATCACGATCCTGTAAGTTAACTGCAGTGTCAAAAACAGCAGAAAAGTGCAGTAATCGACACAATAATGTTGTACAACTGAAATACAGAGGGGCTCCAAATGACTTATTAGATTTATTTGCTTCAGCTAATAAACCAAGCAAACTTATCAGAATGGTAGTTGCCTCTGGAGAGAACCTCATACGCAAATTTAGTGCACAACACGAGGGTCATTACTCATTACTCTTTGAGCAACCACGATGCAGGTCATTACTCACTAATCAACCACAATGCAAATTATCATAGGTCCATAGCAGCTAATAGTATAATATGAATTATTGTTTGATGGAAACCAACTCTATATATGCGATGCCCATTTCTCAGTAGTAATAGAACTTAGGGCCTGTTCTTTTCCTCCGAAGCCGGCGGCTTTTGGCTTTTGCTACAGTACCTAACTTTCAAACGGAGTATTTTCTCAAGATGGGGTTTACAAGTTAAACGATCTACACGTTAAAAGCCCAACATCTGTACCAGCCAAAATCACAAGTGAGTATCTGTCTCTCCGTAATCTGTACCGTAAACAGCCAAAATTCAAAAATTTCAGCCAAAAGCCATAAGCCGCAGCCGTTGCCAAACAGGTCCTTAGGAAGTCTATGACAAAATCACCCTTGATCTTACAGTTATGGAATGAGTGGGGCTGTCATTAAGGGTTCACCTTTTAATATTCTGGTTAAAATAACATACAACAAGAGATGCAATTTTTTCCACACGTCATTATATGATTCATGGACAATGACCGAACCCATCATAAATATGACTTCAGTAAACGTGTGACTAGTTAAATAGACTAAAATAGGTGATATTTTGGCAACTGATTAACTAACATTAGTCCCATATGAAATATCACATCTGAAACCAATTGGTAAAACTAATAAGGCTATGGAAACTAATAAGGCTATGGAGTGCTTGTGAAGAGTGCACACCTGATATTCTTGAGACTAATAAGAGAGTAGAGTACTATGGTGATTTCTGAGCATGCTTAGGGGGGGTTTAAGAAGCATATGTGGTAGAACATAGTTGTATGTTTACTGCAACAAAGGTAACATCTTAGTGAATCATGTTACCAATGAAATTCATTTTTTCTTCAGATTTTAGGTATAATTTTAGTACATTGAGTTGACTTACACCCAAAAGGCTGAACAGAATGTGAAATTTTGTTAATCATCTCCAAGTTTTGTTATCAAAAGAATTATGATAACCTTATGATATGTAGCACCACAGTAGCCCATATCACATCATATGTAATTAATAATGCAAAAGAAATGCAGATACCCAAAAGCAAGCTTCAACAATGAATTTCCCTTATGAAAATCTGAAATTTCATACAAAATTTATTCCCGTCTAGTTAAGCGTTTAAAAATAATTCATGCTCACGTCTTTCCAATCATAAAATTAGCATTTCTCGTTAATTCACTGATCCTCACCTCCTGTTTCCATCTCCCCCTCAAAGCCTCTGCTTCTGCATCTTCCGTGCCTCCATCTGGGTTAATAACTTCAAGCCCTTCATAGCCGACCAACCTATAGATTGCATAAAACTCATTACAAAGTTTTCAACAACAAAAACAATATCTTTTTCGATGGAGACTAACAGGCAACCAATGCCCATGTGCATTAGAGAAGAATTCGATCCCAAAAAGCAAAACATGAGAATAAAGTGAAGACGCACCAAACGCTGTGCATGCCAATCGTTTAGAGTAGGTCAAAGCAAACTATACTTCCTGCCATTTGCATCAAAATTCTGTACAAAGCGCACCCTATCAGCTTTGAATTGCACACGTACAAATTGCCTGTGATTCAAAACCACAACGATTACCATATCCTCTTTTGAGGCATTACATACTATATAATACATCCAGAACAAGGAATTAACTTTTAATCAATCGTCCACTTTCTCATACTATTAAGTAGGAATTCATGGCTCGACATATTTAACACACAGATCACTATATCTCTTCAGTATTTCTACAGATAGAACAGCTATACAAGCACTAAGCTACCCATCTAACAATGTGATCACCAAACTACTCATCAAACGATACCATATAAAACTATGATCACTAAAGCCCCGAGCTTTAAACTTAAATATAAGCGCGCGATTCACAATTTGCCGGGATCACCGCGCAGGATCAACACCACCAACCAGCTGGGATCGGATGCGGGAGCGCCAGATCACGAGGCCGAGAGGCGGCGATTCCCACCGATCAGCTCCTCGGCAGGGTTCTAAACACAAACCCCGAAAAAATCGGAAGAGCTCAAGGCGGATCTGAGGATACGGGAAGAGGGACAGGCCAGCGCGCAGACTCACCCGTTGACGGATTTGTGCACGGCGGTGCCCCAGTTGCGCACACCGGCGGCGATCGAGGAGAAGAACCCTCCGCTGCCGCCCGACGAGGCAGCCCCGCCCTGGTCCCTGGATCCCATCGCCGGCGATCTGCGGGGGGATCAAAGGGAAGCGCGTCCGCGCGTAGAGGAATTTTGGGGGATAATTTAGGGTTTGGAAGGGCGCGGGAGGGGGGGTTACCTACGTAGGGAGTTAGGGGAGCGCGTGTGGAGAGAGCGGCGCGGAGGCAGCGACGGCGACGTCGCCGTGTGGAATAGAGTACAGGAGGAATTTGTAACGGTCGCGGCTGGCGAGAAGAAAAGGGCAGGCGGGCCAGCCAGGCTGTGGTGGCTATGGACGGGCCGGGCCGGGCCGGGCGCAACGTGGGTGTAGGGTGAGCGGGCGAGAGTGGTCATGATGCTCTTGCCGATATTTTTTTCCCGTTTTTACAAAGGATAATTGATGATTTACCTTAAATTTATATGTATTTAATGATTTGCCCTAAATTTATATGTATTTAATGGTTTACCCTTTAATGTTTTACTGATATATATAGGTTTTAGAGCTATATGTCAATAACATACTAGTAAGGTGCCCCGTGCGTTGCAACGGAAAACCAAATAAAAGTGATGCATACTATCAAATATGATCTCAAACAGAATAATAGATATCAATTTTATCTTACGGCATCATGTATCAAGCAAAACATACATGTTCATACTCGTAAATAAATCAAGTATTATATTAGTGAAGCATGATAGAACAAGCACCACATACAACAATATGTACAAAAATGATAGTAAACAATATTTTCCCACAGTATTCTTAATACATAAATAACTGTCAGACCGTCTTAGAGAATAACAAACTAATTGATAAATAGGACATCATGCCATAAATATTAACGGGAATTTTAAAATGAAACTGATACGCCATCCTTCTGGAAGACTTATCTTCATCTCTAGCTTGTCAAGGAAAGAGAAAGCAAGCACACTCTACAAAATAGAAAACAAATAGTTAAACATCATAAATCCGTTGTATATTACATATAAAAGATATGAAAAGATTTAGTGAATTTCTTATGTTACTTAATTTCCAAACATTCTGGCAAGCTCATCGTTCCTTATGTCAACGGCATTCATGATAAAATTCCTTACATTCAAATCATGCAGCACTACATGGCGCATTTCTGTTTGAAGGGAGCATTATTTAAATTATGAAAGACATACATACTTGCATACATTATTTACTTAATTTTTACCTTCAAGCTCTTGTAGCCTATCATCTTGTGGTCCAAATATGAAATTTGTACAATCCATTGTCATTAAGCAACCTTTTCAATAACGTATCAATTTGATGAGGAACAGGAATAAGATATAAGATGATGAAATATTCGTATTAGTTGCACACATACCATGTCGACTATTCTTCTTCAGCATTGTCACAGCTAAAATACGGTTCTGTTCCCCCGCAAGTCTCCATTGTGTTAGATATCGCACAATAAGCCCATCCCAAACGCGCACAAATAGTAAGTTCTCACTGATGTACATAAAAAATGGTCTCAATCAATAATATCCAATATAAATTATTTGCTTTCAAGAAAATAGAAGCATTTTATGCAACTTGCCTGTCATCCATGAGGCATAATTCCCTCATTGGTATACGACATGGGAAGCTGTTGATGTGCCGTATTGGGCCGACATGTACAACCAAACCGACCACATCTTACCAAAGTTACATCAATTGTAAGGATTATTCAAAACAATAACACAAAAGTATATTAAAAAAAGCAACATAAACGTATATCAAATAAGAGGCAGCATATGTGAAAAGTGGAGATCTTATCAACAATTGACTTGTTTGGTTTTAAATAAACATCTTCAAAGTGTGTATATTGCATAGGGAGATCAGAAAATTGAATGATATTGCTCAGCTGCCTAACTGTAGTTCGGTATGTGAACCTTAATTCAAGCTCCTTTCCAAGGAACCGGAATTCGTCGGGATTGAGGTCAACGTTTACTGAGTGGACCTCATACGAACTCCCTTCAGCAAGTAATCGATCAAATCTATGAGATTGCCTGCCGAAGCAAAATACTTCCATTTTCATGCCCTAATAATAGAAATGCAAAAAGCATATAAGTCATTGCATGAAATAATATTGGGTTGAAAATTAAAAGAACATATGGTGTAACGAATATTAAAGTAAATATCGATACATACATTCTCATCAGCAACTATAAGCTGAAGCATAGATCCAGTCATAATCTCTCGAATTGGAAATTTGTGCACTATATGTACACGAAAGTTCCACTTGTAATGTATGATGTCTGGGGCCAACTCATGAAAGTGGATGCACCTATAAAAGGTAAATCATCAACGACATTACTTTTTGTGTTAAATGTACATTAAGATACACAAAGAATGAACTTAAGGAAAAAATAGGAATATGCATAAATATGTCTTCAAGAACACTCACCGAGACTGGAATGACATGTCGGCATCAAAGGGAGCATAGACTCTTCGCGTAGAAAGGCTCCTAACCGACATCATGTTGACACAGCAAATAGTTTGTCAGAAAGAAATCTGATACGACGTACATCTTTTGTGTTAAACATTCCAACGAGACATACATCTGCACAAGAATGCCAGTTGCAAAAAACAAAGGATAACAAAGAAAACAATTTTACATTTACACGAAACATCTCATATGTGTTTTGAAGTCTAATATGCGATTTGAAGTCTCTTGGTGAGCATAAAAGAATAGTTACATTACAACGCGACATCGATATTAGTTGGATAAAACCAAGACTAAATTGTTCACAATCAAACTTTTCACGTTAATTCCTCTCATAAAATACATAAATTTATTCAGAATTAACCACGTAGAGGATTGTCTGTCACTGGTTTTTCTCATTGCTGAAGATCCAAACAACACACCATATGAAATTCAGCCCTGTTCAAAGAAAATACATTTAGGAACTTCGATAGGAATTAAGTAATTGCCAAGCATGAATTTACAATCGAGTGATTAATACCTCGTCTATGATGTGAGTACTTCTTTGTAGACGATGTTTTTCGTGAAGGTACCACGGGTCTTTCTAGACATGCGCTGCTTGTCCTTCTCTTTATCCGCAACGGCAAGGACCTTGATGTTGCTTCTGGCGGTGGCCCTAGATAGCGCGACGTACAGTTGCCCGTGAGAGAAGACTGGATCAGGGAGGTAGACACCAACATTCGGGATGGTCTGCCCTTGTGCCTTGTTGATTGTCATTGCGAAGCTAAGCCTGACCGGGAATTGCTTCCTCTTGAATCTAAACGGGAACATCTCATCATCAGAGGGACATATAGGTATCCGAGGGAGGAACACCCTCTTCCCGGTGTGCTGACCGAGCACAATCTTAGCATCAATCGCATTCTTTTGGAACCCCTGGACTACCAGTCTCGTCCCGTTGCATAGTCCATTAGCGGGATCGATGTTCCGCAACAGTATCACATGACAGTTAATCTTGAGCTTAAGTACATGCGGAGGTAGCCCGTTAGGGGTCAGTGTGTTTAAGAATTCAGGAGGGTAGTAGCCGTGGTGATCATCCTCCGCACAGTCAAAGCTATGGTACACCATCTCCTCCCCGGGAAATAGGTCAATCATTTTCATATTGATCTTATCGATATACTCATTTCGGGTTGACAAGATGGCCCGAGATGTGATATAGCTGGCATCCGATAGGTTCTGATCTAACATAGGGAACACACTATGTATAAGTTTATCGAGGTCTGTGTCCTTTCCTGTATACTGCACGCATATCTCGTCTGGAAGTTGTACACAACCATCCTCATTAGTCTCCTCGGTACCATTGCCGACCCGCAATAGGTACTCTGCGAACTCAGGATCACTCTGGGCCCTCAGGTTACGTACGAGCCTTAGATGTCGCATGCAATCCCATAGATATGACTTACGCAGCGTCGCATCAGTTATCTGTGGCCTAGTCCCCTTACGAACAACTGGAAGCACCTGCCTGAAGTCTCCACCGAACACGATCGTCTTCCCACCGAACGGCAAGTTGTGTCGATCCATGATGTCTTGCATGGTACTGTCTAGGGCCTCAACCGCCTGTCGCCTCGTCATGGAGGCTTCGTCCCATATTATTAGCGATGCCCGCCGAAGAAGCTTAGCGGTCCCACTCTGCTTTGTGAAGCTACAGATCGCCCCATTACCAATGTTGAGTGGGATCTTAAACCTCGAGTGTGTCGTCCTGCCTCCGGGCATGATGGAGGCAGCTACACCCGACGTCGCAGTTGCCACTGCAATCTTGCCATCACCTCGGACCTTTGCGAGCAAAGCTTTATACAAGAATGTCTTTCCCGTGCCTCCCGGACCATCAACAAAGAAGACACCTCCGTTGCCGCTGTCAACCGTAGATAATATCTCGTCGTATGCTGCCCTTTGCTCAAGATTGAGGGAGGACGACAGAGAAATATGGTCAGGGTCTACCTCGATCGTTGACTCCTCATAGATCTCCCTGGCCTCTCCATCGTCGCTTTCGTTCGACTCATCTATAACAGGGAGAGGGAATGATGTTATGTCCTTACCCATCGACTGGAGCATATTTATGATGTCCAACAACACCATCTGCTCTACCTTGTGTGGGCATACATGGGAACAACGGTAGTCGTCCGACATTCCCTCAAGGTGCCTGTCCCATAGCCCACGCACATCGTTTAGCTCACAGAACACCAGTATAATTGCGAAGAGCCTTCGGAGTGAGGATGGCATTTGGAATAGCTTAGCCTCTGTCAGGCACTCTTCTAGGGTGTTGTCGGCCTCGATAAGTCCCCTCTTCTCAGCAGCATCACAGAAGAATAGGTAGACTATACTATCCACCTTCCTAAGGTCTTCAAAGGAGGTGGCGCCAGGTACGTGGTTTAGTAACACCCTGAGATAGTACCGCTCCCCCTCGTTCGGGTGGGCAGACACAATTCTGCCAACTTGTGTTCTTTCCGTCCTCTTCTTCCACTTCTTCAGGCCTGGCTACCAAACAAATGCTGCTGGAAAATCCCTATACAAGATGCCTCGAGCCTCCTCATTTGTTCGGTTCATCTCAAAATACTCTGTCAGCATGGACCTCTCGACGCCATGTTGGGCGATCACATCATTAGATCTTGACCTACGTGGAACGAGACCATGTGCATGTTCGGTAGATGCAGCTGCATGTGCAACACTGGTGGGGAGATCTTGCTAAGGTCAAAGCTATAGATCCTTCAAAGAGCTTCTGGTGGGGTAACCCACCTGGCATCCCTGTACTGCTTGATCTCATCGATGTTCCCGTTGCTATCGGGCTCATCAAGAGAAACAGATGCTCGGTCATGGCCCTTGTAAACATACTTGAAAAGGTACTTCACGGCCTTTATGCTTGAGCAAACCTCAACGTTTATGTGGCAGTTATACTTCCTCAAGAGGTAAGGGTTGTATGGTACAACCCACCTGTTGTCAAGCATCTGTCCTCGGACCTTTGCACGACGGCCATCGTCCCGTCTCCTGTACACTAGGTACGAATCATTGCCTTGTAGTGTAGCTGCGTTGAAAGGGCGTGGGTAGTAGTTCTTGCATCTACCATCATGCATGCACACATTTTTGGGATTAAGGACTCCGCAAGGGCCATGCATCATATGCTTAACGACCATCCCGTACAGCTCTGGGTACTTGTTTTTGTCCAGGAGCTCAGCGGAGATGAGACAGTCGTACTGCTCGGGACAAGTGAGCTTGTACCTTCCCTTCATGATAAGAATAAAGTGAACATGAGGAAGTCCCCTCTTCTGGAACTCAATAACGTAGACATAAGCCGCTACTACGCCAAGGATATGCCTCTTGAATAACTGCTCCTTGAGGTCCTCCAGCTTGGCTCTGAATACCCGAATGATGAGATCAGGGCAATCCTGTGGGGTCTGTCCAGGTTCTAGCTCACGCCTTATCTCTTCCCAATTTGGGTTGCAGGTCATAGTTAGGAAGAAGTCCGGCTTTCCATACTTTTGCACCAAGGCCATAGCGTCTATGAACCTTCGTTTCATATCTTTATTGCCCCCAATGAATGATGCTGGGAGCACAATCCTTTTGCCTACAACATGCGCACGGCTCTCTCCAGACTCTATGCTATCAACCAAGCCTTTATACAAGTCTGCGTGTATCTCCTTTTGGTGGCGCCTAAAGTAGTCCAGTCTTGTACCTTCTACCTTGATGTACATGTCGACCGCATACTGCTAGAATAGGCGCTTGCCGTATAATAAGGCATTGAATATCCCGTGACGCTTTTGGAATTTGTAGCAGTAGTAGTCTCTTACAGACACGCAAAGTCGGTTATTCGAATCTACGCACATGAGTGGGACAAAATGTTGGGTCAAGCATAATTAAGCAAGACATCAATAATGAGCAAATGCCATGTTTACCACAAGACTAACCTTGATCCTCGTCACTACCCTCGTTGTTAGTATTTTCACATGCTTGGATTACAGCTTCAAGGGGCACGCCATGCTTTGGAATGTGTGGATGCCAGCCGAGCTCCCCTCCCGGGAAGAACATTGGATACGACAGAGGGTCGTAGCATCTGTAGTACGGCTTGATACTATATTTCTCATTATTATTACCGTACAGGATTATGCTACGATTGAATTTTCTGCGCAGCTCATTGCCCTCAACCCACAAAGCGGCCACCTCCGATGTTATCGGCCTGTTGTAGACTCTCTGGTCCATCTTTAAGTTAGTGTTTAGTGAGACACGATATTCCTCAAGGTCTTCAACCTGGCCTAGGCTCCGGAAAGTCTGCGAGTAAGGGTTGTCCCGAAGAATGTTGACAAGCGTCCTCACGACTTCCTGGTCCAGGCTAGGGGAGTAACGAAACTGGTGATCGAGAGTGGGGTCGTCATCATAGAAATAGAGCTCCAGATGCTCCGGAGCAGAGTCACTCGAACCAAAGGAATGTACGTTGTGGTAAATTTGTCCATGGGCTCTAAATGTGTACACTCCATACCTCATGTTGGTGTAGTTCTTATCAAGACTCACGCCTAAAGTAGTAAAGGAGAAGTGCCCGTTGAAGAATCTAATGTTGTCTTGAAAATGCCTGGCATCAGGATCTGCACTTGACCAGAGCCTACAGAGTTCTGGTGTTGGCTCTGGGTTCGACAACCTGATTTTACCATTTCGGCAGCAAAAACCCTTTGACTCATACTGGAACTTCTTCGCGCTGCAGTGCGCGCAGTCTGGCTCAGGCTTCAACACGTGCAGGCTATCGAGTATGTTGCTGTATACATGATCGTAGGGATCTTGAACATTTGATCCCGCGAGACAGGTATTAGCTGGCTCATCAAAGTCGGTGTCTTCCATTGCGTCGCCATCTGCAAGTATTTAAAGGGAAGGGGTGATGAGAGGTGTTGGATTCTATAGTTAAGAGAGACAAACGATGTTTCAAATACCTCCACCAGCAAACATGTAGTACTCCTCATCCATATCGTCCTCAACGATGGTTTCTAGACCACATGTTATTTTGTGTGAGTAGGATAATAATGGTTCAATTCTATAGTTGTGACGATAAATATAAATATAGTTATTACCATCATCTGTAATAAATGATTGTGTTGAGAGATCAGCAGTAGCGAAGCCGTGCGAGATCGATGATGGATTGACATCCGATGAAGCTTCTAAATGTGGGCATTGCATTGCAATTGATTCGGTGCATGGGGTGTCTCCCTTGGTCGCGTAGCTTGCATTATGTTCATGAAGCAATTCCTGCCTCTCCTCAGATGTAATGCTTCGCCTGGCGGATCTTCGACGGGCATTAATCTCACACCGCTTCTCGACTGTTAAACTTTGGACACGTGCTCTACGTTGTGCATTTATAGCCTGCCTCTCTTCGAGTGCTAAACAGCGACTCTGTGCTCGTGTTCTTCGGCGGGCATTAATCTCTTCCCTATGTTTAGGTGTTAAACTTTGACGTCAAGCTCGTTCACGTTCTCGTCTTGCTAGCTTTTGCTCTAGTGTAAGAGCTGCATACCTAGCATTTTGATGATCACGCCTTGACTGTATTTCTTCTGTAAGGGTTGCATTCCTTACGTTGTGTTCTTCACGTCTCGCTCCATTTTGCTCGGATGTAATGCGAGCCTCTGCTTGACCATGTCTTGGTTGTGTTTGCTCTGGTGGTATGGTAGCAGAACTCGCTACCACATCATGGTCACGATTCCTACCTAAAGTGTGTAGGGCATCTAATTAATAACTAATAGAATGTGCAACAAAGTGCATACCATTATAACATATGTGCATAAAACAACATACCATTTGAGCAATCGCCTTGTAGCAATACCCCGGTCGTGACGGTACTACGAGATGGAAATGTACACAACATATGTGTTTGATTAGGGGCATCGTCATCGTCTGACGATGAAAAACTCTGGCATGTAATGTTGGATGCGTCACGTATAAAAAATCCAGATGGGGCATGTGGTATATTATTGGTGCGCGGTTTCTTTGGACCGCGACGTCCATCCACCACTATTTCCACAATAATTTATAAAAAAATCACACACAATTGTATTTAGTATACTCGAGTGTTGTAATATAAGCAATATTAAAAAGGCTCAGCAAAATTTTTCCTTTCTGTGATTGGTTTGGATGATGCGACATCTTCACCAAAATCTTTTGTGATCTATGGAGAAATTGATGTGAAGCCCAAAGAAAATATCATTGCCATCAACTTGATCAGTCGATATTTGACCAAGGTGGGAAATTACTGCATTCAGATGTTATACTTACTACTTAGAAAATGTGAGCTATGCTTTTAGTTCAACAAAGTGCTCTGTTCATCAAATACTGAAAAGATCTTTCCATTTCATTACAATTGAAAAGATCATTACATTTTTTAGGTATACATTTAAATCATGAAACATTTGAAAAGATCATTCCATTTTGCTGTTAACTATTGGGCTGTTGCAGAGCGCCTCCTTCCCGGCAAGGGGCAGCGGGGGCCAAGAAGGGTGGCACCGCGGTGGCGTCGCCGAAGCAAGCGAAGCCGGAGGGGAAGGGTGCCGTGTCCAATGGATCGGAAGCGGTGGCTGGTTAGTTTTGGTTTGTTCTTGAGTTCGCTTGTGTATTATTACAGTTGTATTGACTAGCCGCTACATCAGATTTAACAAAATAATTGAAAAACTATGCAAGCAGTACATTAAGAGAAACTCAGCACTAACACTACTACACAAAGGAAATAAACAAGTTTAATTTCCTGAGAAACCAAAAGGAATAACACATAAACACAGTCCGTAGCAATTACCATTGCCTTTTCTCTTTTAACAATCCTCTCGCAAAGAAGGCGTAATATTTCTAATTCAACCTGCCACAAAAGAGGAATGGTGCAATTCAGCCTACAAGGGCCGGCTGAACACTTCATGGTCCTCTAGCTAATACGACATGCATATATCGTTGTCTGTTCAAGAAAAAAATGTATATATACTACAGTTGGTTTGATGGAAATATGGGTTTCGAATCGTATTATATGCGTATAATGTTTCTAGTTATGTTTTTTGAGAGAATTGTCTATTTACTCCTGTGGGGATCTAGCTAGTTCAAAGCTATTTCCATCTGTATGTGTTTTTCATGCAAGTGCTGAACATCTTGCTTATAAGCAATACTTTAAGAGAAACTCAGCACTAACACTACTACACAAAGGAAATAAACAAGTAATTCTGAGAGATTATACTACTACCTGACAAGTTTAATTTCCTGAGAAACCAAAAGGACTAACATATAAACAGAGTCAATAGCTACTTTACCTTTGCCTTTTCTCTTTTAACAATCCTCTCGCAAAGAAGGCGTAATATTTCTAATTCAACCTGCCACAAAAGAGGAAAGTATTATGTTAATAGAAAATACATTTCACCCTAAAGGGTTCATCAAATTTAAAAGAAGAAAGGGGAAGGTGTCTCTTTTACTGCACAAGTCTTACATTCGTGCTATTTGCAATTATTTACACCCCCTTACAAGACAGATCTCACACAAATGATATCAGCGCAGAAATGAGCAAGGAACGTTAATGACTGAAGGTCGCGAGCCATTCCTTATGATCCTTAACCACAAGTTTGAACCAATTCAGTGGATTCAACAAATTCAGACAAATAAAGAGCACTGGTTTAACACTTAAAATACAGTGGAAATGACTCAGGAAGTAAATCTTGATGTATGGTCAGATACTCAGTTAGCTATGCTGGCAAGGTTGATGACAAAAAAGAAAGCATCAAAACAAGATTTTATTGACCATCTTCAGCTCAACAATACATTCCAATGGTCCCACACAGGGATAGAAAGTACCAGTGATTAAGCGAAACTCAGCACTAACACTACTACACAAAGGAAATAAAAGTACAAATAAAAGTTACCGGTAATTTCATTTAGGTGAATTAGTAAATTGCATGCAAATTAACACTCATTTAGTGTGCCAGTAGCATTCAGAAAACCTGAAACGTCCTTATAATTTTTTGATCGCGAAGCACAGTTTTGAACCTTTTGAATACACACAACACACTTTAACAGGACGATGAACAGTAATGTTCAGACAAAACAAACAAAGTTTCAGTGTTCTACCGAGACAGCTGAATTTGGGCGATTTTCTCTGTATTTCTGTTAAAGCAAAATGTCAATACATGCCGTATAAGAGCTAACAAACTTGGAACGCGCTAACCCACGATCCGCAATTACAGGAGCTTACTAACCGTGCAGAAATCACACGATACAAATCTGGAATGAAAATATTCAAAGAAATGGAAATGCTGAAAGCTTAAACAAACACCGTTGCTTCCCGCCTGACTCGGTCCTTCTTCAGATACTCCAAGTCAGGGTTATTATCTCACATTCGAAGAATCGAATCTTGGGTGAAATTTCGTTTCAAGGAAAATGAGCTCCAGAAATGACTATATCCTGACAAACAAATATGTACATCCACAAGCAGAATTTAAGACAGACCCATGCAATTCGGCAAGGTTCATAGATGCCCTATTGGATTAGGCCATCAATTACTGTGTCTAATCATAATGGTACATTCCTTCATTTTGATTGAAACTGAAATTTCCATCTCATGGTATCATAATAATTTAGTAAAGTAACTCTTGCTATGTTTTGAGGTTTTCTCTTGCATTAAGTAATAAATCTATTATGCAGGTGTTCTTTTTCTACAAAGAAGCATCCAAGAACGAAAGAGCTAATGGTACACCTTTTCATTTTGTAAACCATTCTTGTTTTATGTTCAGTTTATTTTGCTAACTTCTGTACGTTTTTCTTCATTTGCATAATTTTGTATAGTTTGTAATGGCAGCCACATATTGACAAATGTTTTTTTGTTGTATCCATGGTTCAATGCTAAATAAACAAATATCTCCTTGGGTTGGCAGGATATCCTCTTGAAATAGTAGCTTAGTCTATAACTTGAAGCAGTTCCATGGGGCCAACATATTCAGGGCCAATACTTTGCAGTTTTTTGGCAGCATTATTATTTGAATTCTGTAATGCGGTTAGTAGCAAGGGATTGTTTTGGTCACAATATGCCCTTAAGCAGACAAGTACTTACAAAAGGCATTGCAAAGGATGGACTTTGAAATGGCATATTTTCAAGATGCACATAGTTCTTCTTGAAATCATACCATGATTTTCAAGATTTTATGGGTGCATATATAAATTATCCACACTGCTTGAGTTTACTCTGCTATTCTGGAGCTAAACTCCAATGAACTGATGTATATTTACAAAAACAAACACTCACTGGATTTTATGATATAGAAAACTTGCTACACTTTTACTTTAGTACACATACATTTCAGGTATGCATTTAAATCAAACAACATTGGAAATGATCATTCCATTTACATCCATTCAGCACACATTTCATCAATGCTATTCCTAGTATTGTATAGGAAAACATGTCTCAGATGGAATTCTGACCTCAAAATTCGAGCACAAGTCTCAGATGTGCATGCAATTGCATTCAGCTTCCCACACCAGGCAACTACGCTGCAGTAAGAAAAACCACCAAGTAAATCATTAATTTACAATTAGCAGTTGTCATATTTCATAATCCACATTGCTAGGTAAACAAATTAAAGGTTGTAAGATCAAATAGGAAAAAGACACTATCCAAAATTGTGACATCCCAAATAGGGAGCTAGTGTACTTGCGAAAAAGATAAAACTTTTTATTTGTTTTTCCGGTGTATCTCAAAAAGTTTTGGCGTATTTCAAATTGCTCGAGTTTGATTTATTGCCAAAAGCTCAATTAATAAAAAATCCAACCCTTGGAATCCAGAACCAGGTTGAAAATCAAACTGAGAAAAATCCAAATTTACTTGAAAATCGTAAGTTCAAATTTAAATTTAAAATCTGAAGATTCAAAGCCAGGAATGGAAATTGAAAGTTAATATAAAACCTATTCCATCCAAATTTCATATCTGAAAAATTCGTATTCGGAAAATTAAGATTTATCTCCCCGAAACTCATTAATCTTAAAAATTAAATTGTTGAACCAAAAATTTGAGCCAAGCTTTCAAACTCAAAACCCAATCACAAATCCAAATTCTGAAATCCCTAAAATAATAATAATAATATACCCAAAAATTCTTCTTGGGCTCAGCCATTGCTTCTCTCCCCGGCCCGTTGTTTTTCTCCCTGGCCCTCTTCCCTTCTCTTTTTCCCCGGGCCGACCAGCCTCCTCTTCACCTGGCCTTCGGCCCAGTCGCTCGGTCGCTTCTTTCTTCCTCCTCCCTCCCCTGTTCTCCCGACCCGCCGCCCGCACCGGCACCTCGGCGCGTCGCCTCCACCGAACCAGTCCGCCCGGCCGCGCCTAGTCGCCCCCGGTTTCGCCTAGCTGCCCCTGGTTTTCCCCGTCCCCTCTGCGCCAGTGGCCTACCACCGGCCTAGCCACCGCGCCATTCCCCTACGCGCACGCCGCGCCATGCCGGCGGTACTCCCCCCCGAGCGCTCGTTCGCCTATAAAGAGCCCCGGCGCCTCCTCCTCCTCTCCCCCCATTTGAGCTCGCTCGCGCCGGCCGTTGCCATTTCTGCCACCGCATCCTCCGTGGTCAACCCCGGGCCGATTCCACGCGGCAAGAGCAGCACCTCCGTCGCCCGAAGTCACCCCAGTGGTCGCCCGCCGCCCTCCGCCGCCCAATCCTCCCCGCCACGGCGACCCGGCTGCACCGCCGCCCGTGCACGTCGCCGCTCCACCTCGGCCTCCCTCCGGCTTCGCTGACCCCCTGGGTAAGCTCCCTGTGCCCTTCTCTTGCTCACGCACACCTTTTCTCCTCCCTCTCCCATCCGACCGTCGGCGCCCCTTTCCCCCTCATCCTTGGCCGCCTAACGCCGCCGCCAGCCCACCTTGGCGCCTCCCGAGCTGAAGCCACTGCCCCCAAGCTACCTCGTCGCTGGGGCACCCCCTTTGGCCGGTCGCCATCGCTTCCCCGGCCGCTCCTCGCCGGCGACGACGCACGGCCCCGTAGCCACCTCGCCTCCCCTGCTTCGTGGTTGCGCCTCTGCTCTGTCCCGCTTCCAGCCAAAGGCAGCGCCCTCCTCTCTGTCTTCCCCCCTCTCTTATGACATGATGGCCCCACTGCCAGGAAGCACTTAGAGCATGTGTATCACTTGCATCCTCCCAGCTCAGTGCAGTACACATCACCAATATAAATTGCAAATAAAAATAGGAATAAAATTTAATTGTGGAAGTTAACCAAAAAGGGTATGAAATGAAATTAAAAATCTAAGTTTGGTTAATTGCATGTAGAGACACATTGTGCATAAGAATAAGAATAAGGAATTATTTTTGAATTCATAATGAAAAGATTTACACAATTAAATTAACAACTTAACATGAGTTAACTATACTTCCAATTGAGATTAATATATTAATACTCATGTAAAACTAAAACACATTATGCATGGTCAATTCTCAGATAACAAGGAATCAACATGGGTTAAATGCGTGTTGATGTTAAAAAGTAAATATGAGAAACTAATTAAAAAGGTCATCTTTTGCAAATCAAAGGTAATAGAAGTTGATCCTAAATAATTAAAGTTGCATATTTGAAGCTTTATAAAGATAATTTTAATACTCTCAAATTTGACGTTCAAGCAAATCAAATATTAATATCACCTTTTATCGAAAGCTCAAGTGGTCTTACGCTATCTTTCATCCGTCGATCTAAATCTTTGTATGCAACCTAAATAAATCAATTTAGCAAGATTTTGCCACATAAAATATTGACCATAACTTGATCATCTTTAAGATCATGTCATCTCTCTTATTATTGCCTAAAATAATCTTTGGCAAGCCACATAAAATATCAAGTGTGGTTTACTCGTCTCTAAAATCATGGAAGCTATCTTTTCAAAAGTGCTTAAAATAATTGTGGCGCAAACTTCAACATTTATCTTAAAATAATAAGATTTAAAATAACAGATGTTTATGATTAAGAACTCTTGAACAAGAAAGAACCATCGTTAATTTTCTTCTCACACCCAAATCTCTAACCATTATCTCAGGATCTAAATCTAATGGTTGAGAATAATTACCAATGAAAGAAATAGCTTTATTAAGAAGATCCCTATTGATTCATAACACCCCTCTCCAGCAAATCACAATCGACGACCATTTCTAATAACCTTGTTAATTAAGCAGAATAATCAACCTTATAAATTGGGCTAAAATGACCAACTCCATACTTCAATAAAACTATTAAAAGATGGGTTCATTAAGTTGGCAGTTGCAATCTCAAATTAGTATTGCCACATGAAATATCGAAGTTACACCGAGTAATTAAAATTATACTCATCTCCTGTAAAGCTTCCACATCCTAATATTACGAAGTTCTATTCCTCTTTACTATCTTCGCTAACCCCTTTTTTATCTGTCCGTAAGTCTTGCCTGGCTCACGGGACTTCCTTGATAAATATAAAGTAATAAAGAGAAAGTCACCAAATAAAAGATCGAGCCTCGCCCTTCCCCAATTGGCTGTGTTTGGCCACTTTCTTTCCCAAAGCAGGTAATTCCTGTAAAATACTCCTTCATCTCGAATCCCTTCTTATCTTAATTTTCCCTCACGGTAAAGCTATTCCGCCACCTCATTCCTTCGCCCAATTCATCCTCCGCTGTGCTTACGGCACACTAACCCGAATCATCCTTCTATTCTCAAATCGTAATAAATGTATAATTTAAATTAACTTGGGCATTTAAAGTATTTGGATTTATTTGGTCTTTCTTTTCTTGGCCGCGTATTAGAATCTAAAGACTCGACGAGGCGACATAGTCGAATAGGATCAAACTTGGGTAAAAGCGACGACTAGGAAGTTAACAATGTGTTTGGTTGCAAGGACTAGGTGGGACGGGATGGGATGGACCCGTTTTTGTAGGTGTTTGGATGGGAGACAAGCAGAGTCAAGGACATCCCACTAGGAATATTCCTTGTAGATCCGGGACCAGGCAATCCTCTTTTTTTCATGGGACGGAGTCATCCCACATGGGATAGAGTCATCCCACCTCTTTGTTTTTTAAGTACTGTTTTGTTTAAATTTTTTTTTAAAAAACTCAAAGGCTTATGTGTAGAAACATATAAACAATAGCATTCAATTTTTTTTTAAAAAAAAACTCAAATGCCACACATGTCCCACCTTCATCCTTCCATCCAAACAAAGGATGGGACCATTCCATCCCACTTTATCCTTCCAACCAAACAAAAAACAGGGATGACTCTATCCCCCCAACCAAACAAAAAATGGGATCATCCCATCTCAAAACCAGAGACAGGACCATCCCATCTCACCTTGTCCCTAAACCAAACACAACCTAAGATCACTGACTGGGTAGGCTTTGAGATAGATCAATCAAGGCCGTGGTACACCAAGCAAGGCAAGTCATCACTTTGATCATATTGATCCTACATTTTATGCAAAAGTTATGTTCTTTTAAACTATCAACTTGCATGCTTAATTTATTATGCAAATATATGTCAAAGCTTAAGGTAGCTACATGCCCACTTGATGTTGTATTAAATTTATTATGCCATCCCTTGATACTTGAATTACCTTATCCTTGTCACCATAGAAATTAATGATAATCTTACTAGCTATAAGTCATATTAAATGCCATGCAAGTCGTGTCAAAGTCCAGGGCGCTAGTCGCCCTGATCATTAATCTTCAAAAACATAAGAACTTGTTTTGGGGCAGTCACGGGATGTACGTGGCTGAATACTTTGTGATTACTTATTTTATGCTTCTCAAAACCCTAAAAACCTGCTATACCTGTTTGGGCGGTTGGTGAGAATGGATGGTGCTGATGTCGCACGAGAACCTGAGTTTGTGGAAAGAACCGCCCGGACGAATTAAGGGCTGAATCTTGTGACGACCTCCTTGTGTAAAACAGTGCAACCACAAGTCTATATGGGTACGACCTAGCTGATTAACTTGCAAAGGTTTAGTTTAGATATCATCACGGAAGATGGGTGCCAGAGCACTGGTTTACTCATACGGCGCAAGAGGGGGCTTCTGACTGTGGCGGATGTAACCCTTCAGCGGTGAAACCTCAGCGGGGTGGTATCTGGCTAAATCGGAGTAAGGTAAAGGCTTTGTGATAAACCATCTGGGTCTCATGCCTAAGGAAGCATGTTGGCTATTAAGATGACTTATCTCTTGTGGTGAAAGTGTACAACCTCTGCAGAGTGTAAAACTGTTCGAGCAGCTGTGCCCACGGTCAAGGGCGGACACGGGAACTTACTCGAGTTAGTTCTATTTCAAAAACCTTTGTGGATGGGACAGAAACCTATCAGAGGGATGTACTCTGACTTTGAATTTTTCCTGGAGGGACGTACTCCAGCGTGGTTGATAATATGGAAGTGGCCTAATGATCAAAAGCTAGCATAGGTGGATGGAACCATGTAATCGGTGGATGGAACCTACACCACTATAAATATTGCACAATTCCAAACTCTTTAAAGCATGTTATAAAATGCCAAGTCATAGAAATTTTAATTATGATTATTGCAAATGTCGCACTAAGCAAATAAAAGAACCTCAAGCCTCCTTTGACAACCTTGCATCTATTATTATTGCATCCTGTGTGGTGGCTTGCTGAGTACCATCGTACTCACTGTTGCTTAATTACCATCATTCAGTCAGAAAAAAAATAAAGTCAAGCCTTGCGATGCCTAAAAAGGGTCGACAGAGCTGGAAGACGAAGAGGCCATGGACTAGGTCGCGAACCCCAGTTGGCTGCCTGTGGGCAAGTCCTGCGGGTCCCACCCGTGCGAAGTTCCGCTGCTGTGTTTTATTGTTTTTGGCCTAATCGTCCCATGAGTAAGTATTATTGTATTATATACGCTTCCGCATAATATGTTTTTGATATACAGTAATGTATCTGTGAGCACTATCTACTGATCCAGGGAATAGTGCGGTGGAATCACAGAGGATCAGGGTTTGCTAACCCGAGGTCCGACAAAAATAGTCATATTTAAACCAATCAATTCCACATTAGTGTGGCAGTTAACTGTAATCAACTACTGGCACAAACTGGTATCAGTTTCTGAAACATGAGCATTTTCTAAGTGGCCGCTCCATGAGATCTGCTCACAGATCAATCAGATACAAATGTGGACTTTTGTTAATTGCTTTATGATGAGTTCCGGCACAGCTCCACTATATAAGTTCTGGCACAAAGTTGGACAAGGTAGCTTTACCAGACAAATAATTTGTAATACAAATAGCTTAGATCAAAACTACCTAACAGAAGATATGTCATGCACTTCCAACAAAATCTCAGCAACGGTACATATGAAACTAAGGCTTGTGGGAATAGTATATGAAACAAAACAACTGACAAGCACTGAAATTACAAAGTACAAGCTGTGCACAGGATACATGAACATAAGCAGAAAATTAGCTGCCAATCTTTTACTGTTTTGATGTAGTAAGAATGGTAGTGTTAGTTTTTGGTTGGTCCAGTCTGTTGTTTGTTTTTCATGCCTATGTTCATGCTATGAGAAACCTATACCGTTCTATCTTGTATCCCCACAGTGGATGTTCATTGAGCTATTCTTGACAATGGTTGTGTTTCATTGCGCTTTTTATCTTGACAATGGTTGTGTTCTGTTTGCATGAAAGTAAGGAATTACGGTAGCATTCTGCCCTTGTTTGAAAAAATACGGCATTAACCCCTGCCTGTTTAACTTCCTGCCGAGTTCTGTTATTCCTTTAGTTTGCTTTCATTTACTGCAGTTAACTTGGCATGATCAGAACTTCATTGAAACACATGAATTACTCATATTTTTAGGATCCATTAAACTAATGTTTTTAGGTCAACTTTAATTCTTTGAAATGTATCCCCTAATTAAGCATTGATACTGAGCATTGCAATGAGTTTAGAACCTGAAGGAAATACGATCACCCATTATCAGATCTTGGGATGAAACCTACTACCAGCAGAAAGTGAACAAAGCCTTACATTCATTAATTTGAACTATCTCTTTTCTACATGGAATGTGCAATCCTGTATCAAGCATGTACCAAACAATGATGGCCAAGGATAAATGATTGTCAAGCTAACTATGTAAATTCCGCATAAGAAATAAAATAGCATACTTGACCTCTTTGACTTAGGCTGCTTGGTACAGCAGTATCCAAGCTAGAGTTTATGTAGTACAACTTCAACAAAATTAGTGGATTTGAAAGCTAGAGTTTATGTAGTACAACTTCAACAAAATTAGCATTTCAGTCATATTCATACACAGAGCCTCTAAGACCACCCTTTTTCAGCCAACAGCTCAAAATTGGGAAATGTTACCACAAACGATATGTCTAGCACAAAGATCACAGTGGCCACAACAAATACATTTGATATACATGTACCATTCCCCCTATCATAATAGGAACATACATACAAATGGGCTACTTTTTTGTTTTGTCTGTAGTTCTTTCCATGATATATGGGTATTGAGCAAAATTGAGAAATGTTGCGACAAACCTACTTGTTGTAGAACATATGTCTAGCACAAAGACCACAGGGGCCACAATAAAAAAGGTAAGGTTGTAACGAACAAAACACACTTAGTCAAAATATCTGCAGTGTGTACTGGTGTCTCGTTGGAGTTTAGGAAAGTAAGAATACCCATTAATAAATTATGTTTCTGGAGTCAAAATAGAACCTGATGGCATGGCCATTCATAACCGCTATTTAATTTCTTACGCACTATACCAATGCATTTGAGTTACAGATTTTATGGTTTCAAATGGAAACGCACTATATCCACAACACGGCAAAGAAAGAAAAAAAGGACCGATTGCCTTGAGCATTCATGAAAACAACCCTAGCAAAACAGACCTCACATGAAAGGAATTGAGCAGCCTCACCTTGCCGCTATCGTAGCAAAGAAATGAAATAGATGTTCCCTTCGAATCCTTCCTCCGTCAGAGACTCAAGCACCAGTGATTTTGCAATATGAGCAAGAAACAGTAGCAGGTAAGAATAGTTGGGAGATCGAGAAGAACATAAGAGAAGAAGCTAAAAAGGAGAATGAGAGGAATGAATACCTAAAGGCAACCGTCATTCAAACACGTCCGCGCTTGCAACTGCCATATCTTATGCCACGATCGGCCACCACAACTGCCATATCTTGTGTATCACTTTGTAACTGCTGAGGCTGTAGCTACTCTGGCCCCGCCTTGCTCTCAGCTGATGCACACCACAACCCACGCCGGTGAGGACTGTGGGCGGCGGTGACTTGGAAGTGGGGGCGGCGCTGCGAGGCGACATGGCGTAGCTCCCGCATCTGACGGGGGGAGGGGAGAGTGGCGGCGCGGAGGAAGAGGAGAGCTGCGGATATGAGCGGCGGCGTTGCAGGGGGCGTAGCGCGGGGGGCTGATGTGGCTGCGGCGGGGGAGGGACGGTGAGAGGGGGAGAGACGGGGGAGGGGAGGGTGGCGGCGCGGAGGAAGGGGAGAGCAGCGGCGCCGATCGGGAGGGTGGGAGGGGGAGACGAATCCGAGAGGAGACATGGCGTGGAGCGGCGGCGCGGAGAACGGGGGAGAGGAATCGGTGGGGAGGAGGCGCGGTTCGGCGCGGAGGAAGGGGAGAGCGGCGACGTCGCCGATCGGGACGGTGCGAGGGGGAGACATGGTGTGGAGCGGCGCGGAGAACGGGGGAGATGAATCGGTGGGGAGGAGGCGCGGTGCGGGATGGAGGGGAGAGCAGCGGCGCCAATCGGAGGAAGGGGATGCGCGAGCGGAGTGTCGGCGCGGAGAACGCGAGGAAAACGGAGGAGAGATTCGGTGGGAGGAGAAGGCCCACACGTCGGCGCGTATGTGTCTGCGAGGGGGATCGGGGAGAACGAACGGACTGCCACCAACTCCAATTTTTAAGTAGTAGAGATTGAGAATCATAAATTTCATCTCAACTTTTAGAGCAAATGATGAAATATCTCTTTTATAATTCCAAACCCCGTTCGTGATTCATTTTTACAATTCCAAACTCCGTTCATGGTATTTTTGTTCTTTTTTTACAATTCCAAATGCCACCACAGATGATGATTTCTTCCCTGACAAGTTTCAAGCCCTCAGAATGGAGTCTTTGACCTTTTTTTATCAAGGAATTCGATAGAAATTTCTCCTACGAATCTGTGTATCGTTAGCGCAGACCAACTCTTAATGTGTTAATGTGTTTTATGTAGAAGAGGTGTTCTAGATAATAGAAGGTCCCTTTTTTCAGCTTCTAAAAGCTGTTTTTTTACTTTTCTACAGTAACTAATTTTTAAACGGAGTATTTTTCAAGATAAAGTCTACTAGCTAATTATAGTACATACTTTAATAACTTCGTTTATATCGGCAAAAACCGCACGTGAGTTTCTGTTACTCTGTAATCTTTCGTACAAATAGTCCAAAAGTCACAAACCGCAACCAAAAGCTACATGCCGCAGCCAAAAAGATCAGACCGAAGATTGGTGGCATAACCAAGCAGAAACTGAAATGAAACGGTGATGCAATAGTCTGTAGACTATGTGGTCCACCTTTCGAGATCCTTCTTTTGCTTATTTGGTGCTGATTTTCACAAGATATATTCCAAGATCTTTTTCATTCATAAATATTCCAACATCAATTGACAAGCTAGCCTCGAGGTCGAGGAGAATACCATGGAGATGGCTAAATGGGCGGCACAGGCCTATTTAGGCATGATCCATTTGGCCTATGTGAGGATCCTAAATTTATCAGGAATCTCCGTATCCATGCAATTGTCTAGAATTTTAATTGCACACAGATTGATAAACAATATGCTTATGATTATAATACTGTAACAAAGTTCTTACATAAAGTATGGTATATCAATCAATTACAGAGTTTTAAGTCTTGTATATCAATCAATTACAGAGTTTTAAGTCTTGTATATCAATCAATTACAGAGTTTTAAGTCTTCTAAGCCAAACTTACTTATATTACAGACAAATGATGACAAAAGGCGGCTACACCACAGGCTACGCTGAGTGCAGGCTCAACCTAGAACCTATGATCTTTATTATCATAGTATCCATCATCTGCTGGTACTTTCTCTTCATATTGTTAATTGTCTAAACCAAAATATGCAAGCATGAGTATATTCGTACTCAACAAGGCACAAGATAGTCTTATAATGCAATTGAGGACTTCAAGAGAAATATCTATCAAGGAGGGTTTATCTTAATCTATCATCACTAGTACCCACATAATTTCGAATTTTGGACGCTTTTGGCACTGTTGCTACCCAAAATTCCGAAAATAGCCTCTTTGGAAACGAAATTCCAACTCTAGCCCCCACCTGACCGCACCATTTAACCGCGTCACGACACGTGTCCAATGGTGCGGCCGGGGAGCGCACCACACCTGAGTGGTGCGGTCCCCGACCGCACCACTCACTCTGATGTGACCATGTGGTGCGGTCGGGGAGCGCACCACTCCGGTGTGGTGCGGTCCCCGACCGCACCATTGACACGTGTCACACTCCCGTTAAGTGGTGCGATCAACAGGGTGCTAGAATTGGAATTTTGTTCTCCTCAGCGCCATTTTTGGTATTTTCGGGTAGCAACAGTGTCAAAAACGTCCAAAATTCTATAATTTCTCTACTACTTAAAAAGAGGAGTTGGTAGTACGTACGTTCATTCTCCCGCTCCTCCCCTCCCCTCCTCGCAGCCCCGATGCACCGACAAGCGGGCCCAGCGAAGAGCTTCCCTCAACATTCTTCTCTCTCATATTCCTCTCTCTCCTTCTCACATCTCTCTCCTATCGACTACCGCATGAGAAATTTCCTCCTCACGTGACCGCCCCGGCCGATGACAGATGCTGCCAACATAAGTGGCGCCTCCTATCTCCTATTGGCTCCTGCACGAGACGGGCATCCACTCCTCACGCGATCACCCCGGCTAATAGAGGACGCCACTGGCACAGGCGGCGAGTAGGAGATCTGCAATGATGATGGTTTCATCTACAAGTGCCCCTATGACCTCTACCCAGCCGACCATGATGGTGCCAACGCGGTGGCGCCCTCCACCCTGGTGCTGGCCCCACGAGTCTGTCTTCCTCTAGCGCCACCACCACGTGCTCCTCCACCTCTCCGCCAGGGGCGGACCCACAGGGTATGCCGGGTGGGCCGCGGCATACCCTGGGGCCCAGCCAACTTAGTATACTCCGCCGTCGCCTTCTTGCCCTCCCGAGCCGCCGCACCGCCCTGCACACCGAGCAGCACCAGAACTCATGGCGCCGCGTCTCCGGACGGCCGCACAGCGCGTGCGAGCACAGGCGCAGGCCCCCACCGCTGGCGCCGTCGTCCTCGGGTGATGCGGCGATCCCTGCGCTGCGACGCGAACCACTCGACCAGGAACCAGTTGGCGGCGTGCGCCTCGCCGGCCGCGGCCGCGGCGTAGCACCCGAAGTCGCTGAGCAGGCACGAGTGCCGCCGCGAGGCCTTGCCGTTGCCGGCGGCGCAGAAGCAAGGCCGACGCGGTGACCGCGGCGGCGAGCTCGCGGGCGTTGGCCTGGATGAGGAGGCGGCGCCCGTCGAGCACGGAACGGCACACGCCGTAGCCGTCCTGGAGGCAATGCCCGAGCTCGTGGAGCGCGTCGACGTGGCCCAGCGACCGCGCCGCCGCTGCCGTTGAACTGGATGACGGCCAGCGAGTAGAGCGCCTCTCGGTTAGTCGAGTACTCATTAGTCGAGTGCTCAAAAGTAAATCTTGAGTTTTTTTCTGAGATATCCTAGCCAGACTAGCCAGTGAAACTTAGTTTGCAGCTAATTGAACAACTCTATATTGAAATGCTTCGCAAATAAGGATGTCAGCATGAAACAACCCCTTCAATCCGACAAGCCGTGCCATGGCACTGTCCCGAGACTGACATTGGTTGTTTAGAATTGCAGGATAATTATGTGAGCTTGATATGTGAAAATTGAAACTCATTCGAATTTATTTCTAGTCGTAAACAGCGAGGTTTCCAAATTCATTGTATTGGATTTAATCTCACTGTTTGTTAATACACTGATTATTTTCCATATATGGACTAAAAAGATGTTCCTTCCGGTGTCTGGTGGGTGAAAAAGGAAGAATGTGTTACTGAAAACATACGTGAAGTCGTTTCATTGAATTACATATGTTATGAAACATCCTGGTGTTCGGTCATTGCCACCCATCAACTTAACCATCATCATGACAGATTTCCATTCAATTATGGTGCAAATTTTACAATTATTTACCGAATTGGTAAATGGTTTTACCGAATTGCATATGAAAATTTTGGTACAGTATATCCTTTGGTAAAATCCTAGATCCGCCACTGCTCTCCGCTCCCCACTTCCCCGGTAGCTCCTCCCGGAGCACACTCCCATCATCCCATGGCTACGGACTGGATGTGGTTGTTTCGAGCGTCGGAGAAGTGGGCCAAGAAGTACTTCACAACGCCGTCTCCCCGAGTCTCCCCGAGTCCGTCCTTTCCAGTGTCGCCTCCGTGACAAGTACCTCCTCTAGCTCTCACGCTAAGAAGCCCTCTCCTCTGACCTCCTCACATTTCCTAGAGTAGAATTCCACCGCGTAGTGACTCCAAACCCTAACTTTAGCGGCGGTGGTGCCGAAGACCCTGACCAAGCCCTTGGCCCCAGTGACAGTGAGGGCGGCCTCTTCTCCACCTTCAACTGCACTATGGTCTTCGTGCACTAGAAGGTGGACCCCTGGAACTCCATTATCACCAATTATGCCACCCGCTGGTTCCTCTCCATGCGCTAGAGAGCCGACGCCACTAGCCACCCGGACCTCATGGGCGGTGCCCTCCTCGCGCTCATCGAGGGTGCCGGCCTCATGCTCAACTGTGTTCTCGCCATGCTATAGCTCCTTGCCGACGACCCCAACCTGGCCGCTGCCATCACCGCTGGAGGTGGTGGCATCTTGGGCCTACCTCAAGTGCCCATGTTCCCTACCAAGGCGGTGAGCACAGCGGTGGGTTGTTCGGGGGTCTCTTCGGTAAAAGGGAGGAGGAGAAGCCCGGTGCGAGTGGGGGCAAATCGGAGAGCTTGGAGGGTTTCAACATGCCAACGCTCCTATACCATTGTTCCAGTACAAGTGAAGAAAAAGGTGTGACATTTATTCGATGATGTGGGTGGTGCTTTCGCCATGGGTGACATGGGAGGTTCTACCTTCAAGGGCCTCCGCAACTCGCCCGTGGCACACGGATTGCTACCAGTATAGAGGCCATGCGCATGAATGTTCTGTGTGTTGGTGGCAACTTTGTTGTCTAGGGTGGCCTCTTCTCAACCTGTGATTGTGCACTCCATGTATGTGCGCCAGAAGGAAGACCCCTATAATGCCATCCTTTCTGGGGCAGTCACCGGTGGCATCCTTTCAATGCATCAAGGCTTTCGCCCAGCTGTTTAGGCATCCATGGTGGGTGTATTTTCTTTCTTGCTCTTATTAGTAGCGCAAGGGTCATGTTGGAACACCTTGCTGTACCTAATGCTGGATCAGTGCCAGTCGATGATCCATTTGTTCCTTGTTCTTAAACATCATCTGGTGGTGGGTGGTTTGGTGGATTATTTGGGAAGAAGGTGGGAAAGGGAACCACAAACAACAACAACAGCAATACTGAGACTTTAGAGGCTTTTGATGCGTCCAACATACCAGTACCATCGTTTGAGTACAAGCAGAAGCATGGACATGGGATTTCTCTGTTGATGGTGTTAATTTCTCTTTTGTTCTTTCGTTCAAGTGTATTTGGTTTTTTGTTGGAGTATCTTTTGAGTGATTGTTGCAAGTCATGAGATTAAAAGCGGTGATAGGGATGGTCGATGCAAAACAAATTGTTTATGTGGATTGCAATAGAGGTCTGTTTGGTTATGTAAAAGGGTAAGGTCTAGGTGTCCAACTTTCATGTCTTTCTAGTTTTTCCAAGCGTTAGGGTTGGATAAATTGTTTGATGGTGCATTCAGTGGGAGAGTTATTTTGGGCATTAGCTCATTGTAAATTTATACTACTCTTAGTTTCATTTGTGTTGAGGCTTCACAAAGTTATCATGAGGCTGAGTGAATTTAATGGGTCCCAAATTTTGGGGAGCTGGGTAGTTGCAAATTTTTTTTTAGAAAATGGAAGAAAAGACTTCCCGCCTCTGCGTTTCCGCACACAGCGTTAACATTATTACAAAGTTCCAGCACCATTGCAGAAGAAATAGGGAAATAAGGAATGCAAAAATTATGCATGACAAAGTCTATTATTAAATTTCCATCCATGGGCAGCAAACAGCTCCAACGCAGTGGTCTCTAGTTTTCTGCTCGTTAGCTGGAAATACTCCTTTGTTTCATCATCACGCTGCAGCAGTGCCCAAAACCGCAGCCAGTATGTTCCCCTGAAAATAGCCTGCAAGAAAGACGTATATTTACAATTTGCAAAGATTAGATCATTACAACATCGCCAAATTGCCCAACATAGAGCGGCTACCCCAACCAAAATTATCTTCTTGTTTTTTAAATCAAAATTTGATAGCCAACTCCCTAACATGTTGGATACAGAGCTGGGAGGAGTTAACCCAGTAGCTATGTAAAAAGTCCTCCAGATCATCTTGGCATGATGACAATCAAAGAAAAGATGCTTAATGGTTTCGTTACAATTACAAAAACAACACCTTTGACTGCCTGTCCAATTCCTCTTAATTAGATTGTCCTTTGTTAAAATTACTCCCCGCTGGAGATACCAAAAGAAAATCTTGATTTTTAGAGGAATTTTTAACTTCCAAATCACTTTATGAGAAAAGGGCGTATTCTGATTTATCATGTGAAGATACATAGAATGGACCGTAAATTGACCATTGTTATGTAAACTCCAAATAAACAAATCTCTCTTGTCATTTAAATGGATATGAGTGATCTTGGATACTAAATCTTCCCATTCATCAAGTTTATCCCCCACTAGAGCTCTCCGAAAAGAAATATTTAGAGGTATGGATCTCATAATATTGGCCACTGTATCTTGCGGCCGATTTGTAATATTATACAGGGTGGGATAAAGGTCTTTGAATGGGCGATTGCCTACCCATGTATCTTCCCAAAATCTCGTTTGTGATCCATCATTAATTCTGAAGGAACCACAAGCCAAAACCTGATCTTTTATTTTCATCAGACCCTTCCAGAAATGAGAATCATTGGGTTTGACGTGGACTTGTGGAAGAGAATGTGAGCTTAGATACTTGTTTCTAAGCAAAGTTTGCCAAGTTCCTTCTTCATTAAGCAAATTTATAATCCACTTACTTAAGAGACATTTATTCTGGACTTGGAGGTCAATGATCCCAAGTCCTCCTTGGTCTTTAGGACGACATAAGATGTCCCAACGTGCAAGGCGATACTTCTTTATATCTTTGCCGCCTTGCCAAAAAAATCTAGATCTGTAATAGTCTAATTTTTTAAGAACACCTTTCGGTATTTCAAAAAAGGACATCATGAACATAGGTAAACTGCTAAGAACTGAATTTAGAAGGACTAATCTACCTCCATAAGATAAATGCTTCGCCTTCCAGCAAGTCAATTTTTTTCAAACCACTCTTCGATGCTCCTCCAATCTACATTATGGAGTTTTTTGTGGTGCATCGGTATCCCTAAATATCTGAAGGGATAATCACCTGCATCACAACCAAAGAGCTCAATGTAGTGGTCCTCAAAATCTTTTGCTTTGCCATAACAAAAGATTTCGCTCTTATGAAAGTTGATTTTGAGACCGGACAATTGTTCGAAGGCACACAACAAAAGTTTCATGTTTTTTGCTTGTTCTAGGTCATGGTCCATAAAGATAATAATATCGTCTGCATATTGCAGAATTGACAAACCATCATCTACAAGGTGAGGGATGACCCCCCTTAATTGACCATCATCCTTTGCTCTTTTTATTAAGATTGCAAGCATATCTGCTACAATGTTGAACAAAATAGGTGACATTGGGTCACCTTGACGAAGACCTTTTTTTGATTAGAAGTAGTGTCCAATATCATCATTGACTTTGATACCAACACTACCCCCAGTGACAAAGCTCTCAATCCAATTGCACCATTTTTGGGAGAAGCCTTTCATTCTCAAGGTTTGTTGTAGAAAGGACCACTTAACTTTATCGTAGGCCTTTTCAAAGTCAATTTTGAAAATCACCCCGTTAAGCTTTTTAGTGTGTAATTCATGAATGGTCTCATGCAATATGACCACGCCTTCCATTATGTTTCTGCCTGGCATAAAAGCCGTTTGAGATGGACTCACGACTGTCTGTGCTACTTTGTTAATTCTGTTCGTGGCTACCTTTGTAAATATTTTAAAACTGACATTAAGTAAACAGATTGGTCTGTATTGTTGAATCTGTTTTGCATCTTTAGTCTTAGGCAGAAGGGTAATTACCCCAAAATTTAGACTAAAGAGCGGTAGGCATTCTTCATAAAAATCATTGAAAAGTGCCATTAAATCCTCCTTGATCACTTCCCAGAATACTTGATAGAATTCTGCAGGGAAGCCATCAGGACCTGGAGCTTTGTTGTGTTCCATTTGGAACAAAGCCTCTTTGACCTCTGTTTCAGTAAATGTTGATGTAAGCATATCATTTTCAACAGCAGTGACTTGTGGTATATCATTTATCTGACTTTCCACAAGGGAGAGGTTATTGTCCTGTGATTGTCCGAAAAGGCCTTTGTAGTAATTAGTGATGTAATTTTTCAGTTCGGTGTCGCCAGCAATTATACCATCTTCTTGTTCTAATTTGAAGATGTGTTGTTTGCGATGTTTGCCATTGGCCACCAAATGAAAGAAACGGGTATTATCATCACCTTCAAGAAGGATTTTAACCTTCGCCCTTTCATACCACTTCATCTCTTCCTCTCGTAATAAGAGAACCAATCTTTCCTTGAGATATTGTTTCATATTTATCTCATTATCAGAAAGAGTAGTGTGTTCCGCCTTTTTATCAATGGCGTCCAACAATGAGATTAGTTTTTTCTTCTCTTTTTTATATGAGCCTGCTGTATGTTTGGCCCATCCTCGCAAATACTGGCGAAGATGTCTTATTTTATTTTGCCATCTGTCCATAGCAGTATCTCCTCGATTTTCTGATTGCCATAAATTGGCCACCATATCGAAGAACCCATCCCGAATCAACCAACTCCTTTCAAATTTAAAGGTTTGTTGCTTATTATTATGGGTTGAAGATCCAGTATTCAAGATAAGAGGTGTGTGATCAGATTGGCTTCTATCTCTGGGCTGTACTGTAGATAGAGGAAATTTATTTTCCCATTCAGTGCTGACAAGCACTCTATCTAATTTCTCATATGTAGGATCGTCTCCCGGCCCGGCCCAAGTATATTGCCGTCCTGACATAACGAGTTCCTTAAGTTCAAGAGACTCAATGATCGCATTGAAAATATTTGGCCATTTGGTATCAAAACGCCCTTTGCTCTTATCCTCTGGGTGTCTCATGATATTGAAATCACCCCCTACAATATATGGAAGTGTTTCCCGAGAGCAAATATGGGCCAGTTCTATAAGAAACGCTTCTTTATTTTGCTGTTGTGCTGGCCCATATACCGTATACAGTGCAAACTTGAAACCATCAAATTTATTACGAAGGCAGAACTTGATATAAAAGTCACCCTCATCTATGGATCCAATATCGTAGATGCTCAAGTCAACACCTAATAACATTCCACCTGAACGTCCAGATGGGGCCATGCTATGCCAAATGAAGTCACGCCCACCACTAAAGTTCTTAAGGACCGCATCGGGAAAATCAACACGACCCGTTTCTGAGAGTGCAACGAAATTGAGTTGCTCCTCTCGAACCATCTCCATCAAATATCTGTGTTTAGCCAAGTCAGCAAGACCTCTGCTATTCCAAAAAAGGTAGTTGCAAATGGAGTCTTATGTTTATGACTTACAAAAGCTATAGCATGTGATATATTCTGCTTCTATTGATTATTTACAAACTTCCATTAGTTGTGTAAAGTGAGAAGGATGTGCTGTACGCTAGAAAAGCTTATGCTTTTTTAACAATGTACTCGATCATAGAGCAGTTCTATACTTCAGTACATTGATTGGCTTGCCTTTGATTTTTGCAATCTTCAACTTACATTTTCAATGAAGCAATATTCTTGTTGAGAGTTTATAGATGATTCCTGTGTTTTATTGGGATAGAATACACAGGAAACATCCATAGTTTGGACACGCTGATTAGGGATGGGCTGGATGTCTATTCATTTTATTTGGATAATTTTGTTCAGCTAATCTGTTCTTCAAATTCCTTTTTCAATAGATCTGGCACATTGACAAACCAATGCCTGATTACTTGTCTGATCTTCAGAGTTTTAGAGGCTGCCATTATTGAAATTGCTATGCTCCAAAGACTTGGGAAGCATGATTTTACTGACAGCCGATAAGTAATATACCTTCCTGGTTTTACTTCTTGACTCTTTTTTGAGTTGATGGATTTGCATGAACGGTTCTATGCCTTCAGTTGTGTACAAATACGTAATTGGTTTGACTATCATAATCATATACGTATAGTAAGTACAGATGCATCAAGAAGGTTGTACTTTTTTCTTTTTTAGTCTAAATTGGTTATGTTTGTTATTATTTCAAAGAAGAATAAATGTTGGGTAACATTGAGAAATAGAAAAAGGATTATTCTGTTGACAGCTATTTGCTTTAGTCATTTTCTTATGCTAACTAGGAGTTGTTTGTTTGCTCAGGTGACAATTCAAAAAGATAGCGAGGTGCGGTTGAAGATTATTGGCACTCGCGTTGATGCAGCAGAAATTGTGAGTCTATTACCATTTGATTTCCTTTACAAAATTTGGATGTACTCGGTACTTGTCTAGAGTTTTGAAGCATAGCTGTCTAGAGTTTTTGAAGCATAGTTGTGTAAAACTATATGCTATTGTCTTTCTAGCTAGTGATGTGATTCCTTATGCAGTACCACTAGATAATTTCATATGGCTATATTTTTGTTTGTAAAATTTTAAGAGCCATACGTGGTTTTATAGGCAAATGGCAACCTTGATGTAAGCCAAATTAACAAATACAAAGTAACATCAGTATAGCATATAGTGGGGAAAACATGATCATTCTACGCACAGGCATTTGGTTTCAGATCGCTTCATGACAACTAGTTCCAAGAAGAGTATTGTGAGAAAAACTTTTAAAAGTTCATAAAGAGCTTAGAGTTAGTGGTGATGTTGTTCCTTCATGGCTATTATGTGCATTTTGTTAACTCAAATGATTCCATGATATTATTAGTTCATTCTCTCACAAGATAATTTCATTGCTTTATTTTGCATAAAAATAAACTTTTTTCGAGGAGGCTTTGTGGTTTATTCACAAAACATCCCGATGTATTATCATATATGGGCAATCAAGTATGCATTATTATGGACCATGAAAAGGCACATATTTTGCATTGGATTCAATTTTCAATGATATTTGTAGGTACATATTTGATTTTTATCCATAGTAAAGCACATACATTCAGCTAGTTATTTGTAAACACTTGACTTAAATCAAAACAAGTTCAAAGAAAGGTTTTGTTAAGGGGATTGTATATCAATAAGTTATCTCACTTCCAAGTTACTATAATTTCAACCAATAATATTCCTTATGCCTTGATTTAGGAATCACTCTTTTGACACAGCTTCATTAACCAGAAGCACAATACATTCAAATGATTTAGTTTAATTTCTACATAGAATGCCCAGCTTTACCCACATGATATCCACGACTTGATCAAAGATAGGATAACAAAATTCATCACCGATTCATAACATTAGGACTACCCAGTATAGAGAAGGTCCCTCTCAGCAGCGGGTCCCTTACCAGGCCTAAGTATGGGTGGCTCCTTCACTGCTACTATGGGTCATACTGTGGCATAGGACGATTTGTGGTCCATGGCAACACCGAACCTAGCCATGGCAGAACCAATGAAACTAATATAGTAACTGAATCAAGTTCGAGTAATTAATCCTGCGGATGAGTGGTACTTATGTCCTTTCTCATGGCACAAATTTATTATTATATGCTTTGTACGGAACCACCTTTCCAATAGAGACTTATGCACGCAACTACTGGGTAGCATATGCACATAGTCGCCTCTAAACCACACAACCATCTCCGCCCTCAGCTAGCATGTCCCACTACCACTACAGGCGAGTGATCCAACACTTTTATTTATCATACCAAGATGATCATAAATTCCAACACGTTAACTCGTGACGGCGAACCATAGTGGAATGAGATTATTCTTATCTATGTTCATTGTTATATTAATCTAAAGCATGATATACAAACTCCAAGTTCATCAAGAAAAACCAGATCAAAGTATTATCAAGAATAATAAGTAAACAATTTAATAAAGCATTAACTAATTAAACATGATCATTCAAAAGTAACTGATAACAGTTAGCATTGACAAATAAATAATGCAAAAATTAACCCATACATAATATAACCCAACTAATAGGAATTCAACAAGATCAAGGAACATAGCTTACATTGTGACATGTAGTCGATGCTTACTCCTTCGTAGGCTTTGGGATCATCACTTTTAGTTCCAATTGTTCTGTAGGCTTCTTCTCCATAATCTACCTTACACACACCCCCTACTATCGACTTACAACAATTACAAATAAAACAGTAATAAAAGAAAAGGGGAAAATGAAGCCAAAAAGCTATCGGAAAGGAAAACCGATGACGAATTGGCTCTGGAAAGCTTTGAATTTGGAGATGGAGGGTGAATAGTGAAAAATTGAGTTTACTGTGTAGAACCGGTGCTAACTAGGTGAGAAATGGCCCAAAACTATGCGAATCGATCACAAGTTTGTTCTAAACAGGGCTGAATTGGTAAAAAATAGGATCAACTCAGGCTAAATGGGTTTGATTTAGGTTGGACTCGATCTGAAACTAGTTCGAGTCAGGTTTGGCTCACATGTGAGGTGGTCTAGCTTGATAGCGTCCGCATAGTGTTGTGCATGCGTTCGGTCGGACTCAAATCCGATGGGTGTGGTTTGGATTAGCGGCTTGGTCAAACCATGTGAGAACAGTGCCAACTAGCACTATTTCTCTTCTCAGTGAAGTGTGGAAGAAAATAGGGTGAAAGTGACGGCGATGGTGATGCGGCGGTGGAACAACGATGACAAAGTGCACACGGGGTGTTCCCGGGCACCACAAAGCCATTTTGGGTGGTTTGGGAGGATGTCAAGGATTGTGGTGGTCAGAAAAAGGTACAGAAAGGGCAGCAGACGTGGATAGTAGAAGACTCCCCAACGGTGAACTCCGATAGTCTCCAGTGCAAATAGTAGGTGCATGATAACAGTGTGGGCATGCAGAGTATTTTGGTAGTGATGGCTTGGTTTAGGGTGTAACAGAGAAGGCTGGCGGCGGTGATGGCTGTGGCCATGAGGCAAAGATTGACAGTGGCTATGCACAGTAAACGCGGTGGTCGATGGAGGTGGCATTTGGCAACGGCGTGTTGAGGTGCGCCTCGTGATGCAAACGATGAGGGGAGGGAAAGATGGATGTGGTGGATAGGGTGGTGACGGCAACGTGGACGATGGTGTGATGAACGATGACAATGGCTCTGATGATGACTTGGTGAGGGAAATATGCCATTAGAACCGCAAGGAGGTGAGGAATATGATGGCACAACCAATCTGGGGAGGAAAAATGAAGACAAGAGCGATTTTGGGTGGATTTCCTAGGCGGTTAAAGAAAGGGGCGGCGCCCTCACCGAATATGTGGACGACAACATGTCTCGGTAGTTGTGCGGTCAGCTTCAGGGAGTGAAGGGTGTAATATCCCGAAAATGATTTGAGAGATAATCGATTAATTGGAGGGAGGACCTTATAGAAAAGAATTAAAAACAATAATTTTAGAGGGGGAATTCTGAAAATACCTGGCAACCTGGGCCTGGGCCTTGGCCCAGAGGAGGCCGGCCAAAAAGGGGGGGAGGTGCCCCTCCCCCCAAACCCTAGCCGCCACCCCCTTTGCCCCTCCTCTCTACCCCTGGCCGCACCCCTCCCTGCCCCTGCGCCTCCACCATGTCCAGCAACACCTCTCCCCCATTGTTGTCCCTTGGTGCTTGGAGAAAGCGAGAAGGAAGGAAGAAGAAGGGAGGGAAGGAGAAGAAAGGAAGGAGGAGGAAGAAGATGGGTGATTCCAAGGGGATCCTCTAGGTAACTCTCCCTCATCTCAAATTCCTCTGTTATTGCTGTAATTAGGGTTCTTAGCCTAAGAATTGGTGGGGGATTAGCAATTAGATTCCCCGATTAGGGAATTCCTGCTGTCTGTCTGTAGATCAATCCGCGTATTGCGACTGTTTGCGCAGTTTATACCTACGAAACGATTTTTTCTGCGGGTCTGCCCAAAAGTAAAATTGTAGACGACGACGAGATATATTTTATGTAAATTTTCCAGAATTTTAGGCTGCGGGATTTGGGCGCAGCACAGTCGGGAACATCGCTGTCTGTCAGGGGTGCAGATTGGGGCAGATTGCTGTTCAAGTGTGATTTAGGGGTAGTAGATGATTTTTATGTTTTTGGTCGCAATTGAAAAAAATGTAGATAATTCAGTAATATAACCACTGTATAAAAATCATAATTTTTAGAGCCTTACACTGTGGTTGGGACGCGTTAGAATCTGGCTGCCCAGATTGCCAGAACAGATAACGTCCTCTGTTTTGCGCATTAAGTTACACCTTGCTATGATCAAAATAAAAATATGTGATCTACATGAAAAGTGAAGGTATTTAAGTGAGGAATCCAGAAATATATCATTTTCTGTGAATGGCTTAATATTGTTAAAGATACAAAAAGGTTAAGCAGCGCTGCTGCAGCGGACAGAGTGTAGAACCGTTAAGCGGAGAGGGAGTTGCGGGTTTTGGGCGTAGAGGCGTTTACTTCTCAGTTGTGAATATTGTATTATGGTTTTGTGCTGAGTGGTGCTTTGTGAATAGGTGGCTTCGCTCCTGATCGTGCTTGACCCCTTCGCTCCTTCGGTAAAGGCAAGTATAATGATGGTTTAAAATTGATAGTGTGGATTGTTGATGTTTGATGGATTGTTGATGTTTGATGGATTGTTGATGTTTGATCTATATTATGAGTATATGTGTTCATGATTGTGGTAAGGAAGTACCGGTGATGTTTATGGTCGATTGCAATTTAAAGTGTTCATGAGTATTTCTGATGCATAGATGTTGTGGATGCAAGTTTTATTTATTGAGACATTCACGCATATGCATCATGTTGATTTATTGAAGTCTTGGTCACGAGATGACCAAGCGCCGAGGTCCCCGTCATGTTGATGACATGACGGGCTAAAGGTCCCCATACTTGTGGAGTATGGGCAATTGGTCCCTGTACCAGATGGCACAGGCATGGGTGTGCATTGACGGATACACACTCCGCATTACCGGTAAAATGCGAAAGAGAAGAGATAAAGAGGTTTTTGATCATCTTGCATAGCATGGCTTGTTTATGAGGTTGATGGATGAATTTGTGAAGTGATGTTCATGAATGTTCACGGTTTATTTATATGGTTGATGGATGAATTTGTGAAGTGATGTTCATGAATGTTCTTGTTACTATCTATTATATTTGCTGAGTCGTTGGACTCACTCTTGCTGTTGTTGTGTTTTTTTAGGTACCTTTATGAGATCGGCATGCATTGGGAAAAGGGAAGATTAGCATTATTGCACTTTGCACGTTCTACTCGCAATGGATGAAAGAGAGGAAATTACATAATGATTGCATGAATTACTTAAGTAGAAGATGATTATCGATTGTCGGATTAAAATTGTAATAAAGGATTAGAATTCTTTTATGATGCTTCCGTTCGTTATTTAAATTTTATAACCATAAATGTTCTAGTAATCTTAAGCCAATATCACTTAGAATTGATTATATTACTTGAGGTTATTCATTTCTTTTAATTATGCTTGTTGAAACCTCTGACTTAGACAGTAAACAAAAGAGATTCTGCCGGAATTTTGTGAGATGTATTTAGTTTATCCTCGTTATGTTACTAGTTTGGTAGCATTCCAGGTCATTGTTTGGCTGGGGTGTTACAAAGGGGAAGGAAGAAGGCTAGCTATTGTTGCTACTGCTTTGGTTTGAAAGATACTTGAAGGCGGTGGAGCACATGGAGCGACGAAGGGTAGAGGCAGTGCTTGGGCGTCGCCATGGATGAATGCATGCACAACAAACAACTCAAGAGAGAACAAATTTATGCATTTTGGAACTTTGTGCGTTGTTACAGCCCCTTACTTAGATGGTGAAGCATCTAGGGCCCCAAAAATTATTTCATAATTAATGACAACTATGTTTAAAAAACTAACATGCTTGTTGAAATGATTGAAAGGTTTAGTCCCGGATTTGGAAGGTATCATGAAGAAGCATGCAAAGATGACTATGGGTTGACATGGCTAGGCAAAGGTATAAAAGTTGGCGAATGACCTCTTTGTAGATTTTATCGGTCTTAGCGTTTTTAAATTAAGACTGGATTGATAGACTAGATGCTATATTATTAAGAGGATTCTTGGCTAGTAGCTTGACAATGCCCTTGTGTCATATTGCTCAATATTGGTGCATGCATGCATTTGGGATTACTTTGTAATCCTCTTTGTTTTGTTTTTCTGAAACTGGTATGACCACCATTGACATCGCGGTAGCACTGTTGCATCGGTACTACCAGGATTTAAATGACAGTACAATTTTTCCAGAGAGGTGCTGATTTGGAGCTCTTCAGGCGTGGTACTACCACACTTCTTCTCTGGTAGTACTGACCGCAAATCATGCCTTGTACTACCTCACCTATGGTATAACTGCATTTGTGTTGGTAGTAGCTATTTTTTGGAGATTTTCTCTTCTCTGAAAAAAGTACTACCACTTGCAACGATACAACCGGGCATGTGAGTGCGCTATGACCAATATTTGTATTAATGGCTAGTTTCAGTGTATTTAATGGGCAATAAATAGCTGTTGAATAGTAGATGCAGTACTATCAGCCACTACATGGTGGTACTACTACCTGACCTAATTTTTGGAGATTTCATCCCTAACAATTACCTTGGTTGTTAGAGACTATAAATACCTCCTCATCTGCAACAAAGGTACACTCTCAGATCTTCATTTAATACTCTTGAGCCGTTGCATCCTTCTCTTCAACTCTAAAGCATTTAGTTCATCTTTTATGTTGTTGAGAGCATTCAAGTGTATTTACATCAATTATTTGAACTTTGTGGCACTTAAGGACCTTCAAGTAAGTGTCAATAACTTGTTACCTTTGGAGTTTGCTAACTTCTAGATGGCTTGGCGGCGGTTGATCCGATGATCTCTTCAAGGAGATTATGAAGATTGAACCTATCCTATCCGGAGAGGGAAAGAGCTACCCCAGTGGATTGAGAAAAAGCTCAACTTTGCATATAGCCAGCTTGATTCATTAAAGCTCTCTCAATGTGGATTAGGGGAAACCGATAAGTCTCTTGTGTTCATTGAGTGGTTTATTCTCTTGCTCGTTACTTTGTGCATTTACTTTTGTAGTGACTAATTGCTTAATTGTCTATCTAGAATTGTATCTTGCTTAAACCTTATTTGTTGGTACACATAGAGATTATATTATTTAGGCCTTAATTGTGAAAACCGTTTTGACTTACGTTTCTATATAAAATCACAGTTTAGCCTAAGAAAATTTAAAAACCTCCTATTCACCCTATCTAGTTGCTTATCCTTGATCATATAGATAGGCATTGTTGTGCCGACCCATAGACTGAGGCACTGACCCAAGCATGGCCCGATAGCCTCACGGGTCATGCCGGCCTGATCTAGGCACGATTAAATTTTGAAAAAAATATAAGGAAAATCCTACAAAATACATAAAATACAAAATAAAATACAAAATAAAAGTATATATACTTACAAAATAAACTATATAAAATTCAAAACTACAAAAATAAAAATTATGTAAATATTAAAAATAAATAGGCCTAATGGACCGTGCCAAGCCTAGTACTCTTCGGCCAAAGCCGGACCGGCCCGCTGGGCCGAGGTCTTGATCCAAGCATAGCATGGGTTGTCGGGCTGTGCTAGCACAACCCATTTAGCTGGTGGACCGTGTTATGCCTAAGTTTAATCAACAGTGTCGTGCTTTAGATCAGCCTAGTTAGCACGATCCATTTGACCCTCTGCAACCATGGGTTTCTTTTTCATGATTATCATTGGAAGAGAATAAAGTTAGCAGTGTGGCAATGGGACATCGAGGATCAGATCCTTGTGATTACCGACGACCTGGCTGGTTGAGTAGTTTGCTGATGATCCCCAAGTCCTGCCCTTTTGAACTGGCCCACGATCGTACACTACCAAAATGGCAACCCCTATTGTTTGTGCTTGAATGCTTGATTGTTCCTCTCACATATGCGCTAACGGATCTTCACACTCGCGTTTGTTGGGCCATGTTTCCGCTGCAAGAACCGCACTCCTGTTTTCATGGGCCACCATGAGGCCCATGAACATCTGTAGCCACAACAAACTCACAGCCCAAACTGGGCTCGTTTCTTCACCTGCTCGTCCCAGCATGAAACGGGTAGTCGGCCCACAATGCCATTGTGCCAACGTGTAGGGACTCAGAAAAATGCTAGTGCTAGGACTATGCTGTTAAGAAATAATGACAATCATCTCCGATGCAATTTACATAATCAATCAATAGAGAATTTACAAAGAACAATTGAGAGAGAACATCAGAGAATTGAAGTCTTTATTAATTAGCAGATCTATTCTTCATGTATATAGGCTTGTCTATTTATAGTCAAAACCCCTCAGGGGTAGATTCGGTATTTGCCCACAATGCGACATTCTAGGTTTCGTAACACTCCCTCTTAGGTGAATACTACGACATGCAATGTCTCATTAAAAACTCCTTCCAAAAACCAATGGAAAAAAAGAGATGGAGAAAAGAGTACATCACATCCATTTCTCGTGTTGCGCTTGTTGCCTCATTAAAAACTTTCACATGAGAAAACTTCAAGAAAACTCACAAAGAAAAAAGAGTACAACATTAGATCTTTAGGATTATATAAGTCTTCCCGTCTTAAATAAGAGCTATAATTTAAGGATTTACTCCCCCTGAACCTTGTAACTCACTAAGTCGCCTCATTCGTATGCCTCATATGCACTTCTGGAAGCTAGAGCTTGGTAGAGCTTTTGTAAATAGATCTACTAGATTATCACAAGACCTAGTTGATTCATGATATTACTTTTAACGTAGCCCATTTACATCTATGCCACATAAGTTGTATTATCTTTATAGGTAATAGTAGGGTCATCAACGGTGTTATGTCACATGACTTCTTGATGCGGCTAATCATTCACCTGAACCAAACACATTTTTGTGAGGCTTCATACCATGATATGCATATGCCTCGTTAAAAACTCATTTCAAAAACCCAGTGGGAAAAAAGGAATGGAGAAAAGAGTACATAGCACACGGTAAATTGTATTGCACTTGTTGCCTCATTAAAACCCTTCAAATAAGAAACCCAACGAGAAAAACTCACTAAGGGAGAAGGAGTACAACACTTATCTTTAGGATTTATAAACTATCTTCAGGATTTATTATGATCTTTAAGATCTTTATCATGTCCATCGATTGGACCTATACTGATAGGTGGTAAAGATCTTCAAGGTAGTGATCATCAAGTCAATACTTTCTAGGTTAGACTAAACTCAAGATTTTTTGAATCTCGTGTATAACTATAAAGGTTCAGCATATGCTCCCCTGAAGACCACTTCTGGTGAAGTATTATTATTCCAATGCCTTTAATACATTTTAAGAAATAAATACAAACCATTATATATTGTGAGTATATCTGCTAGATTACCACAATGTATAGTGTTTTAGGCATTTGTCTCACTATTTATTTAGATAAAGAGACGATAAAAGAATTTGGGAGTAATATACTTATCTTTCCAAAATACCATTTATCCATATGTGCAACACAAGCAAAATTTATCCTAATTAGGATATGGGGGTAATCAATTGTAATGCCACATTTCTTCAGGATATGACTTATCAAAACCTTTCAGGGTCTTAATATTTAATAACTATATCTGAGTAGTACTGTACAACCAAAAGTCTATTCTACAGAACTAAAAGCATGGTCATACCACCACAGAGTTAATATAACCGGTCCTAATATTTTTGGCACTTAGGGGATTAATAAATGTATCATTAACACCAATGTATATAATACATTTATGGTAATAAAGAATATTGCCACTCCATCATCTTCTGTTAGAAGATGCACTTCATATGTGCTTATGTGGTGCACTTCTGGTTTTTTTTATTTTCCTCATTCCATTCCCTCGGGTCTTGAATGGGTCCTTATCCACTTTCAGGGATCACATAATCGTTGGTGCATTTTCGATCAACTGGTGAGTTAGTTTCTCTTCAGGGAGATATTTTCTCTTCTAGGAGATATTTTCTCTTCTAGGAGATACTCTTTCTTCGAGTAAGAATTTATCCTGTATGAGTTTTATATACATAGATACATGTTGCAATTTACTTTCTTGTTGAAACATTGAGTCCTTCAAGGATCAAGCTTTGAGTCCTTTTAGAGATCTCATCAAGAATTTTCAGAATCTGATAATTGCATATCTTATTCATGTCATGTGGCAGAGTTATTATATAACGGAATATTATTTCATTCATAACCGGAGAATATCAATCTCTATAGGGATCTTTAAACCATCGCTTTCACCACCTCATTATTCCATAATGACTCATCAAGTTTGAACTAACAGGTTCCAAGACTTTCATCTACGATTATGGTTCGACCTCAATTGCTTCCTTTCATTTTTACCCGATATGAACACTTCAAGTGCTCAGCCATGGACTTTGGTTCTGGATTTATGTTCTCATACATGACACTTTAGCAATTTTAGAGGAAAATTGGTTGACGACAACTTTTCTTCAAATATCCTCATAATTGAGTGTCTTTTTATTATTGACTAAATCTTCGTTATTTCCCAAACGAAAGCTTATTGGTCATTTCGTGTTCCCGGGTATTGTAATATGTGCGCGTCTAATTACTGGGGTTTTCATCTTCATGATGAGCCTCTTCATAAGGCCTTTCACCTTCATGGTGAGTTCTCTTCTAGAGTATTTAATGAGTGTTTAATGATTATTTTGATTAGTGTCACTAGACCTTAGATCCGTAGGCATCCCTATAGACTTTAGATCACTGACCAATAAGTCAACATCGCGGAGATGGATATACTATTCAGCCCGAGGGATTCCAAACTTTGTGATGCATTTACTTCAAGTAAATTCTCTATAACTCCTCCATGCAATGGAAAAAGAAATCTGGCAGTCTCCTCGCTTCTAGCATACAAGAGTATCAAGTAAACTTAAACTTAGCTTGGTTAGTGTGTGAATCTTATACTACAGATCTTTCTTCAGGGAAGTATCATGACATTCAAAGATTTTGGGCATTTCTTCCCCTGATGCCGAGATTTGATCTTACTTAATAGCATACTACAAAAATCTCTTAGTATTGATACTGTATAGATGGAATTTCAGATCCAATCTGATCCCGGCTACTAGTGGTGGCCCAAATAGTGTATGCTACGGTGGTGATATTATATGGGAAATGATTGATTTTTCTAATACGCACTAATCCTTAGTTGGGGAGATTTCTTTTAGTGCAGAGCTAGACATTTATTAATGTAGTGGCATGAAAATTGCGTATCTCTTCTACTAGTAGATTATCCCAACATCTTGTGGGTTATTAATTTGCGATAACAGAAATATTCTAGCTTCTTATATATAATATATTGCCCAATATTATGATCCAATTACTCATACTTTGATTTAAAATTTGGATCACTCAAACTTCAAGTTTTATGTTAATGCAACATGTTTTGACCTAGTCAAGAGTATTATATTTCGACAGCATAATATACATCTTCTATACATGTTCAGGATGCTCACAAGAGCATAAATGTAACACTGTCACATAAAACACGACCGTTGATTAATCTGCATGGAATATAATATATTCTGCTAGAATATAATTCTAGTTTAACCACCCAGATGGAACAATTATTCACCAGGAATATATGTGATTCATTTGAGAGGTAATTTATATGCTAGTTATAATTTATGATGCCAAATATATATATGATAGATTTAGATCATTCGAGATCATTAATATCCAATAAGTCATCTAGTATTTTGAGAGTTATATTTTCTTCAGGCAAACAGTTATAGCTTCCAGTGGCATTATAGTGCAGGCTGCATTTGCCAATATGCATGGGTAATATCAGATGGGTATGGTATACTTCAATGTGTACCAATCTAGCATATGTGTGGTAGCTTCATGCTACCATGTAATTTCTATGTATGAGGTCGCATGCTAGCGACTAATATATTACTAGGGACAAATCAATTACCCTTCGAAGGTTACAATGATTTTCATTTGCCAACAGTGCGGATAAAGGTTTCAATTATCTCTCAAATAAACTAGATTATTTATAGATTCAAGCTTATTTGCTTCTGGATTTGACCTGGGATAGCTTATTTGCTTCTGGATTTGACCTGGGATATGCCACTATGTTGTCACGACTCTCATGCCTCGAAGGTTTCAATATTCCTCATATGCCCAAATTCCTCCCCGTTTTCATGCCAACCATAAATTTCTGAGTGAGAGCGCCTGCTTCTACCATTTGCTTTGAATTATCCTAGAGTGTTAGCAATTAATTGCTATTATACTACTTCAAGAGTAAAATTTTATTGGCGTGAAACCGACATATACTTTGTAATATGGAAGATGGGGGTTATATATAAACTTCAATATTTGGGTGTAAGTTATTTCATACTTATTTGATGTTCATAGTGTTTTCTAGTCAAGGTGATCCTTCTGAGATTTAACATTTAACTAGATTTCTTGTGTCTTCAAGAAGGACAATTTTTCTATTGACATCTGGGCATTAATGCACAAAGAACTAGTAAACTGAGGCATATCATTCATTAAAATGTCAGACCTAATATTTACAACTTTTCTTCCTTTCAAGTGTAAGATATGCTACGGCAATGTGTTCTATTAAGCAACTGTTCAGTAGGGGTAAGGATTTAATGGAACAACTTAGACCAGATATATTTATGACATCTGGGAAATAATTATCTAATGCACAATTTTAGCCTAAAGTAAAAGATAAGAGGTGCTCTTCATGAGTAAGATCAAGCTCGGCAGGAGTTGTATCTATACTATTGATGTTACCCATGTAGGAAAATGACATCTAAATAAAGCTAAGGGATAACTAGGAGAATGCTACTAGTCTCCATATTGTTCACCGTGGGCATATTTTTGTTTATCAATGCACCTGTTTATTAGTAATATACGGGTTATCTAAACTCAGTCCAGAGACAATATGGTGCAAGGCAGAGTAATACTCGTGTGCAAACTTCTAGTCCTAGAAAACAAAAGTAGATTATGGCAAAGTGTTTATAGGAACACCAGTAACATTTTACAGGTTTTGGCCATCCTTTCAGAGAAAGCGTTTAGGCCCAATGGGTGAATCTAAATCGTATAGTCATTCTTCAGGGTAAAGTAGAGGCAATACCTCATAAACTACAAAGTTTTTACCTTTCAGCATTAAAAAGGTACAACTATGTCAGTGTTAGGCTTGACAGTAGTATGACTGTCTGACAATGAAATAAGCCTAGGTGAAACAATTGTAGCCATTCGGGGTGAGCGAATATCCACTTAGTGATGCACAAAATTCTACATTTCAAGTGCTTACTGTTGGTAAGTAATTTCAAGTGCATGAAATAAGTGCAAATAGTAAAGATTTACTTTTATCTATTTAGTAGATAATTTATCATTTCCCATATTTTTCTTAGCAATCTTTGGGATTTTCTGATAATTATTAAGGCGTTTAACCAATTTTTAGAATTACTAACCCATTACACAATGCTATGAAATAAACCATAAACAAAATATGATGCTTCCAAGGTGACTAAGTCTAAGGTTTCACAAATTTACAAAAGCTCATATACCTAAAAACCATGTTTTTAGGATTTCTAGGATTTTTTTGGTAATCTTTAATGAATTACTGCTAATTAATAAGCAATTTTTGGAATTACTAATAAGCAAAAATAAAGTACCAAAGAAAATAAAACCAGAAAACATAATAATGGCAAAGGTGCTAAAAGATTATAATGAAGCTCATATAATCTAAAAATTAATTTTTTTAGAGAGAAATTCGGTGAGCTGGACTTATTTGCTGTTTTGATAAACTTTGGGGTCAAATCTATAATTATTGCCGCATTTAGTAAATATTATTTGTAATTTACCAAGACTTCAGGGGCTAAATTAAAAATTTTCTAGCCAGACTTTTTTTCTTTTCTCCTGCCTCTTTTTTCTATTGGGCCGATTTTAGCCCGCTTAACCTCGTCGGACCATTAAGCCGGTGGCTAGGGTTTTTCCTCCTCCTCAAGTGCGGTGGCATGGATGCAAGGTGCAAAGGCCGTCGGTGGGCGCGATGCACGGAGGTGACCAGCGGGCGGCCTCAAGCACTAGCCTCGGAGGTGGTTTCGGCCGACCGGCAAATGGCTTCGAGTGCGAGGTGGTGGCCGGCAGTCCTCGGGTGTGGAGGTGCAGAGGTTGTTTCGGCCAGCCGACGAGCGGCTTCGGGCGTGAGGTGGCGATCGGCGGTCCTTAGGTGTGGAGGCGCAGAGGCGCCTCCTTGTCTCGGCTGGCGAGGCCAATCGGAGGTGGCGTGACTTCATGCACGTCGGTGTGGGGAGAGTCGAGCGGCGGTAATCTTTGGGCGGTCTTTAGGCTCGCGGGGTGCAGAGCCTGTGGACGGAGCCGAGCGGTAGTGGCGGATGGCCTTGGGCAGCCGACGAGCAGCGATGACTTCGAGCAATGCAAGAGATCTGGCGCGGCGACCACTCCGACGGGTGATGTCGATCGTCGGGCGGCTTCGAGCGCGCCGGTGGCTGATGGCTTTAGGAAGCCCGACGATGATGACCCCCACCACAGTGCCGAAAACTTGCATAAACATCTCAATCCAATGCATGATTTAGATGGTTGAAACATCAATCAAATCCGATTTTAATCTAAATGGGCAATCTGATCTAGAACCTAGATATCTAATCTACTGGATTAGAGAGTTGAATAATCATGCATACAAATTATAGATCAGTCTCAAACTAGAATCAACTAGAAAACATCTGATCTAACCATGGCATTACAGGAAATAAAAATTCGATCTAGATTGATCTACGAGCTTGCAATGCGTAATAGATTAGTTTGTGATTTGCATATCTTACAACTTGTAGAGCGATTCATGCTGATAACGTGTTAAGAAATAATGACAATCACCTCCGATGCAATCCACGCAACCAATTAACAGAGAATTTACAAAGAACAACTGAGAGAGAACACTAGGGAATCGAAGTCATTATTAATCATCAGATCTATTTTTCATATAAATAGGTTTGTCTATTTATAGTCAAAAACCCCTTAGGGGTAGATTCGGTATTTGCTCACAATGCGACCTTCTAGGTTTTGTAACATATTCTACGGTCGGCGATTAGAGCTGACGTGGCATAGCTTTCCACGGTGATCCCGGCGCGCTAGCGAGGGAGGGCTCCCAGCAGAGCCATGTGTCACGTGATGGGGGTGCCCAGACATGTGGCGTGCGAGGGACAGGAGTCAGTAGGGCCAGAGGGGAAGAGAAGCGCCAGATGGGGGAGTCCCGAGGCAGCCGAGCGGTGATGACCCAAGCGCCATTTTGTTTTGCCCCCGAATGGGTTGCACTTTGGATTGCATGACGACGTGAATTCACTTTTTTCGGCTGCCACTTATGATTTATAGTTGTGGTGGATGATTTTTTTTATTCTAACATACATGTTTGTGTAAAAGAACCGAATGCTAATAACCTGATAAGCTATTTCAAAAAGTCCATTCCAATAAGCCGCTTCAAAATGGCGACGAAGAAATTGTTCTGTTTGTTTATTCAGAGAAGCCATAAATGGTATGTTCATATTAGCTTTTGCTGATGTCTTTTGGCTTATGAATAATGTCAACTTTTGGTTGTTCGCGAGAAAGAGTACGAAGAGATAGAGACTCGTGCATGATTTTGACCGATATAAATGACATCGTTACAGTGTCTATTATAATCGATTAGTAGATTCTGTATTAGAAAACACTCTATTTAAAAGTTAGATTTTGTAAAAAACTATTTACTATAAAAAGTAAATTTTAGAAGTCAATATAAATAGAGGTAAGCTCAAAAGAATGTTTGAGTCTACTGAACTTACATGCCTTGACCGGATTTTGCTGCTGTCTAGGCTTCGGCTCGCCTAGAAGACTAATAATCCCCTGTGGAATCTCTACGTCCAAACCGTAGGCTCTACAAATAGTAACATTTTTTTACACATTTCAAGAATATTTTTTGGTCCTGTCTTAAAAGCTACTATAAGTAATGACACACAATCGATGTGTTTGAGCCACATTGGCTATGACTAATCTGTTTATTTTTTTATGGACACCCTTTTACCATAAAATAGATGGGTTCTTTTCGATTATGACTTATAATTTATAACTGTGGTTTATAGTTTTTGCTCTACTATAAGCGTTTATGTAAATGAATCGAATGCCAATAAATTATTTAAAAGGAATGTTACAGTGGCAAAAAATCATCTTGTTTATTTGTTTAATAGAAGGTATAAACCAAAAGAAATCAGTCAATGTACATATGGTACACTCGTACTTGCTATGATATTTTTATTTGTGTAAACAAACAAGCATGATCGAAAAATGCACGGGGTATTTTCCTTCACATCGTACTCACATCTAGAACCTTTTTTCATCACTCTAAGTAGTAAATGTTTATGTGAAAGAATCAAATATTAATAACCCAATGAGCTATTTCAAAAAAGCTATTTTGATAAGCCACTTTAAAACAGCGATGAAGAAACAATCACGTTTGTTTATTCAGAGAAGCCATAAATGGTATGTTCATGTTAGATTATGTTAATGTCTTTTGGCTTATGAATAGTAACAGCTTTTGGCTGTTCGCATGAAAGAGTACGAAGAGTTAGAGATTTACGTATGATTTTAGCCGATATAAATGATGTTGTTACAGTATCTACTACAATTGACAATAGACCCTGTAATAAAAAAGCACTCTGCTTAAAAGTTAGATACAATAGAAAAACTATTTATTATTAAAAAAATGAATTATAAAAGCCAACGGAACTAAGCTCAAAAGAATGTTTTGAATCTACTGGCTCTAGGCTTCGGCTCGCCTAGAAGACTAATCATACCCTGTGGAATTTCTACGTCCAAACTATAGGCTCTACAAATAGTAACATTTTTTTACACATTTCTAGATGATTTTTTGGTCCTGTCTTAAAAGCTACTATAAGTAATGACACACAATCGATGTGTTTGAGTCACATTGGCTTATGACTAATCTATTTATTTTTTATTGACACCGCTTTACCATGAAATGGATGGGTTTTTTAATTGCGACTTATGGTTTATGACTACGATTTATAGTTTTTAGTTTTATCATGAACGTTTATGTAAACGAATTGAATGTCGATAAATTACTTAAAAAGAATATTACAGCGACAAAAACATTCTATTTATTTATTTATTTAAGAGAAGATATAAGTCAAAAGAAGTCGGTCAATATACATGTGGTAACGCTCGTACTTGCTATGATGTTATTTGTGTAAACAAAAAATAGCATGATCGGAAAATGCACGGAGTATTTTTCTGACACATCGTACTCACATCTAGAGGCTTCTTTCATCACTCCTCGAGTCTCCAACAAGCTTCTGTACTATAAAACAAAACAAGCCTAAAGTAAAACAACTGGGGCTGGTGGGGCTCAAACCTAGGCAGAAAAGCGAGATTAATCAAGTTGTGTACATATCAACCCATCTGTACTACGCGTAAACCGTCCCACCATGAGAGGACATAAATCGAGGTTGCGGCCGATCAACGGCTCCTCTCGTGCGCCGCACATCTCTTAATATGGCTTCAACTTCTGACTTCAACTTATTTTTACACTATTTATAAATTTCGTTTTTTCTGAACTTTTGGTTTTTTTAAGTTTTTTTACCGGTTCTTTTTTCCTCGTATTTGTTTACATTATACGTGATGGGCTAATATGTTTTTTCTATTTTTAAATTTTTTAAATTTAATTATGGTAAATAAGTCTCTGTCAGCTACAGTGCTTTTTCAGCTAGCTACAGTGTTTTCAGCCATAAGCCGTGAGGCTTTCAGCCGAACCGATCACCACCTTTATCCTCGATGGATGCAAACCACCAGCCTCAGGTATGATGAACTCCAACAACTCCTGGCTTAAAAAAACACCCCTCAGAAAAATCGAGCTAGTATTGCATCTGCACTGTGCACTATGTTGCTAGTATTATTCAACTTGTCCTTTTTTAAAAAAATTATTCATGCCACTAAAAATATGAGTAATATCGGTTTTGCCACTCTTTTGCTCATTTTATTTTTGTCACTCTTCTATCAATGCACATTTCATTTTTGTCACTATGTCAATATGCAAAAGTATCATGAAAATAGCAGAAAATCATGGAAAAATAAAAATCAAGAAAAATACCAACATATATAGAAAATTTAAGGATACATTTTGAATTATTTTTTTCATTTTTTTAAAGTACACTAGGAAAATTTCTCAAAAAAAAACATTATGGAAGATGTCTCAATCTTCCTCAACTTTAATGGAACATTAAAATTTTCCTGATGTAAAACTGTTGTGCAATTTTGATTTTTTTTTCTAAAAGTGGTCCGTGAAGTTTTTGTATTTTTGGTTTTTTCTTTTATTTTTATAATACTTTTTGCATATTTCTTAATGGTCAAACACATTGACTTGACATAAAATTGGAGGGAGTGGTAAAAAACAGCGCGCTGACGGAAGAGTGGCAAAAACAAAATAAGCAAACAAAGAGTGGCAAAACCGATATTACACATATTTTTCAGTGGCATGAACAATTATTACCTTTTTTTAGGCCTGTTGGACACAGTGAAGGAAAACACAGGAGGGAAAAAAACACATCAATAAAAATATGCAAATGGAAATCAAAATATTGGAAAATACAGGAAAACATATGAATCGGTTGTTGAAACGCAGGAATGAAAACATTAGTGATAAAAAATATGAAATGTTGTCAGGATATACCGAGAACTTTTGTTAGATTTGTGTGCCACCTACAAGTGGGCCCCACGAAGCACATGAAAAAAAATTTCGCGTCTTATCTCTATGCTACCACCAACCGAGCAACTATTCTCATCTTCTTCAGCAGGCTGATTTAAGGGAAAAAAAAGGGGATTTTTTTTTTGCAAAAACCCGTATGCAAGTACGGGAGTTTGTTAACAATCCCCCCACACACATATATATATAAGCCTCTTTTTTACTCCCGGGTGTAATTACACCCTATGTCGTATCTCACAACGTAGGGAGTATCTCGCGTAACGAGAAGTATGTACATGTAGTATACGAGTATTTAAGACTATATAGGTGGTATGAACAATTTTTTAGAGGTGGTATGTACATTTTTTTCAACATACTCCTTTTTATGTACGTATATAAAGGTATTTTCAAAATACGTTAAAAACTATAGACTCCCTTGCAATTTTTTTGTGTGGTTCACATTAGAATATCTTATAATTAGTATATGAGTATACCTAAAGTGATAAAGGAGTATTTCAAATTTATTTAGGTGGTATATTAGAGGTGGGTGTAATTACACCCGGGAGTAAAAAGTATTTTTCATATATATATATATATATATATATATAAGTTTGTCAAAAACCTACTGCAAGTTTTACGTGGTTACAAACAGTGGCGGACCCAAGATTTTTGGGATGGATATTCAAAATTAAAGTAGAGATCCTTAGTAGCAAAAGTCAAAGTATAGATTATTTATAGTAGACACAATATCTCAAATAATTTAAAAAATTTATTGAATTGAGAATATTGGATTTAGAACCTAGAAATAGGGATGCACTTGTTGTCGACGTGTGCCTTGGCGGCCCTGGTGGTCCAACCGCTGCCACACATTCCCTCCTGGGACCTGGTTGTAGGCGATCTGGCTAAGCCACGCTTTGCGCTCGCTACCGCTCGTTTGCTACCTTGAATTTAAATTTTGCATAAAACTCAGCTTTAGCCAAAAGAATTTGAAATTGTATATTCACCCACCCTCCTCTAGTCAGCCTTCTTGAACCTTCAGCTAGGTTGTAGTTTTTGAGACAAAATAGAGAGAGAGGTGAGTGAGTGGGCTGAAATCTATTAGGGGTATAAATATGAAGTATTTGGTCCAATTATATATACGTATATATGTGTGTATATATATGCCTAATATACTTACTACATATAGGGTATTTCGTCAAAAAGTTTGGATGTTCAGCTGAACACACATGAACTATGTGGGATCTGCCTCTGGTTGCAAATCCTCAATCAAGGGCCAATTTACTCGCTAAAGCTCCTATACGGTGAATACAAGTCATGGTTTTTAAAATCACGATTCTAGCGCGTAGAATAGTCTAACTCTACGAATCCACCCACGCCAAATGATCCAAGTCGTACCATAAGTCATATTCGGTGGGATCAACATGGAATCACACTTCAAATCGTAGAATCGGGTATAATCGAGAACCGGGTCGCATGGTGAGTGTGGGCAAGAAGACAGGAGGGAAAGATGGGAGAGAGATAAAGAAGAGAGGATCGAGCTAACCTTTCTCGCCGATGCTGAGGTCACTGCTCGTACCGTCGCCGTCACGACTAGCCGTTGCTGCCTAGCTACTGCCATCTCTGCTTGCTGTTGTCGCCTAGCCGCCATCATCGCTGCTCGCCACTACAGCATAGCCGCCGTCGCTTGCTTTTTGTCACCGCTGCCGCACTTAGAAGTGGTCCAGAAAGAGATAGTCTCAAGGGAAATCAATGCTTTTTTGGTTACATAGAGGAAGGGAGCTAGAGGTGGGCTGTCTTGTTGGGAATGGGTTGGTGGTGTGCTAGCTTATTGGTTTTCCCTCTTTTTTCTTTTTTTTCTTTTACTTCCTTTTTCTCTTCCATGAAATTTGAGAGATTGTCGAGTGATCGGTGAATTGTTCATATAGCTGACCTTCATTTTTCTATTCCTTTTCCTTCCTTTTTCTCTTCCATGTATATATTGGTTTTTATATAGCTAACCTGTGCATATGGATAAGATAGACAATTATTAATCAAATTAGACGCCAAATGACTAAATAAACACTCATGTCACTCTTGAAATACTTGGTAAATTGAGAAAATGCCTTTTTTGGGTTGAATATTAGATTATACGATTTGATTCTAAAATGCGATCCTACTGAAGCGTCTTCAATCTGATTCAGGATCACGATTCTGACAACCTTGATCCTAGTAGACTAGTCTCGTTGATTATGAGTAGGGAAGACGTGCCAGTGTATGGTAGGGTGTATGAGACAAGCGTGGGAGAATAAAGTGTAACGCAAGAGCAGAAAAATAGAGAGACAAGAAAGAAGGATAACAAGAGGCAACCACAGACGATGCAACACGTGGAAGGATTCTCACGGTCCAAATGGACTTGAACACGAACCCCTTAGTGAGAGACAACTATGCTATCATTTCTTGACGAACTTTAATATATAGGTAGGTTTTTAATGAATTAGCCCATTTGTAGATGGGTTTTTGTCAAACTTTGATATACATAGTGGTTTTGGCACCCCACTTGCCGATGTTTTTATTTTTTGCAAAATTCCCCCTCCCAAAAAACTACTTTGTTCCCTTGGATGACATCCCGCATGAGCTTCCCAATGCTGCAGCCTCCTTCCGAATCGCTCCAAAATCCCAACCATTTTCTCTCCATCTTTTAGCCGAAATAACAGCCGCGTGCGCAAGCAAAAAAGGGTCGAGCAGCGGCCTCATGGTGGAGGTAGAGCGGCAGTGACGACGAAAGGGATGGCTGGGTATGGGTGATCCCCGTGCGAGGGAAGCTGCGAGCGTGCGTGTGTGTGTTAGCATTTAGTATTTTGTTTTAGATTTGTTAACATTAGTGTTTAGTAGTACATCCCAGATGAGATTCCCCTGAGGAAGAGATAACCAAAATTTCTGCAGCCGCAAAATCACAGGCCGGGCCCGCGGGGCCCACCCGGGCCCACCGCTTGACCGCCCGCCCTCCCCGGCAGGGCCGAGCGGTCGCCATCTCATCTGATCTGCGTCACCGCGGCCGCGGAACCGAGGGCCGAGATGCGGCCACGCATCCCGCGCCGGCCCCCGAGAAGGTTCGGATGCCCTGGTTTTTCTATTGCCTCCCCGGGTGCGATCCTGCGGGGCGAGGCCGAGAGCGAGCGCAGCGGGAGAGCTCGTGTACCATTTCCGCGTTATTCTGCTGCTTTGCTCCGTGCCCGTGTCCATGTTACATCGCCAGTAGCACCACCACCACCAGCGGCGCCCCCCGGATTCAGGACGCAGATTCGGCGGCTCGCGAGTCGCTTCTAGGCTTTCTCGTCCTCCTCCTCCTCCTCCTCCTCGCGCGGGGTTCAATCCGCGGCTCATCTCTGGTATCAACTTGGAGCTAGGGAAGGTCAGCTGCGTTCCGTCCCCATTCGTTTTACTTGTGGTGGGTACTGTTGTTTCTGGTTTTCTTTGACGGGCAAGCTAAGCAAAGAAAAAAAAGTTGGTTTCTTGGGCGGACTTGATGCCCTGATCTCTAGGATCTGAGAGAGGTGGTGTGGCCGGTTCTTGGAAATGTTTCCATGGCGAATTTGTGCTGGTTGTAGCGGGGTAGGATCTGCTTTTCGGCTGCTTTTCTTGATTTTGGTAGGCTATGTGATGTAGTGTGGATCGTGCAGGTCAAGGGAGTTGTTTTTTAAAATTTATTTTCTCTGGGGCAGATAAAAAAACAGCAATCGGCACTCACTGTTTCGTTCCTACCAAGTTTCTTCTCCGTCTCATTTGTATTGATGAGTGAAATACCGAATATGCGTGCTTATTAAGCAAGATCCATCATTGTTGTTACGGATCACGAGCATCTGTATGGATTTATATTCCTTTATCTTGCCAAAGTAAACAAATTTATCACTAATCACAAAAGGTAACACAGGTCTTCCGGCGAGGTTTCTTGGAGCTCACCAATGGGTCTGGATAATACTCTTGGCGACCTGTCTGGCATGTTCTGCGGCCTGTCTTATGATGGTTACACGGATCACAGCACTCCCAGTTATTTCAGGTTCACTGATCCACAGCCGGTGATCTTGCCCCAGATGGCCGCGGAACCCAATTCCAATCTTTCATCCGACGTCTCGAGGGCCACCAACACAGAAACTGACAATCCGGAGGATTGGGAGTTCATCTCAGATGAGTCACTCAACTATATTAGCCGGATGCTCATGGAGGAGGACATTGATGAGAAAGTCAGCATGTACCAGGAGGAGTCAGCCGCACTCCGTGCTGCTGCGAAGCCATTCTATGACATTCTTGGACACAAGTTCCCACCTTCTCCTGATCGCCAGATGGCGCCTTGGTCCCTGGACAGTCCCAGTGAGAGTAGCACTAGCACTCATGCACGATCCTTGGCTAGTACTGTTACTAGCAGCAGCACTGGTGGTGCAGTGGATATCAACCGGCGCCATAACGTTGGACACTCTGAGCAGTTGGAAGCTTATCGAGGCTTGTGTGGTCAATCTTTTCAGTCGCTGGTTGGCCCATCAAACGATGTCTGCAATGCAGCAGAGGCATTACAAGATCCTTTGATCACTAACGGCAGGATTCCTGAGTATTTGCTCGAGAGCCTTCCAACCTGGGATTTCAGGAGAGGTGTTGAGGAAGCGCGAAAGTTTCTCCCGGGTGGTGATAAGCTAGTGATTGATTTAGAAGCTGGTGATGTTGCAAGGCCTCAAGAAGCCGGGAAGGATGTTTCTTTGAATGGCAGCAAGGCAGAGGTGTTGAAGGTTAAGAAAAACAGGCAGAGTGAAGACCTTGACTTGATGGAAGGGCGGAACATTAAACAGTCAGCATTCTGTTCTGATGAGCCCGATTGGATCGAGATGTTTGATGATTTGCTTCGTCAAACAGAGAAGAAGGCCACTGTTCTGCGGGAAATGATGCGTAATGAAGCTTCCAAGAATTCTCAGGTCACTCAGACGAAAGGAGCAAGTGGGGGGCGGTCGCGGGGCAGGAAGCCAACAAAAAAGGACGTGGTGGACCTTAGGACCATCCTCATCCACTGTGCTCAAGCAGTCGCAGCTGATGACCGCCGAACTGCTAATGAGTTGTTAAAGCAAATAAGGCAGCATTCCAAGCCAAATGGGGATGGCACCCAGAGGTTGGCATATTGCTTTGCAGATGGTCTCGAGGCTCGCTTGGCCGGCACAGGGAGCCAGCTTTACCATAAGCTCGTAGCGAAACGGACAACTGCCTCCGACATGCTCAAGGCCTACCATCTTTACCTTGCAGCATGCCCATTCAAAAGGCTCTCACATTTTCTCTCCAATCAAACAATCTTGAGCATGACAAAAAATGCATCAAAGGTGCACATCATTGATTTTGGCATTTACTTTGGCTTCCAATGGCCATGCCTCATCAGGCGTCTCTCCAAGAGGGAAGGCGGTCCACCAAAGCTGCGCATCACGGGAATTGATGTACCTCAGCCAGGCTTCCGCCCTACCGAGCGCATCGAAGAGACAGGACAGAGGCTTGCAGAATATGCTAAGAAGTTTGGTGTCCCTTTTGAGTACGAAGGCATAGCATCAAAGTGGGAAACCATCCGTGTTGAGGATCTAAAGGTTGCCAAGGATGAAGTGGTAATTGTTAATTGCCTGTACCGGTTCAGAAATCTTATTGACGAAACAGTTGCTGTAGACAGCCCTAGGAATAGGGTGCTCAACACCATAAGGCAAGTGAACCCAGCAATTTTCATCCATGGAATCGTGAATGGGTCATACAGCGTCCCCTTCTTTATCACACGTTTCCGTGAGGCGTTGTTTCATTTCTCTGCATTGTTTGACATGCTTGAGACAACTGTGCCACGGGATGATCCCCAGCGTACACTCATAGAGAGGGATCTCTTTGGCCGAGAGGCGCTCAATGTCATTGCATGTGAGGGCTCAGACAGGGTCGAGAGACCGGAGACATACAAACAGTGGCAAGTGAGGAACCTGAGGGCTGGATTTGTTCAGTCTCCGTTAAACCAAGACATTGTGATGAAAGCCAAGGACAAAGTGAAAGACATCTATCACAAAGACTTTGTCATTGATGAAGACAGTGGATGGCTCCTGCAAGGGTGGAAAGGAAGGATAATCTATGCCATATCTACATGGAAGCCTATTAACAATTAAGTTTTTGGTCTGCATATCTCCTATTCCATTGTTGAAGGCAGCTAACTTACGTATTCATATTATAGTGTTTGGAGCTTGACCCGTGCACCCACGTTTCAAGGTATGCAGTGAGCTAAACTTCAATGCAACAGTATGTAAATTGATGGTGTAATGACTTATCTTTTGGTAATGTGGGTCCAGCGGATCTGTTCTTGGGGCAGTAATTTAACAATGTCATGAAATGTTTTATCCCCAGGAAATGGCTTGAAGAACGAACATGGTTATTGTTGGACTGCACCAGAATTCAGTGTCAATTGCATCTGTCTAGCCAGTGGTGAGATAAGCTGTAGGAAAGGAGCAGTTGTTGATCTCTCCCTTGGCCTTGGTACCATCACATTGTTTAATTACTAGTTTTTTCATTCCAGTTACTTCTATGACCATCCTTTTAGCAATAGCCAAATCACAGCTTCTATAATTAGTTAGCCAACTACCTACTATCTTATGGTTTGTAACTTGGATCCATCTATGTTAGTAAGCATGATTTGGGTTCAGAATCACAAAATCAAATATTCCCCGGCCATGAGCAAGTATCTACATTTGTTCTGTGAGAATGGCAGTTGCTATTATATCTAAGTAAGTGCTTTGCCCATTGGTCAGTCAATTCTTCTTTTTTTTTGCGGTATGTGTCCATGCTGTCAAGAAATGGGACTCGTTAAGCTTCAGTGGAGCACTAGTTTTGAGCATTTGAGAAAAAGTAGTGCTACAAATTTACGTAGTACTTACTTTTGTATCTAAAGAACTAGTTAATTGTGCTAATAAAAGGACAAGATATCGCTGGATAATGGTTGATGCGTGCAACCACTAACGCCATCTCTTCATTTAATAATGCTTTTCCTTCGGCGGATCTTCTCTTAGTTGCAAGCCGATTTTGTTGGCCAATTACTCTGCCGTGTTGATATACATAAATTTTATGGTTGATTTTTAGGAACTTGTACAAGACTTGTTTGCTATTCGAACTTTTCTGTGTACTCAATTGTTGGATTTAAATACTTGTGTTGACTAAATTGCTATCTGCACAGTACTCTCAGCTCATACCTGGTAAAGTGAACTGGTAGAGGGCTGTGGTAGAAAAAAGATTCTGAGGAAAACTGGACATACACGAGTTTTTACTCGTCATCATCGATCAAAATTAATGAAAAAATGTCATGTCAAAGATATCACGGGAATAACTAATTCATGTCTCAGGGGCACTTGAGGTAACCTAGAACACCCTGTTTGCAAGGAGGCTCAGTGCACCATGCATGCTGCTTCCAGTAGTTGACTCTGCTTTTCTGGGTTTTCAAGTGGCACAACTGTTCATATTCAAACTAATATTGTCTGTATCCTAGTCGCGACAGATCATTTTCACAGTGTCAATGCATTCTCTCTCCCCTTCATTTCACCTTGTCATTCCTGAAATGATGATGAGAGTCGGGAGGGCGTGATACGGCCGCTGAATTGAATTCGAGGCGGCATAGGATGGGCCATGCATGTGAACCGGGGAAAGAAATAAAGGCGATGGGGACATGGAACCAACAGAAGCTTGTGAGCTAAAGAAGCTCACCATAACGATGGGCTGATGTTGGGGGTGATGTTACTCTTGTTTGAATATTTTAGTACTAGTTGTTATCCCCATCTGTGATTCCTTGGTGTAAAGGGAAAGCGGGCATGAGAGGTCCATGAATTCCCCTCCATTGCGCAATAGCAGTTATTATTTGAAGAACGATGTGAGAAAATTCATGATTTTGTTGTGATGAATTATTATTATTTTGGAGGAGGGAATTTAAAATTTGCGGATTTTTTTGGACAGTTTACAGAGGTGATAGTATGACCGGCCAGCTTGTGTTGCTTCGGTCGAAATAGATAATTTTGGAAAATTTAAGTCATGGGATGATTTAGTTTGTCTTAGTTCTATGCATTTATATGGCATGATGTATGTTTCAGCTAATGTGAGTTAAATTGTAAAGAACTTTTTATTCATAAAGAAATTATGAAGAACTTCTTATTCAAATTTGTGCCCGGAAACGATTTTTTGGTCTTTAGATGTGCAGGGGTGCTTGGAGTCAACCATGGTTAATAGTGAGAATTGAGGCTATGCTCATGGAGGAGGTGAGGCTCAAAGCGATCAAGAATACCGTGTGAGATGGCTGGGCTCAAGTATGGTACAAATAATACGAGAAATGTTGAATGGAAGTTCGAGTGATGGGTCGCACCATGTGGTTTGGTCGGTCCAAGCGAGATGTGGTTCGGTGCAACCAGAACAAGAGGGACTTGTCAACGCTTGGCAAGCCAATAGTGCATCTACACATGACCAGCATGCTGGCAAGGAAAGATGAAGATTGGGTCAAGAAAGGGTATTTTGGTAAGTTGACCAAAATACCGAAAACTACCTTGGATTAAAATCGTAACGCTTGTGAAGGTGATTTAGGTTAAGGAGCTGAGATGATCAAGTGGATCAAAGGCTAAGAACTTAGTGGTTTCGAGCTTATGAGCTTTCAAAAGCGTGCATAAGTGTAATGTGTGAGTAAAACCCATATTGTGTTGAGTTAACGGATTTCTCCCATTTATATTAAGTGGATAGTATCCATTAAGGTTATATAGGGCTGGTTGTTTTGTCTATTTAGCGGGTTGGGATGGAGACTTGTAAGTTAACCATCCTAGCTTATTAAAGCCAAGTGTTTTAGGATTAGAGTTAGAGAAGTGTGAGTACTTTGGTGTACTCTCTTGTCCTCCAGATGGAGTGACTATAAAATCTTTATTATCAAGTAGCAATATATCAACTTTGTTCATTTATCATGGATTTCTCTTGTTTTGGTTTATTTGCTCTTATTTTGGTCTTGCATCTTCACTTTTTTGATTTTGCTGGATGACAAGGATGAGTAAGTGATGGAGATACCTTGGAAATCAATTCCCATTTATCTAAGCATCATGTTTGCCAACTTCTTAAAGTTGCGCGGTTTTTGCTTATTTTTTCGCATGATTTCTTGATCCAGTTATTTTTGCATCGATTCTTTGGGTGTTCTAGCTTGTTATGACATATGGAAATACATTTAGAGTCATATTGACCATTATTCACCCATAAGCAAGTGATAACACTAGCGGTCCTGATCTTTCGATGAGGGTGGTAGATTCGATTGGGGAAGGGGATGACGTTGACGACCCGACTACAACCATCCAAGGACGTTGCGCCTTAGCGATCGATACACCAACTCTAGAGGTTGTTCGTGACCTTGTCGGCGCACAATCAACCAAACCACGAGGGTAATTGTTCCTGCAAGCAATCGAAGAACAGGCAGGAACAAGATGAACAACAACTCAATTGCAAATAAACGATGTAGGATTCAATCTGAAACAGAAAGACGGTGGGGTTCCGAAGACAAGTATTCGGGCGGTCTAGCCGACACGCGCGAGTACAAGGCGAAGTAGCAAAAGCTAACTTAGTCTATCAAAACCCAAACCCTAGAAGAGGGTGCGGCTGCCTATTTAAGGGACACGGAAGGTGGAGGGTCGGCCAAAACACAAGGAAGCCGAATAGGACTCGAATTACAAGGCCCACTTTGACTCGGACTGGAAAAGTGACGTGGTTTGCAGTTTCTGATCGATTCGGATGGAATTTGGAGGTGAGGCCAGATCTATCTGAAAGTAGACTTCAAGAGCTTTCCAACGAGTACTCACGGGCCCCGAGAAACCTTCTGGATCAAAAGTTATGGCCATTTGAAGTAGACGCTGTCAACAAGGCCGAATCCGAGTCAAACTCGTGAACAGGACTTGGTTTGCGCTTGACGGTTCCACTTCTATACTTGAGCTCATGTGGTTCTTCCCCATGGTTCCTAAGGACAATTAAATCATCACAAGAATTAAGTAGTATTCCATTCTTTGAAATATTTGTATGCAAACTTAGGAACGCATTCACCTGATGGTTAAGTTGACGTGCTCACGCTCTAGTCATTGGTCCTTGTATCATAGTTTCAGTTTGATGTGGAGTCAGCATGGTTGTATGCATGGAAAGGATGTCTCTTGTTTTGGTTTATTTGCTCTTATTTTGGTTGATTTTGGTCTTGCATCTTCACTTTTTTGATTTTGCTGGATGACAAGGATGAGTAATTGATGGAGATACCTTGGAAATCAATTCTCATTTATCTAAGCATCATGTTTGGCAACTTCTTAAAGTTGCGCGGTTTTTGCTTAATTTTTCGCATGATTTCTTGATCCAGTTATTTTTGCATCGATTCTTTGGGTGTTCTAGCTTGTTATGACATATGGAAATACATTTAGAGTCATATTGGCCATTATTCACCCATAAGCAAGTCATATTAATCGGTTTTGGTTTTTACCCGATTTTAGTGCAACTTTCCTTCAAACGGGGAAAAAATTTAGCAATGATTTTTTGATTGTTGATTGGAATAGATTCTTGACATCCTAGAGAAGGTGCATTCTAAATTTAAGTGATTTGCAGTCTTGATTTAAGAGTTTAATCAATTTATGGTTTTGGCCCAGTTTTGGTGCAACAGAGCTTCACGGATCAAAAGATCCTAATTCCCTTAAGTTCTTTTAAGATATTTGGTTGGAATAGGTTCTTAATGTCATGGTCTAATTTTGGTTCAAATTTCAAGTTCTTTGGATACACGGATCAAAAGCTACACGATTTTTGATTTGAAATAGTGTTGTTTGTACTATTCACCAAGCTGATTTTTACTGTAGCATAGTGAATATTTGGATTTTTTGTTGCTTGGTCTTCATAACTTCTCATATCTATTGGAGTGAAGAATCAATGAATACTTGGGGGGGGGGAAATTTAATGGCACTATGCAACCTCTTCTGTTGCCATACTAGCACTATGCAATCTCTTCTGTTGCCATACTGGTACTACAAGTGGTATCAGAGTCTGGTTAGCTCTTCTCATAGATCTTAATCGGTTTTAGGAGGCATGGCATTAGACAATTATTCAAGTAAGTCACCCATTTTTGATGGAGTTATTTTGTTTTATTGTAAGGCTCGTATGCAATCCTACATTGAGACTGAAGGGCATGCAATTTGGATTAAAGTTAAGAATTCTTATGTTATACCAGCCAATGATCAGGTTACACTGGATGTAGAGGCAAATAATAAGGCTTGCATTTCTAATTCAAGGGCTTAGTCGATTTGAGTTTGAGCGGGTTGCTCACTTGAGGTCTGTTCATGAGACCTGGAAGATTCTCGCTGACTACTATATGGGCTCTACCGCGATAAAGAAGTGAGACAAAACCACTTAAAGAAATAAAACTCAAAGATCAAGCAAAACCTTGGTGAATCCTTGGATGAGTTGTGGGGAAGATTCAACAAGATTCTCCTTGATCTTCGTGCTGTTGGTTTGACATATTCTGATTATGAGAATGTGCGCTAAGTGTTGGGTGCACTTGATATGAAGGTTTAGAGAATAAAAGTCACTTTCATCAATGACAACACTGTCATGAGTGAGTTTACCCTGAATAAGCTCTACTCGAGGTTGTAGACGTATTAGATTGAATTCATCTCGCGTCTCGCCAAGACAAAATCGATGGCACTTGTGATTGACCATACTCAGAACAGTTCTTCTAGTTACTTGGATTTTGGTTCTTCTAAATTTTCATTGTCCATCTTGCACTTTGAGCGATGAACAGCTAGGGAGGCTTCTTGAGAACGACTTAGCCCTTCTATCCACAAAATTAACAAAAGCATACAACAAGGTATGGAACAAAAGGAGTGGTCATGTCACTTGTTTTGGGTGTGGTGAGCCGAACCATATTCAGAACAAGTGCCCCAATCTGAAGGACAAGGACTTTCGAAAGCGTCTTCAAGATCGTGATGCGAAGTCCAAGAAGCTCAACTACCGTAAATTCATTAACCGGGTCCTTGGCGCTCTTGAGAACGCCGACAAGAGCGATGTAGACTCAGGGGTGAAGGACAACGTGGAAGACTCCCACAGCAAGAAGACCCAAAACTTCACCGTCATGTGCTTCATGTCTAAGGGCAGCTCCACCGATGTCGACTCCTCCGATGAGCGCTATAGTGATCCTGACAAGATAAAACGAGCTCTTGTTGTTGCTGAACAAAAACTGAAGAAACAAGTTAAAATAATTAAGAGCTAGGATGTTATGATTAACAATTTGAAACTAGAAATTGTTAGGCTCAAATCGATGAATCCCAATAACTGTGAATTGTGCTCTTTCTTGCATGATCAATTGGATAATATGAAAATTATTCATTCTTCTATTGCTAGTCAACTTAAAGTTGATCTAGATGAACTAGAATCTCTCAAGTCTAGCGATGATCGTGAGTGCTTGAATGCTATTACGTTGGGTGTGATTCCTTTAGATGTTATTCCTTCATCATGCTCAAATTGTGCTTTGCTCGTATTAAAATTGTGTAATGTCACTATGAAATTGCTCAAATTTAATCCTAATCATACTTGCTCTTATTGTGAGGTTAACAAAATTAAAATGAAAGAAATGCTTCTTCATTCTTGGACTAAATCTTGTAAAAATTATCTTAGGCTCACAATTGAGATTGATGATCTTAACAAGTGACTTGAGGAGAAATGTAAAATTGAAAACTCTATGTCCATCACTGCATCTAAAATAAAGTTATTGATTCAATTTCTTATGCATTTTATGCTAAAATTGTGACTGGTTTAGATATGATGCATGAGGCTTTTAGAGTTAAATATAAGTAGAAGTTGGATAGGGTTAGACCTTGCGTGTCTTATGAGGTTTTGAAGCTTGAGGTAGTTGTCCATAAAGGGAGATGGTAGGGTAACCAAGAACACTGAGTGTGCTACATATGAGAACTTAGCCCAAGAGAATGACTACCTCAAAGATCCTAGAGAGATTTTTTAGTGGGAAGAAAAACCTTAATATGATCCTTGACCAATCTAAGGTGAGTGAAGAAGAGATGTCTAGAATTTAATTTTCTAGAGTATTTCAAGGAGCACTTATTTAAGGTTGTGAGAGTTGTTGAGAGTGACAAGTTTAAGGTAAAACTCTCTGAGTCTTCCAGGACTATCTTTAGGTTAACAGGTTTTGCTCAAACTACTTCTAGCATGTCAGGTGCTACATCAGCATATCAGACCCCTCAAAAGGTCAAGTACCATTACACCTTCTGTAAAAAGCCCAAACTATTTCTAGCAAGTCAGGTGCTACTTCGGCAGGTTAGACCTCTTAAAAGTCAAGTACCATTGCACCTTTTATAAGAAGGATTGCCACATTGTTGAGTTATGCTTTCGTAGAGCCAAAGTTGAGAGAAAAGAGAGAATGAATTCTTTAAAGTCCATTAGAGGAGTTCCTACACCTATGACTCTTTAGAGTCAGGCATCATGTCTTTTTTTTTCTAGACATAGCCACATAGGTCTAGGTTTGTGGATGACTTCTTTAACTCCTTTGGTGGTTTTAAGCAGTGTTTTGGGTTAGGGTATCATGAGGGTAGACTATGGGTAGTATCTAGACAGGGGAGTACGGCCTTTTGGTAGGCTGATTCGGAGATGTCTAGATGGTTCTCGTGTGCATTCTTATGAATTTCATGCTAACCATTTTATTCCTGCTTCTATTGCTATTCCTACACATCGTGTCATTCAATGCAAGATTCTCAAGTATTTCAATGCTAGATTCTCAATTATTTCATTACTAACAGTGGTACTAAGGCACAGATGTTTAGTATTTATGCCCTATAGGTCTATTGAGCGAGGAAGGAGGATATGTTGGCTTGTTGACTCTGGGTGTTCACAACACATGATCAGAGATTCTCGATGGTTCTCCTTCCTCGCTCGTGCATTCGGCAACGAGTTGATCGCTTTTGGGGATATATCTACTAGGACTGTGACAGCGAAGGGTACAATGCGTGTCAACAACAATTTCATGCTCAAAAAACATCGCTTTGGTAAGTGCTGATGTATAATATGCTATCTGTTTCTCAACTTCTTGATGAGTGTCTAGAAGTGAGATTCAAGAGTGATGAGTGTAGAGTTTTAGACTCCTCGAGTGAGTTTATCTTTGGAATCTCTAGGTTTGAGAGGATTTCTAGTCCTGATTTTAGTATCTCTTCTATTTCTAGTCCTAAGTGTCTTGTGGTTTCTGGCTCATGATCTAGTATAGTGGCATAATAGGCTTGGTCATATATGCTTCAATGACTAGAGTCAGTAGTAAGGACCTAATTTGCACACTCTGTAGGCATAATAAGATGGTTTATGCTTCTCGTCCCTCTCTTACCTTAGTTGTGACTTATGGCCCTAAACAACTTTTGCATTTAGACACAGTTGGTACTTCTAGAGTTCAATCTGTAGGAGGAAAGTGGTATGTGCTTGTCATTGTAGATGACGTTTCTATATATTCTTTGATGTATCTTTTGGTTTCTAAGGATGAGACCTTTGGCTGCTTTGGAGAGTTGGTCCATAGACTAGTAGTTGACCTCCTAGAGCTTTGAGAGCCATTAGGAGTGACAATGATACAGAATTAAAGAACTCATCTTTTGCCATTTTTGGCTGAGAGAGGTTTAGAGCACCAGTTCTCCTCGCCTAGAGTTTCCCAGTAGAATAGGGTTGAAGAGGAAGAATAGAACCTTTGTAGAGATAGTTAGGACTATGCTAGATGAGAATAATACCCCTTGGAGGTTTTGGACTGATGCGATTTTTACTGCTTACTGTGTGTCCAATAGGGTTTTCTTGAGATTGTCCATAGGCAAGACTTATTTTGAGCTTATATTTGATCATAAGCCTAGCGTATCTTATTTTAAGATATTTAGTTGCAAGTGGTTCATTCTTAAACATAGCAACTTGGAAAATTCGAATTTAGATGTTACGATGTCATTTTTCTTAGATACCTTGCTCATCATCGTGTATTTCGTGTTTTAATTTGGATACTAACAAAATAATTGAGACTTGTAAAGTCATTTTTTGATTAGACTAGTCTTTGTACTAGACCCGACAGTGCAGGTATACAGATACACGATTAGGAGAGCATCTTCATCGATGACAACCTTGACATACAAAATGAGGACCCAAGCGCTCCTTCAGTCACTACTAAGTTGGTTGGAGAGTCTGATTCCACTACTCCAGGTTCAGCAGAGCAGCCTACTCCCACCTTCACTGGTGCTTCGAGTGCTTTGCTCCTACCTCCACAGCCTATGAGGTAGAGGCTACATCTATACTAGGATATCCTCTTCATATTTATCAATGACACTCTCACGAGCAGATAATTGAGGATCACCATGAGCGGGTTACTCGCTCTAAGTTTATATCTCTATATTCTTATGCACGTTTTTCTTTTGTTGCGTCATTTGAACCCTGAGATGTTATCCATACTTTATCTGATTCCTTTTAGGTCAATGTCATGCATGAGGACCTTAATAACTTTGAAAGAAACCAAGTCTGCATCTTATTTGAACCTCATCCTAATCATAATGTAATTAGAACAAAATGTGTTTTTCAAAAATAAGTAAAGTGAGGATGGGTTGGTAGTTCGCAATAAGGCTAGGCTTGTAGCTCAAAACTTTTCCCAGGTAGAAGGCTCAGACTTTGAACAAACCTTTGTACCGGTAGCTAGATTAGAAGTATTCACATATTGCTAGCATTCGTGGCATCTAAGAGCTTTAAGCTTTTTCAAATGGATGTCAGGGGTACTTTTCTAAGTGGTTTCATAGAAGAAGAGTATAAGTCAAGCAGCCTCCTGAGTTTAAAAATCTAAAGTTTTCAAACCATGTATATAAGCTCTCCGAAACTTTATATGGATAAAAAGAAGCTTCTAGAGCTTGGTATAATAGGTTTAATAGTTTTTTTGCTCAAAAATGATTTCAAAATGAAAACAGTAGATTAAACCTTGTTCAGGCATGGTAGTGACTTATTACTTGTTAAGATTTATATGGATGATATTATGTTCGTTGGCTTTTATTATGCTTTGGTGTCCAGATTTTTTTATTCTATGAGTAGGGAATTAAAGATGAGTATGATGGGCGTGCTTACTTTCTTCCTTGGTCTTCAAGTCAAGTAACTAAAGAAAGGGACCTTTATTCATCAACGCAAGTACACAGAGTGATACAAGGTGCCCGATCTTCACGACTTAGGATTGATGATGATAACTTGGATCTGTGCAACCTGATGAACCGATGGCGCCAACCACTATTAGAACAACAACCTGCGACAAAAGAATTCATCCAACCACACGCTCGTGATCCCGCCTACCCGACCACACAAGTAGATGTGTTGTTGCTCCTGCAAATCACAAGAAATCACAAGAACCATGGGATTGAGAACACTGAATCCCCCTCTAGGTTGCAATCATATGCTAAACCCTAGGAAGAACAAGCATATAGCTCTCTGAAAATATTAGATTAATTTTTGTGGTCTGCCTAAACTCATGAATACAAAAAGTATTTAAAGACACATCCCTACGGTTCGGTTCCTATGGTAAATTCGAACAGGACTTTGCTACGGCCAATGGATTGGGTTCAGCTGATTGACTAAGTCGGACTCCAAGCAAGTAATAAAGTAAACACATTATCGAGTAGGAGACAACAACATGAATCAACCCAACATGGAGGTGTCTTGGTTCGAGCAGAAAATAAAACAGCAGCCAACACACGTGTCGTTGCCTTTGCTTGAAATTCCATCACGTGGCTTGGTCATGCATGGAAAAAGGGATCGATGTCCATCTTTTGCTTTGGCTTCCTATTTATTTGGATAGGACCACCTAGAAATCACTAGTGTTGAATCGGGCAAAGCAACTATTCGTGCATGTGTTGTCTTGTTTTGGTTCCCTTCCTCATACCTAAATATACATACAACACTAGAGTTAGGTAGTAGTAAATTCTCATATAAATTAAAATGTAACTTAGCAAGAAACGAGTTCACCTGTTGATTAATCTTTGTAGATCGTGTTCGTGTAATCGCTCCAATCGGAATGTCCTCATCATCCTCCCCCTCTTAAGAAGTAGTCATCCTCAACCCTTATTCTTTCGATCCAAAAAATGTTGACCAAATCAGCAACATTAAATGTAGAACTCACAGTATAATCATCACCTGGAAGCTCGATTTTATATGCATTGTTATTGATCTTCTCAAGTACTTTGAATGTACTATCCTCCTCGAGGCATTAAGTTGGACTTACGCTTATCTGGCAAGAGTTCTTTGCATAGATGCACCCAAACCAAATCACCTAGTTCAAATAACATCTTCTTTCTTGACTTATTCGCCTTCCCAGCATAGTAACGTGCATTCTTTTCAATTTCTTCTTTAGTTTTGACAAGAATTTTCTTCACATATTCAGCACGTTTGGATGCCTCCATATTAACTTGTTCATGTAGTGGAAATGGCAGCAAATCAAGTGGTGTTATTGGTTTTAAAGCCATACACCACCTCGAAAGGGCACAATTGAGAAGTAGAATGTACCGTCCTATTGCATGCAAACTCCACATGCGACAAACAATCTTCCTATTCTTTGATATTCTTCTTGATCATCGTTCGTAGTAGTATTGAAAGTGTTCGATTCACACCTTCGTTTGCCCATCCGTTTGTGGGTGATAAGTTGTTGAGAATAACAACTTTGTTCTGAGCTTAGCCCACAAAGTCTTCCAAAAATAGCTCATGAATTTGACATCGCGGTCTGACACAATTGTCTTGGCATGCCATACAATCGTACAATTTCCCTAAAAACAAGTCAGCGATATGCGACGTGTTGTCGCTTTTGTGACAGGGAATAAAATGTGCTATTTAGAGAATCTATACACAACTACAAAAACTGAATCTCTCCCCCTCTTATACCTAGGCAATCTTAAAACAAAGTCCATACTAATATCCTCCTAAGGTGCACTAGGAATAGGAAGTGGAGTATATAAACCATGTAGATGAAGTTTAGTTTTACTTTGTGGCATGTCACACATCGCTGTACAAACCTTTCGACGTCACGTCTCATTTTAGGCCAATAAAAGTGATCACTC